>JACDTU010000006.1:0-1200000 GCA_022376465.1 Cubamyces lactineus | reverse complement strand
GCCTGTTGAGGCGGGTTGGGGAAAAAGGGCTGCGCGCCACCCGTTGGATAGGGCTGGTACGAAGCAGGCGCCTGCATGTGCCCGCCCCCACCGCCAGCCGGATACGGCGCGAGGGAGGCGGGCGCAGAGAACGGATGCCCACGAATGTTCCTAGGCCCGTGCTGGAAGTGGCCAGGCCCGCGAGAAGGACCCGGGGCGTCGCCATATTGGCCGGGGCCAGGTGCGCCATTCCTCCCCCAGGACCCGGGCCCGGGTCCGTTCTGATGCCTCTTCGGCCCGTTCCAAGAGACACTCTTCGAGTACTCTTTCCTCTGCGGCGCAAACCCATTGCCCTGCCCGCCGTGGAATTGGTTGAAGCCACCCGCAGCAGTGCGCGGTTTCTTGTGACTTTGCCACGCGCCACCGCCGTCTCCATCGCCCCACGCGCTACCCCCGGATTCCCAGGTCTTTCGCTTTCGGTTCCCGAGGTAATTTTCCTTCTGCTGAGCGTAGTAGGGAACGTACCCCGGGGGCACCGGCCTGCCTTTGAAGCGTAGGAACTCGATGGCTCCTCGCTCGACACCGTGTGCGATGACCGCGAGCTTTGCATCGTTCCTATTGCGATACTCAGTGGGCACAGTGTATTTCCGCACCTGATCTGGTGTCGCCGATGGACACAGTTCAACGGTCAAAGTAGCTCCGCAAGCTACGTATCTCTCAGCTAGCGAAAAATGCAGGGTTGATGAGAGGAAGACTGACCGTCAAGATCCATGTCATACTCAACATGCGGTTGAATTCCAGGACCGTGTGCTTTGCGGTACTCGGCATTCAGGACAGGGATCAGCACCTCGGAGACATACTTCCGCATCGAGGCCGGCAGCTTGTCTTCGATAGCTTTAGCCACGCTGCGGATGTAGTCTCCAGCGCCCTCAGCCATAGCGAGCAGACACACAGCAGCCTTCGCCTCCGCGCGCTTCGAAAAACGAGCATCGACAAGATAGGACTTGACTTCACCAGGACGTTCGAGACGGAGCAAGCATCCGTGCACTGCGATCTGGTTAGTCTTAGGCTCAACGACACAAAAGCAATGGACGCATACATGCGTGTTTGGGGTCGGTGGTCCATATGAAATTGGGAACAATTTTCCCGCCACGTGCGGATTGGATCGTCGTATTGAGCCACGCAGGTCCATTCACGTCCGCAGCTGTCTGTCCAGTGATCTGCTCAGAGAAAGGTCGCGGTAGAGCTTCGAAGAATTGTTCAAGACTGATGCCAGTACTGGGGAACTCTGATCCCGGTTCGCTGGGATTGGTGTCGGGCCCAGAAGGAGACCAGGTCCTTATGTAGTCCAAGACACCATCTGCTAAGGCGGCCTCGGCACACGCCTTTTTCGCCTCACCCGGTGTGTCGTAGACTGTACTGACGGACCATACCCTTGAGTTGCGCGAGCCCAGACGGATACGCAATGCGCAACCTTGCTCTGTGTCGAAGCGTGAGTACTTGGCCCACAAAACACATCACTAAACATTCACGCACTACGCCCAAACTTCGGTTCGTTGATGATCAGCCAGGAAGGCTTGATGCGTCCATTGGTCCAATCCAAGCACGCGCGGTTGATGGACCCAACAGACTCATCGTCGACTAACGGTACTGACGCAGTCTCTCCTTCCTGGTCGAGTTGTGGCGCGGTGTCATCTTCCAGTGTTTTTGTGAACCCAGCGGGGACAATGAAATCGATGGCTCCATTCTCTATGGCAACAGCAGAAACATGCGCCTTCGCGTCGTATTTCCGCTGGTATGCAGTTGGAGATGTATACATGCGTGAAGCGCCATTGGGCAAAGTGATCGTGAGCGTGCAACGTTTGGCTACGGTGGAGTTAGGGCGTGCCTTTTGCATGAAGACGAGAAGGATGACTGACCATTGCTGACATTGTCCACCTCAAACTCATATTTCAGAGCCTCCGTGTTGCCAAAGGCCTGCTGACATGCTTGATGCAGA
The DNA here is from genome assembly GCA_022376465.1 of Cubamyces lactineus. Classification (NCBI taxonomy): domain Eukaryota; kingdom Fungi; phylum Basidiomycota; class Agaricomycetes; order Polyporales; family Polyporaceae; genus Cubamyces; species Cubamyces lactineus. The sequence continues at coordinate 1,198,022 of JACDTU010000006.1, read as the reverse complement.
CGTGCAACTGCTCCTGTTACAATGTTCTCGGAACCAGCTGGAGGCCTTGATGATTGCGCAGGCTGGGATACGACCGGGAGGACATTTTGGGGAGCTACGACGATAGCAGGCTCCTGCAGGAAGTGGGAGACGGGTACGGCACCGATGCTCAAGAGCCTCTCCGTGGCGCGTGCGAAGACAGTTTCCTTGTCCTTGGCAGCAGCAGAGTGACTTTCGCCCATGGGGAGCGCCACAGCACTCATGTCGCCTACCTGTGGACGAAGTGGCGAGTTAGTGAGAGGTGCGTGCAACCCTTGCGCATATAACCGTCCCCGTGCGCCGGACGCACGGGTTTGCCACCAGCATGTTTACGCATGGGAGCGTTTACATGTTGGCGCGTTTGGTGGCGTGGCCCAAGTATTTGCATGAGATGCTCACCTTCTCAACCAAAATGATCCCCGGTCGGCCGTAGACTCGCAGTGAGAGTGTACGTAGTGGTGCGAACGAAAGAGCCAAGAGCCGCGCGAGTTGGTGGCTAAGACATTCGGCGCCTATTTGCTGAAGGCGACTTCGTCGGCGAGCCCGGTTCGGACCTCAAGGCCTCACGCCTCTTCCACCTTTCCACCACACTGCCTACGCTTTCCACATGTCATACTCTGGCTTAGAGATGATAAACATACCTTATGACTTCGGCACGCAGACGCGAATGAATTCTAGCTGAAACAAGGCCAACGTCCCCTCGCGCAATGGCGCTGTGCCTAGTCTACACTCGAGCTCTGGGATAAAGGAGTACCGTGGATAGGTTGTAGAGGCAAAAAACCTCATCAAATCAGCCACCTACGCTCGAACGACTGAGCGAGTCTAATACATATCGGCTCTCCGTTACTCAGATGGGCTGGACCTGGTCAGCTGCCCCCAGGCGTAGCACACATATCAGGCTGGCGTTATCGCAGGTATCTTCCATACCGCGATGACCCTTTCGCTCAAGGAGAAGTACGATGAACAAGGATTCGTGGTCGTGCCCGGCCTCGTTCCCCCTGAACATATCCAGGCTCTCGAGGCAGCAGGCGAACGCGTCATAGCGCGCACGCGTGCAGGAGAATGGCCGCACCGGCGCACGGTTGGGCGACAGTTCCCCCCGTTCGGAGATGGCGACCCGGACTCCTGGGGTGTGCAGCACGTCATGCACCCTGACTTGGGCGAGCCGGCGTTCGCGCGCTGGTACACGTCCGACGCACTTGTGCACATCGTCACGGAGTTGCTCGGGTGCCAGGAAGACGACCTTCAGATGGGTGAGCACTGTATCTACTGCGCGGCAAGACTGGGGATTTATTGCCATTGCAGAGTTGTTCAATCTCCTCATCAATCCTACATCGAACTCGTTCGCGCTTCGATGGCATCGCGATGACGTGCCAGAGAACGCTTCCGAAGAGGAAGAGCGCGATGCCCTGAGCATCTGGCACCATGGGGTGGGTTATAAGTGCATTTCCTACGACGCTCCCACTAATCAACATGTATGACAGACTCAATGGAATACGTACGTATACCCTCCGATTCCTCGCACTAATCAGGCTCAGCCCAGTACCTAGGGCACTGCGTACAGATTCCTGCCTGTACGTCGTCCCTGGCTCGCACAAGATCCCTCGCACACCGGAACAACGAGCGCACTCATCCACACTCGACCCGCCCAAAGACCCGTTTGCGATGCCCGGAGCTATTCAGGTCACGCTCCAGCCAGGCGAGACGGTGTTCTACAACAACAACATCTTGCATTGCGCAACTTACAGTGCCAAGGAGCCGCGAGTCACTCTGCACGCATGCATGGGGGAGGTGCGCGGGGGCCCGGCTAGAGCGCGCAACATCCTGCAGCATGGGTTACAGTGGATGAAGGAGGCGAGATTCGCGGAGACGTTGGATGCGCGGGGTAAGAAGATGCTGGAACGCATCGTGCGGCTTCAGGAGAGCGTTAACGGGGATGTCGGGTACTCTTTGGCTAATTGAATTACTGATTCGTTTGTTTCAATCACCCACTACTTCTTAGCATCGATGCATCTGTCGAGCTATGATGTTGTGGTAAGTGACAAGTGTCCCCGTTGAGTGTCAAGGTCTCTGTAGTTACATGGGAGTTCGCACACTCAGACTGGTGCTCTCGCTCCTTCGAAAATGTCAATGCGTACACGCACCCGCCACATACAACATCAATAGATTAGCCGAAGTGCATTGTTACCACGCCATGCCGTAGTTGTACTTGCGATGACAAGCATTTCAACCTCAAAGTGCGAGGTGCACTGATTCTAAGGCCGGTTTTGTCATTGCCTCCGGGTTACAGAGGCTGTGCTAGTTGTAGTGCTGCGTGCGTGTTCAGTATGCGTGCTTGGATGGCTCAGTTGGTTAGAGCGCAGGTCTCATACTTTCGTATGATCACTTCATGGTGGGCAATCCTGAGGTCGTGAGTTCGATCCTCACTCCGAGCAACAGCTTTTTTGGGCGAGCTCCTAAGGTGTTCGCTCTCGAGCAGGACACTGATCCATTCATGGCTTGTCGAGTTCCCCACTTGCTATCGCTATATAGTCATAGGACGATAGATATCATAGATGAAACCCTTCAATACTTCTCTTGCATTTTTCTCTGTGCACAGTGCGAGCCAAGTGCAGCCACATCCAACCTCTCCGACTGACCTTGCGAGCAAAAAATCAATGCAACCAACATTCGATATCGAGGAAGCCCTCCTTGCTGCCCCTTACTGGGATGTCGTCCTAGCCACCTCCAGGTGTCAAGTCGAGTGTGGAGGTTGCCTTTCCCAGAACCTAGAGCATCGAGGGGCAAAATGCTAAGTGCTCGGAGTGAGGATCGAACTCACGACCTCAGGATTGCCCACCGGGAAGTGGTCATACGAAAGTATGAGACCTGCGCTCTAACCAGCTGAGCCATCCAAGCACGTTCAATTTGCGTGTTGTAAGGTATATGGATACCCTGGTAGACTGGGGCAAAATACGATCCCCAGCCCCGGAGGGTAAATCGAGTCGAGCCATCTACCACGGTTGGGTAAATGTGGGGTAAAAGTGAAATGGATCATGATATCTATACAATGCACCACACCCAGGTCTGCGCTGCGCATCCCTAATGCCGAGGTCATTATCGCAGGTGCCATATACGTAAGTCGTCGCGAAACCAAAGCGCTGTCGTGAGATCGTGTCCGAGGAGCCCGTTCCAAACGTCATAAGCACCCATCCGCCACACATATATCCTGATTCGAGAGGGAAGCCGGTCGACTTCGCATCTCAAGGCCGTAGGTCGTGCGACCGCGCACACAATCAGCATGCGCACCCGCCACCCTCTGCCTCGTCCGGCTCCTGCCTGAGGTCTATGCTGCCCGGCATCTCGTCGTTGCCTGAGTCGCGCCGCGCGGAACGGCTAGCGCCAGCCCGTGAACCTGGCGCGGCCTGCCAGAGCTCGGGCGTGTCGATGATACGGTCGACGACGTCGCGGAACGCATCCTGGACGCCGACGGCGGTCTTGGCGGATGCCTCGACGAAGAGCGCACCCATGCGCGTGGCAAACGCTTGGCCCTCGGCTGTGGACACTTGTCGGGAGTACTCCTGCAACGTGTGTCGCGCAAGGGCGTGTGTCAGTCGCGCGAATTTGGATGGAGCGAGTAAGGGGAGCAAGTGAGAAGGGAGAGGCGTACTTTGTCGAGCTTGTTCCCGACGATGATCTTCACAACGGATCCCGAGACGTACGTCTCAAGCTCAGAGAACCATTTGGGGAGCGCTTCGAAGGACTCGCGGTTAGCGACGTCGTAGACCAGGATAATGCCCTGCGCGCCCCGGTAGTACGACGACGTTATTGTGCGGAAGCGTTCTTGCCCTGCAGTGTCCTGAATAGTATACGTCATGAGTCCGCTGTAGGGTGGTGTATAACATATTCAAGTTGCGCACCCATATGCTCAGCTTGACCTTCTTCCCGTGCACCTCCATCTTGTGTACCTGACCCAGAGTTCACCGTCAACGCCAATCGGGCGGGAGTCGCAATGCTGCTACTCACCCGGAAGTCTACACCAATTGTTGCACTGGACTCGTCCTCGGGCAGCCATTGCTCGTCAGAGAAGCGGAGCAGCAAGCTGCTCTTGCCTACAGAGGAGTTGCCGATGAGGAGCAGCTTGACGTTTATCGGGGCATTGGGCTTGTCTTGCGATTGCGACATCGAAGTATATTGAAGAAAGTCTCAGCCGGTGAGTATAGCTTGGAATTATTAGGTGTATCGTCTTGAGCTACGGCAGGACCCTCAGATAGTGAAGTGGAATGCTGTGTGGCTGAGGACGGCTAGCAAAGCAGTTAGAAAGGCCAGTGGCCCGTGTATAGTCAGATCCTTAGAGCGTTGTATGTACGTAGCGAAGAGCGCGGGTTGTGGGTTCTCGGCGAACGAGAGTGGTGGACAAGAGTGAGTGTAGGAACGGTTGCAGGAGCTGGTAGCTCGACACAATGTCCCATATCAAACGCGTCCTCGGTGTGGCTAGAGACGCCCAAGTCGCGTGACATCATAATGCTACTTATTAGCCTAGCCCTCACGCCGGCGCTCTCGAAGGGACTGTGGCATCGACGGGTATTTGCCAAGAAAGTACATTGAAAATGCCCGAATATCAATACATACATCGTGATCAAAAGGTGAGGTTTGGTATAGATACAGTGCAGGTGGAAGGGACAATACGAAGACACAATCCATCGAGGGCGTCAGGAGATCTACAGTCGCGTAGCGTGGTCAGTGGAAAACCAGGGCATTCTGGACGCCGCTTGCTACTGCCGCCGCAACAGATCCGGGGCAGCTAAGCATATACCCAACTTGTGATTGCCCGGGATAAAACCATGCTGCCGTTGCCTATTTGCCACAAAACAGTGTCATCAATATCGACGTCACGCAGGTGCATTGCGTGGTCGACTCACAATCATAGCGTAGAAAGTGAACATCGTGAATCCCTGTAAATGAACGCAGTGATCAGCTACAACTACTACGAGCTCGAGGCGGGAAGTTACATACCTCTGCGAAATTCGTCTCCCCGTCTGCAGTAACGTAGTTCACGAGGAAGCAGGTTCCCAACAGCAATGCGACTTCGAAATAGTCTACCCCGCGAGCCAAAAACATGAGCCGATCGGTTCATCTCGACCATATAACAACTCCTGCGGCAACATACCAAATAAGAGATGTATCGGCTTGCCCGTCCACCACCCAACGAGGATCACGACAGGCATCCACCAGAGCGTGAATTGGATGCTCGAGTCAATAGGTGTTCCGCGCGCCTCGGCCTCTGGCGGCATCACGATCCCCAGCGTCGGCATGAAGCTGAAGATTGCAAGCGCGGCTTCCGGGAGGAAGGACACGAGGGGCAGGAGGATCAGCCCGAAGAACCTAATTCACGTTCGTGGTCAACGGTGCCTCGAGTATGGATAGGGAACCATGGACCATGGGAGGGTGAGCGACTCACTCTGCTTGAATGTGATACTGTTCCCGTACTGGGTCGATGCTCTCGACCAACTGTAGTCGCGTGAGCCATAACGACAAGGAGAGCGGTGTCGGTTCACCAGCCATACTCACAAATTCGGCGGTCACGGACATCACGACGATGGACACAACGATGAAGAACGCGCACAGTGCGATCGGGATTATATATACATCCTCATTTGGTATCGGGGGTCCGTTGGCCACCGGAAGACAGACACATCCGCATCGGCACAACTTGTTCGCAGGGGTTTCTGTCGTCGGTGAAGCGTCGGCGGGAAGAAGGCGTTTCAGCAACTGCGGTAGCTTGTTTGAGACTTTCTGGGGGATGGGCCAGATGTGCCTGTGTACGCGCGATATGACATAGCTATTGTAGGACGTTGCATAGGTCAGCTCGTAGACATGGACGCCGGGAGAGGAGAGAGACGTACACGACGAGTAACATGATGGAAACAGCGTGGCTTGTCTTGAGAATCCAGTCGCGGACAGTGTCACCCACAAGCGGAGTCGAGGGCGATTCTCCCACTGTAGTATTGTCCCCGCGATCCAGCGCAGCGAAAAATGCAGTAGGGAGTACGACGCCGAGAACGCTGTAGTGTATAAATTTGGTTTTGTCAGCGTAGCTACTCGCTGTGCAGGCGCGTATGTGCGTGCTCACCCAACCATAAGTAGAGAAGGGTTGATGGCTACCTGGTGGTCGTGTAGCTTTTGCTTAACCGTCTTGCTTCCGCCGATGAAGAAGGCTGTGCCTTGTACGAGTAGTAGGTGTAGAACTACGACACCTACATCATTTGTCAGACTAACAAAGATATATGCCGAGGTCCGATTTCGACGTACCTATGATAGTTGACTGCAGAAGACGTAGGCTGAAAACCAGTCAGTCAGTTGCTTACTGTGTCGCGCATATATGCGACCTACTGGCATGCCTTCAACAATATCAGCGCGAGCGTCGCTTCGACACAGCTATACATCACATGTCAGGCCAGCATCGGGGCGTAATTTCAAGAATCGTACTTCTTAGAAGTGATACAGATGAACTCGCCGAGGTCCTTACCCGTTCGCCATGCAAGTTGGTCGCCGCAGGACTCGAATATATTCTGGAGCGACATGATAGACAAGAAGCACACTGGCATAGACACGACGTGTCAGCGATTATCAGTAACTTGCATGGGCATAAGGAGACAGGGGTAGTTGGTTGAGACACTCACAAGCGAATTGAGCTTCGTGGCCCCATCTCTCGACCTTCCAATGCGAAACCCACGCGAAAGGGATACAGACGAGGAATATGCTCAATCCTGCAATTACAATGATTAGCCGAGACCGGGGTAGAGTGCATCAACGGGTGACGTACCCCACGGCTTCAAGACCAGCTTGACACACTTCCACCAGTCGCGCCATCCAAGGTACTGCAGGTGAGGTTGGGCTCCATCAACGGTCTCCGCGATGCTGGAGGTGGCACTGGTCTGATTGGCATTCGCGCCAAGGTGGGCGAGGGCGGGTTCCGGGTCGTTCGGCTTCACAAACCCCTTCTCGACGTCGCCTTCTGCATTCTCGACGCTTGTCATTCCTGAGTCGCGTTGGGTCATCGAGTACCAGAGGGACTGGGACGGCGAACAGAAATGCTGCGTCAACGCACCACTATATAGGCGATTGCTTGAAGGCTTCGACACCGGAGTCAGGACCAGAATGTTTCTACTGCCTTGCGGTTAACGAACGAGAGGACACATGTCTGGATGGCCTGCGGATGTACGTCCAGGCGCTGGATCATGTTCGCATGAGTTCGTATCCGGTAGAAGCGGAAGCGAGTACAGCCCGTTGAGACCGGCCATTGGGACTCATGTCTGATAGTGCACCATCGACATGCCAATCACTGCTGTATTCAGCCAGGGATCACCGGTGCACCGAACGGAAGCACCCGCACGCAGCAACCAAGTTGAACATCCCCAGCGCTGTGACAATGAAGGGAGCTTCCATGCCAGACTCGTTATCTGGTGGCTAGGGGTAGAGCGCTCCGTAGAGTCATGCGGGAGCTGGATCAATGCAGCATGGTGGACCGGTGGGAACACCCGACCCGTAGATCCTGCCGAAATGGATGACATTCCCAAGAAACATCGACAATACAGATTCGCTGAATGACATCGTATAGTGTCGCTCTACCTCAACGCGAAGGTACAATGGAGTCAGTGGCCTGTGTCAAGAGGAAGACATGTGTACACTCACACAGATGGGCAAGATCGAAGGAGCTACAAATTTGGACATCAACAATATACAGGAAGGGTTGGTGTGGATGCAATGCAAGTGAAGGATACAATAATAATCCTGGGACCATCCCTTGGTTACCTTGCGGAGGCTTCATGTCATGTTGGTCAATGAAGTACCAGGGCATTCTGGACGCCGCTAGCTACTGCTGCCGCAACAGAACTTGGGCAGCTGAGCATATATCCGACCTGTGTTTGCCCAGGATAGAACCATGCCGCCAGTGCCTATTCATCGTGAAACAAAGAAGTGTCAGTGTCCTGTCGAGTCCCGTTGGCTGCCTAGCATGTTCGACTCACAACCATAGCATAGAACGTATACATGGTGAACCCCTGCAAGTCAATCCCAAGGTCGGCTACAGTCCATCCTGCCGTCGAATCATGGGAGAAAGTACGCACCTCCGCGAAATTCGTTTTTCCATCTGCTGTGACGTGATTGACGAGAAAGCACGTTCCAAGCAGCAATGCGACTTCGAAATAGTCTGCCCAAACAATGAAAGACCGTGAGCTTTGTGATTACATCCCAGGGAACAATAGAATCCGAAGCCGCTATGAAGATCAACGTACCAAAGAGAAGATACATCGGCTTGCCTATCCACCACCCAACAAGAATGACCAAGGGCATCCACCACAGCAGGAATTGGATGCTAGAGTCGATAGGTGCCCCACGTGCCTCGGGCTGGGGCTGTGGTGGCATCCTCATCTGTAGCTTTCGCACGAAGCTGAATAGCACTGTCCGCTGGCATTCCGGGAGGCGTAACCACGCGCTTCTTGAATGTTGCGAGAGAAGCTTGAACGACGTCACCTTCGAGAGGTTAGGCAGGAATTTATAAAGCGCCACCGTGCCTTCCGGGAGAAAGGACACGAGGGGCAAGACGACCAACCCGAAGAATCTATGCCGTGGAACGATTCGCTATCAGTGAGCAAGATATGCACCGGCATACCAGAGACTCACTCTGCCTGGATGTCGTATCTCTCCCGCAACGGATCAATACTCTCGACTAACTATGATAGCATGAGTAGTGGAAATGCAGGATCTCTGACGGATTGAAAGCTGCACTCACGAACTCAGTGGTCACGGACATCACAACGATTGACACGACGATGAAGAAGGCGCACAGTCGCCGCGGGACCAAATCTGTGGTCCTAGGCTCTTTTTGTGCGCACGCAAGGCCATTGTCTGGCACGTTGTGAAAATAACGCCTATGCACGCGCGATATCACATAGCTACGATATGATGTCCACGAGATGTTGTGTATGAGCTGGGGATCTCTATAGGCAGAAGGAGGGAGAGGCGTACACGACCAGCAGCACGACTGAAACGGCGTGACTCATATCCAAGAGCCAGCCGCGAACTCCGTCGCCCACAAGAGGTATCGGGGGAGATGCTGCAACTATAGTATTATCGCCGTGGTCCAGCGCGGCGAAGAATGCGGTGGGGATGACAACACCAAGAACGCTGAAATTCATGCCATCAGTGAGTCGTGCATTCTGGTAGAGATGTGTGCATACCCGACCATGAGCAGAGAAGGTTTGATGGACACATGGTGCTTGCTTAGTTCTTGCGGTCCTATCAAGCTTGCGTCAACGAAGAAGGCGGCTCCCTGTACCAGCAGCAAGTGCAGAACTACAACGCCTATAATGATTTAGTCAACAGAGTGACAGATGTGCGGAGGCTCATTTCTGCGTACCTATGATGGTAGATTGCAGAAGTCGCAAACTGAAGCTAGTCATGAAACTGGGCGCTAAAACGAGCATTATGGTGCGACCTACTGGCATCGTATGAGCAGGATAAATGCAAGTGTCGCTTCAACGCAACTATAGATGACGCGTGAGTACGGGGGTCTTCGTCAATCAGGTCATGAGTCGTGCATACTTCCTGAAGCTGATACAAATGAGCTCGCTGATATCCTTTCCTGCTCGCAATGCGAGTTGATCGCCGCAAGATTCAAAGACGTTCTGCAGCGACATAATGGACAGAAAACACACTGAATGAAGGCAACCGGGAGACCAGCGTGGGTGTATCCGAGTCGATGGCTGTCAGCATTCTGCGCAGAAGTAGAGCAGTGAGATAGACTTACAGAAGAATTGAGCTTCATGGCCCCAACTGTCTACCTTCCAGTGCGCCGCCCACGCAAAGGGAATGCAGATGAGGAAGACGCTCAACCCTGCAGTACCTTCTATTAGCCAGAACCCGTGTAGAACGCGTAGGGCCTCACATACCCCATGGCTCCAAGATCAAGAGGATGTTTCTACCCCAGAAGCGCAACCACGAAGCGTCCTCGATGTCGGGTTCGACAGCGGTATCGCTGGAGTTTCTGTTTCGTGACCCAGCAGTCTCCGATCCCAGATTCCCTTCCTCGAGGTCGTTCGTGGAGGCTTCGCGGCTTATAGTAGCAATATCGTGTCGCACCATAGTACCAAAGATAGCGGGAGGGGCGATGAAGAGTTCGAGCTATCAGAGACATTATATATGCGGTGGGGCTCGACTCCCACTAAGGTTCAAAGCCGCCTTGGTAGCATTGTGGTGGACGAGTCAAGGGAAAATGCATGTCTCAATGACGCTGCGGATATACGTGGGGTCCTGTACAATACGACGGGCCCTTGTGGTGGCAGAGACGAATACTGGCCGCTAGGGAGTTGTACCGGATACTGCGACGCTGCCTTTCCTGAAGCTGGTACATTGAGTCAGTGATCACCGAATGCAACAACCCACTCATAACAGCCAGGTAGAACTGAGTAGGTCCCATATTCGACGTACCACAACCAGTGCAGGGCGCTTGGTGCGGGCGAGGTATTGGCATGCTATAGCTGAAACAATACATCATGGTGGACCGATAGGAACGCCAGACATAGAGTTTCTCCGAACATGGGAATGCATTCCACATAAGGCGACGGGCGTAAGAGACGGATAAAACGTTGTACTACCTGTGTGCAATGATATGCTATCAGCCGCCAGCGTCGAGACAGGGGCTGAGGACACTCACATATACCAACAACATCGAAGAAGCTCAAGCTTTCAGACCAAATGAAACACAAATACACGACTCGCTTCGGCCAGGCTCTTGTGCTCCACGCCTATACGGCCCTCCTGCTGCTTGAGTCCTGCTTCCACTGCATCTTGATCGCTTCCACACCGGTCGTGACCACTACACCTTCCAGCCGTCTCGGGGCAGTCGGAGAGTTGGTCTCCGGTCTCCGCCCGCCAATCGCAACACCAACAGTCGACGCAGACTCTGCTGCATGCTCCGCCGCAGGTGCAGCGCGCACCCTGGGTGGTGGAGGGACGAACACGCCCTCAAACCGTTGTTCCGGCCGTAACAGAGGGAGCGGTGCCACAGAAGGCGCGGAGATCTCTTGCTCTAGCTGGTAGATGATAGCATAGCTTGGGGGCGGAATGCGTGCTTTCTTCGCGGGTGGTGGTTCGTCGCGGTCGCGAGACGCGCTGGTAGCATTCGCGCGCGACGAATTGCTGATGTCTCTCGGCCGCGAGCGAGCGCCGCTCGGACCTGGACGTGAATGAATCTCCACGACAGGAGAGACCGGGCCTGCGTATGCGATTTCGGGGCTCTCTTCCCGCGCGTGCGCATAGGAGGCCCGCTCTTGCAGACGCTGGGTCACGGCTTCCACTGGAACGCGCAAGGTTCAGTTATGCCAGGGCTACATATATTCGAGCATGCGCACGGCCGTCCGTCTCAACGTCTCTCAGAAGTTTGACGAGCTCATGTCGGCGGATGTACGTCGTGTAGTCGGCCAGTCCGAGGTCCCTGATGATCGCGCGAATTGTGTCGTTCTTCAGCACGTCCCATGGCATGCCAGACATTTTTGAAGAGATAAGATACAATGCAGAGGCGGTAATGTGTGGTGGGAGACTGGATTCCTCGAGGTGATCGTGGTTAAAATGAACGGAGCCGCACGTGCAATGAAACCGTTGTTGACGATGAAGTTGTAGGCGCCCAATAGTTCAGCCACAATCAACGCTGCCGACATGCCTCAGACTTCTTGGAGTGACCAGCGACAAACAGCAAGGAAGGAATACATGATATACAAGTCCACCAATACGTTACGTGACTGAGATGATGGGAAACGATGGGGGCCCAAATATGACCGGATCTAGATGCTACTGCAGATGATGGAATGGACGAGACCAGAAGCGATGCAGAACGATATACCACATAGCAAGCAGACTACGAATGCGGACGCGAGTGTGGAGAAATGAGTCCATGTCTCGTGAGATAGCGGAAATGAAAGCGGGAAATCACAGCGCGCGTGCGAGAAGAGCAGTGGCGTTTGAGATCGCGATGTCGATGTTGCCTTCCGGGCCACGGGCGATGGCCTCGGCCACGGTACCTTTGCACTCGAGCATGAATCCAGCCTCGGGCTGTCCAGGGTAGAACCACGTCACGAGCGCCTGGTAGATGGTCAGTACTTAACAGTCCCTGGAAAACTGCTGGCGGCGTTCGAAAGATTACTCACAATCATGAGGTAGAAGACGACCATGATAAGACCCTGCAAGGCAATGCGAACTCAGACCCGCACGTCCCAACAATACACGCGGACGCCGGCTTACCTCGACCCAGTTTGTTTTGGAATCGGCAGTCACGTAGTTGACCAGGAAGCAGGATCCCAGCAGCAAGGCGACCTCGAGATAATCTGCACCCACAGTCAGCAACAAGCTCCCGCAGCGGGTCCACCAGGAGAAATGGCCGTGCGGTACACGCGGCACGACACGCACCAAACAGCAGGTGCATAGGCTTATCGGTCCACCAGCCCAAGAGCACGAGGACGGGCATCCACCACAGCGTAAACTGGATGCTCAGGTCGATCGCGCGCCCGCGGGCGAGCATCGAGGGCACCAAAATCTCGCGGTTCGTGAAGTGATCGTAGATCGACTGGAAGAAGAATAGTATCGCTACTGCGCCGTCGGCGGAGAAGGACACGATTGGGAGCAGAATCAGGCCAAACCACCTACAGAGTGGACGTTAGGTTCCGCAGGAATCTGAGCGAATACAAATCAAGGGGACGCACTCGGTCTGAATGCCACTCTTCTCGCGCACTTCATCAATGCTCTCTACCAACTGCTTGAAACTGAGCTGCAAGTCCATGGCTATAACGAGAAGAGGCACCCACGAATTCAGCTGTAACTGCCATCAAACCGACAGTGATGACTAGGAGAATCATACACGCCCAAGGGTTAACGAGAGGTTCCTCCTCGAGAAGATGCTTCTCCTCGTGATGGAGCTCAATGGGAGCATCGTGGGGCACGGTGAGCGCATTGTTCTCCCCTGGAGGGTTGTGGAGGTAGATGCGGGAGGCAATATAGCTGCACAAATCGTGAGCTCGGCGCTCCCCGACGGACTATCGGTACATACACCACTAGTAGCATGACCGCCATACCACGACTCATCTTCAGGATTTGGCCGCGAGTGGTATCATTGACCACTGCAGAAACCGTTTCAGCCGCCCCTGCAGTCGCCACAGATACACCTCGGTCGAGAGCTGCGAAGAACGCGGTAGGCAGGAGGGTCGCCAAGACACTACACAGATATTCAGTCAGCATTAGTAGAAGTCGCGACATGAATCACTGATCGTACCCTATCATCAGCAGCGAGTGGTTCAGCTCGCTGTGGTGAGGGTGGAGAGTTTGCTGCCGAATGTTATAACCACCGACGAGGAACGCAGTGCCCGGAATGAGCAGCAGATGGAGGATCACGACGCCTAGCACATGTCCACGTCAGTCCGCGTCTGATGGTGAGCGTTGCAATCATAGCGCGGGATACACACCGACGACGGTAGACTGCAGTAACCGAAGACTAGAGACGGTGAGTACAAGCGGTTATGGGTGAAAGAAGGTGTCTACTTACTCGCAGCTTGCCAATAGAATGATAGCTAGCACCGCCTCGACAGCACTACAGTACGTCGGTCATGTTTCCACACATTGGAAGGATTGGGGGACGCTCACTTGTTTAACGTGATAATGAGTAGGTCTCCGAGATCCTTTCCGAGGTACAAAGCCATTTGCTCTCCTCCCCAGTCGAATATGCATTCGAGAGGGATAATACCGAGGAAACAGACTTGATAGAGTATCGATACACACACACAAAACATGATGAGACTTGCTGGACTTACGAGCAAATGTTGTGTCATGGCCCCATTTGACCATCTCCCAATGGGACACCCAGGCAAGCGGGATGAATATGATGAACAAATTGAGAACTGGGTATCCGAAAGTGGCTTGAATAACCTGGAGTACGAAGGCAACCATGGAATGTGTGGCACTTACCGGATGACGTCGCTATGTTCTTCAGACTCTCGCCCCAGCCCACTTTCCTACGACCCTTCCCTCGGAGCCTGTCCCAGAACTCTTGCACCCTGTCGGTGGCGTATCCGTACGCCGCACTGTAAGCACTCTGTGAGTGCGAGGTCTGTATTCTATCGCTCTCCACAAGAGTGGTCCCATGGCTAGACCCTGGATGTAAGCGCTGTGTCTCCATCTCGTCCGGGAGTTGCAGAGCATACCCGCGCTCCTCGTCAATCATGACTCTGCTTGCATGGGGGCTGTCAGCTTTCTCTCCAGCAGACGACATCGCAGGCGAGCAGGATGGGGAAAGGTAGCAGGAGAACGGGTTGAACGATGAAGGGAAGAAGACACTTGCCAGAAGCGTGGGCTGTAACACGTTGCTGCCACACAGACACAGGATATTGATATGCGCCGATATGGCGAAGTTCGTCGAAGCTGCCAAGGATGAAAGCCAAGCCCCCGTTGGCAGGGCGGGAATGTCACTGGGAAATGCGCGGGGTCGTCAACCTTGCTGCGGTCGCGTGTTCCCGCCGGACGCCCATAGGTTTATGTGTGTTCCGAGGTGGGGGAGGCTGTTCACGGCCATGACGCCTTGTTTTGATTGCCTATGGAGAAATGAAGCTGAGGATATGCAAGTGGGTGCGCAAGCGGCTCGGGAAGATATGTCCTGCAAAGGCGATGGAGGGCGGTGGCGGAACGCGACCAACCAGTGGCCGTGGACTCGACGCGACGGCGTCTGCCGGCATATTCACGGTCTCAGCGTCGCACTGTCTCCCGGTGCTTGCAATTGGTGCGCCGCTGGCTATAGGTTGGAAATAGTGCACGAAACCTGCTGCTCCTCACGACACCGTTGGGCGGATGTATCGCGAGGCCGAGAGTGATCGTTCTTGAACAAACACCAGTCGCGAATTTGACCATACTTCATTGAGTCACATGATCGCGCGTCGCGACACCGAGTCCAACGGTTACTCGTGAGTCGCGTCGCCTGCCTCAGCAATGACCACGTACCACGAGAGGATCATTTGAAAGGCGGCGAAAGCGGTCGAACAAGCGACTGGGATAGACAGTCACATCGCGAGGGAAAGAGAGGTGTTGCGCGTCAGTATGTACGTACCATAGGTCACACCGGCCTGGTTCCCCTACTTCTTTCGATCTCCAAGGCTTCACGGAAGGCTGGAGATATCGTGCCAAGTCCATGGCCGCATTCAGGCGTGCGTACGAGTAGTATCCTCGAGTAGTCGCGGAGGCCGAGGCCATAATATATTGGTACATGACAGATACAAACGGCCCAGGACAGGAGAAGAAGACATCGCCGGGAAACAAATAGAAAAGGAGATGGAACGTACAAGGTAGAAATATGGGTAAGCTACAGTGTATATACGCGCGCGCCCCGCCTTTACTCCCCTCTTCGAGGCCTCCGCGGTCCCGCTGCCGCCGCTCCGAATCTACTACACGTGGAGTCGAGGCGGGGACTGGACAGAGGCCCAATACGGTTGATGCTACTTATGATGGTGGGTGCTGATGGTGGTACTATGGACAATGAGGAGGGGGGGGAGCAGAGGAGCGATCCGAAAGACCTGACGCCAAGAACCTGACCTAGACCTAAACCCGAATGCGTACTTGGGTAACGTACATCTATCCTTCCAACGTTCCAAGACCAAGCGAGTGTCCCGAGAAGATGCGAAGGCGGCAGCGGTGATGGCGGCGGCCCTGAGGGCCTGTGGCGGGCTCACAGGGGCTCAGCCGCTGATAATCGGTGCCGCCATATGGTACTGGTGGTTGAAGTTCGAGTCGAACCCGTTTGGCATGTGGTCCTGCATCGACGGCGGCGACTCGGGCCACGAGAACCTGTGTTAGCGTCTCCCATTAGCACCATACTACCCGCGCATATATACGAAAATTTGCGACATACCCAGGCATCATCATGTCCTTCCAGTAGTTCGGGTTCGCCAACGCGGCCAGCGCACCCAATGACACCTCCGACGCGTCCTGCTGCGGGCCGAACTGGAACATGTCCTGCCCAGTCACTGTCGTGTAGGACGGCTCGACGTCGAACATCGCGTCCGACTGCGGGAAAGTCGTCGACGAGTCCGAAGACGTGAACGACGTTGGGCTCGTCGCTGCGACATTGTCGAACACGTTCGCGCCAGCGTGCGTCGCGTACTGTCCCTGTGGCGCGCCCTGAGAGCCTTGGCTAGACGGCTGCTGCTGACCGAGCGACTGGGGCTGGAAGGCCGACGCGGAAGTCGACGATGAGGACGAAGACGACATCGACGAGCCGTGGACGTTCTGTGCCGGAGGTTGTGAAGTGGGCCCCTGAGAATCCGAAGAATGAGAACTCACCGCCAAGTGGCGGTGCTTCCTCAGGAGCCCGTGAAGGAAGCGCGAATGCAGCGCGGGGGTGTGGCGCTCGTCGATGGCGATGTCGGGCGAGCGCAACTTGTCAACGAGGCGTGAGATAAGATCAAAGATCTCCCTCTGCATCTCAGGGCTGACGCAGCTTGAGAACTCGGGGCGCAACAACTACAAGGGCGGGTAAGCGACTGCAGATCACTGAGGTCAAAGCGGTGCATGCCTTCAGAAGGAACGCCGATGCGAAGGATGCAAACACGAAGTGGGCTGGGTACGGTGTCAGCACAGTATATGCGGTTGCTCGTGAGGGCACCTACCATCTGGTGATGTGCGCACGTAGCCCGTAGGGATCAGGCTATCGAGCAATGTCAAGATGACCGACTTGGCAGCTTCGAAACACTGAAGGAGGGTCAGTACCAATCCCTCCATACACCCATCAACTATACCTTGTCGAGGAAAAGCTGATCGTCTGGTTGGAAACCACGCTTGAAGGCTTGCTGGAACCCGAACGACCACATTACAAGGCGCGAGTATCCGGTGAAGCTAACGACAAAGCAATCGTTGAGCTGCCTGTTTGGTTCGGGTCAATACCGGCGTGCACTTACAAAGGGAGTAACGATGAGCGGAATTTCAAAGCCGGATCTGTAGTAGTGTGGTGAGCGGTTGTTCACAGCGAGAATCCTATCACATTCGCATAGCAGACGCACCAGTCAAGTCGGAGTCGCGCTGGAATCGTTCGGTCCATTCGTTGAAGTACGCGATCATCTCTTCGTCATGTCTGATAATGGAGGCGCGGAAGTCAAGGTTCTACGGTCCATCAGCATCCACCCGTTGCCTGATAGCGACCCGCAAGAGGCTCACCTGGTTCAGGCCAGTAGGCGAGTCGGGGTCAGAGTAGATATCGTCGTGGAAGCGTGTCATGATTCTGAGCATTTGGGCATAGGCGGAAGTGCCGATGTTGAACTGGAAGATCGCATACACTGATCAATACCGACAACGGAATCATTTAGAACAAGACAGACGAACCGGGGAGTTCATTCTCGACCGCTTGTACCAATCGGCAGAGTTACGAATCGTGCTGGGACACCATTGAGCGAACGACGACTAACACAAAGGGAGGATAGGCTCACTAATCCTCTTTGATAGTCGGCGGCTTCCCGAATTGCGTAGACGTTGACCTGTCGAGGTTGTAGCAGATGAGCCAAACGCGGGTCTGGTTGACCATCTCGCGCTCTTGGCGCTCCGTCTTCGGCTTGACGTTGGACACGACGTGCAGGTTGAGGTCCGTAGCGAGGCTGCGGCACACATCAGCTCAGTTCAGCCACCGTCGACGCACACATGTAGAGCTTACCGTATCGCCAATCCGGTGTAGAGCCAGTTGCGATCCTCCTCCCATCGGCGAGCAGGCACACCGTACAAGCTCATCAGGAGGTAAGCCTGCGCGAGCTCGACCGACTTCCAGCCGTTGAGCAAGGCCGAGGCGGCCGCGTGCTTCGCAAAGTGCATCGCGATGGGGTAGATGTCCGACTTCTCCTGGTAATACCTAGACGAGATCGCGCAAACTACGAACCGACCGGCCATCCGCGCTCAGCACACTGCACAAGAGCTGAGAGAGAGGATCGGGGCAACTCACTGACGGTAAACAGGAACGGGCACCGGTTGAATGTCGTCGCGGGCGTGTGCAGGGTGGGGTCGAGGACGTCGCAGTGCACGTTGATCCGCTCGAAGAAGCTGCCCCGCCACGCCGATCAGCATGAGAGGCTACACTGCATGCCCCAAGCGACACTCACATGTTGAAGAGCTTGTCCACGTCGTCCGGAGTCACGAGGCCGTGGACCAAGATCTCGGGTGGGCTCACGCTCTCGATCATCGTCGCACGAAGCCCGAGATTGTAGGCAGGACCTATCCAGCATACAGGGCCGTCAG
Source organism: Cubamyces lactineus (assembly GCA_022376465.1). NCBI lineage: Eukaryota > Fungi > Basidiomycota > Agaricomycetes > Polyporales > Polyporaceae > Cubamyces > Cubamyces lactineus. Next base: position 1,179,716 of record JACDTU010000006.1, on the reverse strand, counting down.
CTCACAAAGCCTTTGCTCCAGTCTATGCATGCAGACTGACCAGGCTCGAAGAACGTCTCGTTCGCAACACCCTAATTAGCCTCGTCAGCAACCCTACCAAAGCCGCATAGCTCGCTGTAGCTCTACGTACGACATCATCGTCCGACGACTCGTTCTCCTTCGGCTTCGCGCCCGACTTCCTCGGCTTCCTCTTATTGTCCAGCGCCATCTTCGCCAACAAGCCAATCGGGACGGTCTGGTCGGGCAACGCGTGCGGCTTGTCCTCCGCATCCTTCAGCGGCTCGTCGTCGTCGTCGTTGACCGGGGCCGTGCTCCCTCGCTCGGTGAGCTCGTTCGCGCCGCCCTCGTCGCCCTCGTCGTCCGAATCGTCCCTTTTGTCGTCCGCGCGGGTGTCCATCTTGAACGCGTTCGCGCCCGTGTTCGTGCCCGCGGTCTGCACGCTCGCCTGGAGGCGATCGAGGAACGCGATCACGTTCTGGTTGTTCTGGTCCGTCGGTGACGTCGCCATTCGGTACGACGCGATCGACATTGGGGTGGCCAGATATGGATTGTGGATCTGTAGAGTGAACATGGCGTGAGTGAACCTGAACGGAGGGCGGCGTGGTCAGTGGCACCATGTAGTGTCGGAAGTGCCGGACCGAACGCCGTTAGCAGTAAGAGGGGAGAGACGCACCTGCTTGAGGAGAGACTCGATGATCGCATTCTTCTGGCGGATCTGCGCAAGGAGGTACTCGCGTTTGCTGCGATGAGAAACCACGAATGAGTATCCTTCGTCGGCATCCACGAACTCGTCAAACTCGTCCGATAGCGACGACAGCGACAACGACGACCAGTCAGAGTCGGAAGACGTCATCGCGTGTGTGGGGGTGTGCGTGGGTAAAAGAAACTATGGACAACAGATATGACACCGGGGAGCGTACGCAGGTCAGCAGGCAGGAAGCCCCGCCACTGCACGCCGCGCCCGGTACTTATGGGCTACCCACGGCTCGCCAGGCCCGCTCCGCCACAGCCGCCGGAATGGGGAACAGAACACGCGAAAAGAAAACGCAGCCCGACGCGGGGATGGGGAGATCGCAGGAGGGAAGAAAAAGAAACAGGCAAAAAAATGAGGGAAGACAGCAAGGAGACATGAGACTTACTTTGGCGCATTCCGGGGCTTTCTGCCCTCGACGATGCACTGATGTCCGCTTGACTTGCAGCGTTTGCACGTGTTGTTGTCTGGCGGGAACTCGCACCTCATCTGTCGCACCGCCATCGCCCTCGATCAGCCTCCGTACGACAGCGGCCTTGGTCCGTGCCCTTCGTGGGCGCACAAGGGTGCAGCTTGCTCCACCCCGCACCCACGCGCAAGCGGCAGGCAGGTACCTCGGCCGCACTATTGCATCCAACAGACGTGAGCAACGCACCTTGAGCTTCTTACAATGCTTGCACGCGCCCGGCCTGCAGCGGCAGCGTCAACCCGACAGGCGCGAGACCACCGTCGAGAGCGCGCGCGCATGAGGAGCACAGAAGTCCCGATTAGACGCCGGAGATGCGATAACGCCGTAGAGGGGTCAGCATATACGCGCGCGGTACGGCGTAAATACCGGAATGCAATACGTCCAGCGGCGTCGACGACAGGACGAGAAGAAAAGGGTGACCATGTGGAGGGATCCAGACATGATCAGTCGTGCGCTCTCAGACCGGGTTCCGGGAGAAAACTTACAGTCTAGCCGGAAGCGAATTTTGGCCCTGCGGTGGCGGCACACTCACTGTCATGTTCAGTCCGGCCATCGTCGGCGGCTGCTCGTCATCGGACTGCGTATCGCTATCCCCGTCGTCATCGGGGTCGTTGTGTCGCTGCCGCTTTTGTTGTCGCCCGCCGGCGCCGCCCCGACCGCGGCCACGACCAGCAGACCCTGTGGTCTGCCGGGAGGACGACGCTTGCGGCTGCTGCTGAGGCGCCGCCTGCTGGGAGAGATGCGAAGATGCCGACGAGAACGCGTGCTGCGAATCATCCGTGCCTCCTACGGAGGGCGTGGACACCGACGAAGGCAAATTCGTGAAGTCGGAGTTCGGTGTGTACGAGTTCGCCGAGTACGGTTCTGCAGGGTACTGCTGTTGAACGAAATGGTAGTTTGAATGATGGCGCTGCTGCTGCTGTTGATCGGCAGAGCCGGGGATGACGTCCGCAGTGACAGATGTCGTGCCGTAGAAGTACGAGTCGGTCCCCTGCGCTGTCCCAGGGACGGCGAACGTCGCCTGCTGCTGGTGATGCGGAGATACCTGGGGCTGCTGGTAAGCTCCCCTCGGCGGCTCCGGAATCCTCAGGTTAGGCGCGACAGGGTAGCCCACGTTGGCAGAAGCGCCACCCTGGCGAGAGATACGGGGCATACCCCTTGTGGGCCTCTCTGTGGAGGGACGGACGAAGGTGTGCGTATCGTAGGTGGAAGCGGCCTGCTCGCCCGGGGCGAACTCTTGCACGAAGTTGTAACGGTTTTGGGCAGGGGCAGGGACAGCGGCGGTGGGGGATGTTTGGACGTGATGGAGCTGCGATTGGGGCGGAGGCTGCTGCTGGTAAGGAACTTGGGAGACGTTACCGGGCATGGGGGCCTGCTGGGCGTATGCGTACTGTCCGTTCGCGTAGTTCTCCACCCATTGCTGGTAGTCGAGCCCGGAGTCCGGTGGGATGGCCATGCTGGGGTCGAACAGTGACGGGATCTGGCCGATCATCGAGCTCGACGAGGGCGACGCGCTCTGCCGAGGGATACCTAGAGAAGAGGAGGGAGCGAGAAAGAGGGGCGTCGGTGACGGATGCACAGACGAGCGAGTGGGACGGAGAGAAGGCGAGGAGCAAGGAGAGGTGTGCGCACCTGAGGTGGGAAGATTCACGAGAGGAGGACCGGGATGCTTGTATGGAGCTTGGAATGCAGAACAATGATGCATCAGAAGGCCGTCGCAGCAAGCGCCTAGAGAGGAGGGAAGGCTGTATCGTGTAAGAGTAACGTACCGGGATCGCCCTGAGAGCAGGATGGAGGACCGCCGGGGGACCGACTCGCCCGTTGGGATGTGGACATGGAGCTGTCAAGCCGTACACGAGGTTTAATACGAAGACGCCACCAGCAGGGCTAGCGCGTCCAGGTCAGGTCAGGGGGAACGCGACAGATAATCGATGTCCTCGTCCGCCGTGGCGGTGTAGCCGTTCACGGACGAAACCTTTGGCTGTGCACGGAAGGGACGTTCCTGCTGGACGCCCTGTGGGCCGACGTATATCCTTGCACAGGAGGAGCAAGCGGGGTGGGGTGGATGGAGGAGAGCCGCAACCTGCGCGAGCGAGGGCGTCTACTACGAGATAGGACGATGTGGTCGGAGCGCGCCCGGCGGGGGTCGGTACGCGCCGAGAAACCTTGAGACTCCTGACGCGTGCACGCACACCGCGAATGAGAAAGCACGTCTTGAGGAACGCAACGAAGCACACGGACGCACGGGCTCTGGCGGATCTACGGCGGGCCTGACGGGTCGTGATGGAGTTGAGTAAGTATGCAGGATGATATTCACCGTCCACGTCGTTGGGCGGCAGCGGCGACTTATATTTGTTGGCGGCGGGCGCCCGCTTGCGCCATAAATACCCGACGCTACTTAATCCTGATCCGAGTGCTTCAGTCTCGCGATCGTATATGCGTGGTGCCGCGGGATGAATCGATGACCACTTACGCTGGTGCGGGCGAGGAGGAGGAGATGGTGGTTGACGTTCAACGTTCAAGCTAGCCCAAACCCGCAGGCTGGACCCGATCGCGGCTCTTCCGATCACTCAACATTGTAGCGAGTCGCGACCGTATTTCCGGCACGTTTAATTATCGTGCTCTTGTATGTACTTAGAGCCTGACATGCACCCGGCCGCGGTGCCTCCCATCGATGGCAGTCGGTATAAGGAAAGGCCTTCTCCCGCGCGTGCAAATGCGGGGTAACAGCTTGGCACCTTTGTGCCGGCGGCGTGTTTACGGGGACATTTTCTGCGATTCATTGCATATAGGCTTAGGAATGCGGGGGTATAAGCTCCGGCCACTTGCAATATTAGCACCGCGAATGCCACCGACTCTGTCACTGTGGAAGAGACAAGAGAGCTTTGGCTTCCAGGTGTCAGAACTAGAGTACGCAGTGGTTCTAACACGAATGAATATGGGCGCTGCTTCCGCCTTCATTGCGTCCACAACCGTCGAATTTATCTTTTGTTATGAGTCGCAGCTCAGCGCCCTTACGACAATATGTAATCTCTTCTGAACGGGGTCCATATGGTCCTCCAAGCATCCCGTAGCGGCCTCCTCCAAGCATCAAGCATCAAGCGTGCGAGATCACTCCGCCGCTCTGACGTAGGAGCAATGTAACCACAGACCCTCACCTTCTAGCCTCCCTAGGTTTGTCTCATGCCCGTCCGAACGCCACTCGACGCCGGCGGATGGCACCCGCAATCATAGTAAGCATGTGCTCTGGACCCTATTCGTGTGAGCACGACAAATACGAGTGCGCACCGCGGACGATGCACGATGGGCGTGCAGCTCGAGTAACCACGACGACCGCGCCCGGGAGATGTTCGAGATGAAGTTTGAACCTTCGCGCACATCGTGCACATGCCAGACGTGAGTAGCCCGAATGATGCGGATGTAAAATGACTGCGAACGCGCGAAGGACACGGTACCTGTCTGCAGGGACGGGACACCTTGCAAGACCGCCATCTGCTGTGCCTGGAAGCGGGATTGATTGGCTGCCCCGAAGAATACTGGATCGGCTGATAGAGCCTCGGACGTGAGCCACCGTCGACAAAATGACGCGGAATTGGCGAGCGAAACTGTGCGGGAAAGTCGTAAGTATATGCACCGTGGCCGAGTATTAGCGCTAAGCGCTTCCGGTGACGTCGTGTCGCCGGGGAGTTGATTCCTCGAAGCACTGATGGCAGAGCTGCCGAGCCATCCTCCAAGCGGGTGAAACGCAAGCTCGGTGATTAACGCGAACACGACGCAACAGACACCAACCCAGCGAAGCAAGACATACCGTTGCGGTGGGGCAGGAAGGTGCATATCTGACCAGTCCTCAGTCGGTGGTAGGAAGATTCCTAGAACCCGAAGCACACCGCGACGAGTATTGCATGCGAACTAGACACAGCTTCTGCCACGCTGACAATGACCAGTGAATGACGAAGGACCTGCGACGGCGTGAGCATCCGAGCAGCCTAGCAACCAGACAGGGCAGTGCCATGACCTTCCTTGCGAGGGACGGACAGTCCGCGAGAACCGAACAGGTGAATGCAGTGCTAGCGGGGGGAGGCGCACATACTTTGAGGTTTGGAAAGGACATGCTCCGAATTCTCGAGACAAGGGCATCGCGGAAGAAGAACTCGACCGACCCACGTGTAGGCGTCGAGTCCGGTAACCCCGAGTCCAGTGTGCGCTGAAGGAGTACTGCACAGAGCAGATCGGGGATGCGGAGGTAAGGTGTGGGGAATAGAGTTATGCCATGGGAGATGATAGGGAGGGGCTACGTCGTTGCACGAGCGCATGCTCTGATATTGACAATTGCGAGCACCGGCGGTGGCACAGCCGTGAATGCTACCGGTCGCAGTGAGCTTCAGCTTGGAGCATCTAGCGATTCTACAGGCCAGCATCAGATATAGCATTTGGATTATCAGTGTACTGCATGTGATCGAGCGAAACGTACTTTGACTCGTATGCATGAGGGACGGTGCCGATAGTGCTCACAGCCTCCGGGCGTTGGGCGTGCACAGCCCACGTAGGCTACAGGCTTCGTACGTGGACTGATACGATCCCGCAGTTCAGCTTCATATTGAACCTTTACTAGCCTTACTTGGCAGTATATAGATCTTGAAACGCGGTGAGGACGTTCTTGATTTGGTTGGCCTGGTTCAACATACCTGCCTGTCCTGCATCCCACTACGGGGAAAATAAGTTCTCAGTCAAGACTGTGCGTACCTCATCCAGTCATGATCAACTCCAGGCTTTGATAGTCTAGACTATTGAGGAGCATTCTTACCTTGCACGGACTCCATCCGATTGCAAAAGGGGAGGCTGTGGAATAAGAGGAAGTTGTTGCGCATTGACAGTGCATTGCTCACCGAGGCCAATCTCGCGAAGAGCACTCAGCCGAGATCGCCGGGTGAGGTTTTCAACCACGTGGTTCCACGTGCATCTTCGGCAATGACCGATGAGCAGGCGTACCTGAGCGCCCGCTTGTGCCCACTAGCGCCCTTGGCTTGGTTCCACGACGTGGACTTGTTACTGAACGCTCATTCCGGAGGCCTATTAACCACAACATACAGTCCCAGTTATCTGGCTGCTCTGGGCTGATTCTCTGCACATTTCTACACGCTACATCCATAGAAATACACCGGGAAGACAGCAATATGAGCAACATGATCCAGAAGTTCTTGGAGGGCAAGATCGTGAGCCTGCTAGACGTCTGCTTCCTGTTCAGTGTCCAGTCATCCAACATGCGTCTGGTCGTCTGTTATAGGACTTTGAGGGACAAAAGCTCGTAGAGAAGATTGCGAGGGATACCCTGATTGTAGCAACTGTGAGTGCTAGTCGCTGTATGCATACATTCCGTGGTGACCTCGATGTGTCGCTAGCTCGTGTCCTTCATTGCAGGATTCGCGCTTCAATCCCTGCGAGTAACATTCGGCCTATTCGCGCTATTCGTTGTGCTCCTCAGCATTGTAAGTCAGATTTGCATTGCCCTCGGGCCCATAGGCGGACTGCCGGAATGCAAGCGTGTGCCGGGACGCTCCGTCTCGCTCAGCCATCCCCATCCTTCGATCCCAGTTAATTACGGATCGTATGGGGACAGAACGTGTGTCTTCAACGCGTTATAGTGGCTGCACGTTTTCGCACGATGGTCGAGACGCGTTCTGCGCTTCCTCCTTCCGCTCTGCATTCCGTATCGCATGACATCACTCACGGTTCCTCATATCTAGGCTGTGATACCCCCCTGGCCGATGTACAATCGCCATCCAGTCAAGTGGTTACCAGCGAAGGGAGTCAAGGCTGAATGAGCTAGCCTCTCCACCGGATTCACTGCCTGTAGGTCTCTTCCGTGTTGCTTAGGGCGACCGCAGCTCTCACGCCCGTTTGACATAGGGCGCGCATGATTCCGACTTGAGCTGCCTTCAGGAGAGTTTGCCTTTGCAGGATGGGAACGTTGAAGGGGTTCAGTCGTGCACTCATGGCCGCCTCAGCCCCGCTGGTGCATGTCGTGGGATCGCATTGAATTCGATAGATCCTCGCTCGCCACGTACGCCCGCCCCGGGAGCCTATAAGGATCCCGTCCGCAGCCGTCTCCTCCTGCGCAGGGTTTGCGTTGTAACTTATCACGATGCCCCCCCCCCCCTGCCCTCGTATACCTAGCTACAATTCGTCGGACTGGTTTATGGTTTAGTTAGTACATTGAAGGTCAATGTCTCGCTGTACCAATAATATATCATGGTTTAGGATGCAAAGGCGCGGGATTATTATTGTTACAATGTTAGGGCGCTCGATTGGGCTGAGCGGGCACTCAACTCCTCACCATCAACCTCCACCACCGCCCTCCCCGAACCCGCCAACGTCGTCCACGTCGTTCTTCTCAGCCGCTGCTGCGGGTTCATGTCGACGTATCCCACCGGCCTTGCCTCGCCTGCAACGCAAGACGGTACTATCACGCCCTCCCACGGGGGCATGGTCGCTGGCCCCGAATACGACGTGCCCATTACCCAGAAGCCTATAGCAGCCCAAACCCCGGACCGAGCCCGACAGACACCCACCATGGACCGCACAGAGAGGACGGAGAGATACCAGTCGTCGAGGTCGTCTTCAGCAGCGCAGAGGCCGCGCCCGGTGTCCATGCCACCTCAAGCGTACACCCCGCCGACGAGCACGGACCGCGATCAGAGGCACGACGATGGTCGCCACGGTCGCGGGGAGGGCGCCTCGTCGAGCAAGGCTCGGAGCGGTACCCGGATTCTTGGAGACTACACGCTCAGCAAGACGTTGGGCGCAGGGAGCATGGGCAAGGTCAAGCTTGCCCACCACAACATCACGGGCGAGAAGGTGAGCGGCGAGCACGCCAGTGCCCATCCATCCTCCCCCGTGTAGACTGTAGACCGTAACACCTTGATGTCTCTAGCTCGCGGTCAAAATCCTCCCTCGCGCGTCGCCAAGCGGCTCCGGGACTGCGCCCACCTCCGAGGCCGCCGCGAAGCAGGCGTCGAAAGACGCCTCCAAGGAGATCCGCACCCTCCGTGAGGCGGCGTTGTCGATGCTCCTCCACCACCCGTACATCTGCGGCATGCGTGAAATGATCATCCACCAACACCACTACTACATGGTCTTCGAGTACGTCAGCGGAGGCCAGATGCTCGACTACATCATCAGCCATGGTCGGCTGCGGGAGCGGGTGGCCCGCAAGTTCGCGAGGCAGATAGGGAGTGCTCTGGATTACTGTCACAAGAACAACGTTGTTCATCGGGGTGCGTCGTAACCATCCAGTGCTTTCGATTGGGTGTACTCATGGGAACGTGCAGACCTCAAGATCGAGAATATCCTCATCTCACACTCTGGGAACATCAAGATCATCGACTTCGGTCTCTCCAATCTCTACAACCCTGCCGACCATCTGTCGACATTCTGCGGCTCGTTATACTTCGCGGCTCCGGAGCTGCTCAACGCCAAGGTCTACACCGGACCCGAGGTCGACGTCTGGAGTTTCGGAGTTGTGCTTTATGTGCTTGTTTGCGGAAAAGTCCCCTTTGATGATCAGAGCATGCCAGCACTGCATGCGAAGATCAAACGAGGGTTGGTGGAGTATCCTGTATGGCTGAGCGCGGGTACGTGATTACTCTTGATGCTGAAAATACCTACTGACTAAGCGACAGAATGCAAACATCTACTGACGCGGATGCTCGTTACGAATCCTGCCGCCCGTGCGCCACTCTCGGAGGTACTGAGCCACCCGTGGATGGTCCGTGGATTCCGGGGCCCGCCGGATTCTCACTTGGTGCATCGTGAGCCGCTACGCGCAGATGAGCTGGACCGTAGTGTCATCAAGGGCATGAAGGGTTTTGAGTTCGGTACCGAGGAGGAGATTGAACGCAAGCTCATCGAGGTCCTCGAATCCGACGCATACTATCGGGCAGTCCAGCAATGGGAGCGGAAGCGAATGTCCAATGGTCGCAACGGGCACTCTCGTTGGGGCGAGTCCTTTTCCAACTCCTCTCTGGCTATCTCGCACGACGGCAGCTTCTCTACCTCGACCACCAAGGTGGACCAGTCACCGTCCAAGAAGGCGAAGCGGTTCTCTGGCTTTGACTTCTACCGCCGCAAGCTGTTCTCTCCCTCCTCTTCGCCTCCTAGCACGCCCATGGCGCATTCTCCTCCTAGCTCGCAGTCGCACCTCTCGAACACCTCTCTCCTAGAGACTCAGCGCGAGCCCCCTGATCCAACGTATGGCTTCCACCCTCTCATCTCGATCTACTTCTTGGTTCGCGAGAAGATGGAGAGGGAGAAGGTCTACGGCCCTGGGCACTTCGCAAGCTCTCAGCTCTCATTGGAGTCCAGCTCTCGTCCGGATGCTCTCTCGGTCGATGCTCCGGTGCAGCCGCCTACGTCCGCGAAACAACTGTCTACGCCCGCTGTTCGCAAGCGGGATGCTCCCATCACTGGAAAGCCGGATTACAGCATGCCTCTTCCTCGTTTGCCTGCCCCCGAGACATCTCATTACTCTGGGATGTCGTATGACATCACTCCTGCCACACCATCGCCCACTGCGTCCAGTTTCCCCCAGCCTCGCGCTCGCGATGCTGCCCTCGCTGTTCCGAAGCGCGAGGACGGTGCTCAACCACGGCCTATCCCGAAGGCTGTCGCTGCTACTCCGGCACGCATGTCTATGTCCATGTCTATGCCACGGGAGCCTGCCAGCACTGCGCACCGCCGCAGCCACAGTCTCAGCCAACGTCCATGGCATGGCATGTTCGGCTTCGGCGGCGGGGACGAGGTCACTGAGCATGGCACGGTACGTCCTCGAAGGGACATGCCAGAGCCTCCGCGCACGGCTGGCCCAGAATTCGGCACCTTCTCGGAGAAGATGGAGACTCCTCGCGAAGAGCCCGACAAGGCGACCGAGGACGAGCCGCGTACGCCCGTCATGCTCTCTGCGGGGGCAACGCTCGTTCGCAAGTTTGGCAGTCTGCTCGGTGGACGCGGCGACGATTCGCGCAGGGCGGGCACCCCTGTCAAGCGTGGGAGCATCTTGACGAGCTTCACGACACCGCAGCCCAGGGCATCAACGGAGCCGCCCTCTGATGACCCGCAGACAGCGGCGGAGCGGAACGGGAATGGCAACCAGAACGGGGTTGGGGAGGACAAGGCGGCGGGAGATGGGCGCAAAAGCGGCTCTCCTACCCCCACAGGCACGATCTCGCAAAGCCAGAGCCAGCCTGTGGGATCCGTGCATCGGCGGGCGGCAACTATTTTGGACCCGCAGGGCCGGTCGACCCGCCATGAGCGGAGGAGCAGCACTGGCGCAGCGCTCATGTCTGGCGTCGGGGGCACCATCGGACGCCATCGCAGGCCGTCGACAGGGAACTCGTACGGCTATGCTAAGCCTTTCCAAGATCGGCTGTTTGGCAGGACGGACGAGGAGGACGAGTATGTGGCTGCTGAGGACGAGGATGCTCAGGGTGAGAACGGCGTTGAGGACGTGCCCAAGGGCGAGGAGTCTCAGGGTGAGGACAAGGAGATCAAGCCAGTGTATCTCAAGGGCTTGTTCAGGTACTTTCCTGTTTGGTGAGCTATGAGCATGGTTCGGTGGTCTGACGCTTTGACCCAGTGTCGCGACGACGTCCACAAAACCGCCTCAGGTCATCAAGGCCGACATCAGGCGGGTTCTCGACCGCATGCAGGTGCAATACCGTGAGACGAAGACCGGCTTCGAGTGTATCCACATGCCTTCCATCGATGTGTCTTCCATCCAACCTCCCGCCGCATCCAACCACCAGAAGCGGCCATCGACGAGCTCCCATGAAGACAAGCGAACGCTCGCGAAGAAGAGCTCGAAGCGCTCGTTCGGCATGCGGAACAAGGAGCGCGAGCGCGACGCGAAGGATAAGGAGCTTCCCAGTCGGCCCTCGGGAGGCACGATCCTGAGCACGACCGCTAGCAGCGCCTCGTCGTCCTTCTTCCATGTCTCCTCCAACACGCACACGGCCACGGTCGAGCCCGCGCGCTCCGATACGCTCGAGAACTTGGCTACTGCCGACGAGTCTGCTCCACGCCCACAGTCGCCTACAAAGGGCAAGAATCTGCCCCCTATACCCCGCGACTTTGCCGCCAGTCCCCAGCCAACACTCCTCACGCCGCTGCCGACTGGGGAGGTGGGACCGGACATCTTCGAGATCATTGGCGCCAATTCGCTCGCGGTACGATTCGAGATTAACCTTGTGAAGGTACGCTCCCCAGCAATTGTTCACTTTTGATTCTGGACGCTGAACGAATGGTTCTTCCGTGCAGGTACCTTGGCTTCCGCTTCATGGGATCCAATTCCGCAGACTGAGTGGAGACGGTTGGCAATACCACATGCTGGCACGGCGAGTATTGACTGAGTTGAAGCTATGACAATCGTTTCAACTGGCTCGGGCTTATTTCTTTCTCATTTCTGGCTCGTGTGTTCTCTGGTTCTCCATTTCGGCTTTTTCCATCCACTAATCGCATCGTATTACATCTCGCCACACCCTCGGCTTTACTTGCGCTTTCGAGTTCCACCCTTCCCTTCGCCCCCCAACTTCTAGTGTCAACGAGGCCGGTTACCCCTGGGCTAGACCACCATGTCCCTCTTTCTGACGGCTCGGAACGCGCGCTCTGCATATGCTGCTGCTGCTCTACTTGTACGAATGCTATACCAACAAGGATTCACATACAACCAACTTTCCCTCCCCCGCTTTTGAACGCTACATGACACGCACTGGCACGAGGCTACGTTCCTTTGATCCAATCAACGAGTGACCACAGTTTGCAATTGCGCGACCATTTTGTTGTCCGCGTGAGCATGGGAGGCGATTTTGTACCCCGGAACTGCATGATAGGTCGAAGTTTTGTTCCGAACGGCGTTACGGCGATATTCCGTTCCGTCGGGCGCTCCGAGGATGGAGAAGCTGTCCTTGGATCCATCGTCCTGTGGAAGATTGGACAATACGGTGTCTCCTCGTTGAGGGTTGCACATCTACGTGTATTGCTGGGTGAGCTCTTGGAAATCATAATGCAAATTAGCCAGCGTCGGGTTCATGCTGAAACTCAATGTTACACAATCTCATCCTCGTGCGTCGCGTGGGTAGTAAGCGACTCACATGTGTATGTCTTGAGTGAGATAACACGGGAACTACCTGCCTGGTCTGAGTCACGCAACATGAGAACTCGACATATGATTGGCTCTCTATACGACAGGCAGTCGAAGTAGTATCATTGAATGATCCTGGTTGGCAACGGTGTAGATAAGCAATTCGTGCGTGACGGGTCGGGAAGACTATAAGAGAACGCGATGACAATGCATCTCATGTACATACTGTGACCAACTGACAGCAACGGCGCCCTTTAGGCCTCCACTCTGCTGAAGTGGCAGAGTAGCGCGACAAGACCTTGGAAACTCTCGGCCTGCACGATGTCCATGAACACCTGCCCTGCCGAACTTCTTGCTCTAATCGTCGAGCGCGTCCCCACCGACCAGGGACTACGCAGCCTTCGCGCGGTCGACAAGACCTTCTGTGCGCTGGCGACACCTTTGGCGTTCCGTCGTGCATACGTGACGAACAGTCTCCCCTCGGCACAGGGCCTCAGAGCCTTGATGGAATGTCACGAACTCGCGAAGACGGTGGAAACCATCATATTTCGTTGGGGCGATACGTCTGGCGACATGGAAGGTGATTCTATATCCTAAATGCAAGGTCAGCTTGACGAAGTATTGACTGAGGTTCCTGCGAAACAGACGCACCAACCAAACGAGCGACGTATGTCGCTCTCATAGCCGTCTTCGCGCAACTTCATCGATTTCCGGGGCTCATGCACGTAGAACTGAACATGTTTCCGGGGATGCCTGACCCTCTCGTGGTAGGCGATACCGGACATCTGGAAGAATACCCTTCAGAATCCAGCTTCGTAGAGTCCACCGTCCTCAAAGCGCTCCTGCGAGGTGCCGGTCTACCGCGCCTCAAATCGCTCACGATGGCCAACCTCATGCCGTTCCCATTCGCGCATTACGAGAGCCGGGAGTTTGCCGACTTGCTCTCTTCCGTGGAGCACTTGCATATCAGTTTCCACGGGGAAGATAGTGTCCGGGGTTCCCGCGGCCGGGAGATGTGGAATTCGTTGTGGCATGAAGTGGTCCCTATCCATTTCCTTGGTCCCACCCAAATGCGACTCACATCGCTCACACTCATGAGCGACCAGCCCGTTGGCCGCGTGCCGCGCATCGACCTTTCCGGCCTCTTTTTCCCCGTTCTCCGGCATCTCGAACTAGGCGGGATCACATTTGACCACCATCGACGCATCGAAGACTTCATCGTGCGGCACGGCAAGACCCTGGCGACGCTCGTGCTCGACTCATGCCCGATGCATATGCCGAACAATAACGATGGTCCGCTTTGGTCGTGGTGCGACGTTTGTGATAGATTCGCAGAAAACCTGGAAGGCCTTGTAGACGTGCAATTTCACGTCCGCGAGGGGTGGGGCTTGGACAATCGCAAGAGGACGGGCGAAGTCCGTCTGTTCTACCACTCTGGTGATACTAGTTATGGAGGTGAACGCGGCAAAGAAACGAGAGCGCACGAAGCTGCCGACCGACCGGCGATAGACCGCTTGCTCGAGAAAGTACGGAAACGGCGGGAGAAGGAGCCCGCCAGGATCCAGCCAATTTCCGAACTTGGCGCCATACCAGTGGTACTTGGTACTCCGGATCGTACGAGCGAAGCTTTCGTTGTTCCTATTCACTGGGTTTAGCCATGCGTATGTAGAGTCGACAATGCCTGATCATTGATGGGTCATAGGTCAGATTGGGGGTGAATGCCATTGGAATTCTGGCTGGACTTCGTTGGTATTTGACCAGTCACCTTTGCGATACTGACTCACCGGGCAGAAGCGCTGCTAGACTAATCTCGTCAGCAAAACATCTGCATAAAATGGCTCCAGGGATTGTTGAACGCCATGACGTTCAATGATGCACGCCCATAGCGATGAATGCAGGTTGCAGATGGTGAGTATTGACCATGGTAAGGATCGCGACGTGGATTCGGGCGTCTGTTGTTGTCGAGCTACTAACACTGTTATTGGAGGGTTTCAATGGCTTTGTTGATGTGCCTAATGTTGGCGCTAATGTTTCTTACGAGGACTAGTCCGGCAACTGAAGTGAACTTCCGTAGTACCTCAACAACCTAAAGGCTAGTGCTGCCCCGGGTTTTTCTAGACCGATGTGTCACGATTTTCGTAATCATCATCAACTCGGACGTCCTATCCTTGTGCCGTTGGCTATGAGCCAACTATTCACATCTGCGTGTTCAGCAACAGCTGAGTCCTTCATAGGTCATCCGCCAGCGCTGCACACCGCCAGCTAGTCCAGGCGATAGCCCTGTCCCCTGGCGTAAGTGGCCATCAAATTCCCCGCACAAGGCATCTGTATAAACGCTTGGGATGCGGTCTGCGACGGTAAGACTATTGCATTGAACCCGAACATGCGTTCACTTTACCCGTCCATACGGCCTAACTTGACCTCAGGCTCCCAGCATCCTCTCGCCGCCGATCATATACGTCCGTTTGACATTCTGAAGCTGACACGGTATCCCTCTCTAATTGACATGAAGGACGTTCGCGGGTCCTCATGCGAGCATTATTACACATTATCGGACATTACACAGCTTTTCCGGAGTTGTACATGGTTGACATGACGAGATATTCAACGCTCGCATGGGTGTATAGCCGCCAGTGCGCGCCATCGGCTCCGCCCTCATCGCAGCGGTGGGTCACTAATCGCCGCATTCTCTCAGACCGACATCATGCCCGCGCAGTGAACTATTCTGGGATTGCAGAGCGCATGTCCTAGTGCGCTCCAATTGTATATAAGCACTATTGCGATTCGATGTTGAGTCAGTTCCTCTTCGTCTCCATTTTAGCCCTCTACCTTTCGGGAAATTTCACCTTCGATTCGTTGCCTTCGGCCGCTTCTCACTATGTTTGCGCTCACCCCACTCGTCATTGCCCTCTCCGCCGTCTCGACCATGGCGACGCCAACGAAGCGTGCCACCCCTGGCCCGTGGTGCGATGGCCTTGGTTCTGGCGCATTTGACACCTCATCGAGCTTCACGCTCGCCGCGTACAACACGACCGGTCCGAACGCGAACAGCACCGGCGCCCCCATCGTGATGGGCAGTGACGGCGCGTATGTGAAAGCGCAGTTCTGGCACTTCATCGTACGTCTTTTGCCCGTATTCCGTGCACGTGTACTCCCGGACTCAATTGGCCTTTCGTCTACAGACTGCGGCGTCGTGGCCGGAAGCCCTCGTGTACCCGACGGTCTCGTTGGCGAACGGGACACTTATTCTGAGCGGCACGGGCGACGCGCTCCCGGCACAAGCTGTTGCCGTCCAGGAAGGCGACTCACTGGTATTTTCCGCGAGTGATTCCGCGAACCCGTTGGCCGGTGCCCAGGACTACTGTGCTGTGGTCAGTACTCAGAACTTCTATACCATTGAATCTATCAGAAGTAACATTTGAAGTCCTCTCAGCAACCCGACTCCGGCCTGCCCCTGCTCGCGGTCTACGGCGATACAAACTCCTTCTCGCTCTGCCAGATGGCATGGGAGAATGTCGTCATTTACAAGGCGGCGCCAGATCAAGGATACGACTTTGACTCTTGCTACCCTGTCAAGCTACAGATTGTCTTCCAGTGAAGCATGGTTGATGGGCGGGAGATTGACAATAATAAATACAACATCTCGCTCAACATAGTATCTGCACTACTTAATACCATCCGTACTACCTTTGTCTTTCTCAGGCAATCCTTGATGTTTGTTGCCTAGGCTCTTTCTGTCTCGGACACGTGGACTACGACTTTTGATTTCCATGACGGACGTGAATATTCGTTGCAGTGTTACCGTACTTCACATCCACTCATGATTATGATCCCCGCATACATGCACCCTCACATGCCAACCCGCGTACCCATCCGTGAAAGTTGAGTCTTCCTCATAATGCGTGAAGTGCATCCTACTTGGACTCGAAAGTTGTCATATAAAATCAGCACGATTTTGCACTGTGCAACTCAAGCTTCTATACGGGGACCCTCTTTGCCCAAGGTCGGCGTTCCCACGCGGCAGGTCAGCGCTGAAGGTCTCAGACGGCCTTTGCGCCTTACCCATGGACTGTGATGTAGTAACGACCTAAGTTGAGCTTTAGCTGTGCCACTGTCACGCATCTAAGTAGTAGGATTGACCTGCTCCCAAGCGTTCCATGAGTCAGCTTTGGCTCCCAATCGCCCTCGAACACGCCCGAAGACCAGCGTAATATCGGGAAGGGGCAGCCATGCGTTTCTTCGCCTACTTCGACCTTATCGTAGGCCAATTGTGGTTCTCTCTGCGGATCGCCTTCCTCCCCACACTCAAGGCGATATGCAGGTCGCCCTCGCTGCTCCTCCGTCCCCGCGAGATATCGCGCATCGTTATGGCACATGTGTGGAAGCCTTTTGGGGACGGTCTCGACGCAAATGGACGTTCAGTCAAGGAATTGCTCATACCGCCGAACGCTCATGGTGTCGTGCTTGACATAGGTGCAGGTATGGGTAGATACATACTGCTGGCTCGAGCCTGTGCATTCACTTATCAGGCAGCACACGTTTCCAGGACACGGACATACGCTGTTGTATCTCGACCCTACCAAGGTCACCAAATACGTCGCCTTGGAGCCGAACCAGTTGATGCATCCCGAGATCCGTACTCGCGCCGCCACAAGAGGCTTCTCGGAGGCGTCCGGGAACTGCATGATTCTTCCGTATGGCGCAGAGGACACGGCGCTCATCGCGTCTGCCCTTAGTGGACCTCACCAGGTAGACACCCTGATCTCCGTCCTCACCATCTGCTCCATTCCGGAGCCCGAGCGGTCGCTCGCGGCGCTAGTTGATGAAGTACTTAAGCCCGGGGGAACGTTCATCTTCTACGAGCACGTCCTAAGCGACCGCGCGGACGTCGCTCGGTGGCAGCGCTTCTGGACGCCCGTATGGAAGTTGGAGTTCGATGGCTGCCGCCTCGATCGACCGACGCACAAATGGGTCAAGAAGTTGGACGCGTGGGAGGAGGGTAGCGTTTGGACCCCGGAGGATGAAAACGAGGAGCACCTGTTCTGGCATCAGGCCGGTCGATTCATCAAGAAACCCGAGTGAGGAGTGGCCAGGCGGGTATGGATACTGGCCAGCAGTCTTGAATCAATGACGATGTTCGTGTACGCACTTTGAACTTCTTTAGTTTGGGGATTCCTCGTCAAGACTTCAGTGGAGCTATGTTTGATTGCTTTGCAACGCTAGAACTGTACATCTTGGTCTCGTGGATCCTCACACTCTACGCAATCAACTTCTCGCAATGTGAATATACCTCGAGACGGAGGTATTGTCGTTGAAGGACTGTCTGTGTCAGTGCACTATGCATAAACTCCTGCGTAAACACCTACTGTGCGCGGGAGCTAGAGCAAAAGGAACTCGAAGGAAGCCGGACCATGCCAGTGCAAGTTCGTCGATGTTAGCGTCAACTCACCTTGCTCTTGCTTTCTGGACGGGCTGCTTTCCTAGCTTCCTAGCTGGACTAAACCATGACACGTACAAGTCGAGTTCGAGTTATCAGAGTTACTTGTCTCCCTTAGGCAGACGGTGGATGTGTACCACATACAGCGGAGTTCCTTCAACTTACCGGGGTCGCGACGCGTCCTCTGATCACGTGACCAAACAGAAACATCCTCGGTACTTGCCGAGGGAAACCTACGCTGCAGTACGCATTGATCTCGAGAACAGCTGTAATTTAAACCAGGACCGATACCAATCCATTACGACCGTGACGCTGGACGGCTGCCTCTCGCCACAAACTTGCTCTAGGAAGAAAGTAAATTATACAATGCGTTCAGTCAAGCTATCTAACAACATCGCCTTGCAACGCGTTTCAAGCTTCCCAACATTATAAAGCCCGTGAGCTCAGGGAATCTACATATACAACGCTTAACACTCATCCTTCGTCTCCCTCGCCATGCAATAGTATGGCCATTCTCCCCAAGGCGACTTCACGTTGATCTCTCCGCGCTCCTTGAACCCAAGTTTACCGTACTTCGCGACCTGCGGTCAATCTGTCAATATCTCGTCCAAGAGGAATCTGGAGAAGATCTCGGATCTCACATTTTCGCGGCTGTTTGTGATGAGTGCCATGGTTGCGCCAGTCGTCTTTGCCTGTCAGAACAAGGACATCGACTCAAGACGGACGTCGATGCGATGCAGGAGGGCGCACCTTCTCGTACACCATGTTGAAGAGAGCGCGGGCTATCCCTTTGCTCTGATAGTCCGGCCGGACCATGGCATACCAGCACCAATAAGTGTCTTTTTCGCCCTGCCATCCAGTCGCGATCGTCTGAGGTGAGCTTCTGTTTGCTCGAGCAGGTGTATGATTGGTCGCTTACGTTCTCCATCCCAAGTGACTCGTTCACAAATGTTGGCAGCTCTTCTCGGAACTAACAGGTGATGGTACTGCCCTCAGTTTTCTACGCCAAATTGATCCAGAAGGATATCCACCCACCAGGCGACTTTGGAATTTCCTGGACTCTGCGTCCAGTTGCTTTACAAAATCGATATATCCCATCTCTAGTTGGTCCGGTCTGAAACTCTCGCTGAGTAAGGATCCGGCACGCCTCGATGAGCGACACGCACGTATCGAACGTCTCTCGGCCTGGAGGCGTCCACGCAACGAAGCCGACCAGTTCGCCATTCTCATCCTTTGCGGTATACAACTCGCCCGAGATGAGTGAGAGTGGTTTGAGCACTCCTGTTGTCATTGCTATGCCAAGGTCCGGTCTCCCTCCGGTTACTCCCATGTAATCGGGATCTGATATCAGCCGCAGATACGCCCGTCAGCGCTTGTATTTCAGTATAGGTGGGGAACGTATGCATGCCGTCTTTGAAGAGCTCAACGTAGAGTCGGGCTGCTGCCTCGATGGTATGTTCTGATGTCACCGGAATTACGTTGTCAGCTCAGAGCGCAGCAGACACAAGACATTGCTCACCATCCGGATTCGTTTCGTGCTGGAGGACTAGGTTCGCGGGTGGGGCCATGACGATGACGCAGCTATACCGGGGTGCAGTACTGCAATACTACGAAAGAGGAGTACTTCCGCCCGCTTTACAGGTGAGTACGCCTCTATATACTACGTGCTCGCAGAAACGCTGTCACATACATATCCGGTCCGGCTACTTTCAGCAATCATGAGCAACAGGAATGCCCCCACGAGACCGGTAGACGACAGTCGGAAACGTCCCGGCGCTGCGCTCGAGTAAATAGTAAGAAGCTACGCAGCTCGCAGCGCTCACGTAAACGTTCACAGGGTGGTCGCACGGTCTATGTTTTGCGGGGCGAAAAGGCCAGACGGCTATAAGGTGACCCATTCTGAACACAAGCCAGATGACAAAATGAATATAGCGGGATTGTTCTCCCCCTCGGGGCGGGAACGTCAAGGAAGACAAACTGGGCCGGGCTCTCGGGCGTTTCACCTATGCACCGGTGGGCTGTAAAGTGCTGTCACTTAGGATCTGGTGGGCTGGCGCCCCGGCTGCACGGCAGCGCCTCAGAGCAGTTCGAGCAAGAACAATATTGCAGTCGTATTGTGCGCGGTTGCCTAGAGTACGCGCTTTGGGACCAAAAATACGCAGATGCGTGTATATTGTGAGTTGAACAATCTACTGCAGGGTCACCGGTTCACAATACAGTCCACGGACGTTATTACTCTTGGAAGAATACCGCGATAATCACTTGGCCTTCGTCTCCCTCGACATGCACCACAAGGTCCATTCTCCATAAGACGAACTAACTTTCTGCTCTCCGTGTTCCGTAAAGCCAAGCTTCTCGTACTTGGCGACCTGTCAGAGAGCGGGGTCAGGGCGGGAGAACCTACTACGCAAGGTGCGCCATAGATCAGTGCCACCCACTCACGTTATCACGACTGTCCGTAATCAACGCCATGGTCGCACCTGTCACTCTGGCCTATCAACAGGGCTGATGAGTAAAGCTGGCTGCTGGCACAATGCAGGAGAACTCACCTTCTCGTATGTCATATCAAACAGAGCACGACAGATGCCCTTACGCTGATGATCTTCTCGGACCATAGCGAACCAGCACCAGTAATACTCCCGTTCGGCCTGTTCGGAAGGAAAATTAGACGTATTCACTCCTGCTCAATTTGCGAAACGTTTTCTACTGACATCTTCCACCCCAAGATCCCGCGTGAGCCATGCAGGTAGAATTTCCTGAAACTATCGACGACGACTCGGTTAGCCGGTTTCCCCCACAGCAATACGAAGCTTGTGGCAAAATCGCACCAAATGCGTCTGGAACGTCTTCCCTTCCTCGTCGATCTGGCTTAGGAACTCTGTGAATCCCATATGGAGCTGCTCTGGCCTAGAGGAATATGCACGTTGTGGTCAGCGTTCGCGCCTTCTGCACCTCGTTCGATCTTGCATGGGCTTACGTATCGAACGCAGTGCGACCGGGAGGCGCCCACACGGTAAACCCGATGAGGGTACCATCCTCATCCCTCGCCGTGTACAGCTCCCCGGAGACTAGGACGAGGGGCTTGAGAACCCCCATGGCCATGGGGAGGGCGAGATCTACACGTCCAGACGTCGCACCCATGAAGGACGTGCCTGCAACATGCGACGGGTTCGGAGCCCTCAGCACCCCAGCGCTGCGTGAGATATCGACGCTGTGTACTGACTGTTCTCGCAGAGGTCGATGTAGAGCCGGGCGGCGGCAACGATCGTGTTCTCTAGGTTCAGGGTCGACCACTGATATCCCCTACGGGTAACTCGTGCGAATACTACTCACCGTCGGGATTGGCTTCGTGTTTGAATGTTATGTTCGCCGGAGGTGCCATCTCTTCTAAGCTCCACTGGCGTAGGGCCTGTGGTGCGGACTCTGGTTCGGGGATTCGTTGCGCGACTGGGGGCTGAGATAGGCTTATAAGCGAGTCGGGCAAGTCCATCAACAGCGCGCCGCGCAGTGGTCCACATGCTGGTCATGCACCAATGATGAGATACGTATGGCGGGAAGTCACGGTGTCCACCCGCCAGGTTTCGCATCTTATCAGCGCATGATGCTCTCGAGTGTCCGCGGCGCAGAGTCAGCCTGAGGGGACACTCCAGTCTTCCAGCCTGAGGCTTCCGCCGACAGGGCGGAGGTCGCATGAATCCGCTGGGGCATGCACTCACGAAACGATCCTCTTCATAAATATACAGAATCACCGATAACTCAGTACAACATGCACACGACTAACAGCACAGGCCGAGATTCTCTAGGATTACGGTGAGTTGGATCCGACTGCTGAACAAGTCCCTAAGCTTACCTCGTAGACATCTACACGGGTACCGATACAATGCCTCCCCGTAGATCTTTACAGCCAGATGGCCGAAGAATGAGGCGGCGCGCTGGCACTGACACCTATTAGGTCGGGTCGAGGTCAGCAACGTCTTAACTGAGGCCCCGCGGATGCGATGCCCGTTGAACCGGCCGCGGAACCCGGGACACTCACTGCTGCTGAAGGTGACTGAAGCCACCGCGCTGCTGCTCTGCGATTGGGACACAGCTACGCTGCTGCTCTGCGAGGCCGCCGGCTCGGGGAGTGCCCGCGCTTGCACGGCAGCCAAGCCGAGCGCGAACACAAGGACGGCCCTCAGACTCGGAGTGTAGAACTGCATGGTCGCGGCCGCGGACGGAGTGCGGGTGGTGTACACGGAGTGTGGAGGGTGCGAAGGCGAGCGGTTCGTCGGAAGGCGACCTCGAGAAGACGAGAAGGCAGGAAGGCGGGAAGCTCAAAGTCGGGCCTGTGGACTCGAGATTCCGTGCGGCTCTGCGCTATATAAATGCCTGAGCTCCTCGTGGAGCTCGGATCGCAAGTCGCAAGCTCAGATTGAAGTCGCTCAAGTTGCTGCGAGATAGAAGCGGCGGACGCAGCCGCGGCGCCGGCCCCAACTTGGTTCTCTGTCATTGCCATTGCCATTGCCATTGCCATGCAAGCAATGGATGGCCTGCGCAGCCAGAAGAAGCTCGAGGACGGCATTGCCGTGATGTTCTCACGTACGGAGAGGCATCTGACCAGAGAGTACTGCTTTTTTACTGTCACCGCTCACGAAGCGATATTCCGGTGCGCGCAGCCAGTCAACATCCTTGCTCGGACTTCTGTGAGCTGCAAGCTGGCGCGGGTGTTCCAGTGAGTGGTGCACGATCATCACTGGCATGCCGTTTCAGAGAGAGGCCTTCGTGGCGTTTCGCCTGCCATGCTTACGCTGACGCTGTCAGTGTCACGGAGAACACGCACGCACGAGATCAGTTCGGAGTTTCCGTATGCTAAGCAAGCTCGGACATCAAGGAAGCCTGAGGGAACAACCGTATGCTACGCAAGCTCGGACATCAAGGAAGCCTGAGGGAACATCAGCATCACGAAGCAGGATGTGGGCCTGACCGGGACGGGCCCGGACGTTCAACAGCAACAGAACGCGGGAACGCAGGTCAGAACTGATATTGTATACTGTGATAGGGTTAGTCCGTCAGTCCGTGGATGGATCAGGGATGCGCGTTTGCATCTGCGCTGATAGAAGGCTCTGACACTCTCTTCCCCGGAATTGTTGCAATCGGATTATGGGAAGCATCACTGGCATACTATAGGCCCCTGTAGGAAGGGGAAAGGGGAACTCACACTGGCAGGTGCGCACGGCCGCCGCCGCCGCCGCCGGCCCAGGGATGGGCACACATCAGCTTGTTGCGCGTGCGCAGGTACGGAGAAGTGCTAGAGAAGCTTCCGTGCGGGTTCTGCGGAGAACGGATGATGGCACGGCGTCGGAGTCGGAGGGAGCGCGGCTCCGCTGAAACGACTTGAGGCTGCTGCAGGGCTGGGCGATGCTTTGTGGACGTCCGGGAGTGTCGTGGGGAGCGCGAAGCGCGAAGTGCGAAGCGCGAAGTGCGAAGTTGGGAGATGGGCTCGGATTTGCAGTCGTCCGACCTTCGATTGTATGCGTGCCGGAGGAAGTAGAATTGGTGCTGGTGCTGGGTTACTGTGAGTGCACAATCACTGATCCGCGTTCGAAGAGCTGAGAGGAACTTGACCCATTAGGAAATACTGCTGCTTACACGGGCCACACATCGCACCGAATCTGATTCCTGGGTACTGAGTCCAGATTCCTGAGTCCTGACCGCGGGCATTTCGGAAGCACAGAATCGCTGATTGGTGTCGCGCGATCGCATCCTACGCACGCACTGGGCACGATACACTGGGAAGTTGCGGGAACCCATTGCGGCGTGCGCTGCGCTGAGACTATGCCCGCAGCCGTCGGACGGTATGGTTACTCGTCGGAACGCCGTACGGGAATCTTCAACTTGACCGTGACGGCGATCCTGGGCCTGTGTGGTCAGACAACTAGAATGTGCGAGCGATGGGTAAGTATGCATATTGTAGGTGAGGCACAGCAGCGACTCACCTGTACTGGCGTACCACTCCGAGCTGCAGTGACGCGGTCGCCCTAATCCGTTTGCCGAAGGATGGACGACAAACAACAAATCAGCAGACGCTCCCAAGCATTGAAGTGAGTGCGGTATGATGGTATGTATGCAAAGGTATTCTAAGAGTACACGAACAGCAAGTACAGTATATCATGTAACATTACAGAGCAAGCGGTCATGAGGACATACATACAAGGGCGTACGAGGTGCAAAGTGTGCGGTGCGCGGTGCGAGACGGCACACTCTCACACCTTATCGAACGCATCGAACGCAGGCGTCACCGACTCAGCCCGACTGATCGTCCGCAGGTTGACCGTCGTGCTCCCGTCCCCGCTCGTGTACCCGGACTCGAGCATGCTGGGGTCCCCGACGGGCGTCGTGAACTGCATACCCGTGCGCGTGCGGGACATCGCGGACTCGCGGGACCATGCGCGGCCCCGCAGTACGCGGAGGACGATCATTTGTGGGGATATGCACTGGAAGTGGGTTTAGTAGGGATCGAGAAACCATGAGCTGGAGGAATACGCACGGTGAACATGACGTAGATCGAGAGGAAGAGTATCGACGTCGGGCTATTGAGCCCCAGCGACACCACATACGCGATCCCAAACAGCGTATACGGCAGCGCAGACTCAATTATAAGCGCCGCCGCGCCCGTGTACGCCTGCACCGTCTCCGCGCCCAGCGCGCCCTGCATCTGGCGCGCGAGGAAGAGGATGCGGCCGGAGATGAGCGCGGAGACGAGCACGTTGAGGCCAATGACGACCGTGGAGTACGCGAGCGCGACCTGCTGCGCGCGGCCGACGAAGAAGTCCGCGTTCGGCTTGCCCGAGACGTAGCACGTGAGGATGCCCAGCGCGGCGGTCGCGAGGTAGAGGAGGCTGGGGAGGAGGACGACGCGCAGGTCGCCCCAGACGACGTAGCATCGGTACAGCTGCGGACGCAGATCTCTCCCGTCGGTGCCTCGTTCGGAGCTTCGAGATCGAAGAGAGGAGAGGGGGACGCACCAGGAGCCCGTCGCTCATGAGGTTGAGGACGATGGAGGCGGCGCTGCCGAGCGTCTGGTACCAGACTGCGGCGTTGTCGGCGAGGTACTGGGCGGAGCCGCCGGGGTAGTCGGCGTGGACGATCCACATCTCCTGGCCGAAGACGGCCTGGACGGCGACGTAGACGGTGATGAGGAGGAGGAGGGCGGTGGAGAAGTGCAGGAAGAGGCGGCGGTCGAGGCCGCCGGTGCGGTCTCTGTTCGCGAGGATGGTGTTAACGCTCTCGAAGTACAGAAAGAGCTCGATGCCTGCGGAGGCGAGAAGAGGGTGATCAGAGGATGCTCGTGCGCGGCTTGACTTTGGATGCACAACAGCAGGAAGCGAGAAGGTGGAACCTGGAACCACAGCGAGTGGTGGATCGGCACTTCGTGATCGAGCGACGACCGATGCGTCGAAGAACGCACAATAGCAGGACTGATCGCGGAGATTGCGGGCTCACCGTAGAGGATGGCATTGAAGTTGTTGCCTACATAGAAGCAGTTTTGAAAGACGGCATTCTGGTCAGCCATCGAGCCTCCAGGCCAGCGCGCGGGGACGGGCGGGGTGGGCGGCGGTACCGTTAGCGTTAGCGGGAGGCCAGCGCCAGGCGCGCACTAGCACTAGCACCAGTGGCGATTCAGTGGAGGGGATGATGGTCTGCTCTCGGACGGGCGTTTGGCCGACCACTGACTTTATCTACTACAAACGCCGACGGGATCACCGCGTCTGGGCGGATATGGTCATCCTGGATCCTGGGGACGCGGGTTGCGGCGAGCAACGATGCACGGCTCAAGCGCCATCAGCAGGCGCTTTCCTGCCAACGTTGAGTAACACCGTGTTCCCACACTCCCTCCTCCGCATGTTTCCCCGCATACCAGCCGCCCAGCCTGTGAGGCTTTTTGAATGCGCGACGCTGTAAGTATGAGACACCCCCGCTACGGGATTATGTGCGGCGACCAGCGTGCGAGAGCGTGTGGTAACATGGAACATCGACTACCCTCTTCCTACCGCTTGCGAGCCACGATCAGACGGAGCGCCGCTGACCTCGAGGCGGCTGCCACAACTGCTCTGGGTGATGGCATGACTGGCAGTGGCAGATGTCTTCCATGAGCAGAAGAACACGCCGCTCGCTCTCGGTGTGACCTTCCGGAGGACTTACTACCGAAACTGTTCGCTGCAGGGACGGACAGATCGCGGACTACGCGGCTGGGCAGCGCGACCCAGCACTCCTGAAATATTCAAGGAGAGCAACGGCCGTGGGTCTAATAGAGTCTATATATGCACGAGCGCACCTGCGAACGTATATCGTACACCGACAGCCGAGCACCCGCCCCTGAGGTAACGATTCACCCCGCCAGAGGCTTCTCCTTCACGTAAAAGGAGACGACAACGGTCAGCGCGCTCAGTGCCACCGTGAACCAGAACGCGGCCTGCAGCCCATCTTGGTACGCGTGTATGACCTTTTCTCGGACCGCTGGCTCCAGTTGCTCGAGGTACTCCAGCGACTCGCGGACTTTTTGCACGATCTGTGGGACGAACCGGTTAGCGGCGTGCTTGCATGTTATGTGGAAGCATCGCGCACCTCGTCTACGTTACCACCGGACAGTCTGCGGTGGAGACTCCGCCTGAGGAAGTCTTGCGTGAGGGTCGTACCGACCGACAGGCCGATGACGGAGCCCAGTGAGCGGAAGAGGTACGAGACTGCTGTTGCGATGGCTTGGTCTTCGGGACCGGCGTTGGCGATGAGCGACACGATGGTGCTAGTTAATCCGGAGCCTGGACACTCATCAGTTCGTGAGCCTCTGAGGTATACAGAGGTACTCACCGTATCCCAGGTTGGTCGACGCGGAGCCTGTCCAATGAGAGGCAGGTGAATCGCGGCGTTACACAGACACAAGAATCTGGTACGCACCAATGATCAAGCCCAACAGGGAATACTTCACAACTCCCGTCACAAGAGCCACAAGAACATTCCCCGCGAGCATGAGCACAAACACCGACACCGTCAACACATAATACCTCCCCGTCGCCTGCATCACCAGGCCCGTCACCAAGCTCCCCGTCACGCCCCCAAAGATCGTCGGGAGCAGAATCAGGCCCACGTCCGCCGCGCGCGCGCCGCGCACCGCCTGCAGGTACAGCGAAATGTGGTACACGAGCGTCACCGCCGCCCCGCTCGCGAACAGGTTGCACAAGTACGCGGCGCGCAGCGCCCCACTCGCGACGATCCTTTTCGGGGCGAACGGCTCGCGCGCCCAGCGCAGCTCGATGGCGGCGAAGAGCGCGAGGAGGAGGAGGGCGGCGGCGAGGGAGCATAGGGTGGTGCGGTCCGCCCAGGAGACGTTCCCGCCGCGGTCGAGCCCGAGGAGGAGCGTGAAGACGGCGAGGACGAGCGTGCCGGCGCCGAGGAAGTCGATGCGCGCGAGTTTGTTCCGGAGGTCGCCTGTTGGGGAGCGCTGGAGCTTGAGTCCGAGCGCGACGGAGAGGATGGCGAGGGTGGTGAGCGGGACTTGGATGAGGAATGCCCTGGGAGGAGGTGAGCTGTCTTCATTTTCGTGGTAGAGTGTGGCAGAGGGTGGGTTCGTACCAGCGCCAGCCTATGCTGTCTGCGAGGAAGCCGCCTAATGGAGCTCCTGTAGCCTGGCCTGCCGCGAACGCGATGTTCCCAAACCCTGAAATCCTCGACCGTCAGCTTGATTACTCACCATGACATAGATTGCAGCAACCTACGAACCTTGCAGCGTACCACGCTTACGCAGCGGAGCGATATCTGACATGACAATCGAGGCAATCCTGCGTACATCCACGTCATCGTCATCGTCAGCATGTGCATATATGTAAGTACCTTGCGCGAAACCGGACGCAGGGACTTACGTCGTCATCCCGCCCCCGCCGATACCAGCGAGCGCGCGCGCTGCGATGAGCTCGGTCATGTTCCGCGCGAGGCCGCAGAATAGGCATCCGAGCGCGAAGACGGTGTATGCGAAGATGAGGCACGATTTGCGGCCGAAGATGTCGCTGAGCTGCGAGCGACCCGTCGGTCAGAGATTGCACGCAACCGCTATCAACAAGGCTCTAGCGTACCTTGCCGTACAATGGCCTGTAGGAATAGGAAATAGAGGTGAGAGACCTCGTCTATACACGGAGATTAGCAAACCTACTGGAAGCTGGTCATGGAGAGCATGTACCCCGTCGCTATCCAGCTCGTGTTCTGCAGCTGCTCGAATTGGCTCCCGATGGACGCGTACGTCGAGGTGACGATGGTCACGTCCATCGCCACCAGATATATGCCCAGGATCATCGGGGCCATCTGCGACACGAGAATCGAGATATGGTCAGTATAGTACTATGCGGCCCCTCAGGCTCTTTAGGTGCTATTGAAGTATGGCTTACTACTGCGACGAGGGACACTTGCTGTTTATGCGGCAGGGCATCTTCGCTACCGTCTTGGTTCGCAGCGGGACCGGTGGCAGCTTGGGTGATGGCAAGCTCGTCCGTGGAGTTGATATCTTGGACCGGGAGAGGTCTCCTGCTTTCGCCGGCGTCCGCCAGCAAAGGCGTCGTCTCGTTGGCAGTGGCAGGCGATTTCATCCCCTCTAACCTCGAGCTTCTGTCCACGGGATGGTGGATGGGAGGAAGATGCCGATGCCGCTTTACTTGCTCGCATTACTTACTAGCCTGTGACGTTCGACTTATCGGTTATGGCGCAAACGTCGCGCGCTTGTGGCACTGTGGCTGAATGGAGGGAATTCGGAGTTTGGCGCCGATCGATATCTCACTCTCGTATGTACTGTGAGGACCTCATACTACAAAGGTACGCTACGGCCGCGTTATTGCTTTATATGGCCCGTATTTACAAAGAACAAACGGTTCTGATGTATGGTGTACAGATGCAGAATCTCGCCGGCGAACTTGAAGACAAGGGCGACACCAGTGTCATGATGATGCTAGGAATACTCGGTGTTCCCCCTGCGGACAATCGCAGCTTGAGTCACCGCTGGTGAAAATATCCAGATACCACGTAATTTGAGTGCAGTTTACAAACTAGAACTCTCAGAAATTGACATTCCAACAAACTCGGAAGTACACATGATTCCCGCATCTCGCTATGTCCGCTACTTAGTCCCATCGCTTCAATCAGTGAACCGGCTCGGGCCTGGTGAGTCCTCCGAGTTAGTCCTCACGCATTCGCATGAATAGCCATTGAGTACTCGGAGCGCGCACCTTCGCTGACCACCGCCGACGACCTAGTACCTGATGAGGCGCAGCTTGTCTATCTCGCCAAAGAGGACGAAGACGACGCTGTTGTCGTGGCGCCAGCCGAGGTCGACTTCGCTCCCGCGAGGGATGATCTTCCCCGGGGGGCTCTCGACGGGGAAGTCGGGGAAACGCACGAGGAGGTCGCGGAACTTGACCGCGAACCGGAACTGCTTAAACGGCGCCTCGTGGACGATCTCGTAGTGGGCGTCGCCCGCGTCGTCGCCAGGGTGCTTGCCGACGCCTTCGTCGAACTCGACGTACACGCGCGCGGAGGTGTACGCGGGGATGTTGTCGGGGAAGTTCCAGGCGTTCATCTGGTAGGAGTGCTGGTACGTCCTGTGCCAGTTGTATGGAGTCGCGTTACAGACAACAATATATCCGCCTTGGCCCATGGTAGTTGGTAGTGCTATAGGACGTGTCAGGAAAAGTGCTCCATGGCGGCGACTGTCTGATGCTTGCCTTGGAGTGTGCTGGTTATTCTGTAAGAGTAACTTGAGGTGGGTACTGTAGAAGTCAACATGGGTTCTTCATATTTATACTCGATAGTTTGCGCCCTCAGCAATGGTCAACAACCGCGACACCACTTTGGACGTAGTGCAATCCCTCGCAATTCGGCGATTACGCGACAAACGTCGCACATATCGCTGCCTCCGATGTCCTCCCCGACCATCGCCTGACTGACGATTGTGCTGAACGGCCTTGACACTGCTTTAAGTCGACCCCAAGTGACCTACGCCAAGGCTCGAGGATCACGAAATAGTCGGCATTGGACTGTTAGCGCCCTCCGGCCCTACCTATCGGGATCGGAGCTGGATGGGTAGAGTACCTCTCAGCTCCGGCATCACGGCTCCCTGTGTCTGCTGTAGGTGTGTCCCGGAACAGCGTGCGACAATATGTGGACGTTGTATGTTCAGGAATCCTTGACGCGCCACTCGCGAAGGCCGCCCGGCTGAAGGGGGAATGCGTCGATTAGCCGCTTGATAAGCGCACGGCGGCACAACTTGGCTCCTATGGCACTCGGATGTTTTACTATGCGTGGTGAACTAACTTTCTACACACAGTATATGAATGAGAATCATTCGTTGAGACTTGATATGCAGGGTTGAAGGTGCGCTTGCCGTCATCAAGCCCTCCGTAAGGTTGATACTCACCGTATACAGAACCTGCCGGGGCTCACTAAACATGATATATTTTGCAACATTGTCTGAGCGAGGACCACGCCGTGCCCATGCTGCCTGATTTGTCTATGTCTACTCCGGACCCGAGGCGGCACAATACCATTCGGCACTGGTTGCAGTAACCCTACGAGTCGATTCAGATGCACCTAGAGGCCAGAGGCAATTACAACCTCCCGTATGGCAATTCGCAGCGACGTGTGATATCATTACACATGTCAGAACGCCAGACAGACCTATCGTTACACAAGCTCAGATACATTCATTGCTCTCTGCCGGTCCGACTCCTGGCCCCAACCTCGTCCATCTGTTTCTGTTCTAAGTTTCTGACTTGGACTCAGCCTAACAATATTACTGTGTCAATGATGAGTGCGTACCATTCAACTAAATCCCAACGGCCTAATTGGCGTTCACAAGGACGTGCCAGTTGCCCGGTTGCCCCCCGAGGATGAACACAGTGTCGCCGTTGTGGCGCCAGCCAAGGTCGATGGTGCCACCGACAGGGACCATCTGGAAAATGTTGTATTTGACGCTCGTCGGTCGAGCTTGCGCGACCGACGCGTTGTCGTGAGTGAGGTCGGGGTGGTGGTTGTTTGTGTGGGGTGAAAGTGAAAAGGGGTGAAAAGAGGGTTGTGTGAGAAAACTACCTACTCAAGAACAATCAAAATCTTCGACCAAAAGCGGTAATGCCAACGATCCTACGAAGAAGGTGAATGAAAATGAGGAGCACTCAGAAATACGTCTCTTAGTCACGCGTCTTTCAAAGAACTCAAACCAATACACCTCACGTTGCTGCAAAGCTTGTCGGTTTTCCTCCTTTCCAGACAGTGGCTCTGCCGAGTTTGGGGTCTGCCCTTACTTGGCGGTGATACGCAAATGAACCTATGGAACACGAAACAAACAAAATCTACTGTACCTTTGTGAGATCTGACCTCTTCTCCCTAGGCCCTGTAGATCTCAGAATCCTCCTTGAGAAAATCTTCCGGCAAGTCCCAGAAGCTTCCTCTACCTACCCTAGAACGCACCGATAGAGCTGGCAGAGTTTCCCCTAGCTAACCCGCTCGGCTGCACGTCCTGTCCAATGGTCAACGACCTGAGAACCTTCCTATCCTGTTCTCCTTATCCCTATTCCCAATCCTATCCTTCAACAATGTCTGCACTCAGGCTGCTAAACCCCGGACTCTGCCGCTAAGGTCCAACCTGCAGTGGCTTACGACGCACGAAGTCCTACCGAGCGACGGTAAGGCTTAATCAAACCTGTTCTGACACAGAGAAATCAGCGAACGATTAACACCACGACGACTCACCTAGAAATCCACTTGCTAACTTGCTGAGAACTTGACGGTTGGTTGCTGAGGTTGCTGGCTATCGAACTGAACTTGCTGCCTTGCTGGTTTGCTGGTGCTTGCTGGTACTTGCCTTCAGATCTTACTCGCTTGTGAGAAAATCCTTCTGAGTTGTTGTTCTCTCCCCGGGGGGCCTTGCCAGTCGAGTATATATACTCTCCCAGAAAGCTTCCGGCGCATTCTATCTACATTACAAATCACTACCTACTGGCTGACTAACAATGTCCTTGAACCTTCCAACACATTCCATAACTCTCCAGGGTATTCTTGACAAGGACCCGGGCTGACCCGGCCCTGTAAGTTCCCTGCCATCCGGCTATGCGCGCTGCCTCACGGCTGTGCACTCACTGCCTCGTCTATTGTCTTGAAGATTCCAGAATGTCCCGGGCTGCGAACTGCCTGGAGAACCTTCCAGCACCTTCTTGCGTTTTCTGGCATCTCCTAGATCCTGCTAGAACATTCCAGAACGTTGCATGGCTGCGCTGTTGGTTGTTCCTTCAAGGCTTTCAAGGCTGTACGCACACAGCTTCGCGTAGCCTCAATGGATACCATCAACGTAGCCTTGCACTGCTTCTGTTGCTACCTCCGCTACCTCAGATACCTTGGTGGGTGCTGTGGATGCGCAGAGAAAGACAACGAGTGGCCATTCGAGATTGCAAAAGAGTGACTGTCTGAACGAGTGTCTAAGGAGTCCATGTCCATTGCCCATTCCCTCAGCCTGCATACAGATACCGGAACTCTCCCTGGATGTAGTTGTCCAGCTCCCATTCGTCGACATTTGGGGACTGTCCAACCTCTGCGGGTGTGGGTGAGTACTTGTATCTGCGCACGTCAAAGGAAACTCGCCTGAGTTGTGCCGGTCGTTGTCGGGTTGCAGACATCCGAACCAGCTCCTCAACCGAATGTACCACCACCGCGTGCCTTCGAAGAATGGGTAGGGTACTGCCAACGTGATGCTCGCAGGGGAGTGCGGGTGTTCTACCCACAAGATGACGCGCGTCTGTTGGTATTCCACCACGCGACTGATCCGCCCCATGAAACGTCGTTGGTCGGGGAGAACCAGTCGGCAGTAGCTTCCCACTCGGGGAACAAACCATCGTGGGCGCACCTCCTTGCCGGTAGGCTCGACGTTGACCCACACTTCCTGCTCGCCGACTTCCTCGCCTAGCGCGACTGGTCGTAGTCGATGCGGAAAGAGTCCGTCCGGCTGGAAGAGAATGTGGTGGTCCGGTCCGTATGATACCACGGGGCAGCGGGGTATTTGGTCGGCCTGCACACTTTGGGGAATTGCGTGTTGCACGGCCGCAGGAAGATCGAATGACACGCCGACCATGATGGGTGATGATGAGAAGCTGTCAAACCAAGCGCCTACGTTGCGGTGATGCGCGTGTTGCCTGCCTAGGCTCAGAAGAACAAACTCGCACCTTCGCTAACTGCGCCCTCCAGCTGCCTCTTGTGCTAGTGGCCCTCGCGCGAAGGCTCTCCCTCTAATGTACTGTCTGGCGAAGCCCCTGCTCCCTCCCATGCGACTCTGCAACTCCCTTCAGTGACTTTCCCTTTGCATCTCTCTTCCATCCTGGTCTGGCGCATCGCGCAAACACATCCTGTTCCCTTGCGAGCACACTACTCCTCCCGCAAAGACACTGCTTCTCCTGCGAAGACACCACCTCTCCCGCGAGCACTCTGCATCACTTGCGAGCTGCCTACCCTCCTCGACAGGCTATAGCAAGCCAGCGAAAGTCAGCGAAGATGGTGCTACATCATTTGCGAGCCACCCTCAAGCCAACAGGGATGTGCTAGAGCGTGGCACACTTGCTAGCCTCGCGGTGCACTTAGTGCACTCACACAGTGATGCGCATGGTGCCGGTCCAGAGTCAGAGCAGAGGGCTATCGCTGCGGTGTCTCCCCTCCTTTCCGCGGCGGTCTCGTCTACACCTTTGCCAGTCGCAACCTCGCGCGACTCTTCGCACGTCCGCGGGACCCTTTGTGCAAACCTGGAGCATTCGCGCCTGCACGCTCGGACTCCTGTGGATCTCTGCCCCACTCCCCTTGCCCTCGCGGACGTGTTGTGCCCAGCTACGGACCGTATCGGCCGACGGAAACAATGCGGAATGGCGCCATATGGCGCGAGAGGTAGAGCAGAGCCTATAGGAGGCTGCGGAGAGGTCGCGCGGCGAGCTGGCCCCGCGATGAGGCCAGGCGGCCTCGCCAAGACTTGATGGACTGTAGCACAGCATCCCCCCCCCCTCCAGAGTCGAGTACCATACGCTCCTCCCTCCGGGAGCTGGCCGACAGAGAACTTGGCCCCCTTCCCCCACCATACCACACATCCCCACTTCCCTTCACTACTGCTAGAGTCTTTCAGCTGCAATCCTTCTTCTGTACACACGTCCTCTGCTAATCTATAACTTGATACCTTACGAATCTTTTGCCTGCGACTGCGAGCCCTGCGACTGCGAACCCTGCAACAGCGAACCCTGCGACTGCGAACTGCGAAGACAGCAAACCCTGCGACTGCGAACTGCAAAGACAGCAAACCCCCAAAGCCTGCGAAACCTGCGAAACCCTGCGAGTTCAGAGTGCAAAGTTGCGAGTGCTACGTCTGCAGGATTGTGGGAGTTTGTGTAAAAGCTAGCTGCGTTCCCCTCCTTTCCTTCATATACTCTGCGACTGCTGCGAACCTGCCAACCACGAACCTGCGAAGCTTGCAACTGCGAAGTCTGCGAAGACGCGAAGACGCGAAGACGTGAAGCCTGTGGATTGCAAGGCTAGCAGTGCTCCCCTCCTTCCCTTTCCATCCAGCGAACCTGCGACATCCTCTCCCATCCTCTCCCATCTCTGTACCCTTTGCGAGGTTGGACAATACAGATTCCCTTCCCCCCATACCCTTAGGGTCTCTCATTTGTGACATTTACGACCTTGCGAAATCTGCGAACTGCAAACTGCGAACTGCGAACTGCGAACTCTTGCGACGACCCTGCGAAGATCTGCGAAACCACTCTGCTGCGAAACGGCATGAAGCCACGAGGATAGACTCCGCGAAACGTTTGCGAAACCGCGTGTTGCGAAAATCTGCGAAACTCCGCGACATTTGCGAAATCGACAGCCCGCGCTCCTCTCCCCTTGTCTCCTTCCCCCCTTCCTCCTCCCCAGTGTATCCGCGAACCCTTTCCCTGCGCTCTCACCGGTGTCGCATCCTTCGCAAAAGCCAGCCAACCCTCTCTACCCACTCCCTTTGGTCCTAGGCTTCGCTACGGTTCGCGCCAGACACAGGGCACCCAACTCCGACCTCCCCTCTCCTTCGCGTCCTTTCCCCTCCCCCTGCCAGCAGGCCTCGACCTACAAAGGCTCTCGGCCTGAGTAGTATCCTTCCCTTACGGGTGGGTTAGACGCTTCAGCGGTCACATCGTTGCTCAGTCATCCACTTACTCAAGGTCCGCACGTGACTTTTAGGTAATATCTTCCCACTGACCTGCGTCTGCTTCCCTGCCATGTCCAGGTACCAATCCAAATTGGTGCATGACAGCGTGCGCTATCGCGGCGCATCCCGACCAGATGCTTAATAGTGGCGCGCGCACCCCGTATATACCTCGCCTCGATGTACCTTGACGCTGAAGCGTCTAACCCACCCGTAAGGGAAGGATACTACTCAGGCCGAGAGCCTTTGTAGGTCGAGGCCTGCTGGCAGGGGGAGGGGAAAGGACGCGAAGGAGAGGGGAGGTCGGAGTTGGGTGCCCTGTGTCTGGCGCGAACCGTAGCGAAGCCTAGGACCAAAGGGAGTGGGTAGAGAGGGTTGGCTGGCTTTTGCGAAGGATGCGACACCGGTGAGAGCGCAGGGAAAGGGTTCGCGGATACACTGGGGAGGAGGAAGGGGGGAAGGAGACAAGGGGAGAGGAGCGCGGGCTGTCGATTTCGCAAATGTCGCGGAGTTTCGCAGATTTTCGCAACACGCGGTTTCGCAAACGTTTCGCGGAGTCTATCCTCGTGGCTTCATGCCGTTTCGCAGCAGAGTGGTTTCGCAGATCTTCGCAGGGTCGTCGCAAGAGTTCGCAGTTCGCAGTTCGCAGTTTGCAGTTCGCAGATTTCGCAAGGTCGTAAATGTCACAAATGAGAGACCCTAAGGGTATGGGGGGAAGGGAATCTGTATTGTCCAACCTCGCAAAGGGTACAGAGATGGGAGAGGATGGGAGAGGATGTCGCAGGTTCGCTGGATGGAAAGGGAAGGAGGGGAGCACTGCTAGCCTTGCAATCCACAGGCTTCACGTCTTCGCGTCTTCGCGTCTTCGCAGACTTCGCAGTTGCAAGCTTCGCAGGTTCGTGGTTGGCAGGTTCGCAGCAGTCGCAGAGTATATGAAGGAAAGGAGGGGAACGCAGCTAGCTTTTACACAAACTCCCACAATCCTGCAGACGTAGCACTCGCAACTTTGCACTCTGAACTCG
Source organism: Cubamyces lactineus (assembly GCA_022376465.1). NCBI lineage: Eukaryota > Fungi > Basidiomycota > Agaricomycetes > Polyporales > Polyporaceae > Cubamyces > Cubamyces lactineus. Next base: position 1,143,679 of record JACDTU010000006.1, on the reverse strand, counting down.
CAGGGTTTCGCAGGTTTCGCAGGCTTTGGGGGTTTGCTGTCTTTGCAGTTCGCAGTCGCAGGGTTTGCTGTCTTCGCAGTTCGCAGTCGCAGGGTTCGCTGTTGCAGGGTTCGCAGTCGCAGGGCTCGCAGTCGCAGGCAAAAGATTCGTAAGGTATCAAGTTATAGATTAGCAGAGGACGTGTGTACAGAAGAAGGATTGCAGCTGAAAGACTCTAGCAGTAGTGAAGGGAAGTGGGGATGTGTGGTATGGTGGGGGAAGGGGGCCAAGTTCTCTGTCGGCCAGCTCCCGGAGGGAGGAGCGTATGGTACTCGACTCTGGAGGGGGGGGGATGCTGTGCTACAGTCCATCAAGTCTTGGCGAGGCCGCCTGGCCTCATCGCGGGGCCAGCTCGCCGCGCGACCTCTCCGCAGCCTCCTATAGGCTCTGCTCTACCTCTCGCGCCATATGGCGCCATTCCGCATTGTTTCCGTCGGCCGATACGGTCCGTAGCTGGGCACAACACGTCCGCGAGGGCAAGGGGAGTGGGGCAGAGATCCACAGGAGTCCGAGCGTGCAGGCGCGAATGCTCCAGGTTTGCACAAAGGGTCCCGCGGACGTGCGAAGAGTCGCGCGAGGTTGCGACTGGCAAAGGTGTAGACGAGACCGCCGCGGAAAGGAGGGGAGACACCGCAGCGATAGCCCTCTGCTCTGACTCTGGACCGGCACCATGCGCATCACTGTGTGAGTGCACTAAGTGCACCGCGAGGCTAGCAAGTGTGCCACGCTCTAGCACATCCCTGTTGGCTTGAGGGTGGCTCGCAAATGATGTAGCACCATCTTCGCTGACTTTCGCTGGCTTGCTATAGCCTGTCGAGGAGGGTAGGCAGCTCGCAAGTGATGCAGAGTGCTCGCGGGAGAGGTGGTGTCTTCGCAGGAGAAGCAGTGTCTTTGCGGGAGGAGTAGTGTGCTCGCAAGGGAACAGGATGTGTTTGCGCGATGCGCCAGACCAGGATGGAAGAGAGATGCAAAGGGAAAGTCACTGAAGGGAGTTGCAGAGTCGCATGGGAGGGAGCAGGGGCTTCGCCAGACAGTACATTAGAGGGAGAGCCTTCGCGCAAAGGCCACTAGCACAAGAGGCAGCTGGAGGGCGCAGTTAGCGAAGGTGCGAGTTTGTTCTTCTGAGCCTAGGCAGGCAACACGCGCATCAACGCCTTACGTGTTTGCACCACCACCTCCCCCCCACTTCCTGTCGCTCTTTAATACACGCACAAACGCGCCGTTATTCGCTTCTTTCCCGCGTGCTCGCCCGTCTCACCCTCAAATTTCACACAAACACGTGACCCCGCTCCGAGGGCATTCGGAGCACCCGCCTCGACGACACGTTGATTGACCTCGTCTGGCCGCGTCGACTCGATTGAACCCCCCCTACCCTTGCCGCGACACACCGATTGACCTTGCTGGCTCGCTGTCAAACCCTACCCCATTGACGCCCACCCGATCGAATCTTGTCGAAGATGTCACCGTCGATCTTGAAGCTGAACGAAACGAACTATGCCAAATGGTCGATGCTCATGGAGGCCGTCCTGGTAAGGAAGGGCCTCTGGGACGTTGCCTCCAGCGCGGACACTAAGCCACTTGGCTCACCGAATGCGAAGACTGTCAAACCATGGAAACGGAAGTCCGATGAAGCCCGTGCGGAGATAATCCTCAATGTTGAGCCGTCGCAGCTCCCACACATCAAGAGCATGGACGCCCCTAATGTCTGGGAGGATCTCAAAATGTTGCACCAAGCTCGTGGCTTTGGTACGCGCCTCTCCCGTCGCCGTGCGTTCTTCCAGATGGCGATGCGCCCTGACCAGTCGATGTCGACATGGGTGGGAGACGTCCGTCGCGCCGCCTTCCAACTCACCAAAATTGGCGTCAACCTCACTGACGAAGACTGCATTGTTGTACTGACGGGCAGTCTGCCGTCGTCATATGAACAATGTGTCATAACCCTGGACTCCACCCCTGATGAATCCCTCACATTCGACTACGTTGTCAACCGCCTCCTGAACGAAGAATCTCGCCAGAATCCGATCATGTCGCCTACGCTTGCCGGAAATGAACCCGCACTTGTCACTGCTGCTGCTCGCCCGCGCGTCCCGCTGTCCATGATCACATGCTACCGTTGCGCCCAGAAGGGGCATTACCAGGCCAATTGTCCGCTCGCACCCGTCGCACCCATCGCACCCGTCGCACCCATCGCGCCTGCTGGCACGGCCGCTCTTGCAGATATGGAGGAGTACGCGTTCTAAGTCGAGGGGTTGCATGCTGTGTTGACAAAGAAGTTTTTTGTATGTTTTCTTGTTTCTACATCCCATTTCTCACTTGTCGCGCTTCGCTCGAGGGGTTGTGTTGTATTTGACGCTCGTCGGTCGAGCTCGCGCGACCGACGCGTGCGCTATCGCGGCGCATCCTGACCAGATGCTTGATAGTGGCGCGCGCGCCCCGTATATACCTCGCCTCGATGTACCTTGACGCCTTACGCGTTTGCACCACCACCTCCCCCCCACTTCCTGTTGCTCTTTAATACACGCGCAAATGCGCCGTTATTCGCTTCTTTCCCGTGCGCTCGCCCGTCTCACCCTCGAATTTCACAGAAAACCCACCCCCGCAGAATCTTGAGGAATCCACCGGAATCCACTGAATTCCATGGATTCCAACACGGACGGTGGAATATCCCAGAAACAGTAGCCTCCGCTGAAACAGAGCTAGAATCCACCGGAATCCATCACAAACCTGTGGATTCTATGCTGCTTAGGTGGATTCCTCGCTCTCAAATCCACTCGATAAGTTCACGGTGATGAAAAATATATATGATGAGTCGATCTACATATACATATACAGAAGACACGGGACACTACTATGTCACTACTATTACTAATTACACTAGCTACTGCAATACTAGCCGTTCAATCACACCCCCACGCACTCCCACCGTAGCACTTAGTGTTGAGACAAGCGGGTGCTGTAGTCTTGTGCACAACATCTGCAACGGGAGAAAGTAATCAATAGCGATGAGGATATATTACAGGTGACCGCAAGACTTACGCTGATCCAGGCATATAAAACAATATACGGGAGCTTATATCATGAGGGCACTACCCTGGGCAGAACGTGGATCACCGCTGAACTCGGTGATCAGACTCACCTATCCCAGCAACTGAATACCACATTTGAGTAGAGGGCTCAGTGCCGTTACCTGTCAAGCCCTGGTGGGGAGCCATGGGCCCCAGCGAGCTGTGGCTGAGGCATCCTTGGGGCATATGAGCAAAAGATGGCAAGATATCATTCCATGAGACTGACGCGCACAGGGCTGGGTGTCTGAGAGTATTCTCATACTTCTGAGACGTTTGCCGGAACGGTACAAGACGACGTCGGGGGCAAAGTGGAGATAGGACTGCATACGCTGACGTTCACAGTATGCAACAAGGACTCACTGATTGGGATCTGTGATGATACTCCGCCAAAAGATGCATTACTCACCTGCATTGAGACTCGACGTCACTGAGCCTACACGCAGCTTAGCTTCATATCGGCTTGAAAGCTGGCATAGAAACTTCATCATAGCCAACGTAGGGCACAGCAGCAGAAGAGGGAGCCTACCAAGTTTCCGGAGCAAGGTTCGTCACGGAGGATGAGAGCAAGCTGCAACACGCGCAAGGGCTGCCAGCGCGTCAGCGCAAACAGGCGCCCATGTTCAGGGCAGGCGGCTTTCGACTTGGTGTCTCGACAACAGGTACCCTCGTGGCTACTACTCGACATCAGTGACTGTTTCTGCCCACGCCTGGGCGTATTCATATTTATAGTTCAACCGCTAACCTGTGGTTTCGTCGATGGCGTCCTCTAAGACCAAAAGAGCCCTTGTTCAGTAGCCAATCATACAGTATAGTGAGCGGAACACTATCAACGTCATCTGCTTCTGAATCACGGGCATGCACACCCGGCCGTAAAGGCTCTGTAAAGGTATCTTACTGACACTGCTCAGCACGCGATCAAATTGAGACATACAGGAGCTCAGTTTGCGTCTGCCACTCTGGTACGCCCTGAATATGTTTCACAGAGCAGCTATATTCTACCAGAATTTGGCGTAATGTACGGGATTCTGCAGTGGCCAATATCTGGAATGTCGGAATCCGATGGATTCCAGTGGATTCCGTGGATTCCTCAAGATTCCGCGGGGGAGGGTTTTCCAGATGACGTTAGAACCGGCGGCAACCGCAGGAAACTCGAGGAGGCGCGTGAACAGGTCGCGGAACTTGACCGCGAACTGGAATTGGGCCTGTCCGGCGGGCGCACCGACGATCTCGAACGTGGCCTCGCCCGCATCGTCGCCGGTGTCCTTGCCAATGCTCTCGTCGAACTCGACGTATATGCTCGCGGAGGAGAACGCGGCGATGGTAGCGGGGAAGTTCCAGTCGTTCATCTGGTAGGAGTGCTGGTACGTCTTGCGCCAGTTGTACTGCGTCGCGTTGTAGATGGTGAGGTATCCGCCTTGGCCCATGATGGCGCTTGTTGTTCTGTGTGGAGGACTCGGTGTAAGTTGATCGCTGTGAGGAGTCGTTCAATGGCACCCACCTTGAGGTCGCCTCGTCGTTCTTCTGGAGCTCTCAATGGGTGCTGTAGAACTTGTCGCGTATTTCTCCTTCTTATACCTGCTCTAGATGACATGGTAGCACGGAATATCGCTGTAAGGTGTATTCCCCGCAAACGTCGACACCTTGCTCCCGCGGTACTCACGCCGGTCGTCGTTCAAATATGAAATGAAATGAACGTCCATTTTGTTGCTCCAGTGGATGTACAGGTGACCTGACCACAAGTTCTCAATCACATAATTTGCGGTGTTTGACTGTCAGTACCCATCGGCCCTACTCACCGGGGGCGGACTTACGCAGGTGCGTTCTCTTGTTGCCTTAGTATCAGCACTTACTACAGCATCTGTGGCTCTGTTCTGGACAGACGTGTGAGTAAAAATGCAAAAAGCCGGCCTTGTGTCAACACTGTGTAGCGACGATCCCCCTTCGGATCGTACGCCTCACGGCCACCCTATTGACGCGGACTCCTCGCAGTTGCATGTAGCCTAGCACCGCCCGCACCCAACTATTTCAGTAGTGGGGTTGCAACCCCCCCGTCTATTAGACGGCGAGGAGTTGCGACCGGATGCATGTCTGGCGTCAAAGGGGACCTGCCGCGAGCACGCCCATGTCCGGCGGGGGGTTTGCAACCGCGGTTGCAAGTCCCCTGCCCACAGATGAATCCTCCGCGAAGACACCTACGACCAACCAATATGGGGTTGCAACCACGGGTTGCATGTCCCCCGTGGACGTATGCCTCGGCTGGCTTGCGAGGGAAGTCAGTATATGGCGGACAAAACGGCTACGCTCAGGGTCGAACCCCGAGCATAGTACATTCGAGGTGGCCAGCAATACCGCTGCACCACCATTGCTTACTTCTTGTAGTGTTTTGACGTAGCCATAATACTGTACATGTGTTTTCATTGCTCGGATGATGGGTCAGAGCAAGACTTACCGGTAATCAAAACCCTGCTGGTACAATTGCATCGACTACTCGACATGGGGTTGTTTCGGCAGTTTGCTTGACACTCTTATTACCTGAGCATCATGTGGGATCTCGCCACGCAATGCAAACGCCAACGTTCGTATTGACTACGCTACTAACAGTATGCAAAAGCTGCACTACGACATCAAGAAATTGCATCACCGCCGTCTACACATTCTTCGACACTCACGCTAATACTCCCCAATGCAAAAGCCTTGCCCTTCGATCGGAATGTTGTCTGGCAGCTGTAAGCCCGACGGCTTACTACAACTCACCCATACGCGAGCGACGCGAGCGCCTACGCCCTTGCGGAGCGTTTAGCATTAGTGGTTCTTGTTTGGACATATTGCCGCTCAGTTGGATTTGGTTCCGCGAACCTTGCGTCATCCTGCTCATCGTTCTACGCTGATCAACGACGCAGGTATAGTCTATAAAACATGTATGATCGTTCTACACTGATCAACGACGCAGTTTCGGTGCTTGTTCTTTTACCCGTTCGAACGTCAGTGTAGCCGGTGAACGACCGGCTTCCAGCAGCTCGATAAAATCGGCGTCTTCAATATTGGAGCGATCCTTGAGCATTTGAGCGGTCCTATACATTAGTTAGATAACGTCCAATAGATGCTGAAGGGCTTTCACTTACGAAGTATACTCGTACCCCCACCATCCCTCGAAGGCTGCCGGACGGGGAATTCAGAGTTGCTGAATATCTCCTTCGCCCCTCCCGCTAACCCGTTTGAAAACGAACACCGCGCCGTCCAAGTTTGGGATCCAGACAAAGCCGATCATAATCAACGCCTATTACATTTTCCATAACTTTGGTCAAAGGCGAGCTTACAGAAAAGCCAAGGTGGTACAGCGGTATCGCTGGCCACCTCGCATGTACTATGCTCGGGGTTCAATCCTGAGCGGAGCCGTTTTGTCGAAAATGTACTGACTTGCGTTCGCAGTATCCGAGCATGCAACCGTCGGCAGGGTACTTGCAACCATGGTCGCAACCCACTCCGTCGGACATGGGCGTGCTCGCGGCAGGGTCCTCTTTGACGCCGGACTTGCATCCGGTCGCAACTCCTCGCCGTCTAATAGACGGGAGGGTTGCAACCCAAGTACTGAAGTCGCTCCCGCACCACACAGAGACGAAGCGTTCTCAGCTGGCGCAGGTCGTACTGTGTTAATTAATTCCTCCTCCATGTTTGAGGCAGGATTGACTTTCGGTTCGAAGGAGATGAGCAACTTGGAAAAACAAGAACGAACGGAGGATACACAACCTAAAGATTTGCCTGATTGAGCGTACATGTTTCCCGTTGGCGCGCATATTAGGCGCTGGCGTAGAAACCAGGCGCCAGCAGCCAGCCTGCGGTTTTCCCTTTCCATTCCGTAGTGGTTGGACGCTGACTCTCGACTCTTGACTATCATGTTCACAAACCCAAAAAAGGCGAAGTTGGTAGAGTACGTGCGCCGTAACCTTCGCTATATGCTACATACAAGTAACTAATCCGTTCATGGCAGAGATGATCAAAAAAGCTAACACCGTCGGTGCTTCAAGCTGATGGCAAAGACAAGAGACTGCTCACCCACCCGGTGGTGCCAGCGTTAGCAACATAGCTTCCCACAGGCTTCGTCGAGCACTCGGTAAACCGCCAATAGACGGGCTCTTTGCCATTACTCCTACTGCTGTCACTTGATCCGCCCTCGCTTTGGATGATTACGAGCTCAGGGTAGCCTCCCGCGCCCAAGCCGAGATGATAGCCTTCAGTGGGGAGAACTAATCTGCAACGACATGGTCAGAAGGCACCTCCTATAGCTCTGCTGGAAACGCTTGCGGCACCTGAAGATCTTGCTGTCTTTCTCGTCCCCTACCACGCACCACGCCGTCGCATCGTACTTCGTGACCACCCTGGCGCCAACCTCTCTCTTCTGAACGCCAAGGAATTTCCCTGTCTCCACGTCTTGGAACGTCCACTCCGCACCTATGCTCGAGGCACACCACTGCGGCACGTTAAGCGGAACGTTCAGCAAAAATTCTGTCGACGCACGTTGGTCACGGCCCTGCCGGCATACGCACCTTCTGAGTCTGGGCTTCTCTGGCAACCCCACTTCTGGCAGCATCCTTCATGGGCGTACAACAGGCAGATACGCAGAGCACGTTTCCGCTCTGTGCGTGCCGCAGGGCATACACGGCTCCGTCTTCGAGCACGATGGGGGCCCCAATCTGGATGTCGCTTGCGAGGGGCATCGCGGAGACTGATCGTGATTTCAGGCTGATACAGAAGTGCGAGCGGGAGACGATCAGGACACGCCTGCAGAATGTGTCATCTGTGAGCTCCAGTAACTCGGATTCACGCTCTTATACCTCACACTCACCTTCCAGGAGCGCGTCTCTTAACTTGTCTCGGTTATATTGCAATACACTTTGACGTGGTTCAATATCGTCACGTCTATATAACGCACTTAGCCGTCAGCCATCAAGCGAGGCCGCACTAGAGTGCGAACATTATTTGAGTGGCGTCGGTTGTGAGTCGGCTGTTGTATTGGCTTTCTGCATTGTTTCGAAGCAATGCCGAAGATATACTCATTTATCCTGCGGAGCATTAGGTCGAATGATTTCGCATGACCCTGTAGTCATAATCGCGTATATACAGGCCCGAGTAGAAACAATGTATGATACGCCCGAAGTCCGCACACAAAAAGCAGAAAGTCCTTGGAACCGAAGTATGCTCTGCCTTCCCCGCCTATCAGACCCGACTGACGAAACTCTCTGGCGAACAGGCTCCCACCTCCTCGCCGATCTAGGTCGACAGCTCTGCCTCGCGTTCGCCGAATGTCTTGACGACGGCGACGTGCGTGCATCGATTCATGCTGTGGGCCCACAGCGAGTCAGTCTGGGATGCTAGCTCGCGACGCTCCAGTGCTCACCGTGCTCCACCCGCCACTCGCCGCTGCCAATCTCTCCCAACTTCACACGCGAGCCCTCTCCCGGCTGTGCACACAACCTCGTACCAGCAGCAATCAACCTGTGGCAAGTTCCATCGCCGTCAGCGGTCGGCTTCCCTGCGATAGGCCTTCCGGCAAGGCATCATCAGTGCACTTACACAAGCGAAGATGGCTCCCTTCCGGGCTGGATGTCCCATGATGTCTCAGTCCGCGTCGCAATGACGAGCGCGTTTGGACGAGACGCTCCGTCCACGCCTAGATAGAGCCCCGTCGCGACATTGCGGAACGTCCATCTGCCTCCCGATCCAGCCTCCTCGGCTACCCACTGCGAACGCGTCATCCCGGTCAGTCATGTATGCCACCGGCGGACATGAGGCAGCCGCGGAGGCCAACTCGGGCGGTGGCTCACCTTCTGGTAGTCGCTTGCTTCCCAGGCCGCGCTCTTGATGGACTGCCAGTCCTTCGCCGACAGGTCGAGCACGGTGCGCGTCCGCCCGTACGTGAGCTTGTAGGTGTGGCCGGACTCGATGATTCCAGCGGAGTGTCCGTTCGAGTACATGATGCTCTAGTATGGGCGGCGGTGGTAACTGAGCTTGATTGGATAGAGACTACTGATGCTTATGAGCTGGACTAGGGCGGGATAGGTGCTGTCCTTGGAGCTGTGGTCCTACTACTGGGCTGGCAGATCTCGGGGTGCTGTGCAAGTTGATGCTGCTGGAACGGGATGGGTCTCGAACGGCTCGGTGTCCTTATATCTGTGTCCTCGACTCCGCTCCGAGGGCTTTCCATCTTGTGCACCAACGATGCTCCTGCATGAAGAAGCTAGCCCTTCATCTGGACTCATGCGTTTACCTCTTTCGTCGACGCGTTTCCGCTTCGCTGGCCAGACTCGTTCGAACGTGATCCGTTGACATCACCTCCACGTCTTCACGCCTTCACCCTTGACCGCTCTCCTCGCCTCTCCGCCCGCGCGGCACGGTGCACCGCCTCCTGATGCACTGGACGCCTAGGTCAAAACCATCTGAAGACGCTAGTTCCACTCAATCTTACAGTCTTCCCTGAGATTACCCTGCCCCAACCTGTCCGCCGGTCCTCCAAGGGCCCAGACTTCACTCGCAGTCTCGCACCGTGTCATCTCTACCCTCGTACGTACAACAAGACCCTCGCGCCGTCGTACCGGGCTCATATCTTGCTTCATCTGGCGACGGAGAGCAAAACGAAAGAGGCAGAGAAGCTGGTCGCGCAGGCATGCTGGAGTCCGAGACCTGTCTGTTTCCCGTGCGAGCGCGCTGCGTTTCCCCACTTGCGGCCCCAATCGACAAGCTTCTAGCCTTTTTGCATGAAAGCAAAATGTGTGCATCATCGGCGCTGCGTCCTGAGGCCTAAGCTTCGAGGCTTCGAGACTTCCCTCCCCCGGCTGGGGTCGCCTAAGCGAGCGCCACGACTGCCTCTCTCGATTGCGATCGCGCGCGTCCCGTCTATGCGCCGATTCGCTGGGAGGCTCCGGCCTCCTGCATCACGAGCGTGCTACCGCGAGCATTGAGCCTATGGAAATGGGTATTAGCACCGGCGCGCGAGCTCTGCAGCGTGCACGCCAGCACTTTCGCTGATCTGGATCCCAAACCCATCCAGGTATCAGATCCAGGGCTCTTGCCCTCGGCGCCACTAGTACTCCCTCTCTGCCTAGGACCGCAACCCGTCTGCAGGAACGAGGGTGCAGAGACGACTCACCGCAGGTCAGGGTGCAGATAACGCATCTCGGGACGGCAATGCCATGCCCCCAGTACAGGGGCGGCGGAGAGGAAAAGTGGCGCCTACGCTCGGGCTGACACTGCACAGCCTGAACGGCAGCACGAGAGCTTCATTCAAGCTTCAGCCCTCAAGGTCCATTGACATTGCGCAGCAGACGCCCAGGACTCGACGCGAGGCTGCGAAATAAGGGTGCGGGAGCAGCTTCCGAAAGGGCAGCTGGCAAAGTTGCCCAATGCCCTTGTGTTACGCCGCTGCGTGGTCGGCGTCGATGTCCTGCAGCTGGCTGAAGACCTAGTGCTAGCGCGCAAAGGGAAAGGCGATCGTCAACGTGGTCGCGGAAGCGGAAGCGGCTTGCTAAGGCGTGCACCGTTGGCTTTGGGACCCCCGTTCGGAAGTGCGGGCGGGTGGCCCGCGAAGCATCGATGCGTGATGCATACACCTCGCTGCAAGGAGCAGTGAGATGAGATGCGGCGAGATACGATGGAGGGGCGATGGCGATCGTCCAAGACCCGTGCCCGTGCTCGTGCTCATGCTAGTCGTCTTGTGGTGAGTATTTGCAAGGTGGCTGCACACGTGTATGAATATTCCCGCGAAAGTAATCGTACTCACGCCTGCACGGTATTCGTACTGCAGATACCACCACTATTCGCGTCCATGCTCGCACAGGTCTCGATCCTCCAGCTCCAAGTCTCGTTCATCTGTGGCCCAGGCGATACGCTATGAAGGAAGCCAAGACCGTGCAGTCTCGGTAGAGCACGAACACGCCATCGTGGTGGTGCGAACGCTACTGCGCGACTCCTAGGCGTGCTATCTGAATCATACTAACTCCCAAGCTCTCGGGGCGCCCGTCCTTTTACCTCTTGATGTGGCCACGGAGTTCACGTACAGCAGCGCTATCTTCTCCAAGCAAACGCTCAGAACGATCGGTACGTGCGCTGCTCGACTTCGAGTCCTCCAAGTGGCCCCTCACATGTTCACAGGCCTCCCTCTAGATGCCTCTCGAACCAGCCTTCCATGGCCACTCCGTCGACAACCTCAGTGCCAGGCTGCAACGCGGCACCCCACCTGCGCACAGTTTTGTTTGTGACGTGATATTGAGAGGCGTCTAGATCCACGTTCGTCCACCATAGCGAGTCATACACAGGCTGGGCTCGTACGCGTTTAGCTCCATTTAGCATCCCGCTGACTCCAGGAGACACACAACGTACAATATCGCACATTCAACCTATGCGGCCTAAGGCTTGAGGCTTGAGGCCCAAACGTCGAACCAGAACTCGGCTTCTCGCTCGTGCGTACCCGCACATGTGTGCGATGTGCCTGCGACCGTAGAAGCGAGAAATGAGAAGCGTAAGTTAGCGAGTGCACATATCCAGGCAAAGGGACGAGCGCCCCGGTGCCGACTGACCTTCTCCCTGCCGCCTCCATTCAATAAACCCAAGCACGAACCATCATGAGCGCCAGGATGAGGATGAGAAGGACGATCGCGGGTACGAATCTCAGAAGCACAGAGAGCCAGAGCCAGGTGACACTCAAGCTCCGGTATCGCTACCAGGAAAGGCACGTCCCATGCCCTCTGCAGCGACTGCGACCCTCCGCCCTGTCCAGTGCGTACGGATTCATTCGTAGTTGCTGAGGGCGAGTCTTGCCCAGGTCCTGCCAGTGCGCTGCGCTGGAAAGATGTTTTCGCTATTGCATGTCATTTCATGTCTCTGAGCTCTGCGCGCGGTCTAGGTTCGGTTCAGTGGCGTGCATTAAGCTCTACTCCGCGGACAAATGTGAAAGTTTTGTGAGTCTATGCTATAGCAAGGCGCAGCTCTAGTCCTGGGAGCATGGGGCTGGTGCGTTGCATTCGTATCATGGGCAGGGACGCTTCCTGTCCTGGGGAAACGAACTGTCAACGATATACGGCGGTCGGCCCGATGCAGTAGGATTCGTTCACTCACCTGTGCTACAGCCAACGGGACTATAGCTACAGACGGGCTGTGGATCCCCGCAATGATGTCAAGCCATCATGTAGGAGTGTATATCATGATCATCGCGCAGAGTCTTGGTAGGGATGTACGCAGGACATTGTCGGGACGCGTCCGCCCTCGCATGCCTCCATCACAAGTCGGTCAGTACGTATGAATACTGTCAAGGCCTGGCTCATAGGGGATTGTTGAGCTCCCTGAGCCCAGGTACTTCTTACATGTCATGTCTTGAGCATAGTCCCTTCGATGTAGCCTTAGAAGAGAAGTCGCACCGGAGGTGAATCCACAGTCGCAAGCAGTCAGTTGGTCGAAGTGTCGAAGTGTCGAAGGCGACCCGAAGCCTTCCACGCGCCTGGGTCAGTAGGCCAAGAAGCTACACGCCCCACGCCCAGCACCTCCGACATTTAGGCTTCACGTCCCGCGGCACTGGCACGCTACGTGTGCCATTGCGCGGTTTGCGCTTTCACGTTTTGAGCTCAGCAATATATTGTAGGCACCTGGTAGCCGCAGAAGCAGGAGCATCGATGTTAGCGATTGGCTCGCTCAGATCTAGGGTACGGCGGTGGGCGAGAGAGAGCGAATGAATGGGATGTCCAAAGGAAGAAGTGGAGTAGGGCATCCGGGTGTACATACCGATCAATCTCTCGAATCCTGTGGCTGACTGGCTACCTTGTGCTAGTGCACCTGGACTCTTGGATGCATTTTCATCTCACTGTGTCGGTGCTTGTCATGGCGCAACTCCCGCCGGCGGTCTAGACAGTCCCTCAAGAGTAGAGAAGGCGCATAGAGCCGTCAAATGATCTAGCCTGCTGGAGTGCCGCGCTGCAAGCAGTAGATCAGCTGCTTGTCTTGTTGCAGTCATCCGCACCTCTCAGGCCTAGGCTAATTAATACAACGCATCTCAAGACCTACAAGAGGAGGCCCAGGCTCTATTGAACGGGTTAACGTCGAGGTCAAGAAGCAACCACGATGCGTATGGATCCATCCTGCATCCTGACCTTCGGCACGTTCACCTTCTATACACACTCTCCCGGGAGAAGGAAGGGCTGATTCCTCCGAGCATATGATGCCTTCCGCTCGGTCCCGGTCCGACTTCTCTAGAGGGCACTGAGGGGGCAGGGATCTCAATCATTATCTGCAGGATCGTCGACTGCCTATACGCTCACGATTTGCCTTGAAGCAATCTAACGCAGATCATGACGGGTGATGCACGATATGCATTTAAGGTCGTGCGGGCCCTAGCGTGCAAGGCCAGGCGAGCTCGCCGGAAAGGGCCCGGGGCCAATGGGACCACAAGTATTGACCGGAGTAGCCGGATCGACCGCCTGTGGGCTCCGACGCGCGTGTTGGGTGCATGACGCGCTGGATCCTGTACGCATACAATTCGAGAGAAATTCTGGGGTGTGAAGGACGTCGATTGCTATGTGATACAGGGCTTCTTGTACATGATACAATGTATGCGTGATGTGGTGTCCGAGATTACTGTGCCATTACGCAGCTGACGAGTGAGAGTGAGCGCGAAGTTGCCAAGAGAAGTAGCGGGCGCGAACCACTCACCCTCTTCGAACCTCCAGGTCTGGTTCGTTCCGCCTTCCCACTTCTTCCAGAGCGTCACGGGCGTACCAGGGTTCGGGTTCCCGTGATCACTCAGGTCCAGGCAGTATTCTGTGCCTTTGAGGAATACTCTATCGTGCCAAGGTCAGAAGGTGCGCGTGCCGGCGGGCTTGACGCATGCACGTACCTAAACGTCGAGGGATCCTGGTGGTCCGGCCTGATCTCCCAGTCCGACCACTTTGTGGACGCTATGATGGGCGCGAAGTTCTTGGGCTCGCCGTCAACGTCGATGAAGAGGCCCGTTGCGGCGTTCTTGAAACGGTATGCGTCACCATGTTGCTCAAGTGTCCACTATGAGTTCCAAGTCAGCGAGTTCGTGGCATACGGACGTGCGAGAGACGCATACCCTCTGGTTCGCACCGCCGTGCCACGCGTAGCCGGTGATTGGTGAGTGCTCCTGGCCACCAGAGAGGTCAAGGACAGTTCCGCCCTTGGCGTTCGTGATCTTGTAGGTCTTTCCGCCCTCGAGAGACATATTCAAGTCGTGCTTGCGAGATGAGTGTGTGGTATAGGAGTTGGATGGGCGATGGAAGTCGTCAACGTTGTTCGCCGCTGGCCATGGTCGACGACGTGGTCTTTATAGGCTCGCGAGGCGGGAGGTCGAGGGTTGACATCATCGGTGAGTGGACGATCGAGTGTGGCGACGAGGAGAGAGATGAGGTCACTCTCCCCGCCATCGCCCACGTAGGCGCCAATGACGAGCGCGCGAGCGATGACGGCGACCTTGGCTCTTGGCTCTTGAGTCTTGACTTCATCCACCCAGCTCTTGGAAGAATCCATGATGCGCAAAGCTCGTATGTTCTCGTAATACAGACTCGATACGAGGCTTGAGCGAACGCTGTGACTGGGGTGGCTCAAGTACTGTTGTGACTATATGCGCACCGCCCAAACAGATCGCAACGATATTTGTGGCAGCAGCCTTTGAGAGCGGTACTGTTCATGCACATCTTCAATCACTGGCATCATAATAGGTATGTAAGGCATTAGCGTCAAGGATAGTGCGGACGGGGCTACTCACCAGTCATGCTGAATTAGTAAACGCTGCTGGGTACTGGCGTTCAACCGGGTCTTTTTTCTCCAGAATCAAGGCGATCTTTCATTGACGCGTGCCCGTCGCTGCGCAGGACCACACGGAACGGCGTAGCAGCAGCAGCAGAAGGCATGTACGGAACATCCAATGTGAGAACATTCGCAGTAGACCAAACGCCGTGCGCACTGACCGCTGCCCCAAGGCCCGTGGAACGCAGGTCCCAACTCAGTTGCGATCTGCGTTGAGGCTATGGCGAAGGACACAGGGATCACCGGACGTCGAGGATATTTCTGATCGTGGTAGCCAAACGACCCAGGCTAGGATCTCCCAGAATTGCGAGATTCTCACCTATGGTCGCCAACCTGGCCCTCTCCTGGCTGGCCTGACTGTGTGCCTGGGGGCGTATGCGTCTGCGATTAGACACCCGCATATTGAATTCGCTCGTATGGGCAGCGACCATTTGTTCATCCGCTTGAGCGCGCCATTCAGTTTCGCCAGGTACTTACAAGGGTGAGACTTCAAGGAATATGGGATTCGCTGAATATGAAGACCCACCGCTCGCTGCCCTGTACTGATTGATCTCTTTGTGAGTATGATCCGCTACATCTGACGGTACATCCACTGACTGGCCCGCCATTGCCTCCCCTTAGCTGCAGGCGGGGCCTTGGCACCAAGTCTAACACCCGCCGCCTGTAAGGCACTTCCAAGGCATAACAGAATGTGAAAAAAGAAATTCCATCTGCGCACTGAGATGTGACCGCGCCTGGATCCCATGCTCAGCGTACCCCATCTTTGAAGATCCACCACTAGTGAACCTGACTTGGGCCAATTGTAACCATGTCGCCATAGTCGAGTCATATACCTCCTTCACCACGGAGGCAATCGTGTGAGCCATCAGACATGCCGCCGGGCCAAGCTAATGTCATACCTTTCTAGACTCCGGGGGGCTATACACCGTCCTTGTGGCGACATACAACTTCATTCGTACAGGCTACTGCATATCGTCCGAGTCGCATCACCTTTTAGCGCCCACTATTACGTCGAAACCTCCTTAAAATGAAGGCTCTCTGTTCATGGCATGAGAGGGGTTCGAGCACATCACATGTAGTACGGCGACAATTCATCTGCACGCTGCTCGTTAACAGAATTCGTGCACATCGTGCATAGGTACAAAGTCCCTGAGCGGAACCCACCATCATCAAGAAGTCGAGAAGGCAGAGGAAGCACGCCCTCTGCGCTGATGCTATCACACCGCCCACGCCCGATAGTGCCTCTCCGCCGCATTCGTCCTCAGTGTGCTTACGCTTTGCTATTGAGCGTGGAAAGTCTGGTCAGCGCACGTCTCGTGCTCTCTGTAGCGAGGTGCAGCGGCCGACTGCGGTCATCCGGCACTCAACAGACAAAGACAAATCCACGGAGAGCGGGAAGCAGGGAGGATATATGAGGAGGCCTCCAACGGCGAGCGAGTGCAGGCAAGCCTCAGAAGCCCGCCAGCTTCCCTCAGGCCCTCCCTCGGTGCTTCTCCTTCTGTCGACTTCCCCTTCGACACACATAGCACACACTCGACAGAGAAGCCTCCCCAAAGACACACAGCAGCACACGATGCGCTTCTCACCCGTGTCCATTCTGTCTTTCGTCATCCTCGCGCTCGCCGGGGCCTCCGCGGTGGGCGCCGCACCGGCGCCGCAGCCCTGCGAAGCTGCCGCCGACCGTGAGTGTCTTACAGTCAGCTGGAGCCACCATACATATGGCAGCGATCAGCTGGCTGGGCCGGACGTTGTGCAATTCGATCGTACTGACGTTCGATTGCTCCGGCAGCGGCAAAGCGTAGCGAACACATCGAGAACTGTTGGCTCTGAACGTCGAACGTCGGTGCCAGTAGGGCTTCTCGGTGTCTGTCTCCATGCGCCAAGGTGAGAGTTAGCGTAACCTCTCTGAGACTACAGATTGAACACCCGCACTTAGGAATATGCCAATGTTAGAGGGCGCCGGAGGGCATTGTTGAGACTTTAGCGCTCTAGCATGTATATTATTGAAGCTGATTGTATATATGTACATTGTGTCTTGACGTGAACGCGAGAGTGAACCTACTGAAGGATTTGGGTGACCGTTGAGTCCGCTCACTGTGAGAAGTAGAGCAGTAGAGCACGTCTAGTCGATCCGCTTATGGGTCGTACCGATTCATTAAGCATTATGCCCGAGGTGATAGTGCCCGAGGCCCATACTGGTTCAGATATACACGGGACCACCTTCGTTGAAACATCAGTCAGAATCTGGCCTTATCGGATTACACTCCCGAGTGACTCACTTGAGCGGTACATACTACAAGTCAGGCCCATTGCCGCCAAAGTACGGCTTTGGCATCCATACCTATCCGTCGTCGGATTATCGGGAGGCCGCAGTAATGACCCAGACGCAGTCCAAAGCCCTCTGACCAATCTCGCAAGTAACCCTTGCTCACGCTTGTCACCCATTGACGTGCCAAGCGGCGACTTGGTGGCGGTCATCCTAGGATTGCGCACATGTCCGCGCGGTATCTGTCTGCATTGCAATGACATATGGTCGTGACCACTCCTGAACAGACAAGGGGTTCTGCGAAGGCTCTGTCCTGGAAGGGATACGGACATACTGAGGAAATGCATCACGAAGCTGCGAAGCTCAGAAGACGAGGAGAAATGCCCGTTCATTGCTGTCAACTGTCCGTTTTCAATTACAGACAAAGGCGATAGTGCCCCTCTCGAGGCACCATGACCTTCCTCAGAGCGACACTCTCGCGGAGGCGTTGTACCGAAGGGCTCACCTGGCCGATTGACGCGAGAGCGAACAAGACTGGAGATATAAGAATAGTTCAGTGAGACACTCTGGGAGCATCGATCCTTCTCTTCCTGGCGTTCTCGCGGGCTCGACAAGAGCGCGAACCACCCTCTATCAGACCCGTCAGCGGCGAACCATGCAACAACAGCGTCAACGCGAACTCTATTCGACGTTATCCTTCTTCAAAATGGCTTTGGTCATCTTCGCGCTCGCCGGCCTTGCTATCTCGGTGGGAGCCGCCCCAGTGCCGCCCCCTACTACGGACGCTTCGGACTGCGTGATCCAACGTGCGTATCCGTCAGTGTGCGAGATCTTACGACTGTAGACGTCCGCTCACCTTCTGCAATAGAGAAACGAAGCGAGTCACACGTCGAGTCGTGCTGGCTCTGAAGGCTGATGGATAGTCTGCGAAGGTAGTCATGTTTGTTGTAACCCGCTACGCAGAAGCCTCATGCCATATTATCTCCAAGGATGGGTCGCTTACTGGGTACGAAAGATTAGCATGAGGCAGGGCCGTAGACGGAGCATTTGTATGGAAATTGAAGCATTGTTCGGGTTCAGCAGCTACCTCTTAGAGATTTCAGCATTCGTGGCGATGAAATCACCGCTTACAACGAGAGATCTGGCTATATTCAAGGTTGGTGGTTGTCAGTGGCTCGCAGGCGGTATGTGAGCGTTCGCGCCCGCGACTGCGCGCCATCTATGGATAGATCCCATACGACAGGAGGATATCCAAAGGAACGCGACATCTTGGGGCTGGATCGAGCATATTCCGTTCATGCCGTGAGGCTATTTGGCCCGAGTGCTATCGCCAAAACTATAAAGTGGGTTTGTGCGTGCCAGGGAAAAGACACCTTCCGACTTCCCGGTCGCACTGTACCCATACGCTGAAGTTTTCCAAGACGTGGCACGACAATGCTTGTCCAACTTCGAGCCTTCGTTCTCACGATCGTCCTCGCATCGCTCAGCGTTGGCTTCGTAGCTGCCGCGCCTGCGCCCGGTACCGACATTGACTGTGGCGACCCTCCCAGTAACGACGTCGGTGAGTAGACGATGATACCCTAGCCAGAGCGTACGCGGCATATGGAACCTGAATTTGCTCCTGTGCAATATCACCAGGGAGGCGAGAAGATCATGTCGAGAATTGCTGGCTTTGATAGCCCTTTGACTGCTACCTGTCACATGAGAGGTCAGTTCCGGAAGTGGAGAGTGGTAGGATATTACTGATACGAGTATAGCCATCCATGACCAGTTTTCGTGGACCCGATAATGATATCACGTCTTAGTCCTGGGTAGTCGTGTTAACAAGTGTACCGTTACATGTGTCGGCTTTGGGGAGAGTGGCAATAGTAGTGGGCTGCATCCCATTCAACAAAATTTCACGGATACACTCGAATCCGAATCGATGTAAGTTGGTCAAAACCAAGCAGTATGACGGGCTCACCAAACTGGAGAAAAAGTACGCTCCGATACGGGGAATCGAACCCCGAGCTACCGCGTGAAAGGCGGTAATGTTAGCCGTTACACCATATCGGATCGGAAGTTCTTTCTATTCTGTGCATCACATGCAATCACACACTGAGATTGCGCGCGATACTTGAAGTCGTCGGATCCACCAGACGCCCGAGTCCGCACTAGAGGTTTGGCCATAGATGTAAGTTCAAGACCTATTATTGTGTGCGTATAGTGCCAGCAGTAGTGCGATTCCATGTGTCCAGGCCTCAGTGTTTTACAAATTGAGATCCCCTTCATACACTCTCGAATGGCTGTAGCTGGCCGTACACACCCTCCGAGGCGTCGAATTGTGAGTAATCGCTGGGTCGGAATCAGAGCACTCACTCGTCGAGTACAGGCTATATCATCCGAGCCACACTCATGATACAGCCGATCGGCATAGGTGCCAAGTTGTGCCGTTGCGCGCATGCCAAGCAGCAAATCGACGCATTACCCCTTCAGTCGGTACTCTCAACGCGGCCTTCACGAGGGCGCGTCAAGAATCCCAAACATACAACGTCTACATATCGTCGCATGTTGTTCCGGGACACAGCTACAACACCCACAGGGAGCCTTGATGCCGGAGCTAAGAGGTACTCTACCCATGCAGTTCCGATTCCGATAGGTAGGACCGGCGGGCGCTAACAGTCTAATGCCGAATATTTCGTGATCCTCGAGCCTTGGCGTAGGCCACTTGGGGTCGACTTACAGTGGTGGCAAGATTGTGTAGCACAATCCTCAGTCAGCGACGGTCGGGGAGGACCTCGGAGGCAGCGATATGTGCGACGTTTGTTGCGAAATTGCCGAATTGCGACGAATTGCAATACGTCCAAGATGTTGTCGCGGTTGTTGACCATTGCTAAGGGCTCGAACCGTTGAGTATAAATATGAACAATGCAAGTCGACTTCTACAGCTCTCACCTCAAGCTACTTTCATATAGCAACTAACACACTCCAAGGCAAGCATGAGACAATCGCCACCATGGAGCGCTTTTGCTGACGCGTCCCACAGCATCATGGGCCAAGGCGGATACCTTGTTCTTTGCAACGCGACTCAGTACGATTGGAAAAGGACATACCAGCACTCGTACCAGATGAATGCCTGGGACTTCCCGGCTGTGATCCCTGCGTACACATCCGCCAGCGTGTACGTCGAGTTCGACGAAGACATCACCAAGGACCCCTTCGATGATGCTGGCGAAGCCAACTACGAGATCGTTCGCGAAGCCTTTCCGCCGATGACGATGAAGTTCCAGTTTGCTGTCACGTTCCGTAACCTGCTCATGCGCCTCTTGGATAACGAGCCTGGAGTCAAGTTGGTCAACGCCGCTATCAGCCCAAAGACGGCTGCTCCCGGCTCAGTCGGTGCTCCACGCTTCGAGATTGACCTTGGCTGGCGTCACAACGACAGCGTCGTCTTCGTCCTCGCTGCCAGGAGCGAGCTGCAGTTTCAGTACATCATTACTGGGTGATTGTGCGTACCTTTTGCAGATTCCTAGGTGGATGAGGACTTACTTGGGAGTTCTGCCAAATTCAACCTGGACACAGTGGCCCGATGGTCGAAGCGGTGGGACTGGTTAGCAGAATTGGCGTAGTCGACAGGGGCCTCTTGTATCGCTCTGAGCACTTACACGATCATAGAGTCTCCTGACCTTGTCAGCCCTGAGTTCATAATCCTCGGGTTTACGTACCATAGAGAGAGGCTTGAGGAGGAGGGTGCAAACGCTCATGGAGCAGTTTGGCGCCCGACTCGAGCGCCCGGGCGCTTGGCCTGCACTGCGTCGCGCCGGAGGTTTGTTTCTTACACCCGGGCCCCCCTCACTGTCTTCCATCCAACGTATGCACATATACACTCTGGCTCTCTATCCAGCTGGGCTTTCCCTCGAGGCTGATAAGATACGGCTAGTTATAAGTAACAAGGAGTGGAACCCCCTGCAGCGCATCTGTGACTATTGAAACTGGTGAGAACTGGTGCTCTCCACCTAGATCTCCTCCCTGCGAGTCATGCTATTCTGCTATCTAGCTATGGACTGGCCACGCTTGCTAGGATATTCTTGCCACGTATATCGCTCAGACGGACTGATATCTGCTGAGAATTGTGTTTGTCATCTACGCTGCGTCCTTACGCCACCACGATGACATGTATGTTGCTGCCTACCAGTCTATCTGCTTCTTGATGGCATCTTGTCTGGGGACCTGAAGGCCTGATGAGAACATGGCTGGGTGTATAACTCGTCTTATACAAGGCTCGATATCTCCTGTCCCCTGCTCTCTTGCCCTCTACTCGAGCTCGTGAGCGTTATGGCACCGAACCTCGCCTTTGAGCGCGTCGATCAGCCGACGGGTAAGTGCACACCTTAAACTATGCTAGTTTGCCACATCGTGGTAACAAGGCGCACAAATCTAGAGGCCTTGGCGGACGAAGCTACCAAAGTTTTCGCAGATCTCATGGTTGAAGGTAGTTGCACCTCGCAATCGTGCCACAGTCTGTACTCATCATCGTACGTTCTGCCAGATCCCGCCGCCATAGCGCTCGTCGCAGGCGACATGAGCCTCCTCCCATCGTTGGGTAGCTTGATGATCCGGGCTCTCCTTCTGTCCCCGGGTGTAGGGGAGATGTTTACTGCGAGGGACGAGAGCGGCGCCCTCGTCGGGTTCACGCTGTTCTCGTTGCCTGGACAGCTCATACTCTCAACGTCCGTGGGTTCTCGTAGTTCTTTGAGATCGCCTGATGCTGAGACCGCGCAGCCCAGAGCAGCAGAAACACGGCATGTTTGAGTTCATGGGAAAGCTCTCGCCCGAAGGACAGAAGTACTACCCCGAAGTTGTCAGTTCCTGCTTCCACTTCTTGCGAACGACGTTCGTTGTTCCTGGACGCTCACTCACGGGTCCCGGTTATGGCAGATGGCGAAAGAGGTCCCGAAGGCGAACGACGAAGCGTTCGGAATTCAAGAAGCGGAGCGTAATACTTACTGGTGCAACTTCGCGATGGTCCGCGCGGACTACCAAGGCAAGGGCGTCGCGAAGGCTCTCTTTGATCTCGCCACCAAAGAGGTATGTGTCCATACCATGTAGTCGGTGGCCCGATTGACCCCGATGCCCGCAGGCTGCGAAGACTGGCACGAAGATCGCGTTGACTACCACTAATATTCGCAACGTGAGTTCGCGCGATCCACCCATATGCTCACACATCTTCGCAGTCTCTCTTCGCACCCCGCGTCGATGGGAGTA
Organism: Cubamyces lactineus; assembly: GCA_022376465.1. Classification (NCBI taxonomy): domain Eukaryota; kingdom Fungi; phylum Basidiomycota; class Agaricomycetes; order Polyporales; family Polyporaceae; genus Cubamyces; species Cubamyces lactineus. Next base: position 1,121,257 of record JACDTU010000006.1, on the reverse strand, counting down.
CGTCACTGATTCATATCACTTCTTCAGGTCCCAATCTACGAGAAACTCGGGTTTAAGCTCTACGGACACAAAGTAATGCCCTCGCCCTGGGTTGACTGGCCTCTCTGGTTCTTTGCGAAAGAAACGCAGTTGGAGGCGGCGTGATCTCTCAACGGGTTCTTGACGCATCTCAGTTGTATTATTGAGGGTTAAGGCGGTTGACAAGCGCAGAATCTCATACGTGTATTCGACTGGCAGCATGCAAGCTGTGTTAAGCCTCAAAATACGCTCCATACAGAGCTATTGGTATAACGGGCGTTGCTACCAGCCAGTCTCCTGTCTTCAATATGGAGACTACGGTGTTCGAACGTGAAGGCCGTCTTCTATTGTTCCTCCATCGACTTCGTTCACCGTGCGAGGATCGGATTACGAGTGTCGATGACCTGATGAGAAGCTCTCTGGGTGTCTAATACCTTTCGAGGGCTCGACAGCTCGTGTTTTCTACCTTTCGTCTGTGCATACGTCTCAACAGAAACCATGCCTCCTGTCGATATCGTCTTCGAGCACGTCGGCCAACCATCTGGTGAGTCGAGTCTTGTACACCTTGCTTACAACTATGTACATGATCGTGATAACGACCACTGCGGGGATCCTAGAGGCCCTCGCGGACGAGGCTACGCAGCTCTTCGTGAGCCTCATGTCAGGAGGTGAAGGCTGCACACCGATATCACGACTATAGCAGCGTTACTAATGTTGCACGTATCTTCTCTAATGTCAGGTCCTGCCGCCGCGGCGCTCGTTGGGGGCGACCTCGGTCTCGTCCCATCGCTAGCCAGCATGATCATCCGCGCGCTGTTATTGGTGCCGGGCGTAGGTGATACGTTCACCGCTAGGGATGCCGAAGGCGCACTTGTGGCGTTTACGCTGTTTTCGTTGCCTGGGCAGCTCGTGCTCTCAACGTCGGTGTTCACCTTCGTGCAACAGTCAGATCCATGTCCTGACGCGAAACAGCCCCGAACAGCAGGACGTAGGGCGCATGTCTGACTTTATGGCCAAGCTTTCGCCAGACGGACGGAAGTACTACTCTGAGGTGGTCAGTTCCATCCCTTCCTGACTAATTTGATATTCCAAAGTGTACTTTGAGGCAAGAAGCCTTCTGACATGCATCGTCGAGCGTAGATGGCGAAGGAGATGCCGAAAGCGAACGATGAAGCGTTTGGTATTCAAGACGCCGAACGCAATACCTATTGGTGCCACTTTGCGATGGTCCGTGCCGACTCTCAGGGCAAGGGCATTGTGAAGGCTTTATTCAACCTAGCCACCACAGCGGTATGTCTCGTGGTATGGCTCACGCGTTGTATACATTATAGACATCATCCCCGATTCAAAGGCGGCGAAGAGGAAGGCGAAGATGGCGCTGACTACCACCACTGCTCGCAACGTGAGTTGTTTGCTTTCTTTGCGGATGTCCCATTCCTATCATTGTTCTCCTTCACTCAGGTCCCGATTTACGAGAAGCTCGGGTTCACGCTTCACGGACACAGAGTGATGCCTTCGCCTTGGGCGGACTGGCAAGTCTGGTTCTTCGCGAAAGAGGTGCAGATGGGAGAGGCGTGACTCCCGAGCACTGCGGGTGGGCATTCGATTGTCCTACTATATCGTATCATGGGAATGTACACACACGAACGACTCGTTCCTGGGCTTGGCCTTGGCACAAGACTGACTGCATGCAATGCCATTCAAGGGCCAGCATTGATATCGCTAGCTAATCATTCCAGGCTCAGAAGGCGGTGAATGCGGTATCTCATGATCAAGTGCGTAAATGTCCCCTGCGGTCAACTTCGACCAATCTCTCACTTTCAGAACGGAATGTAGGATCAGAAGCCTGAAAAGTACTAGTGGCACTAACACTTAGGCCAAGCAAGGTGCTGCAGCGTTGGCACCTCATCAACTCTGCTCGCAGCGTATTGATGCACACGCCACGAAGCTGCAATTTGATGCACTACAGCTATTAGCTATCGTGCCGATATCGAGTGCATACTCTCGCGCCTACCACAAGTCAAGGTCCGGTCTACCCGTCGAAGCGCCCTACTCATCAAGCAGACGAGCATCAATCAAAGAAGCAGCCTTGCGTGAACGCAGGCATCGCGGACGTATTATTGACGAGAAAGCGTTCCTTGAGGTCCGAGTCGCCGTAAGCAAAAAGAAAACTTACGGAGATGCGTGACTTCGGGACTAGGCTCGACTGCGCCCGCTCACGTATGTCCCCGGTGAGTAGCAGGCGTCGTTCCCATGTTGCACCGAAACATCTCCTAGCAATAACATACGAGACATGTGTTGACATCTTGGCATGCCCGTACGTTACATGCCAGACCTTGTCAAACTGCGAAGGTATGCCACTACCCAACCTAGTAAGGGGAGGACCTTCACCCCCGACTTCTCTCCGTTCCGAACTCACACGAATTCCCAGGCTCCGGAGGCTGATTGTATACGCCTCTGAGGCTGTTCAAGCCTTCTGCCTGCTGCAATGATGGCTGAGCCTCTCGCGCCCGAGCCAGAAGCCCCAGAAGCAAGAGGTATCAGAAGCAAGAAGACCTATTCCCCGCCAGGGCATCGCACCACAAATGTACACTGTGCATGTGTGCGGCCGCAGTCTTCTGCGCGATGCGCGCGGCTGATGTCCAATCACTGAGGCAGCGCGGGGGTCGAGTGCTCCCTCGTCCCGTCCAGCACCTGCCACCATACCGTCAGTGTGAACGGCGCACCCGTGCGAGCGGACATCACCTAGGGCCCTATCATCAAAGGCCCAAGTTTCCTGTGCTCGTAGGAGTCCGCTGCTGTTGAGGTCGACCTCAGTTCGGGCCGCTTTGCATTCGATCTAACAAATAGCCCACTTATACTGTGCCGTACGTTGACCGCGTGAGACGGGCTCTGGGACGAGTTGCTATGGCGCGCCATAACGCTGAATACGAGGAGCTCCTGCCGACTCGCGACTCGCTTGACTCAGACGAGCAGTCGCCTACCACCGGTTAGTTGGCCCATCTCCTGTGCTGTCTTCCCCTTGAAGTCGAGGACTCACACCTTCCCTAGGGGCCAACAATGAGAAACCATGGCGGCGCGAACGTACCACGGCTGCAAGCTCAGCCGCATCCCCGCTCCTCCTCTGGATCGGAGCGCTCGTCCTCGTCATCGCATGCACAGACCTCATCGCTCTCCTCTACGTCGGCTACCTCTCCCGCACTGTCTTCCAGGACAAGGACTTCGCGTCGCACCTCGAGTACGCAAGCCCATACATCGGCCTCAAGGAGCTCTACGAGTCCGGCGCGGTGAACAGGACAGAGGTCGACCCGATCACGGTGCGCCCTCGCGTCTCCGCGCAGGTATTCGCGAACGAGCCCGACCGGCTCGCGCCGAGGGGCGAGCATGATTACTGGCACAAGCAGTACGGGAGGATGTCTCCAAACGAGCGACACCTGCACGTAACTTCCGATGTACGTCTTCACTACCCTCTGCACCTATCTACGATCGAAAGGCCCCGGGCGTACTGAGCAAGCGCCACGAGCAGATCCACACCGTCGTCCAATTCCGCGCAATCGACTTCGGGATGGAAGACTGCCACCTCGTCTTCACCCTCCCGCCCCCGGACGCCCCACTCGAGGCCGGGGCGTCGTTCGCGATGGACCCCACCTCGCGCTTCGACGTCTTCCGGCTCGAATCGCCGAAGCCCATCGACGTCAAGACGCTCTCGCACCGCACGCGCCCGCCCGTACTCGGGCGCGTCGCGCACGCGGTGGCGCCGCGCGTGGAGGGGGGCGAGACGCTTATACACCGCTTCCCGTGCGCGTGGAGCTCGCTGCACGCGTTCGCGGTGGCGTGTGCGCAGGGCACGGAGTGCATGCTGGACGTGTGGTCGAGCCAGAACACGACGTATGGTGAGCCGTGCGAGCTTCTCCACTTGCACACGGTACAGGGAAGGTTTAACTGACGGGGACTGCTGCTGGTAGGCGTCAACTTGGTCCAGCATCAGACTGTGTAGGACGGAGGATGTACGTTACCGGGTCTCCGAAGGGAGGAGCGGGTCGACGATGTGAGATAAATGTAGCACAACGGACTGTCTCTGTTCGAGGGTATTATGGAAGAACACGGGGTGAATTACAACAGGCGCGAAGTATAGATAGCACATACAAGTCGTACGGGAGTCGTAGGAAGCCGTAAGTAAGAGAGAAGCCTAGAGAAAGACGAAACCATTCCCTAAGACAGCCAAGTCATCGGAAGCAGAGGTAGAGCTCTTTCGCGACACCCGCTCATACCATGTCATGTGCCGAACCGATCGACTTGTGGTCCATGGTGGAGGTGCCCTCAGACTGGGCGGCCGTCTCGATGGCGGTAGTGGCGGCAGCGGAGCGCGACGCGCCCAAGTTCTCAAACTCGAGCGCCGAGACTGACTGCGCCGTCTGGTCCTTCGTCCACCCTTGCCCGGTGACCACACGCAGCACGATAAGCTGCGGCGAAATGCACTAGCGAAGTCAAAGAAGATCAGCTCCAGTCCGGTATTCAAGGTTTCCTCTCCACTCCACCGCTCGGCAGCGAGCGGTTCCAAGGGAGTGGTCGAGAGTGGTCGCGAGGGGGAAAACTCACCGTGAACATGCCGTAGAGCGCGCCAAAGAGGATAGAGATGTCGCTCTCGATGCCATACGCGACGAGGAACGCAAAGCCCGCCATACTGTACGGGAGCGCAGACTCGACGACGATCGAAAGCGTGCCCGTGTAGCGCACGACGCCCTTCCCGCGGCCCTGCGTGTTGCGTGCGGCCTCGAGCGCGCGCCCGAGGTAGACCAGGCGGCCGCAGATCACGCCCGTCGCGATCACGTTGAGCGAGATGGTCGTGGTGTAGTACGCGACCCCGAGCTGGGCCGCGGTCCCGACGAAGAAGTCTGCGTCGGGCTTCCCGGATGCGTACAGCTCGATGATGCCAAGCGCTTCAGTAGCATTCACGATGTGTCAGGGACGGCGGGGAAAGAGAGGTGGGAAGACATGGGGTGAGCGAGGTGATGCGGGGGTCGCAGGTGGACGATCGGAGTGACTTACCGATGGTGGCCACGTACAGGAAGCACGGGAACATGATCACATAATAGCTCGTCCAGACGACGTACATCCGGTATATCTGCCACCAATGTGCGATCAGCGTTTTCGCCTCGCGCAGACGAACACATGGGCACGCGAACGTACAAGCAGCGCGTCGCTGAACAGATTGAGGATGACGGATGCCGTCGTGCCCATCGTCTGATACCAAATGTCCGCGTTGTCAATGAGAAACTGGATAGGCCCGCCCTCGGTGTTCTGGTGCACTATCCACATTTCTTCCCCGAAGACGGCTTCGGTGGACATGTAGATCGTGATGAGGAACAGCAGCGCAGTGCTAAACCACACGTAGAACTTGTCCGTCCGGGACCACTTCTTCCGGTTCTTGACCAGCGCGTTCATGGTCATCCCGTAGAGAACCAGCTCCACGCCTGCCAAACAAAGCCCGTGAGCATGTGGGTTCCTACGCAGCAGGAAGCAGCAAGAGTGTGGGATGCGCTGATACGTACCATACAGGATCGCATTGAAGTTGATGGCGAGGTAGTAGGAATTCTGGAAGAGGGACGACATGGCTCTGTGCAGGTGCTGTCCGGGTCGGACTTGGGACTCTTGCTCACGACCGATGGATAGGTACGGCAGCGCACGACAAGGAAGAAGCCTTTGGAGCAGCGACGGCGCGGCGCGGGGGTCCTATATACAAAGAAGTGCGCTGATCAGCGTCCAGAGAGATTGACAGGGCTAGCGACGCGGGGTGTGCCTGGCGAGCGTGTCTGCTGCGTTGGGCTGGGTGTCACGGGAGGGATTGATGAGATGATCCCCAGAGCCAGCGAGACGGCCACTCTCGGTGCGCGTACCTAATGAAAGATTCGGTGCAGTATCTCAGGCGACGGTGAGCGCTGTCACTGCGCACGCTGACATGGGCGACATACGACGTGAGTATTGTATAGTAGTCGCAAGAGACGGATGTCATACCAACTTTGACTTGAAGCGTCTGGGCGGTCGCAGTGAGAGCGAGTCGGATGCCTGGGAGGAGCAGATAGTCGCGCACGGCGGTTGTCCCGACTCTTCAAGCTCCCGACGCGAAGCTCAAGGTTCACCGGTGCCAGGCGTGTTTGAATGCCCTAGAACCGCGGGGATTCCGTCACGATTCTGTTGAATATCCAGCCAGATAATCAACAGAATGGGGTCACGGGAAGTCCTGGCTTGAGAAAGAAGCAACGGCTTCTATCGAGGCCATCTGCGAGGCACCGGCATCGCTGGCAGCATGGGGAACGCATGGGATCAGTGGACAAGACGGACAATGCTGGACAGTGGTGAGAACGGGGAGGAGTTCGAACTTGAACTTGTTCTGACAAGGTGCCCAATCTCCTTTTCGGGCGCTCCCCTGGCTTTGATGGGATCAAATCTGAGATATCGCACAACTCGGGTAAGATAGGCCCAACGTAGATTCGACCACATCACATGACAAGCACGTGATCTGTCGACCTCCAAAACGACGCCTTCCGCCTCGATTTTTGCGGAGAAAAGCGGCCATGCGGCCTCGTAGAGGATCTCAGAGGCGTCTGCAGCACTTTTGAAGTCCCATTGAGGGGGGTGCAAGGGAGGGAGAGGCGTTGTGACAGGCGTGACATAGTGGTCGAATCTACGCTGGGCCTATCTTAGGTCAATTATATTCTTTCCTGTTGACCGCCCTCTTCCACGACCATGGACCATCGGAACCTCCCCGGCGGGCACTGCGGCGCCCTACACAGAGTTCCCTCAGATCATCATCAAGATGCGCTCGCAGACGCTGGCCCGCCCGTGGGCATCGCGGGTGCATAAGCATGTCGACATACGGCCATGTCACTGTACGTACAACGGCTGAGCGAAATAGCAGCTGACCCCGCTGCTCCTACTATCGACCTACTCGAGTACGATGGAGATAACCCGCCCACTCGCTCTATGCATCCTCGTCGCGCTGGGCGTGGTCAACGTCCTCGTCGACTACTCCTTCGTCCAGGACTTTGCGAAGGCCTTCACACGTCGGCCTCCTCCGCCATCGCACTATAGTAAGTTCAGAACGATCTTGAACCTCCCCGATCCTGATCATGCTCATGCCTTCGACTCTCTACAGCATGGATTGAGGATGACGTTCCAGAGCGGCTATCGCTCGTCAACGCCCGCCCCAAAGTCCTCATGCCCCTCGAGGAGAGCGTCCGCTTCGGCGTCCACGAACCCCCCTCGGACGCCGAATGGCTCTGGCAGTCGACGCCCGACGACGGCGGGAACGTCCATCTCGGGCCCAACCACCGCTTCTTCGTCGTCGCACTCACTCACCAGCAGCACTGCCTCCGCGCCCTCCGCGTCGCGCTCGACGCTGAGGACGTCCCGACGGGGCCCGCGCTGCACCACGCGGAGCACTGCCTAAGTTTCATGCGCGAGCATACGCTCTGCGCGGCGGACATCACGCTCGAGCCAGGGGATGTGTTCGCGAGGAACTTTACGGCGGAGAGGGTTACGGGCGAGATGGAGTGCATGGACGTGGAGGCGTTTTACGCCACGATGGGGAAGCAGTGGCATGAGTGGCTCGGGTTTAAGGAACAACATCCGACGACGTAGTTTGTAACGCTAACATTGGGAGGTACCTGGAGGCTTGGTGGTCGCAGTCGTATAATCCAATTGATATTTTCGTGGTATCCATCTACGGCGGCCTCGTCCAGGCTCATTGTTCGGACCTGGTAGTTGTTGGGGGTGATCCTATAGTGAGGAACACGGTGTAGGAAGGAACAGATTCCCTTGGATCCGGCACAACGCTGTTGGTTGAAATACACACACAGAAGGTGCACAGATGGATGGGGAGATGTCACAGTTGTATAGATTGTAAGGAATGACAAAGTTGGAGGTACTACAACGCCGATAGCTACGGCTTACAGCGGGGTGAACAGGAAAGATGGATGACAAACGCGGCTCTCAGGCTCAAGGTAGCGATAATAAAACAACAGCGAACTTAGCAATGTCCGACAATCCCTCTCTTAACTTATATCAATAAAATCAACGCGACTCCACGCAGCCCCACTAGCACGAGCATCGCAACGGAGACGTAGCTGCGGCCGTTTACACCTTGGTGTCCATGACCACAAATTCGGGTGAGGACGAGGTGTCGACCGACTTGGTGAAGCTCCGGAGGTTGATCGCGGTGCCCTCGGTGCCATACGTGAAGCGCGTCGTCGACGCACCCGCGGACGACGGATTGTGGAACCGCGCGCCTGAGCCTGTGCTCACCGCCGCCTCGCGCGTCCATCCGCGGCCCATGAGCACTCGGAGGATGATCATCTGTGGAGACACGCACTGCAAAAAATTTACGGTCAACCTCAGTACAAAGGGTGGGCGAATGAGGGAAAATACGCACGGTGAACATGACGTAGACCGAGAGGAAGAAGATCGAGAGCGGGGAGTTGATACCGAGCGTAACGACGTACGCGATCCCAAAGCACGTATACGGCAGCATCGACTCGATGATGAGCGACGCCGCGCCGGTGTACGTCTTGGACACCTCGCGCCCGAGCGTCGCCTCCATCCGGCGCGCGACGAAGAGGATGCGCGAGCAGATGAGCAGCGAGCACGTGAAGTTGAGCCCGATGACGACGGACGAGTACGAGAGCGCGATCTGCGCCGCCTTGCCCATGAAGAAGTCCGAGTTGGGCACGCCGGAGGTGTAGCACGTCAGGATGCCGAGGGCTATCGAAGAGGGTTGAGGAGTCAGCGATCTGCAGAGGGGATAGAGGGTAGATGGAGGGACATACCTGCGGTGGCGAGGTAGCAGATTGAAGGGAAGATGACGACGCGCCAGTCGCTCCAGACGACATAGGTGCGGTAAATCTAGCAGTTCATCCCGCCGTGAGTTTCGAGCCTCCAGGCACCCCTAGCACAATGAGCTCAGCACTCACCAAAAGCCCGTCGCTCATCAAGTTGAGCACGACTGACGCGGCGCTGCCGAGCGTCTGGTACCACACCGCCGCGTTATCCGCGAGGTACTGTCCGTTCCCGCCGGGGTAGTCGGCATGCACGATCCACATCTCCTCGCCGAAGACGGCCTGGACGGCGACGTAGACGGTGATCATGACGAGCAGACCCGTGCTGAAGAACAAGAAGAGCTTGTCGCTCCGCTTCCCGCCGCTGCCCCGCTCGCGGCCGTTCAGGATCAGCCAGACGCTCGCAAAGTACAACACGAGCTCAACACCTGCAAGGAATACGCGGCGGTCGTCAGTATGTAGTTCTATATGGACAAAATGTACATCCGCCGCATCGGAGTGACGTACCATAGAGTATGGCGTTGAAGTTGTTCCCGACGTAGTACGCATTTTGGAAGATGGCGTTGGGGTCAGACATGCTGGACGTAGTACCTGCTCCGGTCACTGCTGGATCTCCTAGTCTCTTGTGTTAGAGGGAAGAGGAAGGGCAAGAGAAGCCCTGGAGAAGCAGGAAGCGCGGGGGGAGTTTCGCCTTGGAGGGCTTGAACAGCTTCTTGCGTGATGGGCCGAAGGGCGCATGCTTTATGGAGCAACACCACGGCCACATCGCTCCCCCGATGGAGCAGCTCTACCTGGAATCTCACGCTGGAGTCCTGGGCATGGTATCTCTCTTTGACGGTAGCACATGCCCTGGCAGAGACTGAGAAGCACTGGTGCCAGGAGAAGCTCGGATTCTTGCGCAAAGTCTCGTTCCGATTGCCGTCCGCAGAAGAGACGCGCAGCGGATTACTGGCAGGAACTGGCACTGACAGAGATTCGGGCGTGTGCGGTCGGCGGTCGACGTGGAAGCCGGGAATGCTAACTCTGATGTTCTGTTCGCTGCCGCCGCCGAGATCACTGTCCTGGGCAGACATGCATAGTTGGCAGAGATTGATGAGAAGCGCGGGAACGACTCACACGGCTCGGAGTTTCTTGCACATGATGCCCCTCTCGCGATACAGGTCCGTAGTAGTTGACCCACACTGGCGCCGTTCAACTAATAACGCAAAAACTCTGGACGCTGAATGCAGCCTGAAGTGCAGCGAGCCGCAGTTTGTGCGCATCAATTGAAGTAGTCGCAAACTCTCCCTCCCAAGGTTGAACGCAACGTTCAATATCAAGGATATATCCGCTGTACGCCACGACGTGGCGAGGTTACAAATCCGGAAGCCGCAAGTCCAATATCGGCGAATCCTGGATGTCTTATTGCACGGAAATGACATCAACCTGGATCCCGACATATCAATGTCAGCGACGTGCAATCAAGCTCTCACGGCGCATCAAGCCCGCGTCCTGATCAAAGCAGAGCAAGCCAAGGACTCCAGTCTGGACATCGACGTCCAGTAAGCGAGGGGAGGCACCATCGTGAGCAAGGTACTGTTCCTATGCACTAGAAGAAGTAGCGTACTCACTCACGAATGCGATAACGAGAGAAGCATACTGAAAACCGCGGAATTGGAGGCCAGGTTGCCGTGATGGCGAGGATACCTCCTCAACTGTGGTCTTGCACTTGGCGCAGGACCTGAATTAGGGGTAGACAGAACTACATCGTCCGTTGACCTGAACGTTTGATCTGTTGGGACCATGGTCCCCGAGAATGATGGTAATGGCGCAAGTCGCTTCGCCGGGAAAGGCGGGTCAAAGACAAGAGTCTATGTTGCCTTTCTGGTCGAGATATCTCTCATCGTTGATAGCAGCAACAGGGTCACTGTCAACTGCAGATCGTAATGGCGGGAATATGTCGTTGCATGCCACCGGTCACCGGTGGGACAGAACACTATGGGAACAGGTCAACTTTCTGCCGTCAAGGACACCGCAGACACAGCACGCACCCATGCTGCCTGGATACTACGATAAGCGAACTGCAGTTGTTACGGGACCCCGCATCGAGTTCAGCCGTTGGCGTGATTGTACATGCTTTCATCTCTGAAGCGGCTGCTACAACATGAATACAGGGCTAAGGGAGGCATATCACACTTTGAACTGATGTCAGGCCTTGGCGCAAGGACAGGAAAGAATGACGCATGCTCACTTCTGCTCTACAATCGGCGGCTACATCACAGACAGGCTCGAATTCCCTTTCCCATCCAATAGCGCCGCGTACTCCCTCTGGTTCTCCGCCACCTTCTCATACACCGCCCGCCAGTCCTTGCACCGCCTAACCGGGTGAGGATGCACCGCGTTCACCTTGTGCGGGTATTGGTACGGATCCAGCTGCAGGTCCCCGCGGCAGAAGAGCGTCTGGCGGAGGTAGTTCATGCAGTGCCGCGTCGGCTCCTCCGTCCGCGCGTGCTTCGGCCGCCCGAGCTGCGCGCGCACGACGTCGAGGCAGCGGAGCTGGTGCATCATAGAGACTGTATACGGCTCGCGACGGTCCTCGCCAAGGTGGATCACGCCGCCCCCGGGGAAGAGAGGCGCCCATTGCTGTGCCGAGTCGAGCTTGTAGCGCGTCCAGCTGTCGACCTCGAGCAGGACCTCCTTCCTGTCGACGTGCCAGAGTTCTACATAACAATGAATTCATCGGTTTGAAACTGTTATCCAAACGTTGTGCACATGAATGCGCAAGAGAGGGACTCACCATTCTCAGCGTGCCCCCTCTCGTCTCGCTCTGCGCGAGCGATGGCTAGCCGAGCGGTGAGCTTGACCGCGGCGTTCACGGCAAGGAGGACGATGGCGATGGTTATGAAGGCGTTCTCCACAGCACGTTTCGATACCATAGCGGACAGGTCGGCACGTTCAACGGGGGCACTGGAGGAAAGGACCAGCACTAGCGAGATAGAACCGTAATGTGCTGCAAACCTTGTTAGCGGATGGGTTTCGAGCCTCGACTTACCGCTCTGTAGTGATGCCGCCGGTCTGCTCGTATCGTTGACGTCTCGACATCTTTTACTTCATGACACATGCATGCGCTGCGGTGCCTAGGAACACGATTCGACCCGCTCAGCATTTGAGCGCTCTACCCCGATTCCGGTACAAGTCCCGGCGATGACCGCAGCCTCGAATCGGCCTCTCAAAATCCCACCACACGCGCGCGGCAGGAATGATCAGAACTCGGGCTTTTCTCTGATCGTATGTGCTAAGCCGCGGGCTTCCCAGATAGCCACGTCAGGCGATACCGATTAAAGTACCGCATCCAATTTCCCAAAGCCAGAGCCTTGAGCAGTTGGAAGACGCCGGAAGACGGCCTCGGGAACCGTGGGCATGATATGCATGAGCAGTTCCGCCGGAGATCCATTGAAGCTGGTTCTACGCTTTTATGAGATGGCGCAGTTTTCGGCCTCTGATTCTTGCGTTGTGTTAGTAGCGATAGGAATCATTGACTACCTAGTAACAGCAGTATTGTGTTGAACTGCTGCAGCGGCGTTTGATTGTATGTATCGTTGTTGCTCTGGAATTCCGGTGAGGTTAACTGGTGTGATTGCAGAAATTCTCGCAGATGTAGCACGCACCGAATTACAGGACAGGTGTCTCATACAGGTAGTGGATACGAGCATTACAGATGCCTCGTGAGCCACAAGTATGCTGAAACGACGATGGCATGATGAACTCACCAATATGTGAATCGAGACTAGATCAAGAAAGCCCGCAATACGCGGATGGTGCATATGAAATGTCGCCGTACAAACAAAGCGTGAGTAGCAGGCGTCTTCGTATATGAAGAGGCATGTATACCGCGGCATGGGCAGGCGACCGGTGCGAACCGGTCAATGCAAAGGGTACTACGATGTTCCCTACCACCCACGATTCGTACTTCATGTGCACTCGCTCCTAGATAGTTCCGCTAAGTGGTATTAGGGTATGTCGACGTACATCCACAAACCGACAAACTGTGAGCCAAACGTTCACCATGCACAAAAGTACGAGCCATGTGTCCAGGTACCTTCGTCGCCGCTACCGCTCCTCACAAGGCCAAGGAAAAAGCTGCAAGACTGACTGCAACTGCGGTCGACACGTAGGCGGCGGCCGACCCGAACGTGGTGTCCCTGCCGAGAGAGCCACTCGAACTGCCCTTCTTTGAGTTGCCACTATCCGAGCCGCTGGAGTTTGATCCTGGGCTCGAGGGTGAACCAGTCGCAGTCGCAGTGGTAAGCACCGTGCTCGAGCCGGAGAGCGTGGGGGTGAGCACGGTGTCGTTCACGGTGAAGACCTTAATGGTCGAGATCTCAAAGTAGGCGTCTTCGTAGTTCGAGCCGTTGGTATTGATCACATTCTGCTGGTACTGTCGAATAGAAGAGAATACGTAAGTGCGATCGCTCCACTACGTGCGAATAAAACAGACATACGCAGGTATCGTACGTGCTATTGCCAAGAGGACCGCCGCACGTGGATTGGTAAACGGATGGAATACCAGCCCTGAAAGTGATTACAATTAGGCAATCAACGGTGTCGACAATGACGGAATGTCCCCTACCAATCACCACACAATGTGATGTCGATGACCAGCTGCTGGGGAGCGAAATATTTGGTGATATTGCAGGACGTCGACGGCCATGCAGCGGAAGGTGTACCCCAAGACGAGGTATCAATGCTGTCTTGTGCGTTCGTAACACTGTCTGGTACATCCTTGCGCTAGCTCCGCGAGTAAGCCTAGTGATTAGAAACATGCAATTGAATGGAACAGCTCACAGTCCAGAACCAGACACTAGCGTGGCAGGCAGGGAACAAAGGTCAGCCCGCCTTGCCCGGGTTCTCGAGATACAACGCGGGGCACTTACTAGACCCCGCTGACGTCGAATTGGGTCGCCCAAACGCCTCCACCCGCGGAGGCAAAGTCCGCGCCAAAGCTCTTCGGCTGCGTCTCCGCGACACCGCATCCCGTGGCCGAGTCGGCGCCCGCAGAGCAGTCTGTGCCGACTGTCTGTCCAAGCTGCTTCACACCCGACGGTTGGGTGCACCCTGACAGGGTGTGCAAGGACATCTGATTGTGACCTAAGAGATTCACGCTCTCGACGATGTCAATTTCCCCATCGAATGGCCAGTTGGGACCCTTCGTCCAAAATCCCGGCCATACCTACACCCGACGGTCATACCTCAGTGTGAGTCGAGACACTCGGGATCGCCGAGGGAAGGAACGTACGGAACAGCCGAAGGGGATGTGCGTCGCGTCGAAGACGATGACTGACCCAACGGGATAGAAATCGTTCGACTGGATGCGAATCTACGAACGACCATAAACCGGTGTGAGAGACCATCGTTCGACACGCTCCCGGTTTAACATACCGAGTTTCGCTTGTTCTCCCACACTACGGTCGTGAAGTCGTCCACCCGAATTACAGCATGACCCGCACTGTTGACGTAGGTCAGGTTCTGAGACATTGCATCGGGTTCGGTCAAATAGTTGACATGGCCTGGGACAATCAGTTAGATAGTCGGCCGACATAAGTGGCAGGACGAGCGTACCATTGGTCCAACGGTCGTAGGTCCCATTACCGAAGTCCCAGTCAGAGAACAACGAGGAGCCAGAGTACTCCTTGACGAAGCTGTACACAGCCAAAGCAGGTGCAGCCCCAAATATGAGAGGACAAGTCAAGAGTGTGGCGAGACGCATGATCGTGGGGGGTGAGGAGAGCACTCTCGAGGAGGACGAGGGAATGGACCGAGCTACTTGAATCGCGCGTCCCTGTCACTTTTGTTGCGAACCACACGCAATTAACATGCGATCCGACCGATCATTCAGAGACGCGTTCCAAAGCGCGCATTTCGCGGATGCTATTGTTTGAAAATGACTCCAGCCGTCCCGTGGTGAACTTGCATGATATGCCTCCCTTGCATCAACGCCAACACAGCGTAAGGGATTAGCTAGCCAGTTCGGTTTTGCATTTGTCTTCTCCGTCGTTCTGGTTTATACGGTAGAGAGCGAATGGGCTTCTTGCGCGTAGGCGAACACCCTCGTGGGACCGGTCCAGGGGCTGGTTGACATTGCGCGCCGTCTTCTAGCAGCGCGAAGTCGCGGACGTCTAGAATGTGGTGGAATAAGCAGCACACACTATGCGTCTGTGGTCATCGGCATACCTCGGCAGCTCTCATTGGGGCCTGGAACCTGTGCTACAACGTCAGTACGTTCTTCGAGGAGTCGCGGCGTGGCGGACAAGTTGTGAGCGAGGTGAAAGTAGCAAGTCGCCTCAGGAGTACCCTAGGGATGATAAATTGAGCAGAACGAGTGAAGAGAGAACAGTTCTGGATAGTTTCATCGCGCATTCACCGCGCGTCCTTGGTGGCTCCCTGTCCCACTGTGGCGCACCAAGTATTGGCGCGTGAACTGCGACCTTGCGTATAGAGACGCAGATCAGCGTATTTATAGACTTTGACGTGCCTGAAAATCTCAATCGCATGCTTACCGAGGCCCACCGCCGACATCACTGAGCAGGTTTTGCAGATCTTCGACTACTGGAGCCGTTCGCTCGGTCGACCACAGCAAAACCTAGAGCATGCTTCCAGCTCGGTCCCCGATGATTTCTTGATGTTCGCCGTGAATTATCGGCTTCCATTCTGACATTGCGACCGTGGCGAACGATGAAATCATCTGGTCGGACTCTGATACACGTTGCGATTTGGCTATATCACGCAGGCGTTGACGGGCATACCACATGCACGTCAGTATACCCACCCCCTCCGGAGCTCGGGCATTCAGAACGCCCACGCATGCGGTGCATTGCCTTCAAAGACTACATTGTTCTTCGAATGCGTAACAATCTGCCAGTCGTCGCTTAGCATCACTCTATATAACATGCGCAAGCCCTCGGCGTACCATTTTCTCTTGGGGTTCGTGGTCTGAGCGCCCCTACGAAAAAGCGGTGTCATGAACGAACTGCAGATCGCGCCATCCACCCTGCGATCTCGAAGGCAATAGAAGAAAGCATGTAGGATACAATCAATACAAGTGAAGAGTACAGTACAAGCGCCGCAGGTCTATTGCGATTGCTCCGCATACACCTGTATTTCGCATGTGAGTCTCCGGCAAGAATATCATGATGCAAATTACTGGCGTACCTTGATCGTCTTGTCGGCGCCACCGGTGATCAGCCGAGTGCCGGTGACATCGAACGTCGAGCAGAACACGCCCGCCTCTGCCTCGAGCGAACCCGGCTGGGGTATATCGTCCATGTTCTGGAACGCTGTCCCGGTGTTGTAATCCCAGAACGTGAGTGTACCGTTGTCGCCTGCGTTCTCATATTAAGATCAACTAAGTTAATCGACTACAGTGACCAGCGTACCTCCAGAGAAGAACACGCCTTCCGAATTAACAGAGAGCGTGTTGATGATCGCATTATGTCCGCTGAAGTTGAAGACGAACGTGCCCTCGGGACACTTCCACTTCTTGATGTTGTTCCCGCCTGCAGATGCAGATGCAAACGAGTATTCCGTCGGGTGGATGGCGAGTGCGCGGACAGACTTTTTGTGGTGAGTGAGTGTGACCATCGTCTTGCCTGCCGCAAGATCCCAGAGTCGCACGGTCGAGTCCATACTGCCAGTGATGACTTGAGGATCAGACTCCTGGCACTTCACATCTGCGACAGTAGCCGTGTGCCCGGCAAGTACATGAATCTGCGCTTTCGTACGCATGTCCCATACTCGTGCGGAAGCGTCACGACCGGAGGTCACGAGAATATCCAGCGTGGGGTGCAAGCTGAGAGCATACACTCCAGACAAGTGGCCGTGGTAATGGCGGATGACTTTGTTTGCTTCCAGATCCCAACATTTGACCATCTAGCATTCAGCATTGATGGCTTGAGTCATAAGCCCCCAAAATAATGCACTGGGTCGCTCACCTTGTCTTCTCCGCACGAGAAAAGATACGGGTGACGGGACGAAACAGCCAAGCCACGCACGGTCGATATGTGACCCGTTAATGACAGCTTGAGCTCGCCCGACGCCAAGTCCCAAATCTTGATAACACGGTCTCCCGCACCCGTCGCGAACCATTTGTTTCCTGGCTCCACAGCAACACTACGTACCCATCCTAAGTGCCCAGAAATGACCCGGACAAGCTTCCATGGAGGGTGGTAGGTAGGCTTGATAGTTCGCGTGGTTTTGTGAAGCTGAAGGGCGGTACGGAGGTTGCTGGAAGATGTGAAGGTAGATGGTTGAGCGACAGGAGTATTGTCTATTTGTGCGATCATGCGGCTTGTGTCCGAGCTCGCTGCTAGAGGAATGAGAACACGACGTAACGTACACCATAGAATGATACGTACGTCCGGCTGTGATTGCTTTGCGCTGTTCTTTTGGTCGCGCAGGTCCTACAGGACCTTGCTGGGCGAGTAGAGGCGCGGGTAGCTCCTTCACATCCTTGTATTCATCGTTCATTTTCACTGACAGCCGTATCCGCGCACTTTGAGAGGTAAGAACGCGTCGCATAAAGCGCACTTCGAATGATGATACATACCTCTTCTCCTCGTCTTTGTAACTCTCGTCCAAGCCAGCAGCAAAGATGTCTCTCGTGCGCTTCCCACATTGTTGAAGCAGAGGATTCAATGGCGGTAGTGACGAGGTCATTATAGAACCGGGAGTTGTTTGAGAGTCACAAGCAGCTGTAAGACAACACAGACAGAAGGATGGCAAACAGACGAGCAGCAGATCTCGCCGTCGAGCAAGACGATGGTGGCGGCAGCGAACTCGACGCGCGCGCACACAGGCGCGCTGTTTGTCCTCCTTTGGCCAATTGTGCTTAGTCAGCAGAGCTGGTGTCGTGTGCTTAGCGAGGGCGCCTATTTGCACTCGCAAGGGCAGCGCGCTGCTGCTGCTGCTGCTGCTCTTTGCGCTGAACCGCATGCAACGGAGGAGAGCCACTGTCATCGTCCTCGCTGTTGACCTCGAAATTGTCTACGAGAAGCGTGTACTAGCGTAGCTGCGAACAAAGGGTAGTCGCGAACCATGTCCGGGGCCGCAGAACTTAAGCCGCTCGTAAAGTCGCTGAATAGCGCGTCGACCGACGAGGTCTGTAGCGATTTCCCTATGGCCTCCCCGTTCAGTCCGTTTCAAAGTGCATACTGACATTCCGTGACGGACAGGAGATCATCACGATCTTGAATACGCTCAAGCAACAAGCCAAGATCACCGAAGCCATACTCAGAGTACGCCTCTTCTCTGAACTTCAACACGAGTCGCTAACCCAGTGGTTACACGTAGGAAAGCAAAGCTGGCCTGGCCGTAGGGAAGCTGAGGCAGCATGCGTCCAAGCGAGTAGCAGACCTTGCCAAGGAAATTGTCAGGAAGTGGAAGACGGAGGTCGAGCGGGAAAAGCAGGCGTCGGGTGGTGGCGCAAAGGCAGCAGCGAATGGAAAGCCACCAGGTGCGCCCATACTGCACTCTCACGTCTTCCAATTCATCTTACGGCCTCTTGTAGCAGCCAAGAAGTCAGTCAGCGCACCAAGCGCTTCTTCCGCTGCCGCCACACCGACTACTCCCGTAACACCCACTGTATCCGCAAGCGGCTCGGGCTCAAAATTGAACGAGACTCGGTCAGCGAAGAGCGATGGCATCAAGATTGAGTACACAGGCGACAAGACGCGCGACAAGTGCGCAGAACTGATCTACGATGCTCTCGTCTTTGACTCTGGCGCACGTACGTCCCATTTGTATTCCACCCATCAAGCTGGCCCGACTGAGGGAACGTGTGCGCTAGCGAGCGACCTTATCTTGCAGAGGGCGAAAGAGATTGAGAAGACGGTATTGAATGATAACGGTGGCACGTCTGCTGCGTACAAGGCCAAGATCCGGTCACTCTACGTCAACCTCAAAGACAAAAACAACCCCACTCTCCGCGAGAGCGTTGTCTCTGGCGATCTCGCAGTAGCCAAGTTCTGCAGGATGAGTAGCCAGGTAAGCCACCCGCTTTCTAATGTGTTCAAATAGGAACGAGTCTGGATCCGTTGTGCAGGAAATGGCTTCAGAAGAGCGCAAGGCTGCAGACGCCAAGATCGCTCAGGAGAATCTGTTCAAGACGCTCGGTGCAGAAGAAGTGCAAGCGGAGACCGACGCGTTCCAGTGCGGTCGTTGCAAGCAGGTGTGTGCATTCTTCCACGACACCCATTAGGTTGTGTCGCTCAACAACTGTCCAGCGTAAATGCCGATACCGTCAAGCGCAAACGCGGAGTGCCGATGAACCGATGACCGTATGTATCTGCCTGGTATCCTCCTGAAACTCTACTGACCTGTTTCTGGGTTTCGCAGACTTTTGTAACGTGTGTATACTGCCACGTACCTCGTTCTATATTCATACTGACGCTGTCACTCCCCGCAGCTGTACCGTATGTAATAATAGGTCCGTGCTCCACATCCCTCGCGTGCAACGTGTTCTCACAATTATACGCGTTGTTCTCACAGATGGAAGTTCTCGTAGAGTATTCAGACACCATAATCCGGCGCCTTATGCAATCCCCACAACCCTTCTCGTCATACGTTCCAAGCACGTCGTCGCTTTACTTCCTGCCGGTTTTCGTATGTACTTATTGCCTTCTTTCGTCTGCCCCCCAACGTATTTGCTGTACTACTCGAATTTACACTCGTTCTCAATCGTTCATATATGCGGTGTATCAGCGCACACGAGCAGGGTTCAATCTCGCCCTCGTCCATCTAAGCTCATCATAGCCCAGTGCATCAGTGACATTTGTCTTGTCCGCGCGCCGTTCACTCGGATACTGGCTATTCTTTCTCCATAACCCTCTCCGTGCCTCCGAAATCCAGTCACACATTGTGGGAAGTATCGAAGAGGTACGTATATCAACTCCAACAGGCCGCTCTTGGAATGCCACACTTATCTGGAATTGTGTTGTCGTCAGCGCCGTGCTCATCGCCCAAGGGGCTGGCGTGCTCACGATCGGAACGTCAATCCAACCACTCGGGACCATTTGGGTATGGTTCCACCGCGTCGCCTAGGAGGGGTGCAAGTTCACAGGTAAGCGCAATCCATCTGTAAAACGCCATATAACTCACCCTCCTGCGTAGCTTTGGCAGCGTCGACGGGATGCGCGTTCCCCGTCAACGCGAACGAGAAGAGGACGCTGAAGAGGACGGCCATGACTATATCTGTCGGCAAGAAACGCATGGTGGCTGCAATCTTGTCACTGTTTGGTGTGCGGGGGATTTGGTTTGGTGCACGAGGAATCCCTCAAACCGCCATTGAAGGGGCGGCTTATATGGGCCGCAGAGGGTCTTCGGTCGCTGTTGGAATCTACAACACCGCCGGTGCAAACAAAGTGACTGAATGCTGCATCGCGGATATGTCCAAGAAGCGGGTGCAGCATCTCGTGCACTGGCCGACGATCTGTTGGTGGTCCCGTCGAACGATGAGATATCACGTCGAAGGGAAGTTGGAGGAAGCATTATGAGTCCCAACGAGTGTATATCTTGACGGACTTCACCTGCGAAGCACACAGACGCGATGGCGGAAACAGGACGACAGCAGGATCAGAGATGGGTCAGCTTCCAAGATTTGACCGGGCGAACGGAGGATACTCAGCGAAATCACCACGTTTGTTATCAACCAGTGCATATGCATGCGATCCAAGTATGGTACATGAGAAGTCTATGTGTACGCCCAAGCAATCACCAAAATGATCCTAACATCACTTGGTCTTGTCGTTCCATCTGTCGACACAAGACCGTCAGCAAACCGCAACGTGGACGTAGACGTTGCATAGAAGCCAGGACGAACAAAATACTCACATATCCATGAACAGCTTCCAAAGGATGGAGAACATGAGCCCCTGCAGCCCATTCGCCAGAATCCTCGTCTTCAGCCCGCGCCCAAACAGCCCCTTGACGCCATCCGTCGCGATGACCGCCTGCGCTGCGGCAAAGTACCCGATACGCGTCTCGTTCACCTGGCGGTACGTCTTCACGACGCGCAGCGAGTTCGACACCGTGTCGGAGACGACGGAGGCGCAGAACCCGATGAATGCCTGCCGTGCGAGCTTCTCGGCCGTGTTCGTCCACGGGGGTAGGACCTCGTCGAGGAGGTTGTACGTCCCGAACCAGGGATAGTGTCCAACGAATGTCGCTGCGGCAGTCGCGAATGCGCCATACCAAAGTGTGCCAATTCCATATCGTTTGATCTGTCATACAGAGGTCGTGTTGGGCCCAGCCCGCTGTTCGTATCCAAACATGATGTACATACCCTCGAGCGGAGTATCGCCATGCCGGTCTTGCCCTGCGTCTGCAACGTCGTCTTCACGGTGTCGACTGGAGTCAGAATCATGCGGAACGCAGCCGCTGCGATTGAAGCGAATATTGTCTGGACTAGTGCGGGCAACTTCTTCAGGAATCCGTTTGACGCGAGGAGCGCGAGGATACCCGCGTTGGCAGCAGTATCGCCGAAGCGTGCGACTGGGCCCTGGACAAGCGCGGCGGTGAGGCCTTGATAATAACGCGTCCAACCACCGTCGGCATAGAGAGTCTTGATGGCCTGCGTGGTTGTAGTGCCGTACCGGTATTGATAGTTCATGACCGTACGGAGAGGCATCAGCGTGAGCACCTGGAGAACCATGGCGGCCGCGCCGCTGAGCCCACCGCCTAGCGCACTCTTCAGAGCTTTCCCTAGGTCGAACTAGGCAATAGTCAGTATGGCGCCCTCGCAAGTCAGGTAGTTGCTCGTGGAAACTCGAAAGCTAACGTGTTGTATTCCACTACCATGTTGCACCCAACACCAACAGAGAGTATGTGGAACCATGGTTGACACCATGTGTGTAGATGCTTAACATATAACTCAAGTAAAGTTCTGAGGACCAGGGGTTCTAGCATCACATCGCGTTGATTTGCTATGGCCAAGTGAAGCAGGACATGGGCATCTTATACACTGAGAGGCAGCGATGATAAAGCCACATTTGCTCGGTCGAAGCAATGCGCGTATCCTGGTACACGGAAGCATATTCCAGCCTACTACAATCTGTCAAAATGCTCACCTCTACGTCATCTGCCTCGATGAACGCCTTGATGAACAGCCCAAGTAGAACCGCGCCAGCGACGGCGAACACTGCGTACCACCCGATTGTCCACCAACTGCGCTTCTTCTCAGGCGGCACGGCGGCCTCACCTGCCTCTATCTGGGACTCGCGGCTGAGCAGCGGCTCACGCTCGTCGGTGGGCACGTTGTCCGACATGGTCGCAAGCCTTGGACCAGGGAGGGAGATGGTGGTTCAGTGTGAGCCGATAAGTCGCTGACTGAGCAGGTTAGCACTGGCTTCGCGAGCGCGGAAGCGTATCTCACGCAATAGTATGTGGCGATCTTATCTTATCTCTACATACGACGAGCCGACCAGCCTCTTGACTCTGAGCGGTCATCAGCGTCGACTTCCTCTTGCATACCTCAGACTCGCAAATTACATTCTGAGTTCTCAGATGGACCTACCGGAGATTCTGCTAACTCACATATCGCATAGCCGAGTTAGACAGGCCTTTGGCCGACGTAGTTTCGTGCGAGACGGGTCGTGTTCGGCAGGGGCTTCAAGTTATAGTACAGGACTAACTCAGCCCTACCGGTATGTTTTCGTCTGGAACTTGGGGTCACATGGATTGCTCTGACTGGTATGTACATGACTCTTCCAGCACTCTGATGGGCCAACAAGCCTCGACGCAAGTGCATGTTGACCTGGTCTACCAATGAGCACCACGTTACGCACGTCGCAATTGCTGGCACGCCTAAAATGATTGATGAGAAAGGTATGCGTACCTGGGACAGGCGGCCAATGCACCTGCCGTACGCCTTGGGACGTAATGCGTACCCGCACCCTGAAACCATGGACGGGCCCGGGACAAGATACCGAAACGCATGCCTGAGCCGTCCGGACTGTAAAACCATAGCCACGCATTCTCAGTTTTCCGCCTTCTGCTTGCTATTTCCTCTGAGCGTTCTATCCATAGATGACCTACGATCACCACGGCCATTTCAACTTCTCTTCTCTTATTCTGAGGTCCTACCCTGAGACTTCTCCGTGGGACATTACCCCGGAAGTCTTTTCAGTGCGCCCGAAGCAGACTGCTCCCTGCTTAGACTTCCCCGACAGCCTCAAGCATGCTGCTCTCGTGCAGGCGCAGAAGTCGAACCTGAATCCCTTCCACTTCATGTGCGGGCGGAACCCGTTCGACCTCGATACGCCTCCGCCGCCTGACGCTACGATTCCTGTGGCTGCGTCCGAAGTTGTCCCGCCTTTGATAGCGTGGCCAGTCTCTGACAACATGCAATACGAGTTTATAGAAGAGCTGCATGTCGGAGACGGTGCAATGGTCTATCGCATTCATGCGGGGCAGGACACGAGGGTGCTCAAAGTGGTGAGTTCAAGTGACACGTACCTCATTTCTGGTGTTTAGGCTGGACGGGGATTGTGCAGTACATAGGCCAAGATGCGACCGTGCGCTTTCGTACGGAAGTCGATGCATACGCGTATCTTGCCTTTCGCAATCTTACCGAGGTAGTTCCCCAGTGCTTCGGCTGGATCGAGCTCGACGTTCTGCTCAAGCGCATGCGGGGTGTTCCTTCCGGCCTTCTTACCGCGCTCCGCGAACAGGAACACTCTGTCTTGAGGGGTCTCGTTCTCGAGGACCTTGTGGGTGCGCAGTGTCTCTCAGTCCATAACATCAACCTCGACGTCGGTGAATCGGCTTTGCGATCTTTGCATAAACTGCATACCGCGTATATCCTCCACGGCAACCCTGAGAAGGGCAATGCCCTGGTTCTCCCAGAAACGAAGCGTGTAGTATGGGTAGGGCTCAGCCACGCGGCTCGCCAAGGCGCCGTAACGAGGCAAGCTCTACTCACTGAACTCGCGGAGGGATGGGCTTTCATATACCAGCGATTGGTAAGCCCGCTTCTATCGCGATGGTCCGAATCGTTGCTGACGCCGTTTAGGTACCGGATGGATTCATAGGTTGGGAGCCTGGTCCTGATGCTATAGACCCGAGAACCCTTGTAGACAACGTTGCCCCAGTACCCATCCAACCTACGCACCCTCGACCGTCGAAGCCGACTATCAAAGAAGAGGCCATAGCGATATTGGCGTCGTATCCCGACATCAATCTGTTTAGCTGGGACCCTTCGATCTTCCATCTCACTCCCGGTCCTAGGCATGACCACGAGTACGACACCGACGAGTTCCTCCAGGCTATCAAGGCCGAACGCAGACAGCTCACATTCAACCCCTTTGGCAAGTGGTACGGGCCGTGTCCGTGCAGAATCAACGAGCCCGATATATTCACGGGCGGTTCCGATGAGCGGTGTACTTATGGTGCCAGTGTCCAAGTTACACCGATCCATCAACTTCCCACCGAGACTGAAATCGAATTTGTGGAATACCTTGCGTACTCCAGTAATCATCCCCTTCTTCGGGTCAGAATAAAGTCAGCCGTATACTTATTGAAGATCGTAAGGAGTCGTACTGTGCCATTCCGAGTTAAACATTAAGCTAACAGATTTTTTCAGTTCAGCATGAATTGGGGGGGCAAGAAGAACCACGTGGCCTGCAAGCCGCGCTTCATGACCGAGCGCGACGCGTACTCACATTTAACGCACCACGGAGCGTGTGCTGCTGGTGCAGTACCGCAATGTTACGGGTGGATCGAGTTGTCACGGACACACGTCGACAGCGCCAACGCTACCATTCGTCAAGCCTATGCGGATGAGCCACCTCCGTGGCTAGTGTCCCCAGTATTCGAAGACGGGTCGCCCTCCGCTGCGATCGTGCTCGAGTATCTCCCTGAAAGCGAGCAGATCACCTTGGACAACGTAACGCCTGCTCGTGCTGATCTCGCCGTGCGCTCGCTCAGTCGAGTGCATTGCTCATACGTATTGCACGGCGATATCATAAATATGAAGAACGTGCGGTTGATCCGAGGGTGCGGTGATACTCCTGACCGAGTGGTCGTGCTGGATTTCGACCACTCGAGGATGTCTTCTTGGAAGCGAGCTTGGCCCATTCGTATCAGGTTCTTCAATGAGTTCATGACGCTGTGGGCTCATTTATATAGTTGGATGGTGAGTGACAGCGAATGCGCACCATATTGTGCATTTACTGAGACGTTATTGCAGATACCCATGCAACGCACATTCTGCAAAGCATCGGAGCACCCTCACGCGATCGTCCTCTGACTCCTGTTGCCGACCCGGCTTCTGCGGCGCTCCTGCACGCGACTGCGATATCAGATTATATACGCGAGCTAGCTGCAATGGTATCCATATCGTTTCTGAGCTACCGCCTGGAGCAGCGTCGACTTCTCAAGCTGTACAGTGCTAGTACGGTATGATCGGTATTGCTCTAGTACTTTTCTGCGAACTGTGTGGTAGATTTTTTGTTTTGATTGTCAATCTATTTTTGCGCGTCATCCATGTACGCTCACCTGGCGCAGAAGGTCACGACGGTCGTGGTTCGAGCGGAAGAAGTGTTTGAGTAGGTTGCAATTGATCACCGGCCTGTGGGAGCGCTCGAGTGCGCGACGCGTCGATTGACGCGCGTCGCGCTGTTGGCGCAGTTCCACGTCGCCGCTCACCAGCGCTCACTGCAAGTTCCCTCCTGCGCCCATGCTCCCTGCTCAACTGTCTGGCAAACTTCTGCAAAAATGATGGGATATCTGAATCTGGGGCTGGACGCGCTGCAAACGCGCCTGGCATGGGTCGCGACCGACCCTATCGACTGGAAGTTCTATCTCCAGGTGTGCTCGTGGAGTGTGTGCCTGTTCGAGTCCTACCTTCTGTGAGTTGCCTCTTTCTTTGATCTTGGGAGGGTCCGCGCGCGAAGCGACTGGCGTGACGGAGAATGCGCGGCCTCTAATCTATGCTTGTCCTCTCAGGCTGCGACAGTTCCCACTGTACTCGAAGACGGAACCTCCACCGGTGCTCGCTGAACACTTCAAGCCGGAGACGTTCAAGAAGTCGCAGGCGTATGGAAAAGACAAGGCCAAGTTCTCGCTCGTTTCCGGTCTTTACAAGCAGGTCATCGACTCCCTGTTCCTGCACTATGGCCTTATGGC
The DNA here is from genome assembly GCA_022376465.1 of Cubamyces lactineus. NCBI lineage: Eukaryota > Fungi > Basidiomycota > Agaricomycetes > Polyporales > Polyporaceae > Cubamyces > Cubamyces lactineus. Next base: position 1,095,251 of record JACDTU010000006.1, on the reverse strand, counting down.
GTGGTCCTGGACGATTGGTGGCAAGATCATCGCAAAGTTGGGCTATGGTCCGGAATACGAGGTATGCATATACACCACCCATTAGTCTGTCGTCCATTTGGTTGCTCCGCGCAGGGTAGTGGTCTGGTGAGATTGTTGGAATGGTCTCCATGTGTTCGTATACACCAAGATGATCTCACCATTCACCTACCTTGCTCGATTGAACTATAGGCTGACAAATTGACTTCAGATTCTGCAATCTATAGCATTTGCCTTCACGCTCTTCTTCGTATCGAGCCTGCCTTCTCTGCCGCTCTCTGTCTACCAGAATTTTGTCCTCGAGGAGAAACACGGGTTCAACAAGATGACGCCCTCGCTCTTCGTGACTGACCTCCTCAAGGGCTGGGCGATCGGCTTCGCCATCGGTGCACCCTTCCTCGCCATGTTCCTGTACATTTTCAAGTGGGCAGGGAACCGCTTCGTCCCATGGCTCATGGCGTTCCTGTACGACTACCTTGCTCTCACTGGAGTGACCACGAGGCTAATAAGCATATACTTAGGCTGATCTTCCAACTGTCGATGGTCGTTTTGTATCCGACGGTCATCCAGCCGTTGTTCAACAAGTTGTCGCCGCTCTCGGAGGGTGATTTGCGCTCCCGCATTGAGGCGCTCGCGACGAGGCTCGAGTTCCCGCTCAAGCACTTGTACGAGATCGACGGCTCGAAGCGCAGCTCTCACAGCAATGCCTACTTCTTCGGTCTCCCCTGGGTAAGCTGAATCATTCTGCCAAAGGGCCCGTATCCTCACACCAATCTCTATATACAGAGTAAGCACATCGTCATCTTCGACACGCTCATCAAGCAGAGCAAACCCGAGGAAGTTGAAGCCGTCCTCGGTAAGCACCCTCATCACCGCCCGTGGAGCTGTTTCGCTGACCCATCAACTTGTGTTCGTCCAGCGCACGAACTCGGCCACTGGTTTTTTGCTCATCCGACCAAATTGCTTCTTCTGTCCCAGATCCACATCTTCACCATCCTTGCGCTCTTCCCCGCGTTCTTGCACGCACCGCCGCTCTTGCGCGCGTTCGACTTCCCTCCCTCGGTCGCAGCGAAACCGCCTACCATTGTCGCGTTCCTCCTCTACCAGGTCCGTTTCACACCTTTCTCCCGCTTCCCTCCCTGTAGAAATTGAATCTGACATACTAACGGATCGATTATTGCGCGTACGTGTAGATGCTGCTCACGCCGCTAGAGGCCATTGTGGGCATCCTGATGAACGCCGTGAGCCGCAAGTTCGAGTACGAGGCGGACCGGTTCGCGTGCGAGCTCCAGACGAGACTGAAGGACGAGCGCATGTCGGACATGGGCGACCGCCTCGGCCGCGCGCTCGTCACGCTCCACGTCGAGAACTTGTCGACCGTCTGGGTGGACTGGCTGTGAGTCATCCTAGCACCACTCTTCTCTTCGGTGTGTACATGTCGTTTACTGAGCGGTGGTATTTTCATAGCTACTCGGCGTACCACCACTCGCACCCGACCCTGACGGAGCGACTACGTGCGCTCGACGGGTACAAGAGCGCGGTGGCGAAGGCGAAGGGCGAGGCGGAGAAGAAGGAGCTGTGAGTGTGGTGGACGATTGCTCGTCGAGAGAGTGGGGATGTTCTTGGGTACGCGTTGGCGTCGTTGTCCTAGTACGTCGACTCGCTGCTATTTATCTGTATCTCGTCGTGCTTGCGAGAGGCACTGCGTAAGCTCCTTGTTGTGAACGGGTTACAATTGGTTACAATTGGGCAAGTGCTAGTGCCCGTGCTTGTGCCGCGTACTACATGATGATCCACATGCCCTAAAACTAATTTGCGAGATTCTCCGACCACGACGCATACGCCTCAATCTCCGCCGACAAGCTCCTAATCTTCTCCCTCGCGGCAGCGAGGACGTCCTCCCCAAGCGGGAAGTGCAGCGGAGGACTCGCAAGGTCAGTCATCTCGATGATTTTTGCGACCGCCTTGGTCGCGTCCTTGATGGTCAACCGCGTCTGCGTGCCAGCCTCCCCCTCTTGGGGTTGCTGCTGCTCTTGGTGCCCCGCACCAGCGAGGAACGCACCGCGAACTTGGGACCCTGGGAGCGCGGGGTTGGTGTACGCGGGGTGTAGGGGCGCGACGATCATGTTCTTTTCAAGGACGGAAGTCTTGAATGCGCCGGGCTCGACGAATACGACCTGGATGATCAGTGAGTATCGTGGTTCCCACGCCCGCTGCAGGGTGTTTGCTGTTCGGGCTGAACTCACTTTGATGTTCCAGGCAGGATCGAGCTCCTTCGCCAAGGACTCGCTGAACCCTTCGAGTGCTGGAATTGAATGGGATCAAAGCACGATGAGCAACCATACCTGCGACACCGATTCTGGGGACGAATGACAAACCGAACTTCGAGGCTGCATAGAATGAGAGCGCAGGGTACCCAATCAACCCGACCGTCGCGCTATTCTGCACCAGCAGTCCACCCTTCCGCGACACGCCGTCATTCTCCTCGCGGAAGAATCTCACCGCCTCCAGGCTCACACGCACCGCGCCCCAGAAATTCACCTCGAACAGCGCGCGCGCCGTGTCCTCCGACACAGCCTCGGCCTCCCCGACGATGACGTAGCCTGCGTTGTTGAACACGACGTCGATCCGACCGAACGCGGCCTTCGCAGCCTGGAACGCTTGCTTGATCTGCTTGGGCTTGGTGACGTCGAGCGCGACGACGCGGAGGCGAGAGGGCGGGTACGTTGCGGTGAGGGAGGCCAGCGCATCGGGGTTGCGGAGCGTGGCGACGACGTTGTCGCCCCGCGCGAGGGCTTGGAGGACTGTCTCGCGGCCAAAGCCAGAAGAGGAGCCGGTGACTGGGCGATGGCGTACACGCTGAGGTGAGTGTGTTGTGAGGGACGGGAAGATGCCACGCACTAAACCAGACGCGAGGGGTGGTCGACATGAATCACAGGCTGCGATATACGAGCACAAAGGTAGAAAAGGTCAGTGCATGTACGGTGCTTGGTGTGCTTGGCTTTAGTGGGATTTTAGGTGCTTTATATCTTCAAGTTTTCGACCGGAGTTTTTCGCGTTTCGCGACGTTGCATGGCGAAAACGTTGGCGTCATGGCAATCCAGACCTTCCTTCTCCGAAGATGATTCAGGCTGACAAGAATGTATCCACCTCGGTGTTTTTCTCGAGGACTAGTGCTGAGTAGTACTGTCATGAGTATGCTAATTAGGACCTGGGCGAGAACATTCGCCGCGGCACCGGTATATGCTTGGTAATCGACATCGACTTCCCGGGACCACCGACAGAAACAGTCCACACCCACCATCAGCTCAAGAAGCCCGTGCGACGCATCGTGACGGTGGTGTCGGCGACAATGTGTGGCCTTCACGGCGCGTCAAGTGGGCCTATCAGGTAAGTGCGTCTATTGGCACGTTCTGGTCAGACATACCCAGCGAACACTTCAACAGTTCGTCCCGCAATTGTATGAGTGGAACATCCATAGCTCCTGGAAACTCGTTTGCGATTCGCCGGGCTGCACGTTCACGCAACTTCGCATACCTCACTTGGTTGTTTCGTCCGAACGCCCACTGCGCATCGCAGATCTTCGCTTCTATACCAAGCCCTCCGACCACGGCGCATCTGCCTCGACTCCAAGTTGATCCCTTCCCGTGCCCCTCTTGCCTAAGCGAAATGCGCACCGGCGGACTTCGCAAGTCAGTCAGCGCGATGATCTACGCGACCACCCTGCACGCGTCCTCGACCTTTCGCTCCTCAGCCTTTCTCTTCTCCTGTCCTCGCGCTACCTGTTGTCCGGAGCTGAAGACTCGGAATTTCGACGCTGCTCGCGTGAGCGACACCGCGATTGCGAGAATCTTGGTCAATGGTAACCGCAAGACGTGTACGGATCCTGCCATGTCGAAACAGCAATGATCTCCGCCACTTAGAAGCAGGGAAGAGAGTGGGCGAAGGGCTGCTTCATTCCGGAGCGGTAGCCGGATGCTGCGCCGAGCGTTCAAGCTCACAGTAAAACCCGCCAGCATTGGTGTACAAAACATACAGCTTTGTCAGTCGTTGAGGTATAGGGTCCCCTACGATTATGAGAGGTACTCTCTGTACTAGGTGTGTATACAATCACTTTCCAACAACAAGTACTCCCTGACAGGCATGGTGATTCCTAGCTGTACTTCTAACATGATTATCGAGGTATAGCCGCTCGGTGTCAACCTCACCGCCCAGTCCGCACTGCGGTGCTCATCACACTGCCTCTGCCTCCTCGGGAGCGCTGCGCGGCATTGCGACGAACTCCCTTGAGCACAAACAGCCATGTTATCCTCGCTTACCTCGTCTATCTCACACCTAGCACGTATTGCCTCCGAACACGTATACAAACGTCCCAAATCTGCAAGTACGTGCGCTGTCGTCATCGCACTGTTCCTCACCCTCGCCAATATCGTCGCCGACGTCGCTGTGGCCAGTCTCAGTTGGCATGCAGCGGCACTGCGTAGCCCACCCTTGTCTAGATACAGTGAGTCCAGCAATGAGTTCCACCCAGTACTGAAGGGCGCTCAGACACCCTCTTCACCGAACACTGGCAGGTTTCCTAGGCGAGGACTACCCTCCTCGTTTGCCGCTCTTGAACGCGAGGAAGGCTGTGCAACTCTCCTTGGAAGAGAGCGTGCGCTACGACCCACACCATCCAGAGTCGAACCACGAGTGGACATACGTAGGCGCAGCCAGCGACGGCAACATCCGCCTGGGGCCAAACCACCGCTTCTTCAACACGGGCTTCTCCTACGAGCTACACTGCCTGCGCTTCGTGATCGGGATGATGCTGCATAAGGACGATCCGCCTACGGAGAGGGCCGACCGGGGGCACGTCTCGCGCTGCTTGAATGTCCTACGCCAGTTCGCGCTCTGCTCGGCGGACACGACGCTCGAGCTTGCGGATACACTCAATCTCGGCAGGAACTTCACTGCTCAACGGGTAGCGGGAGAGCGCCAATGCGTCGACTGGGTGGCGATGTACGACACGATGGAGCAGAACTGGAACGAATGGGTGGAGGTACGGGAAGGGGTGATCGCGTAGACCCATCCATGTGGAGTTCCGAGAACATCTATGGGTATGCGTCTGAGTACTGTCGCCCTGCAGGAACACTTAGCATGGCGCGTAACCATGTACTGTACACTGGTTCTAGAACCATTTACCCACCGTGTCACGAAACTGCTTGTCAGCGACGTGCAGATTCGCCAAACCACGTCAGAAGTTTCATTGGCACTCAGCTGCAGCGATGCCCTGCGCCTATTGCGACTTGGTCTCGAGACCGGCGTAGCAGTCCCGTCGTTCGAGAGTATCCGGGCCGGAGGCTCAGAACTGTGATCCAGCTGGGCTTCCCCGTGCTGCGGGCCCTGACCAGTGCCTCAGCATAGCGATGACGATAGCGTAGCTCGCTTGTCTTGTGATACTCTTGCAATATCCAAGCTGACCCTTCAAACCCATCAGATACAACTACCGTTTCAAACATGGCGCCTCCAGCAAACTTAGTGCTCCAGCTCGAAACGAATCCGGACGGTGTGTAATCTCAGCAACGTTTGAAGCCAGTGTCCAACTCGTCTCTCAACACAGAGAGGACCATCGAGGACGCTGCCCGGCTCTTCATAGGCCTGTGTAAAGATGGTGTGCCACCTCCCACAATTCGATCACAGGCGATGGATTGCTAACCAGCGGATTAGCTCCGGATTTCATGCCGATGATATCAGGGCGCCCAGACATTGCCTTGTTAATGGCCGTAGGCACGTTACGGCCCCTCGCGCTCGTGTCGGGAGAGCTGTACACCGCGAAGGACGAAAACGGCGAGCTTGTCGGGTTTACAGCGTGGACGCCCCCCGGGCGTTCATCTTTCGATACGTAGGTCGACCGTTTTGACGATAGCTGAGGGCGACGCTTGAGGAAGGAGATGACACACCTCGTAACGCTGACTTGTCGTAGGCCCGAACAGAGCGAGATGGGAATAGGCGACTTCCTGAGTCAGCTTGACGACGAAGGGAAGGCGTTCCAGACATACCTGGTATGTGTTCTACCGCAAGATTTCCTCACAATCGAGTCTCTACCTCTCTGACATGCCGCTGCCCGTCAGTTCAAGGAAGAGCTGCCGAAGTTCGCTGACAGATCCCTCGGCATCCAGAACGTAAGCGTCCTGCGGACGACCTGGTAGCATCCAGAACGTCTATTTACCACAATCACAGGGAGAGCGGAATTGCTACTGGTGCTGGTTTGCTATGGTTCGGGAGGACTACCAGCGCAAGGGCGTGTGTCGTGCACTCTTCGAGATGGTGTACAAAAAGGTCACTCACCGACTGATCATGGATTCTCCCAGTATGGGCCTACTGACAATGATAACTACGTCAATAGGCGAAAAGCACCGGGTCAACCATGGCGCTGATCACCAATACTCGCGAGAATGTGAGGTGCCGAGCACACTCGGCATTGCCTACGCTCATGATTATTCTTCTGCTAGGTTGCAAAGTACGAGAGGTTCGGATTCAAGAAGCGTGGGGAGCAGCTGTTTCAATCTCCTTGGATCGAATGGGTCTACTACTGCGTTGCTCGCGAGACCAATGGAGAGTAACAGCCTGGCATCCAGTTGTGAACATACGTCCCCACAATTGTAACGATTCCGCAGGGAAATCTGAAACACACCATCATCTGGTCGAGTTGCAATGATTGACTTGAGTCAAGGATCTTCTTATGCACCGCCAGATTCCTTCATAGCCCTTCGTCTCTCTGCCCATTCTCGTGCCCTAGCTCTCCGAGCGGCCTTCATTGCATCGTCCGTCGAATCTGAGCCGACCTTCTCTTTCGGCTCATCGGCAGTGGCTTGGGCATTCTGCGCCTCCTCGCGCAAGGCCTCCGAGTCGTCTTCATCCTCGTCCTCATCACTGTCTCCATACCCCGCCAACGCGCCGATCCCAGGGCGACCGCCGGGAGCACCTTCTATCTTCTTCTCGAGTGCCCGATTTCTCTCCTCCTCCAACTCTACGCGAACCTTGGTCTTCGCCAGGCGCCAGGCGCGCGACCATCGCCCGCGCAAGAATGCAAAGCGCGGGTCCGCACCGTGGTTCGCTAGTATGCGCATCTCGAGCTGGGCCGCGTTCGGCGACGCCAGGACGTGAGAAGCCGTGCGGCGCATGAGTTCCATCTGGACATCGTCGGGCTGTTCCTCTTACCGTGAGCTTCAGACTAAGTGAAAGTCGCGCGAGATGCAGCATACCTCTTCATCGCTCCCACCCCAGTCTTCTCGGGGATCTGCGAATGGCGCGTCGTCGGGATCTCCGGAAGCTTGTAGAGCGCGGAGTCGCGCTTCGCGCCCGTCGTGGATGACGCGTCTCCTCTTTTCGCGACGGTAGTCCTCAACTTCCTCCTGAGACAGGAAAAAGGTGTCTTCAGCGTCGGATGGGAGATCGGACCAGCCACCTGGGGAGTCTGGCTCCGCGGTAACAGCACCAGAACTGGTTGATGGCGTCGGAAGGGCGTCCAACAAAAGGCGGCAATCGTATCTAGCATGAGATATGTTGTTAGTTGCCCTTTCTACAGGATGTGAGAAGCCTGTCAGAGATCGCATACGCTGTTCCTGTTATATGATCGTTCTTCAGGGTCGACGGCGTGCGACCAGCGCACTTGAAGGACAACTACACCACCGATACCTCTAGTAGTGAACGGCCTACCTGTCTACCCAGACGTCGTCCAATTTCGATGGATCTTGGGCCTCTTTGGGTGCACCTCCGATTCGGAGGTGGACATGCTCGTCTTCTGACTGATCATGGACAGAGGCTGCATGGCCACCCCATCGTATGAGGCCGTCGCCGGCTTTGTGGACAATCTTGCCTTCTTCTACCAAGCTCGTTACTTCCAACGAGCGAGCCGCAGAAGCAGCTTGAGGGCCTCGCACGAGGTCAGCTTCGTGCGCCTGTATAACTAGTGGTATTTCCGGTCGAAGTGCACGACCCGCGTTATCATAAGGGCTTGTAGTATGTTTTCCGTGTTTTCGTTTGTTCGCTCTGGAAGCCATATGAGAACAGTCAGCGGCTAGGATTCAGCGCCTGGTAGGGTATGGAGGAACTAAGCAAGAGCGTCGCAGTGATGCGAGCGTGCAGTAGTCCGCCGGCGTTTGCCGATCCATGCCGGCGGGAGATCTGGCAGTGTATCTGCGAGATCGACACGCCCTACGCAGCGCCATGAAAACGCAGTCTTATCTTCTTGGGTCTTCACATGAACAACATTGGTGCAATAGCCGTCTTCGACACATACCTACGCTACGAACGCGTCAACGAGAATACTAGTAGTACACAGGGCCCACGACAACAAGACATCAAGATGCACGAAATTGAACGCGATAGCGGCATAGCAATAGTACATATATCAAAACATTGAATCTGCTATTCAAGATCAAGGGGGAGTCAAATGTCAGAATGCAGTCGAAAGGAGAAAGCGAGCTATTGATACAAGTGTGCGAGGCTTCAAATATAGAACATACTGTCTTTCAAGTCCGGGTGGACACCCTTCCCCCACCTCTTCACTGCGTCGTCGTAAACACGCTGCTTCTCCGCCTCTTTGTCAGCGGTTGACGCGCCAGCTGCCACCGAAGAGCGGTCGTCGACCAAGTTCATCAGCACGTTCAGGTAGTCCCTGCCGCGCTCGCACGCAATGTCGGCGTAGTACGCAGCCGGGACCAGGCTCACTGCCTTCGTCGCGCGGGCGTACAAATAGCTGGCGGTGTGGGTGCCCTGTTGCAAGACGTCCGCAGCATAGTGGTTCTCGTCGTATATGACGGTATAGTGCGTAGGGCGGACGTGTCCTTGCAGGCCGTTATGCGCCTAGTGACAGAAACGTTTGAGGGACACGACAGCTAGAGATACTGTAGGTACTGCTCACCTGAAGATAGAAGTCGAAGTTGTATACGTCCGTGATCCCTCTGTCGACCACCGTTCCAGGAACCGTGTTGCCGTTGTTCGTCATGTCGCCAGGAGCGGTCGGCCAGAACCGCGCGTGATGTCGTTTGCCGCAGATGGCGATAGTGAGTGCCGGCTTGTAGGGAGCCCTCGGCGAAATCTGCTTGAACGCGGCTTGTATCTTCCCTAATTCGTGTTGTATTACAAGGTGATATTGGCCCTAGTACGCGATCGTGAGGTATCAGGTATCTGAGAAAGGCGATTCTGAAATGGGAATAACGCGTACCTCCGAGACTCCGTCGCGATAGACAAAGATCCTCTCTGGTAGACGATCTCCGTTCTTCTTCCGGTAAAGCTGTAGCCTCTCGATGGTCATTTCTGTGAGCTTTTCGACCATCTATATATTCGTAGGCGCGATGATGAGCCTCGGAACTGCTATGAACGCGACTGGGATACGCACCTCCTTGCTCTCCTTGTTCCAATCGGGTTTCTGTAAAGAGAGGCTCGCCGGAAATTGAACGAAGTTGTCGTCGACGCTCGCTACGACGGCGGCGATGCTAGGCGACCCCGGCAGACTCTTCGGACTAGGATGGGTAACGTCAATCCCCATCACCATCGTCTTCTTGTCCGTAAGCCACCTCATCGACGCAGCGTCCAAGAGGTGGTTGATACCGCCAAGCTTTGCGTTGACCTTCAGGACGACGTTGGAGAAGTATTGGTCCTGTCGGTTCCCTCGACTGTCGCGCGCCTTCTCGAGAAGCATGTGGACCGTGTGGAGGCCCATGTCGACGTCACCGAGCTTCTTGATCCCCGGGTAAATGTACTTGTCGACCCCAGATAACAAGACGAGGATGAAGCTAGGCTTCGCATTGCGATTCAGGTTTTCCCTCAACACCTTGCGGATGGCCTCCAAAGCCCGCTCGCGATTCGGGTCGTCGCGAGGGGACGGGAGATCGACGGATAGGATCTTCGGAGGCTTGTTGGCCCCGGAGATGCCGCTCGACTCGCATTTCTTCAGGAAGACCTTGAGGAATTCGATGAGTTGCGGGTCCTGGGGACTCTGGAACTCGTTTCGGCGCCCCTCATTGACCAACAAGACCGCCCAGCTGGCGATGTTGCCACCGGTTTGTAGCTTTATGTCTACGATGTTCCAACCGGCGTTCTGTATACGTGGTCGTCCGGCTTTGTAGTTGATACTAGGAGGAGGGAGGACACGGCTCGGTACAACTGTCATGTGCGGGTCGACGCTCAACCCAAACTCGTTGAGTACAGGAGCGGTGCCAGGGCGTAGGCCAAGCCGCTCGAAGCCTTGTTGCATGATCGCGTTCCCGTTAAAGTCAGGCGGGTTACAGGCGAAGCGGATCATTTGGGCAGTTTGCTCCCCATCCAGCTTGCCGCGGTACGCCTGTCCAGGAATTATCTCGCATATCTCGACGGGGAGGTAGATGGGCCGCTTCCGGTTTGTGCTGACGTTGATGACCGGAAGGTCACGGGCGTGCCGGAGGGTTATTTTGTACTCTAAAATGCGAGTTAAGTACGTCGTAGTGAGACACGATGAGCTGTTGATACTGACTGCGTTTGAAGAACTCTTCAACCGTCACTTCTCCCCCGAGCTCCTCGCACGGAAAACGAGCCTTGTTGGCGGTCAGGCTCGTCATGATTCTCGCAATTGTATGCTTCTTCGTGTAACCGAGGTGCTTGGTCGCAACCTTGAGCTTGTCTGCGAACTGTTGGGGCATTGCGCCGTTCGTTTGGCGAGTGAATTCCAACATGGCCTGTGCAAGGTTTCCCGGAGTGTAGAAGGCGGTCATGCAGACATTAATGTTGACCATAAGCTGCTTATACATCGGGCGAATCGACATGAAAAAACCTCGGTAGGCTTCGACACCGAGGGAGAGACGGAAGCTCTGGTCGCTGGAAGGGAAGAAGTACTTGTTGCCTCCTACTCGCACTCCTCGCTTCGAGGCAAAGCTCTGGACTACGAGGTTGAGTGCCGAGAGGTACGGCTGAGTATCGATGCCACGATGCTCCGGTTTGCCACTCATGAAACTGTAGGGCGAACAGATTTCAGCGCATACCGGACATACAGTACGATAGACTCACTCGTTCAAGGTGGACAAGCTCAGCTCGCGCTGGAATTTGAACTCCACCGTAAACACCATCGCCTGTGGATTGTCCTCCTGGTCCACCTCGAGGTATCGGATGGGAACGCTCAGAGGCTGAGGTAGAGGCCGTGCAGAAACGAGTCTCTGGCTCCTATCGTGGGCCACGTGTCTTGTGAAGCTCGAAAACGCAGGGCTCTGCTCGACAAGCTCGAGTATCCGGGGACGTCGATCGCCTTTAGCCTGAGCCTTGGGCGATATCTCGATTTCATACTCATGATATACCGCGTCCTTGGGGATCTTCACCGCAAAGAAGTTCGTCCTGACCTGACCTGGTCGACCAAGTGACCCCCAGCCAGGACGAAGTGGCATCTCCGGTTGAAGGCGAATGCGGCTGAACGACTGAACGAGCTTGTCAAGCTCACTCAGTCGTGGATGTAGCGTCGTGGGTTCTCCGGAGCCAAAGATTTGTGGGGGGCCGGCAGGAGATCTTCCTCGAGATGTTCCGCTACCTATACCACGAAAGCCGCCGCTAGCAGGCGGCCGGCCCCTCGCGCCCCCGCCCCTCGGTCCCAATCCAGGCTCTCCGCCAGAAGCGGATGGAGCAGGGCTACCGCGTCCCCGAGAGGGCGACCCTCCTCTACCCGCACTAGGGGTTCCTGATCGTGGGCCGCGTCCTCGTTGAGGTCCTCTTGGAGGTCGTGAAGCCATACTTGTGAATAGGCGAAAGAGAAAGGCGCAAAGAGCTCAAAGAGGGTAGTAGAGGGGATTCAATGGTTAAGACGGTTGGAAGAGAGGTGCGAGGGGCTCATGCCGCACCCATCGTCTTATAAGTCATGTCCTCAGCCCCAGCCGAGGGCTGCGGTAGGCTGCATGCAACTGCAGCTGTAAGCCTCGCTGCGAAGATTTACATAATTCACGAATAGACCGCCTGAGACGCTCGTCGCTCGCGATTGACGCTGACATTTTGATCATGTCTGTGGACTGGTGTTAAACAGTGCGGAAAAACTGAGAGAGGCAGATCGACATACCCATCTCTGTGCAGATCTATGTTGACTCTTCGGTACTCTACTAGTAGTATAACCTATATAGCGATACTGAGTCTGTCATAACATCAGGCGGATGCTGACGATATCTTGAACGCAGCATTTCAGTTCTGAGCAAGCAATATCCATGAGTATGCGTCTGATGATTCAGCGTCGAATGCAGTGCTGTGGTAGAAGAGGATCCAGAGGCAGAACTACGGTGGAAAGTAGTATGTACGGGTGATATATGTAGCGGGTGACACGAGTACCATTACAAGGAAATTTGAAGAGAGAGGCGGAGATTTAATTGTCGGGGGCGTTTACCTATCCGGCCTCCTCCGCTCAGTACCGGAGTTTGACTGGCTTTGAAGTGTATTGAAGCAACCATATTATGTACTAGTCAGACTGTGTCGAGGCGGTTCACTGGGAGCTATGAGAGCCTCACCTCAAGCCTCATGAACGTAGCCTCACCTCACGAATCCGAACGCAAGCTCCTTACTAGCAGCATCAGAGCCGCTGTACACATTCAATGTCCTGTTTGGATGATATAGTCACAACGCAACAATATGTACTTGGCTATTGCTGGTCTGCGGTCCCAGTGACCGCGATACCCCTCCGTCCATTGTCCGACGGCTCGCAACCGTAACAGCCGTCGCACTGCTCGGGCTTCCGATGCGGTCGCTCTTCGGGCCATCTTCCTGCGAGAGTCGCGATTCCGAGTCGTCGTGGACGAACTGCGCGATCTCGACGGTGATGTTGATATCCTTCATCTCGAGGTCGCGCTCGGTCTGCCTGCGAATCATTCGGCGCATCGTGGGCATTATGCTGCTTTCTGCTTGTCCTGGTGGGGGAACAGGCTTCGTCGGCTCTGGTAGAAGCGCACCATCTGCGGCAAGCCCGATGCGCACGATGATCATGTTGAAGACAATGCATATGATGGGTGAGATCTGTGAGTACTCGTTCAGCAAAGAGAAACTCAGCACAAGCAGTATATGACAGTAGACGGTACTCGCCATGTCCAGGATCACATAAACACCATTAGAACGGGCGAGGAACAGGATGAGGGCGGCCGTGATCGTGAACGAGTACAACGCGCCGCTCTCAATGATGACGCGCAAGATAGGCGAAAGGCAGCCCCCGGTCTTGTACTCCGCGGACCGACTCGTGACTTGCCATATTCTGTATGCCAACGCGACTGTAGGATATCACAAGCCCGTGAGCGTCCAGCAGGGGATGCCAGCAAGAATAGATGGTAAAAAAACTCACGCGTTGCGCAGACGTTCGTCACTAGCGTTACGCACCAATTGCCTGTAAGCCAGTGGCTTGGCTCTGCAGCGAAAATTCCTTCGGACTCCCCCATAGAAGATGTAGCCAACGCATAGCCCAGACCGGCGGAAGACGCTGCGTGTAAATCCGCTCATTAGCACCATCGGCCCATTGGTGAAGTCAAGGCACGTACCGAGGAGGCCAAGCCACCCTATAGCGGGTATGACAATTACAAGCACGTTGTTCCACACCTTGTACGTGCGATATATCTGGACAGTCAAGAGGTGAGCGCTTCGCGTTTGGCTCACAGTTTGTACGCCTCGCTTACTACTACACCGTCCAAGATCAGCGTTTGTGCATTATACAGGGTATTTTTTATCACAAACGAGACTCTTGAGACGTCGCCGAAAAATGCCTCCGGCCCTCCTGGTATTCCCGGGCCCTCGCTGATGAACCCCAAGTAAAGCCGGATAATGTTCACGACCATTTCCTGCGCATTAACCGCCCAAGACCGTAGCGTCAGTACCCCAGAACCAATGTCGTCATCACAGAGGCAAGATTGTGAACGGACGAACGTACCATAGTGGAGAGCACCAGAAGCGCAGTGGACGCGCTGACCATCGCCCAGTTTACGCGTCGCTCCTTGCGGTTCCGGAGGAGGACCCACAGAGTGAGCATGAACAAGAATACAGACAATCCTGCGCGCCAACCGAATCAACGTAAGCTCATCAAGGAAGGAAGTATCAGAAGCAGATCGTGGACTCACCATACAAGATAGCCTCGAACGACGTGGACAAGAGCGCAGCCTCGGTCAGCTGCATGGTATCCGAGTCCAGGTAGTCCAGACTAGCACGAGAACAAGAACGTAACGAGCGTGAGGGTGATAGCGGAGAGGATGGGAGGAGGCTGTCGGACCCGCCGCGAGTGATAGGTCAACTATGGACGTGCGTAGAGCGATCGCAGTCCAGATGCCAACTTGGAGCGTGGACTAATGTACCCAAGACTCGCAGGGCGCGGGGACGAGTTCGAGAAGGTCGAAGACGTCGACACGAAGAGGGCTTCAGCGGACAGGATAGCAACCCAGAGGAAGGTGTCCGTCCCCCGTGGGCGAACGCGCAGCTACGTTATGACACATCGGTATAGCAGCCACCGCCAGCCCGTGGCGGCGTACGCTAGTCCCATTGACATCCCGCGCCGGCAGAGTCAGACGATGACAACATAGGACATACGCGGTCACCGCATCGCGTCTCTTGATTCCCTCGCTGCTCCTTGAGCTTCCGTTCTCATAGCCGCGGCACGGCAGTTGGCAGTATGCGGTGAGACGGGCGTACCGGGTTCAAACAATGTATGTAGAGCGTGTCCCCGGTTGTTAACGACGTGTTGCTTCAGGAATTACTGGCAGTATCTCGAAGTCAGTGGCACCGAACCTCGAAAGACGATCTCGCGCTCTGACGGAGATGCCTAGTCGGCCGGCGGGAAGGTGCAAATACAAATTGTGAATCCGGCCAGTTGGGGTCCAGTTGGATGATGCGCCAGGGCGCGTATGTCATAATTTAACTCGTTGCGTTCTGATGCGCCGTCTCGCCTTCCATTGCTACATACATCCACCGCGGCTTTAACGCCAAACCTTCTAGTTGACCGTCAGTTGTCCTGCGACGGGCAGCCGAACGACACAGGTGAGCACTGCGCGAGCTAGAACGGCGAGACGTTCATTTACCGTTGCCAGGCATCGCCCGGAGAGCGTGTGCGTGGGTGGGTGACCTTGGCTTGCCGGGCCCGAGTCCGACGTCTGGCAGCGCGGCGGCGAACCGGCGGAAGGAACGAGACGGCTCAGACGGGCGACCCCTGTGGCACTGTTCCGGCGGAGTGGTTCTGTACGCAGAGCAATTGGCCGCGGGGATCAGTTTGAGCGCAATGCGTCTAGATTGCCGAGTAAGGCGAGCCTGGATTCTGACACTGTCCTGACCCTGAGTCGAATAGGTAACCTGGTCCTGAAGGCTCCTGCAAGGGCTCTGCGGCTGCGTCTGCACACTCATCAACAGAGAGGTCCATCGCACCGTCGATTCTGTCGTTGCCGCGGGCTGAGCGTGTACGACGTTGTCAAGCCCGAGTCGGAGCAAAATTCCACGAACTTCGGACTCGGAGTGTTCCTCTCGAGAAAGGTGTCAATCAACCTTCATGCTGGTAGTAGCTCGTATCTCGGCGTTTTCGTCGGTACTCGGGAATCCGCCTGTGTTCTGGGTCGAGAAGCGAAGGTAAGGAACGGCCATCTTCAGAAGCTCAGTGCCAGCGACGGCGAGCCTATTTGACGGCTCGGGTGCGGAGGTATCGCTCGAGGTCCGGGTTCGGGGAGCGGAGAGGGTAACTCCGAACGAGTTACGCTGCACCCTCTGTCCATGGGATCCCAGAGGCCGGCGCGTGCCCGGAACCAAGCATCGTGGAGGAGCTGAGACTACTTACGCAGCTTTGAGCAGACGTCTGGAACTTTGAGTTCTTGCCATAGGAGCATTTGTCAGTACGGCAGCATGGCATGGAAATACTAGTTGTATGAAAACGGGAGTAACAATCTAACTGTTTACAACAGTCACCTTGACTTCCATTCAGGTGCGTTAGGCGACCACTCCCTCCTCGCCGACAAGTGACCGAATGGCAAGCTCCGGCTTGTCCCAAGCAACCTGTAGTTACAACAATATCAGCAAGACACATCAGTGAGCATTTCGAACAGGAAAACGCACAAAGTGGTTTGCGCCCGGGACATGCACGATCTTCACGTTCCGCAACGGGAGGCCCTTCTCCTTCGCTTCTGCCATCTCCTCCTCCAACGCGAAATACGCCGCCTGAGTCTCCCACAACGAGCTCTCGCACCTCACGAAGCGCACCTCGACGTGAGGCCATGCGCTTACATTCCGCGCGGCATCTCGCGCAGGCAGGTACAGCGCCCCCTTCTTGAGTTGACCAAAGAGGCCACAGGTCAAGCCCCCAATCAACAGCCTCATGTCTGAGCCTCCAGGATCGCCGGGAGCGAGGTCCATCATGCTCGCCAGCTCGTCCTGGGCGAACGTCGTGAAGGTCGGTGGAGGGTTCTCGAGCGGGGTTTTCTGCTCGAGCGTCTCGAGGGTGTTGCCGTGGTGGAAGTATCCGCTGAGCCACAAGGGGAAGCGCTCTGCGCGTTCTTGCTCTGTGAGCGTGTCATCCAACAAGGGCTGGTATGCTCCGTTGGCGGGATCTGGAAATCCGAACAAGCGGTAGGATGCATCTACAGAAGGAGTGAGCATGGCTGTTAAACGACAAACGACGATCGTGGAGAACGGAGTGCTCAAAGTAACTCACCGAGAAAGACGACACGTCGAACGTATCGACTCAAATCGGATGCGCCCGAAGGAGGAGGCAAGGACGAGACGTACATGAGGAGTGCGGTCATCCACGCGGTCGCAAAGGACCACCCTGCAACGACGATCCCGCCTCTGTTACTCTCAGGATTGGCAGGGGGGAGTTGCTCCTTCTGAACCAGACCAGCCAGAAAGGCGTACAACTCCCCTGCGCGCTCCATCATGAAGGTCTGTAGCCTCCGTGATGTCTCGGCGATCTCGGACGGGTCGGGCGCCTTTTGAGACGAAGGCGACTTAGGAGGGAGGAGGGCTCGCTCCTCCTCGCTGTAGGGCTTTGATCCCGTGTAATCGCGACGGTTCACCAGGATTACTCGCGTATTATGTCGCGCTCCGAGCGGGATGAGCTTCACAAAGGTACCTAGGGTGCTCGTTTAGTAGGGCCAGGTAACGTAACACCCGCCAGCTTGGTACGCACCTGCATGCCATGTGAAGCCATGCAAGATGACCAAAGTCGTGTAATCTGTGCTGTCTTTAGGTGCTCCAGAATCATGGAATACGCCAAGTCCGCTAGAGGGGTCTATGGTCATTGTGCTGGAGGGGCAGCTGCGGTGAATGGGAGGTCTCTTATACCATAGCGACTTATAAGCGAGCGGCCAAAGCCCGAGTTGCCCTGCTATATGAGGTAAGGGTTGAATCACGACGGTGATAACCGGTTGGTCCTTAAGATGGTCTACTCGGCTTAGAGACTCTCGCTCTGCACGTTCCTGGCATGATCGTTCGAGAACACGGACAGTATGAGGCACTACGCTGCATCCTCATGTTACGGGGCCTTGTAAGCTTGACATTTGTTCCACGTAATAACGCGCTAGATTACACACTATATAATCATGTTAGACAAGATGCACTTTAGCAAGGGAGATTTTACACACCTAGTCCCGGTGTCAATGGTACCACCGCGGTGGTGGTAGGTGGTAGTAGACACCAAACACGAAACAGACACTAGAGGTTAACGTCCCACCAAAAAGGCTCTGCCTTTCAAACTCCGCTGTGGCGCCATCACCCGGCGCCACGGCAGACGAGCGCTCAATCCCGCCCTCGCGCGCGACATTGTCTACCCCGCCGCGACGGTGTCGAACCCTCGCGCGCGCACATCGCGCGCCCGCGCGAGCAAGTCAGTCGGGGTCCCGTTACCGTACGAATGGTCCCGCCGGCATGTACACATAACATGATCAATTCAGCATACTCTACCAACTACATCCGTTTGCGAT
This sequence comes from Cubamyces lactineus, assembly GCA_022376465.1. Taxonomy (NCBI): domain Eukaryota; kingdom Fungi; phylum Basidiomycota; class Agaricomycetes; order Polyporales; family Polyporaceae; genus Cubamyces; species Cubamyces lactineus. The sequence goes on along the minus strand of JACDTU010000006.1, from coordinate 1,077,318 downwards.
ACCGATATCCAATCGTATTCGTCGGGTCTCCTCGGCCATTACGCGCTCGAACGTTTGTCAATGGCATTGTACGGCGGTTCTCTATGCGGAGGATGTCCTGGACCCAAGCAAGGGTGTTTTTCATGTGCCTCTTGGCTACTTCCAGCTTGCGTTGAGATGGGTTCTCACGGATTTCTTGTAAAAGAGCATGAGCGCGCTGCAGGTACTCGATCAGTTTAGTGACGGAAAGCGCCTCCACTGCAGGCACTGGGTGTTCATCAAGCTCAGCCACCCAACGGACGGTCCCATGGAGACGGGTCTTGGCGTTGAGCAGGAAGCGCTCATCGGTTTGCTCTCCAAGAATCTCGATGGCGGACATGAGATGTTGCTGTGCGGCACTCGTATTGATGGTGTTTTCATCTTCAATCTGAAAATAATAATTAATACTGCTGTGAGTACTATTCAACACACCTACCTCGAAACCCGCACCGCCCCCTGCTTGCTCACGAACAATGCCGTCTGGCCCTGTTGGTGGTTCTTTTCCTGGTGACGACAAGATCTAAACAAAATATTCAGATATCTTCTGACAAATGAAATTGGAAGGGACCGTACCGGCGAAGATGAGCGCACACAAGCCTTGTCTACGGATGGGATTCCGATATCCGAATCCGAGTCCGAGTCTTCTATATGCTGAATGATACGTTTCGGCGCTGCCACTGATGGTCGTGTGATGACTGCTGAGCGCTTTCCTAACCTGCCAGTCCAGGCGTGCGAGCGCACACTCTCAGGTGGCTGAGCGACCGAGCCGTTGATTGGCACGGTATAGAATGGCGCAATGTGGTAGCGAACCGCGGTCGGCCACCATGACGCGGGAGGGCGGCCGGCCTTCTGGACCAGATGCTTACACAATAGATGCGAGTGGTACTTTTGAGACCCGCAGTCGCATGTCCAGTTTGCAATGTCCGTCGTGTAGGAGCCGCGGAGCGGCACCTTGAGCAGTCGGTCCCATGCCTTTTTGAGCTGTTGCTGCGCATACGAGAGGGATGGCGCTCTTGCAGCGCGATGGGTACCAGTGATCTTGCTTATGGTGAGCCGGTAGGGCGGTAATGTACGTGTAATGATAGCGTACACAGCTAGATCAAGTGGTGGTCGGTTGTAGAGATACAGGGTAAGGCGCTTGAGACAGCGCCAAAGCGCCTCAACCATCATGGTTGTGCGCTTTCGGGGTATGCTTGAAGGGTGTGCCGAGCGAGCCCAGAGCTTCCAACGAGGAGGGCTGTACCACGAGGTCCAAAGGTATGCCCAGACCTCTGCGAGACGGTTGGTCTTGCAGTGCTTGTACATCTCTGCGACAGCATCTCGGTAGATGTCCTCCGCAGTACGGACCTCGCCATGCCGTTCTGGGAGCAAGGGGTGCTGACATGCGTGCTTAGCAAAGAGCCGGAGAATCGGGAGGCGATGGGATGCAGGACAGAAATGGTAGTTGTTGTCCTGAGACCTAGGACCAGTCTCTGCCGCAGGCTCAGCGCTAGCGTTGCTCTCACCGTCGATTGATGGATCTCGGGCTATTGCATCGACCTCCCGCCGATAATCTGCCATGTCCTGCCAGTCGTCATCATCATCCTCCCAACCAGGATCCGAATTGTCGGGGTCATGATCCGCCCAGAACGTGCCTGCGTCGCTGCCGTCGTTTTCAGCCATGCCCTCGCTGTCCATCTCTAGACCTCCCCTCTCAGACGGACGTCCATCGCTGCTGCTCGCATGCTGCAGATCGAAATTCTCAGTGGCAGAGTCGAGTTTATGTAGGGCACTCGCGATCGCGTCAGCGGGAAGAACAATCCGTGGGATTGCGGGAGTAAGGACCGGCGGACGGCCATCAACGAGGAGGCGCACACGTTGGATTGGTTTCTCGGGTGGTGCCTCGATCTGGTACATATATAGTTAGCATACACAGCAGGGGGATAATCAGCATATATACCGGACTGAGTCCCGCGGCGGCACGCTGCGCAGCGGGAAGAAAGCTGGCATCAATAAAAGGAAACTCCCGACAAGCAGCGGAGGGGTCGTATGCTGCGGGGGTTGTCTTGTTCTGACATAGGCGTCGTTTGAGGGCACGGAGGAAGTGCCATAGACAGAGTTGGTGCTTGGCGTTTGGCCATATCGACCCCATTGCGTTGATTTCGGACCAATCCTTGTCCGTTAGCGTGAACTCTGGGTTCACGCCAAGCTCCTTTAGCCGACCGAGGAACCGTTCTAGGACCACTTGTTTGGCACCGGGCGCGGCTTCCTTAGTTGTGGAGATGAATAGAAATGCCAATGGAATGCCTGAGCCGTCTGCGTCAGCGACGGCAGCAAAGAGCTCGAAATTCCCGCCATTGGTATTCCCTTTGGGACGTTAGTGACATGTCGCAGAATCACATGATATGTCACACTCACACGTCGAGTCCATCGCGAGCTCCTGTGTATGACCTGCCCATTCCTCCACGAAATCCTTCACATAGAACGCGAACACCTGTGTGCCTGGCTCAGCCTCGACATCCAAGAGCGCGACATTGCAGTCCCCGCCATGAAGCTCTATGACTTTACGAGCAGACCCCAGCGGCTCGGGATCAAGGTGCCACTCCTCCGAGCTGACAGTATGCCAGTAGTAATACACAGCGTGTCGCGAGAACGGCACCGCAGCAGCAAGCTCAGCTGCACTGCGTCCCTTGCCCTCCATCCGTAGGATTTCCCGCCAGATCTGCGGCGCGTCCGTCAGCAAGAATTACACATTACTCAAGAGGACGTACTTGTCCCGGAGTATGGGAACGTGCGTGCTCCCGTATGTAAGCCTTGTGCTTCTCCGGGATCTCGATATCAAGGTAGGCAACGTGAGTCTCCTCGTGTTTCAGCTGGATTTTGACTTTGCCTGATGTGTCGCTAACCGTGATGTACAGCCAACCATTGCACGGGAAGCGCGGCATCCTCAGCCGGTCTCGACTTTTCCCCGCCCCAGCCACCTTCAGCTTCTGTTCCCGTGCTGCAGACTGAGCACAACTGTAGGAGAATACAATGTCTCCTGTCTTCTTTGAGACGGTATGCTTCTCATAACTAACCAGTTGGCAGAAGTCAATCTCGCTAACAATCTATGCAGCTAGCTAGTCTTGCACTCACGTCCAGTGTAGCAATTGTGCTTCCCCCACCACCTTTGCTATCCGATCTGCGCGTTCTCGTAGAGCGATCCCATCCCGATATTCATCCGCTGTATCCACCTCGGCGCGAAGGTACACAGGTCCTTCGTCCGCGTCCCGGAGCAACGCTAGGAAAGCCTCCGTTTCCATCAGGCCGGCATCTCGGGCCTGCGCATTTCTCGCCCTCTTCCCCGGAACAGCACCCTCGGCTCCTGGTGCTTCTTCTTCTTCCCTCTGTCGTTTCCGGCGCTGATTACGGGCGGCATTAGCCTTTTGCGAGCACTCCGCGCACACGGCGGTGAGCTCTCCGGCTTGGGCTCCTCGGGTGCGTATCCGGAACGCGGTAAGCTTTTTACTAGTGTGGCAATTGACACAGACCTTCTCAGCAGACATGTTTAGTGCATTTCGTTCAGTCAGGCATGAAAATCATCCTCAGATACTCAAAGCGACTACACGTGGTATGTACATGCCGGCGGGACCATTCGTACGGTAACGGGACCCCGACTGACTTGCTCGCGCGGGCGCGCGATGTGCGCGCGCGAGGGTTCGACACCGTCGCGGCGGGGTAGACAATGTCGCGCGCGAGGGCGGGATTGAGCGCTCGTCTGCCGTGGCGCCGGGTGATGGCGCCACAGCGGAGTTTGAAAGGCAGAGCCTTTTTGGTGGGACGTTAACCTCTAGTGAAACAGACAAGTCGAAAGCTCGAAATTGACGCCGCGTTAAGGCGCTTACTTGATTCTAAGCGCTTGTTGTGCGCGTCTAACTGGCGGTCTTGCTTGATGACGTCGACGGCAGCGCTCAGTCTGACTTGCCACAACTTCTCCCAGTTCATCGTAAACTCAGCTGTTATTGACAGTCCTTAACACCCTCGGATACAAACTGGATTTCCATGATACTTACAATCGTGATGACAGATTCCTGCTTTGAATGTCGAAGCGAGGCCGCAGGTACATACCGGCCGTATACCGCCTCTGACGGAAAATCTACTTTTAGGCAGTCATCGTCGACCGATCGGCGCGTCAGTGCTTTTTGACTTTATGGAACGGGATCAGGCGATGGAGACCACATTCCGCTCACACCGGCGGTGAAGTTAGCGGCTACGGGGCCATGTGTGCTCTGTGGTATAATCTGACCTTCCCCACGCAGGAACACTACCGGTATGACTCCAGACTGAGACAGCGCTCTTACGCTCATGTGCTGATTTCTTACCAAGCTCAGAGTTGTGTGTATGAATAACAAATAGTTCCTATTGTCTTGACAGAGAGGAAGTCTGCTGCGCTCGATCGACAGAGGACGTACATCTTGAATGCAGCCTTGGCCTTTTGCCACTTCGACGTCGAGGCTTGCCAACACGTCTTGACAGTCCACCCGTGCGCAGGCCCCTGTTCAACGATCTGCGTTTGGGACGGTAATCCGTAGTCTCCGGGGGGACATTGATCATTCTCAGAGGTCGTTGCCACCTGCGGGACTCCTCCATTTCACGATTCATGCGCCTCAGGAGCCTTTGAGAATGCTCGCCAAGGTGAGCACTCAGTGTGTCTGCGGTTTACAAGCCTGTCAAGCGTCGTCTTACTGGTTCGCTCTCTGGTCAACACCGCGTAGCAGATGGTAACTCATACGCGTGAATTCACCTGCTCGGACACCTATGCAGAACGGTGCTGGGAACGTATAAATATGTCTCAAACATATCGAATTTGAGCATCCCTCCCATGCCTTACGCCTCCATGGATTCTCAGCGAACCACTTCGTTTGTGCTTCCCGACCTCCACGCCATCACTCCATTCATTGGCTCCTTCAATCCCCACTACGCCAAAGTCGCGCCCGAATCCTCAGCGTGGACCGACAGTTTCCGCGCACTCTCTGACAGGAAGCGCGCCTTCTTCCTCCAGGGCGGAAACGAGCTCCTCTGCGCCTATGCGTTCCCATACGCTGACGAAGAGCGGTACCGCGCGGCATGCGACTTCCTCAACCTCCTCTTCATCTTCGACGCGACCAGCGACGACCAGACTAGCGAAGCCGTGTCAGGCATCGGCAGCGTGTTCTGCAACGCCATGTCCGACCCGGAGTACGACGACGGGACCACACTTTGCAAGATGATCAAGGAGTACGCGCCGCCCTCCGCAACCTGTGTATCCACCCGCTGATTGCGTGTCGGCATGCAGATTCAGGCAGCGCCTTCTGAGACACTGCGGGCCTCTGATCTATCAGAGGTTCATCGTCTGCTGCAAAGCTTACGTCGAAGCGGTGGCCGTGGAGGCCGAGCTTCGGGCGCGCGGGGAAGTGCTCGACCTTGAGGCGTATCAGACGCTTCGCCGCGAGAATAGCGGAGTCCCCTCGGCCTTTGCCCTCGCGGGGTATGCCTTGGGCATCAACCTGCCCAACGAGATATTCGAACATCCCATGTTCGTGGTGATGCGTCATGCCGCAACTGACATGGTGTGCTGGTCGAACGTAAGCGCCGCGTTGTCTCTCCAATGGGCTAATCACCAGAGCTCATCTCGGTTACTTCTCAGGACCTGTACTCGTACAACATGGAGCAAGCTATGGGGCACACCGGCAACAACATCCTCACCGTCCTCATGACGCACAAGGACCTCAGCCTTCAAGCAGCCGCGGATCACGTCGGCGAGCACTGGAAGACGCTCCTCAGCACCTACCTCGACGCGAAGAAGCGCCTCCCGAGCTGGGGCGCGAAGATCGACCGCGAAGTGGCGCAGTACGCGATGGCGTTCGAGAGCTGGGTCATTGGGAACATGAACTGGAGCTTCGAGACGCCGCGCTACTTCGGACCTGCCCGGTTCGACGTCAGGCGCACGGGGATCGTGCACTTGCGCCTTCGTCAGATTGAGGAGGAGGACGATGGAGAGGATTGTTGAGGTGAGTGCCCCTCATGCGAGTTGGTGCGGTTGACGTCGGATGACGGTGCTTACGTATGTTCAGGGCCTCGGGATGTGGTACAATACGATGTTCCTCAAGATGTAGTCATAAGTGGATACCGACTATCGAACTGTGCCTCGTTGCAGTTAGAACTCCCCTGTCGGACATGGTCAGATTATAGGTGAATGATTCTTGCATGCAGACCCTCGAACGCAAACCACCACTCGCAGCATTCGTGAGCTTAAGTGAAGGCTGCCGCTGGCACTCACCACTCGCCCTCCGCGGATGTGGTTTTCTCGTCTCGCGTTTTGTACGCCCCAAGTGAACAGTACCGGCAGACTTATTGGCTCCGAGTCCTCGACCCAGGCTGTCCTTCGACCTAGTGACAACTCCAACGTCCCCAATGATCTGCGCTCGACTAGCTGCAATAGGCATATGGCGTAGGACACGGCGTGCTCGGGTGCAGACACAGTACGGTGAGTGGCGCAATCCTTGGCGTAGTGTCAACGGCTTCGCTGACGGCGCACCGGAGATGCTGTGAGTCGGAGTTGTCCATACGTCAGTGTTCTGCTGTGGAAGCGCACACGATATGGTATCTGGCTCACCGCAAAGGCGGAGTGCGTCTGCATTGGTCCCGATCTGATCCCGCCATGTAATGCCTGCGTCCGCCACAAATGTCCGATCTCTTCCTGTTTCCCTCGCCTTGAGTTTGACCGAGCCACACTCGCTGTCACGATGTCCAACCTGTTCCACTGATTCAGTTCAATCTCCCTGATCGACCTTCATCTTCGGTTTTGTATATAATATATAAAGGGCCATGTATCTTCAATCAGACTCCAGAGCAAGTCTGTTTCCTCGCCACTCTCCTCCAAGCCCCCTTGATCCACTGAACCCATGGCTACCACTCTTGCTGACCCGGTCTCCTTCACTATCCCCGACTTGCACTCCATCACGCCCTTCGTCGGTGCCTTCAACCCCCATTACGCCAAGGTGGCCTCCGAGTCCTCGGCGTGGATCGACAAGTTTCCAGTTCTTACAGAGAAGCAACGCCTCTCCTACATCAGCGCCTCCTGCCAGCTCCTCACCGGGCACACATACCCATACGCTGACGAGGAACGCTTCAGGATAGTTTGCGACTTCATATGCATCCTCTACATATGCGACGAGATCACCGACGATCAGACCGGTTCAGGCGCACGGAAGTCCGGTGACACATTGTACAATGCTATGAAGAGCCTTGACTACGATGATGGGTCCGTACTGTGCAAGCTCGTCCATGAGTAGGATCCACCTCGGCTGCCGTCGCAGATCATGTACTGACACTGGACTATGGGACAGATTCAATGTGCGGCTCCTCGAGCGGTGCCGCCCTGTCACACACAGCAGGTTCGTCGAATATTGGCGGAAGTACCTCACCGCTGTGACTCGGGAAGCTGGGCTCCGAGAGCGTGGCGAAATCCTCGATCCGGAGTCGTACGAGAAGTTACGGCGCGAAGGCAGCAGCGTCCGTGTCTGCTTGGTCATCGCTGGATATGCTTCTGGGATAGACCTCCCCGACGAGATCTTCGAGCATCCGGCCATGATGACGATGCACCTCACTATCACAGATATGGTATGTTGGTCGAACGTGAGTCCGTTGATACTTGGTTGTGTACTTTTGTACTGATTGAGTGCGACGTCAGGACCTCTACTCGTACAACCGAGAGCAGTCCACGGGCCATGGGGCCAACAACGTCCTCACCGTCCTGATGAAGCACAAAGGGCTCACCCTCCAGGGCGCTGCGGGCTACGTTGGAGAGTATTGGAAGGTATTATGCAAGAGATACCTTGATGCGAAGAACAATCTCCCGAGCTGGGGCGAGATTATCGATGAGGACGTAGCGCGATACGTGAAGAACATCGAACACTGGGTGATAGGATCCATGAACTGGAGCTTCGTGATACCGCGGTACTTTGGCGCCGAGCGACATGAGGTCAAGAAAACAAGGGTTGTACTACTGAGTCCCTCCCAGATCGTTGACAAAGACGCTCCAGACTATTGAGGTAGGATTGAATATGTCCCCGAACGTAGCTTCGAACATGGACTGGCTCAAAAACTCTGTAGATGGTCCGAGCTTCTCTGACTTGATAATGTAAATGTACTCGCCAGAAGACGGTTTCTGAACGAATTGCACATGTCCTATAACTCTCGTGAACGTGGCGAAGTACTCGCCTCTGGACTGTGCGAAACTCAGAGGACGTACGAACCTGTGTAGACATCGCCGGATTCTCTGTTGGCAGCGACCTTTCCCGGACGGGGTCTTTGAGCGTTTCCACATCCTCAACCAATCGAGCCAGCTGCAGACAGCATCATATGGCCTCGGCTCCGAGATGCCGCCCCAACGAGCGGGCATGTCTCCTGGAAAGTGGCGCGATCCGTGTCAGTACAGCTGTCAAACAGTTAACATAGAGGACCCTCTCTTCTACACCTCGTCTCCGAGAAAAAACCGACCGCACCCGGGCCGGCCGCCACAGCGATGCGGCATGGCTGCCTGGGCGCACGATCAGGAGACGTCATTTCAAGCGTCGATGCAACGAGGAAACGATGTAACAGGAATGTCGATGAAGGTTGAACCTAGGCGTTCTCGGTTCTGATGCGAGCATGGAGGTGCTGGCTCCAGGAGTAGTAGGTTCGCAATTGCGCTCGTTCCACCTGATGATCACTGAAGTACATGCATCGGGCTCGGTATGCTGATACTCTGTACATTCATGCGCAGGTCGATATCATGAACTTCTGCAATATCCCACTCAGACTGGTACAAGCGACCAAAGAGCGAGTAACACAGCCGCCGCATTGCGTGTCACAACGCCAGTGTGTTGGAGAATGCAAACTACTCTTTCAACTGTGAGCTGTCTTCCCTTCCCCATGCGCGTGCCAGCCCTTTCTGTTGAACTTCCAGGTTGTCGGCTGTGCCGGACCGGGAATGTGGACCTTGTGGCTGTGGCGCCTACAACGCGCACAGCATGGACTTTATTCCTTTTATGGACTGCTCAGTGTACGTACTGTAGTTGGACATTCTTTCATTCCCTCCATCTTTCCGTTGCGTTCTACACTGCTACGGATCCTTCCAGAGGGTTCTATATCTATGACACCATATGTCGCGATACTCGCACCATGGTCTTACTCATCGTACATAGGGATCACATGCCTCCTTTCTTCGCTTACTCATGGCACTCCTCTCTCAGTATATAAGGAGGACATTCTTCGCCCCTACTCTTCAGTCGTTCGCTCACAGACTGAAGAGTAAGTTCCTTCATTGCCTATGCCTTTATATGCAGTTACTTACCAAGTACTTGTAGCTCTCTTTGTGTCGCTTACAGGTACTTGTATTATGCAATAGAGTCGTGCGCGAGGGGGCCCGATACAAGTGCTCGTCCGAGGTGGCGCGAGGGAGTGATGCGCTACGGCGGGATCTGAACTGAGCATCAAAACCCGAGCAAATCCGCTGGGTAATCAACCTCAAGTCATTCCAGAGGTTCATCAGCTACTGGAAGTTGTACCTCAATGCGGTGGCTAGGGAGGCCCAGCTTCGAGAGCATGGTGAAGTCCTCGATCTCGACCCGTTTGAGAAGCTTCGCAGGGACTACAGCAGCGTCCGTGTCAGCTTGGTCATTTCAGGCTATGCGCTCGGGATCGACCTCCCAGACGAGGTATTCAACCATCCCACATTTACTACGATGTACCTCGCTGCCACAGACATGGTCTGCATGTCGAATGTCAGTATCTCCTGCGTCTTCGCGATTATCCTAGTACAACACTCACAGGCCATCACGCTTCAGGACTTGTACTCTTACAGCGTGGAGCAAGCTTAAGCCGCGGGCCACGGAGGCAATAACAACCTCACGGTGCTCATGAAGCACAAGGGCCTCACCCTCCAAGGCGCGGCAGATTACGTCGGCGAATATTGGAAGGCTCTAATCGAGCGGTACCTCCAGGCGAAGAGTAACCTCCCGAGCTGGAGTGAGGAGATCGACAAGGACGTCGCGTAGTACGCGGTCGCAATGGAAGACTGGGTCATCGGAAGTATGGACTGGAGCTTCGACACACCGCGCTACTTCGGCGCTGCGCGGCAAGAGGTCAAGGAAACACGGGTCGTCCATCTGCACCCGAGCCGCGCCGACGATGCGAATGCCGCGGGTGTGAAGTACGATTGAGTGAACCAGGTATGTGCATTGGCATGACAGTCGAGATGTGTACAGACTCATAGCGGATTGCCTTGTGTCCAGGCAAATTATGTTGATCCTCCCTCGTTGTGTCATAGCTGGAGTGGCCAATTTATACGCGTTCTTATGCCTCGCCGGACCGCGAGTCTCAAACGGGGAACGTCGGAACCACCTCGGTTTCTCCGTGAGAAGCCTTGAGCAACGCCATTCAGAACGGATGGGAAGACTCGCATGGCAAGTGCGCGGCAGGAGGCAGTCACAGTGCTCGAACGGGCTTATAAGGTATGCTCTGCCGACCCACCACGCTCGAATTAGGTGTTGTGGAATGTGTACCGCCTATGGCCTATGATGTGATTGCTACGCGGCCGCCGGGACGTACACTACAGTACCCGCATGAGAGGTATCGGTAAGTAAGGATGAGTGGATAGTACACGTGAATCGAAGATGATGCCCATTTTGCCTTCTCTTGCTCCTGCGAAACAACTAGTCCGACACCTAGTAGAGCCCCAGAATCACCAGCGACCCGCAAACGCCAGTAATGAACAGAAACAGCGCGATGCCGAGATGCAGCATACGCACCACCGCCGACGCTCAGACGAGACCATGGTCCGACAGCCGCTTCTCCGACCTGTCACTATCATGGAACGACCACGTCGGCGAAGACTCCTCGTCGTCCCCGCCACTGAGCACCACCCCGCCCCGAATACTCGCGTTGCGTCTCGGGTCGAGCGGGATCGCCGACGCGGGCACGGGCGGGTCCCCAGAGACCACGTAGTCCGAGTCGTCCTCGATGACCTGCGTGATCTCGACCTTGAGGTCCTTCATCTCGTACGTCCCGTCCGGGCGGCGGCGCATCCCCATCCCGACGCCGACCCCAACGGGTCCGCCGCTGCGCTCAACGGACACGCCCGTCGCGGCCCATGTGCCCGGATTCGTGCCTGCGCCGAAGATGCTGCGGTCGCTCGCGATGCCCATGCGGATGATGAGCATGTTGTAAACGATGGAGATGATGGGGGAGATCTGTCGCGGCGCGGCGCGTGCGTGCGTTGACGAGAAAGGTTGGGAAACCGGCGTTAGCGAGCGATGAGCGCGCTTTGCGCGGACGACGTGTAGGAGACACGTACCATGTCGAGGAGGATGTAGACGCCATTGGACTTAACGACGAACGAGATGAGCGCAGCGGTAATGGTCATGGAGTAGATCGCGCCGCTCTCGATGATCACGCGGAGCACAGGGCTAAATATGTTGGACGAGCGATATTGCGCCGACCGTCTCGCGACCGTCCAGATCCTTCCCGCAAGCAGCACTGGGTGTCGAGGCGCGCCTCGTTAGTGGGTGACTTCTATCCGGCATATAGACGCTGGTTGCAGACGTACTCGTCGACGAGAGGTTCGTTCCGAGGGTGAGCGCATATACAGCGGTGATCCACCGACCGGTCTGGACCGCGAAGACGTCCCCCATGTGTTTTGAGGAGTTCACCAGGGCCACGTTCAGGCCGACAGAGCCCGCTGTGGTAGTGCTTGAGCGAGCCTAGCTCGCGTGGGACATACAAAATAGCACGTAGGACTTACCGAGCAACCCGCACCAACCGATGCATGGGAGGAGAACGACAAGCCCGCTTTGCCACACCACGTACGTGCGGTAGATCTGGAAGCGTACTCAGGTGAGCAGCGCGTTCGTAGTATACCCATGAGGTCGCGCGCATGATGGGTGACGACTGACCACAACAGCGTCGAGGATGAGCGTCTGGACATTGTACAACACACTCTTGGCGACGAAGGTTGGATCGGAGACGACAGAGAACCACGCCTCCGGTCCGCCGGGGACGAAGGGGCCCTTCGTGACGAAACCTTCAAAGATTCGGGTGATGTTAACTGCCATCTCCTGCCGGAACGCGACGCGGTCTCCATCAGCGATCGAAGCAGAAGCAAGTGCTGGATACGGAGTCGGGCGCGGGGATCGGGGGAGGATTGGGGGCTTACCGCGGTGGCGAGCAGGATGAGCGCGCAGCCTGCGCCGACGAGCGCGTAGTTGACATGTCGCTGGCGGCGGTCGCGGAGCATGATCCACATCGCCAGCGTGAACATGAACACAGCGTAGCCTGTCACGCAAGCACGACGTCAGCGTCGGGCGCCACACCACCAGATACACGCGCGCGCCTCCACAGCTGCGCGGCTCGGCGGACTCACCGTAGAGGATCGCCTCGAATGTGGTGGACAAGATCCCCGCTGCGCGTAGGGTCAACATCGTGGCGCGTCTGTCTGTCGAGGGGCCTGAGCGACGACGTGGCTTGGGGTCTTGAGGGCTCTAAAGAGGGCAGCGTGCGGGGTACTTTCGGCCATCGCAAAAGCCTCCGCCGTATTTAATGAAGCGAGGGGAGGAGAGCAAGGGGGCGCAAGGGAACGCAGGAACCGCGGCGTGTGCCTTCTGATCGCCCCCTCCAGCGAATGTCCGAGCAGGGCGCGAAGGGCTGCGCGGGTTCGCACCGGCCGAGCGTACAAGGCAGATCTCTTGAGCAGCATATGGCGAGGAGCTCTGCGCCGGCGCCGTAAGCTGTCAGTTTAGCCCTTTGTGCGGCGCGTTGCCGACATCGCGTTCAGCTGTCATAATCGCTCCTCCGTCCGCGCCGCAGACAGTGCGGAGGATGCGGCTTGGACAGCTAGCAGGCAGGAGGGTGCCCGTTTCCCGATCGGCGCGTCCAGGACAAGGGTGACTTCTCGGTTTTTACGAGTATGGCTTCGTCGTGGGCAGTACTGTGCTTCGTTGGGGAACCTATAGAGTTCGTCAGCAATAGGAGGGACCATGTGCAACGGGATCTCCCGGCCGGTCCAGGGCGTGTGCACGCTGGTGAGAAGTACTGTGAGTACGGGTTTGTGAGCGTGCGACCGCCGAGTACGTCCGAGCACATGTTTCAAATACGCTTAACCTTTGCAGTGGAATATGCATAGTAACCGGAGGACAGTGTACCAGCACCATGTGGTCAAGAGGGGATCTGGAATTCAACGTAAATCCATGAAACCGCACGCAAAGACAACAGTGGGTAAGTTGTTGAGTCGCAGCCCGCTCTGCGCCGCAGTCAGGCTAGAAACAAGGGTGTGGTAACAAATCCAGACTTCAGAAGACATGCCAATAGCAAGAAGGGAACTACCTCGCGCGGGAGAATACCGATCGCACATGGAGACCCTTCTCTGTCCACGGTTCCACTGCCTCCGCAGATGCTATTCACCACGTATCTGGCAGGAAGGGGTATTTCGTCGGAGCCGTCGCAAACGCCCCCGAGAGAAGTATACAACGAAACCACAGGGCCTCGAGCGGGCCACCGCACACACCACCACGTGAGTCTACATGACTTCCATAGATTTCGACGTGCAAGTTGGCTGCACCGAGATCGCCGAGTGGTTCTCGATGAATAGTCGGAGAGTGCCTGATTTGACCTGCGCACGGCGGGGCTCATGAATTGGACTAGTGCCCTAGTGCCTTCAATTGCGGTGGATTCTCGTGCATGAGACAGGTATCTGACCACGATCAAACGTGAGCTTCGCCGACCTGAATGAAGGAAGTATCTGAACATTCGATAGAGTGTAAAGGTGTTTGAGTATAAAGAGCAATGATGATGGTAATAGCTCACAGACCAAGTGCATGTCAGTCCAAATGACTCGCTGGCATTGCCAGCGCATCACTTCGGCATTGAGGAGCTGCATCTCAGGCAGAAGAAGAAACTCGGCTTTGGCATCCCTAAGTCACCTACTTCTTCATGTTCTTCAACTCTTCTTGAAGAGGGTAACACATCAGCGCGTAGTTTCGCTCTTGCTGAAACGAAACACACGTCTGAGCGATTCCACAGCGTTCTGCGTTCTCAGTCGTAACTACAGGCTGGGTAATATTAAGCTTATACACCAGTGAGCTGTTCTATAGACGTGCGCCGTACCTCAAATATGCATGACCCCCATGTCACTCCCACCGAGTACTCCAATTCTCGACTTCGTGGTGGGCCTTGGCTGGCCGTCTGTGGTACTGGTAAACCATGCAATTGATCAAACCCATACCTTCCTCGGCTCATTATCACATTCGTGAGCACTCGAGTGCGCACCGACAACGGCCTTGCGTGACACACAGCATAGAAGATGTTGAACAACATGAGCGGGCACAGCAGGCCGCTGCGCTGCGGAGGACACACGGCGGAGGAGAGCGGAAAAGGTAGATTTTCCCCGGCTAGTGGCTGTGCTGCCAAGCCTAAAACAGGCGTCCATCATTGGGTGCGCCTTCGACTTGCTCCACCAATTTCTTAGACTGCGTGTAGGAGGAACGGCTACTCAATCTATACTCGTTAGTCCTTTGCCAACTGCATGATATAGCAAAAGTCTCAACCAGGCTTGCAAGAGCTTAGGGACTGGAAAGCGGGATTACTTACGAGCTTGGCGTTGAAATTGATATTCACAGGCACCATCGATCGCCATTGCCACATGTCGTCTCATCACGACTTCTCGACCGCCCTCCTCGGACCCGCCGGTGTCTCGCCCTTTGGTGACGGAAAGAAATCGCGACAGAAAGTGCGGGATTGGTGGACATGTAGCATCAGGTACGAGCTTGTATCCAGACGACGGTTTCTACACAAATGGACGTACCAACGTCTTGTTTACTCAGAAAGCGGTGACATGGTTCGTCGAGGATAACGCCTTTGAAATGATCACCGACTTATCACAGCAACTGGGCCACGGCGAGTGTGTTTTCCAGCCGAATAACTGATTGGCACAGCCCCAGGCACTAGCATAAAACGCCAACCTCCTTGGCTTCGGCAAGTCTTTTCCCCTCCTCCGCTGCGCTCGACGCACCCCAGCGCACTCCCGATGCGCCTTCCGCTCCTTTCTGGTCTACTTGGCTCCGTTGCCTCTGCGGCGGCCTCCCAGGTCACCATCTATGGCGTCTTCGGGAGCACCACCACCGCTGCCTCACAGTCCGGCACTGATGGCCTCCCATCTACCACTTCCTACTTCACTCTCGACTCGCCCGCCACTTACACCGGCCTTGCTGCTTACAACCCAGTCTACCTAGTACCCCCAGCGATACCCAACCCGCCTCCCGCGAACCAGTTCACGATCAGCCTGCCCAATGGAGCCGCGAACATGAACGGCCTCTCAATACCCCAGGCACCCACCTTCTTTGGCTTCTCGATCGAAATGTCGGTCGCTACCCAGCTCAGTGAGTCTCTCTTGGACTTGCATGGCGTGCCAAGCTTGACGCGTGTGGACAATCCTTTGTGAATCGCAGTTGGAACGAACTCGTGAGTTAAGCTGTGACTTTTGCCGAAAGCCTTATCTCATCGCATGAACTAGCTCTCGGCTCAATGTCCCATTCCTCAACTTGATGTCTCTGTACATCGAGAAGGCAGGTTCCGTGCACGTCCGTGTGGGAGGTAACACACAAGACACGGCGTTCATGGTGGATTCGTTCCCTGATGGGAGAATCATGGAGAAGGACAAGGAAGACGCGTCGAACCCGGTATGTTTCCGCCCACATTGCTACCGTGTCTCTTCGAAAGGTGTGCATGGCGGAGCTAGGCCCACGCCCGACCCCGGTCAGGCTGGTCCGAGCTGTGGAGTCTGGTTAGAGCGAAGGTCATTATGTGATCACAGCTACGGCTGTCAGGGAGCATTGTCATATTCAAACGATACAGAAACCCGAAGGTTTTTCGTATGGCGGGTTTGTGCATCCCGCCAGCGTCTCAGAAAAGGAGCCAATTACGGCAACAACGGGTGTTGTCCACGCGTTTGCTGTGCAGTACTCACACCATCACCGTCTAGACCTCTACTCCCGTCTTGGCGTTCACGCCTGACCTTCTGTACATGCTCGGGAATGTCTCCAGTCTGATCAACTGTCACTGGTACCTCGGTAAGCATCCGTTTGACCCGCGTCACTCCGGATGCTGACCATGCAATGACATAGGCGTTCCCTTCAACGACACCTCCAACTGGCGCTTGGAAATCGCAGAGCTCGCGGAGGCCGTTTTGGGCGACCGTCTCTTGGGATTCCAAGCCGGTAACGAACCTGATCTCTACGGATCGTACGTACCACCCTTATCTACATCCAAACTGCGCAACGTGACCAAACATTGTCGCCGTGATCTGCAGCCACGGTCACCGTCCGACTACCTACAGCGAATGGGACTACTTCGGGGAGTTCTCCCTGCTCACGCAAGCGTATGGCAACGATACGAAGATCACGAACAAGAAGTCGCTCATCGCGCCGAGCACTGCGGGCCACAACTGGCCCGTCGACCTCGACTACAACTCTCGCCCGTTCGGCCCCGAGCCGGTCTGGGATACTGGTTTCGTCCAGGCATACGACCAGTTCCTCTCCGCGCTCGCCGTCGAACGGTAAGCCACCAGTTCAAGTTTTCACTCTGCCAGATGCTAATTGAGACGGCCGGTCTCTTCTAGCTACCCCGACCAGAACTGCGGTGTCATCTGGCCTGACCCGAACGACCCGCCTAAGAACCTAATCGATGTCTTCCCCGAGTACCTCACCCACCAGACGAGCTTGAACACGATTGGGCCGTACCTGAACTCGACGATGCTCGCGCAAGGCTGGGGGAAGCCGTTCCTGATGTTCGAGACGAACACGGCGTCTTGCGGTGGCTTCATGGGCGTCAGCGACGCGTTTGCCGCCGCGCTCTTCGGCGTCGACTGGGCGATGCAGCTCGCGAACGGAAACTTCACCGGCGCATTGTTCCACGCTGGTGGACAGAACGTCGCTTATAACGTGCGTATCCTTTTGTGCTTGCTGCTGCGGTTGTGGCTGCGCCCGCTTCTCATGTGTGGTCGTATGCTGATATGCTACCCTGCTTCCTATCGCTATTCTTGTAGCCTTTCACTGGTGCGTCCTCGGCTCATCTGCGCTACTCGCCCACATTGTTTCTCTGACGCTGGTATCTCGTTGACAGCGCCCCCGACAAACGAGTCTGCGTTCCACGAATGGACGATCGGCCCGATCTTCTACTCCAGCCTCGTCGTGGCCGAGGCGCTCGGCACGTCGAACACGTCGCGCGTGAAGGACCTGTTCCCGAACAACGGCGACCCGCACACGCCCGCGTACGCGGTGTACGAGAACGACCAGCTCGCGCGGCTTGTGCTCATCAACTTCCTCGACGATCCGTCCGGCGCGAACGACTACACCGCGACGCTCAATATCGGCGGACAGCAGTTTGGCGAGGCGAACGCGGTCCCTGCGCAGGTCAAGGTCAAGTGAGTTGCGCTCGCACTTGGGTTGTTGCTCGTCTAGCGTCGCTCTTCCAGCTTCAAAGTGAGATGTGAACTAACGTGTTGCGCGCAGGTACCTGTTGGCACCCTCCGTCTCCGAGAAAGATAACATCACATGGGGAGGACAGGTACGTCTTCCCCTCGTTCCTACACTATACATCCACTCACTAATCCCTTCTTGTCGCACAGACGCTCGGCGCGCGCTTCCAAGTGGACGGCCGCTGGAAAGGCACCGAGGACATACAAACCGTGCAATGCAACCAAGGCACGAACACGTGCGACATCAAGGTGCCCGCGCCGGGCGTCGCGCTCGTCTTCGTCTCGGACGCCGCGCAGCAGGCCGCGGCGGCGGCGCAGAGCATCGCGACGTTCCCGACGACGGTGATCACCAAGACGGCGAACACGGTCTCGGTCGACCCGAGCGTGCTCGCGACGTCGAACGGGAACAGCGGCAAGGCGCGCGCGAACCGCCTCGGGGGCACGAGCCAGGGCGGCGCGAATGCCGCTGCGCCTGGTAAGCAGCCCGCGCTGGTGGTGACGGCGCTCTCGGGGGCGCTCGTTGGTGCGCTGGGTGTGCTCGCGCGCGCGCTCTGGTGAGGGAGTGTTGGGGAAGGGGATGCGCTCTTGGTTTATCGGTAAAGTACGGTGATTGAAGCAAATCGCATATCTTATGGGAGTCAGTCTCAGGGCTGCCCGCGCGTCGCACTCCTACAGGCTACAGGATACGTGGGCGCGGCCGGTGGCGTGTATGGGTATACCCCGCTCGGGCTCGTTGATGTACATACCTTACTGAACTTGGCATGGCGTAATGTCTATCTTAAGCATTGCATGGGGCACTGGTTGCTATTCAGACGGTTAATTCTTGCTGCTGCGAGGGCAGTGGAAGTGGGCGAGACGTCGAGCGATGATGGGTCGGTGCTCCAGCGTACTCGGAAGCCTGGTGAGTACCGTTGTAGGTGTGCTACAGAGGCTACTCATCCATGCTTCCCACCTAAGTGCACGCAGCTCACACTAATGATATCCGATCCGTGTCGGACAGGCTCGCGATGAAGCGACCTGGAGGCTGGCGACCAGGTAAAGCAATCGGACCATGCCCCAAGTTCCGCCAAGTGTGCGGGGAGCTGACACTCCCCGGGCGCGCTGACACTCCCCGGGCGCGCTGACCGCTGCCAACCGCATCCACCACTACTATCATTGTCTCCCGCAGGGCACAGTTGGTCTGCCTGCGATGTGCTTGATGCGAACTTACGGGAATGATATTCATGGGAGAGCGGATCTGCGGCGGCTCCATTCAGTCACTCAGTCAGTGACCGGGACGATACTCCGGCACCGCCTAGTACATTCAGACTTGGAGCCGCAGCAGTCGAGGTGCGTCCGCGCTTGGTGCGGCGCTCAGGCTTTGCGAGTGGCGGACTAGACAAAACCCTAGGCCTCCTAGCAGGAATACTACGAACGCATGGAAGCCGGATACGCAACCCAGTTTACAAATAGACATAATAGCGGGGCTCGCTCGCCGCCAATCGAGCTCACACTTCCGAGACTCCGGGGAACAGGCATACACTCACATAGCATGACAGCGAGTTTGAATGCGCGTGCAGTTTCTATCGGCGCTAGCTCGTTGAGAACCCACATAGCCAAACTGTGACGCTTCTGACACCGTTGGCAGAACCCTAGTACCAGCCGTACCGTGGTCGAACCGTAACGCGCACTGGTGGCAGAAAGATGGGGTAGTCGTGGTTCTCTATGTATATACGCGCTTTGTAGCAAGGCGAGTCACTGGAACGGGGTCTGGCACAACCTGTGATACAGCCGTAGACGACTAGTCAGAGTCCGGCATTATTAGCCTCAGCTTCTTTCTGGTAACGGGCCCTCCTGCCATGCAGCTAGCACTGGCAACGCCGCAAAAGCGGGTCTGTCACGTCTTTCTCCCCCTGCCTGTACAATTTATCAGCCCTTCGAGAGGCTCTTCGCGGCAGCGGACATATAGCGGAAGACAATTCAAAGATACCCATCTTATTCTGGTATGTAGGCGCAGCGTGGGTATGGATCTACCAGGTTTCTTGTGCAGATATTTCATGTTATGAGCCGTCCGAACGACAGCCGTAGTGGTGGGGAGTGTCAAAGAACGAAAAACCCGAAATGAGCGGGCACAGCCACGGCTGTCAACTGTCCGTTTACGCACAGGGTCGCGGCGGTGCCGACGTTTGATCTGCAACTTGAACTTGACCGCTCTCTGCCACCTCATTCCAACTTCGTCTTCATTATCCCAGCATCTCGCCCCTTCCGACGAGGTACCACCGCTCCTCGGGGCCCTTGCGAACTCAGCAGCAGCACCATCGCGCCTGATACATGCTGGCAGCTGTGCCGTCCCACTCGGACATCTCCCCATGTCGACTTGTAACCCCTCCCCTTGCGAGTCAGGCTTGACTGGTGACCGGTGACCTCCCGCGCATGTCAATTTGGCCACGTCGAAACAGGGTGCGGCCGCATCTTGTTGTGCAGAGGCCAGATGGATCTGGGCTTGCTGCGTCGTTTGTCCCGTCTGCGTTCCGCGATTGCTCAGCGATGATACCCAGCCAAGTCCCAGGACGGACGACGCCGTATGAACGGTCCCGCCTAGGCCTCCTGCCGCAGCTAGTGGTGCACGCACGCTGCGTCGTCACCATCTCACATCCAATTCGCTTCCGGCTTCTCCATTGCACACTACGCGTGCAGTTGAGCCTGGGAGCCGACTCTCACATCCCGCCGCAGTGCTCAGTATGGGCACCAAATGACGGCCAATGGCACGCGCTGCATCGCATTCTGTCAAAGTGCACCGTCCCGTTACAATCACTAACGCTGCCGTGCTCCCAGCCTCACGCTCTCCCATTCCATCGCCGCCGCTTCGGAGCCTCGTCAATCGTTGTTCGTTGTTCGTTGTTCGTTGTTCGCTGTGCCTTGTTCATCGTTCGCCGCAGTTCGACGTTGAATGCGGACACGTACGAGGTCCCGCCTCGCTTGTACTGCTCGGTAATGTATCGTGTCGTCTGCTCCAGTCCGTTGATCCTGTTACTCAAGAACAACGTCTCGAGTAGAGCCTCGGATCCGTGCGCCACAGCCTCTGCGGCGCGCCGAGCAAGCGTACCGCGTGTCATCCTGGGACGTGGATACCTGGCTTACCAGACGGCTTCATTGCTCCGACGCACAGGGACGTCACATAGCGTCGAGTCGGGACCGTGTCATATTTGCATCGGAGCTGCGCCCGTACGTTCGCTCGAGCGACGGGCGCATGGTATGCTGGTGGCCCACAGCCAGGAGTGGACGGGCGCGACGTTCATTTCGCGTTCCGTGCACTCGGTATATGAATATGCATCACGGATGAACTGAGGTGGCGCAGCGCGGGGCAGGGCGTCCGTCCTACCTCCCCGCTGGTCCCCAGGGCGCTGCGCACCGAGCTTGCCTTTTGTGGATGCAAGAATAGCATCTGGATCTGGGATGACTCGGTGCGCCATCACCAGAGTCCTCGCGAGTCAAGCAGCTGTCGTTGTCTGGTTTCCGGTGCTGCACCTGCTGCGCGGTCGTCGCCGGTTCGAGGGTTCGGAGTTGTATATAAGCTAGGGGCGTTTGAGAAAGGTACGGCACTGAAATTCGCTTAACTGCATCTACGAGTCCTCACACAGATAACACACTCACCGCTCTCACCTACACACCCCACCACACCACACACAAGCTCAACATGTCTCGCATTTCCATCGCCACTTTCGTCTTCACCCTCGCCCTGGCTTTCTCCGCTGCGGCGGGCCCCGTCCCGAGGGACGCGACTACTACCACCACCGACGCGATCCCCCCACCGGCGTTCACCTTCGGTACGTATCTCACGCGCACCGTGTCGTCTTTGCAGCCGCTCATCACCTCGCGTCCCACAGCTCCGCGCCCAGCGTCCGACCCGCTCCCGCCTCCGCCGCACTCGTCTGGCGGGTTCCCTCCGATGGAGATGGACTGGCTCTCCTAAACGACGGGGGGCATGAGCACCGCTCCTAACACCAGCCCTGCCCAAACTGCCCACTGGCAAGGCACGACCGCTACATCCCCGCAAACACATAACAATGATACCCGATCACGACCCGACACACCTCATCTCCTGCGAACCTCCCTCAACTGCCCTATAACCGCCCTATATAACTCCCGTCAGCATAATCAACGTCAGCGCCCGGACCGCTGCCAGCTTGTGATCGCGACTGGAACCTGTGCGACACTGCCTCGCTCTGGTTGCAACGTCGATGGATTTAGCAGCGGCGCGGCTCTCTTATCCCTGTTTATTCGCACGGCCTTGACCTCTCTCTCTCTTTCTCTCCTTCTCCTTTTCTTGGATATGGTGCGATGGCGACAACGCAGCGGGCGCGGGCCCGCGGTGCTGCTCGCATTGCGCTCGGCTCCCTTGGGGCTGCGGCTGCTAAACACAGCGGCCTTTGCTCTCCTTTCATTCTTGGATAACTGATACAGTCCTGACTCGACATACGCTACTCGTGCTCCCGCTACGTCTAGCGATCCCACCGCTCACTCATCCCTATGAGTTGTATCTCCCCTACTGCGCTGTATCATTAGTGCCCCCGTCCCCTTCGACACTACTAGTAGTTCTTAAACCATAGTGTAGTTCAGCCATGCCCACTCGTGGTCTTACTAGTAGTACTGGCTTCCCGCGGTTACTCTGGACCTATTCGAACCGTTACTGTACAATATACACCACTCCTTCCTATTCAGCGCTCCGGCTGAGCTCTCTATTATTATCACCCTCGTTGATGTAGTACCTGTCCTTCACTGTGCCTAATCCACTCCTTACTAGGGCCTGTATCTGCATATGGTTTGTCGTGACCAGGTTGCCAGGTTTGGTTGAAATACCCTCGCTACTTTGATGCGAGCGGTCGTTCGACTATGGCACACCGCTTCGGAGCCCACCTCAGGCTGCCTATGTATTCTCCGTCTCAGTCATACGTCCACAACAGGGCCTGCGCAAACCCATATGCATAATAGTAGGTGGTTGAACACCATAGACCAGTTAACACGACACTCCAAGAGACCCAGAAACCCCAACAGCGAACCCGACCCAACCCATCCTCCTCATAAATCCCCCGCCGGACCATTTTTCACCGCTAGTCCTCCCAATCGCGATCGTCCACGGCGCGTCTACTCGCACGAGCAGAAGTCGACATCGAGGCGCGCATCGTGCCCACTGTCACTGTACGTGTACACCCCGCCATCCCGCTTCCCATAGCAGTCGCTGATGATGTTCGCGAACCCGTCAAAGCACTCCTGCTGCGTCGCGAACCCGTTCGCGAGCACAACGCGCGCCTGGCCCCAGGAGAGCGACGAGCTCGTGGACCACGAGTCGGAGCCGCAGAACGTCTGGCGGGCGTTGTACATGCTGGTTTCGGTCTCGCAGGATTGGCAGCCGGATGCGCTGTAGCAGCTCGCTGCGAGGGCGGGGCTGAGGGTGGCGGCGAGGGTGGTGGCGAGGATGGCGAGCTTGAACTGCATGACGGTCGAGGTCTGTTCAGACAATGTGGTCAGTGTGCGGACACGGGCTTGGGAGAGATGCGCTGTGTGCGTACTGGGGATGAGCTTGATTGAGCTGAAGGGTTGAAAGGGTGATTGATCGCGGTGCTGTAGAGCTCTGGGGTTGTTGGATGCTTTTCGAGGTGTGCATCCTCCCCTTCTTATACCCGTCCACTGAGCGTTTACTCCTCCAGAGGTCTCGCATATGCAACCCCGGATGCCAGTGACCACCTATCCAATTCTCCTCTGCATTGACTGTTCATGACCAAGCAGAGCGCTGCCTTGCCCTCGGTGCTCTGCCGACGGTCGACCGTGAGGCGCACGCCGCCCATATTGTATGGCGCCTGGGACATGCCGTATTGCTCGAGTCGAGTCCAGGGTGGCGCATCAACACAAATCACTCGCATCGCTCATGGCCGGTCTTCGTACATGCACAGGTGCGTGTGTCCGTACAGACTCTTGAGGACTCACGTACTGTTTACTGCTTCCGCACCCGTCCTCAGGGCATGGGCTATGCAGTGCATATGTCCTTGCCGTGACCGTGTGCGTCTTGCCGCGTCCGAGTCGGGTTTTGTGGGTTCCGTGATCGTAAGTTTGCATGCCCGACGAAGTTCCACTGGCACGAATGGGCGAAAAGCCGGCTATTTTGTTTTCTTCGTGAATTGCTACTAGGTTGCGACCGCGGCCGAAGACACATGCGAGCGGCCTCCGATAAATCGGACGTGAGACAACGCAGGGTCACCAGAGATCGCGCGCTCTGAGCGCTACCCCACTTGTTGACCTTCAGCGCAAATCCCAGGCGGCACTGGCCCCCGCATTCGTCGATCCTCCGTGGCTGCAAGTTGCCAAGAACCGTTGTTCGCAGACAGTCCTCTATTGAGCATCATGATGGACGCCGTCAGCGCTATGACATATCCAGCGCCCACATGTAGGACCTAGAAAGAATTTGCAAGGTGCCACGATTTGGATATGCAAGCCATACATACCAAGGTATAATAGGCTTAGTGGTTAATTCCAAGAAGCTCATTAGCGCCGGCGGTCAATTAGAGTTACGGCAGGAGGTTGAGATGGAGTGACGTCATAATACTACGCCCCAGAGCGCGTCGCGTTAATCACAGGCATCCGCGTTTGCTGCGTAGGATATCTGTCCCTCCATACCGCACCCACGCCCCGTTCCTTTCTCTTCAACCAGATTGATTCGACCGTCTAGGCAACACTTCAAGTTTCACGTACCACCAGCGGCAGAAACGACTCAAAAGTGCCGGAACTGCGATTCACGCGTGCATATATGGAGGACCCAGCGAAAGAGATCGCGAATGTCGCGGTCTTAGTCACGGCTGCCGTCAACCCCGAGATACAGAAAGCCGCAGTTCTCAAGTACGTCAACTCATACTCAGTCAGGGGGGTTTTCCTCACCAAACCACCGCGGTACGTCTTTACAGGTACTATGCGCCCGACGCGTCTTTCCGCCACCCACTCTGCGCCGTTCACTCCGCGCCGAACTCCCGCGCAGCAATACTCTCCATCCTGCAGTGGTACCGCGTGCTTTCACCCGTGCTCTCCGTCCGCGCGACTTCCGTCACGTACGACGAGGAGAAGAACTCAGTATTCCTGGACGTCACGCAGACGTTCCACATCCGGTGGTCTCCCTTGAGACCTTCCCCCGCACGGTAAGCTTCTTCGATACCACTGTGGGAGTTATTCTTGACATGATCATGATGCTCATACCCGTGCACTTCTCAGACTGCTCGTGCACTTGACCCTCCGGCCTGAGCCCTCCCCCGAAGACCCGTCCAAGACGATATACC
Organism: Cubamyces lactineus; assembly: GCA_022376465.1. NCBI lineage: Eukaryota > Fungi > Basidiomycota > Agaricomycetes > Polyporales > Polyporaceae > Cubamyces > Cubamyces lactineus. The sequence continues at coordinate 1,052,493 of JACDTU010000006.1, read as the reverse complement.
TCATCGCGGCACACGAGGACTTCTACCACCCGGACGACCTCACGGCTCTAATCGTGCCACCCCTAGTGCCGCTCGTGCGTTGCGCATTGTACGCCGCGACGCTTGCGTGCAAGGTGAACGCAACGGTGTTTGGCGCGCTAGGATACTGGTCGGTGCGGAATGGGGAGGGCGGGAAGGGCGTGCAGCTACAGCCGCAGGGAGAGCCGCTTCCCCCGGTTGGAGAGAACGAGGGCATTGAGCTCCAGGAGAGGGGGCAGGGGATTGATGAAGTGAAGAACGACAAGAAGAACGATTGAGGTATTGTGGGTCGTGGCTCGAATTCGATGTCCAGACTAGTTGTCGTTTTGCACCATTATACAATGTGTATTGTATGGATTAGTGAACCTGTGAACCTGGAGACCTCTTTTATTAGACCCTGAGATCGCGGGATGGAGGACATCTCTGTCATAATACTTACCTGTGTAAGCAAGTTGTCGGTGGTTTGTAGCATGGTTATAGCAATATGAACCTTTTTCACAGAGATCCGGCTCCGGATGGAGCAACCCTCCATCAGCGCACCAGGAGAACTCACGTCTGCCCATCCTAAACGATCCAACGGTCGTACTGGGCCGCGTGCGAGCCTTTACGACACCCATAAACGTTCGTCTTGTAAGGTCTTGATTCTCGGACACAGTCCGAGGACGTCAAAACGCGGGCAGGCCAACAAAGAGCTGAGCTGTGGGCGCGCATGTATCACGTACCTATCACTCTACGCGATTTCGTGATGCGGTGACCCGTGATCGGAGGGGCGAGATACGCGACGGTCGAGCGGTGTCGCGTAGTGCGATGCGGTGTGAACGTTTGTTGATATTGGGCGCTGTTATGTACTTACTCCATGATGATACGGATGTCGATTGTCCACGGGCGCGGCGGTGCGGACGTGAATCGTGAGGGGTGATCGTGATCGCGGAGTGCCGAAGAGGTATTTGTGCTAGGGAGGTTGTTGACGGCACAGATCTATACTATCATGGCACCGGAAGTGCAATCGCAACAGAAGTGCAACTTCTGCACTTCCCGTACATAGACTTGTCTGGATCTCCTACAAAAATTGGTATCGTGTTCAGCTTGCATTCTCATGCATATATGCAAAAAATGACGGAAATTGGCGGTGTCATCATCAAGATTTTTGAATAAGAGTGCGCAGGAGGTAGGACCGCTCTGGTATAGAATCCGCTCGGCACTTCGCTATGTTGCACCGATCACAAAACCATTTCACACTAATATCTGAGAGTACTACGCCAGTGCTCCTGTATAATATCGAAGCAAATGAATGCCGCATTCGTGTGTGGACGAAGAATTAGTGGTCGTAAAAGCAAAGAGCGTGACAATCCGCCACAATCTCCCAAGTCGGAGTTTGTATGTAGCAGCGAAGACGCACACCCAGGATGTCCCAGCTCAGCTGGGTGTATGCCGAAGCGGAGATGAGGTCGGCATTATAGCCGCCCGTGACTCTTAGCGTGACTCACCTCTCCGAACGGTTGCACTTCTGTTGCGACTCATGCTGAGGCTCTCCTTATAGTGCATCTCACCCTTTTCTCCTAAAAAAATTGGAGAGAGTAGCCAAGAAGTTCAGGATACTGTTTTGAAAGTTTCCGTGCCCACAGACTGTGTGTGGGACGAGGGAGTTGAGTAAGAAGCAAGAAGTTGCACTTCTGGTGCCGTGATAGTAGTATTGTGGGCGGTCCGAAGACTGTAGAGGACGGATGGAAATGCAGAGCGACCTCGGTGTAAGCTGGCGATGGAAGTAGCAGATACCAGTGGCAGTGAGTGCTCTCTGCGGTGCCTTGTTCTGGCATTGCTACGAGGAGTACAATGCGCCTGCACCGAGCCTACTGAGCATAGTACGTACGACCCGAGATGATGCTGCTCAACAGCGACTCACAACATTGCCCTGCTGGCAAACGGGGTCACGGGGCACAACGGGTACGGATAACGCCTTATGACCTGAGTGTGGACCGGGTACGACTGGCATATTCAAATTCCCGCGTCTTGCTAAGTCCTAAAGTTGCGGGCCGCTTCAAGTGTCATGGCGCTGACGGCGTTCAAATTGATGATTAATATGGGAAGGGATGTCTGCGAACGCTGATTTTCACATTAGTGAGTAGTGAGCTGTCGCAGGCGTGATGGATCGACGTATGCGAGTGAGTGTCGAGGCGCTCTGGGATTTGCACTGAGGGTTAACGCTCCGAGGAAACGCTCAGGGCGTGTGGTCTATGGCGACCCTGCGTTGTTGGACGTAAGGTGTCTGGCAGACGACGAAGGTCCGTCTTCTGTCCCGTTTGCGATTTTGCAGCGAGTCTCGACGAGAGAAAGTGTAGTTCAATCAGTGGGTGGGACACTGGGCATTCAACCTACCGATCACAGAAACCTCAATATCCGATGCAGCGAGAGGTACACCGTCACGGCAGACACGAATTGTATGGCCCATGCCCTGAGCACACGTACGCAAGAAGTGAGCACTGGCAGTACGTCCACAAATTTTGTACGGACACACGCACCTGTGCATGTACGAAGACCGGCCATGAGCGATGCGAGTGATTTGTGTTGATGCGCCACCCTGGACTCGGCTCGAGCAGTACGGCATGTCCCAGGCGCCATTCAATATGGGCGGCGTGCGCCTCACGGTCGACTGTCGGCAGTGCACCGAGAACAACGCCGCGCCCTGCTTGGTCATGAACGGTCAATGCAGAGGTGAGATGGATGGTCATACAGGTTGCGTATGCGACACCTCTGGAGGAGTAAACGCTCAGTGGACGGTATAAGAAGGGGAGGATGCACACCTCGAAGAGCATCCAACAACCCCAGAGCTCTACAGCACCGCGCTCAATCAGCACATAAACCCTTCAGCTCAATCAAGCCCATCCCCAGTACGCATACAGCCCACCTCTCCCAAGCCCAAGCCCGCACACTGACCCATATCGTCCGACAGACCTCGACCGCCATGCAGTTCAAGCTCGCCGTCCTCGCCACCACCCTCGCCGCCACCCTCAGCCCCACCCTCGCAGCGAGCTGCTACAGCGCATCCGGCTGCCAATCCTGCGAGACCGAAACCAGCATGTACAACGCCCGCCAGACGTTCTGCGGCTCCGACTCGTGGTCCACGAGCTCGTCGCTCTCCTGGGGCCAGGCGCGCGTTGTGCTCGCGAACGGGTTCGCGACGCAGCAGGAGTGCTTTGACGGGTTCGCGAACATCATCAGCGACTGCTATGGGAAGCGGGATGGCGGGGTGTACACGTACAGTGACAGTGGGCACGATGCGCGCCTCGATGTCGACTTCTGCTCGTGCGAGTAGACGCGCCGTGGACGATCGCGATTGGGAGGACTAGCGGTGAAAAATGGTCCGGCGGGGGATTTATGAGGAGGATGGGTTGGGTCGGGTTCGCTGTTGGGGTCTTTGGGTCTCTTGGAGTGTCGTGTTGACTAGAATTTGGTGTTCAACCACCTACAATGGACATGAGTTTGCGCAAGCTCAACTCCAGCGGTTTTTCTGAGATGAAGAATACGTCAACATCACACGAGTATGTCTGAGAAAAAAGCTCACTGAAGCGCACATGAAATGAGGTATAGCAGAAAGAGCGAGAAGTACTTGACCGGACAGCACATAACTTCATATTACTGAGAAGCACAGGCAGCGTTTGCGCACATGGCGCAAACCATGAAGATGATGTCCATGAAGAGCCATGTTATATTAGCAGAGATTAAGATGCAGTATACAATTTACCAGGAGAAGTCCGCATGATCGTCCAGACAACACGGGGTAAGCGTAGTAGTACGTATGGCGCACGGGGGACACGCCCACAAGGCACAGTCAGCTAAGCTGGAAGAGAAGTCTATTGCTGGGGTTGCGAGATAGTCTCCGTCTGTACAGGAGCCTCGACTTGGGCAGGGTCAAGACGAGGGGCAATCTTGTAGTAGTGTTCGGGAGTAAGACCGCCACGGGGAAGCTTGCCGTAGAGCTCCTTGTTGAAGGCGCGAGAGACGGGGACGGTAGTCGAGACATACGGCTTGAGCTATAGATATTGCAGCGACATGGACGTCCAGGCATATGGGTTGGGACAAAGAGAGGCATTCGTCAGACAGGCGCGTAAAGGCAAGAATAGTAGTGTGTAGTACGCACCGACGAACTCTGGATCTCCTCAATGGGAGGCGCAACGAATACCCTGACTTTCTCATCCACGAGGCGGTACTTCGCCTTTCCCCGTACTACATGCTTTCCGGGCGCACCTGTACGGTGACCACCAGGGACGAACGCCTGCCGTGTGCCTATCCGGCAGGTATACAGCTCAGCGACTCGCTGCGGTACGCGGACCACGTTGAACGCTCTACTTACCCTTGTAGAAGTCCTTGTTACCACGCTTAGGCGTGAGTGCCCTCCGCGAGGCTTTTGAGAGACACGCTAGCGTCGGGAACATCGTGAAGGTATGGTCGTCGGCGTCGCAAGCAAAGCAGCGGGTAATGAGAAGCGCCCATGCTACCGCGCCAGTTCTTAGACGCCCAAGCGCCTTAGCATAGACGCCCACGCTTGCGACTGCGCTCATTTTGAATTTGCCGCAGCGATCATCATGTCCCCGCACTTCTCAGTTCCTCTCCCTCACGCAATCTACTACTGTGTACATCCAACGCGATTGAATAACAACACTTGAAATAACAAGTACAAGATATGCCTAAACCAATACGAGGAAAGCGAGGCGGTCGGGCAGCTCTGAGAGGTGGCGGGCACGCGCAAAGAGGGCGAGGCCAGCGTCGGTATGAAGATCCGCGACCATCCTCCGCTCTTGGGGGTGAGGTGCGGCCAGAGAGCGCAGTGGATGAGTCCGAGGGCAGTGACGAGGACAGTGGAAGCGATTCCGGTCAGTCGTTCGGGTTGTATATGGGCAAGTAGGATGGGCGCGTTGATGCTGGTGGCGCGAACTCAGAGGTGGAGGAAAAGGTACACATTGACGTCCCAGTGGCGATGTGGGTGAGTTTAAGACAAGGAGGTGTTGAGGAGAGGTTCGCTAGCTAACCGTGCACCGCTGATTCGAGGACTTCGACCACTGCGATCCTCGTCGGTGTTCAGGGAAGAAACTCGCCCGGCAAGGCCTCATCCAGGACTTGAGAGTTGGACAGAGGTTCCGCGGGATTGTGGTCTCGTGAGTATCATATGCACGAGGATGCAATGAGTTACTGATGTACACGTGATGCAGACCTAAGGGCACACAGCCCGTGAGTCCTGCAGACCGGGAGATCGTAGCCCAGAACGGTGTCGCGGTGGTAGAGTGCTCTTGGGCGCGCCTCGACGAGGTCCCGTTCAAGAAGATCGCAAGTCCAAACGAACGTCTCTGTAAGTACACCCACGATTATCTCACCCTGGTTGCCGCTCACGCAGCTTTTCAGTGCCTTACCTTGTGGCCACCAATCCCGTCAACTACGGCAAACCATGGCGACTGAACTGCGTCGAGGCTCTCGCAGCGGCATTTTACATCACTGGATTCGACTCGTACGCTGAGCGCCTTCTCAGCGGCTTTGGGTGGGGCCATTCGTTTTACGAGGTGAACAAGTGCGTACCGTCAGCTGATCCTTTGCCTCCACCCACTTTGTCCCATCCACCCCCACAATTGCGGTATCGTCTGGCGATCAGCGCAAATACCTATTCTCTCCATTGCGTCGTGGACTATACCTTACGCAGTCTAGTGAGCCTACCACGATATCTGACCTTGTTGCATCCGCAGGCACCTCCTGGACAAATACAAGACATGTGATACTGCGGACGCCGTGAGTGCGATGCAAGAGGAAATCCTTGCAGAACTCGAGAAGAGCTATGACGAGTCAAGGCGTCCAATAGGTAAGCCTACAGCTATAGTATGCGCTAGTGGTCGAGCACAGCGCAGTGGTAGCTTGCGGGAGCAGTCTGAAGTGCTGAGGTTGACGTGCTGCTATACACCTCGGCTGCATTCTTGCGCAGCTTGGTGCATTTTCCCACCAAACCTGACCAGGATGTGATATTTTTGTCGGTCCTTACGACATGTGCTACCGGCTCGCGTACATGGCCGGATTCCCAATGTCGTATGATTCGCCGGGAGAACGATACGGAATCATGCATGTCATTCCTCACATCTGTCCTGGAGACTTTGGACATTAGCTCGCATCAAAGACGATGGCTTACTCTTCTTTTTCGCACAGGCGACGAGGCGGACGGTGAAGACCTCCTTGTTCCGAATCCTAACCACCACCACCCACCGCCAGAAAGCTCGAGTGAAGAAGACGAAGACGAGGAGACGGAGGACAAGGCAGATGGCGCGAATAAGTCCGAAGCCCACTCTCAGTGAACCCTCGAACGATCTCCGAGAGTCCGTTGTTCCGGCGTCGGCAACTGCACCCGACTGTACCAAGCTCATATCGATCGTGCGCGATCACTCGGATGCAGAACACAAAATGACGCCACATTCGCACTTGCAACTGATTCTGACATTCCGCTACTGCCCTCAACCCAACTACTGCGTGGCGTTGCGAATCAAGCTCAATGCCCACGGGCCACATGAACGCCTCGACACCCTGCGACAAGGTCTCCCGCACCACATCTCCCCAGTCCTGTTACCCAGCGTGTAAGTTCGTACTATCAGCAGAAAAACCGCATTCACATACGTGTTGTACTTGTATATTGCATATCACCATCACCGAATTACCGTCTACTCGCTCTAACAGCCGCCGTAAGCCGCCATAATCTACCGTACAACTGATCAACGTTCAACCACACCGCGTCCTCGCTGCGGGCGCTCGCGCTGGCTTGTGATTTCCCCGCACCCGACGTCCGAGCCGCACCGAGCGCCCGACCGACCAACCACATCGTTCTGTGGGATGCGCGCTGCAGCCTGCGTCCGCGCATCAGCTTCCGGTCGAGCGCAACGCAATCGCGTCGCAGCGTTCGCTATCGCGCGCCGAGGCGGGCGAGGCTTCTTCGTCGGTATCTGAGAGGAAAATTTCTGCCATCCCGTCTCATACATAACGGAGGGCGGACGGTATCGCGGCTGCGTCCCGACCTTCCCCTTCGAGCCCTCAACGGGGCTGTAAGCTCTCTCCCCCCTCGAGATCGCCCTGCGCGGCATGCAGTGGGCGCGGGGCCTCACGCGCACGTACGACATGACCTCGCCGACCACCAATGACGTTCTGCTGCGCCACGACCGACGACGATCTCTAACTCGGGACACCTAAGCTCTCAGGCTCCTGCTAACTTAGTATCGCACTTCACGCGTACGGACTGCACCCGCGCCGCTCTCACACGCCTCGATCATGCCTATTCGATAGCTCGTCCGACGTCTGGCAGCCTCTGGCAGCGGCCTCAGGTGAGTGCTCCGTCATGTCGGGTTCGTGTCAGCCACCTCCTGGTTTTTTGTATTTGAACGCCACAGCTCCCTGGGCGCGAGGTGCTATTGACACTGCTAGAGTTGATGGTGTGCGCGGGTACCTCGTGACTGCTGGACATCCGCGCTCCTGGTACCAGCGCTCCCAGCCTGTACTCAGCCCTGGGCTGGTTGAGTACGTCGCGACGACGAGGCTGGATAATGCTGCTGTGCAAGCGGGCGAATACGGCTCGGACACTACGATAGCGGAATGTACAAGCAGCTACTGATGCATGTATTCTGATCATCCAGGAATGCCCAAGCCTAGTATGCCCACCGTGACTATACCGCCGTCTGCGATGAACAGTACGGCATCGGTCCCAATGCACATGCCTTTCATCGTCTCAGGTTCAGCGTCAAAAGGGCCGCTTTTTCCCCACTGCTCCCAGACTGACGATGCCTAGACCGTGGTCCGACCAGCTCTCGGCTCACCCATACACGAATTATCTATACTCGCCGTCCTACAACCGACAACTCCGTCTGTGCTTCTCGCATTCGGCATCGCGGGCGGGTGCTGTCGGCCCCGTCCACTTCTGCTTCTGCTTCCGCTTCGACGTTCCTGGCCGATACGCTGTCCTTGTTGGCCCCGAAGGCCGAGGGCGAAATCTCTAGACTCCGACATAGCAACCCGCGATGGTACCGTGTCCCGACGATCCTTCTCGTGATGCGCTTCTCCTCCGCGCAATGGCGGCTCGAAAGCGATATACCTTGATTCCTGGACTGGGGGAGCTGCCACTGAAACGTCGGTGGGCGACCTTGAAGGCGTCATCGGATTACGAGCGAGCGAGCTACAGCCCGTTCCGAGCTCGCGCGTCTTGAGACTGGCAAAGACGTCGACACATACCCCTCCCCGTGGCTCCACGCCAGAGACGTTCACAGGGCGTGCACACTGCGAACAGACGCGCACGGTGTCGTCCACGATGACTCCGGGACTCCGGCGGGACAGCCGTGGCGGCGGCGGCGGCGTTGTCGTTGTCGTCGTCGTTGTCGTTGTCGTTGTCGTTGTTGTCATTGTCATTGTCGTCGTCCCAGAAGAGAAGCACGATGTCGCCGCCGCCGCCAACGTGCTGTGTGAGAAGGTGGGCAAGTGGATGTCCATATCGGGTTGTGTACGACTGTGGCTGTCTAGGTGGTCGAACCGCCGCCGTTCGGGTCCTGGTATGCTCCGGGTGTGGTGCCAGGTTGAACTTGAGCTTGAACGACGACCGGTGATTTTGAAGTCGTGCGTTGGGTGGGTGCTCTTCGTATTCTGCACGTGCAGCGTGCTACTCTTTTGACGTGTCTGACAGTGCGTATGTGGTGATGGTAATCTGACAGAAACGTTCGGACGTCCGGCATCCCGGTGACGTTGCAGCTTCATCGAGGTCAGCACAGGTGTTTTCAAGCAGCCGGGCGTGCTCGTTCAGCGTATGGCAAGCTGAGATGCTTCAGGGTAGTGATGGTGAGGTATGTATGGTGCGTCTTCTCGGATGGGTTTTTCGATGCCTGATTTGTCAAATATCTTTTGCAGATCGAGAAGTTATGTAAGTTTTGCGAATAGAACACAGCGGTCTTCGGTGATACCATACGAGCCAAGAAGACACTCTTGATCGAGCTGAGCAGGCTCGACCATACGATGACAATTCACACACTGAAGTCTCTCGGGGAACGACGTTGCCAATATCGCAGGTGACGCGCCGCGCCAGGTCATCGAGAACCCGTTCGCTGACGGTGGCGTGCTTGCCTGCTAGATGCGCACGCCCGGAACGACGATGGGTGCACATAGCCGTGCGTGACTTCCTCTTTCACATGGCACCGTCGACGTTCGAGATTCGAATCAATTAACCTACACGTCCGCGCGGGCGGGCGATCTGTCAAGCAGGATGAGCTAGAGAACGCTAGAGAGGCACCGGGGGGAAACCTCCGGGGCTCCGCGCCCCGGACTCACGCGCTGCGGGTGCAGTCATGCGTGTTGGGAGAAGGAAAAGGGAATGGCAGCGACCCACGCGAAGCGTTCGTTGGTGGCTCCAGTGCGAATGGAGTCGAAACTTCTGCAGCCTCTCAGGTGCGCCTCGTCTATCCTTGGATCGATGTCCTATCGCGCACTCCTTGAATGGCGTGGTATGCGCTCGGGCCCGGAGGCAACATTGGCCAGCCGCGATGGTAGTGCCGCGGGATGAACCCTGGGAGGTCGCGTGGACGACTTGAGGGGAGAGCGGACGTCATGGAAGGGATCGTCCGGGAGAGGTGATGTTGTTCGGGGTGGCGTCGCAGAAGGCACGAGGCTCGCATGACAGGGCGGCGCCCATTGGCTGCTGTCCGCGTTGGGCGAGATCCGGGCGCGATTCATTGTCGCCTCTTATGTCGAATTTCCAGCGACGTCCTTGTGCTGCGCGCACGCTCCCTGGTTGTCTCTCGCTGAGGCTAGGAGTGCGAGCTCTGAGTGCCGCTGTGCCTGGGGAGCAGGACAGACAAGGACGTGCGTGCTCGTCTGACCACATTCCGTCGCGCAGAGGCAGACGGGCCCGCACAAACTCTCCACACTGGAATGGGCTGGCCAATGGGAGGGCGGGGATGTTTCATTGCAGTGTGGTTTACCCCGCATCGATCGCGTTGGGCAGGGAATGGCCATCAGCCCCCATTGATCCCGCGCCAGGCAAAGTCGTGCCGCAAAAGGCAAGCGCGTTTCCCGAAGGGTCACGCGGAGGGGGCCGTTGGGAGGAGGAAGACGGTAGACGCCCAAGCCCTGGTGCGCGCGACTGCAGCCGTGGCGAGTGCGAAGTGCTCGTGAGTCGCCAGCCAGCCACTCCAACTCGCGCAGATGGATCTTCGCCCTAGTTCGTCAATTGAATATTTTCATCCTCCAGATCCAGATCCAGCGTGCGTGCGTGCCTTCGATGGCCCAGCGAGCGTCATGAGATGCGTTCCGCTCCCCCGGCCCTCCGCTCTTTTATGCCCTCTGTCCCCCGCTTCCCGCTCCCCGAGTTTTCTGCCTCCTCCTACTCCTACGCCTCCTCCCTTGCATCACCCTCCACCATCAACGCCTACGCCCGGAGCTAACAGCGCCCCTCCCCGCAACAGGCAACATGGCGGACTCGAGGAGTGACCTCTCGCAGCATCCCCCGCCCGGCCAGCTCACCCCCGTCGCTGAGAATCCGTTCGCGAGCCCAGGTGAGTTGCGCGTTCGTGTTCGTCCCGGTTTATGACGCGTCACGACGCGTCTTGGTTGTGGTTTTTCGATGCCTTCTTCCCCGCTTCGTTCGCGCTCGCGTTCTGTACAACGCGTGATGCCGTCTTCTACTCCCGATCCCCCCTCGAGTGGTCTGTTGTCGGTGGACGTCCCCTCGGTCAAGATCACTGTCACTGGACTGTTCGTCTCTCTGTCTGGCTGCGTCGGCATCCCGCGGTTCTTCCCTCCCTCCCTCTCCCTTCTCGCTGCGTTCAAATCATCCCGGCGGCAGCGGAGGCCTGGAAGGTGGAAGGAAACATCAATCACATCGCAGCCCTCTTCTGAGTTCTTGCACTGTGGCGTCGGCCCTCTCCACATGGCTCTAGGTCGTGCAATCCCTTTGACCGTCGCCATCGTCCTCGCCATCGTCTCGTCTTGACGACGTTGTGGTGGCCGTCGTCATGTCGACTCGACCTAGGCAAGAAGCACGATGTCGAAGAGAGCGCAGGGGACGAGCATTCCAGACGTCGAACGACTATCGAATACCGAACATCGAACATGCCCGCTCCGCACAAGCCCCCCTCGTCTACTTTTTGCCTCGGCTTCTTCATATCGCGTCGTGCGCCGTCGAAGACTCGAACGACCGTAACGCACTTCTTGGATCACCCACCGGCGTCCGTGCCTTCTGCCCTCTGCCTTCTGCTCGCGCCCGCCGCCCAGCCCCCCACTGTGGTCCATCTTTGCACGGAACGAACCGAACCGGACTTCTCTGCACCCGCGCGCCCATATAATCGTGTGAGCCCATGTGGCATCGTGCGAGGCTCTGAGCTTCTTTGTGTGCGCGGAGCGCTCGGGCTCGTGGCTCGTCGTCTGAGGTGGTCAGAGTGAATGACTTTTGCGGTTCACGGTTCATGGCCGAGGTGCGGTCTATGCTCTGAAGGAATTCCCCCTCTCCAAGAATGCAGTGGGGAAGCAGGCTGCAGAGAAGGGAGGGGCAGGGGATCAGCGGCTTTGCGCACAGCCAAACGCGTCGGGTGGTCTTGCGGGGGGAGGAGTCTCTAGACGCCCGTGATGCCAATCAAGCAAGTTCGCAAACGAGCAGAGGATAAAGGTTCGCTCGCCAGGGCTCCGCCGCGGAACGCACAGGGTTTTGGGTTTTTGCACCTGCGCTCGGATGGCTTAGTGGTGGGTTCGCACGCGGCAATAGAGAGAGCGCGAGACGCGAGACGCGAGACGGCATCGTCGGTTGGTGTTGCTCGATGCATATTGCGGTCCACGGCTGCTTGGAAGTGGCAGGCTCTGCCGGATGCGCGCAGCCGAGTTGTGGACTGTCGACCGTGGTGCCATCCACCCCTCTCCGCGCTCATCGTTCGTTGGTCGCCGTTCATCTTGCCATTGAACCTTCGTCCGCCCTCCGTGCTTGCGTGCTTGCGTTCCTGCGTTCGTCCGATCTGCTCGCGTCCTCGCGTTGCCGGCATCCCTCGCCCTTCGTCTGTCCGCTTACTTTGTTCTCGAGTATCGGTTCTCGACTCTCGACTCGAGTCGAGGAAGCAACGAGAGGAGATGGGCGGGCGGGCGATGGTGCTCGGACTGGCAGGGAGGGATGATCACTCGCCGGTGATTCGGGATCGGTACTGTGCACCGGGCATTGGGGTGGATATTCAAATACGAATGGCCCCCCCCGTCCCTTACCACCAAACAGCTCCCCTACTTACCCAACATACCACCGCACCCACCGTCGCCGTCTGCGTCCTTCCGAATCCCTTTGACCAGCCACACGTATATCCCGCCGTGCCCGTCGGTCTCTCCGCGTCTGGCCGCACAGCGCGAATCGCGTATTGCATACCTGGGGTTCTCCGGGGTTCTGTGTTCGGACGCGCCAGGCACGCGATACGCGGACACCGCTTGCGATATTGCAGTATTGGTCTGTGCTCAGCGCCGATTTGGACCTTGGGACTGTCTCGATTTTTGGGAGGACGTTCGCTGGCACGCCCGCCTCCACTCGACCTCGACCTCGACTTCGGAGACGACGACGCGTCCTTTCCCTCCCCGCTCGCTCTTGGATCCCAATCTTTTCCTATCTCTGACTGGTTTGCTTCTTCTCGGACTGTTGATTCGTTGTTCTGGATTTTCTTTGTCTTTTCGTCTTCGTAGCCGTGTCTGAACGCGTCGCTGACCATGCCCGCCGATCCCTTTGCGGATCCCGAACGTGCAGAGGATGACGCGCCCATGACTTCCACGACGACAGCCGCGCCCATCGCGCGCACGACCTCCGCCGGGGTGCCCGTGCACCCGTTCTCCGGGCCCGCCGCTGCATCAGCAGCCGTACCCGCCTCCACTGCTGCAGCCGCAACAGGTGCAGCAGCAGGCGAGGAGGAAGTGCGCCCGGAAGACGTGCCGCGCCCTGCGGCGGCGCCGAAGCCCCCGCTGTACAAACGGCGGTGGTTCATCATCACGAGCATCGTGGGCGCGTGCCTGGGCATTGCGATTCTGTTCATCTTGCTGTACCCGGTGGTGCACGCGATCGCGCAGCATATCGTGAACGTGTCGGTGTTGAATGTGGATCGTGCGGCGATCACGAACCCGACGAATACTTCGTGAGTAGTTTTCTTGATGTAGTTTGGGTGCGCGCGGATGGGTCGCAGATGGAAGATCTGGGAGAGTGCTGACGAGCTTCGCATGTGTGCGCATGTGCGTTTGATTGGACAGGTTCGACCTGAGGATGGACGGCTGGGTGTCGCACGCAGGAATCTTCAAGGCGACGATCGACTTCCCCGAGGCGCTCGCGGTCGACTGGGTGAACACGACGACGGGCGCGGCGGTGCACCTGGGCTCGTTCCCGCTGGCGCGGCTGTACGTGCGCTCGAAGCGGGCGTACATCAACCAGACGGTGCCGTTCACGATCGCGGACGAGGACGCGTTCGCGCGGTTCACGAGCGCGATGATCACCCAGCAGAACTTCACGTGGCGCCTGCGGAGCGACAAGCTCAGCGTGCAGGCGCTCAAGTTCCCGAAGGCGAACGGGCTCAAGTTCGACAAGGAGATCACGCTCAATGGTACGTGTGGCGTTTGCCTTGACTGGCATTGTGCGAAGTGTGGCGTTGGGCGTGTAGGATTGATGTGGACACATATATGCATGCAGGGATGAACAACTTCAATGAGCACATCTCGCTCGTCGACTTCAAGCTCCCGAGCGATAGCCCTGAGGGCGGGATCAACTTCGTCGCTGTTACAGGCTTGGACAACCCCAGTCCGTTCGACGTCAACCTCGGCACCGTCGTCTTTGACCTGCTCTACCAGGGCGTCAACCTCGGCGCGGGCAGCTCCCCGAACACGACGATCGCGCCGGGCCCGAACAACATCACGCTCTCCGGGCGGCTCGTCCCGCAGACGGCGCCTAGCGCGCTCGCGTCCGTCTCGCAGCTCTTCACGCAGTACCTGAACGGCGAGAACTCGGACGTCGTCGCGCGCGGGGTGTCGTCGACGCAGAACGATGGGAGCGCGGTGGCGTGGCTGAGCGCAGGCCTCGGCGCGCTGCAGCTGCACGTCCCGTTCAAGGCCCCCGCGGCGATCTCGCCGATCAAGGCGATCACGATTGGGGACATGGCGCTGGCGTTTACGGAGGCGACGGCGTGGGCGCCCGTCGCGAACAGCAGGACGGTGCAGGCGGCGATGGAGCTGCCATTTGGGTTCAGCGTCGAGATTGGGCAGATTGAGAACGAGTTTAATATCTCGAGCGCGGGGAGGACCGTTGCGGGCTTGTCTACGGTACGTCTCCTCGCGCGTGTTACTGCGCGCGAACGCGGCGTTCGCTCGTCCTTATATGTGCGCTGTTGTGCTTACACGAACCTCCCGCTCAGCCCGTAGGCAAGTCGACGAGCGACATCAAGGTCATCAACGAGACCTTCACGCAGGGTACGATCAACATCACGATCGACAACACCGCGCTCGTCGTGCCGGACCCGCAGCACCCGGTGTTCTCGCAGTTCAACGCGAACCTGACCGCGACGCCGCACACGCCGTTCCAGCTCGTCGGCCACGCGCGCGCGGTCGCGAACATGAGCATCGGGCAGGTCACGCTCGACCCGATCAAGTTTGACGTGACGAGCGGGCTGGACGGGCTGCAGGGGTTGAAGGATCTGGTCGAGATTGGGAGCGTGGACGTGCTGGGGGGTTCGGAGGATGCGATTAATCTGGGGATTAATGGTGCGTGCAGAAAGCTTTTGTGCGGCTGTGAGAGGACGGGATTGATCGCTGATGCGTTGACGGGCAGTGAGCATATTCAACCCCTCGAACTTGAAGCTCGAGACGGGCGACCTCGGTGGGTCTCTCTTATAGCTTTGTCTCCGTGTAGATGAGGTTGCTGACGTTTGTTGTAGTGCTGCAACTGTTCCGCGAGGACGCGCTGCTGGGCACGACGCTCATGCCGAACCTGACGCTCGAGATGGGCAACAACACGCTCAGCGCGCAAGGCAGCTTCAAGCCGAACCTCAGCCCGGAGGGCATGCAGACGCTCGACGACTTTGTCGGCGGGAATGGTATGTGATACCTCTTGCGATGGCGGAATTCCTGTGAGAGGCGCGTCGTGGCTGATTGGACATTGGGATGTAGATGTGCGTGTTGCGATCGCGGGATATGGGAACAGTACGGTCATCATGTCGTTGCTGCAAGCGTTCGAGGGCTTGAACATCACCGCGGTCTTGCCCGCGCTCAAGTCGAAGCTACTGAACTCCGCATCGCTTGAAGGTACGCTCACCCTTCTATGTCTGGTTCTTGCTCACACTGACACGCGCCGTAGTGCTATCTACAACTGGCCATGAAAACAACATCGCACACGCGACAGTCTCGCTCGCGAACCCGTTCACGGCCGGGCTTCAGATCACGCACGTCGCGTCGAACGTGACGTACCAGGGCATCAACCTCGGCACGATCCAGACCTCGACGAACTTCTCGTCCCCGGGGAAGGCGACGAGCGCGTCGCCCGCGCTGGACCTCGATATGAACTTGGACCCGCAGTCGCTCTTCACCGTCACGCGCCTCCTGGCGCAGCAGGCGGGATTGAACACCGCGCAGCTGGATGCGATCGTGCAGCTTGGCGGGTATCATTATCTGGACACGAGCGGGAATGCGGACGCGAACGCGGCGAGGGATGTGGAAATCAAGAGGGCGGACAATGGGAGCTTGTTCAAGTGAGTGCTTGATAGTGCTCACCCTATTGATTGATCGGTTGGCTAAACGCGAGGGTATTGGCAGGGGCTTCGACCTCCCAACTTTTGTCGATCAGGCGTTCACGAAGCTCAGCACGGACGTCCAGCTTTCCGCGGGTGTTATGATCGGTATGATTTCCTTCCCTGAACAATTTCTATACCCGTCTTGCTCACGCGTGACTGGCTGTCTTGCACAGGCGACTATGCGACGACGCTGCAGTACACGCAGCCGGACGTCGTGACGAAGACGGACAAGAGCCTGAACATGATCTTGCCGGTGCTCGCGCAGCCGATCGTGCAGAAGATCGTGTCGGGCTCCGTGCTCGGTATCGAGACGGTCATCATCAAGGACGTCCAGGAGAAGTCGTTCGGTACCTCGTTGAAGGGGTCGATCACCCAGGCTGGCCCATGTGCGTTGATGTTTTCGCCTCTTGTGGGAGAATTGACGGTTGGGCAGTGCTGATGTGGAGGCTTGTTACAGTCGACGCAAAGATCTCGTTCCCTGCTGGCCTCACTATCGAGTGGGGCGGGGCGCCGCTGGGTAGCATCAAGATGCCCGAGGTGGATGTCGTTGCGGACGTTGGCGCTAACTTTGAGGTCGAGGCGACGTTCGAGGTTGCAGACGTGGACCACCTCACGAACTTCACGAAGGTCAGTATGCATCCAAGAAGTGAGCGAGGAGGGTAGGGCAAGGCTGATGCAAATGCGTGTAGGTCATGCTGACTGAGGAGTCGTTTGACTGGGTCATTTCGGGGAGCAACTTGTCTGGTATGTGCACAGTTGCGGTATGAAATTGGGGTAGATGCTGACCGGATTGTTCTATAGTGGCTGCCATTGGTCCGTATCAACTAGAGCCTGCCTTGCTGCATTGATTCTGACTTCTTGAATATTAGGCATCACTGTGCCCGGTATCGAGCTGTCGAACAAGGGCGTTACGTTGAAGGGCATGAACAACCTCAAGAACGGTGTGCTCATTGACACCTTCGACTTGCCCAGCAACGATCCCGCTGGTGGTATCCACCTCACTCTCCAAACCAAGGTGTCTAACGTGAGTGGAGTCTGCGCTAATTTCGAAGGTCGTGCGCTCATTAGTTGTTGCAGCCATCGCAAGTCGGTGTCGAGCTCTCGTCCATCGGGTTCCAGAACTTTTTCGGAGACGTCAACATTGGACCTGCCACGTCCACTCAGGCGTTTACGCTTGCGCCCGAGTCGACCGTCGATCTGCCGCTTGTCGGACGTCTTGTTCCACAGAAGTCGCAGGATGGACTGAACGCCGTTTCGACGATTTTCAACAACTTCATCCACGCTCAGGACAGCAATGTCACTGTCCGTGGCGACAGTGCGGGTCCGACTGAGGTATGCAGCCCTGATTATATTGAGACATGAACGGAGAGCTAAGCATTCATTAGGTCACTTGGCTGAATGAAGCTATCAAGAGCCTTGAGGTTCAGGCGGTCCTTCCTAACCGTGGAAAGCTCGAGATCATCAAGTCAATCAGCCTCAACGAGCTCGACCTTCGCTTCACCGAGGGTACTGCATTCGACCCATCGACGAGCAGCAACGATGCCACTGCCGCGTTCCAGCTTCCCTTCAATTTCCCAGTCAACATTGTGGCGCTTGAGCAGAACATCACCGTTGGATCGAACGGCCAGGACTTCGCTCAGCTTGTCATCCCCAAGGGGCCTAGTACCACCGACGTTGAGCAGCGCATCATTCATCTCACCTTCTCGAAGGTCCCCTTCGCGGTCCTTGATGGTCAGGATAGCGCATTCGAGCAGTTCCTCTCGACGACAGCCACGTCAAAGACGGCACAAATGGAGCTGTCGGGTGCAGCGAACACCGACGCGGACACTGCTGTTGGACTTCTTAGCCTGCAGGACATCGAGTTCCAGGTATCAACGTCTATAGACGGTCTTCAGGGTTTGAACACGAAGCCCGCTTTGGTCTCGAGCTTGGATGTCAACCACGGATACCCTGACTACTTGCTCATCAAGGCGAACAGCTCGCTGTTCAACCCGAGCAATATCACCCTTGGTGCGGGCGACATCTCGTTCTCGCTCCTCTTCCAGGACGACGTCATCGGCGAGGCGGATTTGAGCAACCTGGTGATCGTGCCCGGGAACTCGAGTTACGCGATCAATGTGCTGTACAAGCCGCAGGGCGGAGCGGTCGCTTCGGGTCAGAAGATGCTCGAGAACTACTTGCAGGGCGTGGATTCCGCGACGACTATCCAGGGTTCCACGGGTTCGACACCCATCGAGTCTTTGCAGCTCGCCATGTCGCATATCCGCCTCTCCCCCGTCAACATCCCTGCGTTGCATCAGAACCTCATCTCGACTGCGTCGCTCGTTTTCCCGACGGACATCGTACAGACTGGCGTCGCCCACACATCCTTCTCGCTGGACAACCCGTTCACTGCGAGCATCAACCTGATCGAGGTGACTGCCACGGCGACCTTTGGTTCCCTCACACTTGGGAAGATTGACCATGTCGACCGCTCGAGCTCGCCCATTCACGCCGACGGCCATACGAAGATCGAATCGCCGCAGCTGCCGTTCGAGTTCAACACCGATCCGGTCACGATCATTGAGCTGCTCCTCCAGGGCGCTCAGAACAATCATGTCGACCTTGGTCCCCTCCCTGACTTGTTCAAGATTGTTACGGACAATCCGCATGCGAACACCTCGGTATGTTAGGTTAATCGTGTTAGAAACATGACGCTCATGCGCCTGCTATAGATCAAGGCGACTGTTGATACGAACGGGTGGACTTGCTCTAGGTGCGTTACAACCGACACAGTTGACAAACTCGAGATCATCCTGACATGTATTGTTGAAATAGCGGCAAGCAGTTCGATGTCGATGATGCCATCTTGAACGCCCTCAAGAATCTGCAGGTCACTCTTGACATTGACAGTTCTGTCAAAATCGATGACTGTGAGTTCTACTCCCCAGTAGTGATGGTCGCTATGTACTGATAGTTACGTGCAGTCGAGACGGAGTTGGCGTTCAAGCAGTCCAACGTTACAGCGATTGTAGGTAGAGCCGCTACGTATGTGGTGGTCAAGGCTGACCATATCGCGTTATATAGACGGACAAGACTGCACTGTATCTCATCGGTGTGGTTGCCCCGCCCATTGTTCAACACCTTGTCGACCAGGCGAACTTGACCTTCGATGCGGCCAACATCACGTAGGTTACCGCTAGGCCCTGTCATGTACAATTGCTGACGAGGTGTCTCTGCCAGGAACATCTCGGATGATGGGTTCGACCTATCGTTGAAGGGCGCTTTGACTGGCACTGGACCCCTTGATGCGGAGATTACTTTCACCGAACCGGTCACGTACGTGTCGAGCAGGATCATTCTGAAAAGTCCCGCTCACACTGTATTGCAGAGTCACTTGGAACGGCAACGATATTGCGTCTATCTCGCTTCCTCCTGGTATGTCTTAATCAACGTGCAGCCGGTATTACAACTCACCTTGCCTAATTAGTCTGCGCAACCGCCAATGCTGGTGTTCCCGACTACCAGACAAACGCTCGTCTCACGATCACAGACTCTTCCAAGTACGTCCAGGCCCAACTTCCACTCTGTTTACGGTGCTGATGATTCGTAGGTTCACTGACTTCGCGACGTTCCTGCTGCACAACCCGAGCTTCGAATGGACCATCTCCACTGACAAGTTGCGAGTCAATGCGCTCGGAACTAACTTCGATGGCGTATCCTTGTCCAAGACCGTCTCCTTCAAGGCATTCAACAATCTCCCTGGCGTCACGATCAGCAACTTCAAGCTGCCATCCGACGACCCTGCTGGCGGTATCCACATTGAGACGGACTCTCTGATCCCTTCGCAATCTCGTATGTCCACTGGCTGGTCTCTACGCGGTCCTTAGCTCATCCACACGTACAGAGCTCGGTATCGATCTTGGCACTGTCAACTTCGAAGCATCCTTCCAGGGCACGGACATTGGACGTGAGTACCAAGTTCCGGGATTCGCGCAATTCATTGTATTGACATTGTATGTTGGGCAGCTCTTGCTGGAAGCAACCTCTTCCTCGCGCCATTGACGCAGACGACGCTCCATCTGTCTGGACGCATGGTGCCTCAAAGCGGAGATAATCTCAACACCATGGGAGTACTGTTCTCGAACTTCCTGGCTGGCAAGAACCAGTCTTTGTCTGTCAAGGGTGTATCCGTCCAACCGAAGGGTTCAAATGGTCCCGTTCAGTGGCTGAGCACGGCGTTCAAGACTGTCACCCTGGATGTCACTCTGCCGGGACAGGTTTATGAGGTATGTGCTATGCGTGAAAGAAAAGGTGTCGTCGCACTCACTTGAGGCCTTCGCGTCTAGATCATTCAATCCATCGAGATGTCCGATCTGGAACTCGTCATGACCGAGCAAGGCGAGGCCTTTGCACCACTTGCGAGCTCTCAGCATGTCCTTGCGGAGTACAAGAATCCGTTCGGCTTCTCACTACAAGTCGTTGAGGGCGCCGAGGACATTACGCTGGCTGCCGGTGGAACGGACGTCGCAGAGCTCAAGCTGCCGAAAGCGGCTCAAGATGGCGGTGTCTCTACCGGCAATGTCGCACCGCTACTCATCACATTCCAAAACCAGACGCTCCAGTCGAAGAATGATGGCGCGTTCAGCCAGTTCTTCGCTGCAGTCACCGATACGTCTGGCGTTGAATTCGAGCTCAAGGGTACGGCCGACGTTGTCGCTCGAACCACCATTGGTGATGTCCCCATATCCGGCATTCCGTTCAACGTCACTACAAGCCTGAAGGGTAGGTGTCTGGACCTTTCATCTCAGTTCTTTTGCATGAACTCATACATTATACAGGTATCAACCAGTTCGACAAGTCAGCAGCCCTGAGCAACGTCAGCATCACCGGTAGCGGGAGCGACAGCCACGGCCCATACATCAAGTCTCCCCTCACGACGACGTTGGAGAACCCATCCAACGTCTCGCTGCAGAGCGTTGATGTATCGTTCCCCGTGATCTACAAGGGTGTCATGCTTGGTCGTGCGGTGATCGATACCCTGGACTTGGCTCCAGGAGAGAACACCATCGCGACAGAGTTCCACTACGCACCCTCGGACGCGAACGATACGACTGCTCAGGCGTTCTTGACCGAGTTCTTGCAGACGGATGACAACATCCCTCTGACGATCAAGGGAGACTCGGACAGTTCTCCTTTCGCCTCGCTGCAGCCAGCGCTCGAGGGAGTCGAGTTGTCGACCAGTCTCAAGGGTACGTCAAGTTTCAATAGCTTGGGTTCACAATCTCATCTACCACTGCTCCAGGTTTGAACGTGCCCCCGATTGTAACGCACATCAACTCTTACATCACCCTCGACACACTGGTCGACAACTTTGTCTCTATTGACTTCGACGTAAGTTCATACCATCATTTATTGAATCAACCACTGACAGGGGCATAATCTCAGATTGCCAACCCCCTTGACACGGACATGCAAATAACGTTCACTCAAGTAGACGCTGGGCTCGATGGAACGACTTACGCTCACTTCGACCAGGCGTTCGATAGCTTCGTTGTTCCTGCACACAGCACCGCGAACAGTGGGACCGTGAAGAACGTGTTCTTGACCCAGGGTGCGCTTGCTACCCTGGGTATCATCGGTGCAGGCAAACTGGATGTCTTTAGCACTGCGACCATCAAGTAAGTGTCCGTGCTGACCCTCGACTATTCGGTACATTCTAACGCCCTTTGGTGTACAGGGTTGGGGAATATACTATTCCTTGGTTGCACCTCACGACACTCGGGGTCCCTACACAGTACCAGCTCTCCCTCTCCATCTCTGAGATGAAGTCGGCGGCAGCGTCGATCAGTGCGAGCAAAGCCGGGATCACCCCATCCGCCTCCAGCCATAGCTCGGGATCGAACGGCACTTCGCTTTCACTGCCCACCCCAAGTCTAACTGCTCTCCTATCCGACGGACATGGAAATTCTACACCGAGCAGCCAGGGCAGTGAATCGGGCAATCAGCCCAGTGCGACTGCGAGCGAGAACGCTCCCGCGTCGTCTCAGAGCGAGGCCTCGTCGGGTGATGGGAAGGACGGGTCACAAGCAGCGAGCCCATCGCCATCGTCGGCTGCCCAAGCTTCACCCTCGCCTTCATCTTCCAGCAACGGCGACGATCCATTGAAGGTACGCTGGCATCTTTCTCGTGCAATATAGTCGACTAACAGCATCCATGTAGAGTATTCTCGGAGTCTCCCCTTGAACATTGAGAGCATAATGCTCCAACCTATGGACTAAACATGTGCACGCCCGTGTCTGTGGGTTGTTTGTACATCGTCTTGTATCACCTAGCTGCATCGACCAAATTCGCTTCTTCGGGACATTTTCGTCTCTTTCCCCTTTCCTCTTGTACGTTATGACCCCTCCCCTAACACCTTACGTGATCATCTGCTCGTCCCGTTCATGGATGCTGAGCGACATCGCGATCGTTTACCTTGTTTATTCCCTAACTTCGTATTCACATACCCCCGTTCATACCCTTGGAACACTTCATGCGCTTCGACCCTTCTGATATCCTCCCGTGATACCGTACGCTATGTCTCTATGTTACTGCGATGCCCGAAATGCACGATGCGAATCGTTAACGTTGACATGCCCAGGACTTGTCGGATCAGCTTCGCAGAGATGCGGCTTCTATCTTTCTCTCGGCGTGATCATCTCTCGGAGATGACTGGTGCGTCATTGCATCCGGGAATTCACTTCATACAAGGAGATGGGGCCTGAACTTGTCTGGGGGTGGCGTACCTGGGGGCGATGGATATTCGAAGCGGAGCGTTCAACGAAAACCTAAACCTGACAGACCGCAGGTGTCGTACATGCTTTTCGGGCTCCAGATATCATACCTTTTCCGACGCGTTCGGACCGTAATAACCCATAGCCTCGGCATCCTTCTTGTCCAAGTCCGCACTGAACTTCTCCTCGGTGACAGTATTGACTGACTGGTCGAGGGTGTGGTCCAAAGTGGCCGTTGCGTGCGCGTTGGTCGTGGTGGATGCTGTCATAATCGTCTCGGTCGTCTGGCGCGTCCACGCGCGGCCGCTCACGATGCGCAGAATGATCATCTGTGGCGCGAGACACTGGCGTGGAAGGAACGTTCACGCCGTCAGCGCCCGCCATCGTCGGGAAGAGGGACCAGATCCTGGGGAAGATGTTGGGGTGCACGTACCGTGGACATCACGTAGATGGAGAGGAAGAATATCGACACGTCGTCGCCGCGCGCGAACGTGATGAGGTACGCGATTCCGAGCAGCGTGCACGGCAGCGCGCTCTCGACGGTGACGGCCATCCCGCCGGTGTAGTACGCGACGGTCTGCGCGCCTGCGCGGTCGTGCCTGTTGGCGACGTAGAGGATGCGCACGCAGATGAGCGAGGTGACGATGATTTCGAGGCCGATGATCGTGGACGTGTACGCCGTGCCTAGCTTCTGCGCGAAACCGGCGAAGTAGTCGGAGTGCGGGATGCCCGAGGCGATGAGCTGCGCGATGCCGAGTGCTTGACACTCGTGAGACGGACTGTTGCACGAAGTGGGGGTTGCATGTGCACTCACCGAAAGAACCGAGATAGAGCACAGCGGGGAAGAGGACGACGCGGATGTCGTTCCAGATGACATAGCATCGGTATATCTTTGGTGTACGGCCCGTTCGTCAGGAACGCGGGTCGTGGAAGCAGATGCGACTAACATGCACATACCAAAAGCGCGTCGCTGAAGAGATTGAGGACAATCGATGCGGCAGTCCCAAAAGTCTGATACCAGACCGACGCGAATGCCTCCAGATACGCGTCTTGTCCACCCGGATAGTCCGCGTTGACGACCCACATTTCCTCCCCGAATGCGGACTCGGTTGCGACGAAGACCGTATTCAGCAGGAGAAGCACGGTGCTGAAGAGAAGGTGAACTTTGTCCATCGTAGAAGGCCGGCGGTGCTGCCGTACGGCCTGAATCGTCATAAGCCACACTACTAGCTCGACGCCTTTGTGAACCACAGACACAATTCGATCAGCAAGTGCATCTACGGCGTTCAATTAAGAGGGCAAGCTGCTCACCATATATTATAGTGTTGAAGTTGTTACCGATGTAGAACGCATTCTGAAATACAGCAGACATGACGAGTCGTGAACGGCCGGGGGAAAAGGCACGACGATAGTCGAGCCTCAAATACGGCTTATGTATGGGCGCAAACCTAGGAACACGAGGTGGAAGATTGACATCCAACACCAGGTCTCATGGCCTCTCAGGAGATTGGCAGGCTCGCTAGTTTGATGCCAGAATGTATTCTGATAGGACACCAATAGATGCAGAGAATCTCTTGCTGCTCCGCGCGAGATACCGCCTCAGTTCGACGGATGTCGGCGAGAAGAGTGTGGGTTCTTCCAGGTCTAGCAAGCCTTCGGAGGTCGCAGTCACGCCAGTATGAGAGATACGTCAGGCTGCCATCCTAGGAACCTCTAGATATGCAATCATCATTGGGCGAGGAGAACAAGATTCCGATGGACGCAGGCTGTTTCAAGTCAGAGACGCATCACTCTGCGGATTCGTGACTGGGAATAGTCCAAGTGGTTGAATGGAAAATATAGGAAACCACCCACGTAGCGGGCCCGCCTTGACGTGTTGATGTCTTACATGGGCGCGCCTTGTATCCCTCGGTTGTATATATGCGACCTCAGCGTCAGCATGCCTACCGTGATGACCCCGTGTGTATCGGTGGTGGTCGGTGGACGAAGAGATCAGCGCCGAATCCATGCGCTGAGACATTACCAGAGAGAGCGGCCGGAGCCTGCGATGGGCGGCGAACTCTGCAATACCTTTATATATTCAGACGAGGACAACTTAACGATGCCAGTGCAACAGCCAACTTGAGATGCATATCACTGTCGAGGCACGCACGCAGTGCAAGAAGGGCCTTACATATTGCGGCTATCCTGCTCACTCACCTGATCTCAAGCTTGCTGTTATTATCAACGGGAGCTAGCTTGAATCAACCTGGCATCTTCAACAGAATACTGGTCATCGCCTGAGGCTGTGGTGGGGAAGAGGACTCTAGAGCTTGGCCGGAGCATTGAGAGCGTTTTCAAGGTTGTAAGCACTGTCGTTACCCTGGGGCATATCTAAGCTGTATGCTTATTTTGAACTCAGAAAGGGGGGTTTGAGACCCCGATATATTAATGACGCCCATGCTCCTAACCCTGCCAGTGCCACGGCGCTTCCTACGCACGCACATAGTCAACGGTGTTTGGGCTTGGCAGCACAAACTTCATATAACTGCAAAGTCCTCAGTCTCCAGGCTGGAGCTAATCACGACTGACCGCCAGAGTGTCAAGCTACCACGATGACCGATGTCTGACGGTCACTCGACCTGTAACCAAGGCAATCTTGCTACATCTACATCTCGCGCTAGGCACAAACTCCAACATGTCAAGACGTGATACCACCGGGTCGCTGAATCAAACGCTTCCCATGTACGCCTCTAGTAGGTCCCATGGCGGTCATCAACGCGTCTACTACATAACGCTCACTGACCTGCGCATCTGTAACCTTCTTAGTCTGAGTAGACCGTGACTCGGCGCTCCAACAGACATGGTGTTCCGGTTGCCGTCGGCGACATCACTTCGAGTGGTATAGCGAGAGTGTGCATGGTACAAGCAACACTCAGGTCCGCCGGTCCCATGCGGTCCGGCCACAAACCCACTATATCATGGACAGAGTCGACGTTTGCACACTGCG
This sequence comes from Cubamyces lactineus, assembly GCA_022376465.1. Lineage (NCBI taxonomy): Eukaryota > Fungi > Basidiomycota > Agaricomycetes > Polyporales > Polyporaceae > Cubamyces > Cubamyces lactineus. The sequence continues at coordinate 1,026,952 of JACDTU010000006.1, read as the reverse complement.
AGCGGGTGTCGGTGCCGCCCAGTGCCCACGCACTTCAGGTCCGCGACGCAGTACTCGTCGTGTTGGTTCCTTGCCCGACGTCAATGGGCTAGTAGCAGGCTATAAAGCAGCATCTGGCATGGCATCTGTTCCTTCTTTGTGTCTTGACAGCTGGCCCACTGGCACGCACCGGACTGTCACCATCATACCATCATACAGTGCATCAAGATTCGAGAGATGACTGGAGCTAGGACGCCCGCTCCCCTCCCGCTTTTTGCTACCGTGGCTCTAGGATGGTTGTGTCTGGGGGTTTCGTCCGCATTTGCCGTGCCAACTGCCTGGCCCGATGTCAGCGTCAAGGCGCGTATCAGCAGCGCCTTTGGCCAGAAAGGGTCGAAGATCTGCGCGGCTTGGGGAGACGGGAACGATCCCTCCCTCGCCAACTTCAAGACTTCTCATGTCGTCGGGTGAGTACAGAGCGCAGCGTCCCGCTTCAGCATCTCAGATCACGATGAATAGTATCATATGCTATATGCTAATGATATTCGAAGCCTGTATGACTGGACGGTGCAGAAGCCTAGTGCGGCTGATTCGCTCGGGTTCGACTTCTGGCCTATGCTCTGGGGCGCCGACGAAGATCAGATCAGCGCCTTTGAGAGCACTGTGACTGCAGGATATGGGACTATCATCCTTGGATTCAACGAGTGAGTCTCTCTCGTACTATCAGCGTGATTCGATGGTCCGCTCAACTGCTCTTATCCTGCCTTATCCTGCAGGCCAAATGAGGAGGGCGAATCTAACCTAGATCCGTTCACAGCGGCTGCACTGTGGCAACAATACATCGAGCCCAAGCGTAGTCTAGGCTACAAGACATGCTCCCCAGCGATCTCTAGTCGTCCGAACGGCCTGCAGTGGATGCAGCAGTTCCTGCAGGCCTGCAGCGGATGTACAGTGAGCCTCATTCACACCTCGCGCACTCGTTTCCCGCGTTAACGTTCTGGGCGCACAAGATCGACTACCAGTGCCTCCACTGGTACGACGTCGGGTTCAGCGGCCTGCAGACGTACCTGGAAGAGAACCACGACACGTTCGGGTTGCCCATCATCCTCACCGAGTTCGCGGACCAGGTACTGTCGCCAGCGCTATACCGCTCCTCCGCAGCTCCGAGCGTTCTTCTGTTCTCAGACTCACTGCTGTACATTCGATGCAGAACTTCAATGGCGGGGACCAGCCTTCGCTGAGCGACGTGATCGCGTTCATGCAGCAGGCGCTGGAGTACTTTGACAACACCGATTGGATCCTCGCCGCTTGCCCGTTCGGTATGTTCCCTATGTTCCCCGTCAACTCCCATCTGTGCCAGTGTGCTTACTTGCGCTCTCTCTCGCTGACGTCGACGCCATTGCGCCCCTCCCTATAGGGATCCTGTTCCCTACAGCGGGCGTGACGAATAACAACGCGCTGCAGAACGCCGACGGCACGCCGACTGAACTCGGTACTATCGTCATCAATGACGAGTACTGAGAAGCTCTACGGGTACTCGAGTGGCTGCGACGATTCGAAGGCACGGGATCACTGTGCCTGTCGCACCTGGCGCTCGAGAGTGTGATTTCTCATTGTCTGTCGTGGTGCAACGAAATGTAAGAGCCCATTTGCTACACATCTTGAGGTCAAGTTCTCTTCGTGGGTATCGCTAGCGGCGCGGTTCTATGTTGTTTGTGTTTCGTAGCCGCATGGCGCGGCAATGCACGCACGTCGTCCTATCTTCCGTCGCCCGCGTCACATACTGTACTGTGCCCGTGTGTGAACACCAATCCATCAACACCTAACCGTCCCAAATGCGTCATCATATCAGGCTCCATTCTATCCCATGTGCCCGTGTACGGATCACGTCGACTCACATGCTCTGACCGCAGGTACCGTCTATGCGCGAGCGCCCGTTGACGTTGCCTGCCGCCGAATCACCAGCAACCAACTTGTGACTCGTCCGTCAAGGCTAGAGGTGTCAAGTCGCACCTCGATGCCTTCTAGAGGCTCGGACGACTTTGCGGCGCATGTATCATTCGTCTACAAGGTGGAGCGTTGCGCGCGTCCATCCACGTACCTCCGAAAACGGCTCGGAGTCTGCCACAGGCTAGAGTGTATCGAACGATGACTGGTATGAGTATATAAGAGCCCGCAGCTTTCTGCCATAGAGACGAGGGCTCGACCTACACCGGTTTAGCTCGCATACCTCTTCTCCTTGCCTAACTCACCGCCTCCAACTGTCCTCAGTACGATGCCCGCCGGACTTCTACGCCTCGTCGCGTTTTATGCGGTCGTCGCGGTCACGTGCACCGCGTTTAGCGCGTCTTTCCCCGCTGCCGCTGCCATGCCCACGGGCGTGGGCACTGATACGCTGCGTCGCAGCGTGAACGGGACCGACGTCAGCGACGCGTTTGGACAGAAGGGATCAAAGGTGTGCATCGCGTGGGGGAATAGCGACTCGGACTCCTCTCTCGCGAACTTCAAGACTTCTCATGTCGTCGGGTGCGTACGTTCGACCAGAGGGCCGCTGCTCTGCACCGGACGGTTTGGAGGTACGCAAAGACTGACGCCCGCTCTGTGGTGATTACGGCAGGTTGTACGATTGGTCGGTGGACAAGCCGGCGGCGGCGAACGCGCTCGGGTTCGACTACTGGCCGATGCTGTGGGGCGGGGACCAGGCGCACATCGACGCGTTCGAGAGCGCGGTCACGCAAGGGTTCGGGACTATCATCTTGGGGTTCAACGAGTGCGTCATCTCGCAGTGTCATACTCGCTCTGTCCAACTCTCTCCGCTCTTCGCCATGTGTGTGATTGAGCCTGAGTACTGATTGACTGGTCGTGATGGTGCTCGGCGGCGGCGCGCCTCAGGCCGAACGAAGTCGGCCAGTCGAACTTGGACCCGAACACGGCCGCGGCGCTGTGGAAGGAGTACATCGAGCCGAAGCGGAGCTTGGGGTACAAGACGTGCTCGCCTGCGGTGTCTGCGGCGACGAATGGGCAGCAGTGGATGCGGAGCTTCATGCAGGCGTGCAGCGGGTGCACGGTAAGTTCACAACGAATCTACTGTCACGGTGGTGTGGAGGGAAATAGTGGGCTGATATGGGGTGGCGGGTGGTGACGGCGGTGTGCAGATCGACTACCAGTGCCTGCATTGGTACGGGCTTGGTGCGAGCAATTTGCAGGCGTACCTGGAGGAATACCACGACACCTTCAATTTGCCTATCCTCCTTACCGAGTTCGCAGACGAGGTGCGTACCACGCCCTTCTTACCTTACTATCATTTCTGTGGCTGAACTGGGCTGCTGCGACAGGACTTCAGCGGCGCGAACCCGCCCACGCTGAATGACGTCATCGTGTTCATGCAACAGTCCCTGGCCTTCTTCGACAACACAGGCTGGATGCTCGCCGCATGCCCGTTCGGTACGTCCACCTCCCCATCCGGCTCCGCTCCCAGCGCGGTCGGCCTGTCTCTCCACCTCCACAAGGGCTGAATGTGAGTGTGTTTGGCAGACGTCGCGCGGTCCACATCGGGCGCGGGCAACCCGAGCGCGCTGCAGAACGCGGACGGCACCCCAACGGAGCTTGGGTCTATCGTGATCAATGACGAGTATTGATATTGATTGTTAGTTAGCACTAGCAGAAAGAGGGTAACTGCCAAGGCGTCGTTGGATCGTATCTGACAAAATTCTTTATGAGTCACCTGCCGAGATCCTCTCCTTCTGATCAACTTCAAGCCATCGCGATGAGATCCTTGCTGTGTGCGTCCGCCCGCCACTGGCAGCTGAACGAGTCCTCAGTTGATCTGCAATAAATCGACCCTCCAATTGGCCAACGGACAGCCAAGTTGAGTGCAACAGATAACCTTTCGTCCGCAGCTGGGGCTCTTTGCTACTGAATACTACGTAGTTGAGTTCCCGCGTATCATCTGTGGTATCCCCACCCTTTCAGGCACCTAGCCGCGAAGGCTTGCACGCCGTCCGACGCTCTCTTCCCTGCCTGGTTCCCCGCCGCTTCTATATTCTGATGCAAGGACTATTGCACAGTTTTAACAGATCTTCTGAAGCCTGAGCCTCTTCCCTGCCCCACGCACACACGGACCGATCTGTCAAATCATCAAACCTGGGAAGCTACTAGTCCGCGCCGAGGCATGCCGCTGCCTGCTGCCACCTGGTCCTCCTATATTCACGGACGTCCGCTTCGCACGCCCAGTCTTCTGCCACTCTTTCCACGCCAGCTCTCCCGTGCTCATCGGAGGGTACAGTCATCGTAACATCGTACATCGCACATTATTCTCCACGCTATAGCGCTATAGCCACCTTCGCGGCCACATTGCACGTTGTCCGAGCCATACGTCGTGACCACTCCTCGACATCGACGTCAGGGTTCTGCATGTTCTTGTACTTTTCTGTGCGGGCGCGCTAAGTTACAGTAGGCTCTCCGTGGGTAGGTACTCCGAGAACAGATTCGATGAGTCGGACGAGCGGGGGTATCGATGAGGAACATTCGAAGGAGTGTGCCACATTGGGAATCCGCGCGAGGGCAGTGGCGCAGACCCGACTAGTACTCTGACATTGAGTATCGAATGCAGTGCCGCGCCCTCCTACTAGGAAAGCTTGCCAGTGAGAGCCGAGAGTCGAGACGACGTCCGAGTCGGCGGTACGCCGCCGAGTATGTCCTAGCGCGGCGCATGTCGCATGTCGCAAGTGGCAATGCTCCCAAGGGGCCCGGGGTCGGCAAGCGAGTGATCTGATCAGGGATCGATCTCGTTTGAGTATGTGTACGCCATGTTTCGTTTCTGGAGTCGATGGAGTCGTACTGTACATACGCCTCATGACGGTACGGTAGTAACGGTATGGTTATGCTAATGCTAGATCTCCGAGAGGTTTTGAGTGCATTTGATCTCAAGTGTACAGCGACAATCATGGTAGTACGTAACGATACGATAGCTAGTAATACACTGGGTAAAGAACGGAAGGCGTTTGGGCTTGGAGGGGAGTCCGCTCCGAGACTCGGACCAGTCCATGCGGCTTGTCTGGCCGCCACAAGATGCGAGGTATAATAATATGCTGACAAACTACAGCTCCGCGACGCGCCCGGCCGCGCCGCTATCGTCCCGAGCGTGGTATACGACACCGTGAACACGGTGTTTTGGCGCGTGGGTATGCAACCGTGCGATGCCGCTGTCACCTCGTCGGACGCGGCGTGTACACCGTGCAGTCAACGGGTGTCGTCCAAGTGGCAGTGAGCACCCGCGACGTAACACGCGTCCTAGACTCCTATGCAGCGTGCTTCAAGGTTCACACGGCCTCGACGACGACGACGTCGACGTCCGTCGAGCTCGGGTTCGACCGCTTCGTCTCGAGGCGGAGCTCGAGCTGCTTCGCCGCGCGCGCGTCGTCGCCGAACGCGAGGTCCGACTTGTCGCTCGCGGCCGTGTTCGTGAACTCGAGGCCCGTGCTCGTGGCCGCGGATTGGTCGCGCGTCCACGCGCGCCCGGAGATGACGCGAAGCACGATCATCTGTGGGGCCACGCACTGTCCGAACACATCCGAGTCGAGCCCGCTCGTCAGCGCCGTGTCCCCGATCGTACAATATCGAGGAGGAGGAGGAGGAGGAGGAGGGGGAGGGGGAGGAGGAGGGGGAGGGGGAGGAGGAGAGGGGAGGAGAAGACGCACCGTCATCATGACGTACACCGAGAGGAAGAAGATGGACGTCTGGCTGTCCAAGGCGAACGAGACGAGGTACGCGACGCCCGTGAGGGTGTACAGCAGCGCGGACTCGACGATGATCGCCGTCGCGCTCTTGTACTCGTCCCCGACCTCGACGCCGAGGACGCGCGCGTACCGCCGGCTCGCAAAGTAGATGCGCCCGCAGATGAGCGTGGTGACGATCACGTTGAGGCCGATGACGGAGGACGTGTACGCGATGCCGAGCTGCTGCGCGAGCCCCGCGAAGTAGTTTGCGTTCGGCCGCCCGGATTCGTAGAGTTGCGCGAGGCCTGCGGCTGTGGAGGCGCGGTGTGGGAGTCGACGGTCAGCACGGGCACGTGGGGAGGTCTTGGAATGTGAGAGGGAGGGGTACCCACAGAATGCACCGAGGTAGATGAGGATGGGGAACACGACGACGCGGATGTCATCCCAGACGACCCAGCACCGGTAAATCTGTAGAGAAGCCCCGGCGTCAGACGCCATCTGTCCGGCAGCCCATAGGGGCACCGTGGGACTATTATACGGGATGCAACTCACCAGAAGGCCGTCGCTGAGCAGGTTGAGCACGATGGACGCGGCGGTGCCGAGCGTCTGGTACCACACGGACGCGTTGTCGCCGAGGTACGCGTCCTGGCCGCCGGGGTAGTCCGCGTGCACGATCCACATCTCCTCCCCGAAGACGGTGTCGGTCGCGAAGAAGACGGTGTTGAGGCAGAGGAGCGCGGTGCTGAAGAGCACGAAGAACTTGTCCGAGCGCGGGCCCTTGTGCGCCGGGTCGAGCATCGTGCGGATGATCATGAAGTACAGCACGAGCACTACGCCTAGGGGAGGAGGAGGAGGAGATCACATCGACATTGAATCAACTCTGGGGCGCGGACTTGGGACGCGGAGATGCGATTTGGGATGATGGGGCGATGCGTACCGTAGAGGATTGCAGCGAACGTGTTCCCGATGTAGTACGCGTTCTGGAACACCGCCATTGAGGATGCCATGGTGGACGTCGGGGGCGAGGGGGCATTCAACGAGAGGGGATGGGCAGACGCGGACGGATACCTGCCGGTGCCCCACGGCGACAGTGGACGTCTTATATGTTGATATTTTGGCTTCGCAACCTCATGGTGAGTGGTGCGAAGCTCGAAAGGCTTCCTTCATTCCCTTCAGCTGGGGCTGCCTGATGAAGAAGCCGTCTAGCCGCTGAGAGCGCACGCTGGACGCCGCGGTCGACGCATGAAGAACGTCTCTAAGTATGGTAGACAGTGCGAGGCCGTCGGACACAGGACACCCGGGTTCGAAGCCAGTCCACTCTCGCAAAGTCTAATGCCCTCCTCGTGTACATGCCCTGACGTCGGCGCAGAGACCCAGTGGGAGAGGGAGAGAGGGCGTCGTATAGGGCTGGGCCGACCCAAAGTCACGGGGCGTTTGCGGTGGGACAAGGTTACGTACTCTGCCGATATCACGTCGGAACTTGTGCGCCAGCTGCACGATGATCAGCCTGTTTCCCAGGCACCGACATCGGGCCAACAGTCGAAATGGAATTCAAGCCAACATACAAAATTGAACGGCTTCGAGGCAAGCATCGCAGGATCTCGTTATACATAGCGCAGGACTAGAATGCTGGGGGGTATGGGTAGGGCTCTTCAGGCCCCTCGAAGTCGCCGAACTCGGAATCATCGGGTTCATCGGGGTCATCGGGGTCAGTGTCATGAACGTAGCTGAGCCCGGACTCTGATCCAGCGAGCAGGTGTATGTAGACAAGCGCAAGCATACCTGACATTGGATCTTATATGAGTACAACATAACGCGATCCGTGATATCTCGATCGACGCGAGTAGCCTGCTTACCGGATATATCCGTCGAATCCGCGTCGGGACGTAATGGGAAACCCTGGGAGACTAGGATGGGTCGAGTGACTTGCACGCCTTCACCGTTAGGTCGTAGGTGTCGTCGCACCTCCGGACGCAATCGCTTGATGAGGACAACCTCTTCGTCAGTGAGAATATATCCATACGTGCATGATACTCGGCCACTGGAGCCCTCGCGACGATCTGCTGTGAAGTTCAGGTCTATCTCCTCGAGGATTCCCATCCTCCGCATATGAAAGGTAATTTGGGCCAAAACATCGAGAGCTGCTTGACTCTGAGGCTCAGCCAAGCCTACCTCCAATCGAGAGCTGCGGGCCCGTCCTTTTTTGCTACGGAATGGTACCACTTGGCCATGAATTTGTAGGATGGCTTCAGTTCCCCTGGACACCGCGTTTGGATGTCGGCTTCGGGAGGTGGAACCCTCCCCTGTCCTAAGTGGATTTGAAAGGAATAGGGGTGCTCAATTCTTGTCGGTCGGTCGGTCGGTCGGTCGTTCGCAAGGACACTTTGATGGCTAGAGACGCCTTTAGCGAGCCCTCGCTGTGAGACGACAATGATGCAACCCTACGACGCGCCTACGTTAACCCTAGGCATTTTTTCAACCCCGAAAAGAGGCAAGATATTTACTTGCTCTTGCGGAGTTCGCGCGTACTTACTTGAGCGTTAGCGGGTTTTGGAAAGTCAACCAATTTCGGAAGAGAAATCTAGCCTGGCGCTTGCAAAGAAAGCTCGTCGCTTCTTGTCGCTTCATGCAAACCGCGCCATCAAGACAGCCTTGCGAACGACCGACCGGCCGACCCACAAGAATTGAGCACCCCTAATTGTCTGCTAGCGCGCATCGATCGGGCAGCACGTTTTCGAGTCGGTTGCCTTCAGGAAGGAGGCGGGGAACTGGTGGGAAAGCATAGGATCCAGGCATGGAAAAGAGGGGGACCCAATTGGACGGTCGGAACGACAAGGGTGGGCTGAGGGTATGGTCGTTTGACGTGGTCCAATAACCGACCTGGAGGAGGATCCGTTCGAGGTCGAGGAAAACGCACTGATCGAGGCGACTCGTGAGCCCAGCTTCCGCATTCACCACCCCACATATCCTAACGTCTGTCCTCTACCTGTCATTCCCTCTACATCCCACGCATACTCACCAATGTCTCTGGAGCTGGAGTACGAGAGCTATTTCAACTTTTCTCCACACATCTTGAAGTCCTACCCTGAGACGTCACCATGGGACTTGACCCCGGAAGTCTTCTCGGTGCGCCCACAGCAAACCGCTCCCTGCCCGAACTTCCCGGACAACCTCAAGCACGCTGCTCTTGTACAGGCGAAGAAATCAAAGCTGAATCCTTTCCATTTCATGTGCGGGCGGAACCCGTTTGTACTCGATACACCTCCGCCATCTGACGCCACCGTTCCCATGGCTGTGTCTGCTGCTGCCCCACCTCTGATGCCGTGGCTGATCCCTGACAATGTCCGATGCGAGTTTGTCGAAGAGTTGCATGCCGGAGACGGTGCAGTGATCTACCGCATTCGCGCGGGACAGGACATGAGGGTGCTCAAACTGGTGAGTTCATGGTCAACTGTTCCAGAATCCGGACCCGAGCACCCCGAGTCAGGCTGACGAGCTATTGCATAGTATATCGGCGATGATGCATCTGCGCGATTCCATACGGAAGTCAATGCGTACGCCTACATGGCCTCTCGTAATGTGACCGGAGTAGTTCCCCACTGCTTCGGCTGGATCGACCTAGACGGCCTGCTCAAGCGCGACCAGGGCTGTTCCTCTCCTCTTCTTGCTGTGCTCTGTGGAAAGGACCTCCCTGTCTCGAAGGGACTCGTTCTCGAGGATCTTGCGGGTGCGCAATGTCTTTCGATTCACAACATCAGCCTCGACATCGGCGAGGCAGCTCTGCGAGCTCTGCATGTCTTGCACTCTATGCATATCTTACACGGAAACCCTGAGAAAGGCAACGTACTGGTCTTCCCAGAAACAAAGCGTGTAGCATGGGTGGGATTCAGTCACGCGGTCTGCCAAGGGTTGATAACGAAGCAAGCGCTATTCGCTGAACTCGCTGAGGGGTGGGCTTTCATATACCAGCGACTGGTATGTCCTGCTCTCCGCCCCATTGCTTGATATGTTGTTGATGTCACTTCCTAGATACCGGACGCATTTATAGGTTGGGAAGCTGGCCCCGACGCTATAGACCCACGGACCCTAGTAGACGACGTCACCCCCGCACCGATTCAGCCTACACACGCCCGTCCGTCGAAGTCCACGATCACAGAAGAGGCCATCGCCATCTTAGCATCGTACCCCGACATCAACCTATACAGCTGGGATCCCCCGATCCAGCATCTCACTCCCGGACATATACGCGACCATCAGTACGATACCGATGAGTTCCTCCAGGCTATCCGGAACGAACATAAAACGCGTACGTTCAACCTCTTCGGCAGGTGGTACGGGCCATGCCCCCTCAGAACTTCCGAGGCTGTCGATATCATCACGGAAAATTCCGACGAGTGGTGTAATTACGACGCCCCTCCACCTGTCCGCCAGCTGCCCACTGAGACCGACATTGAATTCTTGGAATACTTGAAGCACTCCAGCAATCATCCCCTCGTACGGGTTCGGATTGGGTCAGCGGAACGGTTGCTGAAGATCGTGAGTGTCATCTCCGGACACTGCAGCTTGCACACCGACCTGACCGGCGTTTTGCAGTTCAGCATGAATTGGGGAGGGAAAAAGAACGGGTCACCATGCAAGCCGCGCTTCTGGGCCGAGCGTGGCGGGTATGCGCATCTCATGCACTATGGGGCGTGCGCTGCGGGTGCGGTGCCACAATGTTACGGATGGATCGAGTTGTCTCGGAAACATGTCGACAATGCCAACGCTGCCATTCGTCGAGCCTATGAGCCCGAGCCGCCTCCGTGGTCAGTCTTCCCGGTATTCGAGGACGGATCGCCTTCTGGTGCTATCGTTCTCGAGTATCTGCCTGGGAGCGAGCCGATCAGCTACGACAACATAACGCCTACTCGCGCCGACCTTGCTCTACGCTCCCTCAGTCGTGTGCATTGCTCATACGTACTGCACAACGATATCACTGTTGGGAAAAACTTGTGCTTGATCCGAGGTCATGGTGGTACACCTGACAGAGTTGTCGTGGTGGATTTTGACCACGTGAAGGTGTCCTCGTGGAAGAAGGCATGGCCATTCCGCGCTGAGTTCTACGACGAGTTCCTTGCGCTGTGGATTCATTTCTATGTTTGGATGGTGAGTGTCATTGAGTTCACGCATAAACGCGCATCCGCTGAAGTCTGAGACATCGTTACAGATACCTATGCAACGCACTTTCTGCAAAGCTGAGACGCACCCCCACACGCTCGACCTCTGACCGCCATTGGAACAATAGGAAACTCGTGGTCGCAAATTATCAGAGCTCAAGATATACTCGTGAGCTAGGGTGATTGTATTCACATCATTTCAGCGCCACGCAAGTACTCTCCGTGGCGGCATCCGGTGTCGGTACGGATTCTATATCTGGTTATGAATGTCCCTGGCGTCTCTACGAACTGTATGATTGCCTCGTTGGTATAAATGACATCACCTATCTGCGCGTTATCCGGTACGCCATAACCAAAGCAGAAGGCTACGATGGTCGCGGTTGGAGAGCAAAAGATCTCTATGGATTGTCGTTAGTGTAAGACGTGGACGCCTGACGCGGTGGGGGTTCGCGTGACGTCATGATTGGAAGGCAAAGGTGATTGAGGAGCGCGGGGACGAAATGGCGAGTCCTCGTAAACACATGATTGCATCCTCAGTGTTATAGAGGTAGTGTATGCAGTGAATATCCCTCTCATTTCCTCTCGCGACTATGGTGGATTCGCGAACACTCAGTCGACTCACATCTCCGTCTTACTGGGCACAAGTAGTCTTTGACTCCGTCTACGTCCTCGTGCAGCACATAATCATCTGGCTCTTCGAACCCGTGAGCAGAGCAAAGCATACTTCGCTTGTTATGCGACTCGAAGTGCTGAAACCCCACCTCTAGCCCCCACCTCCAGGGCCTGATTATCCCAAGAATCCCAAGGGGAGGATAGCGGTGATAGGTGCTGGTCTGACTGGAGTTTCGAGCGCGGCGCACGCCATTGCGCATGGATTCGACGTTGTGATCTACGAACAGGGGGACACAGTGGGTAAGGTGCTATCTGCCATAAAGCCTATACCCGGGACTGATCTGTACTGGAGGTGGGATCTGGGCACATGTGAACAAGACCTCTGGCCTACAACTCAACTCGCTGCTCTACCGCTTCCATCCCGCGGTGCTCTGGTCGTGCTCGTTCCCGCACAGAGATGAGATCCTCAAAGGTGTGTCTATCACAATCTCGTAGAACAAGCGCCCTCACATCGTCCGCAGAGATCCGCAGAATATGGAAGGAATACCGACTCGAGCCTCGCACGCGCTTCAACACCCCCGTCAAGTCCGTCAAGCGCGTCAAAGGCACCGGCGAACACCTCCAAGAAGACCCATCTGGCTCCCAATCACGCTGGATTATCAACGACGGTGAGGATGGCGAGTTCGACGCCGTCGTCGCCACCGTGGGCACCTGCGGGGAGCCCATGCGCATCAACTTCCCTGGGCTGCCCTCGTCAGACGAGTCGGACGCGTCCGACTCGGACAAGGGCGGGAAGCATGAGGGAAATCAGGAGGGCGAGCTCTTCGAGGGCGACGTCATCCACTCGTCAGAGCTCGATAACGCGCAACTGGAAGGAAAGCGTATATTGATTATCGGCAGTGGTGCGAGCGGTGTCGAAGCTGTCGAGACCGCACTCGACAAAGGTGCGACGGGCTGTACGATGATAGCTCGGGACGACAAAGTGCGCTTGTATCCTCACCTGAACGTTGGGTCTTACCGCTGACATGAATGGAACGCGTACAGTGGATCATCCCGCGAAACATGGTCGTCGACACGCTCATCTCAGCGCAGCCGTTCGGACGCGAGATGCCGCTCTCGTTCATCTGGGAGAAGATCGTCGCGTGGTGGAACTACCGCGGCGCGCCCGAGCTCGTGCCCGCGCGTCTCGGCCTGTTCGAGAGCACCCCGGTCGTGAACGACGAGTTCGTGAAGCTGGTCAAGAAGGGGGAGTGTCAATATGTTCGCGGGGACATTGAACGGTTTACGAAGAGCGGGGTGCGCGTGAAGGTTCGCGGGAGGGAGGATAAGCCTGGGGAGGGTAAGGAAGAGAAGGAAGTAGGTAGATTGGTCTTCGTGCATCCACCGCCTTGCTGATCGCGTGTTGCATAGTATGACGGAGACGTTGTCGTGTTGGCCACTGGCTTCAAGAAGCCTGAGCTCAGCTTTTTCAAGGACAACCTGTTCCCGGATGGCTATGACGTACGTCCTGAGCCCATACGCAGGAACTTACTGACATACACACATACGAGCAGCGTCCGAACCTGTATTTGCAAAACTTCTCGACAGAAGACTGGTCAGTGCTCATGACGAACTCGTCCTACCAGAACGCCATCGGGACTGTGTGAGTGATCGGTCTCTACTATCCGCGCGTCGGATGTAGCACTGACGGGATTTTTCCCCCATCGTTACCTAACGTCGGCCAATCTAGTGGTCATTTGTGAGTCGAACCCCTTCTCAGCACAAAATCACTGGCACTCACTAGCTCTGCGTCTCTAGCCACATCGGAATCTGTACGCCAACCCTCTTCCAGCTCCACGTCCACCATTCACTCACCTTGACTCGCACCGGACAGACATGCGCATCCTGCTGGTGTTCCTCATGGACCCAGACGCGCGGCCCACGCCAAAGGACATGAAGCTCTGGGTGGACGTCATCCGCTTCGTGAAGCGGGGCGCGCGCGGCGGCGCCCTCAGCTTCTTCACGTACATGGAACTCAGTGCGTACCTTCCTTCGCCCTTTCTCGCTGTATAGGGTGAACAGGATCTCACGAGCGGGGCATGCTACAGCGATCTGGCTGTTGTTGTTCCATATCTTTCGGCTGGACAGGCTAAAGTGGTGCGTATCTGACCTGTGGATCCATAACAGTGTAGAAGGCTGACGCATGCGTTGTAGGATGTTCTTCATCATGCAGGGATGGGGCGTGTATCCTGCGGAGTACAAGCATGCGAAGCGCGCATCGGCGCGTGCGTAGATGATGCTGTGGAGAACTTGAAGCCGGGAGGCGGAGCGAAGAGAAGGGCCAACTTGGCAAAACTGTGCCCGTTACAGTAAGTTGCTGACGTTGTGAATAGGGCGCTGTAATGTATCACGAGCATCTGGACTGCGTGTTTATACACTTTCAGTACATTCCAATCTGATATAGACTTAGTTACGTACAGAATGGCGCAGAGGGCCAAGTGCCACTCGCGCGATGGATGTGGTCATGGATGCAGGGATCATGTAGGGAAAGGATGCAAAGCCGCCCGCAAGACCCGGAGCGCTTGCTTGACTGTACATGTAAACCCCGGCGCTTCTCCCTTGACTTCGACGCAGCTACTGAAACACCGGGGATACGACGCCTAGGAAACGTTCAAGAAACTCGCCAGATGTACCATGCAAGTCTGTCTACAGGCCGGGACTAGAGGTGCGTTGCCAGCAAGCATACATCTAGTACTCCAGATTACAACCGTAATATGATAACCGCTACAGTTTGAACACCACCTGTCAATATAATGCACAGAGCCAGGTCCGCATATGCTCGGTAGCCAGAGATATCAAACTGCAGGATGCAATCGTGCTCAGTGGAATCAAGCCTGCCTGAAGGTCCTAACGCGCCTGGCAGTCGACCGAGCCCTCGAAGTCCGCAGTCCTAAGTCTCCAGACTTCGTTTGGCCTCATCCGCACGACGGCCGTAGCCAGAAATTTCACTCTCGGCCGAAAGTTCCAAGCGAGTCATCGAGAGACGGATCCACGAATGATCCGAGCCGCGGCCTTCCCTTTCGTGGCGGGGAGGTGCAGCTACGCTGCGTCGCGTCCTGTGGATATTCGACGTAGCCTGCGTCGTACACGGCGTGCGATGTCACGTGACCCCGTTGTTGAGTGCTATATACCGGGCTGCGGCGCTGGGTGGTCTTCCCCCATAAACACTCGGGTGGTGGTGGTGATCATTTGCCGACGACAAAATATCTATACGGAAGAGTTTGACGTGGAACAGTGAGTCTGTTTTTAACGAGGATCCTGTTGCACTCATCGTGATATTTTGTGAACGTCTATTAGGCCTGCCGCGATGTCTACGGTACCGCCTGCGAAGAAACGGGCGCGTGTATCAGCTTCAGAACCGGGAAAGGATACTCCTCGGACCTCAAAAGTCCGCGGGAGGACAGGCAAGCTAGCGGGCATCATGCGGATGCCTATGGACGTGTTCCTTCAGGTGCGCGACAAAGCACTGGCTCTGTGACTAAGAACCTGGGAGTGTTCGTGGGATCACTTACGCGTGTAACCCGCAGATCGCGCTCCACCTGCACCCACTGCACCTCCTGCACCTTGTGCGGACGTCTAAAGGGATTCGCTCGCTTCTGCTCTCTCGTCGGAGCCGGTTCGTTTGGACTGCTAGTTTGAGCTCCGTTGAGGATCTCCCGGCGTGCCCTCCAGACATGTCCGAGCCTGCATATAGCGCTCTGCTCTTTGGAAGGACGTGCAATGTGAGCGACCTATCCTCGTTGGAGATGTCAAGACTCACCATCTTCTTTAGCTGTGCGGCGCCAATCGCGCCTGCTGGGTCGACTACGCGATCCGTCTACGGCTCTGTAAAGCGTGCCATAACGCCCAGTAGGCATTTTAAGCTCATTCGTACCCTCACTTTCAGCTGACCGGTAACAGCATCCGGACTGGCTCATGTATCCTATACGGATTAGACCTCCCGCCCAATCGCGCTCGAATGTTCATGGCCATGACACCATGCGAGGTCGGGAAAGGTGTGTCGAGCTTGTATAACTGTCGCCTTCATGTGTCTCACTGTGTGGCCCGTGTGAATCTGCCAGACGTCTACATTGCGAAGGAGCTGCAGGATCCGTTCAGACACACTGGCAAGGATAAGTACTACGACGTGCAATTACGTGCGGTCGCGTCCCAGCCCTTCCCTTATGGCAACATTCCGAAGGTGGGACAGACGTTGGATGAGTGGATTGAGGCTCTCTTCGCGCACTCCGCCGAGGTTCATAAGGTATGTGTATGGCGCATGTACTCGACGGATGATGCTTCTGAGTCGGCACACGTCGTGGTAATTAGCACGCAACCGCGCTATTGAAGTGGGAGAGGGACATATCCTGGCAGAGGGGGCACGACTCTAGGGAACTCAAGCATAAATTCAAAGAAGCGTGCGTTGTTCTTCGGCTATGGGTATCTTGAGACAACGCTGATTCATATACACGTAGCGTCATCGAGAAACTGGTTGCTTTGGGTTATTCGAGGGAAGATCTACCCCATTCACGAGAGTGGAAGAAGCTCATCAAGCAGCCCAAGGAGCTCACCGATCGCGGTACGTCCTTTCGTTGAGGTGCTATACAGGCCACACGAACTAATCTTCGCGGCCATCCCCCCAGTGTGGAGTAATCTTCGCCCGAAGCTCGAAGAGTTCATACGACAAGATAAAGAGCGCGACCGCCTCGAAACGCTGGCAATCCGCGCTCGGCCCCGCCAGAACCAGATTACAGAGTATTACGAGGACTTCGTCCAAAGGCTCCCGCTCGCCGAACGTGGTATGATGCCCAACGCGGCCGACGCCTGCCGACTCCCGTGTCTCGTCGCGCTCGCAGAGAAGAACGATGCATACGGCGACGTCTCCGCGGACGAGTTCCTCGCGCTGACCGACCAGGTGATGCAAGAGGCTGAGCAATACAAGGTCCGTGCGAAGGAGACCGCCTACAGAATCGTGCTCGACAGGCTCCGGTATCACATTGGTGAGCAACAATGGCTCGAGGAAGCCAAGGCGCTGTCCCCAGACGAAGCTTTGGACCGCTATTGGGCGCTCTTCCAGTGCTGGGCGAAGAATTGTTGGAAGGGCTGTTTCGCGTTCGGGGAGCTGCACGCGCACTGGCGCACCGCTCACCCGTGGAGTAGCTGGGAGAAGGCCACGCCACAGTTTTCACCATTTTACCGCGGCGGCAAGCACTACATGGGTGGGGCGCTCCTCGAAGCTGCAGGCCTCTCTCGCGACACGCCGATGACGGTATTGAACGAGCTAGTGAAGAGTGGCCGGCTGTACTGCTCGTGTTGCGACCCAGCGCTGCCCCCACCGGAAGAGCTAGATTGGGCCAGGCTGGTGAGTGCTCGTCGTTGCCCGTGCACCAGCTTGCCAGACTGACCGACGTCGGCCACGCCAGGCGGCGCACATCTACACGCAAGCAGACAGGCACCACACTGTCTTTGGACAACAAAAGTAAGCGTCGTATCCTGCCATGTCATGGACACCTAGCCATCATGCCCTCAGATCGCTCACACGCTCTTCCACAGGAAAGCCGCCGAGGTGGGCACGCGCCTCCTCATGAAGTCCGTGCACGAACACAGAGGCCCGGACGCTTGCCTGAAGCTCATCCCAGAAGGAGCTGACAACACGAAGGGACGTGAGCGGACATCCGTCGACCCCGAGACCCGCGCGCTCATCGAAGAACGGCTCGCGCTGCGTCCATCCCCCGACGCGTCCCTCGTCTGCCGTATCTGCAAGGAAGTCACCAACGGGACCTACATGCGCTTCGACGGCTGGCGCAAGCGCGCCTTGCCGGACACTCCGGAAGGGATCGTGCACCACCTTCGGACTTGGTGAGCACATGGCTAGCGCTCCTATTGCGTTGAATGTTTGAAGCTCACCACTATTTCCAGGCACGGAAAAACAGTCGAGAAGGGAGACATATTGTTCTGGGGGAAGAACGGCCAGCTAGCGGTCGAATGATACCCATAGCTTTTGTAATGACCGTACTGGGAAAAAATAGTTGTTTTGTTCAAGTAGTGGCTCGCGCTGCGATAACGACACCTTCCAGTCCTCGAAAGCTTCAGTCCTACTGAATTCGTACGCTTGACGGTGACCGTCCGAGATGGGCTTGACAAAATAAAAAGTAGCTCCGATACGGGGAATCGAACCCCGAGCTACCGCGTGAAAGGCGGTAATGTTAGCCGTTACACCATATCGGATTGCATGTACAGGCTCCAGGCATGTACTCATGGAGGTAGTCGTAATCCATTGTGGATCTTTCTCTCAGATATTTGTACAAGTCGATTATCCGGCTTCATTACACTGCGCTCGTCAAGGTTGCTGCTGAGTACTTAATCCAAACGCTAAACCCCACCGAAAAATATCACAGGTCCACTACAGGTCCACCACTCAAACAACGCGAGGAACAGGATTACCGCTCCCCCCGTTTCTCGCTGACGACTGCATCCATCCACTTGAACACGACCCTCTCCAACATTTGCTCCCAGCCATCCTCAAGGCGCGCGACGAGGGGCGCATCGAACACGATCACGTCGTCAGTCGCGGTGCTCGGGAAGGTGAATGAAGTGATCGAGGGAGATGGCAGGGGGGTGTGGCCGTCAGCAGGGGTCCGAGTGCCGGATGCGGGCGTGGCGGCTTCTCTCGGACGTTTGGCGTTTGGGAGCAAGATGGGCAGGAGGTATCGTAGCTTGAGAGCGCTGGCGGAGAAACAATATATGAGACGATAGCAATGGGACGACTCAGTAGTCTACTCACGCTGCCCACAGCCGGAGATTGTCTGTTCTGCGGAACGTCCAACCGCGTTTGCCCGTGTCGCCACCTTCATTCGACTGAGCGAGCTCCAGGGCGGCGATGTCGTGGATTGCGTCCTTGCTGACATAGCCCCACGGCTTCCGTGACCTGCGAACGGCGGTGTTATATGCCGTGCATAAGATTTGCCCTGATGATAGAGCACGGAGGATCCCAGTATGATCTTCTGAATCCCTTGGTAGGAGATGTAGAAGCTCGTTCGGTAGCAACGCGGCGAAAAGTGCAAGTAGGCGTGCTATCACACAGTGCTTTAGTATGCGTTCAGCACGTCCATCAAATATGAGTCTCACCATATTCATCTCCGATGAATGTAGACCGCTTGGCCCAGGGCGGCAGTTCGTCGTCGTCAATCACATCTTCCTCTTCAACTGACTCCATCTCCTCTGGCTCCTCCGTGACGCTCATTCCCCGGAAAGCTTCCAGCATACCGGTAGAGACAACTCGTCGGTTCTGCCGCGCAGAGCCCTCGCTCGAGCTGCTCGATGCATCGCCGGCACTAACTCGCCGGCCCTTTGCACGCGCCTCCCGCTCGGCTCGCTCCTTCCGCGCAACGCGTTCCTTCTCCCGCTCCCATCCCCGTTTACCATCCTTTGGGCCGCCAAACAACACCTCATCAACCGCGTCCACGTATTGCCTTACGATGCTCCGTTCGCGCTCCAGGTCCTCCATACGAAGGTCTTGTCTGTATAGCCACCCGCCGCCCAGTACAAGTCGCTCGTCCCACCGTTCCCGCTTCTCGCGCTCCTCCTCGCTTAGGTTGTTGAAATCGTAGGACGTTTCGTCCTCCCAGACGGGTATTGGGCGTTGACGCCCACCTACGTCGACGAATGAGATGGAGACCGACGCGTCCGCATCCAAGAATTCGGGCTCTTCCATCTGGGATGAAGGCGACGTACCGCGGGAGTGGGGAGCGGTGTTCGCGTCGTTGGACGAGCCGTGGTCACTCTGCGCATCGTAGGCATCGTGCTCGAGAGGCAAACGGGCGCGCTCTTCGAGCTCGCGCAGGACGGCGAGAACCTCGAGCGCACGGCCACGGATTCTGGTAAGGGGATCGTGTGGTGAATTCGGCTGCGATACTTGGCGTTTGGGTAACGGAGAACTTGAGAGCGTCTGGGGGCGAAATTGCGGCCTGGTCTGTGGCACCTGGGAATCATCGGGTAGGGAGACGAGGTAGTTCCGCACAGAGCGAACGGCACGCGTCGTGCTCTTCAGCAGATCGAGAACGTCTACAGTCGTCTTCGTCTTCTCGCCAACGCCGAGCAGATTGGGATCTTGCTCAGCAGCCTGTTGCCGGGGATCAAGATTCCACCCAGAGGCAACTGAGATGAGGTCCTCGATGACACCAGGCCGAAGGTTCTCCGGGTCCGTCTCGAACGTCTTCACATATGGTGGGAACGACGGCTGTGTGGCCTGCGGTATCGCTGGCGACGGTGGCAGCACAAAGTCGGGCGCGGCGGACAGCCTGTTCTTCAGTGTGTGCAGTCCACCTATAGCCGGCCTCATCCCGCTATTCGGCTTCTGCAACGGACTGTGCAGCCATCCATTCAGCGGTCAGCGTCCGCACGCAGAGGAGGAGCTCACAATCAGCCCGGTACGCACTCGCTCTCTGCCGCGATCCCGGTCTTGGTGAAGTAGTGCTGAAGGTACTCAATGCTGCCCAACGCCATCACGCTCTCCCGCTTCGCCGCGCTGCGACTGAACGGCTTCTGGGGCTTGTTGGATGAGTTCATGTTGGGGTAGAAGGCGACCTGTCGCCTGCGTTTGGTCTGGCTGGCGTCCGGCGGGGTAGATGAGCCCGAGGCATCCATGATCGTGAGGTTCAGAGCGACTGTGGTGGTTCAAAACACGCGTATATGAGTGAATAGACGTCAGACAAAGCTAGCTTGGTAGAGTCGTGGGCAGATCTAGGGTAAAGTCGTGAGCGAGAGGCGGGCGTGGTGGAGGTCGTGGTGGTGCAGAGTGAACCAGCACGAAGACGCTCCAGAGTGAATTCGCCCTTCGAAACATTCGCGGAAATGGGTCGATCACGATCACACCGCATTTTGCACATCTCAACGACGGCGACGACGACATCATGCATCTCCGAAACATGTGGCAAGGGGGGTGAGGATAGATTTATCGGGGTAATACGGTAGAATATAAGCAAGTGAACTACGGTGCTAAAGGTGTTGAGACTGGTCAACATGGGTCGATTCACATCATCCGTGCCATCTGCCCAAGCTGTGCCGCCATCTCTGGGTAGGTTTGCATGAACTTGACCTGCGCCTCGGTGGCCTGACAATGAAAGCACAGGTTATTTACAGTGAACATCTAGCACAAAGAATGATAACGCTTACGTATTGGTACGTCAACGCACTCGCGAGCTCGGGCTCGCTGCGTGCAAGCTGTGACTGCCGGTCAAACATCTTCAGCGCGATATCGATCTTGCCCTGCTGCAGGCTGAGCTGTGCGAGAGTGGCTACCGCCGCTTCGCATTCGGGATCGATTTCCAACGCCTCCTGGCAGCACTTCTCTGCGGCCTCAACGTCCTGCTTCCATTGGAAGAGAGCAAGGCCCTTGTTGACCAGAGGCAGAACGTTCATCGGTGTGGACCTTTACAGAAATGTCATCGGCAAAGCCCCAGAATGCGCGGAGATGAAGTTGACATACTTCGCGCGCTCAATCTCAATGGCCCGCTCGAACTTCTCGATGGCATCCGGGTACCGCTGTTGATCCAGGAGCAGTTCACCGCTAATGTAGCAGGGTCAAACGTTGTGTCAGGTTAGGTTCGCGTGAGATACGCACTAATAGTTTTGAGGTTCGCTTCGATCGGGGAAGGCCCTCAACGTCTTCCTGAAGGTAGCCATGCTGTTTGCGAGGTTGCCCGACTTGTACTGGGCGACCGCGAGTTGGATGTGGCTGAACACAAACTTGTCGTCGAGCTCAGTCGACTTCGTGTAGTTCTCGGCCGCATCACCAAACTCGTTCATAATGAACAGAACTTAGCAAGGCCAATCAGCATCGGTACGTAATATGGTAGCTATCGTGCGCACCTTGACCACGATGGTAGTAGATATCGGGGTCGTTGGGGTTGTACTCAATGGCTTTTTCGAAGCTCTCGAAGGCTTGCTTCGGGTCGCCCTGCTCCATCCATACGCTGGCAATCTTGACCCAAGTCTGCGTCAGCGTGGGGTCCAGCTGCAGTGACTCCAGGAAGTCCGTCTTTGCGCCCTCAACGTCAGTCATCAAGAACTTGAACGTTCCGCGAAGGTTCAGGGCTTCTGCCTTGCTTGCATCCGTAGAGATGCCTTGTTCAATCGCTTCGGTCACGAGCGTGAATGCATGCGCATAGTCAGATGCTTGAAGCGCCTCAAATGCCATGAGGAGGGTGTGGTCTCCCTGTGAAGGGTTCTCGGGAAGCTGCGGGAGCGGTCCTGGGCTATTTATGAATGCTAGGCCACAAAAGAGATACAATTAACGCACTTGGTCGGAAAGCACCAAAGTAGGCCGAAGTGAACATATGGGAAGGCAGACGCTTCTCCCTGGACTGTGTGGACGATGAGTCATGGGAACAGCTTCCTCGCACGCTTAGTTCTACTCACGGCAAAGATTTGTTGCGCCTTGTTCGTTGAGAGCTTTTTGAGTACCCGCTCGACCGCTTCGGCAGCAGCCATATTCTGGAACTTGTCCAGGATGGCCGCTGCGGTGTAGTCTGAATGTAGAGCATTAGGTGGATAATATAATCCCACGCAAGATAATGTACCAACCGCGCAGGGCATCCTCCAGCCGATCCAAAGCTTCTAGTGCTGTGGCACGACGGTTGAGTGCCTTGAGGTAGTTCTTATCAAGAGCAAGTGCCTGGTCGCAATCCTCCACGACCTTCTCGTGCTGTGGAGGGTTCAGGTTCACGTAACCTGTACAACACGCTCAGCCCGCATATATCTGCAAAACAATTGAAGACACATACATGCAGCACGGTTGCTGAAGAAAACGGGTTCAGGTTTAGGGGTAACAGCAATTGCACGGGTATAATAGTCAATTGCAGTTGCGAACTTGCGTTGCTGGTATGCAGCATTGCCCTTGGCCTTGAGGCTAGCAGCAATCTTCGTGCGCTCCTGAAAGGGTGTGAGTAGTCTCCTCTCCAAGCTTATACGCTGCACTGACCTCCTCAGGCATGACAGCAATCTCCTCAGCAGTGTAGTTTCGCTCCTCTGGGACATCAAGTCAGCACGCTGAGCCGACGACCGGGTTCGCGCAAACAATACGACAACCGCGCACAACTTCTCCACCCACCCCATCCCCGCAGAACACCTCTTCAGCTATTATCTCGACCGTAGCAGTTCCGACGGTAGATTCTAACCAGCGGACACGCTACACCCACTACATGCGAGAACCGGCATAGAGGATACACAACTCACCTTCCTCAACAGCCGAGGCCTTCGGCTTGCGCTCCTCGAGGATAGGACCGTCGTCGTCCTTGACGGTCTTTCTCTTCTTGCTCTTCTTCTTGTCCTTCTTGCCCTCACCCTTCTCTACGTCACCGCGCGGACCGCTGCTTGAGGAGGCGGCATAGTACGCGACACCACCAATTGCAACGAGAGCGGCAGCAGTGCCAATAAGAACAGCATGCTTGTGCTCGGAGACGAAGTTTTGGACGCGGTCGACGACGCCCTGCGACGACGTGGAGGACGACATGGTGAGAGATGGCCTCGGCACGACGCCCGCGCTCGAATTTTGGCCGAGCTGGGGTAAGCCCTAACCTAGGGGCTGCGTAATCAAGCCCTAACCCACATTTGCTTCCGGGACCCGCGCTGCCATCTTTACCGCATTTATGCATCACAGAAAAGTTCAAGAAAGAGATTGAGCGGGCCGCTAGTCTTGGAAAGATCACTCACACCCTTTGTAGCCCCGCTCATACAGTATGGCTGAACTAACAGCATTCTCGTCGTCTGGAGCGGAGGCGATCACACGTACTATCGAAGTGCACGAAGAAATTCCGACAAACCTCTCACAAGGAGAGCTTGAAGACATATTCGACATCCATCGGACAGCCGAAGAGATCGAGAAAGGCGATTACAAAAGGGTCAGCTGTCAACAATAGTGATAACCTTTCATGGTACTCAACATTACCTAGGTCGCGCTGCAATTTCCGGACGAGCTCCTGCAACACTCTGTGCCCATATTCAAGGCCCTGAAAGCGAAAATCGCAGAGGGCCGTGAGCTGTATGTCTTAGCAGATACATCCTACGGAAGGCAAGTGAAGATGCGGCGATGTGCGGCACAAGCTAATACGTTCCCACGTAGCTGCTGCGTCGATGAAGTCGCCGCGCAACACGTCGATGCCGACGCACTGGTCCACTACGGCCATGCATGCATGAGCCAGTTCGTACGCTCGTTGAGGAGAGCTATTTCCATGTGACTAATGCTCAAATCCCAGGACCTCACGGCTTCCTGTGATTTACGTCCTTGGGAAACGGCCGATAGATGCTTCACATTGTGCTGAGAGTTTCGCTGAAACTCTGGCCGCATTGGAAGATCCCTCGAGGTACAAGACGGTAGTCCTCAAGTACGATGTTTCGTATGCACATAAGATCGGTATGGTATCTCGATATTTTGAGTTTCAATCGATTGACCGTGACTTGTCAGGGGATGTGATCGCCGAGCTGAAAAGAAGGATCCCGGCAGTCACAATACTACACACACCAGTCACACTGGTACAATATCCACCATCATCCGGGCAGCAGAGGAATGCGCATCCACTTCAAGTTGCAGCCGGCGATGTACAGTCAAATAATGAAGAAGGACGAGCGCAGGTCGATGCGTCTCCGGAAGATAGCGTCATCCTCTTCATTGGAGGGGAGAGTTTGACTCTCACCAACCTGCTTCTGACGCATGCACTATACCAGGTGAGAGGGGACATACAATCTCGCTTGTATGCGTTGCTCATGCGAAGTACGGTTTAGGTATACTCGTACGACCCGGCTACAAAATCCTGTCGCGCAGAGTCCGGACGAACAAACAAGTTGCTCATGCGACGATACGCTGTTGTGCAAAAAGCACGAGATGCCGACGTGATCGGCATTCTCGTCGGAACCTTGGGTGTCGGTCCGTGATCGCCTTGTCTCTCTGAACCGCGTACTCATAAGGAGCTGTAGCCAACTATCTTCCTCTCATCGCTCATTTGCGCGATATTATCAAGAAGGCCCACAAAAAGTCGTATACGGTCACCGTGGGCAAGCCTAACCCGGCAAAACTCGGCAACTTCCTCGAGATTGAATGTTTCGTCCTCGTCGCATGCCCTGAGAACAGTATGCTGGATGCGAAGGTATAGCCTTCTTGCATGACATCCCGTCTTGTCATTGATCACGTGGTCATTGGAAGGAATTCCTGAGGCCAATAGTGACGCCATATGAACTTGAGGTTGCGCTCAAGCCTACCCAGACATGGACGGGTCGCTATGTTCTCGACTTCGACCAATTGCTCAGAGAACACCAGGCCGGATCTGATAGTGAGCGCAGACACCCTTCATCCTCACGTCAATATTGATTCGCTTCAGGTACCGAAGCTACAGAAGATGCGGAGGAAGAAGACCTTGATCAGCCCGTATTCTCCCTGATCACTGGCAAGTACAGACACGCAAAACGATACGGAGGCGGATATGAGCCAACGGAAGCCAATGGATCCGATTCCTCCGCCATGATCCTCCGCAACCAGGAGGGCGCGCTCTCCAAGATTGACGACAGCGCGGCGGGTAGGTCTTGCGATTATGGTGTGGCCTAAACCAGTACTCATGCGTGACCACCTTCAATACAGCACAATTCCTACAATCACGAACTTTCCGCGGCTTGGAAACTCGAATAGGCCAGGATGCGCCTAGCATTCTCGAACAAGGGCGGAGTGGTATAGCGCGTGGCTACGCAGATGACCATCGTGGGCAGTCTTGAGGCTGGTAGCCCTCCGTCGCCTGTATGAAGGGAGATGTACACTATAATCCCACAGCTTGTATCAAAGTAGATGTATGCTTGTCAGGGTTATGTTGGCAGCCCTTGACAGTGCCGCACGTATACACGTGCAAGCAAAACGTATGACGAGAGTGGGATTCGAACCCACGCCCGTGAGGACCAGATATCGGAAGAACCTTAGTCTGGCGCCTTAGACCGCTCGGCCATCTCGCCATGCAGCTCCATGTTTACGTAGCATCTATACTCGCGCAAGCACTCTGTAAGAGCATCACCTCCCCTAGGCTCATTGAGGAGCTCCAGGCGACACACCTTTCGGCTTTACGTACGGTTACCCCCTTGACAAGTTCAACTGAAACATCTGGCCGCGGCATTGTGGTAGTGCCGCCTGGCGTCGGAAGGAATGTCCTTAAAATGGCATTGTACCACGAAGTAGCCCGACTAAACTACTAGCACTCGGCAACTCCTCAATCACGGGTATTGTGACCATGGAGTCTTCAAGCAGGTAGGTGCAACATCGTAGACGAACAGGGCGGTCCCAGCTTGATACTACGCGGGGTGTCACTAGATCGAAAGGGACGAAGTGTCATCCACAGGTCAAGAAACGAATGCGCCAGCTAGACGATAACAACTTGAATGCACGCAGCGAGGATGCTTCTAAACCAGTTACTTCAGTAACTAGGCCGTCTCGCGGCAATACGGGCAAATTAGCCAGTCTTATGCATCTGCCCATGGATATCTTCTACGAGGTAGGATGGTTTGGCTATCACACTCTCGTGTTATTCTCGGTGGCTACAGAATCAGTATTCTCAATACGCCCTCACAGGTTGCCTCAAATCTCCACCCACTGGACCTCTTGCATATGGCGCGAACTTCGAAGTATCTGCGCTCTATTGTCTTATCTCGAAAGTGCAAGTTTCTGTGGACGGCGAGTCTGAGTGAGATCGACGGCTTACCATCCTGTCCAACGGGCATGAGCGAGCCCGCCTATGTCGCCCTTGTATTCGGTCGTCTATGCCTGGCAAGTATATCAGAACTCGCAGTGCCGCGACGTGCTCATATTTCGTTTTTGCGATCATCTCCAGCTCTGCGGTGCTCCAAGAGCTCTATGGGTGGACTATGCGATACGGCTGAGGCTGTGTCGCGCTTGCCGTATTGCTCAGTGAGTGCCTTGAAAACAACCTCGGTCCTCTACATGTTTGCTTGCTGACGAGAAATGAAGCATCAAGCCAGGTACACAGATCCTTACGGACAACGAGCTCTCTACTCTGGCTGGCGAACTATCGATGGCCATGGCACCGTGTCACGTCAAGAGTGAGCGTGGAAAGACCTTTCGTGTGCCGTAATCACGACGGGTGCTTAACTCCTTCCCTGCAGACGTCAATCTGGCAAAGCTCGCAGAGGTCCCGTTCACCCATAGGGAAAGCCACCTATACTATGCACCCCAATTACGAGATCTCCTCAAGAGCAGCGTGAATGCTCTGAAGGACGGTGACATCTCGCAGCGGCACAAGCTGGCTCTATGCGCAGACGCAGTGCAAATGCACAAGGTACGGGCACCACCACCGTCTTTCTCGAATAGCTATGCGATGACCCTTGGACAGCATGCGACTGCTCTTTTGGAATGGGAGCTAAACGCATCTCGCACGAAGAGCGAGGACAGAAAGGCGAGGTATGATATGGTTGATTCGTAGAACACGATACGGCCCCTCTCAGTAATGTTGACAGAATTATCACCAAGCTCTTTGACTTGGGATACACCCAGGACGATTTTCCGAACTCGTCAGAGTGGTCAAAGCTAGTTGAGCAGCCCACAGAGCTCACAGAACGCGGTAGGTGTCTGAGCCCGTATGGTTCGCTACCGCTAACGGAACAACCTCACGCGAACAGTCTGGAAGAACATTCGTCCAAAACTTGAGGCGCTAATTGCGAAGGAAAGAGATAGAGAGGCCAGTATGGCATTCAACCAACGTGCGGAGGCCCGCATGGCACAAATCGTTCCATACTATCTGGACTTAGCGGAGCAGCTGCCCGAACCGCAGCGCGCCATGATGCCCAACGCGATCGACTGCACGCGTCTTCCGAGTCTCGTCGCCCTGTCAAAGCGGAACAATGCACACGGGGACGTATCGCATAAGGACTTCCTCGCTCTAGTACCCGATGTGATACAGGACGCCGAAGTGCATGCCGACCACGTCAGGGAGCTCGCGCGCGAATTCATGCTGGACGATGCCAGGTTCAAAGATGCCGCCGAGGCTTGGAAGGCTGAACTCACGCAGCTCCCTCTGGACGAACTCCTCACGCGACATTATGCTCTCTTCGGATGCATGCAGCCGTTCTGCCCTGGGTACTTCACCATCGAGGAGGTGCATGCTCACTGGCGCGAGACGCATCCGGACGTGGAATGGGGAGCCCGCACGGAATCGCATAGGTTCCTCGTCAAGTGTGATGGCGAGTATGCCTTAGGTGGAGAGATCCTGGACGCCGCCGGTCTACCCAGAGATACTCCGATCAGTACATTGACGGAGTTGATCCAGAGTGGACGACTGTATTGCTCCTGCGGCGATCCCTCTCTACCGCCACCCGAGGAGCTCAGTTGGCCCAAGCTAGTATGTGTATTAGCCTTTCGAGTACGTACTCGATTGACGAAATGCCTGGTAGTTCAAGCATATCCACGAAGAGACATGGAGATATCGAGACAGAGTCAAGACACTGTGAGCTTCTATTCAGTCCTCCTAGCGCGATCCATCGTTCACCTTCTCTCCTCCAGCTCGAACAAGCGGGATCACAAATACGTATTGAACGATGCACATCCGTTGACTGGGCCAAATACGTGTATCAAGCTTCTCCCGGAAGGCGCGGACACGGCACCTGCGCGCGAGCGCGCCACCGTCATTGATGCAAAGGTCCGCAAGAAGGTCGAAGAGCGCATCGCGGCCCAGCCTGCACCTCCAGTGAAGCTGATATGCCGAGTGTGCAAGACGATCACCGCGAGCACAGGTTTCAAATGCAGCAGACTAGCGTTGCCCGGTACCCCGGAGGGCATTGTGCACCATCTGAAGACATGGTGCGTTCCTTACTGCTTTCTCAAGTGGGTTGTGGGTTGTGCTGATCAGGAAGAATCGAGTACAGGCATGACAAGGAGTTCGAGAAGTTGGATATCTTGTACTACACACGCCATATCTAGTGGTTGTAGCCTGCCTATGATGTCGCTAATTTATTACCCGGGGCCTCATGGGCGTGGGTTGGGCCCGTACAGGCTACTACCTCGCAAGTAAATAACGAGTATGTACGGCCTCAGACGTGCTGATACTTCGCGGCAGGGAACCTTGGAGCCAGGCAGTATTTGCCTCAGAGAGGCATCTAGCATGTTGCAGAGCACTCAAGAATCCGTTGGGATCTGTAGAGGGTGCATCTATATATCGTGAGGGTATCGTATCGTACACTGGTCATAACAATTCATCACAACCTCCACTTCCGCTCGCCCGGGCCCAGGCGCTTGTTACGCTGAATGTACATGATCCTCAGTCCCAACGTGGCGAGCGCGCCGACGAGCAGGAAGCCTGCGTTCGTGTAGTGGCCCGTGGGGTATCCGGGTGATTCGTTGCTCTTGTAGATGTACACACCTGAAGAATCCCTGGGTGTCAGCAAACCCCCTCGGCGGAGAGATAGTGAGGGGAGTCGGGCTTACCGATGATCTGGCCGACTTGGCCAATGGAGACATTCAAGGGCACACCGAGTGTGGACGCGCCCGTTGTGTGTAGGTTCGCGGTAAGCCAGCTGAGCAGGGGCGGGATGCACGCGAAGGCGAAGGAGAGCGCGATGATGAAGAACACGTAGCGGAGCTTGAACGAGTCTGACGGAAGTGCGCCTGTGCAGAGCAGAAATCGCAGTGAGTAGGCGAGATTTGCGTACAAGAGAGTTCAACTACGAACCTTCGACGATGAAGCACGCGCCCGCAATCGCCATAGATATCGACGTCCCCAGGGACCGCTTCTCATACCTGTCCGAAACCCACGCCACGGCCACAGTGATCACGAACGCGATCGCATACGGCGGCACGGTGAACAGCTGCGCGTCGAGACCCTTGTATCCCAAGCCCGCAACGATCGTCGGCGAGAAGAGCGACATGCTCGAGAACGGCACCGAGATGGTGATGTACGTCAGGTAGTGCACGTATAGCCGGTAGTCCTTCAGCGTCGCCTTGGCCTCAGCCCAGGTGATCTTGTGGTGTCCGAGCGATGCCACGCCTTTGATGCGCTCTGTGGCGAGCTCGCGCTCCTCTGCAGAGAGCCACCGAACGGTCTCTGGGTAGTCAGGGAAGAAAAGCCAGACGAGGATGGCACCCGCGCATGATGGTGCACCCTCGATGAGGAACAGATACCGCCACGCCTCGAGCCCGTGCAGACCATCCATCTTCCCCACCCCATACGCGATCGCGCCTCCGAACGCGCCGCCAAGCGTCGCGCTCGCAAGGATGAGCGCGATGCGGAGCGCACGCTCCTCCGGGCGGTACCAGAACGTGAGCACGTAGACCATCCCAGGGAACAGCCCCGCCTCGAACATGCCCAGGAGGAAGCGCACTGCGACCAGCGCGCCAAAGTTGTGTATCCCGCCAAGGATCATCGTCATCGCGCCCCACGCGAACATGAGGAACGCGATCCAGCGCGAGGGCCGGAAGCGCTTCAGCATGTAGTTGGATGGCGTCTCGAAGAGGGTGTAGGAGACGAAGAAGATCATGAGCGCGGTGAGGTACTGCGCGTTGGTGATGCCGACGTTTTGCATGAGCGAGTGTCCGGCGTCGCTGTTCAGAATTTTGGCATTGCCCTAGCGCACAGTGAGTTCGGTTGGGCAGTCAAGAAAGATGGTCGTTCTTACTATATTTGATCGGTCCAGAGAGCACAGTAAGTAAATGACCATCGACGCGGGCACTATCCGCAGGTCTATCCGGCGCACCAATCTAAGCGCCTCTCATGTCAGTGAACGGTCCACCGGTGAACCAGCAGCGAGAAACGTACCGCTTCTCCGCCTCAGGATCCACAACGTACGAGGACGCCTCCTCCTTGACCTCCTCCGAGATGCTCACCGCTTGCTTCTCAGCATCCTCAGACGCGGAAGACCCCATGCTCGCCGTCCTCTGGTCGCCGCGCATCGTGTCGTTCAACGGCGCGTGTCAGTTCGTATACAAAAGCGTAACAGAAGCCCTGAGCGCCACGCAGAACACTCCTACGCGACCACCAGATGGCAAAGAGGAGGGGAGAGAGGAACGATGCACAACGGCGCCACAGTCCTCAACAATACCTCCCCTCCTCCTTATATCGCCCTCGCGAAAACGTACGATATTAGCGCGCCGCTGATGCTCAGGCCCGCACTCCGGCCCCCCGAGCAAGCTTCACGCTAATCTGCAGCGTTGCCGACCTCCCCGCGGTCATAAGAGCTCCGGGGAGGTGGGAGATGGTGAGACTGGCGGCGGTCAGCTGCCCGTTCTGGCGCCTCCACGAGTTCCGTGAGTCTGTCCCGCACGCGCGCTTGTGCCTGTCTGTCGGGACCCTGGAGGTGGATCACAAAACTTGGGTGATCGGCGCGGGGAGAGTTGTAGATTGTGCGGGGCTTTCTGAGCTGGAACGTTTACGAGGGGGAAGAATGATTATACGTGCTCGTGTGACTCTGCGGATCGCATTGGCTGCCCTGGATGATGTGAGATATGTGTTGGAAACTCGAATTTCGAAAGTCGGCAGCGGTTCTTTGACAGCTTCATGGTAGCAGAAGCTAACAGCGGCAGAACATAGAAAAGAGATGAGAACCCGCGGTAGAGGAAGGGATTGAACGCACCCGGAAGTATGTGGCAAGCGTCGATGTTACGCCGACATCCATGCCGAACACTATGTGCAACATGTGCATAATCAGGAAGGACGAGCATAACGCCGTCCCAGCGAGTAATGAGGAATAATGTACTCTACAGCAGCTAACAGCAAAAAAGACAGAAGTCCCGGATTCCAGTCATGCATGACTCCTAGCAACACTCAGACGAACCGCACAGCGATGCGCGCACGTACCAATAACCTCCATTGGATTCCGAAGTCAACAGCCCATAAACTCCCTCCGGAGGACCAGCGCCCACGCCATCACACAATACACGATCCCCGCGGGCAGCGCGCACTTGACGCCGACCTGGCCCCAGTCCCACCTCCGCCTCCGACCTTTGCGCATCAGCTCCTCCTCCGGCACGACGCTCGTCCTGCTCGAAGGCGCGTGTGCGTGCGCACCCGCGGCAGAAGCTGGTATAGGGACAGGCACGATGTTCGAGGTGACCCAGAGCTGGACGCTCCGGCTGCAGCATGTCGTCGTCCCGATCACGGCCCAGCAGATGAGCGGGCGCGCGTAGTGGTCGAGCACGGTGAGCGTCAGGTGCGTCGCGGGCCAGCATATCGCTAGCGGTGTGGAGAGGGTGTCGGACGGGTAATCGTGCTAAGAAAATACACGAGGAAGAGGCGTACCTTGCAGCGCGAGAAGGCGGATGAGGGTCGCGAACGGAGAATAGTAGACTTTCCAGCGCTTCAGGAGGCCGGTCGTCAATTGGAGACATTGCCATCCCGTCAGGACGGACTTTGTACGAGAGCGGACGTCATTGCTCGACTCGACCACAGAACCTAGGCAGAACTCACCCAAAGCGCGCTCACGACATACTCCACACGCCAAGCGTCATCTCCGTCCGGGGGCATGAATATATGATACACATTCCACAGTGTGCCGAACACCGCGGGGACGATGGCGAGTAGCCGGAAGAGCTGGAATAGCACCTGTACGAGCCATGCCGTCGACGACGGTAACGAGATTTGCTGCGACAATGACGAGGGGCGGATACGCGCTGTGGGCAGATTTCGCGGCTGCACGAAACGTTGCGTTCAGGCCCTCGCCAAGGACGTCTGCAAGGTGACTGTATGCACTCACCGAGTCCTCGCCTTCCGTCTCCGTCTCCCCTGCACACAACGCCCCAGGCGTAGTGGTGATCGGCTTCGTCCACCGCTCGTCAAACGCTCTACCTTTGCCCTTTCCGAGCAGCCGCTGTCGCAACGTATCCGCCAAACTCCTCCTCCGCGACCCAAACAACACGCCGTCGTCCGTTTCTGCGCCCGACTCATCCTCGTCCGACGTCGCATGCACGCGTGGCCGTGGTCGCGAGTATTCGGAGAAAACATGCCGTGAATGCGACGCGCTAGGCACAGAGGTCGAATGCGGGTCCGCCAGGAGTGGCACTGGTCCACGAAGATGAGGAGACGACGACGCGCGCTTCGTCGGGTCGATAAGTGGATGGACTTCGGGCGGGGTAAGGGAGTAGGGTGGTGGGCTACTGCTGGGCGCGCTCATCGCGAGGAACGCAGGTTGGTGGTGTACACGAGTAAGATGTCGTCGACGAGGTGGCGGGGTGGCTGCGATGGTATGCGAACGATGGCGCGAGGAGGCACCGGTCGCGGCTGCTCTGGATGGCGGAGGCGCGGAGTCTGCGTGGGAGTGCGGGTCGGCAACGAGGACCTCGACGGTGGGGACGATGAGCAGACCTGACGGTGGTCCGTATGGCGGCGGATCCTGCTCCTTGGAGAGATCACTTGTGGGCATGATAGCGCAAGGAAATGGGGGAGTCAGGAGGAGGCAGCGAGAGCGGGATGCCAACAGAACTGTTTGCGCGAGACACTCACCTCGAGCTCGTCGGGATGATATACTGCCTGCAACTGGCAGCTCTCCCTCTGCTTGGCTCCTGCGGAGGACAGTGTGTGTGATCGCCGCTAGCGCAGAAATGGAGAAGAGTGGGCCCGCGAGTTTCCAAGCCTGAGGTCGCTGAGAGGAGGGACTGTCGTCACCTTGCAATTGCGGTTGTATTGGATTTTGTCGGAGTCCGCGACTGGCAAGGCACGTCCGTCCGTCGACTCCGCTGCCCGTCTAGGCGATCACCACGCGTAGACGCAAGTGGCGAGTAGTCTCCGCAGAGCTGGACTCGTTCCGGAAATTGCAGGATGCAGCGACCGCGACTCCTTTCTTCAAGTCTCTTCCTGCAGAGTCCCGACGCGGTCCTCCTTTGTTCCCCGCAGCTCCTATCAGACCTCCAGAAGTCTCGGCCTGAATGGCGCGCGCTGAGAATATGCGGAACCGTCGAAAAGCAGTCACGTAAAGTGTAGTAGATCGGACACCGAGCGCTGTCGGATTCGAGGGTAGTGGCGGTTAATGGACAAGATGATCATGCAGCCCAATTCAGCCTAGCCGCAGACACACACATCGACCTACTCATCGCGGCGAGAGCAATGCAAAAATCGTCCTCCAGAACGTCCCCTCGTTCGTTCAGGAGCACGAATAAGTAAATTGAGACGATTCTTTCAACGAACGGAGGAAAGCGTCTTGGACTTGGACGGCCCTGCTCGTTCTCACGCGGTTGTCTCAGCATCCAACATCCAATACATACATCTTGCAATACATACGGCACGGACGCGTCAGA
Source organism: Cubamyces lactineus (assembly GCA_022376465.1). Lineage (NCBI taxonomy): Eukaryota > Fungi > Basidiomycota > Agaricomycetes > Polyporales > Polyporaceae > Cubamyces > Cubamyces lactineus. The sequence continues at coordinate 993,206 of JACDTU010000006.1, read as the reverse complement.
GTCGTTATCTCGCTCCATTGCCAACAAACTCGTGGCGAGCGCAGTGTTCTATCTAGGCACGCGGGGGTGCACGCCTCGGGCGCGCAGAACGTTCTGCGATGGCGGGCAGCAACGTGTCTGCAGTGTGGGAAGCTGGAGCTGTCTCTGCGTAATATTGTGTATCTGGCAAAGGTATTGAGGGAACTGTATCACTATCATCCAAGTGTCCGCAGGAATCGCTGTTGGGGTATACATTACACAATATTACCATACATTTGTCTAAGCCCAGGTCCCAACGTCTACTGGCGGCCTCTAGTGAGACCGAGAATTCAGTACCGCAGCTCCTGCCAAAGGAGGGGCATGAAGACGATGACGGCCGTCCAGAACTAGCGGAGAAGTCACCTTGATGAGCCGGAACAGCATAAACGAAGGAATGACACATGCTTACCACTCGCAAGCTCTTGATTGCCAAGAAGGGGTACTCGTCTGGTCGAGGGCGAGCATACACCGGTTTGCCGTTCGCGACGCCCACCTGCCGTGGGCTGGTGAACAGGATCCAGATGGCGTACAGCGCGACGGTGAAGAAGTGTCGGAAGAGCATGAACGGAGCCTGCTCGATACTGCGACGCGCATACATGTGAGCACTATTGATCATAGTGCGCAATCTGGGGCTGACTTACCCAGCAAGCAAGCTGACAGGCTCCCTGACACAGTTCCCACCGAGCTCGAAGTACTTGAAGCACCCTGTTCGGAGCACTTCAAGGTACGGGTCTATGATTGCTGCTTGAGTAGCTGCAACACAATCACCAGACGCGAAATTTCATACCTTGCGCACTGAAGAGGTCGTACAGCGCAACACTCAGAATGTTCACTGTTGACGCGAGCGGCTTGCGCGCCCAATGCCACTTGTGCAGCATATGAGAGATTTGCGTCCAGTCCGCGAGATCCTTGACGTCGAGGAGCATGTCGCGGAGGAGCACGACGTCGTTAAACGCGACGGTCATACCTCCGCCCGTAAGCGGATGCCGCATATTCCACGAGTCGCCGAGCAGCAAAACACCTTCCTTCGTACGCTTGCCTTGCTCGGAGGGTGGGAGGAAAGAGTTCGGCATCCGCCGTAGACGGTCTTTCTCAATCGCCTTTTGCGCAGGGAGGTGAAGGGAGGCGGGAAGTTGAGGGATGATGTTGGTGAGGATGTGACCCTTGAGGTCGGAAGGGACGGGGTTCTTCACGTCGACCAGTATCCGCGTGTCGTGCGTGCCAATCTGGTATAGCAGCACCGGGCCGTGGCCCTCGACGAGGGAAACCGTACCGTGCTTGGGTATGGGCAACGTCGCGTCCTCCAGCACAAGTCCGACGAAATGGCCCTTCGTCTCCGGTGTTAGCGCCGCCTTGCCCATGACCTGGTTGCGGAAGTTGGAGAAGCACCCGTCGGCGACGACGGTGAGGTCCGCAAAGAACGCCTCCTTCTCGACCGCGCCTTCCTCCTTCCTCGTCGCGCGCACGCCAAGGATACGTCCCGACAGCGGGCACTCAATCAACTCCGACACGGTCGCTTCGATGACCTCCACGCACGCCGCCTCCTTCGCCTTCGCGCGCAACGCCTGGATGAAGCGGCCGTGGTGGAACGCGCGGCCTTCGTACCCCTCGGGGTAAGGAATGTGCACTGGCTTGCCGTCCAGCATCACGCAATAGCCATACGTCGGTATCGCGTCAATACCTTCCACGCACGACTCGAGCCCGAGCTTTTTGAGAGCCATGATGCCGCCAGGTTGGAGCAGCTCGCCGACGATCCGGTCGGGCTCCGCGAGGGACCGTTCGAGCAAGCAGATCTTGAGAGGGCGACCGCGGGCGGTGGCCGCGGCGGAGAGGGCATGGGCGAGGGCGGACCCGGCGATGCCGGCACCGACGATGAGGATGTCGTAGGACGCGGACCACATTGGTTTGCTGGTGTTCGCGCTGGAGGCGTTGGAGGCCGTCATGGTGGCAGTCTAAGGCGGTTTATGAGCGTCGTTGCGGGTGCTCCAGAGCTGTCGCCGTGGGTCTCGTCGTCGCTGTCGGTGGTCTCGACTGTCAAGGACATTTTCAAGTCGTGCCACACTGGCAATAATCGCCTCTCACCCTGCCACCGTTGGCGACGGAATTGCCTTTCGTGGTAATTCACCCGAAGTGGTACGACTTTGATCCCAGTCCTCCCGTCAGCGCCTAGTGCGCGCTGTGGTTCGTCTGTCTCGACTCGTCTTCTATCCATGTCTTTGAGTTTGCATGTCTTCTGACTTGTCCCGGTCTTCGTAAGGGGCACTCTTCCATGGGCAGAGCATGATATCTATTGAACGCTGAGTAAGTACGGTCTACAACGAAAGAAAATTATGTGCTCAAGTCGTCATGTCGATATGTGCGACTGCTGTTGTATCCTCAACGGTGGGCCTCTCGATGAACCCATCGCATACACGTTGTGTCCTGCATCAAAATTATGTTGCTCAGCATGCTTCTACTCTACGAGCAGGTAATTGATAGGCACGTCCGTGTGGTCAAACTCGGGCTTGACTGCATGTACCGGTGAGCGGGGAGTCGATGCTGCTCACATTCACATACATCCACAATCTATGAATGTTACCCGGCCATTCGGGTGAAGTCTCAGCAGCAGGAACACCCGGTGAAGCCGTCCCACGCGATGGTCAGGAGAACGCCCTATCGCCGTCCGCTGGATGCTTTGAACGCCGTAGGACTCGCGTCCAATTCAATATCGACATTCGCGACGTCGATCGTCCGTTCAGCGTCTCCTTCATTGGTCCTTGACACCAACGTTGCGAAGTCAATTCGCGCAAAACACAGATGATGTGAGTATCTAGTTCTCATCTATTCACTAAGCGATACATAACATACTGACAAAGCCGCAGGTAGCTGGTGGGAATGGCGCTGATGAGTATTTATGCACGCAGAGCTATCTTTGAGCCGGTACCTGTTAGCGAGGGTCAAATTCGCCAGCGGCCTTCCTATGAAAGCGCAGCGTCGAACGGTGGGAGTTACGATCCTCGTTCGTTTCCGCTCTCAGGCATACCCGTCCAATGATAGGGATTCAAGGCGTCCGAGACGCCTTTGGGTAAAGACGCCTGTGGTCCAGATGATTTCCAAGCGAGTTGCCTTCTCGGATTGCCTAAGCCATCGACCTAGATATATGCTTGAAGGGGAAGGGGGGCGTAGAGCTCGCACGCCTACACGGGTGCTCGTTTGGTTGTTCTCTTTGCAACTGTCAACGCGATATGGAGCGCCCACAAGCAGATGCTGTGGATATCGAAAAACCTCCCTCCATTGAGGATGACACCTCCAGCGATGCTTCTGTGTTTGTGGTCGATCGTGCCGCAGAGAGAAGGTCAGTACGACTGCTGCGATCTTACCTGTATAAGGACCAATTTGACTGACGAATTCGTCTCAACAGACTCGTCAGGCGGAATGATATGCATATTGTCCCTGCTGCCATGATGATTCATTTGCTCTGCTTCATCGATCGTTCTAACATTGTGAGTTCCTCAATTACTGCCCTGCCGTTGGCTCACACCGTCCAGGGAAACGCCAAAGTTCTCAATCGCGATGAAGGAGGCTCGCTCGAGCAGACGCTCCGCATCACGAACCAGCAATACCTGGTCGCCCTCATGATCTTCATAGTCGCCTTCACCATCGTCCAGACGCCTTCAAATTACATGCTGAAGCGCTTCCGTCCTTCCCGGTGGATGGCGCTCATGATTTTCTGCTGGGGCGTCATGATCATGCTCCTCGCATCTGTGCGCAACTTTGGCGGGCTCGTTGCCGTCAGGTTCCTCCTCGGGGCATTCGAGTCGGGACTCTTCCCAGGGCAAGTCTACATCCTCACTTTCTGGTACCGCCCGGAAGAGCGCGCGATTCGCATCGCCGTGATTGTCGCGTGCTCGAGCCTTGGTGGTGCTTTCGGTGGCGCGATCGCCTTCGCTATCGGCAGATTGAACGGGGTAGCGGGTCTGGAGGGCTGGCGCTGGTTGTTCCTCCTGGAAGGCATCCCTTCATGTCTAGCCGCGGTACTCTGTGCGCTTTTCTTTCCCGATTACCCCGAGACTGTTTCTTGGCTCTCGGACGAAGAGCGCAAACTCGCGACGCAACGCATCAAAGGCGTCACTTCCCTCGGGCACGACAAGATCACATGGAAGGAGGCCAAGGCGACACTGGTCGACTGGCGGTTGTTGTTGAACTTCCAGGTTATCGGCTGTGCCGGACCGGGAATGTGGACCTTGTGGCTGTGGCGCCTACAACGCGCACAGCATGGACTTTATTCCTTTTATGGACTGCTCAGTGTACGTACTGTAGTTGGACATTCTTTCATTCTCTCCATCTTTCCGTTGCGTTCTACACTGCTACGGATCCTTTCAGAGGGTTCTATACCTATGACACCATATGTCGCGATACTCGCACCATGGTCTTACTCATTGTACATAGCGATCACATGCCTCCTTTCTTCGCTTACTCATGGCACTCCTCTCTCAGTATATAAGGAGGACATTCTTCGCCCCTGCTCTTCAGTCGTTCGCTCACAGACTGAAGAGTAAGTTCCCTTATTACCTATGGTTTATATGCAGTTACTTACTGAGTACTTGTAGCTTCTTTGTGTCGCTTACAGGTACTTATACTATGCAATATAGTCGTTCGCTCACAGACTGAAGACTTCTTTGTGTCGCTTACAGGTCGCTCCCCAGCCTTCTAGGTTCAGAACTTCGTCAAGGATACTTCACCTCCCGGGCACCCTGCTTCAGTTGATACTTCACAACTTGCAGGATCTCCATCATAGCGGCATCTAGCCCAGTCCGACGCAAGGTGTCAGTCTCCTTGCTAGACGAGAAGACAACTCAGCACCGTTCGATAAAGGACTCATAAAAAAAGGAAGACAGGACAGTACTAGCAGTAGGAATGCGGGAGGAGGAAAGGAGGACGCGTCGCGTCGCAGTACCGCGGTCGCGTCAACAACGTGACCGGAAACCACGCAAGCTGACGCCCGTTGAAGCCGATTTGTTGTTGGGCACTTAGAAGCAAGGTACCTCAAGGTGCCTTGATACCACCTTGATTCCACCTTGAAGCATTCAGCAGATGTGCCGTTCAAGGCAAGGTACACCTCAGCTCGAGGTCACCTCACCTTGCGGCAGCACTATTCATGGGGTAAGCATGCTGACAGACATTCAATAAGGATCCACTGGTCATCCCAAGCCTATTTACTGGACCCATAGGCGGCTAGTAAACCTAGGCATGGAGCCATGTAAGCCTGTCTTCCTCGGCCCTCCACTGCACCGACACATAGCTGTCAGTGTCTGATACTTCTTCTAGTGCAATGCAGCGTAGATATCTCGCGGTCAATCATAAGTTGCCACGGTACACCTATGTACCATGGTTTAGGCTCTGATATGTTCACAGCAGCGGTTTGTTCGTTCCTCGTGGTTGACATGTGCGCGCTCATTCCCTGGTTCTATAGCCTATCCTCGGACTAGTGCTTGCGACATTCAAACCCGCATCCCCGCCAACAGTGCCTTCCCCGGACGTTGTCTGGAACGGCATTGTTGCGACGAAAGCCGACTTTACATGGGGTGTCCCATCATTCGTCGAGGTAACGTGAAAGTACATGTGTGGACATTAACATCTAATCACGCCTGCGTTCTCAGCAATGGTCGCGCGATCAAAGTAAGGTGGAGGCTATGAAGCAAATGCGTGGCATCGTACGTGCTAGCCCACCAGAACATCTTCTGAATTCGCTCTCATCGTTGCCAACCGCAGATGTTCGGAGGTGCGCCACTCAAAAAGAGCGTTGGAGATGCCCTGGCCTCTCAGGGTGTATCGCTGTATAACATCTACGGCTCGTGAGTGTACATGCGCCTATAGTTCAGGGCATATTTCTGACAATGAGTAGGACCGAAGTGGGGTTAATGACCCTCCTGGTGCGGGGTGAGTCGCGTGTTCATGTCGTCATGCTCATGCCCGTCTGACCCTATGGGCACCCTCCAAGAGAACCCAGGCCTCGATTGGGAGTACTTCAGACTCTCCCCAAGGCACGCATGCGCCTTTGTGCCTCTGGATGACGACAAGTTCGAGATCGTCGTGCCGGTGAGTTGGTTTTTCTTCTTTACATCCTCAACGGTCTATTGGATTGATACCCTACAATTTGCATAGTCGCGGTCAGAGAACCCGCTCCCTGTGACTAACACGAAATTGAACGGAGGAGACGCTTATGCAACGAGCGACATCGTCGTCCGCCACCCAACGGATGAGACACTCTGGAAGGTGCTGGGGCGTACTGACGAGCAGATCATTTTGTCCAATGGAGAGAATGTATGCATTCTGTGGCTTCTCAGGCCTGAAGTGATACGTAGCATATGCTGACGGAATGCCTTGCACACACAGACAAATCCAGTACCTCTAGGTGCCTAATTATATCGATCGCGTACTCAACCTGCCAGACTGAATGTATTGTACAGAGGCGATCATCAATGACGACCCGCACGTCAAGGCGTCGCTCATATTTGGGCACGGGAGGTTCCAGAATGGCGTACTCATCGAGCCGGCAGTTGGTCATACTATCGACCCCGACACTGTCCAGGAACTCGAAAGGTTCAGGAACGAGATATGGTGCGTTGCATCCTCGCTACGTCTGTGCCTTTCTGATTGCAATTTCTTTCTGACTATCACTTAGGCCGTCCATACAACGCGCGAATGAGTTTGCCCCACAACACTCAAGGATCTTCAAGGAGGTCAGCATGCCATACACGACTTGCGCCCAATGGTATTCGCTAATCTACGTGCACTAACCTGTCCATTGACATCCCAGATGATCCTCGTCGCGTCGCCCTCGAAGCCATTTCAGTACAACGTCAAGGGCCTCCTTCGCAGGAAGTTCATCCTCTCTGATTACGAGCCGGAGATCAACGCGCTGTACCATGTCGTGGAAAACAGCGCGATCAGCGATGTGCTGCCTCCAGCGTCATGGACCGAACGGAACATGCTCAAATTTGTGCGGGATATTGTTCAGAGCACGTTGGAACGCTCTATCACGGACGATATGGACATCTTCCAAAGTGGAGGGGACAGGTGAGTTCAGCGGCTCCGCCTTGCAGATGCTCGCTTTTGTGCGTCTCACTCATGCGTGTCTCGAAGCTTGCAAGCGACTCGCATTCGAAACATCATTCGTCGCTCACTTCGCCATACCGGCCATAACGAAGAGGCCGGTCGACTTCCTCCCGACATCGTTTTCGACTCGCCGACGATATCTCAATTGACTAGAGTCGTTTTCGTTTCTGGCAATCAGCCTGAAGCCTCAAACAGCGTTCGCTCCCCTGATGATCTGTGGAGCTACGTGGAGAAGTATACGGCAGGTTTTCCTGCCCGCCCAGAGAATCTCTTGGACCGTCCTTGTCCTGAAAGAGACGTCATCTTAATCACCGGCACAACTAGAGGGTTTGGTTGCGACGTCCTCGAGCATCTGCTTCGCGACGAGAGGGTCGAGCGGGTTTTTGCCTTCAATCGGAAAAATTCGAAGGCCGCCATGCGGCAGCGCAAGCATTTTCGTGCCCGAGGGCTTAACGAGAAGCTGTTGGACTCGCCGAAATTCGTGATGGTCGAAGGAGTGCTTGACGAGGATGGGTTCGGCATACCTGCAGACCTTCTCGACGAGATCAGACGTTCTGTCACACACATCCTGCACAACGGTGAGCACGTTCGCATAGTCTCACTGTCGCATGCGGGGCCAACGCAGTATCATCATGCTGTATAGCATGGAGGGTTGACTTCAACATATCCTTGCCCTCATTCGAGGCTAATCTACGGGGCACCCACAACCTCATCGAGCTTGCCCTCGCATCCCCATACAAGACGCCGCCTAGCCTCATCTTCGTCAGTTCGGTCATAGTATTCACCAGTAAGCCCGGTCCCGTCCGTATGACTGATGGGTGCCAGTAGTCAATCTGAAGTCACTAGATTATCGAGGCGTTTGCCCAGCTCTCGAAGCACCCTTGGATGACCCGGCCGTTCCATTTGGTACCAGTGGCTACGCCGAAGCCAAGTGGATCACTGAGCGTATCCTGCAAACGGCTGCACAGACTACTTCGGTGCATACAGTCGTTGTGCGCTTGGGGCAAGTGTGCGGAGACCGCACTGGTCACTGGAACGAACGGGAGTGGGTCCCTGCCCTCGTCAAATCGGGCCACTTTCTCGGTTGTCTCCCAAAAGCCGCAGGCGTACGTTAGTTCTTCTCTGCTTGAAATAACGCAGGTACGCTGACGTTCCTGGCGTGCTGTAGAGCGTCTCGTGGATACCTTCTTACGAGGCCGCGCGCGCGTTCGCCGAGATGCGCCATTCCCGTGAATCGGTCTTACACCTGGTACACCCGCGACGCATCCCATGGAACGAGATGATTGCACCCATTGCCTCACAACTCGACGTGCCTCTAGTCCCTTACGAGCATTGGCTGGCCAGGCTCCAAGAGAACATCGACGGAGACACCGGTCCTACCATCGAGTTGATGGAGAAGAGTCCCGCTCTGCGCATAGTGTCTTTCTTCACAAGCATGACGCTGTCGCCGGAGATAGAGCCTCTCGGTAGAGTATACCTCTCGACGGAGAAGTCTACGGCCGCTTCGCCAACGCTGGCTGCACTTACCAGGTTGAACGAGCGTGACGTTCAGCGGTGGATGGATAGATGGAAGAAATCAGGCTTCCTGTGCTATGCAGCCCCCCAGCACCCCCGTCCGCGGCTCTAGTCCATCCAGTGGGGCTCCGAGTTGATACGTTTTTCGACAGCTAACAATGACCCTCGTACTGCACACGAACCATACGATTGTCGCATATAACATGGGGTACTTGATTTCCGTCTATAATCTAATCCAACACAGCTGGAGGAGTAAATGATACAGGAAGACTATATATACACCGTTGCCGGATAATGATACGTCACGGTAACGCACGGATACGTCTGGCCAGCAGCGGCCCCACGAGTCTCTAAGCAGTCTAAAGCTGCAAGGGCAAGGGAAAGAGCTCAGTGCATCTTGCGCCGGCGCACGACGCGGGTGAACCTGCGGCGGTACTGGGAGCCGTTGTCCATTCCCGTGCAGCTGCTAGAGCCCGCGGCACTCGTAGAGGAGGGAGTGGCAGACGACGCTGAGGCTGAGATCGAGGTGGTCGAACTAGCCGAAGGGGATGCGGACGCAGAGGGGGATGCGGTGGCGGAGGTGTTGCTCGCTGCGTTGTTATCGCCCTGGATGACGAAAGCCGCGATGGCAGGGCCGGGGAACGTGTAGCTCGAGCCCGGGTTGTAGACCTAGGGTACCTGGTCAGCACGCGCTCGCGCATCGTACACACAATGGACGTACGTTGGGGTCAAAGATGCCGGGGTCGCTGTCAGAGTAAGCACCAGGGAAGCTGACGGTCGCGTTCGGCGCGCCGTTGCCGTTCCCACTGACGCGGACCTGGGTGCAGGATGGGTAGAACTCTGCACCTCCCATGGATACTGCCAACTGGAGCGCGATAATCTAGAAGCGCATGGGTCGGACATGGAAGATAAACATGATTGATATAGCGACGTACCTCATGCCGGATGAGATAGTCGCCGGGAACGATGTTCTCAGGCAGCGTCATCGAGTAGGTACCGCCGTTCACTGGGTATGAGTGTTAGGCCTATCGTTCTGGGTCAGAAACAGAGGGATTGGGTCACGTACTGATGTCCTGTTGAACCCAGGTTGAACCATCGCTCTTCTTGCCGACCTGGTCCACCTTGAACCACTTGGCGCCAGAGGCGTCGAACTTGTCACACGTCGTCCCCTCACACGCGGCCATGTAGGTCAGCATGGGTCCGGTGTTGTGTGGCCACTGCAAAGGTTGGACAATCAGCGACGTGCCCGCGGCGGAGTAACTGAAGAGATCAAGACTTACGTTGCCGCCGTTACCGGAGGCCCAAGCGAAGGTGACCGTGCTGCCAGGATTCGCAGGGACCACGAGCGCCGCGTTCTGGGCGTTCTGCCCGCACGAAAGGTTCGGGTTCGACGCGCCCTTTACGGGGTCAATGTCATCAATAAGACGAATAGGACTATCCCCTGGATGGATTCGGTCAGCGCTAAGTCGGAGCAGATCCCGTCAATGTGCAACGGACCTGTGGGGTTGTTTGGGACGTTCCCCTCGTAAGTCTTGCCGTCAATGGCAACACTCTTGAGGTAGCCGTGCGCTGCAACATAGGGAAGAGCAGCAAAAAGAGTGACGAGTAAAACAGACGCAGAGCGCATCGTGAAGGTGAAGGAAAAACAAGAGATCAACAAAGGAAAGAGTGGCGTGTAGATGACTGGGCTGCTCCTCAAGAGCTGCACCAGGAGAGCGGATGTGGGTGAGTGTGTTGCAAGAATCTGAGGCAGCAGGGGATCGCTATATACTCCATGTCCCTGTCGCTTGGATGCCTACCAACCAGTGCAGTACTCGGTCAATGCTCCTTCGGACCGCCACAAAGCGACCGTCAACTGTCACCTCAAAGGCCCTTGTCTCAGCCTGAGCGACAAGGCACTCATTCTCTCTCAAAGCCGCTGCAAGCGCAGTGCCCCAAGCGTGTCTCGATATGAGGGTGGAAGGCTGGAATGTGCATTGTATCGAAGCGATGCATATCCGGCTTGTCATCTGTTGGTCCTGAAAATAGTGATCCGATTCGCTGACGCGGAATTGTTCAAGCACACACCTTCATATCAAACAATCACATGTTGCCGCGCAGACTTGTCTGCTGGAACACACGCAGCTTAAAATCCAATCAACACCATCAAATTGCCAGCAGGACACCTCCTGTCTTGCACAGCTTCATAATGAAAGGTCTCGGGGGATTAGGGTGCATTGGCCATTTTTGGAGCGATCGAAGACTGCCATGCGCACCCCATGGGCAATCGAAAGACCGTAAAGATCTGCAAAGATGTCTTTGAATTGAGTCATTTCCTTGAGTAAGAGACAACCGAAGAGTCCTCGGTAGCTAGTAGCGCTGAACGCTTGGCGCGCGGCGCGTCTTGTCTGTCGTAGGTAGTGCTCGACACAACAGCAACTTAGATACACAAGGGGATGGGAGACCGAAAATATGTCGTCGCAAAACGTGTTCGGGTATCGGAAGTGGATCCGTGGTAGCTTTTTTTAGGAACTGACAACGCTGCAACAGCACCGGCATCATACGTTCTTTACCTCGTTCTCGAGCCACTCCCACAACTTGCGGCCAATCTCTGGATTCTCGGTTTCTTTCCTCGCGCGGCCCACCCTCGCCCACGGGATGAGATACTGTATACCTCCGGTCAGCGCCTTGCACCACGCTTGCGCATCACGACAAAGAGCGCAAGCATACCTCGCCGCCAAGGTTCGCGCCCTCAGGCGTAGTCCCCGCGTAGAGCTGTGTGAGTGCTCCCATCGGTGCGGGGTACAGCAGATGTTTCTGCGACACGTAGAAAACACGAGTGAGCGAGCTAGCAGCTGTGCAAGAACAACCAGTGAACATACTGCGATCATCAACTCCACCTTGGACACATGCCGTTGGAGGTCGGTCTGTAGATTGCCCGGATGGAGGGCGACAGACACGATGCCCTGATCGGCATATCGCCGGTGCAGCTCCTTCGCAAACACCACGTTCCCCTGCGGCGATAATATGGATTAGCCGGCTCATTCTCTCTCACGCGCGTGTATACGGCGCGATTGTGACACCCACAAACTTGCTCTGCGAGTACAACTTGGTTGTGCCTGCCTTGACGCGCTTCGGACCATCGCGCAGGGTGTCGAAGTCGATGCCAGTTACGAAGGAGTGACCCATGGAGGAGGTGTTGACTACGCGTGCCTTCCCATCCGGAGAAGTCTTTGCCGACGCGATGAGAAGTGGCAGCAGGAGCTGCGTAAAGTAGAAATGACCTGACACCACGCCGATGAGGTCAAGGAATGACACAGTGAATGATCGAAAGGTCCACGCACCGATCACGTTTGTGCCGAACTGCAAATCGTAGCCGTCTTTCGTAGTCTGCTCGACCGGCGGGTACATCAAGCCTCCACTGTTGAAGAGGACATCGAGCCTCTCTTCCTTGCTGCAAGTCACAGTCAGCGGGGGTGCTATGCACGCGATGACTTCAGGGGATGGAAAGTTCACATACCTGATGAACTCGTTCGCAGCGCGCTTGACGGATTGCAGGTCCGCGAGGTCAATTTGGAGAAAGAGCGCCTCCTTCCCCGTCTCCTTTCGCAACTCGTCAATCGCATCCTGCGCTCTCTCAGGGCTGCGCGAGGCCATGTAGACTTTCGCATTGTGGTTCAACAAAGCCTATGGACCAAGAGCGATTCCGTGAGGGCACGTACAGCTCAGAGAGAACGAGTGAACTTACTTTGATGGTCTCTTTGCCTATCCCAGTGTTGCCGCCGGTGACTATCATGACCTTCCCAGACAAGTCGGGGATTTGGTCGACGCCCCACTTGGGCTTCGGGGGGAACATATTGGTGCATGCGCTCGACATTGTGTTCGTAGGACGCAGGGAGTCGCTGTGTGCTAAGGTGAGTGGCTGAGAATGGGTTGTAAGGGGTTCGAGTCCTCCCCCCCCTATTTATGCTGTACGAGGAATATGATATTCAGAGACTACGAGAGAGCGTAGACGTACACTCGCATCGGCGGTGTACTCGCGGGTCGCCGCGCAGACGCGTATGCACGCCGCGCAGCGTTGTCTGCAGCCTGTCGAGAAGCCAGCTTAGGAGCAGGTAGACTGGCACGGAAGTTGATTATAGGCGGATGAAACCTCGGGAGAGATGTACGAGAACCCGATCGGAGACATCCGAAGGTATCTCCGGCCTAAAGCGATGGCTATTGAGGGAAAGTCCTGCTGGCATGACATTTGAGGGGAATCCAGAGAGGGGCCACGCGTCTTGATCTTGCCCTGCCGACCACACTAGTACAGCCACCTTAACTTACCATGATCGGCGCTGCAGAGCCTCCGGTGGCACAGCTGATAGCATTGGCACTGCAGGCACCCTGACGCTTCGAAGAGTTCGTTGAACATGCAGGCTTCAAGACACGCAAAGCATTCACCAAACGTAGAGCATGTGTGTCGATGTTACATCCTACGATAAGCGGGGTGAGAAATAGTGTTCAAGTCGATGATCATGTGTACATACGAAGCGGAAGCTGCGGGAGAGAATGTACGTACTAGTTTTACAAGATCCCGCACAGCCAGCACAATCCGACATCTATGGGTGTTTGAAGTCTTCGGGGTTCACCCCGATGCCCGAGGGTGTCCATGAGCTACCGTAACGTGGCTCCCGCGTTCTCAATTTGCACATACTTGTCATGTCGTCAGAGCTAATCGTCTTCATCGTACTGCTCGATCACCACTCCTATGTTCTCCTTCACAGCGCGTTCGACCACGGCGCAGGCAATCGCGACGTCTTGCACGCCGACCCCTACGGACTTAAAGATCGTGACATCACCCGCGGTCTGGATATCCTCGATAGGGCCTTCTCGGGGCAGCCACGTCTTCTCCTTCGCGTTGTAGTCGAAGAGTTCACCCAGCTCGGCCAGATCTCCCTCAGTGAGTTGGGCATCGATCAGTTCACCGGCCTCTTGCTAGGTAAGGCCCAGCCCAGTTGGTATGATAGAAAGACGACCCCATCAAAGCCAGCGACTTACTAGACATGCGGATTTCTGGTCCACAATGATAATCCCGGCCCGCTTCACGAGGTCGGTATCGATTTCATGCCTAATTTATAGGTCAGAGGTTGTCATCGGCCATATTAAAACGCAGGGGCGCCTACATCTCAGGCTTGTACGAGCCAATTAGGCAGAGATGCGTCCCCTTCTGCACGAGCTTCGACGGGAACAACGGGCGCGTCGAGGACGTCGCTGTGATGATGATGTTAGCTGCTTTGACGGCATCGTGGAACTCGACCTCAGTCTCTTTAGAGTGGGCTGCAGGCAGCACCCCCGTTGTTAGCTTGACGTTTGGGAAAGTGGACTGCAAGAGCTCGCGCAGCGTCTCCAAGCGCGTGTTGCGCGAGCGATTGAAGATGACGCAAGTCTCAATGGATGGATACGCGGTGAGGAACAGTGCGAGGTGCGCCTGAATCTGCGCGCCGGCGCCGATGGCAAGGATCGTCCGCGGAGCTGCATCGTCAGGCAGAATCACACGAGCAGAAAGCAGGGAGCCTTGTCGGATGTTTTGGATTAATTGCATATCTCGATATCGTGAGCGTAGGTACATACCAGCCGCGTTCCGCAGCGCCGTCAATCGTCGCGCGTTCACAACCGCCTTCACGCTACCGAACTGTTCATCGAGCACGATCGTCGTCGCGGGTAGTCCTTTCTCCTTGATTTCCTTCGGCGCGTCCGATGTCGGCACAGATACCACCTTCATCGTCGTCCCCGCGCACGTGATTCGCGACGGCATGAACAGGCTCGTATGATGCGCCATCGATAGAGTGACGCGATGCGGCTGCTCGATATCACGACGTCTCTCAGAGAGCCGCGAGAAGACGTTGGCCATGAGTGCGACGAGCTCGTCAGGGGAGAACGTCGAGGTCACTTTCGCGACATCTGCAGCTGAAAGCACTAGGAGCGACATGATGGGCAGATGAGCGAGGTGGTGGAGGCGGTGAGAGCGCAGAGCAGGATTAGAGTCATGGTCGTTGCACACGGTCAAGGATTCGGAACAGTCTCGACTCGATCTGCGGATGTGCACGAAGCGCGACAGCGCTGGTGCTGCTCCAAATGCGGTAAGCGTAGTGATCATGAGGCCTGAGGCGCGAGCGAATCCGAGTCAAAGTACTGGCGTTTCGCAACGACATGGCTCATTTTTAGGAGCCAGAGCGCCGCGAGAACACCACGTCTATTTGTGTCGATACAAACTGCACGAACAACAAGAATATAGTACAAATGCCGTCCACTACTCAGGCTACTACTATGAGGGGAGATGCGTTTCAGGTCCCCGACTCGGACGGGCCAGTCTAAATCACCTCCTAGACCGTTTTGATGGTGTGCCGGTTTCCGCGTCGTGGTCGTCGTCGCGCGCATCGCGCGATCGTCTTCGCGGATTCTGTGGGAGAGATAGATGCTGACGCGCCGGAGCATCTTCTTGCATAGCCGTCTCAGGCTCCGGCTCTGACTCTCCCGCCTGCGGGGTTGTGCTCCACGCGCCTTCGTCATCTGACGCTGCTCGCCTTTCTGAGGGAAATCGGTCGAGCATGTGGAGGTGTCGAGCGAGGCATCTCTCGCGCCTGCATCGAGGGTGTGGGATCGACAAGCGCCGACGGACATGCGGCCGACGGAGAGGAGAGGTAGATGGGCCCGCGTCGGACTCCTCGCTCGAACCGTCGTCTTCCGGCGTCCTCGCGCGCTTCGTGCCGCGGTGCGTGGCCGAAGCCGAAGTCGGAACTGTCTGCGTGGCGTGCGCAGGAAAGGCCTGATCAGGTTGATCAGAGGGCGATGCTTGCTGTAGCTCCGGCGCGTTGTCTTCTGAAGGTGCAACACGCGGAGGTGTGGGAGCTCGAGGAAGCAGGAATTCGCGGCCTGAGAGTCAGCAGAGTCATCATCAGCATTTAAAAAGCAGCTAATCGCGTAATGACTTACGTGCGCGAAATGGGGAGTATCTTGGGTTTGACTGGAGTTCCGTAGTACCCTCAGCAGAAGGATCTACCATAAGATCCTCCGTGTCGTTTGAATCTTCGCTCGCAACTAGATCCTGTACTTCTGTGGCGCATCCTAAGCCACCTGTTTGTATGTTGCGGTACACATGAACGTACCACTCTCTTCCGTTGACGTATCCTCATCTTCATCGGCGTCGGTCACGGACTCGGCGTCGATTTCCGGGACGGCCTGGCTCCGAGATGACGTGTTCTCCTCACCAGCGGTCTCGGAGAGGGTTTGTTGCTGGTCAGGCCTGTGTACGGCGCTTTGGAACGTGTTGATAAGTCGGGATGCTGCCCGACCAATGAAGGCAAGGGATCGCTTGCCAGCAGAGGAAGCAGTGGTGCTGAAGAAGGGAGTCATTTGGACGATGTCGGAGGTCACAGCAAGATTTTGGCAGCAAGAGCTGGTGATGGGTTCTTGTTATCACGTCCACGGCATTATATGACCTTTTGAGCACAAAGCGCCCCGTACGAGGCCACCAGGCAGGGTCTCGCCACATCTCAATTCCAGTGGCCGGGGCACAAAGCGTGTATCCAAGCGAGGCGGCGTCCTATTTGACCAGTCGAGCAACTCATCAGTACTAACCATAGTTATGGTATGTGTACGAGCTATGCCAGTATGGATTGAATCCGCGCACCGTATTGTTCTAAGCGTGCATACGGTCGCTCTGCTGTACATCTGACTGCTGGATTTCGTTCTCAACAATTGTTCGTGGCCCATCGCAAACATCTGGCGCCTATCAAGGGCGCACCGCCACCATTTTCTCCGTGGCACTTTCCAAGGGGGATTTTCGGACGCGCACCCTCATGTACCCCTCTCTATCTGGTTTAGTTTCTCTGTTTTGTGCTCGCTTTGCTCTGGATACAAGGACGATAGGTGCCTCTGGGCATATGACCCATGGAATCGCGCGGAATGCCACTCGGCAGTGCTGACGCTTTGACCCGCCGGCGATGGGAGCGCTCGTGGCGTGGATACCACGTTTCTTGTTCTACAGAGGGGGTAAGTGCCCGCGCCCTTGTTTTCAGAACACTTATGACAATGATATGGTCAGTTATCAGCAGCGATGTGCCGTCTAATGGACGCGCATTCGCTCTGGCGGGGAGCTGCTCCATCGATAAGCTCGCGCGCTGTGGGAGCGGTCAGGAACGAGCTCGCGACCCCCAGAGCGCCATGAGCGATAGGGCGCATCGCATGTGAGGGATACTTGGGCCACTGCGCGCATTGTCCATTTCGGAGTGCCGCACGGCCGCGCACATCCGAACTCCGCGCATCTCACTAAAGGCGCTAGAAAAGGTAGAGCGCGAGGTCATTTTGTGGCCTGAGCCCGTGCGCGAAGTGCGCGGCGTAGAGCATGCGCGAGCATTTGCGCGGCCTCGCGCGGTGACCGGCTATTCGGAGGGGCGGATCGATAAACGCACTGTAGCGAGGGACCCTGCGAGCTGACGGGACAAAGCGCCCGGGAAATTCTTGAGCATGGACCTACGCGGTCTCGCATTGATCAGCCCTCCCTATATAAGGGCCCCAGTTGGCTCGCCCCCCTCCCTCTTTCATACCCCCATCATCTCCCTATCTGCACCGTCCTCCGGACTGCCCTCCCTTAGTCACCATCTGCTCCCCACCTGAACACACTCTCACACACTCTCAAAATGCTCTCCCGCCTTGCCGCAAAGAAGAACGCGCGCGTTAACGCCGGTCAGTACCCCCGTCACGCCTCCGCGTGGTCAAAGCTCAGTTTTAGCCACAACCCTGCAGCCGAATCTTCCGCCGCCGCCAACGCGTCCAATGCTCAAGCATCCCAGCCTAGCACTTCCAGCTCTACCTCTCCCATGCGCACACGCTCGGGGAAGCGTCTAGTTGCCCCGATAGCTGATGGTGTGAAGGCCGTGAAGGCCAAATTGGGCGGCGGCCGACGGGGCAAGAAAGCCCCCGAAGAAGCGCCTGCTGTTGCAGGCCCTTCCACATCTGTGCAAGCCGTCGCAACGTATGTGTGCATCTGACAAACTGTGTAGTATCAATCCTGATATCTATTTTCCACAGAACGCCAGAAGCCGGTCCTGCACCCGCCGCATCTGCCCCCAAGGGAAGGTCAAAGCGGTCGACAAGCACACGGGGTCGGTCAACCAAGGGAAAGGCCTCAAAAGCGAAGTCAGCCCCCAAGACCAAGGCCCCAGCACCGCCGGAAGAGGTTGCAGAAGAAACCGCAGAGCAGTCTCCAACCGTGATCATCCCAGCACAAACCAATGGTGCTCCCGCTGCAACTAACTCGACCGGCGCAAATGCGCCTGCTGTTCCTCTTCCTGACGCGTCCAGCTCCTCTTCCTCGACTGCCTCTCGTCGGTATGTTGTCCCGGAGAACCGTCGTATCACGCGCCAGTATGCATTTTTCTTCGACAAAGATGGCTGGCCGCTTCCCCAAGGAACGTACCCCGAGGAAGTGCCCGAGTCCTCGTCTGCCCCGGCTCCCTCTGCCCCTTCTGCCTCCAGCCCTGCTCCGCTCCCAGGGCGTGCAATCCCGGAGCATCACCGTCTCAAGCGCCAGGGTGCCTTCTACTTCGACAAGACCGGGCGGCAGCTTCCGCAGGGTGCATATCCTGGCGATGTGCCCGAGTCTTCTGAGCGGTCCTCTGTGTTGCAGCAGCTCGCCCGTGAGGTCAATCTGGATGATCTCATGCGTCCCCGCGCAATCGCTCCCATCGGAAGCATCTACGGCCTCGAACGGTTCCGGCCGAAGTACACACACCCGTACAGGCCGCTCATCATCCCGGTGCCGAAAGACGATATCATCGTCTTCCCTTCCGTACCCCCCGCCGTCCAACCGACGGAAGAGTGGAACCCTATCGTGTTCCCCACCGTCACCGATCCGGAGGTGCTCCCGGAGCCTGCACCGAGAGCGGGGACGCTCATCACGAGGCAGAACGCTGCCTTCTTCGACGAGAACGGGCAGGTGCTCCCCACGGGCAGGGAGGGCGCAGACGAGCTGGAGCCCATTGGCGAGATTGTCGCCAGCATCCTCAAGGCGGGCTGCACTGGGCCCTACCCCTCGACCTGGCGCGGCTCTCTGTTCGAGCAAGAGGAGACGGCACCCGCCGCCCCAGCGTCCGCCCCTTCCGCCTCCGACCCTCCCGCCGCGAACGACACTGCGGCGGCGCGCCCGATGCGCTCTCTCCCCGCCATCCCGCCCAGCCGCCGCCTGACCCGACAGGGCGCGGTCTACCTGGACAAGGATGGCTTTGCTCTTCCTCCGGGCGTGACGACCACCGCCGTGGAGCAGTTTTCGCGGGCGTCCGCCCCCACGACCCCTCACGCGCCTTCTGGCCGCTCTGCGGCCCAATACCCCAAGGTCGTCAGCGGGGGTGCGAGTGCTGCGCAAGCGGCCGATGCTGGGCCGTCCACGTCTGCTCAGCCTGCGCCATCCGCAAGGCGCGCTGCCCCTACCGCTCGGCGTGCCCCCCGCACACCTTCCCGATCCCGCCTCGGGGCCCTGTTCGCGCGCCGCAGCCTGTCCCAGCTCGCCTCGTACGCCCGGACCACGAACGAAGAGCAGGTTCCTGGTCCTGTTCCTGGCCCTGCCCCACAGGCCATCAACGCCTCGGCGGAGGTGGACAGGAAGGGCAAGAAGCGTGCCCGTGAGGACGAGGACGACACCGTGGAGGCAGCGGAGGTCGAGGCGACGCTCGACCAGGCGCCGCAGAAGCGCGCCCGCACGATCACGACCACCGTCAGCGTGCGGTCGTACACCGTAGAGTGCGGGAGGCTGCGGGCCAAGATCTCCGTGATCCCCATCCCAGCGCTCGACGCCAAGAGGTGCGGCGGGAAGTGCGACATCGTGCTCTTCCCAGCGGAGAAGGAGGACGTCGCGGAGAAGGCGACGGCGACGAAGAGGTCCCGTGAGGACTTTGAAGATGGGAGCCCGGAGCCCGCCAAGGACGCGGACGAGCCTCCGGCGAAGAAGGCTCGTGTTGAGGCTTGAGCGGCGTGGCTGAAGCCGACAAAAGGACATGGACTCTGTACTATAGATGCGTGTATAAACTTATCGCATAAATACCTCTCCGTAGCATACCTGTGTCCGTCTTGTAGAATACCCTGTCGTCCGTGCGGTTTGTAAACTCAATCTATACTTTTGCTGATCGAAGCCTTCGTCGGTGCGTTGAACGGAGCAGACGGTGAATACTCTGTAGGCACAACAGACACAAGCTCGACCCGCCTTTGTGCAGGGGAGACGCTATTGAATGACAGGAGCAACGGTCGGGGACACTGCTCACTCAGTCGCTCTCATCCAGTAAAGCCAATGTGCCGACATATGACACGGCAACAAATGTCCATTATCAACCATAGTTCAATACGGGATTAGCAGCAAGTGGGGTAACCTCGAGCCATATCTCCTACCACACATGCACGACGCCGCCATCCACGCCCATACCAGACCCGGGGTATCCCATACTAGACCAAGCAGCCCAACCAGATCCACCCTCCACCCTACAAACACCAGCCCACAGCAACACCGGGGTCCCTGAGCGGCCGGTTCTCCGACAACGTCAACGCATAGCATAGACACTCCCGCTCCCGATCCTGCCGACCCTGTAGGCCATACATCTTCGCCAAGAAGTACCACGCCTCCGGCACGTCCCACGCAGGACCCTTCGTCAAGGCCGAGAGCAGCCCGACGGCGAGGTCGACGTTGTCCTTGTCCGCGGGCTCCATCCCAGCTCTAGGCTTGCCGTGGTTCTGGACGGCTGCGAGGTAGACGCGGCACAAGTGGATCGTCGCTGATACGTCGTTGGGAGCGATGAAGAGGGCTTTTTGGAACGCCTCTAATGCCTTGCGATCCTCGTCGAGCGCGAGATAGTACAGTCCGAGCTATTACAATGGTTTCTTAGTCGCACGTTCAACAGAATGATGAGGATGTAGAGTAGACCGACCTGCACCCAAACGGCCGGATTGCTTTCGTCGCGCACCTCCGCCTCCTGGATCGCGCCGCGCGCTTGCTCGATCTTGCCCAACCGTCGGAACGTCGCAGACGACATGAGCCACAGGTTGCTCAACAGTCGACGATCCTTTGCCAACCTGACATTGTGTCGCGAAAGCGTCGGGGTGGTAGCGGGCGGCGGAGGCGGGGGCGGCGGAGGTGGCGCTTCCAATAATGACAGGTCCTGTTGCGATGCATGTATGCTCAGGTGCTGACGCAAGTGGATCGACGACGCTTGGAAGGGTGTCTGGCCGAGCAATGCACGGAAGTCTACCGCTATACTGTCAATTACCGCCCGCGCGCATCGACGTCATGGCATGACCTACCGGGAGCAGAGTTCGAGCGCTTGAGGTGCATGCCATTGTGCCTCCCAACGTTGTGGCCGATCTTCTTGGAAATGGTGGTGACCCTCGCACGGCCCTTGTGCACCCCGCTGATGAACACTTCGCGAACCTTCTTGCCCTTGCCGCGGTTGGTATCGACAGATAGGCGCTTCTCCCCGGACGGCTCTTCCTTCCCATTCATACTGGTACGGGCGAGCTGGTCTTGCGAGAAGGCAGGACTGTGCGCCATTGGCGACGCTGGCGTGACAGTGATGGGTATAGGAACGTCGAGGCTTGCCCTCGAAGCTGGCTCCGGTTGTTCCTGTACAGGTGGGAAAGTCGCGGATGTACGCACGCTAGCACCTACACCGTTCACGCGCTTCTCCGTAGATGAGTACATTGACGGCGGCTTGATATCTTGCGATGCGCGTCGACTGTCGATGGACATTCGCCCTTGAGAGAGGTAAGCGAAGGGTAAGCATGCATTTGAAGGATTGACGACGTACTGTCTTCGATGCCGACCTCCCGTTTCTCGGAAAACCATTGGAAGACCTCGACCCACTTATCGCCAGTACCCTCAGGGCCCTCGACAAACTCGCTCAGCGTCAGCTGCGTCATCCTCAACTGCAATGCCTGCTCGAAAGTCTCTTGTCGATTCGGCGACGGTCGGTCACCGAGCGGTTGCAGTAACGACGAGGACGGAGGAAGCTCAGTGGCTTCGGAATCAAGCAGCCTAGCAGCGGCCGTCTGAACATCATGACCGTTGGGCTGCTCTGAGGATGCCGCATAGTCATGAACGAGAACACCATCGGGTGCATCGCCATTAGCCCCGACACCATTGGGCTCCTGTTCTTCCTCTTCGTCACCCTCGAGGTCGACCTCGCTCACGCTTGCACCCATCTCGAGCACTTCCCTGGCAGCCTTCCAATCACCAGAGGCAGTCAGTAGGAGACCCAGTAAGTGCCAATGCCGAACTTCCGAGGGATCGCCTTCTACAGCGGCGCGGGCATGGACGATCGCGGTTTGGAGGTCCTGCGAGGCTCCCGGTCTGAGATACGCCAATGCGAGATGATGATGTGTGGACGGTATTGGATGTGTCTCGAGGGACGCGTGCAGGAGGGCAAGAGAATCCTCAAAGCGCTTCGTGCGGGTAAGCACGTCCTGCTCTGAAGTACTGTGTCAGGTCGATGACGCCTGCACAACATGATTGGCTCACCTGTGTACGCCATAGCGATGTGCCACACGGCCTCTGCGAGCTGGACAGTGGCAAGTAGCGCCTTGTCGCTGACGTCCAGTCGCGTCTTCGCCTTTTCAAGTATCTCGCCTGCCTCCTTCGCCTCATCGACAGCCTTACTCAGATCCGTCTGAGCTAACGCTAGCCTCGAGAGCATACGAGATCCATGCACGAGTGTTTGCACCCAGTGCGCGTCCGTATCGATGTCCTTTCCCGCACCGAACGCGCCAGCCGACTCGGCTGTCGCGGTTTCCGCCTCGGCCATACTGGCCTCCCGCGCTTTGCTGACGATCTGCACGTACAGGCGCAGAGTGCGCTTCGCGAGCTCGGGGTCTCCCGCGACGTAGAAGAGTCGGCTCATGTGCCGAAAGATCTTGAAGGAGTTGAACGTCAAACGTGTCGCCCACCACAGTACCTATTCTCCACTGTTAGACATCGCCTGGAGTGTATCCCGCCGCGTTAGTACTTACATCGATCACCCATCCCGCATACTCTCCGATAGCACCATCTGCTTCCCAAGCTGCGACTGACAAGTCGACAAGGTCCTCGACCTTGACGTTTCGCTCGCCCGCCTTGGGGAACGATGTGCTCACGCTCAAAATAGCTCGATACTCCTGCACGACCGACCTAGCTGTGCTGATCCAACGATGTGGCTTGTCAGCGCCCGGCTTCGGCGCAGGCGCTGCGCGCGCCTTGAGTATCAGCGCACGTAGGTGAAGGACCGCAACCGTCGAACGTTGCTCCGAGCGGAACAAAGGCGGCCAATGCGCACTGCACGCGTGGTACTGCTGGAAGAGCTGCCATAGCGCGCCGTTCTCGCCGTCGGTCCGCGTGACGTCACATATCCGCGCACCAAGGATGATTCCCCGCCGGAGGACGCGTTCGACCCATCTCCAGAGTTCGCGATAGCGGGCGAAAGAGCTGTTATCCGGCGATGCAGATGCGCCAGACGCGGCGTTTGGGACGTATGTGGGGATCTCCGAAACGACGCCAGCGATGAGGGGGGCGGCGGTCAAATACGAAGCAAAGGCCCTTCGTGCGTCCTTGGTATCCAGAGTCTCATAACACATTCCTAGGTTGAAGTTGAGCTATAGCGAGGAATGCGTTCACCTACCGCCGACCCACCTTTGAGGCATATGCTCCTGATTTGTTCTACCGCGGACCATGATCTGCCTTCATTGATGTCTGCGACGGAAGCAGAAGACTGAGCAGAGACGAAGCTTCCTGTCCATGAGGAAGAGAGAGACGTGTTAGAGGTGGTCCCTGGGACCTGTAGGGTCGCGGGAGCCGAGCGTGTAGTACCAGAGGGAAAAACGGGACCTTGGGCGTCCGACAGGTCTTTCAGTTGTGAAAGATGCTCCAGACATTCAGAAGGGCGGCGCAATGCATATGCGTAGTACGCCAGTGCAGCTCTGACCGACTTCAAAGCAATGACATAGGTCAAAATATTGTACTGACAATATACTCAGCTTCACGTACATCGGAAGCACCAGCATCCATCTGCTTGAGTGTATCATACCCCGCCAACGCCTCATCAATCCTCTCCTCGGCTAGCCTGCACTCATCTCCCAGAACGAGTACGCCTTGAGGGCCGACATCGCTACCATCGAGGCCCGTTGCGTTTGCAGACAGTAGAAGGGACAGAGCTTGCGTCTGGGAGGCGAGCTCCGCGACATCTTGGTGGCCTGGGCAGTGTTTATTGAACTTGCGCAGGAGGTCTGACCACGAGACAGCTCTGCCATGCACATCCTTCGCCGGAAAACGTGCGTCCCATTGACCTGCTGTCAACGCCGCCCTCAGTTGTCTCCAGTAGTGCGCCGGTTTCCCCTGCGCCATGATGTCGAGCTAGCCCAGGAGAGTGCCGCAAAGCGAGAATTCCAAAGCGGGCCGATAGCGTACGAGATATCAAAAGCCGCTCTCTTGCAATTCAGTATGTTTGGTTTAGCTGTGGGGTAAACTGTAGCTTGGGCGCAGAGGCACAAGGAGTGAGTTTAGGTGAGGAGAGTAGCAGGTAAGTAGTGGCAGAGTAGCACGTCTATTGGAGTGATGACACCACGGTCATTAGATCAGTATACTTGATAAGGTAAATATTACCGGTACGATCAATCAATACGCTTGCTTAGATAGCCATAATAGCCTGTCAAGCAAACCTTGATTGGACACAATAGAAGCATTTGAAAGGTGGGATTACCTTGAGTAAGAACTGTAGTAAGGTGCAATAGTACGGATCAAAACATCTTCATCATATTTGCGGCGCTCTGACAATAGTAATCTGATAATCTACTGGCGTAGGGCCGGAGTCAGAACTTCTTCAAGTTCCTGTTCACAACGTTGACCCCCGGGTAGACTGCTCTATCTCTCCTGCAATACAGACCAGCGTTCCCCTTTATGACATTTTCTACAAAACATTCTTGACACTGAATATGGTATGCGTTATATGCGTTCAAGGGCGAGATCTCGTCGCATTGACCTTGCCACTTACCAGCTATATCCCATGCCCAGGCCACAAAGTGCCACATGGCATTTGGCTGAACCCCCTCCCTGAAATCCAAACTCGAAGCACCAGCGTCATGTGTGCTTGGACCACCGCAACGGCTCGCGGGCCACACTAGAACGGAACAAGGTCGGCTCGCAACTCCGCGAGTCCGCAGAACAAAGCGCCGGTGGTGGCCCCCGATTGTGCTATTGTCCACGCTTGGATGTGCCACTGGTCAAAGCGGTTCAGTGCGCCCCCACATAACGGCGGCGACGCGCTGTTCGATGCCCACATTTCTTCCACCGCTACCACTACCATCGCCGTCGCCGTCGAGTAAACTCCTCGCGTCACCCCAATCAATCACAACCGCCACCTCTAATCAGAATGTCTTCCACTCAGCCCACCTCTTCTGCGTCCGAGTCCTCTGCTCAGTTCGCTACGCAGACGGATCACTCTATCCCCAACCTCGCTGACCTGCGTCAGCTCACCCTTGAGAGCGGGAGGATTATCGACCTCCCGTTCTCCATCCTCAGGGACCCCGCACCCAAGCCCACCGACTTCCTCCACCTCCAGCACTACTTTGAGGGGAAAGACGGCGTACCCGTCGACCTCTCGAAGTGCGAGAGCGCAGACGAGGCCATCGACGTGCTCGCCGATGAAATCGAGGCGATCCGCCTCTTGCTCTACGGCTACGTCGTAAACTTCAAGCGGTACGTGGACCGCTTCGAGGAGGCTCACGAGAAGATTCGCGAGGAAATCAGCGGTGTTCGCGAGTCGTACGACGGGCTCGCGAAGCTCGTCACGCCGGCACACCGCGCCGCCATGAGGGTCGAGTAAGTGCTCATAGATGTGTAGATTATGCGCAAACTCACGTTTGTCACAGGGAGAAGTTCTACGAGCTAGAGGAGAGAATAAACCGTCTCCCGGCTCCGGTCGCAAGCGTTCCGAAGCCGCCGAAGCTGTACAGGGGTCCCCGTGGGGGCCTCAAGAACCCTCTCCTCTCAGCCGAGGAGAACCAGATCATCCAGGCCCGCCAGCGCCAGCGCAACGAGGAGCGCGCAGAGATCCACGGGGTCATCGAGGCCGCGAACAAGCTCGTGGACGCGGCCATCTTGAAGGACGTCTTCGATCCCCCGCGGCCCGAGCCCCAGCCGGAGAAGGAGGCGAAGGAGCCTCGCAAAAAGCACGCCTTCACGCATGAGCTCTCGCTCAAGATCGACAAGGTCTCCAAGGGCGTGCAGGAGGCGCGCAAGCTCCTGTCGACCGCGCAGGTCGTCACGATGCACGAGCTGGCGGTCCTCCGCTACCGGGAGGATGAGATGGAGGAGAACGCGAAGGAGCTCTGGAAGTGGCACGAGACCGCAGAGGGCATCGCGCTCACGGCGGGCAAGGTTTCTGAGATGAACCAGTATGTTCCGACCCTCTTCTACTGCTTTAGCCATATAATAATTTATTCCTTACAGGCGCCGCATCGACAACTACCACAAGTGGGCGTCGGGATGCGAAGAGGCGGTAGCTTCCATGGCCGACGCCGCGGCGGCGCAAGATGGGTCCGCGGCTCCTACGGAGTCCGAAAATGCCACGGATCCCCCCGCTGCTGCCGCTACCGATAACAATGGTACTGCGCAGTCAGCAGCCTCATCTCCACCGCCACCCAGCATCCCCGTAGTCACCCACCATAGTGCACCTTCTCTAGATGGCGATCTCTATGCGCTCGTTATGGACCTGTCGTGCACGAAGTCGTACGACGAGCTTACGAGGGAAGAAGCCATCGACGTGCTCAAGTCCCTGCCTCTTCGCGTGCACTTCGTTCCCTACATCAACTCGGAGACCTCTGCCGATGAGGAATGCAACGGCGAAGTCACGAACGTCGCACCGGACGCAGACAAAGTCGCCGACGATGACGACGCACTGGCACGCAAGGTCCAGGCAGCGGACGATTCGGCCAGCGAGACGGCGTGTCCTTCCCCAGCAGCAAAGGCGGCGGCCACAGACCCCGGCCTCGTGAGCTCCAGCCCTGCAACTCCAGAGCGCGAGCAATGCCCGACGAAGCCTCGGTCGCGCAAGCGCGCCAGGCAGGATGACGACCTGGAGGCCTACAGCAGCCCGCGAGGCGCGGACGCGAGTCCTTGCCCTGCAACTAATGGTTCTCCGACGAAGAAGAAACGAGGCGGTAGCGTGTAAACACCGAATGCGGCTCGCTGCTGGTGTTGGTGCCACTCTTAGATGTCTTCCTTGTCTTGGTGTACCTCTGGATAATTGTAGCTTGTACGTTGTATATTGTAGTTCTTAGCCGATACCCTTAGTGTACCGAGTTTTGTGATAGAATCGCAGTGTATTATCGCAAGAGACCTTTGACATCTCGACGTGCAACAGCTTCGACTTGCGTGTTGAGACTCGACATGAAATGACTGGCAGACTCGGAGTGCGTCTAGGTCCTTGGCCAGCGATTGGCGTGCCGTAAGCTTTAGCGCGCAATGGGCGCTTTCGGTGTTGCAACTTTCTTGCACACTGCCACCATCTTTGTGCACCAGCATCTGGCAGGCCATTGACTTTTCCAGCCGTTTGGGCATGGCTAACACCGAGTCACCTAAAGAAATCATCATGATTGAAAGACATTGTCTTGTTGAAGCAATCCATAGCGCGCCGCGTGGCCGTTGAAGGAATACTTGGTGTTGTTAGGATGAAGGCAGCGCTTTGTTCCTCCTGTCATCCCGCGTGGTCAAACCTCTATTGACCTTCCTCAGCTACTTAACCCCCAGAGCACCCAAACGAGTTCCGCATGATATACACCCTACTTTCTTCATCCAACACGCTAGTACTATACCATACAGACAACCAAGATGCAACCTCGCACTAACGACGGACCTGCGCCTACCAACGCATCGACGAGCAGCAAATATGCGAGAGTTTCCACCCAATTCGCCCCTAAAGGGCGCGCATACACTGGCAAACTATCCGGTCTGATGCAAGTGCCGATGGATGTTTTCTTTGAGGTACGTCCACACTCGTGACCGCACCAGCTCACGCACTGATTAGTGGCTATGTCATGTTGCGCTACCCGTAGATTGCATCTCACCTCCGACCAATCGACCTGCTGCAACTTGCTCGAACTTCTAAGACTCTCCGCTCCGTCTTCCTCTCTCGAACAAGCAGATCTGTGTGGCTTGCTTCCTTGAATCGCATCACTGGCCTTCCACCATGCCCAACCGACATGACCGAGCCTGCGTACGCTGCGCTCTTGTTTGATCGCATATGCATGGTGAGTTTCCACGTAAGGATTTGCCTCAGTATGATCGCTCATTAAGATGACCTTCAGCTTTGTAGCGCGACTCGTTCCAACTGGGTAGACTACGCGATCCGCCTGAGACTCTGCAAATCTTGTTACCGCGCGCAGTGAGTAACCACTTTGCCACTGATGTGGTCATTTGCATACATCTTCACGAGAGCTTACCTACGTGGCTCGTCTCTCAGTATCAAAAAGGGCAAGGATATAGTCGACGATTGGGTGTACGATATCCGCAACGGCAACGACGCGATTAGGTTTTGTATGGCCATGACGCCATGTGAAACCAGTAGATGTATGTACATGGACATGCTCGACAATTATCCAGGGCGAGATTACCTGGCCTCTTATATCTCCACGATCTAGACATCGGAATAGCGCACACCTTGGAAGCGCCTTTGTCGCACACCAAAGACATGAAGTACTACGGGCCTCAGCTATTGGACAGCGCACAGAGGGACTGGCCTGATAGACTGGAAGGTCAGTCCGAGGAAGACTTCCTCGAATCCCTCTGTTTCGACAGCATCAGGCGGCACCAAGTGAGCCTCTACACTTCCGCAGTCTCATGCCGCGGCGTTGACACCTTGTGGTAGCATGCAACCGCGCTTCTCCAATGGAGAAAGGATACAGCCACTCAGAAGCAGGAGGAGGGTAGTATCATTCGCGAGAGATGGAAAGAAAGGTTCGTTTCTCAGTCAACCGGTGCTGGTGCCTGTCGTAACGTCGCTCACTATCTACGCGCTATCAGTGTCACGCAAAGGCTCAAGGCCATCGGATATTCCGAAGACGACTTTCCGGACTCGCGCGAGTGGGACAAACTCGTTAAGCAGCCTAAGGAGCTCACTGATCGCAGTAAGTCTACGTTCTTGGGTATGACGGCCCCGATGCTTTTGCGAGTGTACTGAAGCGCTGTCGCGTGCAGTCTGGAACAATGTACAGCCGAAACTACTAGCCCTCATCCACCAGGAGGCAGAGAGAAGAACTCACGAGGAGTTTCAAGCACGAGTAAAGCTCCGTTTGCACAGTATAGCCGGATACGTCGACGTCGTTACGAAGCAGATGCCAGAGTCTGAAAGAGAGCTGTTGCCCAACACCTACGACCTCCACCACCTTCCCCTCTTGCTCGCGCTCGCGAAAAAGGATGACGCACAAGGGGACGTTGCAATCGCAGATGTCCTAGCATTGGTGGCTGAACTTCCGTCGGAACTCGCGCTGTACAAGACACGTGCCCAAGATCTCGCTGTCAAGATCTTAGCAGACTCCCTCGAGGCTCGCTCTGCCTCTGAGCAACTGTTGAAGGAAGAAGTGACGTCCCTCCCTTCCGAAACAATCATAACGAGGCACTATGCCGTCTTCAGGTGCAATCCAATCTTCTGCAGTACAGACCCGCGTTCGTTCAGGGACATGCATGCACATTGGCGGACGGCGCACCCACAACGCCCGTGGGGAAACGTTGATGACACGTGGTTCATACAGCCATTTCCCGGGGTACTTGAATGCCAAGTGGGACAGAACATGCTCGAGGCCGCGGGTCTTCCCCTCGACACGCCCATCGACACCCTCACAGAGCTAATTCGAAGTGGACGACTGTACTGCAATTGCCAAGATCCAGCGCTTCCGCCGCCAGAACAACTTGACTGGCCCAAACTGGTGCGTATTTTCACACGCGCAAGGCTCGATGCCTCTCATCCGTCCTATCAGCTCGTGCACGTCGTTACCGACGTCGCTCAGTT
Organism: Cubamyces lactineus; assembly: GCA_022376465.1. Lineage (NCBI taxonomy): Eukaryota > Fungi > Basidiomycota > Agaricomycetes > Polyporales > Polyporaceae > Cubamyces > Cubamyces lactineus. The sequence continues at coordinate 963,543 of JACDTU010000006.1, read as the reverse complement.
CTCAGCGCACCGCCGTAACGCGTACGTCCCGTCATCCTTTCCAGCCTCATGTTGGCAAGCGATACTAACTGCTTAGACCCCGTAGTAAGATGGATATAGGTGCGGCGGATGCAAAGTACGTCATGAGAACACTTCACACCTTCGCGGAGCCAGACAATGCTTGCATCAAGTTACTCCCGGCAGGCGCAGATACCGCCCCTGCGCGTGAGCGCGCGACCGTTATAGACGTCAAGACGCGCACAAGAGTGGAGGACCGTCTTGCTGCCCGACCCAATGCGGCCGCGAAGCACATCTGTCGCGTCTGCAGAAATCTAGCGGCGACTCGTCGTAGCTGGGTCATGCGCAGTCTTATATTACCAGATACCCCCGAGGAAATTGTCCACCATCTACGTGCCTGGTACGTGGAACAGACTATCCGTGCATTGTGGTCTAAGCTGATAGCATGTGGGGGCTAGGCACGACAAGGAGTTCCAGAAATGGGACATTGTCTTCGTCACACTTTGATGCCTCGCGGATTTCCACCAAAGTTCGTCAGCTATGCGACTTCCCCTTTTCCCTCTCACATACTACATGCAGGTTAGTAGAGGCCTCTCATACTGCGGTTTGTACACGATATTTCAGTACCAATTCATTTACGCCGTTGCGCAATGACCCGGGATCTTTACGAATATATATCGCTTCTCTGACATGGATGTTCCTATCCGTCTGCACTCTTGGGTCGCTCTACCAGCCCAGATCCGAGTGAGGTCGTCAGGCAGTACATATTGCTTGGTACCGCCGAAGATGTTGTAAGAGAAACAGTAAAACGAATGACGAGAGTGGGATTCGAACCCACGCCCGTGAGGACCAGATTCAGGAAACACCTTAGTCTGGCGCCTTAGACCGCTCGGCCATCTCGCCATGGAAGCGCTACGGCTTTACAAGGCCAAGTCGTTGGGCCCTGCCCAGTCAACACTCAGCCCGGTTCCGCAAGACCTCCTCCACTGTCCACTGGCAGCCAAGAGGTTGAACGCGGGTAATGCCCAAAGGCATGCCTCAATAGGTCAAAATGGAATGCTCAAGACAATGGTGCATTTACATTTTCACAGCAAGGTCGACACAAGTAAAACAGATGGCCCGAGCGTTCTGCATCAACCGTCTGGAAAGATTCATACGTCTACTAGCTCAAGGTCAAGCACTTCGATCGTAGTGCCATTGACCAAGAATAAACTTAAGACACCATCACCACCTGCGCTTGTGTCCAATCTGTACCGGTCAAAGAGCGGCTCCCATCCACAACCGCTGGGAGCCTCCCAAACAGCTTCCCAGTCGCGGAAGTGCCCCGCCGCAGTGCTACGCAAGATGCTGATAGCGGAGGAGTTGGGTGCATTCGAGGGCAGAATCGCCAATAGTGAGTTGTGTCGGGAATTCGGAGGCGCGACAAGTTTTCCGCGCTTGCCGATGACGGTGGGCGTGCCAGTGACGTTGTTCGCGCTTACGAGCTCAGGTGCAAGGGGAAGCGGGGTGCGTGTCCAGTGCGAAGTCGTGCTACGCCAGTAGTGGTACCTGGGAGACGTATGAGGGCCCATTGAAAAAGACAAGTACAATGCACATACCATCGTTCGGTGCCGGTAGTGTTCTCCCGATTCAAAACGTGAATGCGGCCCTCGCCATCAATCGTCTGAGCCTCCTGGTTCAAGATTCCGCTGATCTCAGCCGTCAGCTAACCGACATAATGGTCGGCAATGTATGTATGCTACGCACCCGTACTTGGGGATGCTGAATATAGTAATCCCTGCAGAGACGGGAACAATGGGTTGCTGAGCGGTCATATTTGCTACGGTTTGATTCCAATTGTTCAACCACGTCTCTCCGAGATCCGTACTGAAAGCGAAGATCATATCGTGGTTCTGCGACATCGATCAGTCACTACTCGACAACACACACTCGAACAGGACCTACATTCTCTGGGCCGTTGGGACCTGCTTCGACCGCGACATCTTGGCCTGTATCATCCACATAGTCCCGATATGTCCTAAACGCCGATGAAGACATGCAGAAATGCACATGAGCAGTTGCTCACCATGTAACTTGCAGATGTCCCCGAAAATCGAAATCGATGCCATTGATGTAGGCGTTGTCTAGAGTGGACTCAATTTCCCCTGCGCATTGCGAGAAGGCTATACATACTATTGACTCCCTATGAGAAGCAACCGTGCACCGGGGTCAGCTAACGTCACCGGGTGTTTAGTGGTTAGAAGCTGACCTCAAGGTATCTACCGATCTGAGTCCAGCCTTTGTTGGGGATGTACTTGTACAGCCAGTCGTCACCAAGGCCGGAGCGACCAACCCGAAGTTCTAGTACGAGGTCTGCACCTTCTGCATGCTGCTGCGCGACCGCAGGAATCGAGAGGAAACGCGGGTAGGTGATATTGATGAAGTAGACAGACTTGTCCAAGTTCTCAAGTCCTGGAAGATAGTTCTGGGGGCGAGCGCGTTGGTTTAGGCGCAAAATAGGAACGCGCGTGCCTACCAAGATTGGACCAAAAAGAGACGGAGCCCATGCTGTCTCGTCTGGCTTTGTGGCAACACCGCTCTGGGACACACGATAATTCAAGTTGTTGTCGTGCTGATCGAAGCCAATATGCAGCGTGCCATCGCCGTGCGAGATCCCCAAGGATATTCTGCGTATATAACGTCAGGAGTTACTATGGAGGTAACAAACCAGTACGGCGTACACATCGTGCCCATCGTCGTCGGTCTGGTTGTAATCCATGAACGAGAACGACTCCCAAGCTGTGCTCTGCCCTAAGAGGGCTCTGCGAGCAAGCGACGGGTGTCTCACGGATGCGTTATTGGCATCATCGACATAGAATGCAGCATACTGGTAGCCTAGAGGCCTCCTCAGCATGGATCTAGTTGTACGCAAGGTTTCGGGCTCACCGTTGAAGGTCACTAGCGCGTCTTGCTGGAATGACTCCCCATTCAACCTATTTACAGTCTGGGGGTCCTGGCCAAGGGTGGAGATGTCCACGACGCGGAGACTAGCGGCGTGAACCTCGTAGACAACCCAAGCTAACGTTAGCAGTACTTTGCTGAGCAGCATGGTGGCGCATTTAGCGAACGACCGGTGTTTTTTGTAGCCTTCGCCATCTATATAGCTTGACTGACGGTCCGCTTATCGTGAGTTGAGAGGATCTTCGGAGACATGACCTGGTCATTGCATGCAGTAGACATCGTGATCAACGAGCAAGACGCGACGAGCGCGCGGCACGGTCCGATCGCGCAGCGCGCTCGCTTCTTGACCACGATGACATACGCTCGGCGTCTTCGCTCTCTTCGACAACGACCACACTGCTCACCATGGCGTTCGACCTCGGAACTCCCGTGAACACTGCGCTGCTGATTTACATCTTGTACTCTATCCAGCGCATCATCTTCCCGTCGAGTTCGGTGCCCAACACTGTGCCGAACGAGTTCAAGAACGGGTACACTTGGATGCCCAAGGCACACCCGCCGACGCTGCTCTTCCAGACGTACACTCCCAAGACACTTGCGCCCTTCAATGGAGAGGATGGGAAGCGCATCTTGCTTGCTATCAAGGGCGTGGTGTACGACGTCACTGCGGGGAGGAACTTCTATGGGCCCAGTGAGTACTTTGCGATACATCGTCGAACGGCGAACTTACGCCCAGCCAGATGGAATGTATGCGAACTTTGCTGGGCGGGATGCCTCCCGTGGGATGGCTAAGCAGTCTTTTGATGAATGTAGGCTACCTGTTCGATGACTGTCACACACACCGCTGAACGAATATCTGTAGCAATGCTCACTCCTATCGACCAACCTCTGGACAAGCTCGACGATCTCACGCCGGAGGAAATGTATGTTTTGAATCACACAGGTCTTCGACTAGCTAACTCGCAATGCGTCTGTTCGTCGTAGCGAAAACATGAAGGGTGAGTGATCTAGCACTTGGGACTAGTACCCAGAACTGATTGTGGACTAGGCTGGATGGAGCACTTCTCCAGCAAGTACATCGTCTGTGGCAAGCTCGTCGAGAACGATGCCGTCTGAACATGCTTAATTGCTGCTATACATCATTTCAAAGCTTGCTTCTCTCCTAAGACTACTAGTACTAGTCGTTGACATCCTTAGGTGTTCCACAGTGTATTATAATGTCTGCGATTGAAGGTGGCACCTCCTTATCAGAATTCTAGAATAGCTGTCGCAGATGCACCATTCGACCAGTTGTCTCGCAGTTTCGTACATATCTCAAACGACTCTGGAAGATATACGCATAACAGATGTCATGCTAGATTCATCGACGTCTCTGTCGTTCAAGAAGGTAAGCTGGCCGCATATTTGTATGGAATGCCGATGCGACATAGCGCAGACGCGCTATGCACCTGGACCATCATCAGAACATGGGTATCGTGTAATGTCTAGGTCTAGTGCTACAGGTCCGACTTCAGGCTCGCCTGCGCAGTCCGATTCGTCCGAATGGTCTATTGTCTCGTCGCAAGTGCCGTGATGAGGATATCGTAATCAAGCTTCGCCACTGCACACGCCGATGTCAGCTTCTCTCCGCCCTCGTGCCTCGGCCATCGTAACGCGAATCACTCACCCTTCAGGACCAACCTCGTGAAGGCCCGGGCGAGCTCAGGATGGTCGTCCTCGAGCTTGGCCAGGTCCTCCAGACCGAGCTTCCACACGACTGCCGCTCGCTCCACCACGCACGTCGCGTTTCTCTCCAGCCCAGACAATGCCGAGAGCTCGCCCGCGATCGTCCCAGGGACCATGGATTCGACCATTGGTGGTGTCGGGTCTGCAAAGGTGTACGTTGCACGCAGGATGCCAGACTCGACGATGTAGAGCCCATCCGGCACGTCTCCCTGCTTCCATAAGATCGTGCCTTCGGGTACAGGCATACGCTTGAGGTAGGGTATCAGCGGCGCGTACGTATCCCGGTCTATGGGTTCGTAGGACGAGAACGCGCGGACGAGCGTGTTGAATGGTTCGGGTGCGTCTTGAGGGTCTGGAGGGCTGTGGTCTATGGACGCCGCTGTGAGATACACAACTGCTGCGTAGACCGCGAACATGCTTACCGCGCGCGATTGTTCGCCAGCCGGCGTCGAGGAGGGCCGCTCTCCTTGGACTGTCCACAACGGAGCCAGGGAAGGGTATCACGTCATCTTGGCGCCCGGGGAGAGCTATGGCGGATCGTGAGGGGTTGCATCGGAGAACGCGCCTGAAGTTACTCACAAACTGGTAGCGTCTCCGTCTTCTGGGCCCTGAACCATGCTCTCAAGTAGGTGTTCTCGGTCCCTGAGAGGATTGTAGACGTTAGCACGAGCCTTACGATGGCGATGGATAAGACGCACATTCAACGGCATCGCTGAACGTCTCGAAGAGCTCGACGCCATCCATCTCGAGCAACCCTACGTTGCCCAGGGCACGTCCCACAGGGCTATCCACTGTAAAGCCGCAGAGAACGAGCACGACCTTCTTCCCTACCAGTAATCTCTGCACGCGCACGAACGCCTCTGCGGCGCTCATGTCGACTCCAGCGACGAGTGCGAGGTCGAGCACGAGGAAGCGAATGGGGTTCCGCCTCCAGGAATGCTCATCGAGTAGCGCACGGATGGCGTCCTCAACGTGGGTGATCGTGCCGAAGAACATGAAGCCCTGGAGGCGCACGATCGTCGTCTGCTTCGAGACGTCCCGAAGGTAGGCACGGTGCGCGCCCGGCCGGCGCACGGTAGACATGACGCTGTCGCCCGTGTGCAGCGCGCGGATGCTGCGGCGCTGCGAGCTTTGTACGACGAAGAAAATGCCTTTAATGATATCGTCAGTGGTAGGGTGTGCGGTAGGTGAGGAGCGCGCTTACAGCTAACAACGATGCCGAACAGGACACCAGTGACGAAGTCCCAGACGGTCATGCAGATCATGATGCTCGCGATGGTGATGTATTCAGAGGTGCTGACACGGTGTCGCGTGTCCCAAAGAGCCTCCTTGACGAGGTCGATGCCGAGCACGAATATGAGCGCACCGACTACCATGACCGCTATGTTCAGATTGTCATGTCAACTCTCCGCACCCGCACCCGCGCAGCGTTCGGAAAGAGACTTACGGATATATGCGATTGGGCCGGTGCCTGCGAGAAGCAGGATAGTGGTGGCGCCCGCGAGCATGAAGCCGGCGACGCGGGTATCTCCACCTACACGGTAGAATCTGTCCAGTTGTTAGTGGCAGAATGAGAGGGAGGCGATGAGCGAGAGACACATACAGTAATGTGTTCACGTATACAAGATAGTTCGGACTGGTTGAGAACAATGTTCAGCGAAAGAGCGGCGCGTCATCAAGTATATGCGTCCTTACACTGTGCCGATCAGACCAGCCAGTAGGTTGGAATATCCGTGGGCAACGAGTTCCTTGTCAGTGTCGACGTCGTGATTAAGAGAGACAGCTACTAGGAGTCAGCAACCAGCGACTGTCAAGATGGGTAGTAGAACTTACCGAGTGCTGGGACGTTCAACGGTGGATGCAAAATGTTGAAGAATAGTCTAAACCAATTCCGTCAGATCCGTGACCAGTTTCAAAAACTGGCACTGGTTAACGTACAGTGCAAATTGTGTAGGCATGGTTGCCCAGAAAGCAGACCAATTCGTCGCTCCAAAATCTGGGACCATTAATCAATCACGACATACCACCTCCGACAGGATGGCGACACTTACCAAATAACTTATAGAAGTGATACCATGGTTCGCTCGAGGAGCCCATGTCGAACAACCACCCTGCCTCCCGCAAGTTGCCGAGGTCGATGTGTGCAGCAGCGATCACGATATAGAATATTGCTGGAATGATGCAAAAATCTGGTACGCAAGTACACACTAAGCAAACAAACGCATTCGGAAATATACAGTGGTCGGTACTTACAAATAGGGAAAATGAGCTGATGCTCCCACTTGTGCGTAATGACGCGAAGGAGGACGGCCAACAGGAACGCCGGGAGCCACATCACGAGGTTGTGTAGGTTGAGCACGAAGAACTTGAACGTCTCAAGGGAGAGCGTGAACTCGTCGTCCGATATTCGTGTGCTCACAGTAAGCCTGCGAGCATCGAGATGTCAGAATGTCCAGGCGGCATCACATAGCGGCAACTCATACCCTGTGATCACGAGGAAGACACCCACACCTCCGATGCACCTGCTGAGATTGTCAAGAACATGTCGATCAAAGCACGCATACAACGTACCCGACGAGGATGTGCCGAGGAAAGAAGCCGATCAACGACCCCAGCCTCAGGGCCCCGAGTAAGAAGAACGTGGCCCCTAGAGTCTCGGTGAGTACCGTTGTGTGTTTTGAGGATGTCCAGCCTACCCGTGAGGATTGAAGAGAACGCGAACGCGACCATCGTGGTCGCAAGCACAGCATGCGGATTGTCTTCGCCTACCTCTTCGGCGATTTGGTTGGCAATGAGATGAAAGAAGGGCTATGCACAGTGAGGGTGTGTATACGGTTCGTGACAGGGGCGAACGTACCACGACTTCGATCATCATACTTCCGTTCGCACCCGCGAAGCCACTTGCGCCCGCAGAGTATATGAGCTGCGTGATAATCGCGCTGCGAGAGACATGCTCGGTCAAAGTTATAAGAGCGAGGAAGAACCACTTACGTGACGAAGAACATCGAGACACCGACTCCACCGAGGCCACTGAATACGCCAGCGGCTGGAAAGATGATCATACCGTCTAGAAAGATGATAGGTTAGACGTCTCATCAAAGACCAGCATAGAGGATGGACTATACATACACGAGATGCCATCGAGGATATTCAACAGCGTCCCAAGGATGACAGCAGGTATTGACCTCAAGACATCCCGGATCAAAGGTCTGGAGCCACTCGCTACTCTGAGCGTAACATCCCTCACGACACCTTTGGTGTCGCGTTTACTAACGGGTTCTGGTCTGGAGTTCCCATTCGTGTGATAGGTTCTCCGATTCGCCTCCAGGTCCGACAGCAATGGTGCAGACTCGTCTAGAGAGTCATTTTCCGAGTCGTGAGATTGAGTTCCTATGCGCTCTCCCGAGGAGGGCCTGCTCTGGCTCTCTTCAATGATCGGCAGTGGAGCGCCCATAAGATTTGGTCTCTCCACAGTGGGCGTAGGTGTTGCAGAATCAGCAATTGGCGAGGTCGCCTCAGAACGAGACAGTTCGTCGTGACGAGCGAGAAGTAGGGAGAGGCCTGAAGGCTGAGAGGAGCCCGCAGGAGCTCGGGGCGTCATTGAGCCTGACGCAGGCTGCGTCGAGAGTGTAGATGTCGATGCCTCGAGGTCAGTGACGTCTTCCGCAGGTTTGAACGACAGATCGGAGGTGAGCGAGGCAGACATTACACCGCTTTCATCCTCTTCATTTGGAGAAGCGCCTATGTCAGGGAAAATGAACGCTTCTTGCGAGTGCAAGGAGAGATGAGATGGCGTCTGGAGCGGTATGCTCGAGATCTCCATGGTGCTATCTCGGATGGTATCTTGCGTGTGGGCAGCTGGTGGAACATGCCGAGGTCGTGATGACTTTGAACTCGACGAGACGTAGCTGCGCGGCTGAAGCAGTCTGAGAACCCAGGTCAGCGATGCGAGAGAAACATAGCGCTTGAGACCGTGTACTGACCCGGCACGAGTGATGGGGGAACCGCTCTGCATACGCAAGTATGCGTCGATATCGCGCATGTCAGGCGAGCCATTGTTGTCGCTCTTGGCCACCGCCGCCATTGGAGACGTCTGAAAAGGGTCACTAGACTCTTGCGGTGGATTGCGAGACATCATGGCGGGGGCACGCAAAGCATTGAGTCTCGCAGAGCAAAGGAGGTCGTCGAGGCAAGAGACTGTGGGAGTATTTCAGTGAAATGAATGACGATATCACGAATCCAAGGAACAGGGTCTGGGTAAGAAGTAAGCCCGCCTAGATAACACGGCTTTGGCGCTGCGGGGTAAACGATGGCGTTCCAGACCGCTCAATTTCTACGCCCGCACTCGATCTGTTGAAGCCAAGCGACTAACATCTGAAAGAATTCGGCGGTCTTACCTCCCTCTGTCTGGAGCGAACCCAGTTACTGTTAGTTGAGAGTCGTGGTGAGTAGCCTAAAAGAGTCAACGCAATGTCTGTAGACTTGCGACACGCTTATCTCGGCGAGGCCGGAACTTTCCGGCGAACGCTCGCCTCAAGATTTTCCGCTCAGGGACGGTGTGACATTTCCACCTTTGGACATGTGACCGCGTCACAAAAGTTCAGCAGGTTGGAAACACCCGCGTTCAAATCGACGAGTCGGGCCTTCGTTCTCTCGTCCACACCACCACTTTCCTAGCACTCGCACATAGCTCTTTCTTGGCTTGCTTTGCGTGCTGCTAGAAATGCACTTTGGTCGTTCTCATGCCAGAAGCAAGTCTCGCTCGCCAGCGCCTCTGGTACACAATCCGACGTCCACACCCTCTCTCCCGGGGTCTCGTCCCCCGAACTTTCTCCCACCTTCTCACTACGCGGCGGCAGCAGGGATACCTTACACTGGTGACATACAGAGAAAGATCGACACCTCACACGGCTCCTCCTTCGCATCTCCTGCTGCCTACCCTACATCAGAAGAGTCATCATCTATTGTGTCCGCGGAGACGCCGTCTCACTTCGGAGCAGTCGGTAGATTGATCGGAAGGACGCCCAGTAAGCGTTCAACCGTTTTGCTTTCGCGTTCGAACTCCAGAGGCGACAAGAATGACAAGGAGCCAGACATACACGACAATCGCAAGAGCCACTTGGGGAACATCCCTCTCCTGGAGACACACCTACTCCCCTCCCTACGCGACACAGTTGATCGGATGACGCAGTCACCCAAGCCACAGGTAGATCTCAACGAGTACACAGATATGCGCTCTGGGTCATCTCTGCACTCAATTGCATCGCGCGCTCCGCATGGTACACCGGATCCCTCCTCCTCGACTCACATACCCCGCTTACGGTCACAACCTTCGCCCGCATACAAATCTGCGCTAAAGTCTCCAACACGCCGGGGTGCTCTTCCTGCCGTGAATACAGCCATCTCATCACCGCAGACGACGTCGCGCAGAATCGAGGTATTGGGCCGCACGACTACATTATCCGAGTCCACGGTAAGTGAGCATGCAGGCGCGATTCCATGTATCTCACATGATACATAGCCAGCTCTTCAACACAGAGGCGAATATTCCCGCCCCTCTCCAAGCGGCCCACCCGCAACTTCGAGGGTGGGGCTGAAAGGCCCGCCCTCATTACCGAAGCCGAGGGTGAATACCAGGTCGAGATCAAATCCAAATACCCCTCAAGACAGTCGACAATATTCTCACTTTGCAACACCTCAACCTGCTCGAGCTCCGCCCTCACCCTTCCCGAGTAGCTCTCTCCCGCGACCGAAGAATGCGAGGAAAGACTACGGGTTACCTAGCGATAGTGGATCGGAGCTGGAGCGTCAAGTCGGCCGGACCCTTTCTCCTGGCCGCCTCGTTGTCACGAATGCAGTCATCGTGCCGAGCTCCTCTGAGAGCGATCATGGACCGAAGGCTCTCAAGCGCCATTCACAGTGGATCGTGCCGAAGAAAGAGGTGCCCCCTCCTCCGGTCCCCGAAAGTAGCGGCAGTCGCACGACTCCTCGCCAGTCCTCCATCACCTGGGCCCGGCGCGGCCTACCCACAAGACCGTCTGTAGTGGATGATCGAAGGACGATAGGACTGGGCCTCAACGTCGAGGGTGGTTTCAATGGGGGTAAGCACCGCTTTGCCATCGACGAAGACGATGTCAGTGTCTATGAAGACGAGCACGATCCTAACAATCTGATGAATGAGCCTATCCTCGTGGCATCCTCAGACGGCGATGATGAGAGCATCTATGGGGATCCGTCTCCTCCTGTGGAAAGCTCGAGACGCCCCCCTCTTCCGCGACACCCTTCAAACGAAAGGCGAAATCTCGATGCACTCCAAGGAATCGTTGATGGCTTACATCGCGAATACGGCGAGCATGACCACGCAGTAGAGACCTTCTCGCATAGCGAGAGCGAAGCAGGCGACGGTGAGCACGGGCTGGCAATAGGTACATCCACCGACCTACAGCTTCGTTCGCCGACGGGTTTTCACTCCCGGTCCCGGTCTCCATATCAAACTGAGGCGAAGCGTCCACTCGACAATGTAGCAGACGACGAGTCAATGTACTCAGAAGATGAGGCTTCTATGGAGCGCGTCCCAAGTCGTCAAAGCACCAGAAGTCGCCACGCTCAGGAGGATGCCTTCTCGGAGGCGTCTCGTGAAGATAGTCCACCCGCAGTAATGGTTCGGTCTCCTATGTCCTTGAGACAGAATCGGACCTCTTGGAAACGGCCGTCCAACAACCTGGCCGTACACGACAATCCAAGCGCTGTTACTCGTTCGCCATCGCCTTCGCCACGCCTGGGAGATCGCAAGCCTCCAGTCTCGCCTCGAATGGTTTCTGTGCCTCCCACTCCACAGGCTGATACTAGGGATAGCCTGGCCGGTCCTCCTATGGCTGTTCACCGCCGCTCGAAATCCAGCTCTCATACCTCTAGGTCGTCTCACAAAGATTCCGCTCAGTCGAAACGGAACTCACGTAGGCAATCTGCCGAAGCTGGCTCTCGGTCTTCTCGGCTTCTGACTGCTGATGCTACTCCTGGAATCCCTCCCCGTTACTCAGACGATCCTAGCTCTCGCGAGCGCATGGCTTTTGGGATACCTGAATCTCTCTCGTATGGCGGAAACATCACTCCTGATGAACAAGACTCCGTCGTGCGACCTCCTCTGTCTCGTCTTGGAAGCGCAACTTCGATCAGGCCCGGACACTCTCGTGCTGATAGTGATCTTTCTGTGGCTGAAGCTGGCTGGGAAGATTCAGCGCGTGTCAGCAAGGAACTCAGTAAAGGCGCGGCTGCTCTGCTCGATGCTCTAGCCTGTAGGGCTGCTCGGTCTGGAAGCTCAGGACAACGACTGCATAGCAACGAAAACCGTGGGCGTGACGCAACACCTCTGGTAGAGCAAGGCGCTTGGCTATCTCGCGGCGGCTCCTCTGGCTCGTCTCGGACTGGCGCTGATACTACTGGGAGAAATGAACGGCATGCTAGACGACGATCTTTCGAGTCCGTATCTGAGTACTCTCGCTCTAGCCCACGGTCTGAACATGAAGACTATGCTGCTCCTGTATCTGAAGCCGAGTATGAGGACGATTATGCGTCACCTCCGCAAGTCGTAGTTCACGAGGCTTCCAACTCTTGGCGGGCTACGCTATCTAGAGAGATATATAACTCGCTTCACAAACACTACGGACAGATGGAGATGGAACGCCAAGAGCTCATATACGCCCTCTTGGTCTCCGAACAGGCGTTCGCGAGCTCGGCTCGACGCGTTGTACGCACGATCTTGCTCCCTCTCCGCTCACGCGACACTCGCGCCTGGCTGCCCGGTCTGCCGCAGGACATCACGCGGTTCTTCGACTGGCTCGAAGACATCGTCAACCTACACATCGCGATCGTGCACGCGCTCTCTGCGGTCACGACGATCTGGCAGAAGGGATCGATAGTGCAGCGCCTCGCGGGGACGCTGAAGGGCTTCGTGCCGCGACTGGAGGTGTACATGCCGTACCTTGCCAGGAAGGAGAATGTGCGAGACGCGCTGAGGTGGTACGCGGAACAAGATGAGGGCGAGTTTGGGGAGTATCTCAGGTTGAAGGAGCAGGAAAGGACGCAGGGCAGCTGGTCCTTGGACAAGTTGCTCGAGGAGCCTGCCGTGCGTCTCAAGTGCTACCTTGATGCGTTCCAGGTACGTTGTTTCAGCTGTGTGGGATTCAAATGTTCGATATCATGCTAAATCTACCCTCCCTTAGAGACTGCACGATATGACGCCACTAGGACATCCTGACTACCTTGCAACGTTGTCGCTGCTCTATTCCACCCGGACAGCTGTCCGGGTAATGGAGGAAGTGAAACGCCGAGAAGACGAGTATGACTTTGTCAAGGAGCTCTCCTCGCGCATCGACGGGCTGCCAACCGCGCCGCCTCTCGCGAGACGTGCACGCCGACTACTCTGGTATGGTACACTGGAACGCTCCGTGGCCGAGACTTCGGGGCGACCGGATCATGCAGCCCCAACACCTTCCACGACGCCAAGGACTGGCAATGGGTCGTCTGGACGTGCAGTGAATGGCGACGTTCAACGCGCACAGCAAGGCGAAGGTCGGACACCATCCAGACTCGCTACCGCCATCAGAGACTGGACGACTCGCCGCTCTCGTGCGGGCTCTTTTAGTTCTTCGGTGTCGTCGACGCTCTCTGTGCAGACCTATGAGACCGCTAGCTCTGCTTCGAGCGCGTCCGTGCTCGTCACTCCGCGGTCAGATCAGTTCCCTGGCATACGCATCACCGGGCGTAATGGCGCGAAGGGCCACGCGCGATCGCCACAGGTTCCTCCGAGTTTGCTCGAATCGCGAGTCGAGTACAGGACTCTCAACGTCATGGTCTTTTCTGATTTAATCCTATTGGCTGTCCCGTCTTCCAGCGAGGGCCAGCCCGCCGGGCAGGCACATGAAGTTGAAGAGGAGCGCTCCCGCCTGCTTGATGGCATTGGTCTCTCGAGAATTTTGGGGGTTACTGACCTTGGAGGTGAGCACTCTCCTCATGAATGATATATACGTTCAATGGCTCATCATCGCACATACAGAACGTTCCGTCGGCGTTAACCTCGTACCAATTCCTCTGGATCAGCTAGACACAGGCATCACGGTGGAGAACACCCCTCCTACTACCATCACGCTATCCATCCCACCTTCAGAGGCTCCGGAGGCAAACCCACCCGAGCTCCTGAAAGCACTACGGAAATGCCACCATCATACAGTGCGCGGGCTCTCCTACCCCTCGCTCCCTGCTATTATCACAGACGACCTGGAACTTGACACTCGTCAGTCGCTCGCCGGTATACTCTCCTCTGGGCTGCCGCTTCCGAAGAGCCCATCTATGCAGTTTGAGGAGGCAGCGCGGGACAATGGGGAAGTTCCGGGTGTACCTGATGGAGAGGATGCGGGTACGCGTGGGGAGAGGGAGGAGCGTGGGTGGTGGACGTTGAGGTTCCAGCAGGTTTTGAGGGAGATGCAGAGGGACGAGGTGCCAGTGGCGTTGGCGGGTGAGTAGAGCTCTCGAATGGCGAGTATACGATTTTCGATATTGTGATTCGATTTAAACGCCTCCTACATGTTACTGCGCTGAGTCACCCTTCGGCTCGTTAGATTTCGTGATACATGTTATTGTATGGTCCCCAGGCATTTGATAATACTACCCATTGTTGCCATGATCTCTAGAGAGTGAGCGCTGGACGCTACACCTTCGATTTGATCCACTCGGCGACCTGGATGCCCCAATCTTCACCTTCACCACTGCATAGAGCCCAGTGCGGACTGATGTGGTTGTGGCCCTTCATAGTCTCGTATCGTACCTGGCGTCCTCTACCCTCCAGGCGCTTGGCGAACTCATCACATCCCTCCCTCAGCACGGGTGGCTCGCGCTCGCTCGCAAACGCCAGGATATCTGGGAGGCTTTGAACGAGCTCGTCGCTTGCCTTCGTGACCAGCGAGATCGGCATCATCTCGAGTGTGCGTTCCTGCGAGCCGTACAGAGTCTCGAGCATGCCAGGGGGGCCGATCGGACGCGAAAAGTCGAACACATACGCTCCGCCCTGAGGAATGAGGCCGCGCGTGGCGGCGCGGATGGGCGAATCGAGTGGTAGGACGGAGGGCAGGAGGTAGAGTGTGGTGATGATGTTCGCTCCGGCGGAATGGCCCATCACGAATACGGCGGAATTTGTGAGGTTAGGCGCGGATGGAGAAGCAGCGGCGACTTGTGAGGTGTTGGAGAGGAACCAGGCGAGCACATCGCGGATGTCTTCGGCTTGTTGTGGGAACTTGCCCTCAGGGAGGAGACGGTAGTCTGGGATGACCGTCAGGATTCTATGAGTGCCAAATGCGCCGTCAATCTGTGAATATAGACCGGCGAGAAAAGCCCGCACCCGCGCTTGGCGAAGAACGCGCCAACGTTGGTGTATCCGAGGTCATACGGGGGTTGGAACTTGCGATCGCCAGAGGTGAAGCCGCCTCCGTAGACAAAGAACAGAACAGGTACAGCACTTCCACTAGAGGCAGTGTTGGCTGGAGGGTAGTACACATCGAGCTGTGAGTAAAGGTTTCAGCTTCGGGAGCAAAACGAATTCAAATGGACATGCGAATGGGAATACCACACATACTTTGTGCCTCTCAGTCTCCCCGTACCGGAAGGTTTTGCAAGCAATTTCCTCAATCTCGCCACGGCGTTTCTCTAAGAGCTTCACGAAGGCATCCATGGCTGCAAGGAAAGATGATCAAATTTGTTAGTCTGGACAGCTCCTTTGCCATATACCCAGCCCCCACTAGCATGCCAGTTGATTGTGTCGATGACTTACTGGGCTGAAGTACGACCGGAATGTCGGTCTGTTCAAGCGACGCAACAACATCCATTGAGACGATTTGAGGTATTCGTGCGGATATGGACACGGATGAGAACGGCCTACGGTACGGCGAATGTAGCGCAATTGTCGACTTGCAATTGAGGGGACCGATGACCCATGTCTGCCAGCCTATATGGCTGCTACACCGGTCCGACCTCCTCGAAATGCTCGACTCTCGAGCCTCTCAGCAGATGGGTCATTCACATCACAAGGACTGATGCGGACACAGCTTTTGCATCTATAACGAGCATTCGGGCGCCGTGAGGCTCACGGGTAAGGCAGCCTAGCCCTGCAGCGAGTTCTTAAACGTTGAAGACTTCCCATAAGACTCCACAATTAGCAGAGGATAAAGCATCCGCGCGCCGCTTTCTGAAGTCATCTGTATATGCCGCTCAAAAGGGGGCCGATTTCAGCGATGCAAGTCTATTTGTCATGAAATGCGGTGAGTAAATGAATTCCCGGATCATTTTCTGTCCAGCTTGTTAGATTTCATGAGCAGTTCAGTGTTTCTATCTTACATCAAACAGTATGACCCGCAGAGTAACCGCTAAAAACCCGCGACATTCTAGGCATGACCGATCTTGTCCTCTGAGGGCGAGGGCTGATGCTGCTACACCTTGGACTTGATCCACTCTGCAGCCTGCACGCCCCACTCTTCGCCTTCGCCACTGCACAGGGCCCAGTGCGGACTGAAGTGGTTGTGGGCCTTCATGACCTCGTACCGCACGTTACAGCCCTTCTCCTTCAGACGTTCGGCGAGCTCATCGCAGCACTCCGTGATCACAGGTGGGTCGTACTCGCTCACAAAGGTGAGGAAGTCCGGCAGGCTCTTCAAGAGCGCGGCGTCAGCCCTGGCGAGCAGCGAGAGAGGCATCATCTCGAGCGTGCGCTCCTTGGAGCCGTACAGCGTCTCGAGCATGCCTGGGGTTGTGACCACGCGGGTGAAGTCGAAGGAGTATGGGCCACCCTGAGGGAGGAGTCCACGCGTCGCGGCGCGGATGGGCGAGTCGACCGGAAGCACGTCCAGGTAGAAGTAGAGCGTGGTGACGATGTTTGCCCCGGCGGAATGGCCCATGACGAAGATGGAGGGGTTGTCGAGCGAAAGTGGGGTCGGAGAGGCGGCGGTGACTTGGGCGGTGTTGGCGAGGAACCAGGCGATCGCGTCGCGGACGTCCTCAGCCTGGTTGGGGAACTTGCCAGCTGGAACGAGGCGATAGTCGGGGATGACTGTTATGATACTGTTAAGACGGATAGTGAGCACTGTGGGATCGTGGGTGTGGGGGGAAAGTGGTAGCTTACCCGCGCTTGGCGAAGAAGGCGCCAAGGTTGGTGTACGAGAGGTCGTATGGCGGCTCCAGCTTGCGATCACCCATGACGAAGCCCCCTCCATAAACGAAGAACAAGACGGGAACAGGGCCATTCGTCGTGGTGTTGGCTGGAGGATAGTAAACATCGAGCTGTACGAGTGGATTAATTCATTTTACATGCGGTTGAGAATGCTTCGCAACACCTACGTTGTGCCTCTCCGTCTCACCGTACCGGAACGTCTTTGACGCGACGCTCTCGATCTCACTGCGTTTCTTCTCCAGAATACCCGCAAAGGCGTCCTTTGCTGCAAGAATAGCCAGAAATACAAATTAGCTTAGGTTGGTCTCATTAGAAACGAGAGCAGGCTGCAATCCCGTCCCCCCCAAGGCCTCATAGGCTTTCGGGACATGGAGGTGCGCAAAGCAAATAGGCTGGATACTCACTGCGCTGGAGCACAACGTAGATGTTGGACTCTGTGAGGAATGATGCCACTTGCTCCATTGGAAGCAGTTATATGTCTTGAAAATGAAAACAAGGATGAGAGTGCGAGCGAGATGAGCCTGAGGTGGATGTGGAACAATTGCTTTGACCTAGCCAGGTCCAGTTCATTGAGTCTATATAGTCATCCCCCGGTTCCTCCTCAACCCATCCAGAGTCCAGACTCGCGATACCAGAGCTCGTGCACTAAGCAGACACGACTCAAGACGCGTCGACCTAGCTTCTGAACACAGCACGCGTAATCGAATGCCGTGAGGATTAGTCCTCAGAAGCAAATCACGAGACGGGCAATTCCCACCAGGTTGTGGACTCATCTCGCTTGTGTTCTTCGGCGCCGGCGTAGAACTTGATGAGAGCGCGAGGCCTGTTGCTATGTTTTCTCAAGTTCCCCTAAAGCATCAAAAAGTGGTGTTGAGAAGGCTCATACACGTGGCTTATCAGCGGCAGGGTCCCGACCGAACTTGCTTCCTCGTTCACCCAGGCAGACATGCCGCAGCAGCGTATGTCCGTCGTGGGGAAAACTGTTGGCGCGAGGTCAGTTTGAGTCAGCTGGTAATTCGCGAGTCGGGATACGTTATGAAGCCGATACGTTGCCGTTTGGTCCTGGGTCAATGTGATCAAAGCGCACAAATGTTGCTGACGTTGGCACTGCAGAACCTGAATCAACGATCCGCTGCAAACGTACCGACGTTGGCGCTGGCGCTGGCGGTGTGATAGAGTGTGACCTGTCACTGTAACGAGTGCGTCACGGTCTTGTCACGAAGCTGCTCGAATTGGTGCGCCCGACGCACCCGGAGTTGAGCTGAACGACGACGACGTCCCTTATTCCCTTCCACTCTTCGAGTGTAGCCGACCATGTCAAACACAATCGCCCTGTACGTAGTAGAACTTGCTCAATTGAAGTGATGCTTACATGAACCCCTGTAGGTACCCGCTCTCGAACTTCACTTTCAGGTATGTTCAGAATGCTTCTTGGATTCCGAGCATCGCGTTCACGCGTGAATACCGCTCAGCACGAAGGAGGCGCAACCAGAGGAAGATCCCTCGGTTTCTGCGCGACTACAGAGGTTGCAGAACAACTATGAAGACTTTGGGATGCGTCGTACCGTCGAAGGCATCTTGGTCGTACATGACCACGGACACCCACATATTCTTATGCTCCAGATCGCGAATGCTTTCTTCAAACTGTGGGTACGCGTACCTGGTTCATTTGGTGCTATGCTCAAACTTCCACTGCAGGCCAGGAGATTACTTGAAACCCGGCGAGGACGAGATCGAAGGACTGAAGAGACGGCTAGACGAACGTCTTGCGCCGCCAACGGACTCGAAGCAGTTTAACGCGTCGCACGGGGTGGACAACGAATGGGAGATCGGAGACTGTCTTGCGCAGTGGTGGCGGCCAAACTTTGAGACGTTCATGGTGCGTACTCACGTTCCGACTTCGTATTGGCGACGTGCCGGTGGGAGGTGGCGGTCGGCTGATGAGCTCTCTCCCCATGGATCCCTAACTTAATATGATTGGGTGTGATCTCTCGGGCGTGCAGTACCCCTTTATTCCCGCGCACATCACGAAGCCAAAGGAGTGCAAGAAACTATTCCTGGTCCAGATGCCCGAGCGCAGTGCGTGGTGTTCGCCTTTCGCAGCCCGTAGGTTTGGTATCTCACTGTATGCCATTCATTATTATAGAGGTTCTCGCCGTGCCGAAGAACATGAAGCTCCTCGCTATTCCTCTCTTCGAACTATATGACAATGCGGCAAGGTGGGTATATGCGCCATCTACAATTGAATCCACAGCTTAATTATCCGCACAGATATGGTCCCCAACTGTCCGCAATCCCACACCTCCTCTCTCGGTGCGTACGCTTTTGGTACAATCTATCTGTGCACTAGCGCTGACTGCGTAACCTCAGGTACAACTTTATCTACCAGTGAAATCTGGTAGTTGATAAAAAGTATCATCCGCCCCCTCCACCGTATATAGCCCACTAGTGTCTCGTTCAGTTGCAGTCCTCTTCCGCTCGTTGTTTCCGTCTTGTTGTCAATAGATCATTTACGCTCGTCACGACGTCCATGTATTATGCAGTAGCACGCACCCAGCACTTGTTTTCGTATATGGAGAATTCTGTTTACTACCAGTTCTAGGACTGTTCCACATGTCTGTGGTCTTCCTATGGTGCCTGCCGTCGGTCGTCTAACGGCGATCTCGACCGCTGGCGCGCGACACGACAAAGCGCCCAACACATTCGAGGAGTCCATCTTCCTTTCGTCCACCATCTGCTTGAGCGATACGCTGGCCGCGCCCAGGTCCTAGCCTCGAATCATGCAGCCCGGACGCAGACTAGCTTGTCTCCGTGGATGAGCCCCATCGCGTTTGAGTCGCGAACGTCCAGCCGGATCTAGAGAAAGAGCTCCAGCGCGTAGCAATGCTACTACTTCTTCCGAGTCCCTCTGGAGCAGGAGCATATGGTCGAGTCGTCTCAAGATGACATACGCAGGCCAGTCACTCCCTCTGTTTTATGTGCATAGCAACCACCGCATTCGGCCCCATTCAACCGTTGCCTCCTCGACAAGCGCGTGCAAATTACGCCGACATGTACCCGTTTCGACCGCGCCACCGCCAATGTCATGTTCGTCTCTGTCTACATTGTCAAGATGACTATCATCGGGCCCTGCGCATTCTATATCTCAAATCTGTGGGCTGGCTTTCCTATGCCGGCATTCCATCATCTGGCGTTACGGATCTCTCCTCGCAATCGCTCTCGCTGGAACGCCTACTGGTTCCGTTACACTGCAGCAAGTCATATGAGTCTGGTCATACCCATCGCACTGGTTGGCTTCTGAAGCAAAAGAAGAACGCCCAATAGTAACTTTGGTCTCAGGTGTCCATTGGCTCTCGTTTTCGTCAGTGGTCACTTTCTTGGGGAGCTACGAAATCCCTGAACCTGGGATTCGGACCAACTCGCCATGCTAGCAGTGGACCTGCTGACCACCAAATAGACTCCGCATGCGCGGACCCTCTCACCACTGCATTCCCACCACTGCCAATGCGCAGCCGGCGTGTACGTCCTCTGCCAAACATCCACTGCCGGCCTTCCCAATGCACTTGCCCCGCCGGGATGCGTCCTCGCCATCATTCCCCTCGCAGCCACATACTCCCACTCTCGCCGGATCGCGCACACGCTGCGCCTGTCGTCTGGTATCATCACCTACCCACTTTCGCAGTCTTCGCTCCGCTTGTACGCTGCGGCTCTAATTCCGTTCTGTCGCCCCATCACCGTGAGCATAGCCCTCCAAACCAGCCATTCTCCGACCCTCAGCGGGGCAACTCTGAAGAGCCTGTGTGTTTGCGGCGGTTTCATGTCGCACGGGATTTCTACCGTGTATGGGTCGAGCAGGTGCACGCGAGCGAGTCGCGAACGTCGAACTTCCCATAACAGCCGCTGGCAGCCTGGGGTGTGCGCATCTGTCTTGTCGCTTGTCTGCGCTTGGTAGCTGGCTTCTGTTCAGATTCTCTGTGATTCGTCGGCAGCTGGTCTACTGCCTTGTCTTCGTACCCTGATGTCCTCGACGTCGTCGTCTTCGTTCTCGTCCGCGCAGACGACGATACCACCCGCTGGCGGCCAGAATGGGGTCCAATGGCAAGCTGGCATCGGGCCATCCGACGCGACGACGTCATCTGCGTCGCTGTATCGTGAGTGCTTTCGTCCGGGCAGTCTGCGCCCGCATGATGCTGTTGACAAGCCGTCGCTGAGTGGGACGACTTTTTGCTGTTCGCAGTATACACCTTCCTAGGTGAGCAGTCTCTTTGCGCTTGTTTGGGTGTTTCGTCGCGCCGTTGCGAGATCGGAGGTTTGGGCGTGTGGTGCGTATGGCATATGCAAATTGGCGTGCAGTGCGCGGGTAGGCGCAGGCGGGGCTGGGGCGTTCCGGGCGAACCGCGCGAGTCCCGTGGCGTGTTTTCTGGACGGAGAGTGGCCGGAGCGGTCGGAGGCGCCCAGAGATCAGAGCTCGACTGCCCCGACCCATCTTGCGTACGAGAGAACCTTGTAGCGTCTCGATGCCGTCGTAAGTGTCGTACTCGGCGAGAGGGAGGACATATACATGCTTTCATCCAAACACGCCTCCCTTTCGTCCTTTCCTTTTCTTCGATGAGATCGACGTGACCTCGGTACGAAACCCCTCGTCCTTGCTCCCGTCTCTCCTCCGTACGCGACACGACCCCCTCCTCCTCATCCCTCCTCCTCAACGGTAACCGTAACGGTTCCGTTCACGCTACTCACGCCTTCTCACGAACACATAACGTCCCACGCTCATGTCTAACTCATCTAAAAGCGACATATCTAATCTCGCTAAAATCATCCTCATCGTAGCCACACTCGTCCTCCTCCTCATAGTCTCCGCGACTATCATCGCGCGCTCCTATGTACTCCGCCGCCGCCAACGCGCCATCATCGCGGAGGCGATTAGGAACGGTACCTATGTGTTCCCTGTACGGCCTCGCCTCGCGCGCAAGCCCAAGATGTTCCAGGTCGCCATTACGAAAGAACTCGAGGAGGATGTCACCTTCCGAGGGGAGAAGGGAAGCAGGCGCACCTCGATGGAGAAGGAGAAGAGGCGGATGAGTAGATACGATGGGCTTGCCGTGAAGTGGCACAAGATGATGGTACGCACTCGCGATTTACCCCCACACTCCACATGGGCCTGCTAACCTTATTTTCGCACACATCTCGCAGCCCGTATCATGTAGGCTGCTCAAACCCCCTCAACTTCTATCGAAGGAACTACCCCCTTCCCCCTGTTCCTCTCCCTCCCCCACGCTTATTTCTGCGACCTCTCCTCGTTCTTCACGATCGCGATGGAGCTGGCCCGTAATTTATAATCGCGAACCGTTGTCGCCTCTATTACCTACCGCGGTCACCAGCACTCCTTCGTCCCCAGGTACGACATCTCCTGTGCCGCCCCCAGAACTCGAGTCTTCACGGCCGGAGTCGACGACACCGACCGTCACCGAATCGCAGCGACCGTCGCGCCCGGTGTCCATGACCCCATCCATCACGGAAGTCCTCCGCCCATCACGCCCGGTGTCAATGACGCCGACGCTCGCGGAGTCGGTGACACGTCCGTCGCGCCCCGTGTCGATGACGCCCACGCTCGGCGAGCCGCGCCCGTCGTTCTCGACGACGCGCGCGCTCAGCCCCGTCCCGTCCGAGAAGTACTTTATGCCCTCGGGCACACCGACCGCGTACGCGCCGACGCCGATGCCCGAGGAGGAGCGCGTGCGCGTCGCGGTGCTGATTGCGATGCCGTTCGCGCTCGCGATGGCAGAGAAGAAGGCGAGCGAGTACGGGAACGGGACGCCCCCCGCGCTGCCGTGCATGGAGTTTGGCGTGTGCGAGGTCCTGCTCGAGGACGCGCTCGACACGGAGCCGTTGATGCCCCCGCCCATGGCGCTCAAGCCTTTGCTCGAGGAGGCGCCTTCGGCGATCTCAATACCCGGCGTCGTGGCGCCCCCAGCCCAGGTGGAGACACCGTCGGGCTCGGTTACATCGGATTCGGCGGAGGTGCCTAGTGCGGAGGCGGTGGAAGGTGCGCAAGAAAGGGAAGAGAGTCCTGGGGCGATGGACATCACGGAGGTGCCCAGAGACACGCATGTCAGCTGATTAGGAGTGTCCTGGGTGAGCGGGCGGGATGCTTTCAGACCGAGGAGGTGACGGGCGGGAGCGCACACATTCGACTTCACGAGCGGGCGTTCTGACTGATGTTGTTTACGCTGTGGCGTTGTTGTATGATACGGGGTCGCTTGACGACCGTATACTTATTCCTTACATTTACACAGGGTCGCGCGTGTTCGCACCTGCTGTGCTCATTTGACATCTGACTCTTTTGGATGGCCTTGGCCTCAAGCATCTTCGGCCTCGGCCTACGAGGGAACTAAAATCCGCGGCGCACGGTACATATCTTGAAAATCTTTCTGCAAGGCCGAACCCTCATCAGGTTGGTGTCTGCGCTCAGCAGAGGTAAGGTACTTACTGATATGCTGCCGAACTGTTCATGCCCGTGGCCATTACTTGA
Source organism: Cubamyces lactineus (assembly GCA_022376465.1). Classification (NCBI taxonomy): domain Eukaryota; kingdom Fungi; phylum Basidiomycota; class Agaricomycetes; order Polyporales; family Polyporaceae; genus Cubamyces; species Cubamyces lactineus. The sequence goes on along the minus strand of JACDTU010000006.1, from coordinate 940,135 downwards.
TGAACCTCTACAGCTAGACGCTCGTCTACAATCTATGGTGAGCGCTTGCCACCGCTGCACTGGGTGCAGTCCGACTGCTTGGTGACTTGATTCATCGTTGAACGTTACGTTCCCTCTCACTCTCACCTAGAGATGACCGCCGCACCGGAAAATGACAATGTGCAACGAATCGTTAACGGGGCTTTTTCGAGCACAGCTGGGAAAGGTCGCTTGTTAACCAGGCGTGCCGAGTCAGACGCTCGACAATGGCCGCCTGTGACGAACGTCGAAGAAGTACTTATTGGAACTTATTGGAATATCAACATCTGCGGAATTGAGGGTGGTATGGTTCAATACAGAAGGTGCATATAGCCTCTTTCGTGTGATGACGTTCCTCATTTCTGACCATGCTGACCACACCCAACACATGTTTGCACGCAAGCATCAGAGTAACAGATGAGCCACGCCAGTCCAGGGAAGATCATAGGTATAACCAGCGATATCAGGCTATCCTACAAGCAATGTTATCAATTTGCAAGGCCAGACAGCATCTATCCTTGGAATGGGGCCTGGTGCATCGCGGCATGGCGCAGTAGCCGATTCAGACGAATCGAGCATTTGAAGGCTCTCCGTCATAACCTCCACGGTTGAAGCGGGTCTACGGTTGATCATGCGTGCATGCAGGGTACAAGTAGCTATCAAACACAAGCTACTTACGCAAATCTCACGACACACTCTCCATGATTTTCGGACTGCGATAGTCGTGCCGGCAGGTTAAAGGCTCAAGGCAACATTTGATGATCACTACAGCATTCTTCCGAGGTACTCACTTCTCGCTTGTTCCTCGCAATCTTGACCTTTGCGGTCACCAGACCCGCTGCCCACAGCGTTCGCGTCCTTTCCAGTCGGCCGCGGTATCAATACAACCAGCATATTGTCCGGCGTCCGATGCGTGCTTCTCGTCCATGTACGTCATAATCCGTCGGCTCACTGTCTTTCACCGCGTTCAACCTTTGACCATAGATCAATATCGACAAGTTCGCCGCAAGCGTTGGTTCATCACTTGCAGGTTCTGTCCGTCTTTGAAAGAGTCTCAGTTGAGTTACAATCGCTCGTTGACAACACGTGTTTTACTCCCGTGGTTGCCTACGCATCTCAAAGCTGCGTTTTGACTCGCATGCGCTTCACCACACTGGACCCCGCTTGCGATTCGAGAGTCCTCTGTGAATTTCTGAATGATCAACCGTAGCACACGGTAATCAGCGTGACGGGACAACGTGTGGTGCGTTCATGGATTCTCTTGGGTCGTTCATCTGGTAATTGGATGACACGTTGTTATTTGCTCAGTGACTCCACGATACCAGCATCCATAGTGTCCAGCCAACCCCTGATCCGAGAGGAACGTCTAGCTTACCACTGGGACGGGTGCCTTTGGGAACGGGGGCTGCATAAAACCTCCACCCATGAGCCATACCTGTCCCACGCAGACACCCACGTTCACGCGCTCGGTCTAGTACTTCTTCTACCTCAGCTCATAGCCTGATCTTCACGCCTTTTCACACAGACATGCCCCTCAGTCCTGCAGACGTGCCCCCTCACATTTCCACCGAGTTCCGTCGTCCTCTCGATTACCTTAAGAGCGAGGTTACTATTGCCCTCCCTCATATCTATGAATGGCACGCGGCGAACAACCCGAACTATCCGCTGTTCACCTATCATGACGGTGAACGGCAGGAGTTCATTACCTATTCGGTGGCCAACAAGGCGATGGACCGCGCTGCACGTTACGTCGCGTCCACTCTAGGCTCGCGCCGTACATCCGCGGAGCCCGGCGCGCCGCTGCCCACGGTCGCAATTTTTGCCAATGCCGGTGAGAGCTCTCTTCCCACCCTCCTATCTCTGCCCACAGCACCCTTCTACACTATGCACCGAGGGCATGGATCGCTGACGGGCCTCCCTCATCCGTTCTACAGATACAATCACGTACTTCTGTACGGCCATCGGGGTACTGCGTGCGGGCTGCACCATGTTCCTGGTCTCTACCCGCAATGGCTCCGCAGGCGTGGTGGACATGGTGCAACGCACCGGCGCGACGCACATGATCGTCTCTCGTGACGTTGTAATCCAAGAGATCGTGCAGGATGTCTTGAGCCGGCTCCCTGCCGGTCAATTGACTACCTCAGACATGCCGCTTTTCGAGGACCTTTTCCCAGTGGATGACAAGGCCACGAATAGTGTATTCGAAGCTGATATCGAGCTTCCTAAGTCCCTTGACGTGGATTCGTGGGGCATGATCTTACACTCCTCAGGCGAGAACCTTTCGTCTTGTTAATTGTAGCCGCAACATTCTGACGATGTGCACAGGATCAACCGGGCACCCGAAGCCACTTTGGTGGACGCACAAGCGACTGGCGCGTTTCGGGCGCGAACCCCGTGAGCAACCCACAATCTGTCCTCTCGTCGAGTGACCCGCGTTGACACAACCTAGTCCTGTGTGAGATGGATACCTCACGGTCCATAATGGGGTGCCACGGCACTCCGATGTTCCATGGACTTGGCGCGTTCATGTATGCGAACTCAGTATGTATCACAGCTCATCCATACCCGTGTCTTCATGGGTACAAGTTGAACTCACTAATCGTCCTTATAAGCCTACTAGCGGTTACGTCATTGCTACATTCAAACCGGCGAACCCTCCTGCTTTCCCAACGCCCGATGCGGTCTGGCAAGGCATTATCGCGACAAAATGTGACTTCATTTGGACCGTACCATCCTTCGTTGAGGTATTTTAACGTTGTGTCCTGTAAAATCAGCAACCTCAGTTACCTGAGCATCTTAAAACCTGCAGGAATGGGCGCGTGACCCTGAGAAGGTCATGTACATGAAGCAGATTCGCGGCATTGTAAGTTGTCTCTAGAAATGCATGACCGCAGTCATCATCGCTGATGACTACATCTAGGCCTTCGGGGGTGCACCGCTGAACGAGGAAGTCGGGAATGCCCTAGCAGCTCAAGGCGTCAACCTCTTCACTGTGTATGGACTGTAAGTGGATCACACGCTCTCAAACAGCTGACATGTACTTATTGAGCTGCCAGGACGGAAGTCGGTTTGGTCAACCTCTTCGTTCGACGTGAGCATCACAATACCGGTAATATGACAAAATGACCTATATCGATACGCAGCGAATCCGGGCATGGATTGGCAATACTGGACGCCGTCGCCGACACTTAACGTCAAATTCTTGCCTCGGGACGACAATACGTTCGAGGTTGTTGTGATGGTTTGTCTACCAAGCTATATCATATCGTGAGATGCGGCTGATCGCAGATGTCCAGTCTCGTCCGGACTATCCTCTGCCTGCAACTAACACAACCATTGATGGACAAGATGGATATGCGACGAGCGACCTCGTCCAGCCGCATCCAACGAAGCCAAATTTGTGGCGAATCTATGGTCGTGCAGACGAGCAGATCATCCTCTCCAACGGGGAAAAGGTAAGACCGTGGTCTCGGGAAAACGTAATGAACGTCAAGAGCATCGCTAAACGTCTGCGTGCTGCGCAGACAAACCCGCTTCCTCTGGAGAAGATCATAAACCAGGACCCACACGTCAAGAGCTGTGTCATGTTCGGCCGCGGCAAGTTCCAAAACGGGGTGCTCATTGAGCCCCGAGAAGAGTTCGCTATCGATCCGAGCGATCCGAAACAATTGGAGACGTTCAGGAACAGAATTTGGTGAGCCTGGAATGCCTTGCGTGGTACGAAGCGTACGCTCAGTGTTCGCCTCTTAGGCCAACTATCGAGCGCGCGAATGAATACGCGCCTCAGCACTCCAGAATCTTCAAAGAGGTGAACAGGATCTTGATCTGGAGCGACCATGACGACACTGACCGGTTTTCTCTCAGATGATTATGGTAGCAACTCCTTCGAAGCCTTTCCAATTCAACGTGAAAGGGCTTCCTCGCCGCAACATCATCCTGGGAGAGTATCATGACGAGATCGAAGCACTCTACCAGGAAGTTGAGAATAGCGCCCAAGGCGACTTGCAGCCTCCTGAGACTTGGGACCGAGAGAGCACACTTGCGTTCATCCGCGCAGTGGTTGAACATACACTCCGTCGTCAGGTTGCAGACGATGCAGACATATTCAGGAACGGCGGTGATAGGTACATCTTTCAAACCCTCCACCGAGATGGCTACTAACCTGATGATTTCTCTCAGCTTACAAGCGACATGGATTCGAAACACCGTTCTTCGCGCGGTCCGTGAGACAGACACAAGCGCTGCCAAGCGGCTTCCCATGAACCTCGTCTTCAGAGCGCCAACCGTCTCTGCTCTCGCCAACGTGGTCTATAATGTCGTCCACGATTCGGACGGTGCGCAGGAAACGTCTCCTACCCCTGAAACGCTGTGGAAGTACGTCGAGAAGTACTCCGCGCAGCTTCCCGCGCGGCCCGCGAATCTAGTCGACCGCCCAAGAGCTAGCAAGGAGGTCATCGTGATCACCGGAACAACGGGTGGCTTTGGCTGTGACGCGCTGGAACACCTGCTCCATGACGAGAACGTCGAGAAGGTGTACGCCTTCAATCGCAAGGGCACGAACGCATTGGAACGTCAGCGCGGTCAATTCCGCGCCCGCGGGCTCGATGAGTCGCTGCTGGATAAGCCCAAGTTCAAGATGGTCGACGCGGTCTTGCACGAGCCCGGATTTGGCATTGATCCCGAGCTTCTCGACGAGATAAGGAACTCGGTCACCCACATTCTACATAACGGTCGGTCACCATTTCAATATTTCGGTGACTCACTGCAATCGCTGATGGTTGAGGGTAGCGTGGAAGGTCGACTTTAACCTTTCCTTGCATTCGTTCGAGGTCGATATACAAGGCGCTCGGAATCTGGTCGACTTGGCGATCACATCGCCTTACAAGACCGCGCCCACAGTCCTGTTTGTTAGCTCTGTCGGTATCTTCATGAGTGCGTGACTTGTGTATACTCCTCCCTCACTCGGCTGACCCACTATGCTATGGGCGAACAGACTACAAGGGCTCTGCTCCTGCGCCAGAGGTCCCGCTTGACGATGCAGCATCACCTTTCGGTATCGGCTACTCAGAGAGCAAGTGGATTGTCGAACGCGTCCTGCAGAACGCCACAAGGGCGACTGGCATACACACGGTCGTAATGCGCCTCGGGCAAGTCACCGGGAATAAGGTCGGCTACTGGAACGAGAAAGAGTGGTTCCCGGCAACTGTCAAGACGGCGCTCTTCCAGAAGTGCCTGCCGGACATCGAGGGCGTAAGTACGCTTTTTGCGTATTGTTCCTAGCATCCTTCTAATAGCCTGGCGAACAGAACGTCACCTGGATCCCAGGATACGAAGCCGCCAAGGCGTTCACGGAGATGCGTCACTCGCCTGAGCCCTTCGTGCACCTGGTACACCCTCAACCTGTGCCTTGGCACAACGTTGTCGCCCCAATCGCCGAGGAGCTCGGCGTCCCGCTCGTCTCGTTCGAGGAATGGATCTCCGCCCTGGAGGCTGGCGCTAGCCAGGGCGATGCAGCCGACGTTGAGCTCATGAAGGCGAACCCGGCTCTACGTATCCTGGCCTTCTTCCAAGGTCTGAAGTCGATCAAGTCCCCTGATCGCGAGCCTCTGGGCATGGTCTACTTGTCGACGGAGAAGTCGACGAAGGTATCGGAGGCGCTCGCGAACATGCCGCAGCTGGACGCCGAGCGAGCAAGGGGGTGGGTGGCGGCGTGGAAGAGGTCAGGTTTCCTGTGAATGATCGTGGTTGGCTTTTATTCGGGTCGTCCAGGTGTACGTTATGACAGTCGTGAGGTGGACGCCGCTTGTGTCTGATACAACTGTATCTTCCGTTGTTGACTGATGTCCATTCTCCTGTGAAGCATACGTTAACCACGAGGAATGAGCTGAGGATCGGGAGAAATTCTCTCGTGATTCAAGCGAGTGAGCACCCTTAGCCGTCTGTACGTCCCTGGCTCTCCCGCATCGCTGGCGTGTGCCTCCGGGTCAATCTGAGCCTGCTTCTACGTGTAAAAAGAAACAGACGAGCTTCTCCTCATCAAGAAGCAGCCTCTCGGACACATGGCCACCACATCAACAGTAGGTTGCGGCCGGCCCAGCGCTCACAGTGCTTCCGATACCCTTTGGATGCCCTCCTTCTTCCCATCGCACTCGGCATCTCGTCATCTTTCTGCGTTGAAACGCAATCGCACCGTCGAGACGTGATAACGCCCAGCCGAGGCGGATCCTGGCGTTCTGTGCGGTGGGGGTGCATCGAAAGCTCACATGTCGTTGATATCGTGAACTTCGATGCTTCTTGCAGCCCTATCGCCCTTGGCGTTATCGTCCTCTGGCGGGGCCTATATAGTATCTTGCACTCGGTGCAACATGGATACCCCGCTGAATGCTTGCGAGCATGTTCGCTGCACTGAGGCTGTTTGGTTCCCCTTCAGTCTCCCCGCGAGAGGAAAGCCCGGAGCATGAGGATCCGAAGACAGAGCTCGAGGACCTTGACGTGAAGCGACTACCGCCTTCGGAGAAGGAGTTCGGAACGGAGAAAGAACTTATCTCGAACGAGGTCACGGTTGTTATCGAGGAGGATGAGCTCAACCCCGGTGAGCTGTCGTTCGAGGAAGGTGAGCCAATTGCCTTGTTGTGATACACCGTACAATGGTGACGGCGTGGTACAGACACGGCGGGTGGAATGGGTCGTCATCTCGGCATTTTCAGCTGCACCATGATAATGTGAGAGCATCCGTTTCATACCATACTGATGATACAAACCACTATGTAGCGTCGGGACGATCATTGGAACCGGCATCTTCTCGACCCCGTCTTCAATCCTGGGCTCCGTAGGCTCTGTGGGCGCTTCGCTCATGTTGTGGCTGCTTGGCTTCGTGTTGTCGTTCTGCGGCCTGTTCATATGGCTGGAGTTTGGGACGATGTTCCCGCGCTCGGGCGGGGAGAAGGTGTACCTGGAAGCGGTGTACCAGAGGCCGAAGCACCTCGCGACTTTCTTCTTCGCGGCCAACGCGATCGTGCTCGGGTTTTCTTCGTCTGGGTGTATCGTACGTCGTCACCAGTTCGAACCATGAATGGTACTCGCAAGAGCTAACAACGGAAGATCACTAGGTCTTCGCACAGAAGTACGTTCGTTTGATGGTTCTATCCTGCAACATGGCTAAGATGCAAGTCAGTATTCTCGTGACTGCAGGGCGTTCAACGGACCTGTGGGTCACCCGTGGCATCGCGCTTTCGGGTGAGATCGAGTCTACCCGAGTTGCTCAGCGCGCAGATGTGATTGACCAGGCGTTGACAGTCATCATCTTCGCGATCCTCTTGCATGGCCTTGCACCTCGCGCTGGGGTGTGGCTGATGAATGTGAGCTTAGACTCCATGGCGATCGTAGTTTCCTACTCACACACGGGTGTCCCAGGTCCTCAGCATGTTGAAGATCATCATTCTCCTGTTCATCGTTGTCAGCGGTAATTGGCTATGGCCGTCGGAAGTAGGGGGTTCATGTTGAAACATTCATCGTCCTCTTTATAGGCTGGGTGGTTCTTTCCGGTCATACTCGCGTGCAAGATCCATACGCGAACTTCAGGAACGCATTCGCAGGAAGTTCGAATAGTAGCAATGACGCGAGTATCTCGATAGCCTGCCTCTCCTTAACACCTGAAACTGATTCGTTGGGATGAATCAGTACGCGACCGCAGCACTGAAGGTCTTGTATACGTACTCCGGCTGGTCGAGGCTGAACTACGTCCTGAACGACGTGAAGAACCCCGTACGTACCCTCAAGATCGCGGCGCCGCTCGGCTTCAGCATCTGCGCGGTCTTGTACGTCTTAGCGAACATCAGCTACTTCGCGTGCGTTTCCGTCCTCCGCGTATATTGACCAACCATGAAGATCAATGATGAATGTTGACTTGATAGGGCATCGACGAAGGAAGAGATCACTGAAACGGGCGTGACGGTAGCAAGCCTGTTCTTCAAGAACGTGTTCGGTCCGGAGGCCCAGGAGGCCCTTACCTTATTCGTGGCGTTGAGGTAACGCTTCTTGATTGTGCATCTCTATGAGAGCTGAACGTGCATTCTTCATAGTGGGCTCGGGTGAGTGATCGATATCCGTACCTTCCGAGGAAGCTAAGAGCCAAGCCGCTAAATTCGTCTCGACAACTCTACACAGGGTGAGTCTTCTCAGGAACGCTCTCACTAGGTTATCGGCTGACGAATGACAACGCTCCTGTATGGGTGCAGAACGTTGTAACAGTGGTATGAGTCCCAAGGGTCAAATTACTCCATCGTGCCACGATGCTTACCTTCTGCACGTCAGACATTCTCTGCTTCCCGGGTCATTCAAGGTAACTTGACATACACACTATACCTTTGGTTTACCGTGCTCACCCAGACAGAGCTGGCAAAGGAGGGTATACCACTACCATTTGGCAATCGCTTCTGGGCATCGAACTGGCCGACCCGCAAGTCGCCCTTCCCAGCTCTGGTCATGCACATGTTGATCTCGGTCAGCCTTTCCCCCCACTGAATCAGTGCAAGCGCGTATATGCTGAGCAGTTGACAGGCAATCGTGATCATCGCGCCGCCGCTGGCCGTGGCGTACCCGTTCATCCTCGACGTGGAGACGTACCCTGAGGAGATCGTCAACTTTCTGGTCGTCATCGTATGTCTGATATACTCACCACGCGCTGGATGATGATGAACATACCCGAACACCAATATAGGGACTACTATGGTTGAGATGGCGGAGGCCGCACCTTCCTCGTCCTATCAAAGGTTTGTGGACGCCTTGAATAGTCAGGTAGATAGTATTGCTGACGAGACCCCGCAGTGTGGTGGCCTTCCGCGGTATTCTTCCTCGCAGCCACGGTGTTCTGTAGGTATCAGTCTGGCGGTGATGCGAGCGATTCCATCACTAAACCTATTTATCGTCAGTGCTTGTTACGCCATTCCTTCGTCCAGAAAACGGAGTAGGCGATACTCCACCTCTCCCTTACTACCTGTGAGTCGCCCGTATCAGCAAAAACGGCGTTCATCGGAAGGAGTGACCTATTTCACATAGATATTGCCTGGTGAGCATTGGCGTTGTTGCAGGAGGTGTCCTGTACTGGGTAATATGGCACATTGTCCCACGGTGGTTCGGGTACGAATACGTACTTCGAAAGGAGACACTGTCAGATGGTACAGTTGTTATGGTGGTATGTCTGGGCTTTTCATCGTCGATGGACGAGCATCTGATGGCTCGTATCGCGCAGTATACAAGGAAGTCTCTTCAGTAGCAAGAGAAGAATCGACGCGCGGTCAATGTGCGGTCTGACCGTGGCTGGATCTCGGGAGCCTTGGCAGAGTGCTCGACTAGCATTGTAGAGTCATTGAATGGAACCGTATCCCTTGTTTTACGGCGGTTGCTACACGGCCTTATAGTCACATTCAAAATTGCATAGCTTATGCCGCTAACCTGACCCCGCGTATTTCGCAAAAAAGTAGAAGTCTGGAAAACGCACGTATACCAAGGCTTACTTGAGGTAGCGAGCGACATTCTTCTTGTCAATGATGACCCGCATGCAGTGTAGACCATACAACAACCATGCGTGGTCAAAGATGTCACAAGAATGTTTGAGAGTATACAAGTGAAATGAGAACAGCCATGGTTACGAGAAGCAAGATTGAAGTGGACCTTGGAAGGAGGACCACCATGCAGCATGGCTCTTCGGGGTCCCCTCGCGTATGTGCTGGGATCCTGGCTCTGCCATTGGCGGGGAGCAGCTGGGACCCCGATCACTGATGGACGACCGATGCGGTCCTCGAGGAGGAGTGATGTAAGACCCGCCACAGTCACCGACGGCGCGCGCTCTCGCCAAAGTCAAGCAGTCGTCTTGCTACTTTACGCCAGTTCCCTCTTCTCAGCTTCGCAACGTGTTAGCCTTATATACCCCTCGCCTCTCCCATCTGCTTTCCCGTACTCTCTCTCCTAAGGGACAAGTTTCTGTCTCCTGGAGCATGATACTCGACGACTTGAAGATGCTGGGCAAACTCCCTGCCGCGAGTGGGGTTGGGATGGCTGCAGTCGAGGACACAGACCGCGCGGCACGACTCCTTATCATGGCAGTGATCTTTGTCGTGTCTCTTGTTGGTAAGTCCCTCAGGGTCCTCTTCTCAAGGATCGGATTAACCGATAGCCTTGTAGCCGTCTCGTTCCCTACGATTACAGAAACTTATCGCTCCATTCGCGTGCCGAGCGTGTTCTTCTTCGTCGGCAAGCATTTCGGCACGGGAGTAATCTTGTCAACAGCATTCGTGCACCTCCTGCAAGATGCGTTCAAGGCTCTGCAGGATCCCGCCGTGAACGAGAGATGGAAGGTAGACCGATGGTCAGGGATGATTGTGTGAGTGCTAGACTAAGTCGCGTGTGCGTCGCGGAAGCCATTGACGCATCTGCCTCTTAGGCTAGGGTCGCTGTTGGCGATCTTCTTAGTAGAATGTACGTGAAGACACCCCATGAGTAGACACATTCCCTGACGGACCTTCCCATAGACACCTCCACCGCTTTCGTGGACCGTCTTCACTCCTACTCCTCGGCGCCTTCAAGCCCAACGGTTTCCCCTTCGTCTTCTTCCGCACCCTCTATCCAGTTAGATCTTGACGAAGACGGCGCACTCCCACCGTCAGCACGACCCTCCATCATCGTACAGAGCCCCCATGGCACGAAGTCCATGGTTGGCGATTCGCTGCCCCGTCGACATAAGCATAGAAGCAGCTTGAAGGACGGTGGCCACCAAGTCAGCGAATTTGACGAAGCAGGTCACCCCTCTGCCGCCCCTCTTCCCCTCGCTCCCCCAGAACTTGCAGACGACGTCGTGTCTAGCCAAGAGACGACTCCGCTGAACGCTTCAACACTTCCCCCTCCACTCGTGTATGGCACTACTGGTCGCCCTCCCGCTCGACCTGACGCCCGCGAAGCGCGCATCTCAGACTCTGCAGGCGATACGTTCTTTTCAGGGGGGCACCATCGACACGAGTCGCGCGACTCGCATGCGAAGCACCACGCGCGCGTCTCGCGATGGTCGTGGTTCGGGATCCCATGGACGAACAGGAACGCTTCATCTTTATCGGGATCAGTGGTGCTGCCCTCCGCTCAGAGTCAGCCGTCGTCGCGACAGACACAGCCGCGAAACTCTTTGAGGAGCTCTGAGGCAAGCCAAGATAGGGTACAGGATGGACATGCTCACGATCACCATTATGAACACGAACGAGGCGGGAGGCGGCATTCGCATTCGCATGGGCATGGGCATACGCATACGGACATGGAGCGGTGGATAGACGACATGGACGGGCGATTGAACGATGCGACGACATCGCATGATGTAAGCAGCAGTGATGAGGAGTGTGGGGGCGATGTCGGGGAGGAGCAGCTCAAGATTGGGCGGAGGAGGCAGGTTATCGGGATTCTGGTCAGTCGTTCTGTCTGCTTGTGTGGTATACTCGCTGACGGCGGTGCGGTAGGTGCTGCAAATGGGCATCATGATTCATTCGCTGGTGATTGGCTTGACGCTGTCGATCACGAGCGGTTCCGAGTTCAGTGAGTCCAGGGCCTACTTCAACTTGGTTGTATGCGGTATTCATCACCTGGCCGACAGCGTCGCTCGTCATCGCGATCGTATTCCACCAATTGTTCGAAGGCCTCTCGCTAGGGATCCGGATAGCTGGGCTTCCATCCAAGCGTTCCGAGGGCACGTAACTTACCTCGAATGGCTCTTGTGTCTTGTTGTACTGACGCTAGACGGATCATAGACGGCTTCAAGAATCTCCCCGGTCATATTCTTAAGCCTCTCCTCGCCATGGCTTTCGCGATGACCACCCCGCTAGGCATCGGTCTCGGCATAGCCACGCTAAGCGGGGCCAAGTCCACCGGACGTAAGTCACCCCTCCCTCCACCCTGCCCGCCACCAACCAAGTACTAACCGCCCATACCGATAGCGCGGCTAATGCTCGTGCAGGGCGTGATGTCTGCGGTCTCGGCGGGGATGCTCATCTACGCGGCGTGCGTGGAGATGCTCGCGGGCGACTTTGTGATGGACGCGCACCTGTGGCGGAGCAGCGTGCGCAGGCAGGTGCTCGCGCTGCTCAGCTTGTTCGCGGGCGTGGCGGCTATGGCGGCGATTGGATTGTGAGTGCGCACTTCGTCGCGCGGGTGCGTGCATCTTGCTGACAGTGGATTGTGTGGTGGTAGCTTGGATTGATGATGGAGAGCTGCGCGACTCTGCTACGACACGGCATGTAGGATCAGATTATGGATGCACGGCGCAGGACGGTGCGAGTTCCTTCTATGGCTCTAGATCTTGTATTTTCTTGGTGCTTGCTATCGTACAGGAATGTGTAATTTACGTCTAGATACCATTGGAATCGCTGTCGAGTGGTCATTGTACCACTCCGTCGAATGTGTTCACTTGCCAGCAGATGCGGATCCTTGGATCTACCGGTCTAAGCAGTAGGTGGTTGTAGCCTGGGACCCCAAACACTCGCGGCCGGGCGCGCCCCGTCACATCATTCTTCACCCGCCTTTGCCAAACACGGCTCTCGCCACGATGGTTGTGGACTCGCGTCGACGTCACGTGCAAGCTCTCTGATGACCGTATACTATTGTATTGCACGGTACTACAGCCTGACCTGATGAAATAGGTACGTAGTGGGCTGAAGTATTCATTTCACCGGTACCTTCGTCGACTTCAGATATTGGAAGAAACCCAGGATACGTAGTGCTAGATCAGCTGTCTTGCATCCCTCTAGCTAATGCTGGCCTCCAGAACGGAACTCCATTCATCAGACAGGACGAGCGAGACGACTGGCTCCTCAACGACTGAGGCGACAACGTTGTGCTCTTCCATCGAGACTTGGGGGCACTGATCATGCTGCAAGTTTTGAAAATTTGCATTCAAGCCCGTGACGCTGAAGACACCGAACCTCGTGGCCTTCACCACGGGCGGGTCTGATCTCATGAGTACACGCAAGCATTTATTGATCAGTGTCCGCAGCTACACATGTCAGTGGGTGTTTGGCTTTGCCCCCATCTCAAAATTGCTCCTACTGTGAGCTGACTGGTATGGCCGTCTATTGGCTGGCACTAGGTTTTCCTCGAGGACATCGCCTTTGTGGCGTCGAGACCTTGAACTCCGAGGCTTCAAAAAACTGCAGATCGATCGTGGGCGGAGCAGCGACGAGGCTTTTATGCGACAAACGAATTGCAGCTCGAGGCTTGGATACCGTTGGACGACCGACGGACGACGATCTTGCTGGCCACATGGCGGGGCTGCCTTTCCGGTCCGTTTGGCCGACAAATTTGGGCGGCTGAAGACTCTGCAGTGGATGACTTCCCGTAAGGATTTAGAGACGTCTCTATTTCTCTAGATCACTCGCTCAAGCCGGATTTGGGAGCTCGTTTGAGATCCGAAGGTAGATTCAAAGTCCGTCTAGAGAGACGCTCGTCTCTAAACCTTGCGATCTAGAAGGGGGGGTCGACCCCCCCTTCCAGATTGAAGTTCGTCTCTAGATCGACACAAATGGCAGGTAATCGGGGCAGAAACCGTACATCCGACCCTTTTGCATGGCTTCCCATCAGCAAATTGCTATATACGTGAGCACCGAATGTGCTGACTAAGCGGCAGGAGTGGTGCAGCCGATGGGCGTTTGCAAGTGGAGCCAAGTCGAAGCTCCGACATATTTTGCTCCCCGCTTTAGAATTTAGCCATGATCTAGAGAAATAGAGACGTCTCTAAATCCTTACGGGAAGTCATCCAGTGTGTGCGATGACTCTGAGGGACATCGCAGTCGTTCACCCCGGTGGCGCGCTCCACACCGAACATGCGTCGGGGGATGCGCTGTCTGCCCAAATTTGTCGCGCAAGGGCGTCTACTAATGAGAGGCGCCCAATCGGCCCGGGCGGCTAATGTGTGCGCCACCGACGCATTGCCAAATGCGGGGCGTCGGGGCTTGGAGGGCGGGCGCTCAGGAGTTCCAGGGTCGCCCTGGCGGAAGTTTTTCATTTTGTGAGTCCTTTTTGGGAGATGGCGGAGACTTTAGCCGGTACTGAAGCGGCACCGCTCGCAGTGGAGAGAACCCCGTCAGACGCGAGGCACTCGAGGCACCGCGGGTTTGTTCCCGACGGCGCGCCCACGCTTGTTTGTACCAGTTGCCACCCTCGAATCGTCAAGGCGGCGTAGCAAAACTTTGCGGAAAGTTTACCATGGCCTGCGCCACCCGCATGGCCAGCGGGTATAAAGCCTAGGGAAGGATGCGAGCAGAGGTTCTCCAGCTGCTGCTTGTCGACGCTTTCTCCCCCACCTCCCCTCCTTCGTTAGGCTTGTCAGCCTCACTTCCGTCGTTGCCGCCCAAGTAGAGTCTTGCCGCCCCACCCGTCACTCTCTTCATCTGCTGGCACAGTTCCTGGCCCTCGCTATCCTATACATTCCTGTTGCTATCATTGTATCTTGCTAATATGAAGACCGCCGCCGCTTTCGCTCTCTCGCTCCTCGTTGCCGTCCCCTTCGTCTCGGCCCACGGCTATGTAGGCACTCTGACCGTCGATGGCAAGGCCTACAAGGGTAACACGCCCAACAACAACAAAGGTGAGTTTCCTCCGCACGGCGACGTCCTTGCGTCCGTTTGCTCATACATGGCCTGCAGTCCAATCGCCCATTCGCATGATTAGCGATGTCAACCCTGTCAAGGGCGCGACCAACAAGTTCCTCTCGTGCGGCCAGAACGCACAGAAGGCTCCCCTTGTGGCTGACGCCAAGCCCGGGAGCACGGTCAGCTTCCAGTGGGTCAACGGTCAGGGCGGTAACGTAAGTCCATACTCTCTGACTACCATCCACTCGACTGGGGAGGCTGACCGTATACTTCACAGTGGCCCCACAACGTCGGTCCCCTGATGACGTACATGGCCTCGTGCGGCAGCGCCGGTTGCGCGAACTTTGACTCCTCGAAGGCGCAGTGGTTCAAGATCGCGGAGGCCGGTCTTCAGAAGGACGGCACGTGGGCGCAGGCGGCGCTCATGCAGGGCAAGCCCGCTGTAGTGCAGCTGCCCTCGAATATCGCTCCCGGCGAGTACCTCATCCGGCACGAGATCATCGCGCTGCACACCGCGATGACCCTCGGTGGCGCGGAGTTCTACCCGTCGTGCTCGCAGCTCAAGGTCAGCGGCAGCGCGACTGGCAAGCCTAACCAGACCGTCTCGTTCCCTGGCGCGTACAAGGACACTGACCCTGGTATTCTCGTCGACGTACGTCTCTCTTCCTCTAAGTTTGTACTTTTGACCGAAGCTAACCCTTGTATGTAGGTGTACGACCTCAAGGGTGCCTACGTCTACCCCGGCCCCGCGATTTCTAACCTTGCCGGCAAGACCATCCTCGCGGTCAACGGTACCCAGACGACCGTCGCTGCCTCCAAGGCGGCTTCGACCTCCTCGCACGCGTCTTCCTCTTCTGCACATGCATCTTCCTCCTCGCATGCGTCCTCTTCCACGCACGCCTCTACTTCTTCGCATGCGGCGTCCACCTCTTTGCACAGCTCTTCGACGACTTCGCACGCCGCTGCTGCGTCCGTGAAGGCCGCCGTCTCGACGTCCGTGAAGGCTGCTGTGACTGCTGTCGCCACCTCCTCTAAGGCCTCCGCGACAACCTCTGCTGCAGCCGCCGCGTCGTCCAGCGACGAGTACGACTGCGAAGATGAGGAGGAGGAGACCACCACGCAGCAGCACGCGCGCCGCTACAGCCGCGTCATGGCTGCGATCCTCTAAGTGTCGACTCGCACCCTCATTCTTTCATTCCCTCCATTCCTCCCCATATCAACACACCGACCTTCGCTTTCACCGGAACCACTCACTCTCACTCGCTCTCTCACGACTCATCGTAATTATGCCCACCGTCTCGAGGACGGTGGATCGTCGATCTCCCGGATTGTATCCCTAATTACTACGACCGCCCACCTCCACCTTTTCCCCGCCTCCCGCACGGCACCTTCCCCACTCCATCTTCCCCACCTCGCCGCGCTATTGTTGCCCGCCGCCTGGCTGCTGCTGGCGCACGCGCAGCGGTCAAAGTGGGTTTGTGGTCGGCGGGCGTGCCTGGACGGGCCTTCGACGCTCGACGCTCGCTGGTATGGCGAAAAAGTATTTATCATGCCTCGTATTTGTTTATTATTAGACTGTAGCGATTAGCTTGCTCTTATGATGTACGGTACTTGGAGACCAGGGGTCGCTGCTGTACTATTTGGCTATTAATTGTTCAATGCATTCGCGGCAGTCAGTTGCGAGACCCATGGGAACTGCTCGGCTTCAACGTTGAGTGCATTGCAGTCCGACCTACTATGTTCAAGTTAGAGGCGGAGTCGAGGCTGCTGGCAGAATCCCGCATGGCAGGGTCAGCGCTCAGTACTAGAATCCATGTCACGTGTCTAGTACTTAACCTCGCAGCCCTTCTGAGTGGGTGAAATTCATACTTATTACAGCGGATTAGTGTCCGCACCCGATCGCGATTTATATGTATATGCCTCCTCAAGACTAGTTTTTGCTAAGGCGAGATGGGAGAGGAGAGCGTATCAAACCTTTTGTAGAACCAGTGAAGTCTAGCGCGCTCTCGTTAGCCTTCATGGATACACTGAGACATATCGAACGGCATACTACAAGTCCCATTATATCCCAATAAACCTACTAGGTACCGGCCTAAGGGTCATCCGTGTCCGAGTCACGTCCAGACCTGCCTCCTGAAGTGCCGCCGATATCTCACTGCAGGCCCACTCATGCTGCGTTTCCGCTATTGACCGGCACCCGAGCCAGAAGGAGCAGGGGAGGCACCGGGGCATGCCGTAGAAGTGTTTCCATCTCCGGCGACTGAACTGGTGCCAGTCGCAGCCCCAGCGGTGCTGTCCGAGTTAGCAGAACCTGTAGATGTTGCTGACGCCTGGGCATCTCTATCTCCAGCCGCAGACTGGGTGTAGGTAGAAGCGGCATTGCCACACGTGCACTGGGCGGCCATGCCGCTGCTTGAGTTTCTGGTAAAAGACGAAGACGGCGATGTGGGAGCAGAGATAGCAGTCTGGCTGTCCGCTGATTGCGATGCATCGGCGGACGTAGACATTGCGTTCCCCGTACCTGTCCCGCTACCGCTTCCTTCGGGCACGACAGTGGCCATAGGAGGACCGGGGAAAGCGTATGTGAATCCTGGGTTGTATACCTATATAGCCGAGGGCCGGCGGGTTGTCAGCTCATATCTCGCACTGCGCGCTTCGACTCGGAGGGAGAGCACGTACGTCAACATGTATACCCGGATCATTAGGGCTGTATGCTCCCGGGAAGCTGACGGTGGCGTTAGGCGCGCCTTCGCC
Organism: Cubamyces lactineus; assembly: GCA_022376465.1. Lineage (NCBI taxonomy): Eukaryota > Fungi > Basidiomycota > Agaricomycetes > Polyporales > Polyporaceae > Cubamyces > Cubamyces lactineus. Next base: position 922,742 of record JACDTU010000006.1, on the reverse strand, counting down.
GTCGCCGCCGATGTTTAACTGAGTGCACGAGGGATAGAACTCCGCACCACCGATATCCACTGCGTTTTGCAGAGCGATGATCTAACGGGGTGATGAATACTCCGTCATAACCACAGTATGTTTAGGGAGCTGTAGCGCACCTCCGCCCGGATGAGATACTGGCCGGCCTTGAGGTCCTCAGGGATTCGCGTCGTATACGGCGTCCCATTGTCTGCACGGGTCTATTGAGAAGAGAACGCGCGCGCGCTGAGGTTTACAGGACGTACCGAGGCTGGCCTGTACCCAGGTGGGCACAGCGTTCAGGTTAGAGGTGTTGGTGAGACCTGCTTGATCTGTCTTGAACCACTTTCCCTTGGTCGCGTCGAACGTGGTACAATCTCCATTGTCGCACAGCGCCATGTAGATTGTGATCGGGCCGACATTATGGAACCACTGGAGAATCAACGTCGTGAACGGGATGTGACTATATGGATATGACACTCGGAGACAGATGGCTTACGTGACCGTCGGCAGAGGTCCAGGCAAAGGCAAGTGCACTACCAGGCTTGGCGGGTACAACCAAAGCCGCCGGTTGAGCATCCTGGCCACAAGCAAGGCTGGGGTCGGTGGTATCCGTCACAGGGCTACTGCTGCTGATGGTGCGGATCGGACTCTGGGCTACAGTACAGGACAAGGATCAAGACCATGCGTAACACAACCATGTATGGCACACCTACTAGAGGTGTCGTCTGGAGGGTTCCCTTGATAGGTCTTGCCGTCGATAGTAACGTTCGCTACCCAACCGTGTGCCGCAACGGAAGTGAGCAAAGTGAAGATAGAAGACAGGAAGGCGATGGAGCAGTGCATCGTGCACACAGACAACAATGCCGACTGGTTGGCAATACTGTGTACAAATGGAGGATGAGCGGAGCTTGGGCTATGATGATGATACAAGCCTGCTCGTGTAAGGGTTGATCTGTTGTGTGCTTGAGGTGCGATGTATATTGCACCTCCGAGGCGTTTTATAGTATCCTGGAGGATGGGCCGCCCATGAGCCATATAAACAGAGGAATCATAGGCCCCAACCCTGCTTGCTACATCTCAATGAATGGGGTCGTACCGCAAAGAAGGGATCAAGAGGCTGCGAGGTAGAGTGAATACACCTTGACGACCATAGCTCCCCTGGACGCGTCTTCCCGGTGCTCCTGGGGATATTGATGGGCACTACTTGCTGTAGCTTACCTCAGATCGTGAATAGAGCAGCAATTGCCTGCATAACAATGGAGAACGCAAATGAATTGGTTTATACCAGTTCAACTTCGCCTCGTAATAGAAGTTGTTCGACAACTTGGTATGGTACCAGTGAGATCTGCCCCTTCTGCATCTCTGACATCGTCCCACTGATGGTCGATTGTAAGTTGGAGTCGTCAATACACCCAAAGGAAGATGGCAACGCACTCCAGTAGTTGCATGGGTGGGCAATCCTGCAGCGCGTGAGCGAAGACGGGGCGATACTTGTCCGGTTCCGGCGCTGAGTTGTGGCGAGATAGGTCAGCTCATCCACAATAGGCAGAGAAGTGAGCCACGAACTCATTGGAGGCATGAATGCTGGCTTTTCGTCCAACTCTCTTTGTTGTTCGGGGAGGCTCTGCAGCACCGATTGATTGAAATGATAGTCAACCATTCGCGAGTATCTGAGCGGCCTTTCAATATTGTCGTGTTGTATGAGGCCAATAGAGCCTACCTCCGCGCGTGGTCTAGCTCCGCTTTGGACAATTTCTCGTGCACCTCGGGCGTGGCGCTGATGTACCTCGCGTATTTCTCAATCTACACGCCACATTCTTCAGCCCTGTAACAAGTTCCACCCTATCCGCACGCGTACCTTGTGTAATCGAGTGCGGACGTACGACCGGATGACGAACTTGACGCGTTCCACCTCGGTTTGCACGAGCATTATTCGGAAGTGCTCTTCCTCCGAGGAGTCTGGGTCGGCACGCAAGAGCTCAACATCTCTAGACTAGAGCTAGATGCCGTCAGCGCCAGGTCTAGTCTCGTCGCAAACATCCGCTCCTCCACGGGCTATGATTTCCCCGGTCTGCAACCTAGGACTCACCTGCTTCCTGATATGATCGAGCAGCCGTCCAAGCAACATCTCCTGCCCGGGCAAGATGTCTGGCGCGTGTCTCTCGTTCATCCAGTGTCGTATGAGCTGCTGAAACGGCGTCTCTTCTGCAAGATCTTGTGCAAGGATCGCTGGACGGCCGGCGCGGCGGAAATCATCTGCGATAGCGAAGTCGTCGTCCTCGGGAGCGCCGCGTGCACGATCTACGAACGAAGGACCTGCCATTGGCGCGTCGAAGTCGTCGTCCCAGCCGGTGGCCATAGTGATATGGAGAAGGTTGTAGAGGTTCTGAGGAAACGAGTGGAGGTCAAGGAGAAGAGAGACGCGTCCAAGACATGCACGCGTCGCGGCGCGCGTGTATAGGCATAAGCGCTCACAAACACTTCGCACTTCTTGAGTAGGCTGTAGGGCTCAGCGGACATGGTATCTCTCAAACTCAACATGCCATTGTTTACATACAGAACGGCTATACCAGGTCAGCACTCAGACTACTCGTACAACAGAAGAATATCTTAGAATGCATCTAAACAGTCTAACCTTCCCAGTCCTCATCATCTTCATCTCGTCGTGACCGTTCTCCATTGGCAGCCTCGTCTTCATCTTCTTCATGACCCTCGTCGACCTCCATCTCGCGCGCTGTCTCCTCCTTTTCCTCCTCTTTCTCCTTGTCTGCCGCCTTCTTCCTCCGCCGCTTCGGTGCTGGCTTCTCCGCGCCTTCTGCATCGCCAGTATTCTTCTTGTCCTTGCCCTTGCCACGCTTCTTGCCACGCGCCTCGGCGTTCTCCGCCTCAATGTCGATCGTACCACCAGCAGAAGGGTCAGGCACGGCCTCGACGATCTCCTTGAGGAAGTCGAGCATGTCCACAGTCTCAATGGCATGCTTCCTATAGTCACAAGGAGGTAATGCGGCGAACGGTGCGCGTGAGACCAATGTTTCCGACCAACGCTGGGAGCAGTGACGTACAAATGATACGCTTCAACCCGCTTCGAGCCACGGTCGACGGTAACGTTGCTAGCTTCCTCGACAATCATGGCCAGGAAGAGTTCCAAGGCCTTGGCTATGCTCCGTGAACAGGTACGAAGAACCGAGGTGAACATGGAGGGTCTATCAGCTGTCTGGGAACCTAAGAGAGGCTGAAACGCACATATAACGACTGGGGTTGCCTGCGCGACCTTGCCAACCTCCTCGTCCTTCTGCATTATACGCTTGATGCGCGCCTGCGAGTTCGAGAAGTACCAAGCGGCGCAGCATTGCAACAGAGGCGCGTTATGCAGCAGAGTTCACGGAGCATCGACGAGCTATCCTCAGAGTGAGAGCGGATGGGAGGATGTAGGACGGCGTACGACGGGGAATTTGGTAGTCTTGTTCTTGTTCTTCATGATCTAAATGTCCGTCGGAGGGATGGCTCAGTCACTGAAGATTCAGCCTATCTCAACAGCTAGCTATCAATATATGGCGTGTAGCAGTGGCAAGAGAGTACGCACTAGTAGGATGCTGAGGAGGGATGCAGGGTCGATGAGGCGGGTGGCGCAGTGTCCAACTCCAAGACACAGGCGAGTACTTATGCTTTCCAGGGATCTGGTTTCTTCTAAAACGTTGCGGCTATGTAGCATTTGGCTAGTCCTTTTATCACACGCCGATGGTGAAGTGGTTATCATGCTTGCCTTCCACTTGTGGGTAGCAAGCGGCACGGGTTCGATTCCCGTTCGGCGTATAACTTGTGCACCTTCCTTTCTCACCATTTTTGTCGCCTGCACTCCGGACGCCTGCGGCCTCGAGCCCATCTAGCCATCACCATTCACATAACCTTGACCCATTGTTATCCCCATCATCCATTCGTCATGCTCAACTCAGCTGTTCACTAATAACCATCACTCGCTGCCCTGGTACATAGCAGGAACACCTGAACACTCTCCCATTCATATTCTAGCTCGTCCCACCATCATGGGCCTCGCAGATTTGTCAAACGGTCGCAAAGTCCATCCACTCAAGAGAAGGAAGTTCACGCATTCTGCGTCGAATACTTCGTCTCCCATCCAGGCGATACCACTTGGGCCGTCACTTGTACCGCTCCATCCTGGTGATATCAAGGTGCCCGTATGCAACTCTTGCCACCGCGCCTTCGCGGGCTCGAAGAGGAATCAACTTGTACAGTGTGCTCGGTGCGTAAAGCTGCGCTTCGCTTCAAGCTCTACCAGTACTCCTCTATGAACGCATCGAGGAAGACGTTCACCACACCTCTTATATGATTCTCTCCGCAAGATACTGATAGTGATTGCGGTATTCGTCCCAGATGCCACGAACCGACCTGTATCGTTTGCTCTCGCACATGCAACGGCTATCCTCCCTCGGTGCCGCCGACGCCTGCGTTGACTACGTCTCCGTCGAGTGGCCCAGATACGCCTCTCATGTCTCCGCGCCGGTCGCCAGTGGCACTCGCTGCCGACCTCCGCGAAGCCCGGGACCACGCACCGGTGCAGAGCCTGGCAGGCCGGAGGAGGAAGGTGCGTGATCTCGACGAGGACGAAGACGGTGCCGGCGCGAAGGGGGTGCAAGGGGCGGACGCCGGGGATGAATGGAGAGGGAATGCGGATGGCGTGCTGCCCGGGTGCGGACGGACGCTATGTCAGAAGTGTTGCTTTGAGACTCCGTCGAGGTGCGCCGGCTCTCGCTTCTTCCTCTGCTGGTGTTGCCAACGTGTGCCGATGAACGTCATGCTTGAACAGCGACCTGACGACATGCTATGACTGCGCCGCTCGGTACAGAGACTCCTACGAGTTCTGATCCCTCTCGGTGCTCGTCTTCACTTCAATCCCGCCGGACCGTGGACTTCATCGTCGCTACCGTCGCTCTCAACTGCTCTGCACGCCTTCAACGATATATGCCGCCTTGTTTGGATTCCTTGCTTTACACGATCTCATTTTTCACCTATCACTTCCAATATCCCACCACACCGCGCATTGTACATGTACTCATTCATACATCTGCATCACCATCTTAATGTCACTGTGCCTTCATGTCTCAGGCTTCCGGCCCCTTTTGACACGACCTTGCAACTCCGCGGAGTATAAGCGGCTCACATACGTGTGGGTTTCTCCTGGCATCATGCTTTACGAGTGAGCCACAAGGGGGCGAACTACATTGGGTGAGTTGCTAAATCGCTTCTTCTGTAACGGATCCGTGCTCCGGGGAATCCAGCACACACAGAACTTCCCCCTTGCCTTCACCTTACATGCCATGACTGTTGATCATAGAGGATCGTCTCTCGGGATATCAAATGCCTCATAGACGTGCTGCAAACTTTATGGCATCGTTCCCTGCGGTGGTCGTAGATGGCCAGATTCCAAATGAGCCTACCATACGCCCGGCACACGAATATCTCCGGGTACCTACTCTCGCTTCTGTCGACCATTATATGCTTTTGCTAAAGAGAGCTTGCAGCAACCGCACCTGCGGGAACAGCGCATCTAGGAGTTCCCGCAACACGCGCGTTAATGAGTCACGATCACATGATACGTGACTTTCGCGTCTCATGCTGCACTGATCGCGTTTCGCACGCGTAAAGCTCCTTCGACCAGGACCGCCACCACTACGCTAACGCCGTCTGCAACGATTACCCGAGTATGTGTTACACATGGTGCTCACTGGAATTTTACTTACAACAGTAGGATTCCGAGGGCAGTCGATTTGGTATGAACCTGCCTCAGGAGTCCGAGTCCCTGGACCTGGTAGGCGAACCCTTCGCTGTCATTGAGTCAGACCCTGGTATGCAGTAGCGTCTTGATCTTGCCTGCTGCTGATGGCATGATCAGGTGTTTTTACAACGCTTCTACGTAAACTCGGTGTCGAGGGCCTCTCGGTAGTGGAACTTTACAGCGTGGAACCCTACGAGACGGACCACCTCAACCCTTACGGCCTCATCTTCTGCTATCTATGCGATGACGGAGCTGACACTGCCAAAGACCTTGACCCCAGCGAAGATTTTGACGACCCGGATGCACGATCGATCTGGTTTGCCAACCAGCTAAGTGATGATGCCTGCGCCTCGCAGGCCATCCTCAATGTGCTGCTCAATTGCAAGAACGTCCGCCTCGGTGCCTATCTCAAAGAATTTGCTGCAGATACAGAGGCAATGTCTCCTGTTGTAAGCCTTCGCAAGACGATCAGCTGGGCTGTAGTGACTCACTTACGCTTTGAGCGGGCGTAGATGAGGGGTCTTGCTATATCCAATTTGCCGCTCATCCGCGAAGCGCAGAACTCGCTCGCACGGTAAGCAGCAGCCGCACCCTTCCCTGCCAACCTGCTACATCCATGAACGCACGACAGACCTTCGGACGTTCGCGGCGCGTGGCACGCCTTGGTGAGCTCGGCCCTCGAGTCCGCGAAGAGCAAAGCGAAGGCAGCGGCTTCCCCGCCGGCCAAGAAGCGCAGGACGACTTCTGCGTCTTCCCGCTCGCGGCACAAGTCCGCTGCCTCAGCGCGCGGAGAAGAGAAGCTGGATGCGTACCACTACGTCGGGTACGTCCCTGCGCACGGACGCGTATGGGAGCTCAACGGTCTGCGCGCCGCTGGCCCGCTGGACGTGGGCGAAATCGACTCGGACAACCCAGAGTCGAGAGCGGGGTGGATGGACATCGTGCGGCCTGTGCTGCAGCGGCGCATGCAGACGGTGATGCAGAGCGGCGCGGAGCATATCCAGTACAACCTGCTCGCGATCGTGGACGACCCGTACCTGAAAGCGAGCGACGAGCTAGAGCTGCTGAAAAGGGAACGCGCGGCGATTGAGCGACGGCTCGCACAGAGCTTCCCTGAGGGGTGGTCGGACAAGGTGCGTGTCTGCCAGCGGCAGTGTCGTCAGGCCTGTTCAAGTAGCTCACGACGGCGCCCTGGATGTCCATGCAGGTCGACCCGGAGCTGCTCGCGTCCGCCGCGGAAGCGTTCGCGACGACGCTGCGCCCGCACGGGCAGACGCCCGGGAAGGTGTTCTCGCCGGACTTTGGGGCGCGCAAGATGGAGAAGGAGCTCGCGATCCTGGACATGCCGGAGCGCAAGCTCGTGCCGGCGTGGGAGGCGTGCGTGGGGGCCGCGTTGTTGGCCAAGATCGCGGTCGAGGATGACATTGAGAAGTCGCGACAGGCGCAGGTGCGGAACCCGTCCTTTCATCACTGCGTCGAATGGTGCCTTGTGAGAAGCGTGGGTGGCTTGTGCGCTCTGCGATCCCCTGGAGGGTTCGCATGCTTTGGTGAACGCAGCTAAGGGAGAGATGAACCATTTCTCGTCCGCCGCAGGCTGGGACAGATAGAGATGCGACCAAGTGGCGAGGATGTTCGAATCACCCTGGAGGTACATGCGAGTGTCGGTCGGCATGACTCGAGTAGCCGGTCTGGCTTTCAGCATTGCTATCCACAGGGAATCCAAAGAATGCTCGACATATGCCGGCTGCATGGCTAGTTACCCAATGGATAGCTTGCCCTGCACTCGGGCAGGGAAGCCGTGGCCACATCCGAACTCGAACTGTCAGTGATGCTCAGGGCTCGATGTAGTTGGCCCGGGCATCCCCTGTCGCCATTGGCTTCTTGATGTAGACCTCTCAAACAGCGCTAGCACCTCTCCTGGGTTGTATGATGCAGATTGGTCGAGTCCTGAGGACTGGAAATAGTGGAGCGTCGATGCTTCACATCCGCGACCATAGACGTGGTGGTAGCGATCAAGGTCGCTGATTCGTTCATAACGAGCGGAGCATCTTCTATGTGAAAGCAGGTGTTCAAACACCTGCGCGCAACCCCTACGCCCGCAAAGAGTGGCGAAGAGAGGCTTAGAACTAAAATTGCTAGAGTTCGCAGATCCGGGGCAAAGGGTGGCTAGCTCACGTTCGTGATTCCCGCAGGCGGACCACATTAGGCGGACGTTCGACTACGAGCCATTCATACGGGAGTTCATTACTTCGCTGAATCACCAGGGCCTTCTGGACGGTGTGCTCGAGGACAAGCCGGACGCCCGCGCGGAGACGACGCAGTCAGCACCCGGGCCGTCGTCAAAGCCGCGTGCGAAGACAAAGAGGAGGTAGTGTCACTGTGCGCAGCTGGTGCTGACGAGGGTGGGTAGGCGTGCATGAGCTTGCGCGATAACATGTACGCTGACAGCCCTACAATGCAGATTCCGCAGCGGTATGCGGAGGATGTGCCCGACATGCTGGAGGGTCATGGTCCGTGTGCATGGCAACCCTGGTGTTCCGCGAGCCCCTGTGTACGATGCAACCCACGGTCCAAATGGGACGCTCGAGCATGTACACCGACTGCCAGTGACGGGAAAGTCGTGGTATGTTTATTTTGGAGGGTAGTTCCAGGAGTGTGGTATGCTACGATGATTACGGTTGGAGACTGCCTAATCCTGACAGTGGTATGTACAATGTACAACGTTGGCGTATTGCACATGAAGAGTTCCATGCATCTGCATACGGGTACCATGCCGTCAGAGGATGGAAGAAGTGGGATTTGTACCTGGTATGATGATGGAAGGCGAAAGCTAAGCGAGAGAGCGCTCTAGGCGGTTGTGAACGCGAGAGCCAGAGCCGCGGAACGAATTCGACCTCACTCCCGCACCCACTCCCGACTTCCGTCTCTCGTTTTCTGCCTCGCCTCGTCCACGACGGTCTGTTGCGTGACTACATGGGCACACACGTACAAGAGTAGATTCTCGTGGGTCTGCACTCTCCACGGACTCAGCTCATAACTTACGTGACCCAGTGCGGTCGCTACGAGACCGCCCCAGCTTCTATTAGCTGCTTTGTTCTCTCCGTCCCTCGTTTCCTCTTCATTTCTGCTGCTTTTCCCAGTTCAGTATGAACTCGACATCCCCAGCGAGCCCGACGCCCTTCGCGCGGCCGCAACGCGTGGACGCCAACCCCGAAAATCGCACGTCTGGTTTGCGAGCGTCCATCTTGGAGAGCGCGCTTGAGCTTGGGGTAGGCACGAACCGTACTGTCGCAAACTGGATCTTCAACCCAGTACCCGAGGCGGATGAGGAGCTTGAGAATGAAGTATGTGTCCGCGTTTCCTGAGAAATCTCACGTATTCACGCGAATGGCGGTCGGCGACCTACCAGGCCGAAGCATCACCAAGCCTCACTTACGCTTCGACGGCGACGTCGGAGGAGTCCAACCTTTCTGCTGGTTTGACACAGCGCTCCCAGCCCGGCGTTGGGATACTTGTCAACGGAAAGGAGCAAGCACTTAGTCTGGACACCTCCGTGCAGGACTCCCGGCGCCCCTCCCCATCCCCCGACAAAACTACACCTCCAGACTCTATGCATCGCATACTGCAATTCGACCTTAGGGCGACCCCAGAGCCGCGCGTTCTCACTCCTACTCCCTCTCCACAGCCCAAGTCGAAGCTGAGCAAGCTTCGGCGGAAAATGAGGCCTGATGGGTACGAGAGCGACGCCGGATATGTGAGCGAAGGGGGGAAGAACAAGGAGAAGGAAAAAGAGAAAGAGAAAGAGAAGAAGAGCAAGAAGTCGTCGAAGGGCAAGAAGGGCGAGGGCGAAACTGGTGCTACCGACCACGAGAGCGACGGGGGATATCTCTCGGAGGCGAGCGTGAAGAAGAAGAAAAGCAAGAAAGAGAAGAAGTCGAAGACGACAGAGTCGCCGACCACGGACTACGAGACTGACAAGGGGTACTCCTCTAGTTTCTCGAAAGGCAAGTCGCGTAAACAGTCTGTCACTTCGCCCGTGAGCGGCGATGAGTCGGACGGAGGCTACCTCTCTGAGGCATCCAGCAAGAAGAGGCGATTCTTCAGGCTGAACTCGAGGTCACGCAAGAAACAAGACTCCCTCGATTCTGCAGCTGAACAGGCCCCGCCTGTTCCTGCGCTTCCTCCCCTTACTCTCCCCATTGCAGACAAGTGGAGTCGCGCCGGTACACCACTCCCTCCAGAGTCGAGAAATGTCACGCCAATGCCTGGCGATACGGCGAGTATCGTGCGCCCGAGCGGGGAGACTTACACCTCGATGGACACGTTCACTACCACGACCTCCACCACCGACACTTCTACTACCACAGTTGAGTCCGACGAGAAGCGCGACTCCCAGATGTCGCATGGGGAAGGTCTCACGAAGGCATTCCGTGACGCTGAGTCGGTACGCTCTCCGAGCATTGACGTTCTCTCCAGTTTCCGCCGCCTGGGCAGCCCTCTATCGCCTTCAAAGCTCCCTTTCAGCCACTTCGGTCACGGCTCGGACACCCCTGCTTCTCCGAGGTCACCGCTTGTCCCATCTCTGTCGCCTTCCAAGTCCATCCGCTCACGGCCACAGATTTCGGCTCCCAATACCACTACACTTGCGGCCAAGCACGTACCTGTCCCACTCACCCTCACACCTCCGACGCCCACCGCATCATCGGTGCGATTCAGTCCCTCGCCTGACCCCGACTATGTTCTCGTCACACCATCTGCAACGGCGCCGAACACACCGCACGCTCCGGACCAAGGGCATACATCGAACCTTAGCGTGACATCGACAGGAACGTCTAGCTCGAATGGTCCGCCTAGCCCATCATTACCACGCCCGAAGGCCCTTGGGTATTACGACCTCCCACCACCCAGCCCTCCTCCGCGGGGCCCATTACCGGACGTGCCGTCTGACATCTCTCGCAGCACAAGTCCATCCTGGAGCATGATGGGCGGCGGAGACCAGTCAGCGTCCACTTCGCGCTTCCCACGTTCGGCGCCTGCGGACACGACGGACCCGCGCGGCGTGCAGCAGCAGCAAGCGCGCCAGTCCCTTCCCCTCGCCCCTGCGACTGCGCACCCGTTGTCAAGAGAAGTCGCCCCGGACTCTCGTGCACGCTCGCCCGTCCCGAGGATCGCGTCACCAGTGCCGCCTGCGCTGCGCGGTCGGGTGTCACCCTTCCCCACCGCGCCCGTGCTTCCCCGTGAACAGACGACGCCGCTGATGCGCCGAACCTCGAAGCTCACTCAGGAGGCCGTCATCCGTGCGACGCGGACAGTTCCAAACAATGCGCCGCAGTCAGCCAATGCGTACTCGTACGGACATGGCAAGTGGCCGTCGCAAGAACAACAACTCGGTGTGAAGTGGCAACCACGCTCGGCATCCGTGCTCGATACGCGGCGTCCGTCAGACGGCAGCAACGGACATGACTCTGATGACGGACATTCGTCGTTTCTGGCGTATGATGACGACGAGGATGATCTGAGCGATGCCTCGCCGAACACCAGGCCGACTTCGACGGAGCCCCCAGAGCCGTCCCCAGACGTGAACGCGATTCTTGCCGGGTTCCGCGCCGAACGTGAAGCTCATCTTAATGGTGGCGGACAGCTCAAGGCGGACACGACACGCGAGTCGCACACGCTCTCCGCGATCGTCGCTGGTTACGCGGAAGGTCCCCGTGATACGGTCGACCTCGACTCCGACGAGGGTCACGGAGACCGATACAGCGTGTGGAGCGATGCTGCCAGCGGCCACAGTTTCCTCGATGGCGAACGGAGCGCGGCGATCCGTGCAAAGTTCGTGAAACGCGTCGAGGCCATGTATGGGAAGGACGTCGTCCCGCCCGTCCCGCACCTGGATGCTGGATTGAGGGGCACGACCTCTTGATTCAGCTCCCGTTCTTCTGCGTTCAGTTCTCGTGTTTATCCGTTCGTTCGGCTATTTATACGTATGCTTTCGATGTATCCTCCCCCGCTCCTTATATGCGTCTCCTCTCGTTGCTGTTCTTGCTACTTCTGTATTCCTTCCGCGTCCATTCCATTTCATAGGGTGCTTCGCAGCTTTTCTTATACGCCCCCGGACTGGCAGGCCGGGCTGGGTCTCTTGTTGACTCCTGGACCGGCATTCGTCTTCCTATCCCCACCCCCCTCCACTCGTTTGGTTATCGGTAATCGCAACATTGGTATATACAGGACCGCCGGAAAACTCGAACACACGGCAATTTAGATGCGGTCCGTGGTTTCCCGCCTGCTGTATTTTTGTTACCCCCGTCATTCGTTACTCATACCCGCCTCGCTAGTATAATGTGTGCTCTCTGCTTCCAGTGCTGAGTTCGGTATATATACGTATATTCGCAGACTCGAGGACACTAGGCAGATTTTGACTCATGCTCGGCAGGTACGTTGCATTGCTGATTGCCCACAGGTTCAAAGACTACGGCAGGCTGAGGATGTAAAATCCATCAGACTCTTGTCTGGTGAGTTCTCTTGCAACGTTGCGTTTAGGTAGAGTTGCGTGTCGGCTAAATCCGCGATAACTCAACATGAGAGGAGCCCATAACCGTGGACAAATCCATCCCGCCGGTAGCATAAATGGTTCTAATAACTCGGAGCCACAACAGATTGAGTCCGACGCAAACGATCGTCGAAGTGCGCAGCTCTACGTCCCACGATGATCGGTTTGTTCGAAGAGTACTCCCTCGTTCATTGAGATTGTGGGTCTCCCTTCTCACACGAAGCGTGAGCAGAGAACAAAATGGGACGAGACCTCCTGACCATCACCTTGAATGCCGGTTTTGTAGGTGCGATTCTTCCTTTCAGCTATGTACCGCCTCAGTTCACCAGTCACCCTTGTCATCAGCATTACACCAATTGTGCGGGAAGTCGCTAAGATCAAACCCAAAGTTGCTGCGTGCCCACCTCGAGCGCACCTCCTTCAGGTTGATAGGCTGTAGCACGGGCCACTTCTCGTGCAATCATGAAACCGATGGCCTAGGCCGCGTTACAGGGACGTCGACTCAATACTGCGGCCCTTACGGAACAAGCACATAGATTCCACGTCTACAGGCAGATGGACAACTCGGAGTTCGCTATAATGGCCGACGGTCGCAGTAGGAGCAGAGCCGCTCGCAGTGAGAAAAAGTCCTCGGCTTTTCCCATGTTGTCTCTTTCGGTGGGATGCGTATCTGCGGTGCAAGCTGACAAGCTGTTAACCTGGGCGTATGCCTGCAGAGCTTTGGGGACGAATCACCCGCACACAAGCTAGCATCACGCTTGCAGTCACACACAGTTGGGTGGGCACCATCGTTCCGGCGGAGTCTATCAGGCTATTGATGCATCGGCAGCTCTTATGATTCACATGTCCGTACTGGCTGTGGCGGCCGATGAGCAAACCATCCGCAAATCCAACATCGCACCTACCGACTTGGGATGTGAGTAGGTACGCGCACGCTCGCATCGTCCAAAGCGCACTCTCGGCACTGAGTTTGATCCGTTTTGTCTCCCGTCCGCTTAGCAGTCAGCCCCTATCCTTTATCCTAAGACCTCTAAACGGACACTCTTGTCCTTTATCTTAGGCTAGTGCCAGTGGCTGTGTGCCTTGGTCTTTCTAGTCCAAAGCCACACACGCACCCACCACGCTCGGGCGTCTATCGTGCATTGGAATAGCCGTTGCAGGTCCCGTACCGAGCGTTTACTTCGACCGACATCCATGTGAGTCCAATCGACTCAAAATTACTTGTCCTCTATGGTCGTTTCACCGATGAAAAACAGGGACATTGCAACGCTCAATCGTAGCGACGTGTGAGGCTCATCGCCGCCTTGAAGCAGCGAGTAATCTCTCAGGACACCTCGACGGAAATTTCTAGTATCCAACGCTTGGCTTACAGCGAATTCGCACTTGGGCCACAGAAGATAGCGAATGTGCAGAGACATCCAAGACTGTCAAACAAGCACGCCCCCAAGTCACTCGGCCGTGGGCCCCGTGTATGCGCTGCCACTAATCGCGCGTCGCGCAAGAAGGAGCTTTGATATCCATATCCACGCCGCGTTGTCCAGCAGCGACGCGTCAAGTGGAAGCATTGCGGACCACGCCCGTTATTCTGTCTATGCAAGTTCGCACTATGGTTAAAGCTCTAGGGCGGCTCTCGACTCGGTCGATCCTTCATGTCGAGCGATGCACCGATACAGAATAATGAGAGCTACCCGTTCAGCGAGTATCAAACCTCTGTGTGTCTGGCACTTCCTATCAACATCCGCTCACTCTCCTGACACACGCCTACAACATACCTGCAGATGCCTCCGTTTGCCGGACCCTCTGGGGAAGCCACTCAGCTGCCCCCGATTTCTCCAATGAAGTTGCTGATGTACCGACCCGTAGCAATTCGCCCCCCCCCCCCCCCCAGTGCGCCACTTTCTGTTCTGTCACGTTGTACTCGCCCGCTGATGTCCCACTCGTGACTCAGTTCAACTTCCAATCACTGCACATCCCGAACCTCGTTACCGTCCTTCCGATGACGATTTCAATTGTCGTCCGGCATGTCGTTGGATCTACGATTCCTCGAGTCGTGGACGGGGCGTACAGTACACCAACCTCAAGTTCGACATGCCTTTGCCGGACAATGTGGATCCCAAATTCATTTGGGAGATTCGTAACAAGGACGGCGGGATAGGGGTCCATCTGGACCAATTAGCCTTTAGCCGAGAGATTATCGCTACGGATATCGCTGCCACTATACGATTTACGGGAATGGCCCTGATTCCAGAAACGCGGGAAGCGGACGTTCAACGGGGCTTTGTGAGTGTCTATTGTACACGTCGCTGCCTGTTTCTGATCCATTTAACTCTATCAGCTCTCCGGCGAAGCGTAGACGCGCAATCGTTGTCAGCCGGTGATGGCGCAAGGCCCTGGCCCTCTGACATTCCACGATCTTCTCGTGAGTATTATCAAGAGGCAGAAGCGCTGGTATGCGGAGCTGGTGAGTACTCGTTATCCTGAGGGTCATCACTATGAATGAAATTGATTACCGTGCTACCAGGTGAACAAACCGAGTCCGTATTGGACATGGTACCACGATGATGACTTCTGGGGAATTTGGAGGTATCACCCTGCCGGTCGTACCGTGTGGTTGATGGCCATCAGACACACACAACCCGATTGTATTATATGGATTGCTGCTTGTGTACCTCTGAACGACCGAGTATTATACATACCGGGTAGTAAGGCTTTGGTACACTTGCACTCCGTGGCATATAATCTGTGCTAAGGTTGGCCGCATACACGGAGCACCTCATGTTACGCGCCTGTGACCCCGCGCCAGGGAGTCGCCAGGGCTGTCACTCCTGGAGCATCCTCAGCGGGCGGGATCCTATCTCCTCCTCGGGTTCCCCTCCAATCTAAAAGTCACGACCTATTATTTGTTTTTATCCCCTCTCTCCACAGAAAATCGGTTTTTGTTTGTCTCAAAACGAAGGATTGCAGGAGGAGATAGCTTCCCGTTCTCTATGTCACGCTCTATCACGTGATGACGTGCTCCGTGTATGCGGCCAACCTTACTTGAGATCATCATTCGGATCTATCAGGCCCACAGTTTCAACACCGCTCATCCCATTGAGCCGCTGCATGCATGTCATGAGTACCATCCCCACACCAGGGATGCTAGCTGCTCTTGGTTACATATATTACACTACAATCTGGTATCTCTCTGTTCCCTCAATTTTCCTGCGCAACGAGCGTCGCGTTGTCCGTCAGAATCTTGTTGAGGCCGTCACGGTGCAAGCAATTCTCGAAGTGGAAGCTCTTCGCGATCTCGTCGAGCTCCTGCTCGCTCTTCCCCGCGAAGTGCTCCGCCCACTCCCGCACGAGGAACTCCGACACGAGGATGTTGCGCGCGAGCCGGCCGATGCGGTCTGAGAGCTTCCAGACAGGCGCAGGGTATAGGTTCTGGTGCTCGGGCTTAACCTCGCGCTTGATGAGGTCGATGAGGGGTTGGTAGACGTCCCGGACCTGCGAGTCGTCTGCTCCCCACGCGTCGATGGCGAGACGGTGCTTCTTGGCGAGGAAGTCCTTGAAGAGGGTCATGTATGGCGTCTCTCGCGAGACGTATACCATGCCCTGGAAGCCGATGTCCTTGTACAGCCAGATAGACCAACTGAGGCGATCCTGATACATGCCTTTGAGCACCAACAATTTCAAGCGAGGAAGAGGAAGAAGCATACCTTGTTGTAGATGCTCAGCTGGTCCTTCAGCACACGATACCGCTCCTCGTTGATCGCGTCAGTCCGCTCGCCTTCGTACTCCTTACGCGCGTAGACCGGTCCCCACTCGCCGTTCCACACGCACAGCCCGCGCTCGTCCATCCACTGGCGCTTCTTCTCGTAACTCCTCCGAAGACGGTGCAGTTGAGTCTCAGTGCTGGTGTAAGGCTCGGGCGAAGCGGGGAAGCCGAACACGGAGTAGTCATGGATGGAGTACGCCACGTTCTCCCACTTCTTGTGCACGTCGCCGAACTTTGAGAAGTCGGACGCGAAGGTGTTGCCGTCGTAGAACAGCGCGTGGTGCGGGTCGATCTTGCGGATCGCCTCGTACAAGCGGTCGTAGACGTCGATGATGCGCGTCTGGTACGGGTCCGTGGGCTCGTTGAGCGGGTTGTAGCCCGCGATCCAGGTGTTGTTGACGTAGTGCTTCGCGAGCTCTTCCCAGAGCCAGACGGTGCGGTCCTGGAAATCTTTGTGGTTCCAGAAGTTGGCGATGTGAGTACCGGCGTCGGCGTGCCAGTCGGTGTTCTGGCCACCAGGAGCGGTGTGGAGGTCAAGGATGGTGTAGATGCCGTGCTTCGCGCACAAGTCGATCACCCGATCGAGGTGCTTGAAACCTTCAGGCTTCAATACCCGAGGGTTCATGTCGTCTATCGATACAAGGTGAGGAAACGATACGTCATAGACGGATTGTAATCCCAGCCCACCTTCGAAGTGCCGGTAGTTGAAAGGCAGGCGTATACAATTCAAACCCAAGCTTTTGAAGAACGCGGCATCGGCATCGGTGAAGAAGTACTCGAGGAACTAGCAAACGTTCTTCCCGTAAATAGCTGTTCCGATGCCTGAAGCTGTAGGATGTACCTTGTCAAAGAAGAACTCGGACTTCTCCTTTCCGACCACATCAGCAAGGGCGGCGCGGATCTGAAACTCGCAGCCAGGGTATCCTATACGTGTGTCAGCCCCTATGCGTATATACTTGTATATGATATACTCACCACTGATGAAGTTTTCCATGCTATTGGCGACATGCGATCAGTATGACTTTTGGACACGAGGACGCTATGAACTTACTTCATCCATCCTCCAAGGCCAGCACCGCGCAGAATGACTTCTTTGCCATTCTGGTCGACGATTTTAGTGCCGGAGACCTTGGGGTATGCCATGTTGATGGATCGTACTGTAGTGGGCTGGGTTCTCGAGGCCGCATCTGCTCCAAGCACGCCCTCTTATACGCAGGCTCGCCACCAATTATCGCGACATGCACTTGACCATGGCTATACCGCGGGCCGCCGCCAATACCAGCAAGGTTCCGAGGATTCGCCGGCCCCTGTGAGACATTTGAGAGAGACGCCCGCCGAGGCGACGTGCTTGGGCGGAGAAGCCTCGACGATTTATATCGACTCGACGATTATCGCCATATCGGGGTCATGTGTACGCTGCAGCGGTCGTGCCGTGCGCAGGAACAACCACCGTCGGAAGGCAGGCACAGCGCGGACCGCGCCCGAGTCGCTAATTTCAAGCACCGTGCGAGCGAGGCAAGATCATACGGCTTCGTATACGAGAACCCGTTGGAGCTCATATAAAGCAATGCAACCAGTACCTATAACCCCGCGACTAGCCAAGACCGAGTGACCCTCGGACCTCAACGATGGCCGGGTTTCTTCGAGTTGACAAGACGCGCATTGTGGATGGGGAGGGAAAGCAGGTCGTATTGCGCGGCGCTGGGCTTGGAGGATGGATGACGTGAGTTGGCCAGTGCTCGATGCGAAAGTGTTGCTCACAGGAACGTACCCTTCAGGATGGAGAACTTCATCTCAGGTTCGTGCACGGGGGCTGTTAGCTGTGAGACGCGGAGACTGACGTGCAGTGACGCAGGATACCCTGGGTGCGAGTTCCAAATACGCGAGGCTCTCGCAGAGGTGCTCGGCCGCCAGAAGTCGGAGTACTTCTTCGACAAGGTGAGCGATGCGCACATCTCGTAGGAACACGGGCGGGATCATCCTATGATGCAACCGCAGTGCTCACCAGGCCTTCCACTCGCGCTTAGTTCCTCGAACACTTCTTCGGCGAGCCGGATGCCGCCTTCTTCAAGTCGCTCGGGCTAAACTGCATCCGCATCGCGGTCAACTACCGACACTTTGAAGATGACATGAATCCGCGCGTTCTCAAGCCCGAGGGGTTCAAGCATCTCGACCGTGCCGTCGCGGCCTGTGCCAAACATGGCATCTACACCATCATTGACATGCACACCGCACCCGGCGGCCAGAATGGCGGCTGGCATTCGGACGCGGGCACGCACATCGCCAACTTTTGGATTCACAAGGATTTCCAGGACCGGCTCGTCTGGCTCTGGACGGAAATCGCGAAGCACTACAAAGACGAGAAGGTTTGTTCTCGCCCCTATTGCGCTTCTGCCCCTGACGTGCATATCGATTGATTCGTCCATGGGCATACAGTGGATTGCGGGCTACAACCCCATGAACGAGCCAGCCGACCCGCGGCACAGTGGGTTGGTCAACTTCTACGATAGAGTCTACGCGGCGATTGCGTCCGTCGACCCGAACCATATGCTCTTCCTTGACGGGAACACGTACGCAACCGACTTCTCTGGCTTCCCGGATGACGCGGGGACGCGTTGGCCGAATGCAGCGTACGCCATCCATGACTACTCCGTATACGGCTTTCCGGACGCTCCGGAGCCGTATGCGCGCACCGAGGAGCAACGCAGACGCATGAGGAGGAGCTACGAGAAGAAGCGAGCGTGGATGGACGAGCGAGGCCTCTGCGTTTGGAATGGCGAATGGGGCCCGGTATACGCAAGGAAGGAATACGAGGGCGACGCGATGGACGAGATCAACGACCGAAGGTACAATGTGTTGCAGGATCAGCTCGAGTTATACGCAAAGGCAAGTCTGGCCATATAGATGAGAAGACTGACCTGACGAGTGCATCGCATAGGATGGGCTGAGTTGGTCCATTTGGCTCTACAAGGACATCGGCTTCCAAGGGATGGTCTACGTCTCGCGGGAGACGCCTTACATGAAGCTCTTCCGCGACTTCCTGCTGAAGAAGTACCGGCTCGCGGTCGACTCGTGGGGTGCCGACGACAAGTTCGTTCGTGACGTCTACCGGCCTATCGTGCAGCTTATCAAGGACAACGTACCGGACGAGGAGCATCGCAAGCTCTATCCGTTCCCCGTGTGGACGGTAGAGGGCCGCGTCGCAAGGCTAGCGCGGTGCATGCTGCTAAGCGAATTCTTGGTGAAGGAATGGGCGGAGCACTTCAGGGGAATGTCCGAAGAACAGCTTGACGAGCTCGCGCAAAGTTTCAGTTTCGAGAACTGTCTCAAGCGCGATGGGCTCAATAAGGTGTTGAGGGAGCATGCACAGTTAACGGGGTCTGTTTGAGTCGTCGAGGTAGCAAGAAGGTGTAGTCAGCTAGTTGTACAGTATTTGAATCGTGGGTACTTTTGTATCATAATCTCTATCGTGATCCGTGCAAGTCCAGGTCATCGTTGCGCGAACCTGTCTCTAGCCTTGACATTGCGTCTTACATCCTCTTCGCGAAGTTTGGTTTCTAATGCGTTGAAGAGCTCTCGTGCGTACTTCTCACCCTCCTGCGAGGGACATCAGCAAGTGTAGCTGCTGCCGCAACCTGCGGAACAGACGTACTGAGATATAGGACTTGATTTGTGCAGAATCCAATTCTCCAGGCCCCAGTAACCGCATAGACTGTAGCTTTGGAGCACTTGGAGACGCAAACGAGAACATGAGATGCATTCGTAATGGCACAGATGCCTCTTCAGATGGTGTTGCGTCCAGGAAATGGGACGGAGGTAACTGCACGCGTGCATGTCAGCCAGTGCGAGATAGGATAGAGAAGGAACATACGAGGTTCAGGGTAACGCATACGGGCCACCTCTCTCGACCGTGCAATACCTCTCCTTCGTCCCAATAATCAGGTAGCTCGAAATCTGCAGCTGTTCTGACCATCTCGCGAGTATCAAAGCCACTTGCTGCCGGTATCGCTTCTCGGTTGTCTACGTCCATGGCACTTGCACTGTCCCTTGTGGTCCGCGAGTCCTCTGGGGCCTGATATTCGACCGCTCTTGTCCGAGGCACCTTGGTATCCCACAACGCGGCGCGTGCGGCCATGAAAAGCGCGTCAACGGCGTTTCCAGCATCCGCCAATATCACAGCATCCAGGTTCAGTAGCCATGACTTTTTGCGCGGAATGATAGTGAGGTTTTGAGGGTGGAGAGAAGGGTGGCCGATGGTTTGTTGCAGGATGACCGTGAGGTCATGCTGAAGCTCGTCCAACGCGTTCGAAGTTAAGTGAGGATATGCCGACGGAGAGCTGTCTTTCGTCAACTGAGCGAGAGGTTTTAGCCAGGTTGACCGTGCGGCGCACCATGATACAGAGCAGACTACTCTCCCGCCATCGATGCCGTCCCCCGACTCGACATCTTCGACTTCTAGCTTAGTTGCCGCAAGCACCTCGGTGCCTCCGCCACCCTCATGAGGCATCTTCCCAATGTTGAGCTTCGCGCTACCATTTGCCAAGGGCGCGACACCAGTTTCGAGCAAGACTGTGCGGAAATCGAGGAGACCGCGTCCGTCCCCGCGCAAGGGCGGTGTTGCCTGTAGAGAAGCCTGGATGTATGCGCGTTCTGACTTCGACACCAGTTGCGCTGCCATGATTGAAAGCTCAGCGCGTTAGCTAATAGCTACGATAGTCGGGGAGGGTCCGAGGGAGAGTGCGGTGCCAAGAGCCAAGAAGAGTCGGTGAAGAGAATGAAGCACGGGCGTCTACGATCCTTGCATCTGAGCGGTGACCACCATCTGCACTCGGACCACAGGAACCACTCACGCAACACACTGTATGTTGGCTTTACTGAAGTATATAGTAGTAGAATGACATACTGAGGAACACCTAATCAGAACACCATGGCGAGCAAGACGTACCCTGGTAGGTATACACTGTCAAGATCAATGTGCCCTGCAGCCACTCATCTCGCTTAGCCCAGAAGCACGTAATCAAGACCTTCGCAAAGCTCGTAGAGCTCTTGCCTGCCGTCGAGCAGAACAAGGCAGGCTAATGCTATAGATGCAGTCCTGGTCATAAATAACCGACGATCCTTCTGTAGCCACAAATCATCCTACTCGCAGGAGAGGTTACACCCTTCCGCAATGATACGGATCGTGAGATGCCCTTCCGCCAGGTGAGCATACATTTACTTCACTCGACATACGACACTCAGAGCTGACTATCAAGAGTAGGAATCGAACTTCTACTACCTCTCGGGCTGTCGAGTTCCCGGATCGTACCTCCTTCTGGCGTACCAAAGCGGAACTTCTCTCGCGAACCAACCCTCATCCCACCTCTTCATCCCGAAGGCAGAGCTTGCGGACATAATGTGGTCCGTCCCCCCTCCCTCTCTCGCAGAGGCCTCCGCAACGCATGACGTCACGCGCGTCGACCATCCTGCGAACCTCCCGGACGCTATCCAGGAGCTCGTCAAGGCGTTCCCCGGCGCGCTGGTCCACACCCTCCCTACGTCCCGCCTCTTCCCCACCATCCCTTCGCAATACACTGCCTCGTTTGTTGCAGCGAACGCGCCTGTCACGGAGGACTACCTTCTCACAGCGCTCCACCGAGCGCGACTCATCAAGGATGCGGAGGAGATTGAGCTGATCAGGCGCGCTAACCAGATTAGTTCTCGCGCCCATGAGACCGTCATGCGCGTCCTCGGTCAAGGTGTCCGGGGCATGATCAAGCGCGGCAAGGGAGCTGGGACGGATCGTCCCCTCCTTCCCAGCGAATGGTTAATCCAGAAGGAGGCCGAGGCTGAGGCGCTGTTCGTCGCTTCTTGTCGCCGCGAAGAGTATGTAGATCCATTATTTTGCAGGTTTGATATTAACATGTGCATGAAGTGCCAAGCACCAAGCATACCTACCAATCGTTGCTGCCTCTACTCGTGCGTCTACGCTGCACTACTGCTGCAACGACCGCGAGTTCGCTTGGGGTCCTGTGCAACCTAATGACCACAAGAACTGCAACGACCTTGCCCATGATCATGAGCGTGTTCTCGACCCTCAGGTTCTCTTGATCGATGCTGGATGCGAATGGAAGTGCTACGCGTCTGACAGTAAGCTATGCGGAGCAGTCAGCAGCCGTGCACAAACTCACCATATTACTAGTCACCCGCACGATGCCTGTCGGCAACGGTGGAAAGTTTACACCGGAGGCGCGGGCGATCTATGAGCTGGTACTCGAGATGCAGCGGGTGCGTAGTCGTCATCGGATACACATCGTTTCGCACTGATCCAGATTCTCCACCTATAGCTCTCCTTCGAGGCCCTAAAGCCTGGCTTGCACTGGGACGCCATCCAGTTCATCTGCCACCGCACGCTCGTGCGGGGCTTCCAGCGCCTCGGCATCTTCAAGACGCCCGACTCCCCGAACTCGGGCTCGTGGAACGCCGAGGAGGCGATCCTCGCGAGCGGGGTCAGCTCCGCGTTCTTCCCGCACGGCGTCGGCCACTCGCTCGGCATGGACGTGCACGACGTGCCGAGCGCGAGCAAGCCCGAGAAGAACGAGACGATCAAACACATCGAGTTTGGCCACGAGTCGTTCTATACTTACCTAAGGCTGCGTCTCCCGCTCGAGGAGGGCATGGTTGTGGTGAGTGGACGTTGACGAGACGGAGTATACGTGCTGGCGTTGATTGTTTGGCGTAGACTGTCGAGCCGGGCATCTACTTCTCGCCCCACCTTCTTGCACCCGTAAGGGACTCGAAGCATATCGATCAAGAGGTGCTTAAGCGCTATGAGAGCGTTGGTGGCGTTCGTATTGAGGACGTCGTGGTCATCACTAAAGATGGGTACGAGAACCTTACCACCGTCCGTAGCGACACCGAGTGGGTGGAGAAGGTGTGCTCTGGAGAGATCTAAAGGGACGTTGCGCGCGATACGTCCGCCGTCTGTACGTTCGAAGCGAAGATAACTCAGAAGTAACAATGTGTATCATGTAGGCTGTGCTGTATCGAACCATTGTCTATTATGAACGTCTCTATCACCCCGTCTTCGCCTTCAGGTTCTTCCAGAGCGTCATGAACATGATTCCCCCGATCCCGACGTAGGCCAGCTGCATCCCGACAAAGTTCAGCATCCCAATCTTCACCCCCGCGCCGCCCCAGACAGCACCCGTCACCCGTCCGGTGTAGTTGCTATACTGGATGCACAAGCTGATTCGCCCGTTCCACTCGCCCGGCAGCTGCTTCGACAGCAGGCTCAGCGTGACGGTGCTCGCGATGTTGAACCCAAGCGCGACGAGGAACCAGCAGATGAAGAGGCTCCCATAGTTGACCTTCTCCTCGCCGAGGATCGCGAGCGCGATGAGCAGCCCCGCGAGCCCGATCGACGTGCCCGTCGCGAGCGTGTGGCGGTCCTGGACGCGGCGCGCGAAGTGCAGGTTGAGGAGCAGGAACGGGATCGTGCACGCGCCGCCGAGCGCGATGAGGTTCCCCGCCGCGAAGGGCGTGAAGTGGAACGGGTTCGAGCGCAGGTGCGAGCTCGTGAAGACGGGGATGTTCGCCTCCCAGGCGCCGAGGATGAAGAAGGTCGTCATCGCGAACCAGCACATCGTTGCGGCGACGCCCCACTGCGCTTTGTTCATGATGCGCTGGGGAGGGGCGTCTGGGGCGGAGCGAGCAGGAGGGGCGACTTCGGCGGTGGCGACGCGTGTGGGCTCTTCGTCCTTGGATTTGGTATCGTCGCTGGTAGAAGTCGTACTTCCTTGGGCACGCATAGGTTGGAGCGCAATGGATTGTGGAGGTGGGGGAGCACGAGGAACATCCTCGTAGAAGATTGCCGCCATAGCCCAGAAGATGGCCCAGAGCCCCGCCATGATCCATGCCGGGCTAGTGTACCCGTTGAAGATCGAGTTGTGGAAGCCGACCTTGTAGCTGTTGCAAAAGTAAATCACGCAGCCTCCGAAGGTTGTCGTTGGACTTACAGGATACCTCCCAAGAAGGGGCCGAGGCTGAAGCCGATGCCTTGACCCAGGACGAGCCAACCGGCAAGGGTGGTCCTCCGCCGAAGGCCAACGATCCTTGGGTCGGAGCAGTACCGCTTGTTGTACATCCAAAAGGTGAAGGTGAAACCGGTGACTATCCTCCCTAGCAGGATGAGGTACAGCCAGTTCGCGTAGTATGCCAACCCATAGAGGATGTTTCCAAGGCACGCAGACGCACAGGCGAAGTGTAGTGGCCTGGCATAGCCGCCTGTGGGATATGACTCAGAATGAATTTTTCGAGTGTCGAGAGCTTACCCTACCTTGATCGAGGTGCATTAGGGGCAACAACGCAAGGCCCGCGAACAGGGTTGGGATACCGATGACCAACCCTGAGAACGTAGACGTTCCTCCAAGATATTGAGCATACTCGTTAGAGGACGAGACGATGATGAAGAATGTGAGCTGTTTGATATTGGAGGTATTGTCAGTGAGTCGACACTATCCTACATCACAACTTCGAATGCTGACCTGCATCAGTACGTTTGACAACAATATAATCACCAAAGACGCCATCTTTGGCAATTTCAAGTCATCGTCGATGCCCTGTTGGCTTTCATCCACCTCGGTAGCAGGGACATGCTCGGTTGTCGTTTGGGGTGAAAAAGACTCGGAGGCATGTCGCCCTCTGCGGTGTTCTAGCAGCTGGACGACAGTAGGAGGTAACCTGAGCCCGACCATCTATCCGAACAGAATGCGTTAGCTCGAGAAATAATCCGATATGCATGGGTGACCGACCTATAAGCTGCCCTGCGAACTTGCAATTGGAGGAGAAAGTGGATTGTTCACGCGTTTATGTACACGTTGCAGCTGGTGGACATGGTGCTCACGGAGCTCCGGTCGAGACAGCTACGGGCGAGTCGCTTGGCGGCGGTTCATGAATCATAACGAATCATACATGTGCGGGGGCGCTCGGACCGGAAGCTCCGCAAATCAGCTCAAGCGCGCGTGAGGGGCCAGGCTCTCTTCGAACCTCCTTGTCCTTCCTCAGTCTACGTACTCCTCATATCATGCAGACTTGCTAATCACTAGTACTTACCTGCGGTCGAGCAATGAATGCACATGGCGAATCGGATACACGATATGCTTGGACAGATGATTAGGAGGCAGGGCTGTCAAAGTCGTACTGACATTATATGGCTACAGAAGCTCGAATTCATCACACACCCCCGCAGGCGCCCTGTCAGATGTAAAGCTTACCTGGTCCTACCAAAGCTATCCAACGGACAAGCATTGCACGGGCATTTGGAACGAATCTGTCCCACTGGGGCGTATTGCCTCTGGAATCTCGGCCACTTTCTCTACGTTCTGCGGGAAGTCCTGCCCTGCCCCTGGTATGCACTGACTCCTGGTATCATCGGTGTCAAGCTAGAAGAACCATCCCCGCTAGATGGAAGACAGGTGTTCGGTTCCAATATCGTTCCTTTGAGCTGCTTTCGTCGCTTACCTTGGCTGAAGCTACAAGATCAGCTCTGCGTAGCCTGTCTTTATATGATCAACAACCACATGGGAATCTCGCAGATATATATGTGTATATAAATGGGCCGTCTTCTGGGCAATCGCTTGGCAGCTCTTCGAGGACATCGATATCTCAACTACACTGGCTCCAGCTCCACCGGATCCGGACACAGACATCGAGCTTCAGCGGATGATCACAGACTCCTGGCGACCCGGCGAGCGCAGCTCTGGAGAGGCCGTCGACGTTCCACTGAAGCTTGTTCGCGGCGGAGAAGTTCATTGTGATGCAGTATAGCAACCACGGCAGGCGGGCCTACGGCGCGGTTCGGGGAGGTGCGGGCGTGAAGATGCAGATCGCCAGTGCGGCGCCGTCGCTCTTGACGTCGTGGAAGTAAACGAAAGCATGGACGGGATGAAAACTACTGCTTGAGCATAGGCATGTATGTCGATGGGATGAATTATACTCTACAGACAATGTGCAAGTGCAACGAGCAGAATTGTACAACTGCCTCACGACGAAGACGCCATGAGGACAGAAAAGAGGGTATGCATGCATAGTACAGAAGAGCGGGAAGCAAAGGCCTCGCCGCCATTACGAGAGCGTATCCGTCCGATCCGTTTCCAACAACACCTCCAAAGCAAGCACTTCGCGAACATCATACACGAAAGATCCAGAGCAAAAGCAGAAAAAAAGGAGACAGAAATTTCAAAGCAATACCAGACACTCATCGCAGTCACTCTCTCACTCCTTGTCGGGGCCGGCCTTCTCCTTCTCGTCAGGTTTACGAACGTCGCCGACGTCGGCGCTGCCCTCGGCAGGTTCTCCCTCCTTATTCCGCAAGTCACGCTTCACACGTTCGGCGACGATCACGCCAGACCGCTCTCCGCCATTGAGCGGGCTGCTCTTGAACCACCCGCCCTTAAGGGACGTCTGGTTTCCAGAACCAGAGGCAGCGCGGCGCTTGCGCTCGACTAGGATCGCCTGCTCAAGCGAAGGTGCGGGAGACGCACTGCGAGAGGGCGGTCCGAACCCCAGGTTCATGGTAGGAGGCACGGGGATGACGGCAATGCCAGGGTTGGCAGTGGAGCCATGCAGCGACCGCGCGCGGCTCATGTTAGTGGCGGCGAGCGTGCTCTCCGGAGGGATGACAACCGGGGGAGACATCGGCTTCGGAGTGCGGAACGTAGTATCGTCGATGATCGCGATCTGTGGGGGCTTCTCGCTGAATCGGACGGGCTTCGGTTCCACCACGATGGACGGCACCTCAGGTGCGATGATGCCTTCGGGGACAGGCGGGACGGGCGGGATTGTACCCTCCTGGGCGAGTTTCTCCTTCTCCGGAGGCTCAGTATCACGGGGGATAGGCGGCGCGCTGCGGGAGCGCTGGAATCCCAAGTTCTTGAAGTTCAGTCCACGCAAAGCAGGAAGTGCGATAGGCTTGACGATGGGCGGGAGCGGGGACGGCTTCGGCATAGTAGACGGTGCGATTGTGGTACTGTCACTGGTGTCAGTTGGAACGAGTTGAGGAGCAGAGTCTGTGCGCTTCATCGCATAGGTGGCCTTGGCTTCGCCTTGGATATAAGCGGACAGATCTGGGTGTCCTTGGGGATCAAACTCGTCGTAAATCTCCTCACCGATGAGTTCTGGAGGATGGTTCAGCCACGAGTTAGCAAGCAGAGGGAGGTCGGGCTTACCCTCTAAAACGTCTTCCAAAGTAATGATGCCAAGAGGCATGACAGCGGGATCAACGCTTTGCAAGAACTGCGACAAGAAGATGTGATCCAGGCCTGGATGCGATCCGATGGTGACATACCTCTTCAACGCCTTCTTTGGTGAGAACCGCGTCGGCCGGCATACTCTGCTCCCACCGACTCCAGCCGCCGACCTTGGGGAGCGCCAAGCCACGCTTCTTCCCGCCACTGTCCTCTTCCTCGACGACAGCCATCTCGACGTCGGCCTGTGGTTTCCGTTTAGTCCGCCTCCGACCACGTTTCATACTATGCGAATGAGAGAAGTCGTCCACGTCCGCATCGGCGGAACAGTCGTCCCTGATCGTCTCGTCGTTATCACTACTGCTCCGTTTGGACTTCTTCGGCCGCTTCTTGCCTTGGCTGCTCGAACCTTCGTCTTCGGATTCCGAGCTAGATTCGCTGTCACCCATGCCGACGCGATCGAGGAGACGCTGGGTGAGTCCACGTTTGACCGCCTTCTTGACGCTGGCCGCACGCTCGACGCTGAATCGGGATACAATCGCCATGTGGGACCGACCTTCCTGGAACTTGTCGAGGATGCCAAGGAGGGGCTCGTTGTTCGGGACAAAAGGCACCTTGTTGAGCGGAATCTTCCTCACAGGGACAGCATCTATCAGGGCGGGTTAGTTGGAGCCGCGGGTTCCGGTCATCAGATGGATGCATTTACCGTTCGGGTCAAGCAAGACGCATTGTTTGACGAGCAAGATGCCAACAATCTTCTTCACCTTCTGGGTCTGCTGTTGGCGCCCGTCAAGACTGAGACGGGAGGCAGACATGTCCAGATCAGCTTCGGCGATATTGACTTTAGCTACCAATTTCGGAACAGGGATTTCGACCTCCTCATACACGGGTATACGAGAATGACCAGTCAGACAGATCCTTCGTAATGTCTCGTAATCAAGTTTAGCGTCAATATTGAGCATGAAGACGTCCTTGATCGGAGTCATTGCTTGACGTACAACCTGTCAAGACGAATCAATACGTGGGAGTAAACTAGATTGAGGTAGATCACCTTTTCTTGTAGGTCAAGCGCGCCGCCAATGATTGTGACGGTGTCTGTCTTTAGGTCTCCGCCAAGCTGACCCGTGTTGGAATGCATCGCAATCAACTCCTTGAGCTCAGCACGGCGGTAGATGATTCCGTGATGAGGACCAAGAGAGAGTTCGAGGATCTTGGCAACTGGCCAAGCAATGATACCCTTGGACATTGGTGTCAGGCGTGGTACATGCGCGGCATTAGGAGAACTTACCAAGGACCAGATCAAGACTTGCACAAATCCTGCCATCTTCGCTCCGAAGTAAAGCCCATAGCGCGTGCAGAGAGATTGTGGGATGATCTCCGAGAAGCTAGAAGCGGTAATGAGTATCGTACATCACTTGTATGCAACACACGGCATAGAAGAGGGAACCCTAAGCCTCGCTTTCCCAGGTTGAGCAGAAGCAAGAACCTCAACGAGCTGCCCGTACGCAAGCCAGGACTGAACTTGTAGAACGTAGGAGCACAGCCACCGAATGACATAATACACATGACAGTCTGACCGGCGCTCCGTAACAACGCAGTAAGGCGCACATCCAAATCGAACGTCCCGAAGTCGCGTTTCAGCGCAGTAAACGCGACCAAAACGCGACCAAAACGCGTCATATGCCGGAACAGAAGCACTCCTGCTGGCAAAGGAGAGGCATTTGACTTCGGTGAGACCGGCTGAGCGCATTCGACATCACGTGTCCAAGACGCGTGAGCAATCGGACCACGAGAACGCGTCACGGAGAGTCAGACGAGACACGTTTGCGCGGTGGCAGCCAGTGGGAGACGGAGGTGTGAAATTGAACTTACATGACGATGAGAACCGTGCTGACGATGACACTGGGTACACCTCCGCCAAGAATAGGGTCAGCGATAACGGGGAGGGTCTCGTTGACGATCATGTTCGCCAACAGCAAAGTGACGAGCAGCAGGTGGCCATTCTTGCGAATTGGCTTAATCTTGTTGGCATATAGCTTCTGTAGACTGTGTGGCGAATAGGCCGTCAATATTGTGCCGCCACATCGTAGCCGGGCGAGGCAATAATTCTAGGACTTACGGCGTGCCACTGACGCTCAATACGTTGAGCTGCGTTTCGTCCAAGCTCATATATCCGAGCGTTAGGCCGGCAAACAGACCCGACAGGAGGACGAGAATGGGAATGAGGCATGCGAAGATGACGAACTGTGCGCGGTGGTCGTGATCACGGATGTCTCTGCGGGCAAGCGTGCCGGGCGAGGTGCTACGAGAGGGAACATGTTGTGATACAGCAGACGCTAGTGTCAAGAGCAGTCTTGGAGAGGAAGAACGTATTAGAGGAGGGACCATTCGATGGATGTGGTTGTGCGTGAAGGTGTGCTCAGCGCGAGGCCACGGCTCTTTACCCCACACGCACGAGCTTATCAGCGGCTTTCCCCGCTTGCTCGATCGGGTCTGGACTCCAGGCACCCCCTTTCTTATCAGCCTTTTCGGGGTACATTCGGAGACTATGGTTAGCCTTTCGGGCCGTGAAGTCGATAAGCAAAACCTACTCCTCGCGGACTTCACAGTATATGCCGACGAATGCCGCCGCCACAAGGGCAGAGCGACTGTCAGTGCACCTCTACGATTCCATGGATACCAAACAGTTCAGCAGCAGTGAGTCACTGAAGGCTTGGGCCTATCCTAAGGGCGAACTGTGTAGGGCGAAAGGCTCCATACAAACCACTTCTTGGCATGATCCGCAGTTCTCCAAAGGTGTGGTACGGCACGCAGGGCCGACTAAATGGGGCTGAATTCGCTATGGTACCGGTACGGCATGGTGACGGCTTGTCATCCTCGTGCCGTATGGCGTACCCGCGGGCCGACCAAGCACTCCAATTATCTGCGACCTAAAGCATTCACTCATGCTGTCTGCTTCGTCGAGCGGTGTATCGAACAATGTGGACAGAAACAAACAAGCTTGAACACCGCTGTAGAATAAAATTAGGGTAAATGTACACTGACAAGACATAGGTAGTACACTAGTCAGATGGTCTGCTGTCGAAAGCGGAGAGATGGAAAAGGGCCCGCGATGAGAGTCAAAAAGTACATGATGTCCCAACCATGTGGAGGGATTCAGACGTCAACCGTACACTTGCCCCCAATCCGCATCTCAGATTTTGGCCGTGGGGGAATCATAGGTTCCTTGATATCGAAAACCTCGATAGCGCGCTGTATCAAACACACTAGTGAGCTCTCTGAGCATTTACTGGACGTGTATCCTCACGAACCTTCCAGGTGGCCATGTCAAACTCCATGACCAATTGGTGCTTCAGGAGCCCGTCATCGTAGTCTTCCTGTGTTGGCTGCTCGCAAAGCACTGCAGGCGCACATAAGAAAGCGGCAATGAGCGGCTTTGTGGAGGCCTTACTGATTTTGGGCTCCCCAGTTCCTTCCTCGATCTCGAGAGCGCACTTGCCGTCGCGGATGAGAAAGGAGAGGTAGAACAGGTTCTCGACAGATTGGCCGAAATCATTGGGGTTGATGATGAACTTGAACAAGTTCACGGCGTCCATCTTCGACAACAGTCGCTCAAGCTGCGAGTGGAGTAATGAATAACCAGAAGCACCAAGTAATCGGCATGTGTACTTACAGTGGCAACGTTCTTGGTCGTTTCGTTCTCAGACCGCGTGATGTCGTCCTCTGTGATTTCCTGTGGCTTCTTCATATCCTCTTTGTTCTTCTCCAGCTTCGCGCGTTTCGCGACTGTCCGTTTCTTGGGCTCGATAGACAGAGGTCCCAGCCTATCCCCCATATTCAATACATCGCCCGTATTCCACATCCAAGAGAATAGGCCACTCACATGAAGTCCATCGCAGGCACTCGCCTGCTCTTGGCGAGCGCACGGCGCGCTATCCTCTCCCAATCTAATGGCGCACCCTCGTTGTACTCGCTCTGATCCTCCTCATCCTCATCGTCGGCTGGTGAGACGGGCTTACGACCTCCCATGTACGTGATCAGTCGAGCGACAAAGTCCTCGACGTCGAACGCGCCCGACCCCGACTTCATCGCGCGGGCCTTGGCCGCGCCGATCTGGGATATTGTGACGAGTAGTCCGGAGTCATTTGTTGCCTCGCTGACGGCCTGTACTGCGCTGCAAGTCAGACGAGGAACGGCAGGACGCGCCAGAGAGGGGAAGGTTCGGGGGTACGCACCTTGCTTGAAGAGATGGTTCGCGCTGCGGAGCTTCTCGGCAACTTGTTCTGTACTCAGATCCTGGTTCTCTAAATATACGCGTCAGGATGGAAGTGGTAGCATCAGAATGAACGGAAGGACCTGTAAGCTCCTGCTCGAGGTGTCGGTACTGTCTCCTGAGGTTGCGCGCCTCCTCGGGATCCTGGTCGGGGTCATAGGCCATTCGATCGTCATCCATGTTATGGTCCTCTTTGGCCTATCGCTTTCAACCCGCAGAGCCGTAGTGCGTAGATTAGATAGCGAGGCAGACAGCAATGGAAATCGCGCGGACAATGTGGTCAGAAGAAACGCGCCGCGACCTTGCTCATTTACGCGACCCTTTCGCGTCGCGATATGCACGTGACTCTCCCGACGCAAGCAAACACGGAAGCGCCCAGTGCTACCTGCGTTGTCCGCGCCATCCATCTTGCTCAGGTTCTTCCTCCTACCTCGCTCAGAAGCTACTCGAACTTGTCTTTGAACAAGCATGGACTCTAGTGCTTAGCGGCTGACTTTGACAATAATGAACACGGTCTACTCCTATGTACGGGCGTCCCGAGTGGGCCTGGTCTGGTCGGGGTCTGCCCTAGTGTGCAGCAGCAGGGACTCTACTTCAAGTTGCCCGCACGTCACTCGATACACTTCACGGGAAGCTGTATAGCCTCTAGAATTTGACTCGCTAAGCGGTGGATGGTCCATCGAAAGTTCTTCGTAATTGTGCAACTAATCAGCTCTACCAGCTCCGACCGCACGTTTAAGCTATGTCTTTATGGCTATACCCATGTGTCTCCTGAATGGTGTCCAATTCGCATGAACAGCTGTCTACGATTTCGCCGTTCACAATGCACCCCGGCCTCATGTCACACCGTCCTCGCCGGTGGACGTACATGCTCTAGGCAGCACCTTCTGCTCGTCCTTCTATTGCATCCGGGTAAGTACGCCATCTTCCTTTCTCAGCGAGAGCGCCGTAGTCTAATAGGCTAAGCGCGTTACTTTGGTTCTTAAGCTGGGAATTATCTCGACCTCCTCGACCTGTACACCTTGGGGCGTGTCGTACGCAAATATCGTCTCCCGGTTCGCGTTTGGGCAGCGAGAATGCACGAATGCCAAAATACCCCTGTGTCGCCTTCCACATTGGCTCATGGCTTCTCCTTCTAAGACCCTGAAGGTAGACTGGAAGTCTGATATCACTGCTCTGCTGGTCAAGGTGTCATAATCCTTCCAGCCCAACGCCACCGTACCTGCGCTCTTTCTCATCAGAAGCGTGCGGGGACTTTCATTCTGGCGACATCCCAGATGACCTCCGTATGCACGCTGACTGGTACAACCTGGACTGTACCCCGGCGGGTCGCAGCTGGAAGTACACCACGTTCGAACGTTTGTATGCCAGGAGTTTCATGATCCGATCCGGGCACTCGAAACCATGAGCGTCGCGGCACGCATGTCGGCGTTTCACAGGTGGCCCAACGTTTCCGCTATGGCCAGAGACATAGCTTCATGGGACCTTCCCATAGCGGCGGAATGTATTGGGCGGAGAGATCGTGCTGCGAGGGCTGAAGGAGCTCGAAGCTTCCGTGAGGTGAGCTTGCAGTTTGACAACTTGTCTATCGCCGCTGAGTGCACGCCGTTCACATCGGACCTTGTAGCTTCCAATGCCGGGTATGCCTTGCGTTGACGTTCACTCCGTCCGATTCAACTGGGACGGACGGATATCACCGATTAGTCTGCGACAGACTATCACCGGTGGGCGCACAATCACCACCTTCGAACTGGACGCGATGAATAGATGAAACTACGAAAAGCAAGTCGCGCAGTGCACAACGGAGACTGTACGCCTTGCAGTGTCCTTGGTGGAGCAAAGACGTTACGCGCATCAGACCGCAGTATGAGGAGAGTCATATTGCGCCTTACCCACCGACCTGCTTGATTGAGGATCTTCGTGCAGCTTGCACTGAGGGGTGTTCTATGCGAAGAACGACGTCGGGTGCAACACTACCGTTGTAGGCCTCGCGCACATCGAAGTCCCAGGCCGTTCTCAGAGGAGTGCGATGACATCGGCATCATCGTCCGAGAAGGACAATGAAGGACGTTGGAATGCCGTTATGAGCGTGTGATCGGTGAGTGCTGTGGCGGGGCTATGAGAATGAGCCAGCCTTGGTCAAGGACGTTGTATACGACTATAATGCAACTCCTGGATCCGATGGAACGCACAGCCCCATGACTTTGAGGTAGTCTCGCTTGTTCTGAGCGCAACTTCGCATTTCTCCAGGCCGGTCTCCGCCGGCCTACGACTCGAAGGTCGACTCGTTTGTACTGCTTTCTAGCCAGGCGCCTCCGCTAAGAACTACATAGTAGGCCAGTGACACAATCTGTTGAATCAGCAACGCCCAACGATACGTCCTGCTAACATGTTCTGAACGATCACCAACACGCATCTACGCATACCTCCTTTAACGGGCGCCATCAGACATATATGTTGCGGGCGGCACTGTCGCGGCAACAACTTGAACCTGGGCGTTGACGAGCGGACTCGAGCGGGAATCAACGTCGACCTCAACTTCGACGCTTAACGCCGTCGGCAAGTGAGAATCTGAGATGCATGAACTATTAATCATCCGATCCACCGCTTTCTCCCAGCCATAGCCAAGCCCGTTACGATGATGCCGCTCACGGCCACAGTCCACGTTCCGGGTGGCTGAAGCGTATATAAGTTCACGCCCGAGCGGGTCCTGTCAAGTCACCCCCTCTTTGTCTTCGCCTTCCGACTACCCCGCCTTTCCTTCTCTTTCACGCGTCGCTCTTCCCGTGTCGTTCAACATGTTCGCGTTCACTGCCCTCGCCGTCGCCCTCACCGCCACCTCCACCATGGCGATGCCCGCGAAGCGCGCCGAACCTGGCCCTTGGTGCAATGGTCTTGGCGCGGGAGCGTTCGACGAGGTCCCGAGCTTCACGCTCGCTGCGTACAACGCCACTGGCCCGAACGCGAACAGCACCGGTGCACCCCTCGTCCTCGGCACCGCCGGTGCGATCGACGGTGCAGAGTTCTGGCACTTCATTGTACGTGTACAAACGTGTGCCAGTCAGCATGCCGGCTCATTGACGCCACCCATGTTTTTCTTTCTTAGACTGAGGCGTCGTGGCCGTACGCCAACACCTACACGTCCATCTCCCTCGTGAACGGCACGCTCATCCCGAACGGAGAGGGTACCACCCCCGCCCAGGCGACGACCGTCGATGCCGGCAACTCCCTGGAGTTTGTCGCCCGTAACTCTGCCGAGCCTTCCAAGGGCGCTCAGATCTACTGCGCTGTGGTGAGTTTCATACGTCCTACGCACATGTGGAGCTTTGATTGATCAGCAACACCGCTTTCACAGGCTGACACCGACCCCGCTGGTCACGGCACCGGCCACCCCTTCCTCGCGGTGAACGGCGACACCGACTCGTTCTCGCTCTGCCAGTCTACCTTTGAGAACGTCGTTTGGTACAAGGCCGCGCCCAACCGTGGCTACGACTACGACTCGTGCTACCCCGTCAAGGTCCAGCTGATCTACTAAACAAACTAGGCTCGTTATGTTGCGACGCATCTCCCCGACACGCACGCCCTACCCCCTTTGATGACTCTCACACCTCCATATTCACGGACAATACCTACACCACCGGGCGACGCCCAGTATGCTAGCGGTACTCCGCCCCGACCGGCCGGAAATCATCCGCATATAGATATCAGCGCTCTCCAATTACGATAATGAAACCTTATCCCCTGGGGATATGCCATTAACCACAGCTCTCATATCGATATCGCTCGGTCTCCATATCTTCTCCATATACTCTCGTCTGGTACCACGTCCGTCTGCAAATCATATCCTGGCGACAAGGACGCATTTACTGAGTCCATCTTAGCAATCTCGTGACCATGTCGGACGCTTCGCTGAAACCTTTCGTTTGGCGCTGCGTCGTGTGCCTCTGTCCTCTCATCGACGTCAACTCCTGACATGCATGCTTCAAGCGATTACGAACCGTCTCAGGCTCAGGAGACCATGGTGGACCACGTACAGCGCCGCCATTCGCGTTCATCGCATTCTGGGACGCGTCGTACCAGGTACGTGGAGCCATGGCAGTGATAGGTCGACCCATTCTCATTTCCACCAAGTGCGCTCTTCGCGCCTGGGGGAGCTCTGGATTCGCAAACGTCGGACACCCAATGGATTGATGCCATTGGATACAGCAGCCCATGCTCGAATGGTATGTGCCCATTTGGTTACCACAACCTTATACTCTGACACGCTACAGGACCGGTGACCATGGTTGACGCATCTGTTCAAACCGAGTTCACCATGTTTGGGCGACCCTCTCGTGAGTGTCTGACTTTGCCCTAGTGTTACTATCTTAATACCTGTGCATATAACGATAGCACTGATATGCTGCAGCGAATTGCGAAGCGAGAATGCCCATCTTCGCCTGCAGCTGGCTCGCCTGGAAGCTGCCTATAGGACTATCGCCGGCAAGCTGGAGGCCGCCCGGGCTGCGCTCGATGAAGACGAGGATTTCCTCGACCCTTCTGAGCAATCTCAGGTCGAAATGTCGTACCGCCATGTGTATCGCCCCGCGCTGCCATCCTCTGCACCCTCCTCCCCTGAACTTGCTGCCCGACTGGCACCGCGCGAAGATGGACAACGGTACGCGCCCGGCTCGGTCACAGTCAAAAAGCTTGGGCTGCCGAGGAGTGATTGTAGCACCCTCAACCCGCCGTCCACAAGGTAAGTACAACGTCTGGTCGGCGGATCTATGCTCAGTTAACTGATACTTTCCGACTTCTAGCAGCTCTACGCGTTCTATCCGCGTAGGCCAGGTACGCCGCAAGGTTGTAGTGGTGGAAAGTAGTAGCGACGAAGGAGAGGGGAGTTCGAATAGAGGACAACTGACTGCGTCAAAAAGACGGCGGCATTCATAGTGTATAAATCATCGAGTATTCCGTACAGATATCTTTCAATGGTCCTTTTGCCCTCCATGCTCCCTTCGTGACATAACAGTGAGCGGTAACATCAAAACATGTCTGCGTGATGGCGATCAGCGCGCATGGCTGCGCGGTGGCAGCACATCTGATATTTTCATTTTTGCTCATTCTGCGCTCATGCCTGATCTCGAGCGGCCACAAGGTATTATCTCTCGTTCTTGATATCACATTGGTGTACACTCACAGGCGGACAACGTTTATTGTCATACACACAGACTTCGACATTGATGGGCGTCTCGGGCGGTGCAGGTACTGTCTGCGAGGAGGCGCTGCCTGGACCCGACTTGGTAACCTGCGAGCGCATGAGAAGCAGGTGACGCACAAGGAAACAATAGCACAGGTGCTGCGCGGCGCCAACAGTGGGAACCAGGACAGCGTGAGACCCACCCGCAGACACGGCTTGCGATCGTACGTTGAAGACGTTCCCGACGAAGAGCTCCCTCTCCCTCAAGAGTCCATCCCTTGGTTCTCAGTGCCGTCCTCGAATGAACATACATTCGATGCTCAGCCACTCCATCAGCATCGTTCAGAGCATCTTTCGTCTGCAGCCGCCTCCCTCCCCTTCGAGTTACAGGACGTTCTCGCTGGCGACATTGATTTCTCCAGTCATGACCTCCCGGTACCGCACGGGGTCTCGGATGTGACTCTCGAGGACGTTCTTAGCGGCGCGGGCCTCTTGGAGACAGCCGTATTTCCTGAGGACGATGAGCGGCCGCTCCCAACATCGCTCGGGGACCCGTGGGATGACCAAGAGAATGGTGAGTCCGCAAGATCGTTTCAGGTTCTTGATAACTAACATTGCCGTTGCTGCAGACCATCCAGCCATGACAGCCCAAGATCTGTCAGAGAGCCATTTCGGAGGCCCGTCTACGAAGTCGGATATATTTCCGTACCCCAACCGAGGTGTATGTATGGTCCTCCGCTCCTCATTTGCCGCACGCGTCTCATATCAATGCTGTTTCTTATGTAGGTAATGAAGACTGACATCTTATTCAGCTCGCCCATGATACGTTTCTCCCGCTCCCAGAAGGAGGCGATCTTAGCATGGGGTAGGGACATGGGGGCCAAGGATGTTCCATCACTGTATGGATTGGAGAACTTCCAGACGAGTGCGCTCCATGCGGTGGGAGACCCCACTGAGAAGGTCGAGGCATCATCCGGCAACATCTTCTACATGAACTCGATCTATCAAGCTCTCGCCCACGTAAGCTCTATCAAGTATTGCTTGAGTGTCTCTAAACCATTGACGACGCCTTCCCACAGGACTACTCCCACCCTGAGGCACGTACGAAAATGCGCCTCTATCCGGAGTTCTCGGAGACCGGCATCGAGGAGGTCTGGCAAGCTTCGAAGTGGCTAGTGGACGCGCCGGACTCTGTGCTGACTCCCATGACACGGATCAATGGGAAGGACTACTTCGTCAATGAGCTTGTCCTTTGCACGGACAACCTGTGGTTTGTCCCCACACGTTTCTTCGAGTTCAGAGGCGCGCTGTGGGCAAAAGGCCGCCGCGCTGTAGAAACTGAGGTGGGTCCGCCTCGATCTCTCCTTTCCCTGGTCACCTTACTGAAGTTCTCTTGTACATGTGTTATAGCATGGATTACTCGTTGCCGAGGAGCCGAGCGTCCAGCCGTGCTCAACCTTTCACCGCCCGTGGCCGGAGGTCCAGGCGTGCCTAAGCGACCTTCCGTGCATATTTGCACGTACGTTCGTCGTCCTGCGTACTAACGATTGTGTACTGATCTGTTCACTGGTTGTAGCCCCGAGCCAGCACTTTGCTCAAAACATGCCACATCCTGATCGGCAGCTCGCCGGCGGTTTGGAGATCGAATGTCCGCCCATCATTGTCTTCGTGGACGATGTCTCAGGTAATACCAGCAAGCAGTGGAATGTCCACTATTCTGCCTACATGTCCAACGCAACACTCCCGCGCGCTGACTTGGAGAAGAGCGCGAACGTCCATTTCATCGCAACCTCGCCGCATGCATCGCCGATGGAGATCATCCGTGCCATATGCGAGGCTGTGAGGTATGTCTAACTCCCTGGTTGACAATTATATTCTGACCGCGATTTACGAGACAGGAAGGGCTCGACGACACCATTCAAGGTCTGGGATTCTGTCAAAAAGCGACACATCCTTATCCGGCCATGGATCCTTTTCCTCCCCGGCGACAACCCCATGCAAGCAGAGATGTGCAGCCACATCGGCCTCAAGGGCAATCATTTCTGTCGCATGTGCCACTGTGGCGGCGACCAGAAGTACAAGGCGTCCGACGAAGGCTTTACTTCGCTGATGACTGTGAGGTTTCCTGTTATGCTGTACTCATTAGTTCTAACCTCTGTCCTTTGTCTTTGAATAGCCTGGGCGCGCGCGCAGTGTCTCCGAAACGCGTGAGGCTATCACCTCGCAGCTGGTCATGGCCACGCACGCGGCTGCAGAGAAACCGCTCAAAGCCGCGATCTCTGCGAGTGGAGTGAAGGACTCCTTCGCAACGCCCCTTCTGAACCTACTCATTGCAAAGGGTAAGATTCTGCGGCGCGCGACACCCACACGCAAGGCTCTGAACCCCGAGCTTGTCAACAAGCAACTCTATGACGAACTTATGAAAAACACAGGGAAGCCCATGTGCAATCCATTGCTCGACATGGACGGTGTGTTCGTGTTCCCTCTCAGGTCCTACCGTAACTCACGCATCCCGATTAGGGCTCAACGTGCACCTTGACACTCCTGTCGAGGCCCTTCATACACACCTTCTGGGGGTGGTCAAGTATTTCTGGGCTCAGACCGTATGGATACTAGAGAAAAAGGGACGGTTTGCGGACTTCCAAGCGCGCCTCAATTCGCTATCACGCATCGGCTTGAAGGTTCCCAACATCATGGCAGATTACATGTGCCGGTACCGCGGCTCTCTGATTGGGAAGCACTTCAAGACCATCAGCCAGATAATGGCATTTGCAGTGTGCGGCCTGGTCGATGAGGTCATGCAGAATGCGTGGTTGGCAATTGGGCGCCTTACGGTGCTCATCTGGGAGACGAAGATCACGGACATCAAGGCATTTGCAGTACGTACTTACGACGCGAAGTGCACTGGTCGCATGCGCTAACATCACCTTAGAAAGAGCTCCGCGAGGTCATTGAGGAGACCATTGACTTCGCGGCGTCGCTCAGTCCAGGACTTCTAACCGAGAAGAATAAGTTCCACATCCTCGCTCACTTACCTGACCACGTAGAACGCTTTGGCCCCGCTCTGCTCTTCTCAACCGAGCGATACGAGTCCTTCAATCACATCTTTCGACTCTGCTCAATTCACAGCAACCGTCAGGCCCCGAGTCGTGACATTGCTCGGACGTTCGCCAACCAGGAACGCTGTCGGCATATGGTCACAGGTGGATATTGGCAGGACAAGACGTCCGGGGATTGGGTGCGCGCCAGTTCGGCGGTTCTCCAGCACATTGCGAACAACCCGATTGATGCACGTCTCATCGGCGTTTTGCCCGAAAAGTCACCGATACCAGGCGACATGACGCTCCTCCCTCTCCCACCACGGGTGCGCGGCCGCCCTCCTCCGCAACACCCAGTCATCTCGTGGGCACAGACGGAGTCCGCTCGCCTCCAACCGTCAATTCCCTCCCTTCCTGGTCGATGGCACCCAGCTGGCTCAGTCATCGCTCTCAATGGCGACAGCGCACCCGTCGGCGCGGAAGTCATCGTCCGATCTGATGCTATGGGCCCCTCCGCTCTGGTACGTATGAGGTCATACCACCCCGCTTAGTTACTCACAATTTTTTGCTGCAGAATTCATTCGCGTCAATTGTAGAAGTATTATTGTCGACATCGCCATCAACGTCACCATCGTGGGTGATTGTGCGCGACTCCATTTTGTCGCCCGAAACACACTCGGACCTCAAGATGCCTGTAATCAACCGCACTGGCTCCTTACGTGCAGTACGGCCCGAGGTGAGCAATTGTGTCCGGTACGCAGATGAACCATCGTGCTAACAAGCTGCTTTATAGGACATTATTTGCGTAATCAATGTGCAGCATGACTGCATCACCGGGCGCTGTACCTCCTCGGGCACAGAGCACATCCGACAAGAACGCGAGCAGAGTATCCGCACTCGCCAAGTTGTGAAGCACACCGCATCCACGTTCTTTGTCATCAATGTCACATCCCTCCATAACCAGCGCCACCTTCGAAACACTCTCCCACCCCGTCTCTTAAAACAGAACCCATTCTTTGAAGATCGGAGCCGACTTCACCTTCGTGCCGCGCAATCATTACGTGACACAAAACTACAGAAGAAACTCGCGCGGGAGGCTCAGGTACGCAGGAACGCTGAGTTGGCCCTACGCAACAGCGTGGCCAATTCGTCTCACGCAGATTTTTTGGGAATCTCGACTGAAAGCGTAGGAACTACTGGGGATGAGTTTGGAGGCACCGCACCTGGTGAGGACGACGGCAATGCGCCTCGCGAGGACGACGGCAATGCGCCTCGCGAGGACCATGGGACTGCACCTCGTGACGACTATGGGACCGCGCCTCGCGAGCACGAAGGGGCCGCTCGCCACAACGACGGAACCGCACCTCGCGAGCACGAAGGGGCCGCTCGCCACAACGACGGAACCGCACCTCGCGAGCACGAAGGGACCGTGCCTCGCGAGCACGAAGGGACTGTGCCTCGCGACAACGACGGAACTGCGCCTCACGCCCACGAAGGGACCGTGCCTCGCGAGCACGAAGGGGCCACGCTTCATGAGAACGTCTGGCATGTCGTTGGCGAGGGCGAGCCTTCGGAGGTGTCTCATGTTGACACTCCAGGTGAGGATCTCATATGCCCGTACCCAGCTGCCACGCTTGCTCATCTATTGGACATCCAGATTCATCTATTTCTGCACCTCGTGGGCCGCGACAGAAGAAGGGTGCGAGAGCGACCAGATCAGCAGCACCGTGGGTGCCACCAGCCCCCGCCATGAATGGGGATGAGCCGCGCGAGGGAAGGAGGTCCGAGTCATCATCCTCCAGAAGGGCAGTCACTATCAGTAATATGGGCACTGCTCCTAGTACGATAAGTCCCGCACCTCCTCGCAAACGCAAGAGGCCTGCACGGGCAGACCCTGAGAGCTCGGCGGCGCGAGAGGCTCTATTCCGAGGCTCGTTCATGTAATGATCGCATCAATGACAGTTGTAATGATTTGTGGATGGCTCTAAGTGCGGTTTATAGTGCTCAATAGCTGAGATTCAAAATATAATGTTTGCAAGCTGTTCGATGGAAGCTATTAAAAAAATCTCACCACATCCACGTCAACGAGCTTGTGTTCTCATGGCCTCCAGCTTCAGCGACCTCATCTCCTCCTTCAATTCCTCACAAGGTCATGTCCCATCAGCTGCGCTGGTGTCCTCGACATCTCCTGGATGGCCCCCGACGTCCGATTCTGTCACGGGACAAGACGTCTTCCTCTCCACACCACAATCAATGAGGCTTCAAAATCATCAAGAAATAGATCTCAACGGCGATGTAACGCCTCAGGGCCTCACAGCGATGATAGGTATATACATGCGACATCAGCGCCCGTGTGGGATGATGGGTTCTCCGGAAAAGACTGACCTATGCCTTTCTCCGCCGTTATGACAGGCCAGCGCGCGGATGCTTTAGAACCCAGTGGCAATACGCATACACGCGAGATATATCAAGAGTTCGCCCGTACTCAGAGCCGGAAGTATGGGCTATCAGGAGCGCAGGTGACGGAGGTGCTCGCGTTCTCCGAGGTGCGAATCAGAACGGCTTCTCAATCATTCTGATGCTCACGAATAGCCTCAGTTGTCGCCCGTCATGATGCTGATTGACCTCAAGATACATCAGATCCGCACCGAAAACGACTTTCTCCATCGTTTTATCCGTGTGTTTGTGCGGCACCCGGACTTCGGCGTCAGTACTGCAGCCATGTCGGTGAACTTGCACTAACACTGATACTACTTTCTATTAGACACGCCTCCGTCACTCTGTGGCCGCAGCACTCCTTGCCCCTCGCATCCCTGCTTACGTGGATGGGCTCAACGGACAATTTACGGTAAGTCAGCAGAATTCACACATACCCGCGTGGATCAATCCTCACATGATGGCTACGACAACATCCTGTGATAGGCATACTTAGAAGACAACGCCGAGGCACTTCTCGGCATTCCGGAATCTCAGAAGTCAGACCCGGCAGATTGGAGTCTTGTCAAAACCGCCATCGGCATCGAGCTTGCTAACCAGCGATCCGGAATGAGAGCAAAGGTATGCCCATGTCCCCTGAATCATACTGTGCCGGTGTCCTGACCCGCAGTGCAATTACAGCTCGACGCCGGCATCAAGAATAAACAAGATATATACGAGCTCACCACCTCCCTCCTCATGTATGACATGCGGGCGAAGATCGAGCATTGGGGACGTTTCGCCTTTTTGGTAAGTCAAAGCTGCGCGTCTCTCAGTTGCCGTTACGTCTAAGATCTGATCATCTCATCGCAACAGCGGCAATGCACCATACTCTACAATAAGACGCCCTCGGGCAGACGCGGGGATTACTGGCGGTACATAGATCAATGTTTAAAAGACATGCGGGAGAACGCAAGAAAGGACCACCCGACAGATGTCCTGGCCCAGAAGAGGCACGAATCCTTGTACGTATAGGTGCTCATGATTACAAACTTGCCCCTCTGCTAATCCGATGTCCGTAGGTTCTTAACGCACACCCTCGACAACGACATTAAGATGTTCCCGATACGCTCAGGCACCCTCGCCCGGCTAGTCTATAGCAACGACGCACTCACGACCCTTCAGCGCACTACGGAGAATCAGGTCAGCAGCTTCACTGTCAATGACAGTCCCGTAGCTACCACGCCAGTGGTGAATAGTGAAGATTTGCAGGCCGTGATTTCGGTGCCAGTGGGTGCGGGGGCAGCAGAATAGAAGGATGTGCGAATGTATTACTTTGTTACAGATGTAATCGGATGTGATATCAATTTAATATACACGTGCATCCGTGAATATGGTGACCGTTCATTTGCTGGTGCGGCGTCGTACGGATGAGCATCATGAATACATGTGGGATCAATATCATTGCGAAGGTGACCATGATATGAATCCTTTCGTGGCAAAGTTATGTCTGCCATTATGACGCGAGAGGTATGGCATCCGTCCTGGGCAGCCGTGTGTTTCATAACCGGGCTCAGTCTCATCTCATATACTGGCCTAGCACAGGTACTGTATTGTCTAAGCCCCTACTAGAGATCATACATGGACGAGTATGAATGTCATATACATCGCGAT
This sequence comes from Cubamyces lactineus, assembly GCA_022376465.1. Taxonomy (NCBI): domain Eukaryota; kingdom Fungi; phylum Basidiomycota; class Agaricomycetes; order Polyporales; family Polyporaceae; genus Cubamyces; species Cubamyces lactineus. The sequence goes on along the minus strand of JACDTU010000006.1, from coordinate 878,834 downwards.
ACGATTTCTATCAGCGCGCCTATTATAGCAGATGTATTGGCGCCAGCCGGTGGTGTACCGTCGTCTTTCTCTCGGATTCGGACATTCGGACATCATTTTCTTGGTTTAATGTAAACGTTACGACAGTGCACCTCGCCTGTGCCACTTCGGGCCGTGCGCACGTACACACATTTGCGTACTTTTACTAGGACCGGCGCTCTGCGCTGTAATTACCGTACATGGATGCTATTACTTACGGGATCGTACCTACATGCTCCGACGTATACGATCGAGTAGTAGTAGTAACTTTGAACGAGGTTTTTTGGTTTCCAAACTGGAGCTGGTGTTACCTTTCGGGGCGGGCTACGCCGCCACCGCTAGTCGCTGTGGCTGTGAGCGTCTTGATGCTTCAGCAGCCACACACTAGCCACACTCGTCGTCACTGTTCTTACAATCTCAGACGCGGTGTAGCTCGAGAGCGTACAGCTCCCAACCAACTGTGTACGTATATGTCCAGTTAAACATGAAAGTGTGTTAACTGGGCTAAAGATATGCCGTAACTTCCGATTCCGCAGCATCGCTTGGCTACACCCAAGTCCAACTCTACTTAGAATCGAACGGAACTCAACTGTAGCCATACCATACCACCTCAGTAAGCTTCATGAACCCAGAGGCCCAGGCAGAAACCTCTGGATCGGCTCGCGCCGTACGTCGCAGCGCGCGTGCTCCGGCGAAGGCCCCTCCGAGAACACCTGCAGCAGCAGCGCCACCACAGGAAACATCTGCGAGAGGCAAACGCAAAGCTCGGGAGCCCAACGAGAAGAGTCCCGAGGAGAAGCTCGAGTACTTGCTCACGAACCCCAAAAGCAAGTTGACCAATGTCGACATCTCAGTATGTGGATACCGAGTTGTCAACCTGCGGTATCAGTATGGGGTCTCACGAGCGTTCGTAGGACGTGATCAGCTACGAGAACCTTTTGGAGCTTCCGGAGGACGTGCAGAATCGCCTATGTGCCCTCCTACCTCCAACGGCATTCTCTACATACCGGGCTTCTGTCTGCTCGACACATCCTGACTACGTTTCCCATCATGGGTCAGATCCACAAGAGTCGGGAGACCAAATGGAAGTGGACGACCCCGTACAGGGTGACAGTACGTTACGAAGCCCCGCGACACTGGACCCTATGGTGTTTTCTTCGCCGTTCTTCCTGTCTGCAGCACATACGTTTCAAGATCATCTGTACTCGTCCTGGCTGGGGAAGAAGGCCGCGGATGACCTTGCGAAGTTCAAGGAGGGAGCGCGGACAGGCGATATCCACGCGGATTGGAAGGATGAGACATGGGAGCTTGAACGTCAGCCAGTCATGTCCAAAGCACAAAGGTAAGTGGTACAATGTTGGTAGCTATGGACTCATGAGCACTTGCGAATCGTATGTACTGACGCTGACTATACTTTATGCACAGAAAGAAGTTCATCAGCGCCAACCTGACAGCGTTGGCCAAGCACGGGCTGTTGCAGGAAGGGGATGTACTCGCATATAGGCGTTCCTTCCCTGCCCTGGATGTAGTTGTGGAGAAAGACGTGTTGGTGAGGGTGTCTCTGATCTACCGTCGCTCCGCTGTCGATGTCATTGATGCTCTGCTCCGGGGCCCGCGCGCATTCAGGTTGAGAAGATCGACCTGCGTACACACATCATCACGCTCTCGCTCTCGCCCGGTACACAAAAGAAGCTTCCTCCTTTCCTGCTCGTACACGGTGCAGAAGAGGAAGACGCGAAAATGCTTACCATGGAGGATGTCACTGATCCCGTGGCGCTTGAGCGCGGGGTTTTGGACGTTGATGGGCGCGTGCGTTCCGCAGATAAGTATGCGCAGGATCTGGCAGCGTGCGGACGTGCGGACGCGTCGGGTGGACCGACGGACGAGGTGAAGAATATGATCTCGGTGAGGGCGTGGAAGTCGTTCACGGTGTGGAGGTGGCAGGAGCACATGCGACAACAAACAGACTTGCAGATCGTGCAGGACAGAGGAGGGAGGGAAAGAGTTGCTACGCTGTTTTATCTCAGAGGATGTTGCTTGAGTGGCCAATGATTTGATATATGCAGTCCATGTACTACTCAGTGTACATACGCGTACTTACTAGGGTGTTGTTAGAGAAGCGCTAGTGGCTATGGATGCGACGCGTCGACATGGTGGCATTCAATCAATATTCAGAGTTTGACTACCACCTTGACTATACATACTCTTCGCCCCTAGGACACTGAGCGAAAGCCAATGTAGTTTGTAGGACGCGACGTGACGCGTGTATAAGCAAAGTATAAGTAGCAAGCTCGATCGCGTCGAGATTGCCGACAGATCGTGGGGGAAAAGGGAGATAAGATAACACACGATCTTTGCATGACTCGCCTTCAACTTTATAATTATTGCCTGTAAAGCTCGATGCACCGTCCCGTGCATCGATTAATATCTTCCTTTCGTCTCCCTCATCGTTCTTGCCGACGTCTCCTTCATTCGACCCTTGTCATCATGGCCGATACGAAGGCTGAGGGCTCGCCCGCTCCCGCTGCTGAAGGGTCCCCCGCTCCGGCTGGAGTTCAGGCCACCGCTCCGATCACCAAAAATGCCGGTCAGTACCATCAAACCCACCTGCATGTCTATCTGTGATCTCACTAGGATACAGAGAAGAAATTGGCCAAGAAGAAGGAGAATGAAGCAAGGCTCGCGTTGAAGGCCGCCAAGGCGGCAAAGGCTGCTGCTGCTGCTCCCGCTGGCGGCGAGAAGAAGGCGAGGAAGGAGAAGGCCAAGGAGGAGGAGGCTCCCTTCGTGAACACCACCTCTGCAGGCGAGAAGAAAGGTGAGTACATCGATGTTTAGAGTGCACACGTATCACTCAGCCACACGCAAGATCTCTCGCAACCGATGGCAAGTGGTTACAACCCCATCGCTGTCGAGGCCGCCTGGTATGACTGGTGGGATGCACAAGGCTTCTTCTCCCCTCAGCTCACGGAAGACGGCCAAATCAAACCTGAGGGCCTGTTTGTGATCCCGTCTCCTCCCCCAAATGTTACTGGAAGCCTCCACATCGGGCACGCCCTCACCGTTGCCATCCAAGACTGCTTGGTTCGGTGGAATCGTATGCTGGGAAAGACGACGCTCTTCGTACCTGGATTCGACCATGCTGGTATTTCCACGCAATCCGTTGTTGAGAAGCGACTCCTCAAGACTGGTGTAACGCGACATGACCTCGGGCGCGAACCCTTCATTGAGAAGGTTTGGGAGTGGAAGAACGAGTGAGTGCTATGCTGGTCATTATCTGTGCTGTCCTGCGACGCGATTGCCTTGCCTTACATGGGCCTCGCCACGAGGACTGGTCACGTATCGCCTGTTACTCGAGCTAGCTCCGCCGAGGCAGACTTAGTTCAGACGCGGAGTAGGGGATATGAAGCACGCTTCTGCTTGACCCGCGTCAGCTTCACTATGTCCGGTACACCGCAGACCTAGGGACGCTTTCCGCGCCGTGAAACTGTCTCCTGCGATGCTGTGCCCACAATGCCTTCCTGCCATGTGTGGTATGCTTACATCTCTTGCAGCTACCAGAGTCGTATCACCAATCAGCTTCGGAGGCTCGGTGGTAGCTATGACTGGAATCGCGTGGCATTCACCATGGACGAGGTATGATCAACTCATAGCGAGCGATATCACTCTTCTCATCGATCGTCACTCTAGCGCCTCTCAAAAGCCGTTATCGAGACGTTCTGCCGGCTGCATGAGGACGGTATCATCTACCGTGCGAACCGTCTCGTCAACTGGTGTGTAAAGCTAAACACGACGTTGTCTAACCTCGAGGTACGCCGGTGTTATGCAGAATTGTGCGGCATGCTATACAGCTATTCGATTATAATAGGTCGAGCAAAAGCAGCTGGAGGGTAGGACGCTGTTGAACGTTCCCGGCTACGATATCAAGGAGAAGTTCGAGTTCGGTGTCATCACCTCTTTCGCGTACCCCATCGAGGGCTCAGGTTAGTATGCTATGCATGCCATAACATACAACATACTCCAAGCTCATGAATCTCTAGATGAGAAGATCATCGTGGCGACAACACGTCCCGAGACTATGCTTGGCGATACCGCGATCGCCGTGCATCCACAAGATCCCCGCTACAAGGTATATTCCTCATGCAATTAGAGGTGATCACTAGCATTCATAAGTTGTCGATAGCATCTGCATGGCAAATTTGCCAAGCATCCTTTCGTGGATCGTCGCATTCCTATCATTACCGACGACATCGTCGTCGACATGTCCTTCGGAACTGGTGCCGTGAAGATCACGCCCGCGCATGACCCGAACGATTACGAGGTTGGCGTGCGCCACAACCTAGAATTCATCAACATCCTGAACGACGATGGCACGTTCAACGACAACGCCGGCGAGAAGTTCAAGGGCATGAAGCGCTTCCACGCGCGTGTGGCCGTCGTGCAGGCATTGAAAGACCTCGGGCTGTATGTTGAGACGAAGGACAACCCGATGCAGATCCCTATTTGCAGCAAGTCGGGTGACATTATCGAGCCTATTCTCAAGCCTCAGTGGTGGGTGAACTGCAAACCGCTTGCCGATGAGGTGCTCAAGGTGCGTCTCCGTTCACAATTATCATGCTCGCAAGGGGGTTAACGGGATTCTAGCGCACGCGTGAGGGTCAGCTGTCCATCACACCCAAACCGTCTGAGACCGAGTGGTTCCGCTGGTTGGAGAACATCCAAGATTGGTGCATCTCTCGTCAGCTGTGGTGGGGCCACAGGTGTCCGGCTTACTTCGTCAACATCGAGGGCTTGGAGCAAGACGTGAGTTCGTCGTTCATTACCTGCGTCGGGCGTCAAGTTGACATGGAATGGGTAGCGCAACGACGGCAAGCACTGGGTCGTGGGTCGCACGCTCGAGCAGGCCACCGAGCGCGCCAAGAAGCTTGCGGGGGATGCGAAGTTCACGCTCGAGCAAGACGAGGACGTCCTTGATACTTGGTTCTCGTCTGGTTTGTGGCCGATGTCCATCATGGGTTGGCCCGAGAACGTACGTCAGCCATTTGATGTACTGACAGCGCGTTACTTACAGCACCGATCTAGACGAGCGACTTCCAAATGTTCTACCCCTCGTCGATCCTCGAGACTGGATGGGACATCCTGTTCTTCTGGGTCGCGCGGATGGCTCTGCTCGGCGTGAAGCTGACGGGCAAGATGCCGTTCCCCGAGGTGCTCTGCCACGCAATGATCCGCGACGCGCACGGACGCAAGATGAGCAAGTCGCTCGGGAACGTTATCGACCCGATCGATGTCATCCAGGGTTTGGACCTCGAGGCGCTGCATGCGAAGTTGTACGAGGGCAACCTGGACGAGCGCGAGATCCAGAAGGCAAAGGCCGGCCAGAAGAAGGACTTCCCGAAGGGTATCCCGCAGTGTGGTACTGACGCGCTGCGGTTTGCGCTGTGCGCTTACTCTGGTGGAGGTAAGTAATGTCTCTCTGTTTGTCGATGATTGCAGACGAGAGCAACTGACACGGGTGCAATAGGTCGCGATATCAACCTGGAGATTTTGCGTGTAGAGGGCTACCGCAAGTTCTGTAACAAGATCTTCAACGCGACCAAGTTCGCAATGCTCAAGCTTGACGAGAAGTTTGTCCCTGAGCCCACCGCCAAGGTAAGTAACCCAAGAGGCCTGCCATAATATTCACTAACAGGTCGGTATAGCCCACTGGAGACGAGAGCCTTGTTGAGAAGTGGATCCTGCACAAGCTCAATCTCGCCGCTGAGGAGATCAACAAGCAGCTGGCAGACCGCAACTTCATGAACGCGACCAGTGCCGCATACAACTTCTGGCTCTACGAGCTGTGCGACGTTTACATCGTACGTCCTCTCGTCATGGACTACGCAGCCGCTCTTTCTTACAGGTTCTCTACAGGAGGCGATGAAGCCTATGACCGACGAGTCCGCGTCGGAGACGACCCGCCGCTCGTCCCAGCAGACGCTGTACACGTGCTTGGACCATGGTCTCCGTCTGCTGCACCCCTTCATGCCCTTCGTCACGGAGGAGCTTTGGCAGCGTTTGCCGCGTCGTCCAAACGACTCTACGCCGTCGATCATGCTCGCGAAATTCCCTGTCTTCGTATGTTGTCGCCTTTCTTTGTCAAAGGATGTTGACGGGGACTGATCGACTGCCTCAACAGGACAAGTCCTTCGAGTTCGCTCAAGCCGAGCGCGACTTCGACCTCGTCTTCTCCGCGATCAAGTCTTCGCGTGCGCTCGCTGCGTCTTACAACATTCAGCAGAACCTTCATGGTAAGGCTCGTCGTCTTGCTGTGTCAGCGTAGATTCCTTACCTATGGATACACAGTGTACATCCGCGCACAGAACGATGCCGAGGCAGAGCTCTTCCAGTCGCAGGTGCCGACCATCCTTGCCCTCACGAAGAACTGCAAGTCCATAGAGGTCGTCCGTGATCTCAGCAGCATCCCCGCAGGTTGCGGCTCCGAGGTGCTCACTGCGACGATCTTCGTCCACGTCCTCGTACGGGTACGTGTCCATTGCACGTCGTTTGGAGTGGCAATGCACTGAATGGCCGATTGTGTACAGGGCCAAGTCGATCTTGATGCCGAGATTGTCAAGTGCGAGAAGAAGCTTGCGCTTGCGCAAATGAGCTTGTCGAAGATCGTCAAGATCGAGGCGCAGGAAGACTACGAGTCGACTGTCCCTGCGAACGTCCGCCTTGCAAACGAAGAGAAGGTACGTGGCCCCTATACTCCAGCGTTGTGCGATGTCTTACCAGATTCTCTGCAGAGGAAGACGTTGGAGGCCGACATTCAGCTGCTCGAGCACTCGATCGACATGTTTAAACAGTTGAAGGAATAGAGGTAGAGAGGTTGAAGGAGGACTGCTTGTTTCCGTCTCTTTGTACATCATTTGGGAACAACCGTTTCTGAGAGTTGCGAGTCGGCGAGTCGCTACCTCGAATAGACTCAACACCAGGTCATCCCTCGGTCGATAAGCTCGGGCACCGCGGGCCTCGACGTATCTGCAGCAGCATGCGCATCCCTGCAAGAGCGACTCATACCCTTCGCCCGCAGAGCACTGGAAGCGAAAGTCTAGAGTGGGACCCACCGCTCCGTTGCAGATATTCTCCTGGATATTCTGCAGCATCTGCACTTATCGCTCCCAGACGTTGGCATCGTTGTTGAGGAGCTCGTCCAGTACCCGCCTGAGCGCTTCCCCTCTTGGACGGCGCAAGCAGAAGTAGCGAGAAAACGGGTGTGGTTGGTTGGTCGTGTGCCCAGTTGGTACTTCTCGATCGGCGTTTGGCGCGTTGCGCTGCTGGCGTGGTCGATGTGCAGGACGTCACAACGAGGAAAGCTCGTTGGGTAGTAGCTTCGGTATCCAAGGATGGCTCGAGAACGAGGTGTGCGCCCACGAAACAGCGAACGTTGTGAGCTATCCGGGTAGCCTTCTAAGTTCTTACTCTGTATGAGAAATTGCACACATTGTCGGACGAGAATACGCCAGTTAGATTGCAAACCTGAGTACGTTCGCATTCAGTCTCACGGGGCAGTGCTCACGGACTAGACGGCACTGAGCGTTGACTTGAGGAAGGGCCGCTCGATACCACGTCGCATAGGCAGATTGCCCACTGCACTGCAATGATCTGGAGACTGTAGCAACCATGTAAATGCGTCCACGCTTGTGTTGATCCTAAGTGATAACGGTGCCCTGTAGCGGCCCGTGCTGTAATGCGTGAGAGTATGAGTCAAATGAATAGAGTTCAGCTTGAGCCGCTGTTCAGTATACAAAAGGGACGAGACGGTACTGCGTTCTCTGCCTCCACTCTCGCCACTGGGGTCCGAATTCCTTCTCTAGCATCGCGTCCTCCCTAGGGATTCTGCGTACGAGCGAGCAGGAGATAAAGGTCATGTAGCCAACTACCCCACATACCGCAGCTTTCCCCCACACGCTATGGAGCCACCCTGCTTCCATCACGTACGAGCCGTCGCTGAGGACCATGAGGAGGGTCCCGATGCTTCTCATGATCGTCCCGGTGTAGGAAGGATGTCGCACGAGCGCGTAGGGACCGCTGGTGATGAGTTTGTGCTCCCGCTGGACGGAGAGTTCCCAGGTGAAGAACCTGCCGAGCGTGTGGTAGCACCAGATACGAAGGGAGCCGCCAACGATGCCGAGCACGCAAGCGGCGGCGGAAAGAGGGGTAAGCCGAAAAGACGTGCCGGGGGTAGGGAGGAGCAGATAGAGGACCCAACCGGTGGCGGCCGACTTTGGGAGATGCTGCGCGATGATGACTATGCTCTCCGCGAGGGGAACACCGCATAAAATCCACTGGGAAAGGGGGTAGTGTCAGCTCAATGGACTGTGGTTCGACTAGATCCGTGCACGCCTTGATAGCTGTAGCGACCCGGATTTGCATAGGCATTGTTTTACTGAGGGAGTCTCGGTTAGGGAACCGATTCTGCTCCTCGATCGGTGGCGGAGGACGGGGAGGTGTTGCGCTATACCAGGTGCATACTGCAAGTACAATAAGGAGAGCGGCTTTCAAGAGAGGACTGAGCACGCTGGTGGGCAGCATTTTGTAGTTCCTCAATCAGCAGGGATGTGGTCCGCCGACGTCAGTATATATACATATCAGCGTGTGAGCCGCAGGTGTGCTTCACTTCGCCTTAAAAGAGTTCAAGTCGAACAAGGTTTCCGCAAACCATGGGACACGCACCTAGAGTTGGACAATGAATGAGGGGGCGAGAGCACATGACACGGGAAGCAGCACCACAAATACGCATCTGTGGACACAAGGTGCTGCATGCTCCCAGGCTATACAGCTCATATGCTAGTCCTAGAAAGCTTTACGATGTGTCAAGTTGTACGGTACACGTACCCTGGAAACTGAGCTTCTGCAGCAAGATCGTCGGCTCCCGGTGGTCGAGCGGTGTTCTGAATGTTGGAACATGAGACGGGTCACGAGTTGTTGAGATTGTTTGTTACCCATGCGGTAATCTACTCTGTGCGTGTGTCGAACGACGCACTCGGTCGCCACAACGCGACTCGTACCGCAGGACATACGACTACTTATGTAGTGTTAACTTACAGTCCTGTAAGGTGAGGCTACTCACCCAGGATAATAGTGCACGTTCTCTTCGTGCCTTTGTACGATCGTAGCACTTGTGCATGACTCTTCTGCACATTGTGTTGGGTTAGGCTCGAATATGCAAGCGTTAGGGTCTCAAACCGAGTCGGGCGGATGGCATGTCATGGTGGTCTGTGGACGAGTGAAAGTGCGATGGGCGTCTATCCGAAGCGTCTATATACTCTGGTGAAGAACAGTACTAGTCATGATTCATATGACCGTCACGGTCGAAGCATCACTTGGGTCGAGCTGCTGCTGCTAATCAAACCATGCAGAAGTACCGAGTTATGGTGCACAGCGTTCAAGATATGTTCAGTATACTGAAGGAAAAAGGCAGTAAGGCGTTCTTTTCCTCCATTCCTCCCACCGAGGCCCGAACTCTCCCTTGAGCATCGCGTCCTCCTTGGAGACTCTGCCAATGAGCGAACATGAGGTATAAATCATATAGGAAATCATCCAGAACACGACAGTTTTCCCCCAGCTATTTTGCAGCCAGCCTGCCTCGGTGACGTACGAGCCCTTGCTGAGAAGCAAGAGAATGTTGCCCGCGTTCATCATGATAACCCCGGTATACGACGGGTGGCGCACGATGGCGTAAGGGCCGTCGGTAACGAGTTTGTGCTCGCGTTGGACGGAGACTTCCCATGTGAAGAACCTTCCGAGCGTGCGGTAGCACCAAAAACGGATGAGGCCGCCTGCGATCCCGAGGGCGCAGGCGAATGCGGAGAGAGGGGTTAGCCGGAAGGATTCACTGGAAGTAGGGCCCAGGGGAAGGAGCAATCTGAGGACTCGGTCGGTGGTAGGCGTTTTCAGGAAGTGCTGAGAGGTGACCACCGTGATCTCTGCTAACGGCGCAGCACATAGTATCCACTGGAACCGTCAGCCGTGTCAGAGTCGACGACAAGGTAAAGTCTCAATGGTATCCTGCGCGATCATGCACACCTTTGAAAACGTTATCAGCCATATCTGGAAGGGCAATGTTGCGCTGAGGGAGTCGGGATTAGGGAATCGCTTCTGCTCGTCACTTGGAGGAGGTGGACGGGGAGGTGTTTTGCCGACCCATGTGCATACTGCGTGGGCAAGGAGGAGGGGGAATTTCACGAGGAGCTCGGAGCTACGGATGGTGGGCATAGTGAGGTTCAGGCTCGGGTGCTGCAGGTATGCGCTGGGAAACGTCAGCGATGGACGTTCCTCTTATACCAGTAGCGGTACCCTGACGCCGAGCGCAAAGACGGAACTCCTGGCTCTTGTATCGTACGCAACGCGACTGTGGCTACGCAAGCTGCCAGCAGCTTGACGGCTCTGCCGACCAACCTCCACAGGGCGCACATATTTCAAGTTGAACGCCCTAATACGCCGTGGAGTGCGATGCTGCGGGGAGCTTGTGCGGCAGCGTGAGAGCTCGCGAGTAACATTGCGAAGGTACCTACCGAGCGTGATAGCTTCAGAGCTATGACGATGACTTGGGCGCCCCTTGCACAGTGGAGGAAATGTCACGATCGAGCCATTTGGCACGGCAATTTTACCCGTGCCGAGCGCGTGCAAGCGCAGCAAGAGATCACGCCTGCCAAAATCTCGTACACCCGCAGTGATGGTGGTGCCCACTGGCAGCTGCAGGTACACGCAAGTTCTTACGCTTCGCGTGGTCTGTCAGACGCATTGTTCAAGTTGTGTGAGAAACACAGTAGCGGCGTGATACACAAACCAGTGTTTCGTTGGAGTTGTATGGCCCCCTGACAGGGTCATGCACGTGGAGTGGCCCACAAAGGATGCGTGAGCAGCGCTGTCACGATGCTTACCAGCGCCAGAGTACCTCGCACCGGCCGCTGCACAACCTGGCTGCGAGCCTCCGAGACTAGCGCTGTAAACGCTTGGATGTTCAGAAGCAGGTCTGCAGAGTTGAACCATTGGGCAGGCCTCATCGACGAGCCTTTCTGGATTACTAACCCTCTGTTGTCAAAGCCCTGGAGATACTAGTCATATAAGCAGTACACAAGTCAAGAGTGATCAAAATAGCTCGGCGCCTACCGAGAGTTCAGTAGAGGAAAGGAATAAGGCAGTAAGGCGTTCTCTTCGTCCACTCCTTCCACTGGGGCCCGAATTCCTTCTCGAGCACTGCATCCTCCTTGGGGACCCTCCGGATCAGCGAGTAGGACACGAACGACATGTATCCGATCGCCCCGAACACCACGGCCTTGCCCCAGATGTTCCGCAGCCATCCCGACTCGACGGCATACGAGCCTTTGCTGAGGAGCAGGAGGAAGTTGCCGGCGTTCATGACCGACCAGGCAGTGTACGAAGGGTGGCGCACGATCGCGTACGGCCCGCTCGTGACGAGCTTGTGCTCGGTCTGCACGGAGACCTGCCAGGTGAAATATTTGCCGAGCGTGTGGTGGCACCAGACGCGGAGGAGGCCGCCGCTGATACCGAGCGCGCAGGCGAGGGCAGAGAGGGGTGTGAAACGCAAGGACGCGTCAGGGTTGGGGAGGAGGAATGAGAGAAATTTGCTGGACGCTGGGGATGAGACGTGTTGTGCGATGAGCACCGCTACCTCGGCCAGAGACGCGCTGCAGAAGGCCCACTGAGAGTGGGGAGGCCGAATATCGGTTGGCTGAACAGAGGGTGTAAAGCAATGTACGCACCTTTGAGATCGTGATAAGCCAGACCTGCAAAGGCATCGTAACGCTGAGGGAGTCGGGATCGGAGAACCTTTCCAGCTCCTCGCTTGGCGGCGGAGGTCGCGGAGGCGTCGCACCACGCCAAGTACATGCTGCATGCGCGAGCAGGAGGGGGACTTTGAAGAGAGGCCCAGGTGCGTGGATGAGCGACATGTCGTGGCTCTGGTGCTGGGGACGATTCGTCGCAATGTTAGTACCTGCATATCTACGGTCCACTTATCTAGAGCGTTTGACATGAGGCAGGAATTCCCAGAGACTGCACGGGAATGTGTGAGCGGAGATGGCGGGGGCGGCCGATAGACCCACGTCCACTCTAGAGGTGGCCTCCTGACTCAGGGCTGTCGGAGCATGGCTTTGCTTCTGAAGGAGACGATGCACATACAGGGAGGTGTGACGGGACGAGTCGGGCTTTGTGGTGATGCTGCCGAGAACTCTTGCCGACTGGGACGGTTACGCGTTGAATGGTTTTCTTCCATGTTGGTTCACCAACGTAGAATAGGAATTTTCCACACACACGAGGGGCATTAGCCCATATTCCTCGCATGAATAGGCTTGAAGAATGACCGGCACTGTTTTCTTATTGTCAACATCTCTACAGCATAGTTCGAGGGCGGAAGTCTGCTCATCCAATGTACTTACTCGATTACGATCTGTACTTATACCGTGCATGGCGGTCTATTGTCGGGGTCTCAAAGTCGTTTTCGGCACCCGCCTTTCTGATTTTACTTCCCTGTTCCACCTAGAACACGAGCAATTGTCTGTCATGACAGTGGTGTGAGATACTTGTGCAGTGGAAATGCCGTTGATTCTAACGCGGGCATTTGAAACACCGCTTGATGAGGGTGTCGACGTCTAATTGAGTGTCTGGCAAAAACACCGAGGGTGTGTGATCAGAAGCAACATCACTGAGAAGCGCGCACGTATGCGTGGAGTTTGTCATTATCAATTGCGCGACGGCTCAGTCTTAAGAGCTTGACCTTCAGGCTCGGCTTGGATGAGAATCACATCTATATAGCGCAAGCTATGAATCTGACCGTGCAGTATCCAACTCACGATTCAGGTTCGTAGGAGTACTACGCCTATCTCTGAAGCAATGTCACTTGTAGAGATTGTAGTCGGCGGAATACGTTTCGTATTTTATAGCGTATCCGGAGCGGGGGAGCTCCGACGACATACCGTAGATATCTCTGTAAGGAGAGAGTATCTTCCCAGCCCTGCAGCATATGCTGTATAATCTCAGCTAATCTCAGTCATTGAGTCCTTGGCTCACCGATATGACCGTGAGGCTGCAACTCATAGTTGTGCCCGAGACTGCCGATAGGACATCGCTCTTACTAGAGTCAATGTGCGTCAGCTTGCAAGTGAGACTAGAGTGGCAAAATCTGATCATACTACAGTCCGTGCTAAGTGCCTCCGGTACGCGGCGATAAGTTGGCGGAGTGACGCAGGCTCCCAGATTATCGAGTACATTGCTCAGCTTCCAGTCTATGACAGCGGGTTTTTGTTGTGTGCGCGGTCGACTACTGGCACGCGGCGGTTAGAAGCTGTCGACGTCGAGAGCAACTTGGAGCGGAAACACGGCATACGGGCGATCGGTCCGACTGGCCTGTATGATCTTTGCCCCCGCGGTTTCCTGTACACATCCATCCAATCTCACTCTTCAGCACAACCATGGCGCAGGCAGACGGAGCTACCAACCCATCCGGAACGACCATCGCGTCCGACGCAGATCCCGCCTCGCAGACCACCATCATCCCCCACAACCAGCAGCCGCTCGTAATCCGCACTTACCCCTCGGCATCGCAGCTCGACAAGTCAATCCAGCATGCTGCTGCTGCACAGGAGAAGTGGGCAAGAGTCCCGCTGTCTCAGCGTGTTGCGATTGGGCGTAGATTCATGGTACGTCGTGCCCGAAACTATCTTCAGGTTGCCGACGTCCGAGGCGCGGCTGATTGCTGAGTCTGCGGCGTAGGAAGAGTTCGGTGCCATGCGTGATGAGATTCCGCTGGAGTTGACGTTGCAGATGGGCAGGTGAGTAGTCGCTGTTCAAATATCTCATGCCGTGGTCTCCTAACTGCTCTCTAGGCCCGTTAAACAGGTCCCGGGTGAGATCCGCGGAACGCTCGAGCGTGCAGAGTATATGCTCTCCATTGCGGAGTCGGCCCTTGCGGACGTCTCGCTCGCGAACACGGATAAGCCAGGCTTCCGCCGATTCATCAAGCGCACCCCGCTCGGAGTCGTTCTTGTCATCGCGCCATGGAAGTGCGTCACATTCGCTGCAACTTATCCGCCTGCGACTGATCTGTATTCGTCCGCGCACCAGCTACCCCTTCTTGGTCATGGTCAACTCCGTCCTCCCCGCGCTGATTGCGGGTAATGCGGTGATCATCAAGCCGTCGCCGCAGACGCCTCTTGCTGCTGAGCGCTTCGCCAGTGCGTTCCATAAGGCTGGCGTTCCGAAGGACGTCCTGCAGGTTATCCATCTTAGCCCCGAACTGACGACCGCGGCCGTGAAACATCCGCTCGTCGACTTTGTCGCATTCACCGGCAGCGTCGCTGGCGGTCGGGCGGTAGACATCGCGGCTGCTGAGGCGAAGGGCTTCAAGGGCGTTGGGTTGGAGGTAAGTTCGCTGAATTGTATATTTTTAGCAATAGGGAGGACTGATCGTGGCTAGCTTGGAGGCAAAGATCCTGCGTATGTCCGCGCGGATGCAGATCTCGACTATACAGTGCCCGAGCTTGTCGATGGTGCGATGTTCAACTCTGGCCAGAGCTGCTGTGCAGTTGAGGTGAGCCTTTTTTATGCGAACACACCAGCGCCTGTGAAACTAACATGGCGTTTAGCGTATCTACGTACATGAGTCTATCTACGATGACTTTGTCTCGCGATTTGTTGACCTTACCAAGGTTCGCGCTACGCCCTGCTCGTACTTTGGAGTGTTTGACGCTGATGCGACCGTGCAGAAATATCGCCTTGGGGATCCCACTGAGCCGGAGACAAACCTCGGACCCGTTGTCAGCGTCGCCAGTGCCGAGAGGATACGGAAGCAGGTTGCTGCGGCAGGTAAGCTACTCCGTTGTTTTGATGTGAAGCGAGAAATGTAACGAGCTTCTTACAGTCCAGGCTGGGGCGAAGGCGTTGATCCCTGAAGATTTGTTCGCTGCTGCTCAACCGTGAGTACTTCATCACAACGCAGGCTCGACAGAACGTAGATGACAGATTGCCCTCGTAGCGGTACTGCGTACGTCGCGCCCCAGGTGTTGGTCGACGTCAACCACAGTAAGCGCTTTCCCCTAATTTGAAGTGATCTGAGACTCACCTATGTTGACAGCCATGGACGTCATGATGGTCAGTCGTAGAGACCTCACGAACAGTATCGACAGCATATACTCACGCCGCAATATCTGCAGGAAGAGACGTTCGGTCCGGTTGTTGGTATCCAAAAGGTGACCGGGGACGACGAGGCGATCGCACTGATGAACGACTCGCCATACGGCCTCACGGCGTCAATCTGGACGAACGCGGAGGCGAACCCTGACTCGCAAGCGGCGTTCCTGCGTATGGTGGACGAGCTGCATACGGGCACGGTGTTCCTCAACCGCTGCGATTACCTGGATCCTGGGCTGGCGTGGACGGGCGTCAAGGACAGCGGCAGGGGGATTAGTCTGAGCAAGTTCGGTGAGTGCTTCCGTGCAAATCATGGGAGAAATGGGTGATTCATAGGAGAGTTGTATCGCAGGCTACGACCAATTGACGAGGGCGAAGTCGGTACACATGAAGATCAAGACGTCTCCGTGAAGCATAAGAGAGGAAGTGTAGGCACGCAGTCAACCGTTGTATTGCTAGAAGAAAGGAAGTACATCTCAATCAATATCCCTTGTGGTCGTTGGTTTACATCTCTTCGTCACTGAGTTACTTGAATTGTGGGCTACCGTCTATAGCCACTGCTGGTTGCCCCAGTGCGAGATGAACGCGCCGGTGTCCTTGAGGGTGACTTTGTCGATGATGCCCAGCATGAGCCCGACAAACGTCTCCGGGCTGAGTGGCTGCCCGTCCCAATGAGGTGCGTACTTCTGGAACTTCGGTACCATGCTCTTGAAGAACTCCTCCTCTACCGGCGTCACTGTGATGGAAAAAAATCCAAGAGCGTCAGCCTCAGCCTGCTAGGGGGTTGTACACGATCGGAGGAGAGCTGAGTTGGGTGCTACTTACGCGGCTTCGGAACGGTGTCCACTACCCCAGGGCTGATAGCGAGGAACACGAAGCCCTCGTCTCGGAGCTCCGCCGCGTACTTTGCGACGGCCTGGTTCAGTGCGGCTTTGGAGACGCTGTACGGCACGTGGACGGCGAAGCCGGTCCCCAACGTCACGTCGAGCGCGGCGAGGCCCGTCGAGAGCGTGATCACCTTCTTGGCGGTTCCCTTCCGGAGGAGCGGGAGGAAGGCGTTGACGGTGTGCACGACGCCGACGACGTTGGTGCGGAACTGTCGCGTGGGGCGGGAAGAGCAGAGTTGGATGAGCGGTCATGGTGCGAGTGGGAAGGGAAATGCGGGACGTACGGAGTCGACGAGGTCCTCTTCGAGGACCTTTTCGTCCGGGCTGCCCGAGCGAACATGCCAGTAAGACCCTGATGCACCCAGTTACACTTGCGGAGGTGACGTACTAGGTGGTCAGCGTAAGTCCAATGCGCTCGTTGGACAACAGCGCGGCGTTGTTGATGAGGTAGTCGAGCGACCCGCCCGTGACCTTCCCCACTTCAGCCGCCGCGGCCTACCGCATATTCCAAGATTTAGCATTGTAGTAGGGGCGAATTTCTGGGAAGAGTGCATCCCGATTGGATTAATAAACATGTTACATACCTTGAGGGCGGGGACGTCGGTGATGTCGGCTTTGAAGACGTGCACGTTGGGGCGAGACTTCTGCAGTTCGAGCAGCTTGGTGGCGGTCTGAGGGTTTCTGACGAGCCCGAAGACGGTGTTGTTTGGGTCTTTGCTCTGCGTTGGTGGGGTGATTGTCAGTATGGAGTTCGACAGCTTGGTTATGGATCCTACTAGGAGACTTACCAGTTGAGTAACAAACTCGAGCTATTCGAAGTCGTGGCGTGGTATGGAGGTATCGGCGACACTGAGTACCGTTTTGGCCAACTCGTATAAGGGAGACTATGGGACTTACACCGATACCGCGAGAGGCTCCAGTGATGACGTAGGAGGGCATAGCGACTTCAGAGAGGTTATGAGTGAGACTGGTGACTTTACGTCGGATACGAGAGGCAAATAACACAATAGTGGAGTGGGCAGTGAGTTTACCTCCTACCCGCCAACCTTCCCAGCTTTTATACCTTCCAGTCGAGCTCGACCCGCTGCAGAGACCAGCCTCCTGTAGACTGCCACCTGTGATCCATATTCAGCGTAATCTCCGTCCACAATCGCGCCTTGCGCTAGCGTACCTCATGCAGATTGCGTAGCCTACATTTTTCCCTACTACCCAGGGCTCTACAGATCAGCGGATAGACGTCGCGGTCACGGTGGAAGCTCACGCGTTAGTCGAACGTACTCACCTTCTATATGCGGCATCTCCGGTGAGCGGGTTTTGTCAGCGTTGACAAACTAGGCGCTTATATGGTGTAACGCCCGCCGAACGTCGGAGGCGGACGTCATGACCAGCTGTGAACACAAGCCCTCAGGGTGTGGTATAGCCGCTATCGGTACTTTGTCAATGTTCATGTGTGTGCCTGCGTGCGTATTTGCCGGGTGTGCACAGGAGACTCAAACCCTGCCAGGTGGCAATCGGGGCCTGCATTGCCAGGTCCCGAGTTGACCGTCGATATGACCATGATAAGTGAGTTGGATGGGCCCAATTAAATTACAACTTTGGTGCCGCTTGTTGATATCCAGTAGGTGGCAGAAGTCGGATTGTTACACGGGACGCTATACAGTACAATGGCGCCAACCATTTCAAGCCGAGAGCGAGTACATGCATGATCCCTTCGCCGACGGTAAGTATTCTCCCCAAATAGCGATAGTCCTACAGCCACTTCTGGTTTCCCCAGTGCGAGAGGAACGCGCCAGTGTCCTTAACGGTCACTTTGTCGATGACGCCCAACATCAGCTCGACAGACCTCTCTGGGGTTATCGGGTTTCCGTCCCAGTCGGGCGAGGCTTTCCGGAACTTAGGGAACGCGTCTTGGAAGAACTCCAGCTCTTCCGGGGTGGCTAGAAGAAAAACATAGGCATTCACAATCAGCTCCTGTGCAAAATCATCTTACGGGCAAAGTTAGTCGAAATACTGCACTCACGCGGCTTCTCGGCGGTGTTCACTACTCCGGGGCTGATGTTGAGGAAAGTGAAGCCCTCATCGCGGTGCGCGACGGCATACTTGGTGACGACCTGGTTCAACGCGGCTTTGGACGCACAGTACGGTACGTTGGCGGCGAAGTCGGTCACGAGCGTTACGTCCGGGATGGAGATAGGCGTGGAAAGCGTGATCACTTTCTTTGCCGTTCCCTGGCGGAGGAGCGGGAGGAAAGCGTTCGTGGTGTGTACGACGCCGATGACGTTGACGCGGAACTAACGATAGAGAGGCGATTGGTATGATGAGTGGTATGGGAATAGGTGGAAGGCACGCACAGCTTCGATTAGGTCTTCTTCAAGAATCTTCTCATCCGGGCTATCCGAGAAAGCGTGTGTGTAAGTACCTGTATAGAACTCAACGAGCACAACGCACTATTTGCTTAGTGTGAGTGCAAACCGCTCGTTGAACACCAGGGCAGCGTTGTTGATGAGATAATCGAGCGAGCCGCCTGTGACTTTCGTCACTTCCGCCGCAGCGGCCTATGACCAATTGTTTTAATTCAACAGATCGAAGGGTGGACCACACATTACGGAGACTGAAGACAATGTGGTCTTCAGCCTCACGCTCTCTGGACGCACCTTGAGGGACGGAACGTCGGTGATGTCGGCCTCCAGCACTTGGACGTTCGAGCGAGACTTCTGCAGCTCGAGAAGCTTGGTTGCGCTTTGGGTGTTCCTGACGACCCCGAACACGACGTTGTTCACGTCTTTGCTCTGCGTTGGAAATTGCCAGTCAGCACGCAAGTCGGCCGCGTAAGGAGGGGGTGAGGGAGAGAAGGCGGACTGACCAGCTGGTTAACAAACTCGCGCTTGAGTTCACGATTAGCATCCATTTAGCGAGCGCGAAGAACGATAGTGCAGAGTACTCACGCCGATTCCTCGAGAAGCTCCGGTAATAACGTAGGAAGGCATGTCGGTTCAAAGTCTTAGTTCGGGAATAGGATGCGAGATGCTGATGAGCGGTTGTTGGATGCGTTCGATGAGTGTCTCTCTAGGTCAACCGTTCCCTGTCTTTATACCACCCCGACCTCCATTCTGAGCCATTCGCAGCTGATAGGATAATGACTCGCCGGCCCCATTTCATTTGCACCGCCGCGCGATGTGGCGCAACAACCGAACCGGCGGCCGCGCCCTCCAGCTAGCCAGCCTACGTACCTTTGTCTGCGAACACGCAATCTAGGGGCCCCACGGCGTACTTAGACCCTATGCGCAGGCGCGGTACAAGTCAAGTCATGATCACCGCGGCGGAGATTCACGCGGCTTGCACGCGTGGCTCGATGGCACTGGTGTGTAACGGGCAGGCCGATATCGAACGGATGCGTACACGCCTGGCAAGTAGGCCATAGCATACGCAGCAACCGGGTTCGTCAGCATCTGCCATCGAGTCAGGTAGGGGCCACAAAAGGCGAGCGCCCCTAGGATCGGTGCCTGGGGCTTCAGTACTTCAACAGTGCGGTCGTCGCGTTTGCTCGTTCGGGCTCGGAATGTGTGTGAAGCAGTGGCAGGATCGTTGCTGGGAGTGCACAAGTTACAAGCGCGTATATGGAGGAGTATGGCCGATGTGGCACAGCCCCTGATCAGGCTGATGCACATTGTGCCTGCGGCGCTTGCTCAGTAGCCAGTGAGCATCGACGTTGGCAGGTACTAAAGTCAGCAATGCCCATACTTTGCAAGACCCGTGTCTCAAGCCTCAGACGGCTGCTCTGTTTGTTCGCTCTCCACGTCCTCAGCGAGAACAATACCACGTATCGCGAGCTACTGAGTAGCACTTCCATAAAAGCTCGGCGGATTAGAGTACAACAGATCGCGGCATTCTAAAAGTCAACAAATATGCGAACACTGGACGCGAGAGCATGTCGTGTTGCAGGCCGTCTTGGGGGGCTGTCTCAATTCCCCCCAAATGAAAAAACACATAGAAGTGCGCGGGGCTGTCGTGGAAAGCGAGACATCGTCATCATGGTCATCGAGCAGGTAAGTCACAGTGGTAGGGTAAAAGTGAACAGGGAGACGGGACCAGAGTGGGAGGGCGTAAAGGAGGATATCCGTCGAAGCATATCAGATAGGCCTATCATTGTTCAGTGGTCACGCGTCTTCCTAGGAAGCAATTACGTCAGTGAGGCTTCAAGGTTTTGAAACAGAAGGTGAAGCATACCGGTACTCGCCCTCTGCTGCGAGGCTGAACTCCTCAATCTCGCCTTGGGCGGTCGAGAGTGCTTCTGCAGCAGATGCATAGAACATGAGCTGCGGGCATGTCAACACATATCTCATCAAGTTGATTCTGGTAAATGCATACCTGCGCCTTCGCGAGCTCGTTCAAATTCTTAAGAGGCTCAGGCTAAAATTCTCAGGTTCAGACGCGAGGCATCAGGAGCACTGATACAGCAGAGCTTACGTTCTCAAGCACGGTCTTCATGAGTGTAATTGCGACCTCAGTCTTCTGCACGAGGTCGTCCTCCGCGTTCTCGACTTCCAGGCGAGCGGCCTCCTGCTTCGCGGGGCTTGCGTTTTTCAGGCTGCAAGGACACGGGTATCATCAATGAGGTGATCAGCCACCGCGTCGGCACGCCCGGCACACACTCACGTCTGCTTCGCTGCATCGAGCTCGAGACGGCTGACGCGCACGGCCTGGCGTGCCTTCATCGCGACGTTGATGCTCGTCGAGAGTGTCGTCTGCCACGGCTGGAGGAAGCGCTCACGGATGTTCGCGTCTTGCTCGACGCGTGCATCCGCGATCTTCTCCCATGCGCCCGCGTAGGTCTGGAGCGCCTTGCCGAGCTTGTCGTCGCCGGCACCGGATGAGGTCTGGACGGCCGTCGCGGCATTGGTTGCGGCACGGCCAATGGCATGAGGGAGCGTCTTATGTTGGGGCACATTGGGCTGAGCGGGGGCAGGAGCGGGGAGAGCAGTGCCCTTGAGGTTGACAGCGGCGAAGTTGGTGATGCCGTGCCCGATAGTCGTACCAAGCTCGGTCAGGGACTCTTGGATCTGGGTGGGGTAGTCGTACGTTTCGGATTCGTAAACTTTCGTGACTCTGTAGAAGGAGACGCGATATATGTTGAGAATGCAATCCAGAGACTGCGAAGCATGGAGCACGTACTTGAGTAGAGCGAGGTGAGCGGCGCGAAGGGCGTCGACGCGAGCCTCGAGGTCCTTGTATTCTGAATATGGATGATCGACGGTTGGTATGATGCCTAGACATATGTGCAACAGCAATAAGGTGCATACCCTGAGGCAATTCAGTTATCTCTTCTGGGGCAACCTGGCCTAGACGCTCCCTGGTGGCCTGCACGCTGGATTGGAAGCCCTTTGCGAGCTTGTTGGCGGACTGGCCGATGTTGAGGCCCGCGAGGCCTGAAGAAAGCTTGTTCCAACCGTCCATGATGGGCCTGAGTGTGGTAGAAGAGAGAAGAGAGCGAGGGAGGTGTGTGTGTGGAATGGACGGAGGAGAGAGACTTGAGACTTGGACTGGACGCTGTGCTGCTGCGTATGTCGTCGTCTATGTACGCGTTTAGCCGTTTTGGGAACATCTGGCTTCTCTCTCTCTCTCTGCGGTACCCGGGGTCCTGCCACCGACGCGCGTGCAGCACTGACGCGGACAAGCACCCAAGACGCGTAACCTCCTCCATCTCCTCCTCATCCTCCTTTGCCGTTCCTTTCGTCTCTCATTTCTATCACATACGACGATTCACGGCATGGCGACGGCGACCATGTACAAAGGCGCAGGTTTTGACTTCTCCAACGAAGTCCGGTGCGTAATGCTCCGGGCGGACAGGGTCGAGCTATCCACTCATTCTATACGCGATCAGAAACACTTTCTTGACCGAGCGCGGTATCCCTCTTCCCAAGGCTACTAGCACAGGAACAACTATCGTTGGATGTCTCTTCAAGGACGGCATCATCTTGGGTGCGGATACGCGTGCAACCGAGGGGCCCATCGTCGCGGACAAGAACTGTGAGAAGGTGCGTCCCCTCGACGCTGTATTTGGTGCATGCAATGTCTGACAGCCTCACCAGATCCACTATATCACTGACAACATCCGATGCTGTGGTGCCGGTACTGCTGCTGATACCGAATTTACCACTGCTCTCATCTCCTCAAACATGGAACTGCACGCACTTTCTACTGGCCGGAAGCCTCGCGTAGTAACGGCCATGACCATGCTCAAGCAGATGCTCTTCCGGTAAGTCAATTTCGTATTGTATATGCGACAAATCCGATAGACTCATGCTCGCGAACACTCCTAGATACCAAGGCCATGTTGGTGCCGCTCTTGTACTAGGTGGTGTGGATGCCACCGGCCCACAACTGTTCACGATCCACCCGCACGGATCGACAGACAAGTTGCCATACGTGACCATGGGTTCAGGTAGTTTGGCAGCTATGGCGGTCTTTGAGGCGCAGTGGAGGCCTAACATGGAGGTACGTATCCAAATCTTGACGCTTTACCCTGCGCGTCGTCGTTGACTGCTGTGATATCTCCCACAGCGCGCGGATGCACTCGACCTCGTCTGTGCGGCCATCTCGGCGGGTATCTTCAACGATCTTGGCTCCGGTTCGAACGTTGATGCATGCGTGATCACGGCGAGCCACACGGAGATGCTGCGCAACTTCGTGAAGCCCAACGAGCGTGTGCAGAAGGAGCGGTCGTATCAGTTCCGTCGTGGGACTACTGCGGTAAAGAAGGAAGAGATCAGGAGTCTCATCGTTGAGGAAGACATCACGCATCTTACTGGGCGCGGCGCAGCAGAGGGTGAAGCAATGGACACGAGCTAGATGTTTCACGATGTCTTTGCCTAGGTGCGAGTGTAATTGTATAATGACGTATCATGAGTGCCATGGAAGAGCTGAGGACATGGGTTTGTAATGACTACCTCGTACGTGGTTCACGTGTGATTCGCTGCGAGTTCTAAACCAATTGTCTTGACTCTAGCCCTGCAAACTCGATTGCCATACCTTTAGGTAGAGAAGAAAGTCAAGCGTCCCCCAGATTTCATGCGCGGCTTTTGCATGTGTTTCAATAGATTTCGTGATGCCAAATCTGCCGAGCATCACACGAACTTGAAATCAAGTCTTCAAGCCAATGAGCCGGAAGCTATATGTCGCCGAATAGGCATATACGACGTATAAGATGTACGGCGACTTGTCTCGACACTGGTGAGCTCCATGCCTGATTCTATGTGTCTTGCCTACTCGGTGTTTGGACAACCTATCTTTCAGCCCGGTGACATGACAGGACTGTATCTGGTTCGTACGCAGAAATGACCTCGGAGCATCTATCAGACAAACATGACGTGTAGCTTCGTCATGATAGCGTTTGCACTCTAGATACGTCCTTACTATAACCGCTGTTGTAGAAGACGAGTGCTGCGGGAAGTCGACCTCATGGCTGTTGCGATCATTCATTGCCACGATCGAAGGAATATAAAGCATGGGCGTATCACACCTGAGGCTTGACTCGGCCTAAGCATTAGGTCCGCCTCCGGCTCACATGGCTCAAATACCTTTGCTAAAGGCAGCAGTAAGGCCTCGCGACCAGATCTCGACCTATAAACAAAACTGATACATGACTTTCAGTTACTCGCCATTTTCATCGAAGCTATCCTCTTCGGAATACATACCATATTGTATTTCATCTCAGTATGGGTCCTGCTATACCGACGCCGACGCTGGTCAGCGCGACTCAACCTCTGGATGTTCACTGTGGCGACCGCCATGTGGGCCCTCGCTTGCGTGGTATGTTACCCATGTCATATATCAATGCTTAAATCGGCTGAATGATTGACGGTACTACATATGTAGTATCTAGGTTTAGACATACCTCACGTCACGGAAACCTTTGTTGATCACAGTAGCGATCCGGGAGGCCCTCTTGCCTATTACGAACACGAGGCGAAGGTGCCGTACTACATGGTGAGCCCCGTGCTGTTCGAGGCTCTAACGCTACTAGGAGATTGTTTCATGGTAACAATACAAACTCCGTATACAATACTATCTGTTCATGCTCTTCCCACAGACCTATCGCGTATATGTCGTGTGGAAATGCAAGTTGGCCTCTTTGGTGCTCCCCATCCTCCTCATAATTGGCGGTGTAGGTGCGTCCTGACATAACTCCTCTCGTGCCATGTTCTGAAATAGATTATAATTAGTTGCTGCCGGTGTCACGGGGTATGCGATATACACATCTCCACAGAGTGTTCCAAGTAGCTTCATGACACCCGCCGTAAGTCGACCCATGGTAGCCTACTTTGTGATGACTCTCGCTACAAACATAATCACTACGTGTACGACGTCCTTTCATCTCCCTCCAAGGTGAACTTCTGACATTTGCGATGATAGTTCTCCTCCTCGCTCGGATCATGTACTACGACAGAGAGGCCCGGCGTACGTTCCAGTCACAGGATAGATCAAACTCTGTCCACTGGCGGGTTATGAAGACCATCATACAATGTGAAGCCATCTACTCTCTTGGCATTCTCCTCCTCCTCGTCCTCTTCGTGGTGGGCTCAAATGCAGTGTTCATAATGTGGTCAGCTCTACCGCCTCTCGTCGTGAGTGTTTCTCTTAGAGAGTGTGCTGATACGCCCATGCTGATCCCTACCCACCTGCTGGGCGGGCAACGCATAGGGCATATCTTTCACCATGATCATCGCGCGTATCGGGCTTAGCGAGGTGCTCGATGACGGCAAGAATCGCCGTGCATCATCTAGTGATCTCAGCACTCTACGGGCCCAAGTTCCTGGGGCTCACGACCAGGCGTGTCTCGGGGCCGGGCAGAGTAGAGGGCCAATTCAAGCTCGCGTCTTCGTACCACCGGCTGTCGCATGGGAAGATGATGACGCAGACGATCGCATGGATGGCTCGGATGCTCAAGGCAAGACAGTGAACGCGGCTCTGAGGGAGGAACGGGTCTTCTACTTGCATCCATTGCAGCGTCCTCAATCTGTACATGAGGTCTAATTGCGGCTGGTATTCGTGACAGATCGAACGTCTTGGCCTCGAGCTCATCTCCGATCCCAATGTACCAATATTGATATATCTATGCGGTTCTGACGTAGGGCTCGATAATTTCGGGTCTTGCGCCTGCTCCGGCCACACGTTTGTGTGTCAACCGACATCAACTCGAACCGTTCGGTCGAATGGGCCGTTCGCTTCGAGAATCTGCAGGTATGAGGAGGCTACCTATAACAGAAAGTTTATGTTCGCTAACAACCACGTCAAGTCACAACTTGCAGCAGATGCCTGACGTGCGATGGCTGGAGAGCGGCCTCTTGGATGTGCGCCTGTCACAAGCCGCCCTACCGGGTAGTTACATGGTCTACCAGGCATGGTAGTCACCGACACTAGGATCCAGTGCATACATCTTGCTAGAAGGCGGTGCTATTGCCAGTACATGCGTACGCCGTGATTACATCTGAGCCCACGAGGTGAGTGAGAGCTCTCGTTACTTATGGATCATCAAACTCACTCCGCTGCCATGCTACAAAGCAGCTTCTTCTCGAAGTCTATCCGCTATCGTACTCGGCCGCTCCGAGATGTGCTCAAATCATGCGGCGTTGGGTATCGCGTATGCACGCGGATTCCTGGGAGACCCCCACCATGCAGTATTGCCGTGCCCATCTGCGTTCCATTCTATGATTAGGCGGCTTGTTGCCTGCGGGAAACGATCATCTGTGCCGCATGACCAATCATCTCTCAGTCGAAGACCTACTACTGCAGTTCCCCTCGAACCTTGTCCTTTGCTGCTGTCAAATCACGCTCGCCTGTGGGCCGAGCGCTCGAGACATGTGGCGCCCGCGAACACCACTCGTGAGAAGGACGGCAATTTAGCTAGATACCCGGTGAGCCCCGTAGACACACCCTCCAACGTTGTCCAACATTGCTGACTTGCTACTGCTATGTTCTTCGAGCTACCGCTGCTAGTCACTTCCCAGTGAGTGAGTGAAGATAGGCGAGTTCTTGAGGAGCGGCCCTGGGCAAACAAAAGGCGGAATTGACTTCGCAATGATAATGTTTGTCCCCCGGCGCGCTGCACCTCTGACATCTATCGAAGAAGACCAAGTTCTGCGACGTGACCTGATGCTGATTGCGATCCCGCCCATATAGTCAGATGGCGGTCCTCGCGTCCCACTGCCCAACGTCTGCTCCTCCTCACGTCCAATGGTTCAGTTCTCCTTACTCAGGGCGGAAGTAAGAGCACCCCGCCCGGCTATCACCTGTCGACTGAGCTCACCGACACCGTCCAGGTGCTTGTCCTCTTCATAGAGTCACTACTCTTTGGAGCGCACTGCATCTTATATTCCATTTCAGTATGGATATTGATATACCGGCGGAGGCGTTGGCGCTCCAGGCTCAACCTCTGGATGTTCGGGATCGTGACACTAATGTGCGCTCTTGCTTGCGTGGTATGTCCTTGCCGCCGTGCGCCATACCATGGTAGTTCGTTGTTTATTGACAATTTCTATGCTCAGCATTTGGGCCTCGACGTATCGCACTTCATGGTAGCTTTCGTCGACCATGGAAGCGAACCCGGTGGGCCTTTGGCATACTACGAACATCAAGGCAACGTTCCGTCATATGTCATAAGCCCTGTACTGTTCGCCCTCTTGACGCTCGTGGGGGATGCGTTCATGGTACCACTTACACCATTCGTAGAGATGCAAGTGATGCTCACTTTTGCACACAGACCTATCGCATCTTCGTCGTATGGAGGCGCAAACTGGTCTCGCTCGTGCTCCCAATCCTCCTGATCGTGGGCGATCTAGGTATGATCAGCCACTGGTCCTTCTCGTGTCGCACGTCCTTGACTGTAGAGACAGTTGCTGCTGGTTTCACTGGACACGAGCTGTACAAGTCTCCTGGTAGCATCCCAAGCGGTCTATTGGCGCCAGCAGTCTATCGGCCCGTGATAGCGTATTTCGTGATGACGCTCTTGACGAACATCGGAACGACATGTGCGTGGTGCTTTTCATCACATCTGCAAAGCAAGATCGACTCGCTGACATGTACTATCTCGGCAGTTCTTCTCCTCGCCCGCATTCTATGGTAATGGTACGACCGAGAAATGCGGGACGTGTTCCGGTCACAGAACAGATCAAGCTCCGTCCACTGGCAGGTAATGAAGACCATTATGCAGTCCGAAGCCATCTATTCCGTCGCAGTGGTAGTCAACCTCGTTCTCTACGCGATCGGCTCGAACGCAGTGTACATCACATTCGCCGCGTTACCGCCTCTCGTCGTAAGTGTCCAGCTGCTCTCTCGACGGGTCTCATGATAAACAACTCGTTGACGACTAGGGCATCTCTTTCACAATGATTATCGCGCGCATCGGCCTGAGCGAGGTGCTCGATGACTCAAGGAACGGCAGCGCCCAGTCCGGCGGCTTGAGCACCCTCAAAGCAGCGCCGG
This sequence comes from Cubamyces lactineus, assembly GCA_022376465.1. Taxonomy (NCBI): domain Eukaryota; kingdom Fungi; phylum Basidiomycota; class Agaricomycetes; order Polyporales; family Polyporaceae; genus Cubamyces; species Cubamyces lactineus. The sequence goes on along the minus strand of JACDTU010000006.1, from coordinate 851,256 downwards.
CGCGTGCCCCGGGCCAGACGTCTATCGGGACAGAACAAGGGCCTACTCCAAGCGGCGTGTTCGTGTCGACGAATACTATCCAGTGGGGAGATTATGATGCGGAGGAAAGCATGGAATACGATCCGCAGAAGACGCCAGGTGCTGTGCCGGAGGGTGGGATCATCCACTTGCGTCCGTTGCAACGATGCCAGCCTGAGACTACGGCGGATGGTGTTAACGTCGGCCCGGGAGACCATCGGTAGTTTGTCTTCGCAGATTGGGGCAACGCAGACGCGTTGGACGACGCAGAGAAACATGAGGTTATGCCAATGTAAAATGGCCGTGCATGGTGATAAATACTACGATCGTCAACCGGAGTGCTGCGGCGCTGAGCAGCGACTCGGTTCAACTGGCCAAGGTGGCAAGGCCGCAGCTGGACCCGGCATTGTAATGAGCGCTCACCACGGCGCAACCGGCGGCAGTGCCAAAACGAGACTTGCTCGTCCTACGTAGTCTCCCGTAGGCAGACGACCGATGTGCTCTACTGAATGAGGGGAGGACGAGCACAACGGACGTCTGCTTCATAACGCGCCCCTCAAACCGTAGGTCGAGGAAATCGCGTTCGGATCAGCGGAGTAGCCTATGCCGAGTGATGGCAATAATGCCGGGTGGCTCAACTTTGAAGACTCGCTCGTTTCCTACTGCAACTCTCCTACGATCGAAGTACAACGAGCTCATATATCCCATAAGATCTGCAGCGTGAAGGTACTGCGATACTACTTGCGGGTCTTCGAGGGTATGTCTTGAACGGACCAAGTGCCGGGCTCATAGCTTTGACGACCAAACTGCCGTGTTGCAGAGGAGGGCGCTTGTCTCTGCACCTGGTGGGGGTGTCAGTATTATGAGGAATGTGTCTCCATGTAATACGAGGCCATTGGTGCATTACACGGTACGCAAACCAAGTCAATAATCAAACACAATATAACAGTAGAAGGTGGCTTGTAGTGAAGTCGTTCGTACTCACGACGCGCGACGCGTTGGGCGTCGAGATCTCGACGCGCTTCGGAGATCAAAACCCTGCTTACATACGCTGATTTCCTCGACCTACGGTTTGACCCCCTCATTATGAAGCAGACTACGTCCTACGCGGGCGCGTACCTCAGCCATCCTCATACCCGTCCAATACCCGTCTCACTGTCTTGTACAATTATCTCTTCTGCTGCCGCTGTTACCGCATGCTTTGAAGCAAGGGCATAGGATCTCTCCTGCGCTGTATGATGCTCCCAATCTCTCTGCTTGCCGTCCTCCAATATTTCCTCGTACTCGTTGAATCACAACCTCAACAACTCGTTCTAGAGAGCGTCATAGACTTGTCGACCTCATCTCTGCCAAACCCTCCGACGTTCCGCATATCTCCTAGCGCTGATCCCTTGTTCATCAGCGTTGCTCTTTGCGATACGACGGACAATACTACGCGTTTCTTCCTGACCAATGACACGACTATATCCAATCCAGGTCCCTCCGACGTCGACTCAGTGAACACCTTGGAGCTGGTGGTCCCGGACACGGGATCCAATGAGTGGTCAAATTGGTTCACGAACGGCGGTATCCTCTCTGTGCTCAAAGGGGACGCGTCTGTGGAATTCGAGCTACTTGTCTCTGCCCACAGTGAGTGTCTACCAAACTGCGCTCACGCATCCCGCTAATGCTCCACATGAAGACTCTTCTACCGTTGGCTCCCCTTTTGTCGGAGACACCACCGCCAACCAGGCGATCCTGTTCTCCCCTCCGTTCAGTCCTGTACCTACCGAGGAACCGACGTTCCCAAACTATACGCTGCCTGCAGCGAATCTGACATTCCCTCCCCCTCCTTCGCCGCCAACAAACTACAGCCTAGTAATCGCACCCACTTCGTCGAACGGACTTGCGTCCCTCCCTCGGACTGTTTGCGCGCTCAAGAGTGCCGTATCGAAGGAGGGCACGATCTTGCTTAGCCCTACATCTGGGTCCAGCCAAGGGCTCTGGTTACGCGACTCTGACGGCTGGCGCTGGCAATGGCTCGTGAACGGACTGAACCCGCACACGAACTATACGCTCTTCGCGCTCCGCGATGGCGTATTGGCTAGCTCTCAACCTTTCTATTTCGTCACGAAGTCTGGTGCGTATCACTCGCAGAGGGACGCACGTAGTACTAACACATGCAACAGCGACGTTCAGCTGCCCGTTGGTGCATTCCTTGCCATTCTGCCCCACCGTGTCCTACGCTGTGCCCATAGCACCGCCCCGCGGCATCGCGACCACCCACACCGCAGCGACTCTTCCTGGCGACGTGACCGATATGGTTTTGTCCGTGCTGACAAACTTCACGACGACGTTATCAACACTGGCGTGCGGGCGAGACTACTACAGTCCGCTCGTGACATGTGCGGACTGCCAACAGGCATATCGGCGTTGGCTATGCGCCGTCGCCTTCCCGCGTTGCGGTGACTCGTCCGGCAGCTTCGTCGACGCGCAAGGCGCGCAACTTCCGCTACCCGCGTTGCAGTCCGTCGCAAAAGGTGCACCGCCGCGGAACCCCGTCCTGCCCCCATTTGGTTCCGACTACCAGACACTGCTGCCGTGCCTGGAGACGTGCAACGCGGCGGATCGCGCGTGTCCGAACTTCCTGAACTTCAAGTGTCCGCTGCCGCGCTTCACTGCCGCGGACAGCTATGCGGTGGGCTATATAGATAGTGGGGAGGAGGGCGTGCTTGGAGGCGGGTCGACAGGGGCCGCGCAGGACGAATTCGGGCATGTGTGGTGTAATCTGGGATGAGAAGGCTGGATGTGGACTAGTATGGACGCTTTTCGACCTGCACGCTGGTTTGGTTCTATTGTTATTCTGATATAGTTCGCACTGATTGGACTAAGCACTAGATTCGTCTTCGTACTGCTGGAAGGGCCGATGCACTGCATTGGCTGTGAATATGGACAGTGCTAGGAGGATCGCTTACTGAAGGCGATGTGGCCGTTGTTGCTTCTTGCATGAGGCGCTAATTGTGGGCTTGAAGGCGGTGGCTGTCACGAATACAGCATGGGTGTGTTGGTAGTATGCCACTACCCTTGGTAGGTGCCGATTTCTCACCAAGCCTGCTTCATTCCTTAGTCGACACTCAAGTTTAGCACAAGAGTCCACGTTGTGAACTCAGTGCGTTACGCGTGTTTCTCCTAGCTTTCTCGTTGTCTCCCGTCTACCGCGAACCCTCCTGTTCAACCATCTCTTTCCATCACTGGCATACGGCTCCTGAACGGGTTGTTCGTATTGAACGCCGACTCGATTGCTCTCTGAAGCGATCATTGACCACTGAGTATACGACGAAGGCGAGTCGTAGCGATACCTCTCAATGGAGCATCATCTGATTTTCCCACCAGCCAGTATGAGTCTACCCTCCTCTCCCGTCGGGTCCGCCGAAAGCGTTATCACGGACGGGAGGACCGGCGTAACTCATACTCTGATAGCGCTCTGCATCCTGCACAAGCTGGCCAATGGATTCAGTGTCAAGTTCCCAGAGGTCGGCCTCGAACCTCACACGGACACAGACTTCGAATTCGTGCCTGTTGAGGATTTGGATGAGCACTATGTTCTCTATCACGCCTGCCTGCGCTATCTGGAAAGCGCATATCCTCTAGGAACGTTGTTTGACTCCATCATATCAAACAAACCCTTCAGAACGCCCTTGACTGCATTCCCTCCGTGCTTTGGTGCTCTTGTGAACTCGCTGGCAGACATGATGGAAAATGATGCCTACTCTACAAGTCTCACTTGCGAATCGCCTGCTCTATCACGATCTTTCCTCTCCATCGCCATCGCCATCGCTTTCAGCAACGCCGTGTACGAAGCGCTGCAAGGTAACGAGGGTGCCAACACGATCGCACTGGTCCGAGCAGGTCAGGTCGGCCTTCAGAACTGGTGGTATATTATGTTTCTCGACATTGTCACGCAAGGATGGCGAAACGAGCGTAAATGGAGAAATGCACTGGGGGTCGCTTCTCTGGTGCCCTGGTCCGACATAACAATGGACGAGACGACCAGCGCGGCGTCCATTACGATCCAGAGTAAGCGGCTTTAGACTTCCACTCTATGCGTTACCTTTGAATGACACGAATGACTTGCAGTGAACGTTTGGCCCAAGGACCTTCGACCCCAGCTGGACGATTTTCCATCGCCAGACTGTCCCCAATTGGAGTACGACCGATGGAGACTTGCCTGTCCGGCGGATATCCGGTGGTTAGGGGCCAAGCACGACGGTTATGCGCTCAGTGACACTTTGGCCGGCTACATAGCGCTTCGCCGCCAGAAGGGAGCTGTCAGATCTTTTCAGGACGACGCGGCACTATGGCTGAGTGCTATGACGTTCGGCCTGCTGGAGGCGATCACGCGCTTGCCTATACCAGAGTCCATCCTCGTGCCAGGCGAACATGAGGGAGAGACTATAATCTCCGGAGTGCGTCTATCACGCTTCATCCTGTGGTTCAAGCACCTCTGTGCTCGACTCCCCTCTCCTCAACGTCCCTCGGTCTGTCGCGAACACTTAGACTACGGACGCCATGTGGCACAATTGTTGCGCGACGCGCTTGGCGCTCTCGAGGCGGAGATGATCAGCAGTTCGAGCGTCCTCGTGCGGTCGGGCGTGTCTTCCGCTGAGAGGTTGGACATTTGTTGCAGCGTAGCGATGATGATCAGCTACCTGTGGACTACCTTCCACGCGGATTTCACTCTGACGAGGTGGGCCGCCGTCCCTGAGTTACAGCAACCCATCTACGAATACCTGGAGCGAAACTCTTGCGGGATGATTACGAACGGCATCAGCCTGTGGTGTACGGAGAAGCTAGTCGCTCGTGGATGGTGCCCGAACGCGCTTCCGGCGCTGTGCGCCCGCCCGGCGTTCTACTTCGTTGTGCCTAACTTGTTACGACTGACGCCATACAACAGGGACCACCCGGGGGAGCACGCGCGCTGTCGAGAAGATGCCTGCCTGCTTTTCACGGTCGCAGATGAAGACCAGTATGTTCCGCGCCACGTCGATCCTGCCTGCCGATGCTCGTACATCAAGCCGTCCCAGGAGGATGTCCAAGGACTGCTGTCGCAGGGCCGCATACCCATCGTCTTGCTCATTGGGGAAGAGCTTCAGGTCCGATCTGCGCCGGCCGTGCCCTATGTCGCCATCTCGCACGTGTGGGCGGAGGGCATGGGGAGCACGACTGAAGTAGGACTGCCGGGGTGCATGGTGAGGCGCATTGGGGGCCTCGTACAGCGCCTGCTTCCCGACGCGGCCACAGGCGCAGGCGCGTTCTGGTGGATGGACTCGCTGTGCGTGCCGGGGGTCCGGGGCCAGCGCAAGCGCGCCATCGGCCTGATGGCGCAGACGTACCGCGACGCGGCGAAGGTGCTCGTCGTGGACGACAGCATTCGGACAATGTGCTCGGCGACACTGCCAGGCGCGAGTCTGCCAGACGAGACGCTGGTTCGGATCGGCGTGTCGCGGTGGATGCGGCGGGTGTGGACGTTGCAGGAGGCCCTCTTGGCGCGTGAGCTCTATTTCGAATTCAAGGACGGCCTGGTCAATGTGGAGGAGCATCTGCTCCCGCCGCTGACTCTTGCCTTGGGGGCGTTCCCGGCGCGTCACGAGGCGCCTATCTTCGACGTCCGGGAGAAGAGGCGGACGGCTCGTTCCCTGAACAGTGTGCTAGGAGGTGACGATGGCGAGGATAGCATGATGATGGAGAACGTAGTCCGGCTGCTCCGCGGGCGCAGGACGACCAAGCCCGAGGACGAGCTCGTCGCGATCGCCTCCCTGCTCCCTCCGCGCGTGAAGCTCGACGCACTGCTCGCCACGAGCGGCGTCGACGGGCGAGACCTCGCGCAGCGGCGGATGCGGGTGCTCCTGCTGCAGCTGCGCGACGTCCCGCGCGCGGTGCCGTTCTGCGTGTCGCCGCGGCTGGCGCTGCCGGGCTTCGCGTGGGCGCCGCGCTTGCTCGTGCAGGACGAGGAGTCCGCGATGGGCACGTGGGACGGGGCGCATGGGACGGCGGTCTGTGGGGAGGACGGGCTGGTGGGGGAGTACTTGTTTGCGTCGTGCGGGCGTGGGGTGGAGATACCGGGGAAGGTGCCGGTGGTGCTCTTGCGCGATCGCTTGACGGGGGGGTTGTATGTGCTCACGGCGCCTTCGCTCCCGGGCTTGAGCAAGGACGCGGGGGACGCGGACGATACGGCGGCCGTCTTTGACGGACTCCTGTTTCTCAACCGGAAGTGGTCGACGCTCGGGTCCCAGACTGGCGGCATGTATTGTCTCGCGGTTTCGACTGTCGCTGATGGTGTTACCACCAGGACCCCCGGATGCCGTCAGAGCTCTGGATCTCTTTCGGACTGGCCAGTGGAGACAACGAGCACGGGCGCGAGCCTCGTTGGGCGTGGTGGCGCGTCGCTGACCGTCAAATACGTTGCATGCTGTCCACTCGCCACGATGCCTCATCCGAATGGTGCTGTGGAGAGTCTGTTGCCGTCTGATGGAGTGGTGCCGTGGATTGAAGCACCTGTGAAGACGGTGGTGAAGCTCGTCTAGGCCAGGACTCTCAGGTCGACCTCTCACTGTCCCTCTATGCAATATCGGTGTTGGAATGAGGTAGATTCCGATGACAACTACACAGAGTGGTACGTCCTACGTAGTATGTATTCGAAGGCTTGACAGCTTATATTGCTTCGGGCACAGTGCCGCCTACTATATCGATTGCTTGAAGTTCCTCGAGCGTGCTTAGCCGCGTTCGACTTGACGCGCCTTCAAGCTTTAAGTTCTTGCCCCGGCGATGCACGTTACACCGCAGTACACTGCCCGTCGAGTCGTCGAGCGCTTTCGTTGAGGTGGACGCGGAGGCGGAAGGGCGGGCCCATCTGTGCGGACGATCGCGTACTGCGATGTGCATAAGTTGCACGCAGCTGGCCGGGATGAGAAAGGAGAGAGGGAGGGAAGAGAGGACTCGAAGCGCACGCGGTGGGAGCGCGGTTTGTAGCGCCAGTCAGTACTGACCATGACCAATCGTACTTCGTGGACCGGGATTCACCTCACCGCATCGAGTGGGCAGCTGGCTATAGGCTATACGTTATAGGTTATGACGGCGCTGTGCGGGTTCTGTGTACGCGAAAGGGCGTATGAATGGACACTCTGGCGCGCGTCTTGGTTCTGTCCTTCCCGAAGACGCGCTTCGAGCCTTCGATAACACTCGATTTGAGCGTTATTCGATGAGGGATTCCGACTTCAGTTGAGTACGTAGCCTCAACTGTGACGATTCGCTTGTGAGAAGTGTGCGGGATGGCCATGGGGTTCACGGGCGTGATCGAGCGCGTGCGTGATACCAGAAGATGAGCTTGAGGCTTGGGTTTGGGTACGGGGATGTTGTGGATGTCCAGCGATGCCGTGCTCGACCGGGGGAAGTCGAATGAAGCTGCCAATCGGCGAGGAGGTTCGCGACTAGCGAGGGGTCGGGCTGGGAGGGTTAGGTATCGGAAGCACTCGATGCCGCCGGCGCGGGTGGGTGGACGAAGATGCAAATATTGAGTAGGACTAGGAGACTCGGAGGGAGGAGTGGGTATCAGCGTCGGCGTTGGACGGTGTGCGCCTGAAGACGTGTTTAGGGTAGCTCAAGTCGCCGTTGGGTATACTTAGTACTAAGTGCTGAGCGTAGGAAAGTACCTGCAGCCGTCCAACTGACCTGTCGAAGCGTGTGTGCGAAGCCTTAGGATCGGAATGCGTGTACGGTGTGCGGTGCACATGGTTCTGGACGTCGTACCAACTGACATGATAGATCGTGGTGGCGCTTGTCGAGGCCCTGTCGGTATTCGGAAAGTGTTAGTCGCGCTTGTCGTGGGCTCGGTCTAGCTTATGAGCTTGGGAACGGAGAGGCCTGCGCGCGCTGGGAAGTCGAGCTTTTTCTCGATTGTCGCGAGCGGTACTGGTGCGACATGTGAGGTATTGCCAAGTCAGTAGCGATATGAGCGCGAAACGCCGCGCTTGCCCCATGTCGTTCCCTGCCGCAGTCCATGCATGCTTAATTGCGCAGGGTTCCGGTGACGGACCGTCGGAGAGGGATGCCGTTGTCGTTTTCTGCGGCTGTGTTTTGGCTCGCGAGCAACGATGGCATTATGCGCAGGAAATGAATGGGATGAAAGCTACGCGGGGGTCTGGCCGATATAGTTTGGAGGCTGGTGCGGGGGTGGCTGAGGAGAGCGGGCTGGCCCATCAATCGGAGGCGTGCCATACCGAAGCTGGCAAGTCGGAGCGCGGTCTGGGCTCGCGGGGGCGAGGTTTATCTGAACGTGGATGGTGGGATGACGTCGGGTCGCAGAGACATGAGATCACTTGCAGCACATTTGCGGCGCGTCCTGGAGGTCATACGGACACACGGCGCGAGCGCGATTGTGTGCTGGAAATGGGGAGGAAAAGACGTACGTACAGAGGATGAGGAGAGAGCGTGCTATGGTGGCGGATAGGAGCGGGGGCGTTGGGAAATCCCGAAGTGGACGCCGTCCCCCTTGCGGTAATGAAGTCCGCTCTGCGATCGTCGAATCTGGGAATGGTAGCTAATGCGGCGATAGTCCGAGGCTGCCGCTACAATGTCCTCTCGAGCTCCGTGCACGAGCGTGTAGGCGTTGGAAGCGAAGCCATGAGCAGCTGGAGGAACGCGGTCTGCGCGAGAGACGGCACTTTCACATGCCCTTTCAGCCCGAATATATGGGCGTCTAAGTCACGTGGACGGTCGGCTAGAGTCGGGACTGGGACGGTTCCTGGGGAATGCGGGGCAGGGCGAGAAAGAGGAAAACGCGAATTGGCTGCTTGCCTTTGCTCGATCACCTTCGCCTCCTCCTCCTCCTCCCTCTCCACTTCCTTCCACTCGTCCTCGTCGTCTCCCTCAGCTACCTGGCCCTCGAGGACGACCTAGACGGCAACTATGAAACCCATACACAAGCGGTTCTACACCGTCCTCCCCCGTCCGGCTGCCGTTGCCTCCTCCGCCTCATCCTCGCAGCTTCCTCGCGTGCGCTCCAATTCCGCCTCCTCCTCCCGCTCCCTCTACACTGCGACCCATCTGTCCTTCCTCGATGGCCCACCCCCGCCCCCACCACCACCTAGCACCCGCGGCAACTCCAATGTTATCGTCGGCACCCGTCTCGCGGCCGAGGTCCGCGGTGAGATCGAGGGCCATACCAATCACCCTTCCTCTCAGGGGCAGTCCTCCCACCTCCCATACCCGATAGCTCTCACCCTCGGTCAGTCCGACGCCTCTTCCCACCTTCCTCTCTCTCCGTGCAACCCTTTTCTCCCATACCAATCTCTATCACCGCTTTTCGTTTGCTCCGCAAAGTCCGCGGAAACTCCCGCTCCGGACCATCGCAAAAAGCGTCAACGGACGCGTTACCAGCTCGACGTCGGGGCGTACGGCATCCCGAAGCGTTCGAGAGGACAGTATGTTGCCGGCCGAGACGGGCACGGGCGATTTCCGCCAGGCGACGTTCGGTCGGAACCTCTCCACGAGGAGCTCGGCCGTGCCGTACAGGTCGGCGAAGACGCTTATTTCGTGAGAGAGAATGCAATGGGCGTTGCAGATGGCGTGGGCGGATGGTCACGATTACGCCGTACAGGTAGGCAGATTGACATGCGAACCGTTCATCATAGTCCTAAGATTGACTGCGCGGCATTTACAGCCAATTCGTCAGACCCATCGCCCAGTGCACTCTTTGCCAGGCGGCTCATGCACTTCTGTTCGGAAGAAGTCGACGCCGCGAGCGAACAGCTTGAATCGAGGTGTGTTGCTCGCCCTGCCCGCATGGGCGACCTCTCACGCCGTTGTAGCTTCAATGGCCTCGATTTGTACTCGGAGAGCGAGGACGACATCTTTGCCGAACTCGAAGACTCGCTAGAGGAGTTGGAGGAAGGCTTGGATGTACTCATGATTTTGGAAAAAGCGTACGAGAAGACCCTACGGTCTCACGTCCGCCGTGCGGACCAGAGCTCGCCATCGAGCAGGTCACGCTCACCATCGCCGCAGGACTCTAACCCCGAGTCCATTGCGACGTCTTCACCTACACCGTCCTCAGCAGCCTCATCACCGCATCCATGTGATACCCAACCAACATCAACGGAGGCGGCCCCTGAAGTCGTTCCTTTGTTCGAAGGCTCATCGACCGCTCTGGTTGCGATCCTGGAACATCCGTCGCCACGCTCGGTCAAGTCTTTTGGAGACGCAGCGCTCTTCGATCCGAAACCGGTGTCTGCCAAACGTCATCCACACCACCAGGACGAGGCGCGGGCGAGTTCCGGCGCAGGCGGCGCAGTCATCCGGATTGCACACTTGGGCGACTGCATGGGCATGCTTATTCGGGGAGAGGAGATCGTGTGGCGGACGGAGGAGATGTGGTGGAACGTAAGTCCTACGTCTGCGTGCTATTCTGGATTGTTGTATTGACCAATCGTGGCAGTTCAACACCCCGGTGCAGCTTGGCCCCGCGTCGTCGACAAAGCCGCACGACGCAAGGGTGTTCACGGTGCCGGTGCAGGAGGACGATATCCTGATCCTCGCGTCAGACGGGCTGAGCGATAACCTGTGGGACGCGGATATTCTGGACGAGGTCGTTCGGTTTAGGAGGTCGTTCATCAGTCCGTGCCCGCCTGCGGAGAGCGCGGACGCTAGTGCTCAGTCGACAGCGCCGTCGCCGATGCCGGCTTCGACGTCGGCGTTTAGGAGGAGTACCCTCGCGGGCATGCTTAGCGAGGCGTTGTGTTCGCGCGCGAAGCGCGTGTCGGAGACGCGTGGTGCGCGGGGGTCGTCGAAGCACGCCTCCACACAGGCGCAAACTCAAGCGCAAGATCAGCAGTCGGCACAAGCACACGGGCAGGCGGAGAAGCCGAAGGGCGTGCAGGTCGATGTGGAGGTGCCGTTTGCACGGAGGGCGCGTGAGCAGGGGCGGCTGTTCGAGGGTGGGAAACCGGACGGTGAGTAACGCATTCTTGGCCAGTCTTCAACCGGTTGCCTGTCGACGCTGGCCATTGGTCATCGGACGTCGCATGTCGTTGTCCATGACCCCTTGGTCGGCAGGTCGGCAGTTTGACTGGTCCGTTGGTGTCGTTGGTATCGTATCAGGCGCTGACGGTTTCTTTCGTTTCGCGCGCAGATATTTCGGTGCTCGTCGCTGTCATCTCGCCCGTGCAATAGACTTCTCCCGTTCGTCCCGGAGCATTGGGATCCGCGCTTGATTCCTCGGCGATGGCCTCTCGCTTCGAATAGTGAATAGCGCATTGGCTGAGGGAGCGCGCGCGGGTACGCCTGGGCCTGGTCTCCGCGTCTTACCCTCGTTCTGTCCGCGCTTCTTGCGTATTTTTTTTGCGTATAACGTATACTACGCGTTCCCACCCGGCGACACCCATCGATCCCGTTCTCGTCCTCGTCCAATGGTCTGCGGTGCATTGGCGTGCACCGCGCGGACCTTCGACACACACTTCCTCCCATCTCCCACTCTCAGACTGCTCCGCCGCCGTTCGGCGTTCGGCGTTCGGTGCGAGCGCGAAGTGGGCACTCGCTCTTATCTTACATCCTCCGCGGTTGGATCTGCTCCATCCCGATAGCCCCCATCGGCGCGTAGCAACCGGTCCTCCGCCCGCGTTCTCACTTTCTCACTCGACGGACTGAGTTTTGGCCTCACTATCTCCTTATCGTTTTATGTCAAGCTCTTGCTCAGTGCTCGTCCTTTTTCTTGTGCCATATGTCTTATTATGCGTCTTCTTTCTTTTTTTCTCGTCTCTCTTGTGTGTACACATTCTCTATCTCCATCTCCCTCATCCTCAACAACCACAACCACAACCTCAACGAGATCAACATGCATCCCCCTTCTCGCCACTATCAATATCACCCTCATCATTATCATCCATCGTCGTCACCATTCTTTTCACGTACGTACAGTGTAGAATTAAATCGTGCAGGATATATATACATACATACATACATACATCCGTTCACTCAGTGGATATACATACGTATATACGGCTTGCATGTACATGTGCATGGAGAGGAAGAAAGAAGGAATCGGAACGGAGCACAAGTGCTAGCTAAGGCCGCAGTTATTGTACATCCGCTACTGGAAGATGGGCAGCGCTGCCGAGATCGGTGTCACCGCTCGTGCAGATCCACACGGACCGCTGCGTCTCGCGTCCCGCTGGTAACTCAGGCACGTCGAGATACTCGGATTTTGAGCCCATTCTGGCGTTGCAGCGGGACTCGGATGGTGTCAAGGCTGCTGCTGGCGCTGAACACTGGGATAGAGTACGTCGCAGCCGCGGCGGGAGCTTTTTTAAGGCTCAACCCTGGCTAGACTCGCGACTGTGCGTGCGTAGTACGCGTGCGGGAAGTATTCTCACCGTGGTGTCCCAACTCCAAACTGGACTACACGGCCAGGATGAGGTCTCGTTAATTCTGGAGGAATTTAGCCTCGGGAGGTTTCACAGTGTTTCTCTTAGGGCTACGTTGAGGTAGCAATGATATTTCTTGAGGTGGGGTAATTCTGAGGTGGGATCTTCGTGAAAATCAAGGTGAAGCGCGGAGGGTTCAAGCCGAGATGGTCTATGACCACCCGCTATGCTAGTTTCCATGTCGTAGTTTTCTTTTAATACATCACTATGTCGTTTTTCTACCAAAACGGGGCGTCCTGAACAGTACTATATGCGGCAATCTGATTGGTCCCGGGAGGTTGATATGGTGCCCAAGCGCTCTCACGCAAAACTGAAGTGTCTTGAGGCTACCCTGGGGCGCTACCTCACGACTACCATGAGGACTGGCCACCTTCGCATTCCTTAGGGCTCCCCAACTTCGACTTCCTTCGGGACACCTCCGAGGATCCACATAGGTCAGATTCCTCGCGTCCACCTCAAGGACCCGTTTAGTCCGTGTACAAGCTATGGGCGCGGATCCGACCTTGTGGTGAAACTCGCGGGGCCGCCCAAGTGGCATGTAAGACCATGCATCATTCCAACTCGTTCAAGGGAGACGGTATATACATCGAGATCAGGGCTCGGATCAACCTCCAAGCCTCCATTCCGGGGCCTACAGCCGAAATAGCGGTGTTCGTGCCAGACTATCGCCGTAGCCCGATGATGATTCAACAGAGAACGACAGCGGGCTTGACGATCGTTCCGAGTCCTCATCGCGTCCGGCGCTGTCCTGACCCTCGGTCGCGTTCGCGGTATACTCGGCCAACGCCTCCATCACGTCCCTCGGCTTCTCCTCTGCGAGCTGTTCCGGCTCGAGGCCGTGGTCTTCGAGCTGCGACTGGGCCGTCCAGCGGAGCGATGCCCGGCCTTTTTCGGTCTTCATCCGCTCGAGCAGCGCGGGCCTGGCAGCTTCGAAGCGCTCCAGCAGCTCGCGCCCGAGCTCCTCGATCTTGGAGAGGAAGGCGATGTACCGCCGGACGTCGTTCTCGTGCGTGAGGTCGAACCGGTAGTGAATCGTGTTTCCGTCGACGTTGTAGCAGCACTGGCAAAGGAATGATGAGTATTGGTACTAGTACGATTGAGATTTATAGCGGTCCGTCTGCGTACCTCGTCCGTCGAGGAGTACCACGCCATGCTCAGGGTGCCGTAGGGGCCACAGATGGACAGCCCGTATACAGGGAAGTCGGTGATGCCGAGGAAGGAGAGGTAATAGGCGGCGCTGGCGCAGCCGAGGCGCATGTGGTTGCGCGTTGAATCTTCCAGCGTTATACCGTAGTCTTGATAGTTTATGAGCAAGATGGGGAGGTGTAGGGCGTCCGCAGCATGCTCCGGATCCTGCTCCTGAGTAGAACGGGTCTCTCCACGCGGCACCGTGAATTGGAGCGTGTTTTGTATGTCTGCAATCATGGCGGTGTCGAGGACGTTGAGCAACTGCTCGTCCGTGAACAGCGCGTTGACAGCGGCAGAGACCATCCCGTAGCCGTCGCCCCACAGCGGGTACTTGGGAAGGCGACGTTTTATCTGTTGCGCCACAAGATGACCATGCCGGAGGATGTCTTCGTGATCGTCGAACTTGATGTCTTTCTTGAGATCTGATACCGCAGAGAACATGTTGGACGCGTTCTTCGCTGCTGCCGTTAACTCGTGAAATCTGGATAGGTTTGACATGTGCTCTTCGGATAGTGCGCCGTCCCCGCAGATAGCTAAGGATGCTAGCAGGTGATTCCTAGATTCGCTGTTACACAAGAATTGTAGGCGCATGAATGGCCAAGAGTGCTTGATTGAGGTTCGCAGTTCGGGGCTCTGAGAGGATGAAAGAGCACACCATATGTAGAGCTGCGCCAACAGTATTGGTAGTCAGTCGTACGTACCTCGATGAGTCGCTGGCTTGCTTCGAGAGCATCTAGATGCCTTTCGTAGGCGACACAGCGCGCGTGATGCATTCTGACAGAAGGCCTACTTGTTTGGTCAGCATAATTGCTCGTTGTTGCGTACATGAATAACGCAGGCTTGCCAATGAATGAAAGATGGTAGACAACGGGTAGACGCTTTGCACCTCCATCGGGCAGAGAACCAGTCCATCGCCTTCATCCACGGACCGTAGGAGGCTGGTGCCGTCATATGGATGCAGTCTTCAGCGAAGGACTTCGAAATAACTATTGACAAGGCTTCGACAACGATTTCGTTGAGTGCATTACACGCGTGCGGCTTCAGAGACGCTGCATGCCATCGAGATAGCGTAGGTTCGGATGCGGCACGGCACGTCTGTGAGAGGAGATTCGCTCTAGTATCTTTGCTAAACGGCTCATCTGAATCCTGAAGGCCGCGTACCTCGATTGAGATATCCAGATAGGGGAAAAGCATTGCTGACATGCTGTCGAAAGCGAGCTTGTGATGATCCAGGCTAGCAGAACTCGGGGCGAAGCATATCGTCAAGACCAGATGGTCAAACGACCACTCCGCAATGCCTGGGTATTCGAAGTCGAGCGGGTCTAATATAGTCGATCCGAGAAGCCTATCTGGTTCCCTGCTCGAGCTTCCCGTCAGTTTGATTACGGTCATGAACAGAGAGTTTGCAGCATACTCACTGTGAAAGAGGTGCAGTCGCTCTGCCTGACCGACTTTCATAGTCACTGTTGGAAACGTATAGCGACCTAAGCCTCGAGCCTGGGATTGAACATTGTTGGGGTTTCGTCTCCCTTACGGTGCTCATATCATCTGTCAGAGCCCTAAGCGAGCCATTGAGACCAGATGTCAGTGCCTATACATATCTGTATGTGGCGTTGCGTCTGCATTACCTCGGGCCCGTAGCCTCGCGAAGCCATCGATCCAATTGCCATTTGTTCTCTCTGTCGCCGCAGATTTGGCTATGATCGTCTGGCATGAAGATTGCGGCCCGATCGTCCCTCCACACGCGGGCGGTGTCAGTCTCGGAATCAGATCCAGTAGAGCATACGTTGATGAGCTGGGTACCCTCGCTCGCCGTACCCAAAAGAAAGCGAGCGAAGGCATACAACTCTGATGCCTGTTGCAATCTGAACACCCCAGAGCCTACGCCAGCATCTGGGTCCGTCGCTGTCGCAAGTTGATATTGTATCTGACGTGAACGTGTCAGCTATTCACACCGTTCGTTCGTATAACATGGGCACTTACTTGATTTGAGTCTGTCAGCTCCCCACGCCTAACGACCACTTGACATAGCTGAATACCCGCCATGTACACAATACCAATCACGGGCGTGGCATCGCCGGGGTGTAGTACCTGCCGTTGAGACAGGATCGAAAGCATCAGAGGGCAGATATTATCTTCATCTGCGATGCAGATAACGGGTGATAGAGGGACGGGATAGAACGGCGCCGGGAAAATGTGTTGCTGGATGACGGCAGGAGGAAGACTGTCGTAAAGTGTGCCATATTCAGGCAGTGGAGTAGCAACCCTAGATGCACTGTCAGGATCTATAAAATGGACCTTGTGAGTGGAACATCGCATAGCATCATACGTAGAGACATGTACCGAGGTTGTCAGTGCTCGAGTCCAATGATGGCGGATACTCCGTCTCAATCTCAGCCTGGCTTTCTGAGGTACAGTCCCCGAGTCCGGGCTCAGAGTTGCCACTTGAGTCCGAGCTAGTCGTTGAAGTCTCGCTCCCCAGGCCCTCAGACCTATATCGAGTTTCAGCTGCAGGATGCTCGTGGCGCGAAGTATTCCGCCGTGCTGCCGTGCTGTGTGTTCTGGGCCCCCTGCCGTCATGCGGCTCGAATTCCCGAGATGAATGAGAAGAGGGCTGTTCGCTGTTACCTGTGGAAATTGACCGCCTCAATCGCTCCAACTCTGCGCAATATGTTTGAATCCGTTCGACTCTATCTCGTTTGCGCCACGTACCAATACTCGGGCCGTCAGCATCTGGCGGTGCTGGCAGGAGCACTAGTAATCGTGCTAAGCCAATAGCCGACTCGGAGTCAGCCTGGTATCCCTGAGGCTTGTTTGGGCATAGCAGGCCGGGCTTGACATACGCGGAATTGGTCCTGAAGGGCTCGTTGATGAGCGAATTGACTGTTCGTGAGCCGACTCAGAGGTATAAGCATATATCAGAATTTGGTCCTTTGAACGTGAACGTGACTGTGACTCCAATAATGCCGCAAAAATTGAGATCCATGGGAACTGCTCGGCTTCAACGCTGAGTGCATTGCAGTCGTAGTCATAACGGGATAGATTGGGCCATTGCTGCAGTAACACGAGTGCAGAGTCGAGTAGATGATCCACTGGGACTTTGCAATCTGATACTCTGGCGGCACCCGGCGATGAATTCTCCAAAGAGAGGTTTGCAAGATGAAGAGTACCAATATCGGCAGCATGCCCTCTCGGAGAAATAGTCAGCGGGGGTTGAGAAGAAGTCCAGATAGCGAGGTTAGAAACCGAGTTTGGGCATCGATTAGTGGGGAGTGCGATAGGACCATTGTGGTATGATATAGAGTGGCGCACCGTGACCAGCGAATGGGTGAGAATAGGCCCCATGTACAATAGACAGTAGGCCTTAGAGCCGTTTTCAGAACGTTAGGCCCTTTTTAAAATCCATCTCATACAGCGAGTTGTAGCAGCGACGGTTTTCTTTGATGTCAGACAGGGCGCGAGCATCGGGTAAGGTCTGGCGGACCTTCTTGGCCGGGCGTTCATGGTGGCCGACAGGTGCCGCCATCCTCACTATCACAGCGCCCATTCCGGACTCCATCTGAGAGTCAAACGCCCATGTATGATGGTTTTAAAAAGGGCTTATCGTTGTGAAAACGGCCGCTGTCATGTATGGCATTACATGAGTGATACTCTACTACCAATGTCACCATCCTCAGGGGGATGAGGCATTTCCCCACTTCTATCTGACACGAACGCAGTGTATCTGAGTGGCAAAACAGCGACAAAACTCAATCTCAGTATTCTCAGAGCCACTGCATAGAACTCACACTCGGCGCAGTCTGTCTCGCTCTTCAGGTGGTACTGACGGGCGTGTTGTCTTCAGGACTCGTTGCAGGTGCTCAGTCGTGATCTCGTATCTCTGTAAAATGATACGATTGATTCAGGTCTGCACGATCCGACTGATGTCTGACGTTGAGGAGGGGAGGAATGTGGGACGTACCAGCTTTGGTTCGGACAGCTTCCCTTGCGATGGGCCAGGTCGCCTTTTGTCCGCCGACGCTCCCGACATAATTCTTTGCAGCTACCAGATATGTGTCAGGACATTGTCGTTCGCATCTCCGGACGGGATGCATACCCGTCGTTGGAACGCAGACTCTTCGGCGCGGGACAGGACACGACCGTCACCTGGATGGTTCCCGAGTGCCATGTACTTCACCGGCGGCGCGTCTCCGCCATCGTTCGGGATGGGAGAGACAGCGCCGTTCGACTTGGCAGAGGAGGGCGATTCCGAGGCGTGTGCGGATATCGTGTCGTGGACGACCTCGAGGTGCGCGTTGTACACGAGCGCCTGAAGGTCTGCGCCTGAGAAGCCTTCCGTCTCCTTCGCGAGCTCCACGAGGTCGACGGAGGGAGCTATCGCGACTTTCCGTCCGAGCGCTTCGAGGATCTGCAAGCGCCGTCAGTAGCGCGTACCTCATTAGGACGCAAAGGACACACCTCTCTACGCTCTTCGGCGTCAGGCATGTCGCAGAGCAGTGACTTGTCCAATCGACCAGGACGGAGCAGAGCGGAGTCGATCAGGTCAGGGCGACTAATTACAGTCAGCGTGGAACATCAAAAGAGGGAGGGGGAGTGTTAAGTGCAATAGACGGACCTTGTTGCTGCAAGGACATAGACGCCGTCCAGGCCTTCAGCACCGTCCATTTGGGTTAGCATCTGGTTCACGACGCGATCTGTCACGCCCGTGCTATCGTGTCCTCTGTACACGGCGTGTGTGAACAAACGACTCAGGCGAGTATAGCGAGAGTATCACCTCTTCGGAGCGATTGAGTCGAACTCGTCGAAGAAGAGCACGCAAGGCTTCGCGGCGCTCGCTCGCTCGAACAGATCTCGCACCTATCACACCATGAATCGCATCGTACGCATACGGAAGAGAGAGCCACTGACCGATTTCTCACTCGCGCCGATGTACTTGTTCAACAATTCTGGGCCCTTGATGCTGATGAAGTTGAGACCACATTCCTTCGCCACTGCCGACGCAAGAAGTGTCTTTCCGCATCCAGGGTACCCGTATAGCAGCAGCCTGTCCATTCGCCATCAGAATCTGGATCGGCCGAAAATAGCAAACGCAGTAGCATACCCGGAGCGGAGTCGCAGAGGTGACTGCGCGAAGATGGGCCCATACTTGGTCGGCCACTCGAGCGTCTCGCGCAAGACTCGTTTCGTCTCTCGTAGACCTGGAAACAATCGCACGAGCGCGCATGTAAGCTGGGAGTGCCCGAAGTGGTACCCCCGCCCGGCAGACATAAGGGTAGTCAACAGAGAGCTCGCACCTCCTATATCGTGCCAGGCAACCTCGGATTTCTGCAACTTCACGTCGCGCAGGGAATGGGGCACGAAGTCCACCTGAGCTGCGGCGAAGTCGGCCGGGATGAGCGTTGTCTGTAGGGAAGACCGCACTGGGTAAGTGCGTGTGCACGATGAGCATGCAAGTAACACATACCCGTTGTGGTTCCTTGGTACTGTCTAGCTGAGAAGAGCGGATAGCCGCCCGGTGGACCGCTCGTGCCACGAGGTCCTTCAAATCTGTGACAGAGTAGCCTTCGGTCTGCGTCGCCAGTGCCGTGTAGTTGAGTAGCGCGCTTGGATCCTGGACGATGTCGGACGTATCCATGTGCTCCTTGACTATATGCGCCAAAACCTAGGGAATTGATGTATTGAGCCGGCCAGAAGCACAAGATGCGTAGAGTGAAGCGCACCTCCTTGCGTGCATCCTTTGAGGGTGGCTTGAGATGTACAACTTCCTTGAATATATGCGAAGCATTCAATAGTGGGTGCAAGGCCGCTTGCGACTCCGCCGCGGCAAGGAGAACGACGCCGTTAGCGTTAGGAGCCGCTGAGCGTGCAGACGATCCGAAGATCGACAGGAAGAGCTCGGTGATATGGCGTGTATGGAAGGAATCCGCATGCTGTATTGGCGCTTTTGAGCTTAGCTCGAGGAAGATGAGTTAAGGACGAGACACACTTCGAGCTCGGTGCCCATGAGCTTATCCATGTTGTCGAGGACAAGAAGAGACGGCTTGTGCCATGCTGCTTTCTCCATCCAATACTTCACGTGGGAGCGTACCTTCGCGACTGGAGAGCCAGCGAAGCGGCTGAGGTCAACGTAAAGGGTATCTGAAGCGGCCTTTGGTAAGCCAGACGATCCGACCACTCGCTACGGACGACTTACAGCAGAGCGTGCGTGGGTCCTCCTGCATTGCTCTTGACACGGCATGCAGCATCGCAGTTTTGCCCGCACCGCTGCGACCTGTGACTAACAGTCCTGGGACTACACGACATTGGACAAGGCGCTGAATGATGATCTCGTAAGTACGCACCTCCTCGTACACGCGTGCTGAAGGCGTGATTCGCGTACGCGGTCAAGCAGAATCGGGTGCACTTCACGAAGATTTCTTCCACTCCTGCTAACCCGAGGGTCGTGCTTGAAAAAGAACTGTTCAGCGTTAGAGAGTGCGTGCCGGTCGCGTAGACATATCTCGCACCTAGCATCTGCTCTGGAAGTTGGCGCTTGGTAGGAGGGCAAATTGTAGCTCGTGTCGCTCTCGATAAATGTGACTCTAGGCATATGATGAGAGAGGCCCGCAAGCTGATACTCCTGGGCAGCTACTTACCGAACCAAATCCCAGTCTTCTGCTTTGTCGCATCCCACTTGTAACGCAATATGGGCGTCAGGCACAGGTACCTCGGGAGACCACGTCACGACGACTTCATTTCGAGTGCTATCAGGTGAGGAGACTGCTGCTTTCGGCATTGACGCTTCACCGTTTGGCCTGAGCACACGAGTAACCGGCTGGCTGGCTGTTGATGCGGGACCAGCCTCTTTGTCCGGGTTCGTAGGTGGAGGGACGCGTCGCACCGTAGCTCGCCACGCGCTAACCTTTGACGACGAAGAACCTTGAACAGCAAGTGCAGCAAGGGTTTGGTATGATACGTATGCGAGTGGTACGTCAGACCCATTGCGCGGAGTCTGCTGCTCTGTACGTTCCAGTATGCGTTTAGGGAGGAGCCGCAACGTCCTTGAGGGACGCGGAGCCTTTGGCTTCTCCAGTGCGGGTGCTTGGTGTCCGTTGCCTGCCGTTGATGATACAGAGGACTTGGAGTCTGACGCTGCCTTCGTGGACTTTGTCTTGGTCCGCACTTTGGGTGCGATACTCACCTCGGTGCTAGTGGTGAGCAGCATGGCTTTCCCAGTAGATGGGTCATGGGATACTGGGAACACGTTCTAGGCATCTCATATGAGAGGAAAGAGATGGAGAAACTCACCGACGTTCAATCGAACTCTCGTCCTGCCGAGGACCCAGACGTTGATCTCTTGCCCTACTACGGCTACTCGCACCTGCGATAGAAGAGTTGACTCTACATGGGAGGCATGCAATTCCTATCAGTGCTTCATGAGTTCCCCGGAAATTGGTGGCGTCGTCGCGGTACTAACCAGTATCTCCCAATCATCCGATGTGACAGGTTCGGTCGCGACGGACTTTGCGTAGCCGAGATCGTGCAGTAGACCAATCTCAACCTATTGCGCACGTTCACATACGCGTAAAGCCAACTTTGAAGAGCGAGAGCAACATACCACATCGCCCAAAGCGAAACCAAGTCCCTCAGCATACTGAGGATCTATCTCCACTGTCTCGAGGCCGCGATCCCCCGAGTCACCGGAGTTGAAGTGTGCCAGGGAGGACGCGGAGGCCATTCCGGTCCATCCTACATACGCCTCGCGCTTCTGACCATCCTTGAGGTTACCCTTCGCGCCGGAGACGAGTGTCAGGTGTACCGCGAGGCCCTGCGGTCTCTACGCCGTAGCGTCAATACGCGCGCATACTTGTGGTTTCAAGGCAATGTGCTTACAATCCCACGCTCTACGAGCGGGCCATATAACGATATGGGGAGATTGACGAGAGAGGACCTGAGGGAGACGAAGTGGATGCGGCAGCGGCGTGGCATGGTGAATCAGCGGATTCGTCGCTACGCGCAACCTGTTTCCACTGGAAGCTTGTCGAACGCTGAGCAGGCGTATCCAGCAGGCAGTAGTAGGCAGTAGACCGCTGGAGCTGAGCCGGAGAGAGAGCGGACGAGAGGAGACGCGAGGCGAGATTCACGCGCTTCCGTATCGCGTCCACCGGCAACCGCTGGGCCAGCCGTCGCCCACTATGACGTAGCAAGCACGCGAGCGTCGCGTGGCCTCTGGCGTCAGTTTTCGACAGTTCCTGCCAGGGCGGTGGCGGCTGCCCATCAGGTTGCCCTGCGGCGGGTTCGCATGATGGATTTACCCTGGAACCGTCCAGCTTCCAGCGCGCATTTGGTGCTGTTTTGGGACACAAGGGCGGGATCCCGCCCCTGCCTTATTGGGGACATTCGTTTTTTGTAGTCCGAATTTAAAATATAATCCATTTTTTGCATCAACATGTGTGGTCTTGGATCGTCGCCTTCTACGCCACGTAGCGTATGGTCTGTCCGGACTCTCTGCTTGTGCTTTCGTCTCAACTTGTCTATCGACCTGCTCGGCATACACTCTGCGCGTTGCGCTCTTCGGGATATAGACTGCGACGATGACCTCGACGTTCGGTAAGTCTTCAACATTCCCCCCCCACACTCGCTTCCTCGCTCATGCGTCGCCTCCTCAGAGGCCGTAACTTTCGGTCGACCCGTTCGACGACTTCCTCCCGCCGTGCCATCTCTTCCCCATCCTCCCCTTCCCCGCAGGTGTCCTCCTCCTTCTTTCCGGCTCTCTGGGACACTAGCCCTTCATCCTCGCCCACGTCCTCTCAGCGCGCCCGACGCAACGACTTGTATCTGAAGCGCGCAATGGTTGCCGCTCCGACCCTTGTGTCGTGTGACGGGAATGGGCGATTCTCGGTCGTCCCGTAGTAAGCATGTTCTGCTTGTTGCGTTACTGTTGCTGATGAATCCCAAGTCCGTGTGACACTGCAGGAATGCCCATACCCGCCGACGAGCTCTACGAGTACAACACCACTCATGAGTTCGTCGACAACATCTATTGCATGTGCGAATATGTGTATGGCACGCCGCGCCCTGTCCGCGTCGTCAGGCCCCGTTCTGGCGAGCATGAGGGCTCAGTTTGTCTTGGCTGTCCTGACTGGCAGTTGGGCGGCGCAGACACCCTTGGACGCCCTGCTGGCTGCCGGTACTTTGGTATGTCCTCTTCTATTCGCTTATCTACGTGTACCAGCTCACTGGTCTTGTAGTGAACATCAATGCGAAGTTCTGGGGGAACCCGTCGTGGGCCAATGTACCTCTCAAGGAGTACCCTCTGCGTCAAGGACCGTATACGAGTACGTTATCCGTTATCTATGACCGCTACCATAGGCTCTTGCTGACCCTTCTCAGCCCCGCGCCGCCTGCGCTCGAGCGTGTCTGCTCCCTCATCTCAGGCCGCGTCTGAGGGAGGCACAGGCTCGAGCTCGCAGGACACCAACACTGGGCAGCCCCAGCGTCTGCAAAGCCCCGTCTCTTCGGGCAAGCTCTCGTCGTACTCAGCCCTTGCGTCGTGGTCCTCCACGAACTCCGTGTCTGCCTTTGAGGGGACACCAGCTTCTGCCGGCGAGAACTCAGGTGTCCCTCTCTCTCTGGCGTCCGGTTTGCAGCCACGCGTCATCTCTTCTTCGGACCCCGTGCAGGAAGTCGAGTGTAAGCCAAGTACAACATCACCTTCGCTATCAGTACTGATTGCAGTCATAGGCAACTCCGAGGACGCGTACATTATCCCTGCCACCAAGGAGGCTCGTGCTCAGAGTGGCCGTGAGTGAAACGTTATTGTTTGTGTGAATCCTGCTAACATGTATCTAGGTAAGCGCAAGCGTTCCATCGGCCTTCCCCCAGGTTTCTATCCGCCCGAGGTCGAGATGCAAGCACGCTCGGCCAAGCGTGCACGCGATGGCTTGCGCACCTGCGCCCTCCCCCGCATCTCGGTCGCCGCTCGCTCGAGCACCCTCGGGGAAAGCTCGAAGAACGCCATCCAGAACACGGAAGCCACGACGGGCTGGGATTCCGATGCTACTGTCACCACTGATGCCGACGCCGCTGCCACCACTCAAAGGCCGTCAGCTCCTAGTACCCAGGCCGTCGTGCGCGAGGTCATCGAAGTCTCTTCTGGCGAGGAGGACAACACCACTGCTGTCGCGCGCAAGGTCATCAACGTCTCCTCGGGCGAGGACGAAGACGAAGTAATCATCCGCAACGGGCCACCTCCGTCAACGACTCACTGTCCCCTCCTGATCGCGCGCGCACGCCGCGGTGTCGGCGACTGCGTGCCCCAACCTCCTCGTCAAGACCGCGCGCCCGATGTTATTGGCAGTGAGGCACGCGCGAACGACGTCCCAGCAGCTCCAGCCGGTACTCTGCCCAACGCCAACGCAGTCCACACGCTCTCCGGCCATCTTGGGCCTGGCGCAATGTATGGCCATCCCTTCTTGCCTGGTGCTGTTTACGCCCAACCTCCTCTGGCACCGCATCTTGGGATGCCTGTTGCGCAACCATACTTTCCGTATGGCAGTCAGTTCGGCTTCTATATGCTTCCTGCGCCTCCGATGTACAACCACATGTATGCGACCACGATGAAGGATCAGTGCGCCCCTGCGCCCTCGATTACTCCTGCAGCGGGCAACTCAAGCAACAACTCTGTCCTTGCTCCCCCTCCACTGCACCTGGTCGCGCTGCCTCAAAACACCTTCCTCATGCCTGGCGCAGGAGCTACGCCTCACATCGCTGGGGATCCCACGCGCCGCGTCCCCGCTAATCCTACGCCGCCCGCTGCTGTTGATGCTGCACCTGGCATCGTTGATGCCCTACCGCGCGTCGTCATCAGTGCTGCGACTCCGCCCCCCGTTATCCCAGGAGTTGGCACATCCTCTCAGCAGCCTGCCTCTGGAGCTCCCGGCGCCGTCCTTGCACGAAACAGCGAGGTCGCTAGCTCGCCTAGCAACGCCTTCGCCAAATAGGTCAACGTTGTCAAGATAGAAAGGTTGGTGATATCGTCTAAGAGAACGTGCTCGTGTAGTAGTATTGTGTGCCATTGTAAAAGTGTTCATATACGTCTGCAGTATCCAGTTATGCCCCCCGCTCCCCGTCCATGTAACCGTTGCCTGCTTCGAATAAAATATGATTTTCTTGGTATCTGTGCGCTGTATGCACGTACATATTGGGATCACACTGAGTCCACGTGATCGCGTCTTGGGCCCCGTGACCGTGTTTGATCCACGTCCACCACGACTAGTATACTCAACAGTATACTTGTATCTACTGATTCTTCCTCCGCTTCCTCTGCTAGTGCTGATCCCTCAGAACCAAGCCGTCTATCTACCGACAAATTGTGATCCGCGCAAGCACGACGCAGTTCTATTCTCCACCCAGCATCGACAGCACAACGGCCCAGCACCGCTTAACAGCTCTCCGAACGTCGGGCGACTCACGCTGACATCGAAGTCTTCTGACGACTGGGTCTCAGCATCTTCAACCTCGTCCGCATCCTACGCTCATTCAACAATATCCTCCAACTGGACTCTCTCATTTGCCACTACCGATTTGTCTTCCACTTCGTCCCCCCTGTTCGAATCCTCGATTCTCGGCCGCCGGTTGAAAGACAGGAAGACCGCGTTCTCACGGAAGCTCGAAGAAGTCTATCGCGCTACTACTGCAGCTGCGAGCGTGCAGACGATACCGAGCGGGCTCCCACCGGTCTCGAAGTGGCGTCCACTAAGTGTTAGCACTCCACCAGTGATCGCCAGCGAAGAGGAACTTGTCGGAGCGATGGCGCAAGCTGGTTTCTGACCGTCAGGCGTGAGTTTGTGTGTTTCTTATACGGACCTACACTCACTCTGGCTCGTCATTAAGGCCAGCGGAAAGTATTTGTGAGATGCTTGCACCTGACAGTAGCACCCACGGTTCCCGCGTCCCTCAAGAACATCCTGCAAAAGTACAACCTCATCATCCGCCTCTGGTCACATGCATTCTGCCACTTATTGGTGTCGCTGAGACATCCTACACGGACACCGGCGACATCCTTGAGACTCTTGGCGACCTCTCAAGGTACTGGATGGCTGTCAGTGCTTGGTTGAAGTGTGCACACCTCCGGCAACGCGCTGACAATCTCTGTAGTGGCAAAGAATAACGTTCTCGTATCGCAGACACCAAGGCCGTCTACACCGAACACGACGCCGGATGCGCTCGACTTCCTTTGAATGCGGCCTCATGCACGTCTGCCCGTATCGACGAGATCCCGCAGTCGTCCGAAGGCCGAATCCGAAACGCGATAACCGGTGGAGCGCCACACATGCACAACATCTCGAGCGTCGGGGAGGGGGAGGCGCAGCTTATACTCGGAGAAGGTGCGGCGGTGGCTCGGGTGACTATGGAACAGCTCAGGAGTAGCAAGATAGATTTATGATGGTACTCAGTGCCGTACGTTTCCTACACGAGTACTATAAGCCACTTCGTTCTCCACCGCGTTGTGAGTATCGAAACGCGCACCTTCGGCAGAGTATGTAACATCCGGGCTTCAAAACCAGTCCACCCAGTCGGTGTGCCATCCCTGGAACGACCCCTCGAGTACATTGCAACTTGTCATACCATTAGTCATAATCTACAAGTCCGGAGGTCACGCCGACAACTTAACAGAGCGGTGATGGATCAAGTTTTGTACCATTGGCAAAAAGAGAGATACTACTCATTCCAGTACAAGTACAGCGATGACCGCTACATAGAAACTAAGGAAAGCTATCTGCCTCTAACTTGAATGCGCTCAGATCGTTCGATACGACTTCCTACGCTTTTGCTTCGGCTCCGGGGACGGGGGTAGAGGGATAGGAGCGCTGCGTTTGAGGAGCACTTGCTGTCTCGCTGAATGAGACCGCGATGAGGGATGAACCGTGCTCGAAGACCCTAGCACAGACGCGTTCGTGACAAAGGTTGCTCAGGTGCACAGTCTCCAATACTCGTTGAGACAAAAGTACATACCTGATGCTGCGACCTCTGCGCCATGCGTCATGGTGATGTGCTGGTCGTACAACGAACGGAACTCATCGAGTGCCGCGCGAAATTCGACCAATCCATCAGTCCGGGAAAGCGCGTGATGCGTACCTCGCAAAGTACTGTTCATACCATGCAAACGCGGTAGCAGGAAGGCAGCGTCGGCTTCTAAGTGCGCTTGAACTTGGAGGTTCACAGCGCGATGACTTGCTGACATCGTAGGCGATCCGCTTGACACAACCTGTATTTGCACGATGGACGATGAATTGACCGCAAGGTCTCCGGACTAAGAGCGCAATACAGTCGTTAGGCTTGCGATGAGATAAGTGAGTGTACATACCTCAGCTCTTAGGGACCTAACGACAGGCTCGGGGTCGTACGTAGGGGTCACTGACGTTGATCCTTGAAAGTCCGTCGCAGATGTGCTCTCCAGGGCTTCGTCCACGATAGCCTCTAGTTCGATAGCTGCATCAATGCTTGCAGGAGGGAGGTCGTCGTCGAGGTGAGCAGGGGGAAGGAGACACAGGGCTTGAGAGAGTTGTGGAATCAAGGACGGCGTGGCACTCAAGTTTCCAGCGGACGGCGTGAGCTCAGCAAGGCCTGCGGACGCCGGCGAGGACACAGCCGCACCGTAAGCATCGCCATACCATTGGCGGTTGCGTTCTTCGGTGGAAACGGCCTCGGCTTCCGTGAGAGGGAATAGGAATTGATGAGGGAGCTGTCCACCTCGGCCCCACGCCTCTATCAAGAGGCGAAACGCTCGGAGATGCTTGCAAGCTCCGCCCCGTTTCTGCCAGTCGAGGCATGTGCAAGTGGCCTCACCAGAGGGATGCACAGTGAGCGAGTAGTGTTGAGTGGGGTCCTGAGATGAGCGGCAGGTGGCCCACAGCTCGTAAGCGACTGCGGCCGCGACCGGGCATAAGTGTCCCTCATCAAACAGCGTCCGAGCGTCCAGGTCGCGCCGGGCATCGGGCGTGTACCACGCGTGTGGGACGAAACCTATCTGCGGTGCTGAGTATGATCCATTCGCTCGCTGCGCCGTTGCGCCGTCAGCCGTCAGAGCATAGAGATTCATGCCTCCAGCTGCCTGGCGGAATCGTTCAACCTTCCACGTCACATATGCGGTTGCTACGCGGTGGCGGGCATAGATTCGCGGCAAAATATCAGTGGCAAGGTGATAGATGAGAACGTCGAATCGCAGCCGCCGGCCAGAGTGTTGCCACTGGGTGATGTGTGCACCCTTCAAGTTGCCGTTGAAGGACTCGAGATGGTTCGAGGTGGTCAGAACCCTTTCAAGGGCGACGTCCATGAGAGTCGCGGCGTCCATGCGGCCTCTCTTGGACCAGGAATACCACATTTCCTTGGGCATCCAAGTGCCTCGAAGGTAGCATACAAAGTCTTGAATAGCCGTCGCGGCCTTCTGCTCCTCAGCGTCACCAGTAGCGGCCTGTGAGAATGCAACCTCTTCACGCGACAAGAGCCGAAGCGCGTCTTCGTGCTGATGAGAATCGAGAAGCCTGCAGCAAGCACCTGTTAGTATGACGTTTTTGATATACAGTTGCAAACGACGTACGCCTCCTCCAAAGCTCTCAGGGCAGCCTCGACGCGGCTTCGCCAAGGGCTATTCAACAATTTGAGTACTGTTGCTCGTCAGTTCGTCCAGCACTGCCGCACGTGAAAACGGCAAAGCAGCAGTGAGATAGAAGGCCAGACGACAAGTAGAGCACCACGCTCCTTTGTGTCCGTATCCGTCATGGCGATGGCGGGCGTGAAGATTAACGGACTTTGGCCTGACACAACCGGCGGGGCATGATCAGGGAGCGAGAGCCAATCTCTCCAGCTCCTAATGAGTTCAATCAATATGGTGGTGTCATAGCCGGCATGTGTCGCCTTGTTGCCCGTTGGAGCTGAGAATAGGAACAGCGCGACTGGCATTCCGCGGTTCCCTTCATCAACGCCCATAGCTATCCATAGTAGTACCCTCGAGTCGCACAGGCCGAACGTCCCATCCAGAATAAGCTGGGCGTCATGACAGTAGCGCCACGCTGCCTGTCGCATCTCCGTTGTTGAGATGCACACCTTAAGCCGCTCCTCCTTGCGTGTCCGAGCTGCGTAACTAAAGACAGCCTTCTTGATTGCTGGTTTGTAGAACTTGCTGTCCGGATCCAGCCAGTTATGAACGTTGTATTCGGGTGCAACGTTGATGTCCACCCCGAAGTGATCGCGGTAGTGCCGCCGGTAGAGGCTGCGGAAGTCGCTAGTCAGGAGGTTATACCGATGGTTGGCTACGGCGGCCTGAGCTCCCCGTTGATCGCGGTAGGCTGTCGCTTCAAGCAATTCCAGGTTCTTGTTGCGAATTTGAGAAACGCTACCCCGCGTTTTAGTGAAAAGTACACGAAACGCGAAGATGGCTCACCTTGCATTGCCGCGAAGCTGCTCCAATGCGAGCTCGACAACGTGTGGATGTAAGGGAATCGCTGGAAAGCGAACCATGCTCGCGCTCTGGCATGCAGCATTGTGTTCAAAGACAGCTTGAATGCGCAATACAAACCCGCTGTTCTCAACAAACGTTACGTCTGCGTGAGCGAGACAGCCTGTGAAGGGGTAAGGCGCCCTTCGTTTCCAAGCGGTTTCCGCGCCCTCCTCGGCAACCACTGGCATGGCCTGCAGGCTCGCACTCTCCGAGTCGCCTTCTACAGCCACTAGCAACGACGCTACAGCCTTTGCATTGGTTGCATCCGTCTTCGCGCCACCCCGACGTTGGCGGGCATCCGTATCATACCCACAGGCGCTGTGCATGAATCAGTCTTCGGGGGCGAACAGCCGAAATTGATTAGTAGCATACCATTGGAATATTGCGCGCACAACGGTCTCCTGAGTTGATACCCTGTTGCGTCGACCAGACGTCCCAGACATTTTCCATCTGCTTTCTAATGACTGGAGCGCTTTATGATCCAAACCGTGGCGCTTGAGCACTTCCTGAGCTTTATCCTGTGTGCCACTTGTATACGTTCTCGCAAAATGTTGCTGATTAGCATAGATCTCGCGCAACGCAGCCTCCTGTTTAGCACTGCAGAAGAGATGTTTTATTTGGGGCTACATATACATGAGCTACGCATACAAAGACGCGCAGTCTACAATCTACTGACAGTCGTCCCAAGCTTGCGTTCATCCCACTCAGCCATACGAGAAGGCGTCACCGGCAACGGCTTCGGATCGTCAAGAGGCTCCGGGGTTCGTGCGCTCACCGCCTATAAGTGCTAATATCAGCAACGTACACGCAGGATGAGCGCGCGAAGACCCACCCGACGTTCGTGTGCAAACATGCTCGTAGTAGTTGGTGTGTACTGGGCGACCGCCATGTCTGATAGTGCGCGCGGGTCAGTGACATGACACCGTCGCCCGCAACATACTAGTTCACTCACGGCGTTGGATGGATTGTTTATTTTCGGTTGGTTGCACCGTCAGCGTGCCAGACGAGCACGCGGATGTTTCACGGACGGGGCCCATGTAGCACGGCATGATGGCAACATGTTGCTCAGAGATCGCGGGGACTGCAGAGGAGGATACAGATGGCGCGAGTACTGTGGAGAACGAGGATGGTGCAGGGTCAGCCCTGGACGTGACCGAAGGCTTGGAAGAGACATGTAAGGGGGTGTCCTCGCAGAGATGAAAGTCCTTGGGCATCGCGCGTCTGGCAGAACGAGCTTGAGTTCCTCTAAGTGGGAGAGAGGGGGCGCGGGGAAAGAAGATGGACCATGAAGTGAGCATTGCCGCACTCATGGTCCCCTGCGCGCGCTCATACTTTGAGCCCTTCTGACAGAAGTGATCTGCAAGACAGAGCCGACGCACCGTTGACTTCTACAGAATGCATATGGCATGGAGCAGCTGTCCTGGTGTAGCAGCTTGGCGGCGTAATGAGCAACGTGCACGCATTGTCGTACGAATTGAGCGCACCAACTTCTGCAAGGCGTTCAGATCGTCCACCTCCAAGAACGTCTTTTGAGTAGCTGTCTTGTTCAGCCAATGAAGTACGAGGAGAAAGGGCGACGAACGTACGATGTGTGCACGCAGCTGGAGTGAAAATGGAGGTTATATGTCATAAAACGTTGACTGACCTAACCAGTCTGCCTCATGTTGTGTCGCGCAGACACCGATGCAACTTGCAAGGGCTTGGCACCATGTGCAAAAGCCTCGTTGGAGGTTTGAGAGGATGGACTAAGGCCGCATTGAGACTTGAGAAGGTCTGACCGCAATGTACAAGCTATTTGAGTGTCACCTTGAAAACGCGTGCGGTCACCACGAGGTATTGATGGCCCGAAGCCACGCAATGCAAAAAAGAGAATTTACGAGGATGTCTACCGTATGCGGTCGGTATACAAACGAGGCGGGGGGAATGGGCGGGAGAACAAAAGGCGGTATGGAGAACAAAAACGGCATGGAGCGGGGCAGGTCACCCAAACGGGCAGAGAGGGCGGGTTCCCACGATATTGATATTCTCAAATGCTAATTGTTGTCGCTTCTGCGGCGGACAGTTGGCAGGCAGTTTCTGTCACCCATCGCGCATCGAGACCTTTCCGTCCGCCCATCAAGTGCGTCATAGTTGGCGACGGCTCACCTGCCCCCGGCAACCCCGCATTCAGATCCAGATCTGAGATCACCAGCCGGCGCTTCGGCCAGCAGCGCGCAATTGCAGCGAGTGAAACGAGAAAAATATAATCCACATATCGGACACTACATACTATCTAGAACAAAACGAACAGTCAACAGCCACGGTGCAGTTAGCTTCCCCGCTGTGAGGCGGGTACTGGTCCCGAGGGCCGCGAAGAGGCCTGCACCATCCCCAGGAACTACTCTACCCTACTACTACTTCTACTCTACTACGCGCGTCGGGTCGATTTAGGCCATTTGTTAGTCACACTTTTCGCGTCTTCACTTGACGATGCGGTCTTGTCTTACGCACCGCCAAGCACCATGTAGTGCCTCATTTCCGGCAACAAGTAGAAACCCTAGGTTAGCGATTTTTCTGGCATCAGTCTGCGTCCTCATCGTGGTCACGCCCCGAATCGTCGTCGTCGCCGTGTCGTCCTAGCATGGTCGTTGTCGTGATTGTCCGTATCGAAGCATCGAAGGTCGTCCAGGGGACTGGCCGCCGCCGCCTTTCGGCGAGACGGTCAGTAGCAGACGACAAAGTGCACGCCCCCCACCTGGCAACCCGTGCGTTCCGAAGAACACCGTCAATGCGCAGGCGCTGAACGAGGACGAGTTGACGATGCCTTCCGCGCGGGGGTAATCGCAGGCGACACCCCCGGGAGCAAGGGCCCATCGCGGCAACGACGTCCCCTGGAGGGCGTCCCTGCCGCGCTAGGCGCGCACTCCGTGAGCTCCTTCGCATGGTCTCCTGCACAATAAGATCAGCGCTATGGTACCTGGTGGGGATGCGAGTCAGACACTATACCTGTGGTTGTTGCTGTAATCGAGCCCTCGGGAAGGGTCGAGAGAGGCGAGTCGTCGTGATCTGGGGGAAAGAGATACGTCCCAGAGGGAGGGTATATATACGTGAATTGTGGTAAGTCTCGGCCAGATCCGGATTGGCTGCTCGCCGCTCTGAGGCTCACCGCTGACACGGACGGGCCAACGTGCATTCTGATCCAGACCGGTCGTCGAGTGCACCTCCCGTGGAGCCTCTCAGGGCTCCCTTCGGGGTCTGCGTTGTCTGACTTCGAATTGAGCGTATCGATGTCCGTCCTGATAGGAACTACAGCGTCACAAGGGTCGCTGCCCCCACGAAGGAGGGTATGTGGCGGAAGTTCCAAGAGGAATGAGCGATTACCGAAGGGTGCATCGTCCCGCGATTGTGGGTGATAATCAGAGAAGTTGCATGCAAGGTGGCGCAATCCTAGGACAGCTGAGAAGAGCAAGCGACTGTATTGTTCTCGTTGCAATTATTGTAGCATGCTCGGACGAGGTAGTGCTCCTGGCACTAGACGTGGTCTCTTGTAAAATGGCGTCGTGGCGGAATGGCGTCGTGGTGGAATGGCGTCGTGGCGGGAAGAACATGCTAGAAAGCGGCGTAGCGGTCGTAGCCAATTATCATATTCCAGGGTCATAGACGGAGGGTGAGAGGAGAGCGGCCGAGGCGCGCGGCGTCGTTTCGCGGTTTGTTTGTGACTGCTTGGTTATATGGGCAGTTGCATCCTACAATGGAAGGCAGTTCCTAATCCGGCCAGAACGCTGCGCACTGATTGGGCTGGGCCTTCAATCCTCTTCACCTTGTTCTTTGGCCTGAGGCAGTCGCATGCTTGATGGGGAGACGTCTTCTTGCAGATTGCCGCTCTGATAACTCCCCGTGCTCCTTGGATTGCCTTCCGTATCAAGTAGTTGTACCCGTAGATATCAGCGAAATGCTGTCATGGTGCCTGGGGCGATCCGCCGAGTCGGGGCATACACCGTCAAGCGGCGAAGGCTGCCGCGTTCTTTGAGGACAATAACTGCCAGTGTCCCATGTATCTAGGTTCTATTGGAAGAGACAGACTCCACAGGTACTATAAAGCCTGCCCAAATCCTGACCGACTCGATGGGAAGTGGGCAGTATGTCACGGTATACTGTATCTTCGTGTGCCAATTAACGCCACCTCGGCACAACGCCTGGCGCGACCTAGCTCAGAATACCTCTCGGACGCAAGTCGGATATTTTCTTGCAGAAGAGTCTGATGCCTGCGGAGTACGGAGAAGAACACAATTGCTATTGTAGGAAGGATAACGCCTCAACTGTGCAGCATGCGGCCGCGGCGTGCTGACCGCTTCAGTACACCAGGGGTTTGGAAACATGGGTGTATCCGGGTCTTCGAAGCCCAGATGCTCCGCCCAGCACATTTGGCAAGTCAATCTTCATCCCCCTCTCCTTGCGGCGCCGCCATGGCAATTCCTAGGGGGTGCGCTTTCTTGCTCGATCAAGGTCGCGAGTTGGAGGATCAACATTATCGCCCTGAATGAGCTAGTGCAACATACAACTACGACGGTATACACATTACAGCGAAACATCGATAACAGAGGGACATCAGTACAACGACAGACTGGAGGCCTACTATACAGCGATACCGATACATAGTCCACAGCGCATGCAGTCCGAAAGCCACCAGAACAGACGCAACGAAAACATAGTAAAACGATCCCGTCTCTAACCCCCTCTCCCCAACAGAGCGTGTCGACGATTGGTATTATGTTCACTCCTCCGTGTCGGTCTCGCCTTCGGCATCCTCGATGCTGCAGATCGCCTCGTACACCTTGTCCTCAACGAACACGTCGCATTCGCCCTCGATCGTGGAACCTTGGTGACAAGTCGCGGCGTGCTTCCACCTGTGCGCCACGACCAGTCAGGCCCTTCTCATCCGAGTTGCCTGCGAATGATGAGGCTTACCAGAAAATCTCCTTAACCTAACGCGCGCCACCCAAAGTCAGCGCGGTTGTTGCATACACGCTGCAGGGCGTACGCACCTTAGTGGGTACATCCTTGATACCCTCCACTGCGACCCACTTCTTGCACTTGTGGCACTTTCCCTCCATCATTTGCGTCTTCTCAAGCCTGCCGGCGTTCGGCCGCTGCACGATACGGAATGCAAGCGGAGGCGAGAATGGGCGGCCGGTCGCGGGTGAAATACCTGCGGCGGGTCAGACTCGTATTACCGGCGGGTGATGGAAAGTCGTATACCATGCGCGTACTGCATATGATAGCTGGTATAGACGTTAACTTGGGAAGTCCTGCAAAGATAAAACAAAGAGACGCTCTGTTGCCGGGAAGGTCAATAGCGCCCTCGACACTAAGAAAACGGATCGCATACCACTTGAACGCTGAGAACTTCATCGACAGCCACAACTTCTTGCCTTCGCCGCCTCGTTCGACACTCTCGTGGCATATAGGACACAAGCCGACCTAGTGGACCAATGTAGTATATATCGAAGGATCAGCTAGAAAAACGTACCTTAGACGTACCCCTTCCTTTCACAAACCGTGGAGTATACAAGTCTAGCGCATCTCGAGGTGCGTTGGGGGTACCATCCGACACAGTTGGGATCTTGATATTGTACGCTCTATCCCATGTCAGTATGAGAGACAATCATGAAGACATGGAAGCTCACTGAGCAAGGTCGGCGTCGATGACTGAGCTTCCTGGGAATTGTCTGTAAAACAACGGGAAGTTTGCATGTATGGGCAAAGACAATGGAAAGGTGCGATTAGGATAAGCCGAGGTGTCGCCATTGTCAGCAGCTGATTCATCACTAGAAGGTGCCACATCGGCGGTAGCAGCACTCGTAGACGTTGCAGCGCGACGCCTTTTACTTGGGTTACCAGTGGGACATTGCTGTGAGCGGCGAGCACGCTTGCGAGTAGGCTTTGTATTCGGTGCATAGTTCTCGTCATCTGAGTCATACAGAGAGGGGGCAGGAGAGCTCGGCAGCTTCAGAGGAGATGAGGGACGAGTAGTACGAGCGAGACCGCTTGTGTGAGAACCAAGCTGGTTTAACAAGTCAGCAGCGAGAGAGCGCCTAGTAGTACGCATAGCAGGTAGCCTTGCAGAGCGGCGTGTAAGTCGCACACCTGTGCGAATATCGGAAGAGAGAAGAGCTAACTTGAATGGAGATCCCAAAGGAGACATAGCAGCAACCTTGTCAGAAGGAGAGCACGACACTGCCATTCCACGAGACGTCTGCGAAGACGGCAGAGGGAGACCAGAGAGCGCTATAGAAGGAGACGAAGAACGAGAAGAGAGACTCGACAGAGAGGAAGGCGAAGAACCACGGCCAAAGTCTTGAGGGCTGTCCGGGATGTCCTGGGCTTTCTGGTAGTCGAGAAGAGACTCGAGCTTGCCCGAGATAGGTACATCTTCACCATCTTCCGTGCCATCCGCGTCATCGTCGGAACCGCACTGGAGATCATGCATGCTCCCGGAGCGGCGCGAGATCGGGGACAGTAATGGGTCGTCTGCCTGCCAAAAGCCGCCAGGGGAGGAATTGAAGAGCCGCTGAAACGGAGTGCTGGGAGAGAGACGTGTGATGGGCTTCGGCTCCCTGCCGGAGACAGACAATTCCAGCATGGTAGGCGAGCCGGAAGGTGCAGAGGATGGCAATGCGGACGGCGAAAAGATGTTGACAGAGTTGGAGACATCGGTAGGGCTGCAGATATAGGAGAGACCGTCGAATGAGCTGGAGGATTGTGAAGTCGACTCTTGAGAGAGCCTGGAGCAGAGACTTGGAGAAAAAAGGAAGACATCGCCCTGACCCTTAGAGATGTAGGAGCCGTTTTCGGAGTAGTGGTCGCCGCGAGAAGGCGCATAAGGGTAGGATGATCCGTACGAGTGAGAAACGGTCGACATCCTGTATGCTCCTCCAAAAAGTCAGTACGCCTATAGAACCGGGTTGCGCTTTCTTCGGTGCTAGGCTGAGAGCTGTTTGTGCACGCGCGTCCAGGCTCCCAAGGTTTTTTCTGTGGGAGATGGTGGAGGTTGAGGAGGACGCGGTGTTTGCGCGTTATTTGGCCGACACTGCCACTCAGAAATAGGCAGAGAGCGATTATGTAAGCGCACATATACCCCTTCCTTTCTGACACGCTCATCGCTGGCCATGGCTGTCGTGTTCACGCTATTTCTCTCGCTCGTTTGCTTTCTCCAGCTCGCTATCCGCACACATGCAGCAGCTTTGACGACTGCAATTGGGGCCAATGAGCGGACATGCTTCTATGCGGATGTGGACAAGGCGGGGGAGAAGATTGGCGTACGTGCTATGTTCTCCTACGCGCCTGCAGGAACTCACATGCATCCTACTCCTCGCAGTTCTACTTTGCAGTACGTATGAGTAACGAATATCCCATACAAGACCGCTGAGGAAGCTGTTGCACCCAGGTCCAATCGGGTGGCTCCTTCGACATTGACTTCGAAGTGAAGGACCCGAATGAGAAGGTCCTTTTGGACGGCAAACGCGAACGGCAGGGCGACTACGTGTTCACGGCCAATACTGTTGGCGAATACTCCTTCTGCTTTGAAAACGACATGTCAACACTCACGGAGAAGCTCGTCGACTTCGATATTATGGTCGAGTCAGAGCCCCGTCGCGACCCGCCTGCAAAGCCCGGTCAGATTGCGGACCAGACAAGTGCGCTCGAGGAGAGCATCTTCCGCCTCAACGGCATGCTCATCAACATCAAGCGCACGCAGAAATAGTGAGCTTACCTGTTATCGCTATCCTACGAGCGTATAATAACATCTATCAGCTTCCACACGCGGGAGAACCGTGGCTTCGACATTGTCAAGTCTACCAAGAAGTACGCGTCCTACTTCTCTATTGTCGCCCCCGCTTAACCTCTTCTATTCAGCCGTATGTTCTGGTACACGGTATTGGAGAGCTTAGCGGTTATCGCCATGGCTGTGTATGTGATGCGTATAATGGTCTCCATGTCCTGTGCTGATGACGTGTCCGCCCGCACAGGATTCAGGTTTATGTTCTTCAAACCTTCTTCACAAAGACCGGGAGACGGTACAAGGTGTAATTTATTACGATTTTCTGTGGATGCATATATTTGGCTCCTTCGCGTGAGTTGTACCCAGCGTTTATGCGACCTGTTCCACCAGCGTTACTGCGCAATATGCCGGTAGGCCTCTGTTCGACGTGCTATATTGTGGGAGCATTCTCGTAGGCCCATTTGGAACACTGACCTCGATTCTTCTCAGCGTGAGTTAGCGTGTTGTCAAACATACTGTATATTGAAACTTCGCAAATCTCTCTACGTGTCACCAATACGATGCATGTAGAAGGTAAGTAGTTAGCATTCAGATCCTCCTGTAAATATACTTACTGTCTAAACATACTACTCACGCGTACATGCTTCAAGTATGACTTTGAGGCGAATGTTGAAATTCTCCGATTCTAGACGTTGATTAGGCATGGCGCTGAAGCCCAGTCAAGCACATTGAATTGGGGTTCGCGCTCAGTATATATATATATATTCCAGTGTGACACAGCAGAGGAACTTTTCGACAATGTGCGGTTGCGTCTATGAGCTGGTGTCGATAGCTACGCGCTGTTCACAACCAACGTTCAGACGTCGATGGCAGACGTACCAACTCCGCTGAGGATTCAGGCCTCAGGCCTCAGGATGCGGGCATTGCGGGGAAGGATCACGTGTGAAATACGCGACGCGTGGAGGCGCGCGACGGGCGTTTGCCAAGCGGATGGACCGACGCCTTCGTCTCCGCTCCGTTTCACAACACCGGTCTCACTTTATGCAGCCTTTTCGACGGCTTCAGCTCGCAAACCACATGTCTTCGGCACTATACAACACGTTTGTCTGCTCCTGAACTCCACCATACCGAGGGCGTCGGGAGAAGGAGACTACTGAAGGGCGCGCCGCCATGATTGTCACTTGTCCGGTCATGGTCCTCACCGCGGCTCGGATCATGCTACGCGCGCCCTCCCACCGCCATGGCCATACCCGCCCGGACTTAACCCGTCTCCTTCTCTCCCGACCACCACCAACTTCGCCCTGCCCACTTTACCCTACTACTTGCATGTAGACATGTCCGTCCTACGACGCTCCCCACTCACCCTCCGCTCCTTCTCACGCCGCGCTTACCATGCTACCCCCGCCAGAAATGCCAAGCTGACCATAGGCATCCGACGCGAGGACCCCGCACGTATTTGGGAACGGCGGTGCCCATTGACGCCTGACGCAGTGCATGAACTTGTCGAGAAGGATGGTGTGGAGGTCCTTGTGCAGCCATGCGAGAGACGAGTGTTCACATCGAATGACTTCCTCAAGGTTCGATGTTCGCGTTCATGTCGTATATCTACCTGTTTCTGACTCTTCTATAGGCGGGCGCGAAGTTGCACCCAACTCTCCAACCAGCCCATGTCATCGTTGGTATCAAGGAGACGCCCCTCCCCGAGGTGCTCACTACTCCGCTTCCTGCCCCCGCATCACCCGCGGGCGACACGACGCAATCGCCGCTAGTGCCGCGAACCCAAGTGATGTTCTCCCACACTATCAAGGGTCAACTTTACAACATGGAGCTCCTGTCGAAGTTCCTTGCCTCCGAGAACCGGAGCGCGCCCGAGAACGGTTCGCTGCTTCCGCGCCTTATCGACTACGAGCTCCTCACTGGTGAGGACGGCAAGCGCACAGTGGGTTTTGGATGGTTCGCCGGCGGTGAGCATCTATTCTCGTCCATGGGCTCGCTGTGGTCGGCCATAAACGGTACCTCGCCGGTTGAGATATGGTGCTTACGGGCGCTCCGCGCTTGACTGCCCTGAAGC
The DNA here is from genome assembly GCA_022376465.1 of Cubamyces lactineus. Classification (NCBI taxonomy): domain Eukaryota; kingdom Fungi; phylum Basidiomycota; class Agaricomycetes; order Polyporales; family Polyporaceae; genus Cubamyces; species Cubamyces lactineus. Next base: position 812,281 of record JACDTU010000006.1, on the reverse strand, counting down.
TTCACGTTCAGTGAGAGTAAGCGTACAGCGGCCGGAAAATCGTCTACTGTCATTAACGAGAACATAACGATACTCACTAGATGACTTACTGACACATTCCTCACGCAGTCGCAGGCGCGCTCGAGGCTCTCTGCGCTATGGCACACGCACATCTTGAACTTGGTGTAGCGAGTCCGTTCCTTGTAAGTCACTATGAAATAGTTTTCTGGTTTTCGTTCAACTTGTTATATGGATCGCCCCTACAGTATACCCCTAGACCACATACCCAGCCCTCCCTGGAGTCTATACGTTCCATTCTGCGGGATGTCGTAGGAGCACATATAGTCTCGGATGGTACGCCCAAGAGCCTCGGGCCTTTGGTGATCGGTGTCACTGGGTAGGTTGAAGTATCGCAATTGCAGGAGTGTGCACTCATCTTGTCTAGTACTGGGAAGGTCGCAGAGGGATGCCTTGCCATCCTTGAAGATCTGCCCATCCAGAAGATCACGATCAACCAGCTCCATAATGTAGTCACAGATCCGAGTATGTGCCTTGGGACCCTTCTTTCTGCATGGTGTTGACTATATGCGCATATCACAGATGCGGATCTACACAAGGTATGTTTGATCCTCACTCGAAGGCACGATACGACTCAGGATTGAGACCACGTCCAGATTTATGTGGTCCATGCCCTCCCGAAGGATTACTTTGTCCGCCGCGATGGACGCCCTTTCGACCGCGCCGATTACTACGCGCATCCCAACGAATACGTGTCTGAGTTCCATACTAAGGTCAGCATTTAAGCGACCTCCTTCTATAGTGACTTGCAATTGACGCTCTACATAACTCCATGTAGATCGCTCCATATTTGTCGCTACTATTGCACGGCGCGGGCTGGGCACCAGCGTACCCGCGCCTAATGTCCAATGAGCAGCTCACGACGACGCTGGAAATTGCACAGACCCTTGGCAAGGGGCGGTTTGCCTGTGTGGGCGATATCAGCTGTGACGTAGAGGCAAGTGTTTTGACTAGTACATTTTGGTCAACTATTAATCGGATTGCTTCAGGGTGGTCTTGAATTCCTCTCGCGTCACACTACACTGTCTTCACCCTTTTACACTACTCGCCCACCCACCCTACCTGCTCACCTTCCTTCCGTCACGATCATGGCAGTCGATATTCTGCCCACCGCGCTCCCACTTGAGGCGTCGCAGCACTTTTCCCAGGCGTTCTTGCCGTACCTTCGCTCGGTGCTTGCAGGGTACAAGGAGCCCGGGCGCGAACCTGCGTCTGATCAGGAGAGAAAGACGCTGGAGGCGCTCGAGCGTGCGACTGTGGCGAGCGGTGGAGAGCTGCGGGAGTCATTCGCGTGGCTTAGAAAGCCGCTGGGTGTATGGAAGGAGAGCGCCGGTCTTACTGCCAGTTCGAGCGCACGATCTTCTGAAGATGCTGGGAAGAAATCGGCTCTCCCTGGGGTGCAGCCAAAGAAGAGGGTGCTGATGCTGGGGAGCGGTATGGTTGCGCCGCCGGCAGTGGCTGAGCTGTGCAAGCGTGTGAATGTCGAGTTGGTGGTCGGTCAGTGAAGTGAACGACGTTTGTATGTGACTGGGCGAGACTGAACGTGTTTTTAGCGAGTAACTCATTAGAAGATGCGAAGCGACTGACAGCACCGTATGCGAATGCGACGCCTGTGCTTGTTGATGTGAGCGACCCCGTGGAAGTCGAAGGACTGGTTGCGGGGTCGGATGTGGTAATTAGGTCAGTTGGATGTCCATAGTGTTTCGTTGAGCTGGAGTTCATTTGTTACGCATATAGCTTGCTTCCGGTGCCATTCCATCCGTCGGTGGCAGACCTATGCATCCGTAACCACAAGCATCTCGTCACTGCATCGTACATTTCGCCAGCCATGCGCGAGCTCCATGACCGGTATGTACGTCCTGCCTTGCGACCGATGTGTTATGTTTACGCTCTTCCACGGAAACCTAGGGCTGTAGCAGCCGACGTGGTCTTGATGAATGAGATCGGCCTTGACCCTGGCATCGATCACTGCTCAGCACTGTCTCTGCTCGAATCCCTTCGCGCTCAGGGGAAGGAGGTTGTTTCATTCACCTCATTCTGCGGAGGTTTGCCCGCGCCGGAGCACGCGGACGTGCCTCTGGGGTACAAGTTTAGTTGGAGCCCCAAAGGCGTGCTCAGTGCTGCGTCGAACGATGCGAGGTTCAAGCTCTGGGGCGAGGTATGTGTTCCCCGTTGCTCCTGAGCGGTTTGATCATATCGCTAACGTGCGCGGGTGCAGACTTGCATCATTGGCGGTGACGATCTCCTGCGGAAGCACTTCACCGACGTCCCGCTTTCGAACGTTCTGAAGTTCGAAGGCCTGGCGAACCGAGATAGCTTGCCATATGGAGACGTGTACGGTCTGTCGCCGCTCAAAGACGTGCGGACTGTGTTCCGCGGAACGCTGCGTTACCCCGGCTTTGCCGACCTCATGTATGCATTCAAGTGCATCGGGCTCTTGGACGCGACCACGACCGTTAACCCTCATCACTGGACATCGCTTGTCCGGCAAGCGTTAGAGAAGAAGCTCGGTACGCTGATCAAGGATGACCCCGCGTCCATCCGCTCTGCGCTCTACAGTGTCATTATGCCCGACCGACAGCGCGACGCGGTCCTGCGGGCATTGCACTGGCTCTCGATCGTACCCTCTTCGCTATCGGAGTACACGGCGAGCACCGACCCGACGTACGACCCCTCACTCCCTTCGCTTCCCACGAAGCCGACGGCGCCGATCGACATGTTCGCGAGCCTGCTCGCGCACAAGCTGCGCTACGCTCCGGGAGAACGCGACCTTGTCGTGCTTTCACACGAGATCGTCGCACGCCCGAAGGGCTCCGGCGTTCCGCATACCTCGCCACACGCCCATGCTAGCGCGGAGGAAGAGGTGCACACCTCGTCGCTTATTACGTATGGTACGCCCGAGACGTCGGCGATGTCGCGCACCGTCGGCCTCCCCGTGGCGTTTGCGACGCTGCAAATTTTGGATGGGGGCGTTAGGGCGCGCGGCGTGCAGGGCCCGACGGAGAAGGAGGTGTATGTGAATGTGCTGCAACGGCTGGAGGAAGCGGGGTTGGGCGTGAAAGAGAGCGTGAGCAAGGGTGGTTTGGGTAGGATGGAGGGGGTGGAGCAGAGCTTGAGGAGAGAGTGGAAGAGGATGATGAGATTGCGTGAGTGAATGCCGAGAGAGTTGACTTTTGAGTGAGAGGGTCTCCGTACGCCGAGAGCTCGCGGTGGATGAATGTACTTATATGATCTTAGGTGGTTGCAAATCGCGGCTTTAGCAATTCTCAGCCCCATCAGGATGCAAATCATCCGGGATCCAGTGCCTACATGGCGAAATGCAGTATTCGTAGGCTCGCGAAGAAAGTGTTCATTTCGGCAAGCAGGGCAGACTGTCGTACATACGATCTCAAGAAACAGTAACTGCTGAAGCTGAAAACATAAGAGGCGAAGCAACCAATCAGCCGACATCCTATATCGCATTTCAATTCGATTGCGACGACACTCAGGCTTCGGGGACTGAATGACAGCAGGGGGATCAATAACGTCTTTTTGTCCACATTCACATGCAGCAGATGCTTACTCGGTGGAACATCGAGGTAGGGCGGGTGCAGGTACCAGGCCCCTAGGCCCGAAAATCAGCCCATGCTTGAAGGAATCGATGATCGTGGCTGGACTTACTGTCACCGGTGAGAGTCTTCTCATTGTACGTCTGACCGTCGCCGAGCCAGTAGAGCCAGTTTTGAACGGGGTCCGCACGCTCGTAATTGTAGCATCAGAAACATCGAAGGTTGTAAACGTACCTGCAGCCTGCAGGCGAAGAAGTGTACGTATTGTTGTCCGTTCGTTGTCAGTGGACCCAAGTGCAGATTTTGTTTTGCCCAGGCTGGACGAGGCGTATAATCCATCCTAGAGCTATTCAGGAGATTATCATGCTTTGTCCGAGAAGAGGTGTAGTATGGTCACCCTCAGGCTGCCATGCCTTCGGTACGCTTATGTAAGCGCCCGAGTCGTCCTCCGTAGGACCGTACGGCAGCATCATCTTGATAGTGTAGCGTGATTCACCATTAGGGATGCTGATATTCCTACTACTATGGAGTTAATGAGGTGTGTACTGAACACGCTGCAAGATTCATTGCCCTCTTGCCCTGAGGAGCCGAGCCTGGGACGTAACCATTGCACTATCACGCCTATTGCGTGCCGCAAGACGTGCACTCTGAACGAGGACAGGGTCACGAATCTTCATTCGATCATCGCCAAGCCACTGATATACTGTACATGTGCTGCGTGATGCCTGTCTATCTTGCGGAACGCTGTGGTCGTGGGTCATGTCGAGAACCAAGCCGCTATGAGGTTCGGGCAAAGCGCTCCTCGACGACCTGTTCTTCGGGAACTGAAGCCGGCCGTTCAGTATTTTTTGGCCCACACGTGATCATAAAGGGGTCAAAACTCACCGGGGGGTATGTCAAGGAAGGGTGGGCGCAGATACCAGGCCCCTGGATGTGATGAGTCAAGGCATACTCAGGGATGAAATGGTCGCGTCCTAACTCACTATCACCTGTCAGAGTCTTCTCGTTATAAGTCTGGCCGTCGCCGAGCCAATACAGCCGGTTGTGGACAGCGTCTGCCTGTTCGTACTTGTAGTCTTCCCACCGAGGGTGCATCAGAGCTCTCAGACCATGGAGCGTTGAACCTAAAGGGTGCAATTGGGGAAGAGAACGACACGCGTGCAGATGCCAGAAACGTACCCGGCCACAAACCAACGACGCGACCTTCTTCCTTGCCTTCTTTATACCACGAGCGACAGTTGTCGGCGAAAACGGTCTGATGTGATGCGTGAGTTCAGGCGCAGAAGATACGTGAATCAGAGGACATGCACCTTTGGAAAGTAAGCCTGGAGATCAGGTTATGGATGATCGACAACATCAGCCAGCGCGGTCGAGTTTCATGGAACGGACAGGTAGCATTACCTCCAGATAATCGTCGAAATCACGCACGGCTTCCGCCTTGACCTCGATACTCTTCAGCCGTTCCCGCTGCAGCTTCATCGTAGCCTGCACGGCGTAGCCAACCTGATACTCGATCAAGGGGATCAGCGTCCCAGTCGCGACCGCAGAATTCGGCCCGAGCAACATGAACATATTGGGGAACCCGTCGACGGCGACGGACAGGTAAGACGTAGGGTGCGGCTTCCACTTCTCGTTAATGTCGACGCCGTCTTTGCCGATGATCTGGAAGGGGAGCTGATAGGACGCGTCATACCCTGATGGTCGTAGTGCTGAGATCCGAAGGCGATATGATGGATAGGAACCAAGAGTACTTACCGGTGGCGCAGACGATCACGTCCATGTCCTGGTACTTCCCATCGACTGTTTCAATGCCCTTTTCGGAGACTCGCTTGATGAGAGAAGAAACAAGATCAACCTGGATGTTCCGGTTAGTCTGAGCCATGATATTTTCGTTGAGTCCACGAACATTGTCTGAGCACAACGCCTCTAGGTACCCAGGCCCCGGCGTGAGGCGCCTGCAGGACACTGGGAAGTCGGGAATCACTGGCAGTGCAATCCGTGTGTAGTGGAGAACGTCAGTGCACGCGACAGGGGAATGTGAGTGGCCGACGTACGATTATCGGCAATCCAAGGTTTCTTGGCGAGCTTCTGTTGCATCGAATCCTCGAAGAGCTGTTTGAATTGCAGCGACAGCGGGGTCCCGCGTATTGTGCACGCGTGCGAGCTCTTTCACAAAGAAACACAGTCAGCGTAGGAAAAGAATCACGCTAACACCAATGCGTACATTGTGCTCTGCTTCGACCGCACATCGAAATTCCCGGGCAAACTGAGGATCGTTTTTGAAACGCTCTTCCTCCTCCGCGCTGAAGAGCACTGGATGGACGTCATTCCCAAAAGACGTGAATTTAGCTGACATTCTACTGCAACGCCTCGGCCCTGAAACTCACGGTCATCCGGGTCCCCTCGAGTACCGTCACGCCCGAGCATCTCCACCATAGCCTGCCTTGCGAACGGCGGCGCGAGCCACGTCTTGCCACGCGCGTAGTTGGTGAGATGGCCTACCTTCGATTTCAAGGCTGATACAATCTGGATTGCGCTGGAACCCTATGCGCGAGTGTGTGGGTGAGCGGCCCAATTCAACTCAAAGACCCTTAGGGCACATACCACGCCAATTACGCCGACGTTCTTGTTCGCCCACTGCGCTACTGTCTCTTGCCACGTTTTCGGGTGTGGCTCAAAAGCAGCGCTGTGATGCAGCTCGCCTTTGAAGTCGTGCAAGCCCTCGATGTCGGGCCATTTCCATCGGCTCAGGAGTCCAACAGCCATGATGAGGACTTGCGCGCTATCCTCGATTTCCTCCAGAGCGCCAGTTCCTGGGTTCAGGCGACGGATGCGAATGCGCCACTGTCCGGCGGGGACGTCGTATTGTGCATGGATTACTTCGTGCTGTAACTTGACATAGCGCATCAATTTGTACTTGTCCACGAGCGCTTCGATGTTCTGGCGGATCTCAGGCCCACTGGCGTAGAATGACGTCCAATCGCTCTGTACTCATGTGTGATGAGGCTAGTTCAGCGTTGTTGATGCGGTAAAGCTAACCTTCTCCTCGAACGAGTACTGATACTAACAGACCACCATCATCAGCCAACGCTTGAAGAGATGAAATATGTAGAGCTAACATACAGAGTGTGCAGTATTGTCGCATGCCAGGCCTCTGCCACCATGTAATCAGCCTACGTGCCAAATGCAAAAGGAGAGGCGTAGTATACGAACGGGTAGTTGTTATTGTACCACGTACCGCCCACACCGGCGCTCTTCTCGTAGATTGTCAACTTGACGTTCGGTATCTTCTGCGGGAAGCTGGAACACAAGACTCTTAGCAATGACTTGGTCGACTTTTGGAGGGAACGTCAACATACCGAATGCCCGCAAGGAGCCCGCTGATGCCCGCACCGATCACGATGACCTTGATGGGTTTGTGTTCGTCGATGCAGAAATCCCCCAGCGTGAACGCATCGGTGGGTGAACCATTGAGAACGGGGGACTTGTGCCTGGAGGAGTGCAACTGATCCATGTCGCTGTTGCTCTAGAACGCCGCAAGAAGAGTGGGGTCTATGAGTGAAGTACGGAGCGGAAAGTGCATTATAAAGCTGGATCGAGCCACATGCTTACACTCGTAGACGGGGTCATGAGCCCACGGCATTGCGTCTAATCGGTATTGCTTCTGTTAACGGAGGCGAAGTAGCTGTTACGGCGTTGGCAGAGCCTGAGAAAGGCGCTGCCCCGTGTAGGTCACTCGATTCCGCTCGGTCTCGAGCGGGGCTTGCGACGAAGATTCGCGGGCACTTGCCTGTAGTGCTGATCCGGCTCCGATGTTCGTACTGTAAAGGGGTCGCGATCACGCCTACAGGCTAAGAGATACCATTTTGCGTACGTCATGCGTCAGGCAGTGTACGTAACGCCGTCCACTCACCGCGGAACGTCCTCTAGCACAGGGTACCCATCGCTCATACTGGATGGGGCGTGAGCGTCTGAGAATAACGTGTGGGTGGAGACGGTACCGTTGAGAAGGTACGCACCGTGATCGTTGTGCTGATGCCTCGCAGAACGACCGCCGTGTCAGCCGGTCATAGCATAATTCGCTGCGCCGCCTGCACTGCATCGGTTATCGCGACAGCCCTCGCTGGACAGGACCTCGAGTGATAGCGTACGGACTACTATTGAAGTAGAACAACGGCTATATCAGTTCCCAGTACGTTCATGAAGGATTGTGAGAGACTAAAGCAGTCGAGGGGAAGAAGGCATCTAGAAGGAGAGCAGTCGGCATTTACCTGGGTCGAAGCCCCTTCCTCCCCCTTCTCTGTCTGTTGGGGGTTCTTGTGCCTCTCACCTGCCATGTCCCGTGGAGCATACTTGACGTTCGGAGACCATAGTCTGCGAGAATCCGCTTAGGGGTTCGGCGAGGGATACCACGACTGCGTATCACGTCGTGATCGCAAGCGCAGGTCCACAGAGGCCTCCCTGTACGTCATACAAGGCTCTGCAGAAGGCGTACGGCTTGCTGACACGGAACGTCATGAGAGTCAGCGTCTCTACACCGGACAGCCACGAACATGTGAGGTACGCACATCGAGCACCGCTCTTACTATCGTGGTGTTAGAGAGGTTGGTACGAAACACGTGGTGAGATTCTTTGATTGCCTCCTTGTACTTGGAGCCGAAAACAGACTAGTCGCTGTCCGATGGGGACCTAAGCTTCAAGACTGTTACCTCAAGGCCGTCAAAAGTCTGCGTCAGATCGAGTGCCGCTGACAATTCGACTCGGACCATTGCGCGACAGGTGTTCCAAGCTGTGATTGGGTTGAGCACCAAACTGAGCCGTGCCACTGAAAGAGGAAGTGCACTGGAAAGCGTACCTTCACAACCTCAACGAGACAGGCTTCTTGTCACGCACATTGTTGGTTAGGAAGTAGACATTCAAATTGCTTGATCGATAACTGCCAGGTCACTGATATACACATATACTCGTCGAAACATATTACCTTGTAGAACTGCGTAGCCTTACATCAGGCCAGAAGTCCGGTTATCCTAGAACTGAGACAAAGCACTAATGGCTGGTCTACTCCTCGGGAACTAAAGCGCAGATGTTCAGCACTCTATTTGGTACGAAGACGAGTATTAATTGTCAAAACTCACTGGGTGGGATGTCAAGGAATGGCGGGCGCAGATACCAGACCCCTAGGTGTGCCAAGTCAAGACATACTCGGACACAAGGCGATCGCAACCGAACTTACTGTCGCCAGTCAGAGTCTTCTCGTTGTAGGTTTGACCATCGCCGAGCCAGTACAGCCGGTTCTTGACGGGGTCCCTACGTTCGTAGTTGTAATCCTCCCATCGAGGGTGCATGAGGGCTTTCAGACCGTGGAGGGTCGAACCTGTAGATTATGGAACGGTGAGACCGTTGATACCAGCGTAGGGTATGTAGATGGGTAGTACCCGGCCACAAGCCGACCACGCGGCCTTCTTCCTTGCCTAGTTTATACCACGAGCGACACTTGTCGGCAAAGACAGTCTAGGGCGGCGCATGAGCTCGGGGTGACGTAGCATTTCAGACGCGACATACCTTTGGGAAATACGCCTGATGGCCACGTTGTGAATGGTGAACGTCGTCAGTCAGACAAATCGCGACAGAGGACAGCAAATTGACAACGTTACCTCCAAGTATTCGTCAAAATCACGCACGGCCTCCGCCTTCGCCTCGATGCTCTTCAGCCGCTCGCGCTGAAGCTTCGCTGTAGCCTGCACGGCGTAGCCAATCTGATACTCGATCAGGGAAAGCAGCGTCCCGGATGCGATGGCGGAGTTTGGCCCGAGCGACATGAACATGTTCGGGTACCCGTCGACAGCGACGGACAAGTACGTCGTCGGGTGCGGTTTCCACTTTTCGTTGATGTCGACGCCGTCTTTTCCTATGATCTTAAAAGGGAGCTGGTAGGACGTGTCGTACCCTGGTGGTCATGTACGTTGAGATACAGCAGCGTCACAGAGAAGTACATCCGAGGAGTGCTCACCGGTCGCGCAGATGATCACATCCATGTCCTGGTATTTCCCGTCGACTGTTTCAATGCCCTTTTCGGAGATTCGCTTGATCGGCGAGGAGACCAGATCGCCCTGCAATCCTTTATCAGTATTTGCATCGACAAAAGAAGAAGACATAAACGCTGACATTATCTGCGCATAAGGCTTCCAAGTATCCAGGACCGGGCGTGAGACGTCTACACGACACTGGGAAGCCGGGAATCACTGTTGCAAGACGCGGACACGGCATCGGCGGTAAGCTCGACGTGCGTGTGAACCATTGATTGTAACAGGCATACGATGCTCTGCAATCCACGGCTTCTTGGAGAGCTTCGTTTCCATGAGGTTTTGGCAAAGCTCTTTCAGCTGGAGTGACAACGGCGTGCCGCGGATCGTATACGAGTGTGCACTCTGTTCGCAATTACGATGGGGTCGTGTTACGTATGATTGAGACAGAGAAAGTAAAGGACATACGCAGAATTCCTCCTCGATGGCACACCGGAACTCTCGGGCGAACTTGGGGTCGTTCTTCAACCTCTCGATCTCCTCGGGGGTGAAGCTATCTGTCCGACGGTGAGCTCTGGAAAACTGTGGTTTGCACTCAAGGGACTTTCTGCTATAGGACTTACAGTTCTCCGGATCGTCCTTCTCAAGGTCGCGCCCGAGGAGTTTGACAGAGCTCTCCCTTCCGAGCGGCGGCACGAGCCACGTCTTGCCCCTCGCGTAGTTCACTATGCGGCCTACCCTCGGCTGCAGGGCTGATACAATCTGGATCGCGCTGGATCCCTGAAGAAAGCGTGAGCGCCGATCCACGCATCCCACTACGAAAGTCTGCAGAAGCACCGTGACGTACCACACCAATGACACCGACGTTCTTGTCCGCCCACGGCCCTGCAACCTCCTGCCACGTATTCGGATACGGCTTGAAACCGGCGCTGTGGATCAGCTCGCCCTTGAAGTCGTGCAGGCCCTCGATGTCAGGCCACTTCCACCGGCTGAGGAGCCCGACGGCCGTGACGAGGACTTGTGCGCTGTCCTCGAATTCCTCGAGAGCGCCCGTGTCTGGGTTGGGGCGGCGGATGCGGACGTGCCACTGGCCGGTGGGGGCGTCGTACTGTGCGTGGACGACTTCGTGCTGGAGCTTGATGTAACGCATGAGTTTGTAGCGCTTTGTGAAGTCTTCCATGTTTTCGCGAATCTCGGGTGCGGTCGCGTAGAAGGATGTCCAGTCTCTCTGTGTTCACATGAGAGGTCCCCAGTGACAAAGGTGAGAATGAATGCGGCACGGCGTACCTTCTCTTCAAACGAGTATTGATACTGAAGGAATGTCAGTTCATCGGTTTCTGCGGAGTATAGGGCAAGCACGTACGCAGTGTGCCGCAACGTCGCATGCAGCACCTCTGTGGCAAGATGGTCAGCTTATGAATGCGACATGCACGGGTGGTGGTGTACGGACGGATAATTGTTGCTGTACCACGTACCACCGACTCCGGCGTTCTTCTCGTAGATAGTGAGCTGAACATTCGGTATCTTCTGCGGGAAGCTGGGGCATACGGCGTAAGTGAATGGTGGAGAGTAGCATATGCGAGCTTGATCTGAACGTACCGAATGCCGGCTAAGAGACCGCTGAAGCCTGCGCCGATAACGATGACCTTGATGGGCTCGTACTCGTCGATGCAGAAGTCCCCCAGAGTGAACGGGGCAGGATGGGGGCCGCCATTGGGAGTATGCGTGTTAGCCATAGCACAGTGGTATGAGCTTGAGATAGCCTGAGTGTGCGACTGAGGCCCATGTCGAGCACAATCATACTATATAGCCGGGCACATTCCCATGTGCCCTGTCAAGGTTCGGCCCATGGGACCATCAGGTCCCGTAAGTGCTGCGATTCTTTGATTGCACAGTAGCGTCGATTAGGCTGCCCGAGGACATCTGGGTCGCGGTGGAAGCGCGTCCTAAGTTTGACAGGGTAGATTCAAGCCTGAGAAAAATTGCCGAGTCTCCTGATTCGAGTTGGTCACCGGAAGGAAATGCAGCCGCTGACGTTCTATGAATGAGTAGTATCTGCTACTTCCGTGGCTTCTGTCATAGAGCGACGATTGCCCCACCGCCCTGCCCGTTTTTCTATTCATATGCCAGGCGAGTCATCGGGAGGAAGAACCATAGACCTGGAGCGTCTCGCGACCTGTGCTATTCAATTGGCGTGCGTCGCGTCATCGATTACTGCGGCATTCCTTCCACGTTAGAATCGTGAGCGATGCGGAGTAGCGTTGAGGCAGTGAGAAGATGGAAAATGGACTGCATATGACAACAGGACCCGGGTACATTCACGAAGGCTGGTGGGAAAACTGGTTAAGGGCAAGAGTATCCGGAAGGAGTGCAGTGGGCTTCTTACCTTTGCCAAAGCCCTCCTTCTCTGTCTACTGCGTGATTTTGTGCCTCTCACCTGGCATACCCCGTGGAGCATACCTGACGTCCGCAGTGTGATCTAATCACAGGCTATCATCGCCTGCGATAGTTGTGCGCTCACTTTATACGTCTTTAAGAGTCAGGCGAATGAGCATATCGAACATCACCATAGTGCTCAGGGTGGAAACAACGTACCTAATTCAGGCTGGCACTGCTGAGGATCAAGAGATTGCGATGCACAGCCGTGAATCCCCCATGCAACAATGAGCACATTTCATCCGTTGGCTTTCGTGGACTTATCAGGTTCACGTGCCGGGGATCTTGGTGCCACATCTCGCTGGAACGGCGTGAGGCCAAGTGGACGAGGTCCATTCCAGTAACGCTGGTTCTAGTTACTGTCCGTCTTACGATCATTCGCCGAACAGCCGCTCCACGTTGCGTTCACGAGGTTGAAAAATTGTGTGGGGGAAGCTGGGGATGCGGAATAGAGTCGCGTACAGAGGCACGTCGACCCGTCAACGCAAGGGCATTCGAAGGATGGCTTGGCATGGCATCCCGCTTGAAACGAGGGTAATGATGATATGCGTGATCCTCAACAAGAGTCAGCATGCTCGAAAGCTTCACAACTGCGTGGGAGTTAGATGCTAGCATGTCCAACTATCAATAGCAGAAGGCTTACGGAGAGGACAGAAGGCCCAGGCATGGTGTCAGCACAGGCAAAAGAGCTGCGCTATGGACGATTAATGTCCGCCGGCAACAGTTATTGGCCCGCAGGGTGATATCGCCGAACTGTATGCGCGGTTGCGTGAGCATGGCTATGAGGGATTGACCATTCTAAGTATCCATAGCCGGGATGCCTTCACATGAACGTAGTCGTAGCGGCAAGGATCATCTTCAACAGCGGGCGCTTGTCTTGCGGGGGCATTCGAGCCGCCGGACCGGCGCTCCGGAGACTGCTTGAACCAGGACCACGACACTGACAGCCACAGCTGCCACAGCACTCAACGCGGTCGGCCACTCAGCGTCACTCATATCTGGGTAGTAGCTGCAAGACCACCGTGGTCTCCTTGGGCTCACCCTCGTAGCAGAAAAACATGCCCTCTGTATCCAAAGACAGCCGCAACGCCGCGCTCTACGCGCCCCTCCGCCGGCGCATGATCGAGAACGGTGACTGGGACAGGTTCGTTTGCCTTTTCCGCTCACTCTCACTCTTGGCCTTGTTCCCCACCTACTCACGGCCACTCGCCACGGGAGCCGTGCAGAACACATGCATGTTGAAATTGTCGCTAACATGCGCATTGTGACTTTTACGTGCAGGATATCAGCGCGTCTAGCGCGCGAGCTTAACGAGAGCGGGTGGATAGACAAGTTCAAAGACCAGAGCAAAGGTCAGCAGTGCACCACCTACCCATGTACTTGGCGTTTGTCCACGGCTTGCTGAGATTCTACGGATTATTTTTTGGTGACTGTAGAAATGGCCCGCGCGGCGGAGAACACGGGCGGGATCTCCGTCGACACGCTCATGGCGGAGCTTGCGCCCCAGGCCCAAGGTGCGTGCCTTCAACCTCAGCCTACCACTTCCCGCGTGCCGGCGGCGTGTCTGCTTGTGGTGCCATGCTAGAGGATAGGTCTAATGTCGTGATTTTGTAGGCGAGGTGCCGAGCGCGGTGCGGCAGGAGATCATAGGCGTCATTCGCAAGCTGCTCGAGAAGCAGATCGAGTTCTGACTCGGAGGCTTTTGCGCTATTTGCTTGGCTTTTGGGTGTGCGTGTGAGGCCAGAGGTCAGAGCACGTCGCTGGTACCGGTGTGCGCGTGGAGGACGCGGTGATACTTCTTGTGTTGGACTACTGTATTGGTTTCTGTGCGCTTGTAAATACGTTACTGGATGTACATTTCGTCTGTTGTACAGTTATTGCCTCGGTACAGGCTTTTTGGCGTTGTAGCATCGGGGGCTGGCTGCTCGCGTCCGACTTGATGGATAGACCTAGGCGCTGCCGGCACCTTAGCAGGTACATACCGTTGACCTTTCGTTATTGCAAGAACTCAAAGTCTACTCTGTGACGTGCCTGAATCTATCAGCTAGGTGGCAGCAGCCATCATTGTAAGATGAGTGGAGGCCTAACCGGCCAAACATAGACATTAACGAGCTCGTACAGGTACTAACTAACTACCAACAACAACCATCTCCCTCCTTCCTTCTCTATAAACCAAATCTAAGGCAAACCCACACCCACACTAAACACGCTCGCCCTTCTCCGGGTCCTCCCCACCCGAACGCCTCCGCTCACCCTCACCCTCAGCCTGTGACGCCCCGAGGACGGCGGCGGGGTCCGCGCCGATGGGCACGACGCGCTCGCCCTTGAGGTCCGCCGCGTCGACCGCGTTCTGGCGGTCGCCGAGGTACCAGTTCGGCATCCCGAGCGAGAGTAGGATCGGCACGACTGCGAGCACTGTCGCTGCGATGAGCATGTCGCGCATCGTGTCGCCGTATGCTGTGTTGTAGGGAAGTGTGGGTCAGCGTTTCGTCTAGGGAGAAAGGGAGGTGGGGAGGTAGACGTACCGGCAATGACGCCCTGGCGGGTGGGATCGTCGTACGGCAGGGTGGTGACGCTGGTGATATCGCCGAAGAGCGTCGCGCGCTCAGTCGCGTTCAGGCTCGGGAGGTGCTTCTCGAGCTCCTTCGGCATCGTGTTCGTCCAGATCGCACCAGCTGATACGATACTCGTGTCAGTGAACCAGTATACAAGAGTGTTTGGAGGAAGAGGAGAGGGAGGGACACTCACCGACGCCGCTACCGACCGCACCGCCGATTTCGGTCCAGAGGAGGACGACGGCGGTGACCATCGCGACGTCGACGTGCGGGACGGACGCCTGGGCGCCGACCTGGGACGCGACGGACGCGAAGCCACCGCCGATGCCCTGCAGGAGCTGCGTCCAAACGATCTCGGCGTCGGACGCGTTCGCACCGCGAGAGTGGATCATGAGGCCGACACCACTGTGTGAGACATTTGCAGTGAGCAGGTTGCAGTTGGAAGTAGAGGTAGTTGAAAAATGGCGGACTTACAGGAGACGGATGCAGAGACCAGTGAAGAGGACCCACTGTGAGATTATCAAGAGCATGGTTGAGTTACGATGTGCCAGAAGACTGAGCGATGCGCACCTTGTACCGGCGGAGGAAACGCATGCCGAACCCGGCGGCAATACCGAACACGGTGAGCGCGACGGTCTGAGTCTGGTTGAAGTACGTCGCATCGATCAAGGACCTGAACAGGAGAATGGCGCGTGTAAACGGAATGCATGAACAGGTGAGGGATAGTAGATGGACGTACCATGACTTGGTAACGAGTACGAAGGAGTAGAGGTACGTGAAGGTGAGGTAGAAGGAGAACTACATCCAATGATTGAGTTCACAGAATAAAGAATAGAGAGCGCTAGATACTCACGAAGTCGAAGAACCCGATCCATGCGGCGAAGACGACGGAACGGTTGGTGAGGAAGCGCCGCGGGAAGACCGGGCGCTTCGCAAAGTAGATGTCCCAGAACGCGAAGACGGGGAGCAGGACGCATCCGACGACAATCATTGCGATCATCGAAGCTATGTCGGATCGACGTTAGCTGTGATGGCCATGGCGCTAAATGGGAGGAAAGGAAAGAGTGGCGGCACTTACGGTTATCCCACTGGCCCTTGGCGCCCTGCGCAAGCGTAAGCGGAAGGAGAATGAGCGCGACAGCGGTGCCGAGGATCGCAAGACCGACAACATCGAGCTGTTCAGCGTAGAGCCAGACGCGGCGGAGCACGGGAGCGACGCGCCACTTGGGCTCAAGCGAGGATGGGGGCGCGGCGACGAGCCCGAGCTTCCTCGCCTTGCGCTCCGCCCAGAAGAGGGTGATGATGAGCGGTGAGAGGGAGGCGGGGACGAGAATCGCGAACATGCCGTCTGTATGCGCGCGCAAGGGGAAAAATACAGGTCAGGGTCGTGCTAACGGAAGGTGAGAGAAGGAGACTTACAACCCCAGCGCCATGTCGAGTGCTCGAGCATGGAAGTGGAAATGTTCGAGCCTATGAAGGCGTTGATGATAAACGGTGCGGAGGTGAGAGAGGAGACCAGGCCGCGCCATTTGAGCGTAGTAATGTCCGCGATGATAATTTGGCTAAGAAGTTGCAGTCCGCTATGTACGTTCCGCGGAAGTGTCTATGGTGAGTATGCGGTTAAGTTGAGGGGGCGTTGAACGCGACGTACGTATATCCACTAGACACAAAGACGCAGGTGAGTCAAGAGAGGAACGCAAGCAAAGGTGAGCTCTTACATAGCGTAGAGGATAATGCCCGCAGCAAGGGCGCCGACGCCGTTCGCAGAGGCAATGACGATGTAGCCAAGCACGTAGAATACCACTAAGTGACATGCGTTAGCGTCAGTGAGAATTCTCTAGCTTGGCCGAGCGGGGAGCGAATCCCGGTGGGAGGAATCCACCCCTCGCATCAGGGTGATTGGAACCCACGCGCCGTTGTGCCTACATCAAAAGGTCTAGGAAAGGGCGAGACTTACGGACGACGATGTAAGAGGTCCCACGGGAGGAGACGTCGGCGACTTTGGCAATGACAGGTTTTCCGCACGCGACTGTAGGAGATGTGCGTGAGTAGTAGGTAAACGCACGGGAGAAGGGCATGGAACTGACTGATGATGGACTGAGCAACTTGAATGGTAGAGATGAGGCCGTGTTTGTCGAAGGTGGAGGTGGCGAAGGCGAGATAGTTGTAGGTCGTCTGGCCGTCTAGGGAATAGATGTACGACGCGAGACCAATGCTGTATACAGTAGCGCGAGTGCATTGTCAGTAAATAGGCCCATAGAGGAACGCGATGCTGAGCGTGTAGGTAGAGCGAGACTGACCCTACGAAGAGTAGCCATTTAGTGTAGCGACCGTAGACGCGTTCGGCAGCCTCTACGGTCTTGACGCCAAGATGGGCGTCCTCCTCCTCCTGGATCTCTTGAGCGAGGGAGGGGTCAATTTTTGGGATGGCGTCCTCTGGGAGGGCCTTGAGGTCAGGCGGGGCTCTCTTCTCGTTCTCGTAAGACATGACGGTGGGACGTCACGGAGGGAGGGGGAGGAGGGGGATACGAGAGGGGCGGGTGAGGAAGGGGGCGGGGGAAAGAGGGCGGTGATGGAGGGCGGATGTTATATACCCGTCCGACGGAGGACGTCGAGCTGGTGTGGGTGCAGACATGGCTGTATGCGCACTCGGAAACGCAGCTGGGCGAGGGCTAGCGTAGAGCAGGGCATGGGCGCAGGTCGCAGGTCGCAGGTCGGTTCCAGCGAAATCTTATCAGATATGCCGTCACAGCCGCTTATCAGATATGCCCAGATCTCCCATCATCTCCCCTTCCGACCCTCGCTCCCTCCCCTCGTCCGTCCATTCCGTGCTCCTCTTCCGCCCCGTCATCCACCGCTGCCAAGTGATATCTATGTTGAGTAGCACTCTGCGGTGGTGGTCATTATCAGATAGGATAGACGCGCTGAGAGGGTGCTCACACTGGCGTACACAAGTAACGCAACCGGATTCAGCGAGATCGACGCCCGATTTCTGTGCGGTCATAGGTCGTGATCGGGCGCTAGTCTAGTCTCGATCGCCAGGAACACTCGTCCTCTCTCTTCCTCAGCTTGCCACTCCAGACTGCTCTGCAAACATGTAAAACAAACGAGAAAAAAAGTGAGAAGGTCCTTGGCGTGCAAAGTGACGTGTTCCACAATATTCCACTCACCGCTGGCTCCCGCCGACGCCTCTTGCGTACCCGTCCATCCGCTCCTTCGACTCGTCGGAACACACGTCCGAATCCCGACGTTCTGTAACCACCCCGGTCGACAGAGCACATGTGTTCCGCAGCCTTCGCCTGCTAGAACTTGCCCGCGCCCGTCCGGTCCATGTTCCTCCACTTGGCTTAGCATATTGCCAGGCACGGAAGCCTTGTCTCCCTGTATTCTAGACGTTCTGCTCTGCTCATTGCTCTCGCGGGATGACACGGGGCGTCGGGCGTGCACTGTCCATTGGCCGCGTTCAAAGCCTAGCATCATACGACTGTGCTAGACTGACGTGCGGACGCAGCTTCTCTGTGGAGACATCTGAGCTGGTTAAAGCGATAGCTGTTTTGAGAGACCTGCCAAGCACATAAGCTTTCTCCCGTGAACTCACTAAGCACCTGATAAGAAATCTGGGACGTCTTGCTGTCGAGAGCAGTGGTCAGCTTGACAGTCCGTGCGAGGTCTGCAAGAGCCACAGACGCTGGCGATAGTACTGAATTACCATATTGGGAGGCGCACTTTGCGTTGGACTAGCGCCGGTCGAGAGAGAGAGGACCGTCACTCCGTACCAGACATCCGACATCCTCCTCCTGCTCTCCGGCCACTCCGTCCTTTGCTTGGCCGCCCTTGCTCGTCTTGCCATGTTCTCTAGGTCGTGTCGGAGTGCAGTGTCTGCAGTGCAACGATGCTTGCGCTTTAACAGCACAACAGCCGTGTACGTCCCCTCCACCTTGCTTGCACTTTGCCTTTGCCTCATGAATATGGCCTCTCTTTCCACAGACCCCCTGTCGCGGGCGCATCCTCCGCAGGCGGCCTATTAGCACCTCAGCCGCCCCGTGTTCCCGCAACTGAGGCCGAATACGCTGCCCAAGTCGTGCATGGACGCGCCATCCGCCCGCCATACTATCACCCCAAAACGCACGGAATCCCCGCCGCGACGCTGCACTTCCGCTCGTACCACCCCAAGCTGCTCGACTTCTTCGTGCACTTTGCGGGGCACGCTGCGGCCGCGCTCGGCGTGCCAGTCTCGAAGCCCGTCCACCTCCCAACGCAGCGCCGGCTCTGGACCGTCTTGCGCGGGCCGTTCGTGCACAAGAAGTCGCAGGAGAACTTTGAGCGGAGGACGCACAAGCGCGTGATCAAGGCGTGGGACGCGAACCCGGAGGTGGTGGATATGCTCGTCGCGTATCTGGAGAAGCACATCGCGGCGGGGGTGGGTATGCGGGCGGTGAAGTGGACGAGGGCGCCGGTCGGGGTGGGCAGCAAGACGGTGGAGGCGGTGTTGGGGAAGATGCGTATGGACGAGCAGGCGTTGAGGGCGCAGAAAGTGAAGGCGCTCGGTGAGCAGATCGTCAAGGAGGAGATGGCGGCGGCAGCAGGTGCGGCGAAGGAGGGCGGGCTGCAGAAGAGCGCATAGAATTGGGTGGTTATACGGCCTTGCTAGACAGTACATCCTCTATTAATGTCTCCCGATACAACATGCTACCTCTGAGTCCATCTGTGGCCATTGCTTTCATCCGCATTTTCTCCAAAGTATGCACAGAATGTGTACATGTCGAGGACGAGAGCCACGCGAGAGCTTCTGCAAAATAGACGCCGTTGTTCGAGTCCTGGCACGTTCTGGCGCGTCGTACGCGCCTGACGAACTCTGTCTCTGTCCACCACCACTATCTCTCTCTGCTCTCTTCTCACTTCCACTTTGTGTTTCCTCTCGCCATGACCTCGTACGAAAACGACCCGTTCTACCTGAGGTACGAAGAAAGCGCCTAGGCGTGTAGCAGGAACCGTTTTTCGCGACGTTCTTGCTCACGCCCCCCGTTCAGATACTAGTGAGTACCCTGTCTCCCCCTCGCTCCCCCCTTGTAGGTTATAGTCAACATGGCGTGCTGACTGGCGGATAGTACAGGACACTCTGGAAAGCACGGCCACGAGTTCTTGGAGTTTGAGTACTCGCACGGACGGCTGCGGTATGCGAACAACTCCAACTACAGGAACGACAGTTTGATCCGCAAAGAGAGTGAGCACTTCGTTCTGTCTTTGTGATGCGCCCCAGGATGCATTGGGACATGCGCTGTGGGGTGTTGGGTGAAGGATGGGCAATGTGTGTGTGCTGACGCGAGCCGTGGTGTTTGCTAGTGTGGGTCGGGCCGCTCGTCGTGAAGGAGCTCAAGCGCATCATCGAGTCGAGTGAGATCACGAAGTGAGTCGTCGCTGCTGAGAGCAGTTTGAGTGCTTGCGAGACTGAATGTGCGCCGGACAGGGAGGACGACACGAACTGGCCCAAGAAGAACATCGTCGGCAAGCAGGAGCTCGAGATCCGTATCGGAAACGACCACATCGCGTTCGAGGTGCGTTTTTATCCTGGAGTCATTTCTTAGTAGGTCTCGTGGAACGTGCTTGCTGAGGGATGTGCATGCTTTTCTTTGATAGACTGCGAAGATCGGTTCGCTGGTCGACATCCAGGACAGCGAGGACCCCGAAGGTCTGCGTGTGTTCTACTATCTCGTGCAAGATTTGAAGGTGCGTTCGCTACCCACGTTACACCCATGCGGTTGAAGACTGAAGCTGACGCGTATGTCGGGATGTATCGTTGTATAGTGCTTGATTTTCTCGTTGATCTCGCTGCACTTCAAGATTAAGCCTATCTAAACGTGCGGGCTTGCATGGGGCACTCCTCGTGGATGTGGAGAGGAGCTGTGGGCGGCCAGGGGTAGTTGCATGTGTTGCTGCTGCGAATTTTGTGCTTTCCTTCGTTGTAAAAGTGTAATTGGATCGTAATGTGCTGCCGCTAGGGACATTTCCGCAAGTCATTACAGGTTTGCGAGGTAAGCATAGGTGTGTTGCCAGTGAATAATAGCCAGCGTAAGAGAGCGAGTCAAGGAGGCACTCCAGCGAATCGGTCGAGGCGATATTATATGTTGTTCCACTGACAGTTTTCACTAACTTCGCTGATGATATCGAGCACTCTTGTGAGCCAAGGTGCAAACGTTATATTGCCGACAGCACTGTTTCCGTGGAGAATATAAAACCAAGAGCATTGTTGACCGATTCTATGAATCCAGAACACGGGATCGACGCCAAAGTCCCCAGTTCGTTCCCAGAACCCAGTTGAAACGTTGCATAATGCCCACACTCCGAATACCATAATCATCCGTTTTTCCCCGTTGCCCTCTCCGAATCTGCCGCCATGCCGTGCGAAAGTCGTGCTGCTTACGAATGGGCGACACTAAGAAAGGTACGTCTGCTTTTAGACGTCGGCGAGAGGTGGAGGAGAAGAGAGAGGCGTACCCGACTTCCCAGAGCGGGTCGCTTGGGATGCAGAGGCCCTCGGACATGACGGGCTGCTCCGGCGGGAGGCACGCGCTCTCGGCGGCTGATGCGGTTTGCGTCTGTAACAGCCAACATCAGTTCATTTGGTGAAGTGACGCAGGGGAGGGGAGAGGGCGTACGAGCGAGAGCCAGCAGTACTCGAGCGTCATGGGGCCGATGTTCTCGAAGAAGAAACGGCAGGTGCCGAAGGAGATCGTTTGGACGTGGTTGGGCTCGACGTCGAACGTCGGCGCTGTGCATCGCGAACAGTTTTGTGGTTAGAGATGGTTACAGGAGAGATGCGGGAGGAAGAGGAAGGTCGGACGTACGGATTTGGCCGTTGAGGATGGTGATGGAGTTGACGAGCGCCGCACAGTCGTCCGTCTCAGGTGGGAGGCGGCCGGACTGTCCGCATACCATCGTGCCTAGAAGAAAATAGTTGGCCCGTTCATGAGAGTTCGTTCGCGTCCAGAGAGATAGATGTTCGAGACGAACGCGAACTCACAGATCTCGTTGCAGACGTTGACCGCAGTCGAGGTCGGCGCGGCAGTCACCGTGACCGTCGCGGTGTCGGTCGTGCTTTGGATGACGGTCGTCGCGCTTGTCACCGTATCGGTCGTCGTCGCTGTCGACACCGATGTCACCGTCTTCGTCGCGGTCTTCGTCGCAGTCGCCGTCGAGACCTTCGTGACCGTCGTCGGCTTGGGCTTGGGTTGTGGCGGATGCGGGTGCGGGAGGAGCCACCAGAGGAGCCCCCCAAGGAGCCCGCCGAGGATCCCGCCGAGGCCGTCGGCTTGGACCATCGCCGTGCTCGCGGCGCCGCAGGAGAACTTGGTGATCTCGACCGTGCCAGCGTCCGCTGCGAACGTGGAGGTGGAGACGATGGTCGCGCCGTCACAGACTGCATTGTCGTCCGTGCTGTTGCTGTCCTGTCGCCGGACTGTGGGTGCGTCGCGTTAGTCGTTCAGCGTGGACTCGGACGTCGGCAGATGCGTATGAGATAGGCGAGGTGGATGGGACGTACTGCGAACGTGCGGGGCATGGAGCGCCGAGACGCTCTGTGCGGCCGTAAGGGTGAGGATGAGGGCGAAGGAGGACTTCATGCTGAGTCTGGCTGTGGTGCCTTGGGTACTACTGCGAGGTAACTTGTCGTCGGTGGTGCCCTGAGGACATGCCAAACAGACCGCCGTGGGGGTTTTATACAGCGTGCCTAGTAGAATATCTCTTGCAGTGTTCGTACTTGGCGAACATGAGCACGAACACAGATGGAAACACGTTCTGGTCGATTGAATGCGCACACGGGCGCGATGGACGACGCGCAGATTGGACGCGGCAGCGGGCCATGACAGATATTCTCCTATGCTAGACAGATGAGCGAGGATTGACTGATCCCGCGCCTAGATCGCCCGGCGTGAGCGCAGATGAAGGTGCGCGAGGAGGGGCCGAGAGCGAGAACAAGGACGTACGGCGGGTTTTGCATGTATCACGTCTTGGGTCGTCCGTTTCGAACGCGCGAGGCACTGCGCTCGGATGCACGATGAGGGCAAAGAGCACCCGTGCAGGCACCCGAGCGGTGGGATTTGCCTCGCGGTCAGGTCCCAGATGGCGCGAGCGAAGTTCTGGAGGGAGACGGATGAATGGCAGAACGATGAGAGAATGGGTGCAGATTCGGCAGGGCACGACGGGGAGACAGCTAGGCCATGTACCGACACGAGCTAGGCGCAGGCCATCCGGGAATCGCCAATGGATAAGTTGAATGGATGGCCGGGGTTAGCCTCAGGGCAGCCAATGACACACCAGCCCGGGGATCCCAATGTCCAGATGTGGCCAGCCTGTGCCATGTACGTGGAGAGGAGGCGTGTTCCCAGAAAAGGTACGGAGATACAGAAATGGACGTCTAGACTTTGTTATTCATCAAGCACGCGCCGGGAGCGCGTAGGTATGAGAGAGCTAGGGTGTGGGTAGAGAGGGTATTCGCCCCGCATTTTCCCCATAGACGGAGCAGTGCGGCCGCGAAGATCTAGCATAGACGGAGATGAGATCGTGGACGACCGGCCGGGCTCCGAGATGGTTGAACTGGAGAAGTGTTGTGGGATCCTATCAGTCTAGTCCACCACGAGTCCTGCGTCGGCAATAGGATTGGAAGTGCTTACCTACTTTACGTTGTCCGAAGAACAAGGCAATAGGTCCGCCTCTGAGCCACTAACAAACCGACAACAATATAGCACAAGAAGTTCTCACCACCATGCGCACACAGCGAGCTAGGCCGTGTCAGAGCATCACGCCAAGGATAGGCCTCTTTAGAGATGTCGAGAGGGTGTTCCTGCGGCTTGTACACGGGCGGACGATGGACGATATCACCGGCCTTCTGCACGGAGAGAAGGCATGCGGAGTTCAGAGATGGCTATCGCCGAGGCGGCACAGGTCCGCAGCGTTTAGTAGCGTTGACAGAGACATATGATGGGTGTGCAGACGTTCTCCGAGGCGTCCTTGAAATAGGGAAGCGCCTCAGGCGGACTGGCGTACATCACGCATCATGCATGAGAAGCAGGCCATCTCCAGACGGCGTATAGGCACATTTATGCAATCAGCTCCAGTTCTGTGATGAAGTGCGCTGTGCCTGCGGCGGACCAATTAACTTGACCGTGGGGCGTCTTCTTCGATTGACTTCACTAGGGCTTCAACACGGAGGATGCCTCAGGTTCTTCTTCCTACGACCCAGATGCGGGAGTGCATAGGCTGTAAGGATAGTTCAGCAGCGCTCCCTTGACAAGGGAAGAGGCCCGGAATATGGCTGGGCATCGCGGGAAATGACACCTTTCGTACAGAATCCCGTCGTATGTCCTCCCAACGGGATCCAGCCTTTGTCTGTCGTGTGTATGGGAGAGGAGTCCCAGCCTGATTAGAGGGGCGATAGAGCGATGGATTGGTAGATCGAGAGCTCGGACGTACGGGCCCCGGACATACTAAGAGTGCTGATCACTTTCGACCTGTGAATGAGGTATGCAGTTGTTCGTGATGTAGCCTGTAGGGCATCGTCTGCAAATGCGCCATGAGAGGTTGTGTAGCTCCGTCGAATTGCAGAGTCAAGATGCATCCGAGTCCTCTGGATCGCACGCCACAGTGTCGAGACTACTCATCGGCGCTTGTCGACGATCTGGACCTGGACGTTGGCACAGACTTATTGGGGCGGTCAGGCAACTTGTATTCAACGCCCACTGCATTCTCGGACCCCACACAGGCAGAGCGAACCTTGTTTACTGATGCTCCACTCGAACAGCGAGCGTGAACTGCCCTATAACCTCTTCAGCCTTCCCGATTTCAGGGACACTCTGCGGAGAGGTAAATCTCTGCTGGATAGTCATGATGACGCTCAAGGACCATCACATTTAGCTAGGAGGACAATGGGTTGTAGAAGATACGTGATACTAGCAAGTGCATACATTGGTATAGTTCTTGGGGCCTCACATAGAAAATCGACCAATACTCCCAACACGACCGTCTTAGGATTCAACACGGCCCGAGAAACCACTTAGACCAATAGCCTCGAATCACTCTAGCCAGACTCTTAGGAGTGAGCGACACTGTAGAAAGCGGATCAGCGTACTGCTCGCTGTGAGGAACAACGGATGACTTACCCGATGCGCCAGGTGCCGTCGCTGGCAACGCACAAGCCCTCCGAGTTGACAGGCTGCACGGGCGGGAGACACGCACTCGCGGCAGCGCTAGCGATTTGCACCTGTCGTCCAGCGTGAGCAATTACCCATCAATACAGGTGCGGGTCCGACGGAGCATCAAGCATCACAGCAGTCTCCCCCGCAGAGGAAGGGTTTGGAACACGCAGGGAGGCGGAAGGCGGACTTACGAAGGAGAGCCAGCAGTTGGACATGGGGAAGGGCGAGAAGTTCTCGAAGAAGAAGCGGCACGTCCCGAACGAGAGCGTCTGCACATGGCCCGAGTCTACCTCGAACGTCGGCGCTAGGAAGCAGACAAGTAGGTGTTATTCCAGAGGGGGGCCTCCGCGGGGCTGTGGGTGTGGGTGCTGGACGTACCAACGGAGCCGTTCAAAATGGTGACGGCGTCCACGATCGTCGCACAGTCCTCCGTAACGGGCGGAAGGCTGCCGCTGTCGCCGCACACATCAGAGCCTAGCCGGCCATTCCTGGGTGTCAGTGCATCCGGGGGAGTTGCGGTACGGAGTACTCACAGAGTTCACCGCAGACATTGACGGTAGGGAATGGGACAGAGGGAGCAACAGAGGTTGGGCTCGGATCTGAATTGCATGTAAGTGGCAGCGAAGTATGCGGGCATGGAGCAACGCTAACCGTCGTTGGCGTGAACAGCAGGACCGTCGCAAGAGAAGGTGGTGAGCTGGATGGCCTTGCCACTGCCGATGTCGATCGCAGAGGTGTGGACAACCTGCGCCCCCGCACAGACAGAGGTGTCATCGCGGGCTGCGGACGGAAGCGAGTGAGCATCATGGAGGCGGAAGGTGGAAGGGGTGATGCTCACGAGTGAGGAGAGCGTAAGTGCCCGCGGCAACGGCACAGATGGAGACGAGTGCAGTGAAGGCCTTCATCGCGTATACTTCTAGTTGGGGAGGCGCTAGAGTTGCTGTGTGGTGTTTTGCGAGAGTGCTGGTGCGCTGGAGGCCCGAGGAGGGTGACGTGAAAGCCTTTTATGCTCTCCCGGACCGCGTCCTCTGGGACGACAATCCGCGTGAATATTCCCATATCGAAGTCGCATTTCCGAATGCAACGAGGCGCGCCGGGTTGGGACTGGCCATGGAACTCGTCATGGCTTTCGCCGTGTGCTCCCACTGGCAGCGACATGATCATGAAAGCTTGTCCACGACAGCGCGACGCACGGACTGTCAGGAATCGGTCTCCCGGTGCGTGCGCGTGGCGGCGTTGGCACTCCGTCGTCCAAAAGTATAGCAGCAGGCTGAGCACGCGCGGGCATAAAGAATGCATAAGGGGGAGAGCAGGAGGGCCCGCGGATCTGGGTCAGGCCCCAGGAGACGAAGTGCGGAGGACAAAGGCACAATGGCCGCTTCGGCGCCCCCTTCTTCAGCTTCCGGTCGGACGTTGATGAGAGCATTGTGTGTGAGGGAATATTGTTGGGAGAAGGTGCGCTGCCATATCTTCCTCTGTATGGGGTTCGGACGTTGGCTTGGAGCTCTGTCAAGTAGTAGGCGTTAGGTTCAGTATTCTGACGGAAATGCGGGTAGTGTACCGTTGTGGAAGGTTTGTTGAACAAAGAGGAGTACAGTGTGCCTGTACGCACATACGTGCATATACTGTTACGATCAGTTCGAAGTCATCAACGGGAGCGAAGAGGAGGAAAGGCGGGCGATGCGCCGAAATAACTTTGGGATTTGGCTCACGTATTCAAGCAGCCAGAATGACAGGATGAGCGTGGGCATATACGCGGTGACTTGACACTTTGTGATGAACACATAACATGGCATCCTTCGAGAGAACATGATGATGACGCTTACCTAACTCGATTTTACGTCTAAGAGGCAGTCGAAAGGCCAAAATGAATGAGTTCACATGGCATCGAGTGCGCGAACGAGTACTGGAACCCATCCGATGACGGACGCGCGTCGCGTACGACAGGACCTGGGGAAAATAGGTCCGCGATCATCAGACGCGCGCTACGAAGACAAGTCAATTGTGGCCCGGGAAACATGGCGTACCGAGACAGAGAGAGAGGACTGATGACTGGTTCTGCGAATAGAGCGGACACATCGCAGAGTGGCATGGATGATGTGGGGGAGAACATGGGGAAACGCGGCTATTTGCCCGGGACGTGAGAGCGAAGAAGCCAGGGGCGCGTCGAGATGGCCGTGATGGCAGAAAGCCTCGAAGGCTGAATACTCAATGCTCTCGATACTTGGGCGACACTGCGGTATTGTGCTGGGTCTGAAGATGAAGGGAACGTCCGCCGCCGGCCGGTAAGACCGAGGTACGCGCTGTCAGTGGAATGTGTATGGGCGTGTACGCGGCGGAGATTGGACGAGATTGGACGTCGAATGCGATTGTTCCGTCTCATGGCGGGATGCCTCAAAGGTCCTGAATCCTCTCGCGTACTAGTACCACCAGCGCTCGGCTTTGGGCAGTATACGGTATTTGGTGTGTGAGGATGACTGATGACGGCTGGGGCCCCTTGCGCCCAGAGGATGGCGGAGAATGTGCGGATGAAGCCTGAATGGTGCGTGCTGGGCAGGCCCAGGGTAGCTGGTCGTATGTCAGCGACATATCACGACTTGAACAAACGGGTGGTGATGATCTTGATGCAAGGCCTAACGTTAGGCCTCAGAGTGTGGTGGCACAGGGAAGCTTGGGCATCCTCCCAGGAGAATAGCATTGGCAGTTATGATGCGACGTGCCACATCGCCGGACCCCTAGAAGGTCGGAACAGTAGTCAGAGTCCACGTTTCCGGCGCAGGTTCTGAGGGGACGTACCGTGACCCAATACGGGCATAGAGGATTCGCGGTATGTATTCCGCAAACATCTCTGCGAATACATGTCCACACTGAGAGGACTTTCGTATCATGAGTTGTTGAGCGCTGCTCCCTCACCAGCCGGGATACCTGAGAGGCGTATGAGTAATTTTATATAGGTTCAATAATCAGCGGGAGGGACATACCATATGTAGACACTAGACTGATGGCGAAGTCACAGTCACCAACTAGAAGTACTTAAGATTGACCCAGCTCACTTCTGACCACTATGGTCACAGCGTTATCATCACGTGATAAAGGCGTCAAGCAGTACCAAAACGGATTATTGTTTGATAAGTAAGACTAAACGCCGTCAGCCACGCTCGCTGCACCGCGTCCACGCAACAAGCGCCTGTGTGCGTAACTGCCAGAAATAAAGCCCTAGTGGCTAGACGCCCATCCACTCCAATCCTGCAACGCTATGTCGTCCTGCTAGAAGGGCTTTTCGAGAAATCTAAAACCATCAGATTGTAGGTACAGCGTACGCTTCAACTTGATGGTTTTACTTCCTGCATATGTGCCGTCTACAGAGAGGACATAGTTTTTGTTCAGTTTTTCCCCCCTCACAGAGGTGTAAGCGTGACAGCGTCTAGTCACGTGATGTGGTCAATTGTGCGCTGGGTCAATCTTACCTCGATTGACGGCGACTTGTCAATGTAGCCTTCTCAAACTCGCCGCCACGGCCCGGGAGCCAGAAGGAAGGATCCAATATATACCCAACACGAGACATTACGACGAAGAGCAACAGACGTCAGAAAACTCCGAAAAATGAGGTCCAGGGAACGAGGATACGGGCATATAGCTGAGTGTCGGACGTGGCATACACGCAGTCATAACAGCAGAGCATAGCAGCAGCATAGAAGCAACGCGGATACCACGAGGAAGGAGGAGGTGGCGGTGGACCTGCGGGGAAGCCCTTGGTTCATAGCTGCAAACTTGGAACTTGGAATACTGTAGGGGAGGGGTGGGCATATGCGGTATCATGATGCATAGGTATTAGGGGAGAGAGGAGGGGAAGGGGGCATGCAGGAAGACGCATGGTGGACGAACACAATACGCGAGTATTACCTAAAACCGGGGCATGGAGAGACGTAGCGAGGCGAGTGCGGGGAAGGCGCAGGTTCCGGTAGTGCGTAGTGTGATGCTGTGGTAATGATACTACGAGTAGCCCATGTACTCAGCGAAGCAAGCGAGAAGCCGCAGGAAACGCAAGCGACATGCGTACATCGCGTGTGTAGAAGGACAGGCTCGAGGGTCGCGCCGGAAGGAACAAGGACGGGAGGACCGAGCACGATCGACACGACGTCAACGTGAGTGTACCGTAGTAGACTGTAGGTCTGAAGTCAAGTGGTGAACGCGACTCGGACGACAAACTAGATGTATAACGTAGTACCGTACCGCGTACCAGCAAGAAAGGCGGCGCACAAGCGGGATAGAAATACATACATACATATACGTGTAACTTACTCGCACAACAGCAACACCAGCAGCAATGGCAACACCAGCTTGGCTCGCTACGTGCCCATCTCATTCGATTGGGGCCGCAGGCGAAGACTGGGCTGCATATGGACGTCTCTCGTTCTCCTCGGGGTAGGGGGCAGGGCTGGATGGGGACGGCTCCTGGGGCATGGTCGCTCAGGGAGCTTGGGAGGGGCGGGGCGGGGATTCGCGGGTGGGTTTACGAATAAACGGATTGCGGTATCGCAACAATAACGGGTGGCGGGCGACGGCGGCGGTGACAAGAGAGGCGGCGTACGGCATACGGGGTGGGCTTGATCTAACAATATATCATTAGCGATCTGTCACATAGCGGACTCATAAGGCGGCTCACCAGGTAGGATACTGTATACACGGGCGCCATACGGATCCGCCCGTCCGACATGGTGGACGACAGGCGAATCCGACCCCGAAGCCGCATTGCATGGCAGATGTGATGTTGGTAATAGATAGTCGTGCCGATACTAGGAAGAGTCGAGAGGTCGAGCCGGCCGGTGAGCGTGTGTCCCAAAACGATTTCAGCATATACATGTAGGGAGGCCACCAGACGGTCGGTCCTTCTCCAACGCCTCTACGCCGCGCCGCGCCGCGATGATTCAAACATGGAGCTTATTGAGCTGCTGCAAATCCATGAACGCGTGAGTGTCATCGAGGAGAATGTGGGTGAATGCGCCACTTACGTCCTAGACTTGCAACAAGCCGCGCACACCCACAGCGCTCCCCGCGCGCGCCTAGGCCCGTCCCCGGCCTACCACCGCCGCCTTCTTGGTCGCCGTGACGGCAGCGGCACGCTCAGCCGCCGCGGCGCAGGCGGAGCAGCTCCGGCAGACGCGCTTGCGCTTCCTGCCCGCCGCAGTGCCCGACGCGTCTTCGCTGCTTGAGCGGCTCTCACCTGGGCGAGGCACACACCAGTCGAAAGCGCCGTCGTATACGATCCCCTGGCGCTCCGCCAAAGTCCTGAATAGCGCACGAAGGCCTTCGTAGTCAGGGAGGTCTTCGAACTCGAGCGCGCGGACGTATCGGTAGAACACGTCGAATTCCGCGGGGAGGCCGACCGTAAGGACTGGTTCGGTCTCGAGCTTCTTGTCGCGGATGAGGTCCCACGTCTCGGAAACGGTCTCGCCCTTGAGCTTGCGCCAGGGTAGCGTCCCACGCAGGAAATAGATGAGCATGTACGCGAGACTCTCGAGATCGTCTCTGCGAGAGGCCTCGATGCCGACATGGGTGTTGAGCGAAGCGAAGAGGCAGGTGCCGACGCCGTGATGGTCGTCTTGGTGGTACGGAATATGTGCGCCCGTACGGGGGTCGCGGAACTTCTTGGCGAGGCCGAAGTCAATGACGTTGACGACGTAGTCCGCAGAGGCGGACAAGCTGCCATCGGCAGCCTTGGGTACAACGAAGTTGGCGGGCTTGATGTCGCGATGAACAAAGTCGCGCGAGTGGATGTATTCGATGCGGGTGATCTGTGGGTTGGAAGACGCGTGCCGTGATGTCAGTGGGTGAGAAGTTCGAGAAGACGGATACCGGAGATGAAGCAGTGCGGGAGTGGAGACAATCAGGAAACTCTGCAGAGCCGGAGCTGGCGCGGAAAGGAGAGAACGGGTACAGAAACGGACGATGAGCCGATGGGAGGACCGCGGACGGGGCTGCGAGAGCAAGCCCGTAGTGTGAGAAAGTGTGGCGGTTGGCCACACAGACTAAGAGCGTCATGGACGCCGGGAGATGAATGGGTGTGGTTGAAAGCCGCGTTGTCGCGCAGCGGAACCGCACGGAGACGACACGGCAAGGGGATGGAGGAGGCATGAGAGGTGGAGAGAGAGAGGGGTACTCACCAGTTGGTCAGCAAGCATGAGGATGGTCTTGAGGGAGAAATGCCTGTTGCACATTCTGAAGAGGTCCTCGAGAGAAGGACCGAGGAGGTCGATGACCATGACGTTGTAGTCGCCCTGCTTGCCAGACCAGTTGATCCAGGGTACGCCGGGGCCACCCATGAGTGTCTTGTAAATCTTGGACTCTTGCTTGAGAGGAGAGGATTTAGCCACGGCGGGCTCGAGCTTGATGGCGACTTCTTTGCCGGCGACGGTGTGTACGCCTTGGAATACGGTGCCTGGATAGCAATGAGTAGGGTATGAGCGGCGGGGTGGGGGCGCGGGGAATGAAGAGAGACATACCGCAGCCACCGATGGCGATTTCTTCCTCGAGTCTATACTTGCCACCAAACGTGTAGGGATCCATTGCGAGCGATGAGAGGTGTCTTGACGAGTCTTGAGGGATATGTTACGCGTCGTTTGAGGAGAAGACGCGGTGGAGAGCAGAGAGGAGGAAGAAAGGGACGGAGGGGGAGGAGGAGGGGAGGGAAGGAGACAAGGGACGATTGGCGTCGGAGGAGGACGTCAAGAAGAGAGAGCAAGCGTGAAATGTGTTCATTTCCCTCAACAGGCGCCCGCCGCTCGGCCTTTGCCGGCTCAGCCTCAGGAGTCTCTTGACTCAGGATAATATTCCTCCATTGCTGACCATCGACTAGGACGCTCTCGCACGCGTTCGAAGGTGCCAACAAGCTCGATAGGAGACTGTAGCACGAAACACGAGCTCCTGTAGGCGTGTGCTGGGCGAGAGAACCTGCGCGGTCGAACGGGCGCCTAGACGCGTCGTGCTTCGTTCTCGTTCTGCCACTCCCGCGTCCGTAGACGGCACCCGGACTAGCCTCGCTCATGTCCGCACAAACATTCACAGTCGGAGAGCGCGTCCTCTGCTACCACGGCCCGCTCATATACGAGGCAAAGGTCCTCAAGACAGACACCTGGGACGAGTCCAACACCCAGACAGGCATCGTCGGTCCCCATTACTACGTCCACTACAAGGGATGGAAGCAGACGTTCGTCCCTTCAGCCTCTTCTCTCCTCCTAGCCCCTGCTGATTGCCCTCGGTCCGCTTATGTAGATGGGATGAATGGGTAGACGCCTCGCGCCTGCTCAAGTTCAACGAGACGAACATCGCGCTCCAGAAGGCACTCCAGTCTCAGTCCCAAGCCGCCCAGGCTGCGAACGCCTCTTCGTCAAAGGCTTCCAAGGCCCAGGCCGCGAAAGACGGTGGCGGCGCAGGTGGACGCGGAGGCCTCGGCGGCAGGAAGGACGGTGCGAGGGGCACAAAGCGCGGTCGGGAAGAGGTCCGTTAAGGTGTCCTTGCGCGTGCGTACGACGTGGAATGTGCTGACAGGGGGCGCTTGTGTAGGATGAGGGGACGAGGAAACCGGAGATGAAGCTCAACGTTCCCGAAATGCTCAAGGTGCTGCTCGTAGACGACTGGGAGGCCGTCACGAAGAACAACCAGGTCGGTGCCCTCGATCCTTGCGTGGCGTGTGTGCGGTAGAGGCTCACTTCACGCGTGATGCAGCTTGTCGGACTGCCTCGAAAACCTTGTGTGACTGAGCTCCTCGAAGAGTTCAAGCAGCACGTTCTATCACAAGGCACCTCGACACAGTGCGTTCTTACGTTCTTCTGCGCATATTGGACGCTCATACGGACCATCCGTCTGCGCGTATCGATATTGTACAGGCTGAAGGACCCGAAGATCTTGTTGCCGACGATCATTGCAGGGCTGCAGACGTACTTTGACCGTGCGCTGGGCGCGAACTTGCTGTACCGCTTCGAGCGACCGCAGTACGCAGAGATACGGAAAAAGTTTGTGACGGGGCCGAAGGTGCAGGTGGGGCAGGAGAAGGAGATGAGCCAGATCTATGGCGCGGAGCACTTTTTGCGCATGCTTGGTGAGTCTCATCGGTCGCGAGAGACTCGAACATGTGTTTGTATGCTGATATGCGGATGGCAATATCGTGTAGTAAGTCTGCCACAGATGGTGGCGAGCTCGTCGATGGACGGGGAGTCCGTAGGACTGTTGAGGGACTATGTGAACGAGCTATTACAGTGCGTCCCATCCTTTACTCTCGCATCTTTCCTCACGGTGAATGGGATGTGGATAGGTGGATGGTGCAGGAAAAGAACCGGATATTCGTGGCCGAGTACGACAGCGCGAGTATCGCGTACCAGAACATTTCCCGCTCATGATGATTTTGTTATGTTATTGCGCTTTTTGTGGTGTTGGTGTGTACGATATATGCACTGTATGTTTTGCCTGATATGCTGGAGTGGCAGAATGTTACCGCTTCCAGACCTGGCGAGGGAGTGCGCATGACGTCAGTGCCTGCACTGGACGCGGTCTTAAGTGCGACGCGTCGTGCTCAGCTCTCTTCGTTCTTCTCCTCCAACTGCAACCAAACGATGGCTTCTCTTCTTTCAGGCGCAACCAAGACCGCTCACCACCTCGCCACCTCCCTCCTCAGCGCCGCAGAGGCAAAGGTCGGCTCGACCATCCCCGTCAAGGTGCCAGTCAAGGAGGACGACGCAGAGAAGACGTTCACATTCCAAGGTATCAAGGGCAAGAATGTCTTCGTACGTCTCTAAGCCGCCATGTGTGCATCATCTGAGGGCTCATCCGCATACATTCACGTTTGTAGGTCGGCGTGCCGGGCGCTTTCACGGGAACGTGTAGCGCGCAAGTCCCGGGATACATCAACGCGTTCGAGCAGTTCAAGGCAAAGGGTATCGATAACATTTATGTCGTTGCTGTAAACGACGTGTTCGTTATGAAGTGAGCCGGCTCTAAGCTCGATGTCGTCATCTCGTCATGGATGCTGAACCGTTCTTTTGTGTCGATAGGGCGTGGAAAAAGCAGCTCGCGCCAGACGGCACGCGTACGTCCTTCTGATCGTCGGTGTACCCGAGAGAAGTACGCGTATGCTCACGATATGCTTGCTTCTCTACAGCGATACATTTCATTGCGGACGACCAAGGTGCCTTCGTCGGCGCGTTGGGCATGCTCTTTGACGCCTCCCCGCTCTTGGGTGCACCTCGCTCGAAGGTACGTAGCACGCGTCGTCCTCATCATCTGATTCGCTGACCACGAATTCACTGTGCACGATGTGCAGAGGTTCGTCGCTGTAGCCGAAGACGACACGATCACGTACATTGCGGTCGAGCAGAACCCGGCTGAGCTCACGGTTACCGCTGCAGAGAAGGTTCTGCCGTGGCTCTGATGCACTATGCATGAGGGGATATGAGGGCAGGCATATCTTGTGAGAGGTTTGTACGATACCTGATGCGAGAAGTCTGTGGGGTGTATGATTACAGCAACGCCAGGTCGGCGATTGTGCGAACCTCAATACTTGTATGATCGAGCTCGGCGAAATCCGTTCGATGATCATGCACGCGATTGCGTATCAGAGATATAGTCTCCAGAGAAGAAGAGAAGTTAGAAATACGTGAAAAGCCTCGCTCGCCGCTGCCTATATCAGAACGCATTGCTAACCTCTGCATACAGTCGACGCAGCAGACAGTCTATCAGAACTAGATAGACAATGCTACGCCGCACAAGACGGCCTCCGTGTGTGTCAGACGGATGCGTCAAGCACTTCGTTGGGCCGGGGACTCGTACGATATTCAACGCATGGGAACATCGCGAGGCACGGCGGTCGAACGAGCCAGCCGCGATCAACTTCCTTTTCTCGCGGCACCATCCACATTCCGCCCTCCTGCACATGGTCAGTCTTGAGTCTAAAATAACCTATGTGAGGCCCTCGCAGTATATAACCTACCCAGCGTCTCGTTGGGCGCATTGCATTACGCTGCGCTGCGCTCGCCC
Source organism: Cubamyces lactineus (assembly GCA_022376465.1). NCBI lineage: Eukaryota > Fungi > Basidiomycota > Agaricomycetes > Polyporales > Polyporaceae > Cubamyces > Cubamyces lactineus. The sequence goes on along the minus strand of JACDTU010000006.1, from coordinate 777,443 downwards.
AAGCAAATTCCCTGGCTTATATCGGTCTCGAGCTAACACTGGCAGCAAACACGCAGCAGTGGCCAGAACACCGGTATATTCTACAACGGACAACTAACTGCGATGTGGCCTTTCACGACGCCGTACCCAGAAGTACGGATTGACCAGCTCTTTGACGAGTACGACTACATCGTCGTAGGTACGTCTCGCAACATCCTTCTCACTCCGGCAATACGAAATGAGGTTAACCATCGACGGCGTATGTCACAGGTGGCGGTACCGCGGGCTGCGTCCTCGCCAACCGCCTCTCCGCACCCCAGGCCGGCGCGCCGCCCAAACGCGTCCTCCTCATCGAGCGTGGCCCCGTCGCGGACACTTGGGCCTCCCGTGTGCCGCTGTTTTCCTCGGACTTCGCGTCCGACGGGGCGCGCACGCTCCGCCGCCGCATGGAGCCCCAGCCCGCGCTCGGCGGACGCACGCTTGAGGCGTACACGGGCGGGGTGCTAGGCGGGACGAGCAGGATCAACCAGATGCTGTATGCGCGTGGGTTGCCGGCGGAGTATGAGAGGTGGGGGGAGGAGGCGGGTGTGAAGGGGTGGGAGTGGGAGGAGGTAAGGGAGTTGTTTTTGAAGTCGGAGAAGGCGGATGTTGGTGTAGAGGGGGTTCACGGTACTGGAGGTGGGTTTTGGGGGTGGTGCTATCGTTTGGGTGCTGTTTGTTCTGACGCGTGATATTTGCCCGCAGGTCTTTGGAAGAACAGGACGCATACGGACTTCTATTTCAGAGGGTTCAAAGAGTGAGTTCTTGCTTGCATATTCTTCGTACAACCTCGGATGACTCACACTCACACGCTTTGGCCACTAGAGCTGTCGCTGCCGCTGAAGATATCGGCTTGCCATACATCCCCGATGTCAACTCGCCCAGCCACCCGCCCTTCGGCTGTGCGCGACTGCACTTCACCATCGACGAGTCCGCGCACCGGCATTCGACGTACCACGCGTTCCTCCCGAAGCCCCTCGCGCTCGAGCGTAAGCGCGAGGGACGCTTGTATGTGTGCACAGGCGCGATCGTGGAGAGGCTGTTGACGGAGCGGACGAAGGAGGGCGCGTTGGTGGTGACGGGCGTGGTTGTGGGGCCCACAATGGTAGGAAAGGGCGGGAGGAAAGTGTCGAGGACGGTGAGGGTTGGGAAGGAGGTCGTCCTCAGCGCGGGGCCATTTGGGTCGCCCCAGATTTTGATGCTTAGGTGCGCAGGGGAATCTGTGCTTGTGAAGAATTATCGCTGACAGTTTTCGTGCAGTGGTATCGGCCCTGCGGAACATCTGAAGGAGCACGGTATCACGGTGGTCAAAGACCTTCCTGCCGTTGGGTCTAACCTTGTACGTGGCTCGAACATATGGTGACGGCAGGATACTCACGCATCTTGCGCTATTAGCAAGACCATTTCGGCGTGTCCGTCGGGTTCAACATCAACATGTGGGACTCGCTGCTCTCGCTTGAGAAGCGGCCGTGGAGGTTCATTATCGAGCTCGTGCGCTACCTCATCTGGGGCACGGGTCTGCTGCTCGTGCCTGTCCTCCAGCTGGCGATCTTCACGCACTCGAAGCTGTTGGACGCGCGGGGGCTACCGACGAAGACGGAGAAGGCGTTTGACGAGAAGTTGCCTGATATCGAAATCATGCCGGTATGTCTGAAGCTTTGCATTGGGAAGGAGATGACACTGACTTGAATATGTAGATGGCGTACGAGAGCAGCGACTCGGCCGTGGGTCAGTACATCCCCCGCACGGCAGGCTCGTTCAGCTTCCTCAACGTCCTTCTCGCGCCCGAAAGCCGCGGCACCGTGCGCCTCACCTCGCCCGACCCCCGCGCCCCCCTCGCGATCGACCCCGCGTACCTCTCGAACCCTGCGGACCTCGCTCCCCTGCGCGCGGCGATCAAGCTGTCCCTCCGCCTGCGCGACCGGATGCGCGAACGGGGGTATGCGATGCGCGACGCGACGGTGCCGAAGAGCGAGGAGGACGCGGATCTGGATGCCTGGATTAGGACATGTAACAGGACGACGTACCATTATACGTCGACGTGCAGGATGGGCAAGGTGGATGATGACCGGTGGGATGGGGGTGCGGCAGTGGATGAGCGGTTGAGGGTGTATGGTGTGCAGGGATTGAGGGTGGCGGATTCGTCGGTGTTCCCGTGGGTGCCGAGGACGCACACTCAGGCACCGACGGTGGTCGTTGCGGAAAAGTGTGCAGAGATGATGTTAAGTGGGCCGTAGAATGTACTCACGTTATTGGTATATTGATGTTGGACAAAGAACTGCTTGTGCTATCGACGCTTCACTATAGATCAGCAGATCTCGGCTTGAGGAAAGGGTGCTGCACGGAATGTCCCGTATTGTGAGGGTGCGTGATACAAGATATCATATCGGTCATATAGAACTACGCCTAGATGTTATCTTCCGGACCGTCCTCGATCATCTTCGCATAGTCCTCGTAGCTCGCGAACGTCGGGAGGGAGCGCAGCTTCTTCCGTTGCGCCTTCTTACTTTCCTTTTCGTCGCGTTTCCGCTTGCCCTTGTCCTGCTGCTTCGACGCGATACCGCCCCACGCCTCGTCAGCGTCCTCTGCTTCGCTTTCTGAGCCAGCGTCCGACCCGTCATAGTCGATGAGCCCCATGGGGACTTCCGCATCGAGAGGAAGCAGGTCATCCGCGTCAGAGCCTTCGGCGAGCGAGAATGCGTCGTCATCGGCCTCTGCGTCTTCATCGTCTTCTTCAGATGCTTTAGCGGCATCCTCCTCTGCCTCCTCTTCGTCATCAGAGTCAAGCGCATCGAGATCGGATGGGACGTCATCCTCTTCTTCGCTGTCCTCCATGAGGTCGTCATCCTCAAGTTCTGCAGGCATAGTCGCCTTCATCGCCTATAGAGAAGCTCATCAGATACTTGACTATCGGGTGTTGCATATGCTTGAGACGTACCTTCCAGATTTCTGCCTCCTCTGCGTCACTATCTTCCTCCTCGTCGCTGTCGGCGGGAGCCGCTTTCTGCCCCTTGCTTGACAAGTCGAACCCGCCATCTTCGCTTTCACTGCCCTCGTCTTCCTCTTCCTCCTCCGCTCGCGCCTCCGACTCACTTCCGTTATCTTCTTCGTCTGAGGGCTCCTCCATCTCGGAGTCCGACTCGCCGCCGTGTCCTTTGCGCTTGCTGACCTTCGCAGCCTTTTGGCGCTCCTTCTCCGCCTTGCGCGTGAAGTACGTGTGGAAGAAGCGCTGGTCGACGGGGATGTCCTCCACCCGCCGTTTCCAGAACCGCTCGTCGTTGACAGGCACGCCGAGTCCGGCGACCTCGCCCTTGACGAGCGTGACGCCCTTGGCGCCGTCGGAGGCTGCGGGCTGCATCGCGCTGGAGCCTTTGGGCTTGGGCTTTTTGGGGTTCTTGTAGACGAAGCGGTCGAGGAAGTGGGAGAGCGTGTTGAGGGAGAGGTCGGGTGAGCCGGTAATGGGCGAAGAAGTGAACAGTTGGCGGGCGTGTAAAGAGACCGTCGGGTGATAATGGTTGAGTAGCGGAAGCTGTGAGGCAACTCAATGAGCATTCCGTAGGGCAGAAGTAGTGGAAACAGTATGTCACGTACGAGCTCGTACATAGGCGTTGCGAATGCATGTGAGTATTGAGGGTCTCTCTTGCGGGGGTCGTATGTTGGTGCATCAGGAGGGGGTGTCGCCTTTGACTTGGAGGTGCTAAGAAGCTGCTTCAAGGAGGGCGTAGTGCTGAAGAGCTATGGCAGGCCGATTATGAGTGGACCTGCGAATGCAATGTGAAGAAGAGTACCAACCTCGCCGAGTAAGTACAAGCCACCAGCGACGAACTCGATCGCACCGCCAGCCCCGACGCCGCTGGCAAGCACTTGCACGAACCGACGCACGAAAGCTGCTGCACGCTGCGCATCGTGGTCCGCCTTCAGCGCCTTGAACAATAAGTTCAAGTACAGCGCCTGCTTGTTCGAGGTGCCCAAACGAGGGTCGATGAGTGACGCATATAGTGCACGGTAGAATCGATCGCGTAGAGACGTGGAGAAGGCTGATGACTGGTTAGACGTAGATGGCTTGTTGTCGGGAGAAGAAAGGGTGGTGGATATTTGGAGGATGAGCGTGAGCGCTTGGAGGGAGATGTTGAAGGTGGATGTATGCGTGATCCGGAACAGTGTGTCAATATGTTTTTGGAACCTAAGCAATCATCAGCAACGTTCAACAACCCGTAAATTACAGTCATGCTTACACAGCGGAGCTATCGCTGCTCAAGTGCATCTGCGCAAAAGGCAGGGCACGGTTGACACCAGTGAGGATCGCACCCATGAGGCGAGACGAGGAGTCCTCCACTTCGGCGAAGCCGGCAGCACCCTTGACCTCTTTGGCCTTCTTTTTCTTCTTGTCTTTCGGCGGGCCCTTACCCTTGCCCTTGCCCTTCACAGCCTTGCTCGACGCCTTGTCCTCTTTGGCATCCCCTTCGTGATCACTATCGTTCTCGTCACCCTTGGATCCAAGAATTTCCTCGAACATCTCGAAGTACATGTCGACAAGCAGGCGCGCCACGGTGCGATCCGCGGCTGTCGGGGTGAGCACGATCTGGTTCAAGGTGACGGCGGAGTAATACCATGCGTGCGTGTTCCAGCGTGATTGAGGGCCATCCGTCACCGCGGCATCCTTCTTCGGCTTGCTCTTCGACGAGGACGAGTCCGCATCGTCGAAACGGATGTGTTTGTTCTCGGGTTTAGTAGGTGCAGCTTGCGCAGCGGTAGTGGCTGGAAGGCGGAAAATGAGGGAGCGGACCTCGCGCACGATTACTCCTTTCATCGCAGGATGCGCTTGGAGGATTTGTAGGAGGTGGTATGATGCACGCGAACATACGGCTTTTTCGGTGTCGCCCTAGTAGGAATTCAGCTGTCCGTGTACACTGAGAGAAAATGCGCGACGCACGAGCTTGTTAACGAGCAACCGGAGAAGGTTCTGTTCCTGCTCCGGCTGAGCGCGGAGGAGGGTGGAGAGGAAGGCGAGCGTTTGTGTACGGACGTAAGTAAGCGGGTCGAGAGAGAAAGTCTCAAGTATTTGAAGGATGGAGAAGAAGTATTTCTTGAGCCAGTCTTCGAAGTACCACATGAGTAAGTGGGCATCGTCTACTTTTGGGTGAAGCAGTGGTTGGTCACGGAAGTATCTAGCATAGTAAACACAAGTTAGACTCGACAGCAAAGTAAGGAGAAATTGCTGAGGACACACTTGAGCTTCCTGCCAGGACCTCCTCCGCCCACCCACCAATCGACCACGCAACGGACAGCCTTCAAGCCCTCATCGCGTCCACCCTTCGCGCGTCCCCGCTGCGCCATCGAGCGCAAGCTCTCCAGAGCAGAGGTGTTGTGCACCGGGCTCGCCTGGACGAGCAGCGTGAGCGCGCTGAGCCGATCGGAGAGCGTACCCGTCGCGAGCACGGTCTTGATAAAGTGCGCATCGGACGCAGACTGCGTGGTGGACTGGGCCTGGTATCGCTCGGCGTCTCCCTTGAGGAGCGCGGCCGCGCGCTCGGTGAGCGACGTGAGCTGCGATGCGGACGGGGCGGGGAGGTCGGCTTTGGGCTCGAGCGGGGGCACGGCCGTGTACCACGTCGGCGTGGGCGGAACGATGTAGGAGGCTACCATTGTCGGAGAACTTGAGGCGCACCCTCAAAGCTCAGGAGGTACCGCCTGTCGTTGTGTCGGCTGGGGAGGAAGAACGAGAGTGCAGCGAGCTCGGTGGTCCGCTCGACGTACGAGTCCAAAATTCTGGCCCAGCAACTTTCATGGGCGCCTCCGACGATCACCTACCGTTTTGGTAAAAGTGATCGAGGGGTAAGCGCTCAATCTATATCGTCTTGAGGAAACAGAGGATGAAGGCAAGAAAGTGAGATGTTTGTATGCATTCTGAAACAGACAGACAACATTGGCAGGGGCCTACATGACATATACGCTACTACAGAGAAATCGTAATCGTCCGCGGCCTATCCGATGATCCTCCTACTTCGAACTCGCCAGCGTGAAAACACCTGCAAGTACCCACCCATTCCCTTCTTCCCGTCCGTTCCCTTTTGAAATCGCATGGGCATCTCAAGGAGTTGAAATAATCGTCAGTCGTACTCGCGTTGTTACGTCTTTGTCGTTGTACATATTGTCGTTGTTCTAGTGGCCATTCACACCGTTGACACCGTTCGTTGCCGATTGCGCCTCGTTGACGTTGCTGAGTGCAGCATCCGCCTTGCGCAGGTCGCCCTCGCTCAGGCTCTTCGAGCGGCCACCACCAGGGGTGCTCGCACCTGACATGACCGAGTTCGCGCGGGAGCGCACCTTCATGACTAGCGGGCTGGGAGAAACACAAGAATGTCAGCGTCGGGTTCAGGAGGTTCCGACCAAGATATATGCGTACAATGGGTAGCCTTCATCTTCGTCTTCCTGTGAGGCGGGCCAGTTGAAGCCACGGTAGTCACTCGTACCAAGAGCTTGCATCTGAAGAGCATAAATGAGTAACGCGTATGCATGGAGATTATATCGCCGGCATACCTCTTCTGTGAGCGTGCCGATATCGCCGGGGGTCGCGATGCCCGACATCCTGAACCGCGGGCTTGCGGGCACACTAATGGGCAACGTCATACGCTCCATGCCGATATCGAGCTCTTCCTCGTCGCCCTCACCGCCAGGGCCATAGAACGCATCGGGATACGCGCGACGCAGCGCGAGTTGGCGCGCCTTCGAGTACTCGATGCCGAGGTTCTTCCAATCAAGCAGAGGCGAGAGACGTTCGACGCGGTTGCGCTGGTTGATGCGCTGCCGCCGCGTCTTCTGTGTGAACGAGAACATGTAGTCGGTGAGCTGGTTCACGGAGTCCTCGACGGATTGGGAACGACGGTCGACGATGTAGATGCCTTCGTCTTGCGGGCGCTCGATGAGGTCTTGGATGAAGCAGCCGAAGCCAGACAAGTTCGTCGTAGCTGAAGGGATACCCATCTTCGGCGCAATCAGCCTTGAACGGTTCCATAGAAGCTGAAGCGCTACTCACCACTGTGCACTCTGCTGGAGTATATCCCCATGGCTCGTAGTAGCTGGGGAACACGCCAAGATGGCAACCACGCACGAACTCCTCGTAGTCGAGCCCTAGGATGGGGTTGTTGCTGTTCAAGAAGTCGGGATGGAAGATGATCTTTACGCGGTCCGACGAGTGGTTGAATAGCTGCACGCGACGAATTTGGTTGAGGATCGGGTCGTTGGCGTCGTCGGCCATGTTGTGCGTCGTTACAGGTGGTAGCATGTTGCGCTTGAGAGCGAAGATACGACGCTTCAGCAATACCTTGTCTTCGTCAGAGAGCAGGTCATCCGGAGTTGGCAAAGTCCCGTGCTCGCTGAATGGTTGTTAGAACGCGTATGTACGAGTCGTAAATAAAGACGCACCCGTTTGAGCTCATAGCATGTTCGAAGAGGCGTGCGCCAATGCGGTTCTGGATCTCAGTGACCGTATCATGAAGCTGTTTCGTGACTGCCTGGCCCTTCAGCGCGTCGATAGTGTACGAGTGTGTGGCAGCGGGCATGATGATAAAAGCGATGGCGGTGACCTTGGAACCCGATTTCTTGAGTCGGAAGTTCAGACCTGGATTGCGAGTCAGTGCGAGTGACGCCGTTTGTAGTCTTTAGAGGACGCACGCGCAAGCGACTCGATGAACATGTCGACACCCTTGTTGCGGTACTCGTAGCGACCCGCCGTGAACATCTGCAGAGCCATTAGCGCAGACTAGCGAGATTCAAAAGTGCATAACTCACGTAGAGGGTGTTGTCGAGGTCGAAATCATAGTGACCGTAAAAGTGGCCGCGGATGAAGTCGTTGATCTTCGCTTTCGCAGTCGAGTGCAGGTTCTGGAACTCATGCATTGCTTGGAACTTGACCACATTCAGGCCATTCGGTAGGACGCCATCAGGCTTGCGCTTGAGCAAGTGCTCGCTCTCGTACGCCGTGATATGCGATACGGTCGTGAATACATCGGCGCAGTGCGCCGAAGAGCGTTCAATGCAATACCGATGGTAGATACCGCGCTTGCCCGCTTCGTGATCAACGTCGAAGTACTGCAGATTGTTGTAGAAATCGACGGAACCCGCGCAGAGGTACCGACCGAGCAGAGTCGCATGGGTTGTGAATACGGTCGTGACGTCGATATGCCGCTTACGGCACAGGGGAATCGCGAGACCGGCCTGCCATTCGTGGAAGTGCGCGATGACTGCCTTGTCAAGTTGCCGCGCGACGTACTGAGTGAAGAAGCGTTAGCGAACGCGTCAATAAGTAATGGGCGGCGTGCAATTGGACGAATGCTGATAAAATGCCCTGCGCAGAGGACAGATGAAAGTGGAGTAGTGAACTTTCGGAAGACACCCTTTCAGGACTGATGATTTGGATGGTGCAATCTATGAAGTGAAGGGCTCGCACGGTTTGAAATGCCGAGCATTCTAGAGAGGCAACACCATTCTGACGTGCGATTCCTGATGGGAGTGTTCGCCCTAAAAGGAGACCCCGCGCAGAGATGGGGGGATTGTCCGGGAGGACCTTCACAAACGAGGGACACGGGTTGCTCTGCGCGGCAAATGGGGCAGAACGCGCGTAATGTTGTGTCATGAGCGCGTCGCGCGAGCAGATTGAAAGGAACGGACCATCCCACTGGCTGCGTGGCTGACTTCTGGACGGGACTGATAGCCAGCGATTGGGGAGCGCACAGATGAGAATGGGGTACCCCGCGGGCGGAGGTGTGGGACGGGGTGCATATACGTTCAGCAGCGCGATCGGGAAGCGCCACCAGCAATCAAGGAATCGAGGCCGGGTTCAGAAGAGGACGTACCTCGCCGAGGAACCAGGCAACAATATAGCCAAAGACGATGGTTTCGTTGGTTTCGTGATCGTTGGGCGGGGTGGGGATGCCTGCGAGGTTCCAGAGGTCGCCCTTCCATTCGTCGAGGCGGGAGTACTGGCTACCGGTGTCGAAAAGGAGGACGTTGGGGGCGCCTTCGATGAGCCAGCGACCGTAGAGGATCTTGACACCTGCTGCGCGCATGCTGTCTAGGGTAGCGGCTAGATGGGGGTCTTTGGGCTCCTGGGCCTCGACCTCCATGGGGGCGGTCTTGTAGGAGAGGGGGCCGATGAGGGTGTAGCGGTCGCCATACTCTGAGACTGTGACGGGGACCTTTGTCTTGATGACGGTGTAGATTCCTCCGACCTTGTTCGCGACCTCCCAGGCGCACTCGAAGAGGAGGGGGTTGCGTACGTCGCGTTTAATTTCAGACATGTTGAAAGTGGGTCGGCGGATGAGATGAGATTGGAAAGCGGAAGAGGTGGGGAAGAAGAGATGCGGGGAAAGCGCAGGGGTCGTGTGCGAGAACGGAGGTGGGGAGGTATGGAGCGGGGTGGGGGAGGAGGAATGGGGAAGGAGGAGGAGGAGGAGATGAAGATGAAGATGAAGAGGACGCGTTCGATCCACTCGCACGGGCGCTACCCCGCATTCCAGAGACGTCATTCAAGGCACGTGGCCCCTTCTAGCCTTTCCAGGAAATATTCACGCCAACATACGCCCAAGACATACCATCCACGTCCCCGACGATCGTCCGCCAGAGGCAGATCGTCCTGTGCCAGCATTACTCCGTAGATTATGCTACCCGCGCCCTATCTCTACCTAGCCAACGTGCGCGCCGTCCGAACCCCCACCTTGCGCCTTCCTATCCCCCCTTTCGGCCCTCATTCCGACCCCATCTCCGCCGTCTCTCCCGGGCGAGCCAGCAAGGACCACTTTCCGAACAGAAGGCTAATCAAACAGATCCGTGATCAGCATTCGACTCATCCGTATCCCATGAGAATTATCGCCAGAACGCACTCGAACATCGCCATGATGGTCCACTTTCGGTTGTCCGACTCCTCGAACACCAGCGACCGCGGCCCGTAGAACACCTATTTCCATGCGCACAAATCAGCACATCTCTATACTCGACCCGTATCCGAGCGGACGAACCTCGTCGTCCACCTCGTCCTGCTTCCGAGGGAGACAGTGCATGAACTTCCAGTCTGGCTTAGCCCCTCCTTCCCGGCATAGTGCCTCTGTTACTTGGTAGCCCTTGAAGTCCTTTAGCCGCTGCTCCTTCTCCGCTTCCTGGCCCATCGAGATCCTACGCGACGTCAATCAGTAGCCTACGTAGCACACGCACCTCCTACTCACCAGGTATCCGTGACGACAAGGTCGGCGCCGTGGACGGCCTCCCGTGGATCGCTAGTCCAATGGATGCCCTTGTCACACCCAAGCTGAACTACACGATCCCACACAGGCTTCGGTGCACGGTATTTTTCGTTATCCGGGCTCGCAACACGTAGTTTGTGTCCCAGACGAGGGTACGTCACTAGCATGTCGTGCAGGACGTTCGCCGAGTCGCCGACGTACGCGACTGTGAGCGGACGGACCTCCTGCATCTTGCGGTACCTTTGCTTATACGCTCCTGTAGCTTCCGGGCCAGGGTCCAAGCTGGGGTCGAAGAGGTGAGCGTTCTCATTCAGCGTCAGCAGGTCGGCCAGGACTTGAGTGGGATGCCAGAGGGAGGAAAGCGCGTTGAGGACTGGGACAGGAGAGTACCGCGCCAGTTCCTGAGCGTCGATGTCAGTCAAATTGATAAAGCGTTTCAACGTGGAAGTAGAGACGTACTTCAATTTCCTCGTGGTCTCCGACGCGGGCGAAGATGCCTTGGCACATGCCTCCAATGACTCTTGCCGAGTCGCGGACGGTCTCGTTCACTCCGAGTTGGATGTCATCCTTGCCGAGGAAGAGTGCCTGTCCACCGAGAAGGAGGGTCGCTGTCTCTGCCGAAAGACGCGTCCGGGTGCTCCGCTTGGAGAAGAGCAGAGCGATGGTTTTGTTGAAGAGAGACTGGGAGGGCATGCGCAGCTTGGGTGTGTCCTTCGACGTACGCGACTGCGGTCCGAGCCATGGCAGGGATGTGCGCTTGAGGTAGTAGGAGTGGAGGATGATACGCTGGATTTGACCCGGCGTCAGGTCCGCCAGGGTCATAAGATGTGGTACAGTCCTTGTGAGAGTCATTATGCCCTCAGTCAGTAGAGACGGAAGAGATATGTATATGTAAGGAAATGAAGGACGTTGAAAGACGCGAGTCAGGACACGGACGAGTCACCCAGGACCTCAGAACGCCTTGTCAAGCTGCAAGCAACAACTTCAAGGGGGGTGCCATGGAGCGCCCGTGTCACGTGCTCAGGCGTCTAAGGCCATTAACGTCGATTATGGGCGCCTAGCTGTCTGCCAATCAAGTCCAGTCTGCTCGCCGACGTTGTCTCTGACCGCCACTTCCTCCGGCCTTCCACCTCTCTTCCGTCCTCGTAGGCTCAGTGCTGGGCCATAGCAACGCACGGGAGCCCTGCTGCTACTGACAGGCTGAGCAGGATGGCTATCATCATCCGCAGACGGACCGTCCTCCGTGTCCTTGCACTCGCTGGCTTCGCCTTCCTCGTCAAGGTCCTCGTCTCTTCGCCTTCTTCCTCTGCCTCCGTCGCTTCTCTCTATGGCCCCTCGGATCCGAAGGAAATCCGCAAACAGAACGTTCTTGACATTGTCACTGGTGCCGACAAGCAGCTTGATGCCAGGAAACACAAATTCCTGCAAGCCCGCATGGGCAGGGACGAACGTCCGGACCTATTCACGGAGGTGATCAACGACGGTGTGCAGGACTATTGGGAGCGCTTCCAGAAACCATAGTATGTATACTCTGCGCCCTCAGAAGACTCCGTGTTAACAATCCACAGTATCCTTGACCCTGCAACGTCCCATATGGACGAGCAGTCCGTACTGTCGGCGATAGAGCAACTCCTCACCTTGAACGGCTGGGTCGCCGCTCTCTGCCCTACACTCACACGGCCATTCGGGCAGAACAAGTATGAGGACGCGTATGAGGACCTTGCCCGCCAAAACAATCTCTACTACGTAGGGATGGTCATCCATTCCGCTGACCACTTCCTCGTCGACCAGCTCGCTGTCATCGTGCAACTCGCCAAACGCCTCGGGCCCTCTAACATTTTCGTGTCCATGCTCGACTACGACTCTTCCGACTCGACGGAGACTCTGACCGACCTGTGCGAGGCTGTGCTTACTCTGCTGGGTGTCCCGTTCCGTATCAGGCGCATACCTGGCATGACAGAAGACCCCTCCGCCGCATACTACCCGCTCGAGGAGGCTTATACCCGCAACCTCGTGCTCGAGCCGCTGCATGAACTCTATGAGCGACGCAACATCAAATTCCACCGCGTCATCTGGCTCAAGGGCTTTACGTGTCCGAATGATATCCTGGAGACCATCAAGGTTAGTATCGTCAATGAGGCCGCTATGGTCTGCGGCATGGATTGGGCGGAGCATAATGGCTTCTTCATCTTCTCTGACCGGTGCGTATTCCTCGCCATGTCGTTCTGGTTATTTCCGCGTGTCACGTTGGTGTGAGGACGGCGCGACCACGCTGCGGTGTTGTGCATGAGCTCCGCATTGGCTCCTCCGTAAGTCAATGCGGATATTATGTGGTCAGACGATATCCGCAAGTATCTGACCTCGCTACATGCGCCGTCCTTTATTGTATCATCACTCTTTGGTATGCAACATACTGATTTCGATCATTAGGTGGCGCACACGGGATATCAACGGCGACCAATTCCGTCAATCCAAGTCTTCAGCCATCTCAGAATCCTCGCTCACCTCTGTACCTCCTCGCGACACCACCAGTGCTCAGCGTTACATTCAGCATCTTCCTTTCCAGGTCTTCTGCTGCGAGTCTGGCACGCATGTCGTCGACCCGGCGCAGTCCTACTACGCAGGCATCGCCTATCGTGCTGGTACCGATTACTTTAACACGACTGCGAGCCATGACGACATCCCTGAGCGCGACCCTGAAGCACCTTGTCTCGACAGTACGCAGGCATGGTTCTGCCGGGACCTCTGGGTGTGGAAGGCGAAGGAGGGCATGAAGGCTTTCGATCCTGACGTGGCAGCAGCAGCCGCCGCCGAGACCCCGCGCCAGCAGAAGCGCGCGCCGGTCGAGCCTGAGGAGCTTGCGCCCCGCCAAGCAGACAAGCCGCAAGACGATGCGGACGCAAATGCCGGCTCAGATTACGACGCGTCTGATTTGCCTGCCGTTGACCCGCCGGAAACGTATGGGGATGCAGACACACCCCGGCTAACCATCCCGAACGCGGTCTTCCTCGCTGCGCGGATTCTGGTGAATCCGCGGTGCGTGACGACGTACGCGGGAGTGTCGCATACCCAGCTTGCGCTGGATCTGTTCGGTCCTCCAGATCGTGAGGAGGAGAGGGACGTTGGGAGGCAGGATGTGTTGGATGAGTGGGAGGGTGCCCCTGATAACTTTGTGTGTCAAGAGCAGAGGTACGTGGTCGTTGCCTTTTTGGAGATGTTGATGTTGATCCGGCGAACAGAACGACTGGTGGCAGACGAGCGGCAAAGACGCAGAGGCGGATGTCTTTCTCGATTCATCGGGAGCTTGAGGAAACACTTTCGTCATAATGTATGGATTTCAGTACGGGGTACAAAATTGCTATTAGTATATGATCAGCTAATGTGCATAGTTATTTTTTGGCCTAAGATTGAATGTGTGATTGATTGCTGCAGTTACGGCAAGCATCACAACCTTTGGGAACCCTGATAAAGGTGTGGACTTCTTGAAATTCTGCATAAGGGTAGGCTTTTGAAAGGCTTGTTTTTTTGGGTGTTGATACCACAATTATATTCGGTCATTACTTGCATTGGTCAGGTACCATAGAGCTTAACCATCTGTACACCAGCATCATTTAGACACTCTTATTTTTCATTGCATTTTTGGGTCCTCATGCACATTTGACACCCTCCTATCACATATTCCTTACAACCCATGAGCTTTAGTAACCCCAACAATTAAGTGTTCCTAGATCAAGGCAGAGACTTAATTCCATAACCCATGGAACCACCAAACATGAGTTTCACAATTTAGCTAATACATATGATTCTTTGAGAGTTTTTGACTGTGCATATTTGTACCTCAGACTATCTATAAGTCAAATAGTGATAAACTCAGATTGAACATATTCACTGGACATTAAGTCATGAGATAAAAGAAGAGTGACTTCATATTCCAACTATAAACACTAAACTGTGGCATCTCCAAATACTGTAATTATTTAAATTTTAACAACATTGATATATGGCCTCCAATTGTTGTATTAACTAGCAAATTGTCATGTGATTTAGCAAAAGTGTTGTTGACAAAATTCTAAGCCTAGAGGGCTGGGGGGTGACCTGTAAACCACACAAAGGAATCTTGAGCCTGTAAGTGAACAACAACTAAGGAGCAGAGGTGAAGAATGTTCTCCTAATGTACTAAGAGAAGAGTGCAATGAGTAAGCAAAGAAAAGAGGCATGTGATCCATCAGCAAAGTGGTGCACAAATATACAAAAGTAGGCAAACTCTGCCTACTGCTGCAAATACTGCGTAGCACTGCAACAAAACACTAATTGCTTGAAAACCCTTGAGCACCCACTGGAAACCCTACCCGTGCATTGAAAACAGCCCCTTTCAGGGCAACCATTGTCAATGATCAGTAGTTTATGCAATGCTGTGCAGAGTTTGACAATCTATAGCCTACATGACGTGTAATTTTGTATTCTTCAGGTCAGGATTGATATTCAGTAGTAGGCAGGACATGCTACACTCATGGGGGCTATGCATTTAATATATAATATTTTGAGTGTGGGGGCAGCGTCATACAGATGTCTACTACTCTAAATCACAATGTAACCTACTGCAATACTGGTCCAAAGAGTGAGCTCACCATGCAATTAACGGAAATCCTACAAAATGTTGATATCTATTACTATTTAGCAAAAAAAGTATTCTGCCAGGAATAGTACTCACCTACCTGGCATCTACCTAGTATAATGCATGGATGGAAGGATCTAACCTAATCTCACTTGTACTATTCAGTATTACCCACTGACTTACCATTTTGGCCTAGCAGGCGACACAAGATTCATGACATACTATTAAAACTCATGGGTGGGTCTTTCCCACCTGTCCTCAAGTACCCTGGACCAGGCCCTTATTGGGCTCAGTGTACTTGTAAGGATGGTGGATAAGAAAGACTTTCCCACCAGGCACCCAGACCCTGAACGTCTAGGGTGCCATATGCTCACATAGATGATACATGTGTCTTTGATAATCTACATGGATGGTGCAAGTAGCTGTGTCCTTTGCTTGGTTTAGATGGTGCTTGGTGCACGTCCAGTGTGGGTATAGTGCTAGTTGCACTAAATCCTTATACTCTCCCCTTCAGACCTGTGTACGGTTTGGATAGAAATATTTACAGCCGCGAATATAAGCAGCATACATCTGGATACTACAGTCATGGCTCGACAAGGCCATGGCTGGGGATAGGTGAAAGAAAGGGTGTGACATGTCCCAATATATACATTTTGTGTCGAGCGGACTATTAGTGAGGACGTAGAGTACGAACGAGGACGACGAGCGGGAGGCTCGTGTCCGCCTGTATTTATACTCGTCAGTACCTACTATACAAGTTAGTGGTCGCAAACTATCTATCTACGGTAGGGCGGGGACTCCAGCGCTGAGTAAGCGCAGCGCGGACGAGGGATCCCGAGGCGGCGCGAGAGGGCGCGCCACGCTCGGCGGTGTAGACATTCCGACACTCCCCCTCGATGCCGAGTGTCAGGCGTTCATGCCCATGCGTAACACGAGCATCTTGAAGCGCGGGCGAGGGAGAGCCTTCGTAAGCGCGTCAGCGATGTTGTCCTCAGATGCGCAGTGGGTGACCGTCACCTCGTGAGAGGCGATCCGCTCGCGTACGAAATGATAGTGAATGTCAATGTGCTTCATACGGGCGTGTGAGACCTGCGCGTTTGCCAACGCGATAGCGCTCTGGTTGTCGACGAAGAGGGTGGTCGGGTTGCCGGGCGCAAATCCGAGTTCGGCGAGCAGTGCGCGCAGCCACACGATTTCGGAGGTTGCGAGGCTGGCTGCCATGTACTCGGCTTCCATCAATGACTTCGCGACGGTGCGTTGCTTGCGTGAGGACCAAGAGATGGGGCCACTGGCGAGGAGGAAGATTTGACCAGATATGGAGCGTCGGTCGTCCGGGTCGTTACCCCAGTCGGCGTCGGAGTAGCCGATTGGCTCGAGTGCCGTCGTCGAGTCGTCGCGTCGGTAGACGATGCCGAGGTCGCGGGTACCCTTGAGGTAGCGGAGCACGCGCTTTGCTGCGGTGACATGTTCGGGCGCTGGATTGCTTGAGTATTGACTGAGTTGTTGGACAGCGTGGGCGATATCCGGGCGCGTGCCGATGGCGGCGTACATGAGTGAGCCGACCATCGCCTGGTAGAGCGTACGGAGTACGGGATTTTCGGGACCGGCGTGCGCGCGCAGACGGACGTGCGGATCGAGCGGGGTGTCGACTGGGTTTGCATTGGCCATGCCAAAATGCTCGAGGACGCGATCGATGTATTGCGATTGGCGGAGGGCGAGTGTGCCGGCGGCTTGGTCGTGAGTGACTTCGAGGCCGACGACTTGTCGAATGGGGCCGAGGTCGGATAGCTCGAAATGCTCAGCAAGTTCGCTTTTGAGGGCCTCGGTGACCTGGCGTGATGATGTGAGGGCGGTCATGTCATCGACGTGGACAGCAACGATTGCAAGCTCGTTTTCGCGCCGGCGGATATAGACGCACTGGTCGGAGATCAAACGCGCAAATCCAAGTTTCTTGAAGACTTCGTCGAGCTTGGCGTTCCACTCGTGGCCGGACTGCTTGAGTCCGTAAAGGGTAAGTAGGAGCAGCCAGACAGCGGAGGTGCCGTCTTCGTACATGGGCGGCTGCCGCATGTAGATCTCCTCGCGCAGCTGGCCGTTGAGGTAGGCGCCGACAATGTCAATGACTTGAATGTCGAGACCAAGGAGGGTGCCGATAGCCAGCAAAAGGCGGAGGATCTCGAGGCGAACAACAGGGGCGAACGTCTCAATGTAATCGACACCAGGGATCTGTGTGAAGCCTTGAGCCACGAGGCGTGCCTTGTACTTGGTGATTCGTCCGGTTGAATCGCGCTTGATGCAAAAAACCCACTTGCAGCCAATGGGCTTACGGTCGGGCGGGCACGTCGTAAGCTTGTAGGTGCCGAGCCGTCGGAGCTGGTCCATCTCACGATCCATCGCAGCCTTCCATTCGGGCCAGTCAGGCCGTGACTGTGCTTCCGCGAGGGACTGCGGGTCATCATTGGCGTTAGCGATGAAAATGACATCTTCGTCTTCTAGCGCGAGTTCAGCAGTGGCGGCGGTGGCGGCAGCAGCTTCGGGGTCGGGATCTGCCTTGGGTGTGGGATTGGCAGGCTTCTGGAAGCGGGGCGCTGGCTTACACGCGTCGGGGTTGTTGAGCTTGCGGTAGTCAGTTGTTGTGCCAGCACGCCGTGTGCTGCGCGAGTAGATGGGAATCTGAGATGGGGATGGCTTGACAGGTGCTTGGGGAGTCACTGGGGGAGCAGAGACACGAGGGGGTGTAGCCGGGGGCTCCGAAGGGGGTTGCTGCTGGGTGGAGTTCTCCCCCTCAACCGCCGGAGGAGGCACGGAGGGAAGCTCCCCCTCAAACGCGTAGCCAGTCTTGTCGAAGATGACGTTACGCGATGTGATGACTTGACGTGTTGCGGGATCATAGATGCGGTAGGCGCGAGACTCTTCGGAGAAGCCGAGGAAGTGGCATGGGCATGACTTGCGAGCAAGCTTGTGCCAGGTGGTGTCTTGACGGAGCACCCAGCACACAGCACCGAAAGGGCGGAGCTGAGAGACGTCGGGCTTGCGGCCCCAGAAGGCCTCGTACGGAGTCGTACCAGGGAGCACACGTGTCAGGGAGCGATTCTTGAGGTATATTGCATAGTTGACGGCTTCAGGCCAAAGTTTGATGGGCAAGTTAGACTCAAAGAGCATTGCGCGTGCGGCGTTGAGGACCGTGAGAAACGATCGTTCAGCGATGCCGTTTTGAGCGGAGGAGTGAGCAGCGGTGAGTTCGAGGCGGATGCCATGCACGCGGAGGAAGCTCTTGGTGTGACGGTTGACGAGCTCCTTGCCGTTGTCGACACGCACAGCCTTGAGGCGGGTGTTCTTCTGGGTCTTAAGGAAAGCACGATAGCCGCGGAATGCTTCAATTTGATCCTTCTTGTCTCCAGAGAAGAAACGGACTGCGTAGCGCGAACGGACATCAGTGAAGAGGGTGAAGTAGCGCTCACCATGAGCGCCGCGATGGCGTGCGGGTCCCCACATGTCGCAGACGGCAAGATCGCCGATCTGCCCAACACGAGTGAATGACTGCTTTGGGAAAGGCTCACGATGTTGCTTGGCTTCGATACAAGCACGGCATTGCTCGCTGGCAGGGACGGACTCGTCGACATCCATGCCAATGACAAGTTGCTTTCGGGCCATGTCACGCAAGTACTCATAGTTGAGGTGTGCGAACGTGCGGTGCCAGTCATCCCACGTGCGTCCATTTCGCACGCTTAAGGCGGCGTCGTAGTTAGTAGTTACATGCAAGCGGTATAGACGGCCGGCCTTGGTGCCAGTCATGATGAGCGAGCCATGGGCGTCTCGGATTTCGACAGTGTCACCTCGGAACGCCACGTTCGCACCGGCTTCAGTGAGGCGCGCAACGGAGATGAGGTTGTGAGTGGCAGATGGGACGTGGGCGACGTTGGTGAGAGTGAGCAAGGTGGGACTGCCGTGGTCGGAGCGAGCGAGAACGGGGACAGAGCCTTGGCCGAGCTGGGCAATACTGTAGCCGCCGACGCCTTGAATGATCTTGTTGGGCATCTCTGTGTAGTCGCGGAATTGGACACGGTCGCGGACGACGTGGGTTGTGGCGCCGGAGTCGAGGTAGTAGATATCGGGCTGGTTTGCAGCGAGGGCAGTGTCGGAGGCGTCGGGGGCGTCTTCAGCAAGCCAGATGGTGTTACGACGAGCCTAGATCGGTCACAGTGAGCGACGTCCTAGGGATCGGACCAGAGGTCTCCAGTAGTTCGAGTCGAGTAGAGGTTCAGAGGAATAGGCAATGGATAACCAGGTCGAGCTGAGGATCCCGAGTGGATCCTCCGGTCTTAAATACAGGAAAGGAGGCATAGACACGTCAGCGCCACGTAGGCGCCACGTACCGTGAGAGTCCAGTATAACTACGTAGAGTCAGGGCTGGGAATACAGGTGATGTGGCGATGACGTGGCAAACAGGATAGGCTAGGAATACAACAACCGTGGAATCGGTGGGAACGAGGATGACGTGGCACGGGAAAGGATGACGTGGTGTGGGAAAAGATGACGTGGCATAGTGGGAGCACAAGGAGGAAGGAAAAGGAAACTTCGTGACCGTGACACAGTGAGCGTCGTAACATTACCCCCTTCGTATGCTTCTACGCTGTTCCATCAGCGGAATATCCAGCTCAACTCGTGAACCGCTCGTCCATGTCTTCTGGGCGCAGAGGGCACTCCCACGGGTGATGGCCAGGGGCGGTGGCGCGACACCAGACACATTGCCAGTCTCGGCACCACAGGTATTCGTGATCGGGCGACCCACAGACTAGGCAGCTGCGGCCAATAGGGTGGAGGGACGGCGGGGACTCAGGTCGGGCCGGCGAAGCGTCCATTGGGGCGGGCAGGTGTCTCTTCGAGGTCTTACGTTACGCTCGTCGGGGGATGGATCCCGGGGCCGACGGCTTCCCGCGAGACTCTGGTGTGGAACAAGGGCAGATAGGTCCCTTGGCGTCGGGCTTCGCCGGGCACTCTTCTTGCCGCAGCTGGGAGTTCTCCTGGAGGCGGGGCCGCGTCGTTGATGACCGAGGCCAGTGGCGCCATCCTTGCACGGAGTGCAGGGAGTTCGAACGTTTGTATGAGGAAGTTCCTCCATGTGCGCGTGGTCCGGCGAGCCGTCGGGTGGTGTTCAAAGAGTGTCTTGCCAACCTCCGTAACTCGTGGGCATGGTGCCCGACGTTTTCGAGGGCGCGCGCCTGCCGTTCTGCGATGTCGTAGTTCGAGACTTGCCGTTGCTCCTCTTCTTCACCAAACGCCTCATGAAGAGCGTCTAGAGCGTCCTCTGCGATGTCAGCTGCGTACAAGGTTCCCTTCCAGTGCGTCCAGTTCCCGTTGCTCGTTGTAGAGGCATCGGTACTCTCTAAGGAAGTACTGCAAGCCTCGCTCGGTGGCATTGACGACTGAGATAGGGTTGGTGAGGAGTGCACGGAGCAACTGATTGATGTCGGGGTGCCGGGAGTGGTCTACCAGATGAGAGTCTTCGACACCAACCGTGCTGAGGTCCGACGTCGAGGAGGCGGGTGATGGTGACCTAGAGGTGTATTCCGGTGGGGGCGACGAGAGGCGTCTGGCGAGTGGGGGAGGAATGGGTAGCGGCTGTTGGTTTTCCTGGTCGCTTGCATTGTCGTCAGCGACTTGGGTGCTATAGAGGGGGCAGCCCATTCTACTCGTCCCAGCTGGAGTTGTTGAGGGTGCGGTTGGCCTGGTCAAGCTTGTCGTTTACGGGGTCAGAGGGTCACGGTGTTCGAGAGCAACTTCGAGGATGTTAGTGGCGAGGCGCAGGTGAGTGGCGATGAAGGCAAGGGCAAGGAGGTAGCCGAGGGTCATGCAGGTGAAGAGCGCGATGATCATAGGCTTCACAATCCCCACGCTGATCAAGATGGGTAGTCACGGCTGTGGAGAGTGTGCTCGATGATGCGGTTGAAGAGGTCGCGGAGGATATACCAGAGAAAGAGGAGGGTGATAGCGAGGAGGGTGAGGCAGTAGATGGCGAAGAGGATGGCGAGAGAGAGCATTGCAGATTACAGCAGCTTCTTCGCCCTTTTATACCGTTGGAGGATTTCTTTGGCGTTCGGAATTAGAGCGGACTCGGGTTCCCATGTGTTCTCGGCGCTGGAGTAGCCTTTCCACTTGATTTGGTAGCGGATTCCGCCTCGTGTGGTCTTGTGTCCGACGATCGCTTCGACCTCATATTCTTCTTCTCCGTCGATAAGGTCAGGTGGTGGCCTCGTGTAGTTCGGTCCGTGGGTGTCGTTTTCCTTGTATGGGGTGAGGAAGCACGCGTGGAACACGGGGTGTACCTTCCAGTGTTTCGGCAGCTCCAGCCGATAGGTCACGGGTCCGAGGACCTCGGTGATGACAAAGGGCCCTTCCCGTTTTGGTGCAAGTTTCTGGGATGCGTAGGCGAGGTTGAGGTTCTTCCCTTCGAGCCAGACCTTCTGTCCCTTCTTGAATTGGACGAACTTTCCCTTGAATCTGTCACTCATGACGTGTCGGGCTAGTTCGTGAGCTGCTAGGGCTTCGTCCCTGGCCTTCTGGAGGTTTGCCAGCCGTTCTTGTACTGTCGGGGCATTGGTCTTGGGGTATGCGATGGGAATCAGCGTCGGTTCATACCCCATCATGAGATAGAAGGGTGATGCATTTCGTGCCGAATGGATCCGTTGGTTGTGTGCAACTTCGGCATCAATGAGGTGTTCTGCCCATTCGTCCGGTCGACCTTCGCAGAATATTCTGAGGTAGACTTCCAGTTCTTGATTCACGCGTTCGGTTTGTCCGTCAGTTTGCGGGTGGTAGGCGGTGGATGGGGAGAGTGTGATGCCCAGGAGTTTCCCTAGTTCGCGGGTGACGTTGGACACAAACTGTGGTCCTCTGTCGGATATGACCTTGCTGGGTAGTCCGAAGCGTCGATAGACGTGCCGGTGGTAGAGCGCCGCTGTGCTGATTGCATCGATCGTCTTCTTGCATGGTGCGAAGATCACCCCCTTCGTAAGGCCATGGTCGACCACGACCAGAATACTATCGTAGCCGTGGGATTCGGGGAGATCGGTGATGAGATCCATCGTGACATTCTGGAATGGCCAAGTAACATCGTCAGCGGGGATTGGTTGTGGGGGCGGGGTGGTCGGGTGTGTGTTGGGCTTGTTCTGCTGGCATGTAGCACAGCCTTCGACGTATCGGGATACCATGGCATACATGCCGGGCCACCAGTATGACCGTCGTATCAGTTCTAGAGTCTTGAATTTCCCAGGGTGTCCGGCTGCCGGGGAGTCGTGGTGTTGACTGATCAGGTCTCGTCGCAGAGCTTCGTCGGCCGGTACGTAGCATCGGTTCTTGTAGAAGATTAAGCCATCTCGTTCTTGCCAATCGGTGAGTGCACTTCTGATCGGGGGTGGTCCGTCGTGTCGGATGGCGGCAAGTGCGTCGCAAAAGAGTCTGTCTTGCGTGGCCAAGTGTCGGAATCTCGGTGCCAGTCGGGTGTCCACTAGTCGTACGAAGAGGTTGTCAGGTAGCATGGTTCGTTCAGTATTGTCATCTTCTGATCCTTGTCGGTGATCGGGTCTTCGGGATAGCGCATCCGATTGTACCATTGCCGTGCCGGGGGTGTGTACGAGTTGGATGTCGAACTGGGAGAGAAAGAGGGCCCATCGTGCTTGTTGTCTGTTCAGTTGTTGCGGGTTGCGCCAGTAGGTGAGGTTCTTGTGGTCGGATAGGATCGTAACCGGGTGCCCTGATCCTTCGAGGTAGTGTCGCCAGGCCTTCAGGGCTCGAATGATGCCAAGTAGTTCTCGGTCATAGATTTCGTAGTTCCGTTCCGCTTCGGTGAATCCTTCGGATAGATACGCACACGGGTGCAGGTCGCCGTTGGCGTCTCGTTGCCGGAGTACTGCCCCTGTGGCCCATTGCGAGGCGTCGGATTCGACGACGAAGGGTTTGCTAACGTCGGGCATTTGCAGCACGGGGGCCGTCGCGAATCGTTGCTTCAGCATGTCGAAGGCCTTCTGGCATTCCGTTGTCCATTCCCATTTGGCGTCTTTCTTGGTGAGCGCGTTGAGCGGTCGCGCAATCTCCGAGAAGTGGTCGATGAATCGTCGGTAAAAGTTGCCGAATCCAAGGAATGATCGAACATCCTTGACGGTTGTCAGTTCTGGCCAGTCGAGTATTCCCTTTATCTTGATAGGGTCCATGGAGATCCGGTTCTCGCTGATGATCATTCCAAGATACTCCACTTCTGGTGCGTCGAATACGCACTTCTCTAGCTTGAGGTAGAGGTCGTGTTCTTTGAGTCGTTCCAGGACACGTAAGGTCCTTCTTCGGTGTTCGTCCAGGTCTGCCAAAAAGATCAGTATGTCGTCCATGTAAATCACTACCCATCCTTCGTTGATCATGTCTGCGAAGATCGCGTTCATCATAGCTTGGAAAGCCGAGGGGGAGTTCCGCAGTCCAAAGAACATGACCATTGGTTCGTATAGCCCTTTGCTGGTTCTGAAGGCAGCCTTCCATTGATCACCGTCCTTGATACGGACGTTGTTGTATCCCGATCGGAGGTCCAGTTTGGAGAAAACCTTCGCTCCGCGCAGCTTGTCGACCAATTCCGATATGAGCGGTAGTGGGTACTTGTTGGGGACGGTTCCTTCGTTGAGATATCGATAATCTTGGCAGGGTCGTAGTGTTCCGTCCTTCTTGCCGACGAAGAAGAATGGGGATGCCATCGGCGAGTTCGAGGGTCGGATGTAGCCTTTTCGTAGGTTCTCCCGGATGAATTCTTCCTCGGCTTCGAGTTCCTTGGGCGTGAGTTGATATCGCTTGAAGTCCTTCGGGGTAAAGCCTTCCTTGAGTTCAATGGCCAGGTCCCAGGGTCGTGATGGTGGGAATCGTTCGGACACCTTCTTTTCAAAGATGGCGGCATATCCTCGGTACGGTTCGGGGAGCATCTCTTCAAAAGTCTTCTTCTCTTCCTGTGCTTGGTGCTGTTGTGCGAGTGCCATTGCGGGGTTGACCTTTGCCCGGATCCAGACGTTGGCTGCCATTGCAAATTGAAGTCCTTGTGGGGCTCGTCGGATTCTTCCGATGGTGGGTCCAGGTCCAATCTTCGTGGGTTCGTAGTCGTGTTCCGTGGTGAGGGGGATCCGGGTCGAGGCATATCTCCGTGCCATTCTGTCGCGTGCGGTGCTATCATGGCTTCGTGTTCTCCGCAAAGATAAGCTATCAGCAGATCTTGGTCATTGGGTTCTTCCTCCGGGTGCACGTCGGAGAGGGTAACTCGTTCGATGTTCTCGTAGATTGGTTCTTGGGTCGATGCTTCCTCGGTCACGTCTTCGTCTTCTTTCTCTGTTTCTTCGTCCGGTTCTTCTTTGACTGGCTTGGGTCTTCCGGTGAAGGGGTCTTGATCTGGGAACCACATTGCACGCAGATGTTCCACAATTGTTCAGTTCACCCGGGCGGGGTTGATATCGAGGGTCCCTTTCGTGAAGTCGATGTTGGCATTGACGCGCTGCAGCCATGGCAGGCCCAGGATGATTGGTTCCTTTCCTAGCGACGTAATCAGGAACCGCACAATGTGTCGGTGGCGCCCAGCTTCAATTTCAAGGACTGCGCATTTCTTGATATCGCCTGCTTCATTCCTGGTTCCGTCAGCGTTGTATACTCGGATCGGGGCTTTCAGCGATTTGAGCGGGAAGTTGTGCTCTTTCGCAAACCTGTGGTCCATGAATACTTCTCCCGCTCCCGTGTCGATGAGGGCTTTCGTTTCGACGCTTAGGTCCGCGTGGATAGATAACGGAATTCTCATAGACTGTCGCGAAGTCTGCGCTACTATTACACGGCGGACCTTAGTACGCGGTCGTGACGTCGAGACACGCTGGTTCTTCAAAAACCCTCGTTGGAGAAGCTTGCGAGGATTTCCTTCGCGTCTTGGTCTTCTTCTAGCCCCTTCAGAGCGGTACGGATCCTTGCTGCGATAAGCTGTTTCTTGTCAGCCGCTTGGCTGTCGATGGATTTGATGTCTTCATCATCGTCGCTCTCGTCTTCTTCGACCCCGGTGATGCGGGCCTTGGCAGCAGGCTTCGTCTTCTTACGGTCGTTGGTTCTTCTGTTGGGGCACTGCCGCGCTAGATGCCCTATCTGGTGGCAATTGAAGCATCGTCCTTCTCGGTAGTGCTTCTCACGTTCTTCGGTCGTCATCTTGTCAACATCCATGGCGTCAGGGTCGCGTTCTTGCGGTCGGGGTCTGTACGGCTTGTACGTAGGTCGGAAGGTCGAGGTCTTCCCGTCGTATGCTCTTCCCAGGTGATACTGCTGTTCGAGAGTGGAGGCTCGGAGGTAGAGTTCGCTGGCATCCTTCGGTAGGGGGTACATCCCGAAGATCTTCTCTCGAAGGGGACGGTTGAGTCCAGCATAGAAGAAGTCGGCAATGACTTCGAACTCTGTGATTCCGCATGGCGAGATGATCGACTTAAACTCGGCGATGTAGTCTTCGACTTTCTTGCTTCCTTGCTTCAGGTTTCGCAGCAGTACACGGGCGCTGGCCTTCTGGTCGATGTCGTCGAATGCTTCCAGTAGTTGCTTCTTGAAGTCGTCCCATGTTCCGTAGTTGGGTTCGATACGTTCTTCGCCTGGTCTTCGGTTCTTGTTCTGGTCGGTTGCCTGCCATTCTACGTCTTCAATGAAGGTGCGGGCCCAGGTTCCGGCGGTGCCTCCATTCATCAGCATAAGGCAGAAGACGATCTTCATTTCGTCAGTGGCGTAGGTCTTCTTGTTCATCGTGAGGTAGAGGGAGCATTTCTGCAGCCACTCCACTACTTCGCCCCGCTTCCCTGAGAACTCTGGGGGCATCTTGAGCTTGATCTCGTTCGTCTTTTCTTCAGCCATTGTGGCTTCGGTTCGGCCTTCGGGTTCGTTCGTAGTTCGGTTCGATTCTTCTTGAGGGGTCTTCCCTACGGGTTCTGGTGCGGCTTCGCTTCCCTCCGGGTCGTGGTCGTCGTTCGAAGTTCTTGTAGCGTTCTCGCTTTCTGGTTCACTCTCCTCGAGTATCTCCGCTTGAGCTGGTCTGGGAGTAGTGAAGTCTACCGGGGAAGGTTGTTCTGGTTCTGTTCTCGGTTCCGGGGTGGCCGCTGGTTCCTCCGGAAGTTCGTCTCCAAGTGATATTTCGCGGTAACATCTTCGGTAGTCGGGGTCGATGTCAAGGCAGTTCCGCCAGGTGAGAGGGACTTCAGTGAAGTGCCAGGACTTGTTCTTCCAGAAGACTTGTTGCCCTTCGTAGTAGACTAGCTTGGCTTCCTTGTCAACCGCAAATTCTTTCGGTATCGACGCCGTGTTGTTCGGTTCGGGGCCGCTCCGTCTTGAGCGGGTGTCGTGTGTCGAGATCTGGGTAGATCGACAGGTTCTGGTGAGCTCGACCTAATGTTACGACGAGCCTAGATCGGTCACAGCGAGCGACGTCCTAGGGATCGGACCAGAGGTCTCCAGTAGTTCGAGTCGAGTAGAGGTTCAGAGGAATAGGCAATGGATAACCAGGTCGAGCTGAGGATCCCGAGTGGATCCTCCGGTCTTAAATACAGGAAAGGAGGCATAGACACGTCAGCGCCACGTAGGCGCCACGTACCGTGAGAGTCCAGTATAACTACGTAGAGTCAGGGCTGGGAATACAGGTGATGTGGCGATGACGTGGCAAACAGGATAGGCTAGGAATACAACAACCGTGGAATCGGTGGGAACGAGGATGACGTGGCACGGGAAAGGATGACGTGGTGTGGGAAAAGATGACGTGGCATAGTGGGAGCACAAGGAGGAAGGAAAAGGAAACTTCGTGACCGTGACACAGTGAGCGTCGTAACAGATGGTTCCCATGACTTGGCGGGCAGGTGTGTCGCCGTCGGACTCGCTGATTTCTTCATCGGCAACATACGCGCGGGAGTCGTCGTTGCGCGTGCGCGGGCGTGAGTTGGTCGAATGCGAGCGTGAGGAATCTTGATCACGACGAGGGCGGCGTTCGTATCCTGAGCGTTGGCCGGGGCGCGGTCTGCCAGAACGACATTCACATGCCCAGTGGCCGCGCCGGCCGCACTTGTGGCAGGTCGAGGTTGATTTGTCGACGGTCTTCAGCGCAGTTTCGGGTTCTTCATCGCGCTTCGTACAGCGGTCTTCTTGGTGGATGCGAGCAATGAGCTTTGCAGACGTGAGGCGAGGTGGCTGGCCATTGGAGGAGATGACGTCTGAGGGGTCGATGGCGCGAATGAAGGGGTCCCAGGAGTCAGGGAGAGAGGTCAGAATGACCATGGCGAAGTCAGCGTCGGTGACGGTTTGGCCCAGAGCATGAAGCTCGGACCTGTACGAACGGAGCTTACGGAGATGCTCCTCGATATCTCCTCCCTCGGGGCATTGGGCGCGGAAGAGCTTTCGTCGCACTTGAATGATTCCGATCGGGCCGTTTTCTTGGAAAGTTTCAGCGAGAGTATCCCAGGCCTCTTTGGAGGTCTTCGTGTCTTGAGCGTACACCAGGACGTCCTTTGCGATGCGGAGGCGGATGGCACGGAGAGCCTTGGCATCCTTCTTGTGCCACACAGGTTGCTGGGCTGGGTCGGCCGGGAGAGTACATGTGCCGGTGACGTACTCCCAAAGCTCGAGCTCGGCGAGGATGTCGGCCATTTGGATTCGCCAGGTGTGGTAGTTGTCACCGTTGAGCGGCTCGATGCAGTAGCTCGAGGACGAGTCGTCGGTCATGGCAGAGTGAGAGTCAGAGTCAAGCGGAGATTAAAAGGCAAGTAGAGTAAGCGCGGGTAAGGGCGAGCGGTACGGTCAGAGCCAAGCAGGGCTCATAACCTGTCGAGCGGACTATTAGTGAGGACGTAGAGTACGAACGAGGACGACAAGCGGGAGGCTCGCGTCCGCCTGTATTTATACTCGTCGGTACCTACTATACAAGTTAGTGGTCGCGAACTATCTATCTACGGTAGGGCGGGGACTCCAGCACTGAGTAAGCGCAGCGCGGACAAGGGATCCCAAGGCGGCGCGAGAGGGCGCGCCACGCTCGGCGGTGTAGACATTCCGACATTTTGAGTAATGAATATAAGCTCCTGACTACTTGGTTTTAAACACCAAGGGAGCGTGTGAGGGTTTTTGATTTGAAAGACGTGAAGCATAGCATCTATATCACCTTAAAGTAGTGAGTAGGCAGTAAGATGGTGAGCCTTACTATCCAGGGAGTTGCTAGTTGCAACTCTGGATGATTGAGAATAGTATGCTGCAAATAGAAGCAGCTATGTGTTACAAATGTACAATTGGTGGGTCATGAACTTTATGATTTGTTATGGACTTGTGCTTTATTCCCTATACAATACAAATATGGTGGACTCTAGGACTGTAGCTATAGTTCTTTAGTCCAGGAATGTTCTTGTTTCAGCTAGGACTTTTAAGCACTTACTCTACACTTACCATATAGGGATGCACAGTCACTTCTGCACAGCTGCCTGCTGTTACGCTCCGTGCTGCAGCCCCGAGGTCCAAGCCCTGAACCCCCGTACTCCGTCCTTACTCTGCATTACGTACTCTTTTCTCCTGTACTCTGCTCTTCCGTACCCCGTACCCCCGACTCCATTCTCCGTACTCCGCACTTTGTACTCTGTACTTCAGACTTCCCCTGACCCCATGACTTACATGTCTCAGATAACCCCTTATGGCGCTACCTACATGAGGCTTTGCTTACTAAGCTATCTGCGATATCTTACCTCTTGGCAAGCTACTTTCATACATTCGTTCTACTCCTTCGTATCATGTACATATCTTATTGTTTCTATCAGGTTTTTGACTTAGTATAGATACTGCCCCGGAATGTAGTAGCTACTCAGTTTAGAAATCTCATTATAGCCTCGTCTTACTGGCCTTCTAGTCTGTAGTCCGACACTCAACCCCGACCCCCTAGTCTGACCAACCTTCGTTCCCTTCCTACCCTTTCCTCTGACTCAACCCCATTCCCAAGTCCGACCTCTGACCCATCAAGTCCATACTCTGTAGTCTGCAAATAGAGGACACCGAGTTGGAGCCTGTGCGTTACTAATAGTTTTGCGAAAGTCCTCACACAGTGCTAGTCCAACCTCTGGTTGTACCCCGACCCTGAACTCCATCCAAGTCCCAACCACTGGAGTTGTACCCCCGGACGGCATGGTCCTAACATATATTCCCAAACTCGTCTTGTCAGAGCTTTCAAATGAGCCCCTAACAAGAGGGAATAGCCCAGTATTGGGCGAGATAGGCAATGTCTTCTCCAAATAGGAGAGGACCTCACTATATCTCGCATATTTCACCCAGAGCTCTGTGGATCCTCACGGTATTGTGCTCATATTAACTGTAGTTATGCCTACAACACATGGAATACATCTCCAAGAGAGATGGGCACATGATACAGGGCAGGGGAGGCAGGACATGGCTCAGCCACACCCCACCTTCATTGCCCTGTATCTCAGCCATTTCTCAATGCCTCACTATGGTTTTAACATTTCCATAAAGCTCATATGGAACACTTTCCAACGCATCCTTGACAAGAGGGAATGGGTGGCAGGGTGTAGAGCTGTGCCATTGTCGCAAATTTCCAGATCGGGGGATGAGCGCTCAAAAGTGTCATAAGCGCAATAATTTCAGGGCGAGTATTATGAGCAACACGTAACTTGGTAAGTGCCAGGGTTTCCTTATGAGCACTTATCAGGGATCGAGATCGCCCCTCCGACGTCCATATTTGTTAGCCAACTGCTGACCTGCTGACCCGTCTTCTGACTGCCTACTACTCTTCGTTACTTACTCGATTTCTTACTACCTACTACTCTTACTTACTCGATTTCTTACTACTTACTACTCTTACTTACTACCCTCTATTGAGTTTGTGTTTTACTACTATCTTAGTTTTGCTTTCGTCATCGACTTGATTGATAGATGTGATATCTTATCTATTGCGATCTATTCTAATACAGATGATCTATTATCTACTATCTACTATCTAATAGAATTCCTTGCCATTGCGAGGCTCGAACCGGCGAGCTCTCTAAGTCCAACCCCACCAGTGCGCCACAGGCTGACGACAAAACCAATACACCACAGGGGCTTCACATACATAGGACACTTGCTTTACTTGTGCTGATACGTGTTACAAACGTACAATTGGTGGGTCATGAACTTTACGATTTGTTATGGACTTGTGCTTCGTTCCCTGTACAATACAAATATGGTGGACTCTAGGACTGTAGCTATGGTTCTTTAGTCCAGGAATGTTCTCGTCTCAGCTGGGACTTTCTAGCACTTACTCTACACTTACCATATAGGGATGCACAGTCGCTTCTGCGCAGCCGCCCGCGGTGCACAGCAGCACTGCCACAGTGGTAGTAGATTCAACTAGCGCTGACTACGAGGTACCGGAAAGTCCTTGAATACACTAGAACATTCCTCTCTTTACTCTCTGTACATGTATATAAGAGGCGACGCCCCAGAGCGACCCTCAGCTTTCAGTTGAACTCTGAGATCTACGAGCTTTCAGTCTCTTCGCGAATTACGAACTTGGATTGCTCATTAACTCACTTTCAACTGAACAAGTTACTACGCACTTATCTTCGAAAAGCTAGGGCTAGTAATTGAATAGAAACAAGCTCTCTATTCATTGACGTCTTAAGGCTTGATAGTTTAAGAGTCACGCTCGAAAGCATAACAATACAAAGTTGTCCTTATCAGTCACTGATAAGGACTTCTGAGGGACACCGGGGGCACCGATCTGTGAGATAAGTGGTTACATTGATATTATACCGTAATCACTGGCAATATGCAGCATGGTGTTCCACCGAGTGTACCATGCTAATCAAACTTGAAATGTTATGCAAAAACCACGTTACATGCTAATTACATCTTGAAAGACCGATGTAACTAGCATTAGACAAAGGTAGCACATATGGTGTTACAAAGAACCACATTTGACATCTAACTATCGTGTGTTTCTCGTGTAACGAGCAGTTCCACAGGCCGATGCCCCCGGTGGGACTTACACCACACTTCGCTGAGGGATGCTAGCACTTTATGTCGGACTGCCTCGCATGGACCATCATCCGTGCCCCCAAATATAATGATTGCTCCAATATGAATGTATGAAGCTTAACACCGTACATCAGCAGGATTCACCGGGACATGTTCGCTCAGTTGTGACACATGCTGAAGTACCCCGTGTGCTGTACTCGCACTTGCAGACTATGTTCAGGTCAGATTAGCGGTAGAGGAAACCAAAGTAAGATGTGGCTCATACCTGCATTATTCAACCAGATAGGTAGGGGAATTGCTCTCCTTCCGATGCTCTCGGCCACTTCAGTAGTGGCCGGGATCGAGAGGAATTGACATGGCTTATAGAGATTAGGTGTCTTGACAAGATGGCAGAAGACCTAGTGGCAGAAACTGTTTGAAGAGGAGACGGGTGCGTGTTTTCTAGATGTTGTCCACAAGACCAGTAAAGGAAGACATATAAGCACAGTGATAATGAAAGGGAGAGGCAATACGAGACCCAGGAGGTGAGATTGGATGTGGACTGGAGAGACGCTTGGAAGCGCTAACGATCAGCCTGATTGCCTTATCAGGGGATAACATGCCTGATGAGGTTTCGCTGAGTATCATCACCTCTGGGGAGGATCTGAACGATTTTATCAGCGCTTATTATCTTCCGAGCGGAGCTACAACTAGCTTATGATTCGGTCATCAGCCCAGCCACCTTATAAGCGGAGACCCAAATTTGCGACAATGGTCTCCTGCAGGACCAGGCCAGCTTGGCTCCCTAGCCTTCTGACTTGCTCAATTCTTATCTGTTTTGCGCCAGAAAAGATTGAATTGATAGCTGACTGTTTCTATAGTATACAAAATTCATTTGCGCGTCCAGGGACATGTCAATGCAGAGCAGAAAAGGGGGATCAGTGTGTAAGGGCTCAGTGCAACTAGCACTGAATCCACACTGGACATGCACTGAGCACTATCCATAGCCAAGCAAAGGATGATGCTAATTGCGCCATCTGCGTAGATTACCAAAGACATGTACTATCTATGCGAGTGTACAGCATCCTAGACATTTGGGGTCTGGGCACCTGGTGGGTAAGTCTTTCTTACCCACTATCCTCCTAAGTACACCAAGCCCAATACGGGCCCGGTCCAGAGGAATGGGTGGGAAAGACCTAACTGTGAGTTTTAACACTTTTTTTACTCTTCTGAGAAGCGAACAGCAAGCCCTACTTGGGCTCGACATTACACATTGAAGCGTCTAACCCACCCGTAAGGGAAGGATACTACTCAGGCCGAGAGCCTTTGTAGGTCGAGGCCTGCTGGCAGGGGAGAGGGGAAAGGACGCGAAGGAGAGGGGAGGTTGGAGTCGGGTGCCCTGTGTCTGGCGCGAACCGTAGCGAAGCCTAGGACCAAAGGGGATGAGTAGAGAGGGTTGGCTGGCCTTTGCGAAGGGCGCGACACTGGCAAGAGCGCAGGAAAAGGGTTCGCGGATACACCGGGAAGGAGAGAGGAGGAAGGGGACCAGAGGAGAGGAGTGGGGGCTGTCGATTTCGCAAATGTCGCGGAGTTTCGCAGATTTTTGCAACACGCGGTTTCGCAAACTTTTCGCGAAGTCTGTCCTTGTGGCTTTGCGCCGTTTCGCAGCTAAGTGGTTTCGCAGATTTTCGCAAGGTCGTCGTGAGAGTTCGCAGTTTGCAGTTCGCAGTTTGCAGTTCGCAGTTCGCAAGTTCGCAGATTTCGCAGGTCGTAAATATCACAAGTGAGAGACCCTAAGGGTATGGGGGAGAAGGGAATCTGTATTGTCCAACCTCGCAAAGGGTACAGAGATGGGAGAGGATGGGAGAGGATGTCGCAGGTTTGCTGGATCGGAAGGGAAGGAGGGGAGCACTGCTAGCCTTGCAATCCACAGGCTTCACGTCTTCACGTCTTCGCGTCTTTGCAGACTTCGCAATTGCAAGCTTCGCAGGTTCGTGGTTGGCAGGTTCGCAGCAGTCGCAGAGTATATAAAGGAAAGGAGGGGAACGCAGCTAGCTTTTACACAAACTCCCACAATCCTGCAGACGTAGCACTCGCAACTTCGCACTCTGAACTTGCAGGGTTTTGCAGGTTTTGCAGGCTTTGGGGATTTGCTGTCTTCGCAGTTCGCAGTCGCAGGGTTCGCAGTCGCAGGGTTTGCAGTCGCAGGCAAAAGATTCGTAAGGTGTCAAGTTATAGATTAGCAGAGGACGTGTGTACAGAAGAAGGATTGCAGCTGAAAGACTCTAGCAGTAGTGAAGGGAAGTGGGGATGTGTCGTATGGTGGGGGAAGGGGGCCCAGTTCTCTGTCTGCCAGCTCCAGGAGGGAGGAGCATACAGGACTTGACTCTGGAGGGGGGGACGCTGTGCTACAGTCCATCAGGTCTTGGCGAGGCCACCTGGCCTTGTCGCAAGGCCGGCTCACTGCGCGGCCTCTCCGCAGCCTCCTATAGGCTCTGCTCTACCTCTTGCGCCATATGGCGCCATTCCGCATTGTTTCCGTCGGCCAATACGGTCCGTAGCTGGGCACAACACATCCGCGAGGGCAGGGGGAGGGGAGTGCAGATCCACAGGAGTCCAAGAGCGCAGGCGCGAGTGCTCCAGGTGTGTGCAAAGGGTCCCGCAGACGTGCAAAGAGTTGCGCGAGGTCACGACTGGCAAAGGTGTAGATGAGACCGCCGCGGAAAGGAGGGGAGACACCGCAGCGATAGCCCTCTGCTCTGACTCTGGACCGGCACCATGCGCATCACCGTGTGAGTGCACTAAGTGCACCGCAAGGCTAGCAAGTGTGCCACTCTCTAGCACATCCCTGTCGGCTTGAGGGTGGCTTGCAAATGATGTAGCGCCATCTTCGCTGACTTTCACTGGCTTGCTATAGCCTGTTGAGGAGGGTAGGCAGCTCGCAAGTGATGCAGAGTGTTCGCGGGTGAGGTGGTGTCTTCGCAGGAGAAGCAGTGTCTTTGCGGGAGGAGTAGTGTGCTCGCAAGGGAATAGGATGTGTTCGCGTGATGCGCCAGACCAGGATGGAAGAGAGATGCAAAGGGGAAGTCACTGAGGGGAGTTGCAGGGTCGCATGAGAGGGAGCAGAGGCTTCGCCAGACGGTACATTAGAGGGAGAGCCTTCGCGCGAGGGCCACTAGCACAAGAGGCAGCTGGAGGGCGCAGTTAGCGAAGGTGCGAGTTTGTTCTTCTGAGCCTAGGCAGGCAACATGCGCATCAACGTCATAGTGATAACTCCCCAATCAAGCAACCTACCTTCTGTCTCTAGACATGGCATCTAGGGATTCTCCTACAGGAGAGGGGCAACCATCACAGTTGTCCCCAAAGACAAACTGTCCTCCTCTTGCACCTACTGCCACGTCAGCGCCAGGTCTGAGTATGTCTATTTCCTCGCAATTAGCAGGGGGAGCCTCGACATTTGAATTACTGCCTGGTAACAGTGCTCAAACTTCAAGGAAGCTAACACCTCTGGCTAGCAGAGCAGCCAGTAAGAGTCAACCTAGTAGTTGCATGTCAAACCATTTGAACGCGAATGGCAAACAAGGTAAGCAATGAGCTACTTTGCCCAGAGTGTATCAGACTCCTCCAGAGACAGTTGAGCCTACTGAGCAAATAGCTTGGGCAGAAAGTCACCAGTCTCATGTGCCAGACGACAATGGACGACTGCAACAAGCAATTGAGTCCATCCAAGTATCGTGAAGGCAGTCAGAGCAAGGTCTGCAAGCTAGGCAGAAGGCCGTGCTTACTGGCTTATTGTGAGAAGTGCGAGCTCAACACAGTCAACTCATGCTGCAAGTTCAGCAAGTGGAGGAGAGGTTCACGGCTGAAATTGAGGTGGTACTAGCTACTACCGGTTTAGCCTTGGACTGGGACGACAACAGCCATGATAATGACGAAAAGTCAAATCATGATGAATATGCAATGTCTGCTCGGGATGAGCAATAGGTGGACAAATTAGTCTAACCTGACAATCAAGAGCAGTCTGACCGTAACAAGGATGGGCCCTGTCAATTTGTTAGTGGAGTGCAAGAAGCACTCCATAGACTCAATTCAGGACAAATGCATCGTCTACAAAGTGTGGGATTGGCGGACGAGGAGCACTTAGCTAGTACTCCTCAAACCAGCCCTTCATATCATTTGGCCAGTGCTCATTTTGAGTGCACCAAGGAGCAACAAGCTCCTTGATGAAGTGTTGCATTTGATGGGTTAGGTCCTAGCTCCATGCCATCAGTAGAGGACTCACTAGGTGTGGATCCTCAACCCTCAGCGTCGAGAGGCCTGGCGTACAGGCAAGTGCTGTGGACTTTGCCATCCACAGGACCAAGTGCCTGGGGTCCTAGGTGGACCTCAATGGCACCTCACCTTACAGCACCTATCCCTGGTTCAACAGAACCACAAGAAAAACTCGCGTATGTTGGCCCCATAGCCAATGTATGCAATGGTATAGGAGTCCAATGACTCCTTACCATGATAGACAAACAAGTGGGAAACAATCTCATTGATGATCCACACACTTATTTGAAGTTAGCTAAGTTGCCAACTGCACCAGCCTACAAGGCCAAGGATGATGCCAACAAGTTTGAGGTCTGGCTACAAAGCCTCCTGGAATATTTTAGCATCTTACACCTAACTGGTGAAAGGTTCAATAAGGACTGACTCTGTTTGATCGGTAATAGTCTGGGTGGTGAAGCAGCCACCTGGTTCTATAATACTGTCAAGGCACCAGCATGTGAGAAGGCCCATTGGACATTCAAAGAGGTCATACATATAGTGTTGAATCTTAGAGAGTGGACAGACTGACAAGCCTGAGCTAAGTCTAGAATGGATGTAGTCCTATATGTAGCAGTGGCCCACAGCTATAACAAGGCTCTTACGGTGCAGTGGTAAACTGTGGTGGCCTGTAAAGCTGTTATCAGTGTGAGGCTCTGGGTTTAAATTCTGCTTATGGCAAACAGCTCAAAATGCGAGAATGGTATGAAAACATTTATGGCAATGAACCGTCTCGTGAACGGATGTATGTATTCTATGTGATTGGGCAGAATATCAAATGAATACATCCATATTACATCCACATGTATAAGTACCTCAATTGTGGTTGTGGATATTGTCAGCTAATTGTGCACTAACATGGGGTAATGGCACTAATTAAATGACCACATTGTAAATTGTTACTAATCAACTAATATTAACTATTAGTGGGTAATTAATAACAATTAGGATGATGGCCTTGGGGGATTTCTGCTAATGGTATGAGTCTGAACAAGAAGACGTAGTGTCTTCTTTGTTCAAAGAGGAACTGAAGTTCCATGGTATGCATGTGGCTGCCATGTAGGAGATCAAAACTGATCTCTTGCAAGCTTACATCATGGCTGTTCAACCAGAATGGAACATTCGTCATGCGTGGCTTTATGACACCAAAGTTAGATATCTAAAGCACCCTAAAGACCAGCTGAGATGCAATGAGTGTGCTCAGTGTACACTGTGTGCCAAGATACCCATCAACAGTATCAAAGCATTGGTGCTATTCAATTCGGGATGTACAACCAATTCAATGACACACAAAATGGCGTATCTGTGTCAGGCAGATCAAATAGACCTAGCTGAGCCCATCGGTCTCCAGTTAGAAACCAACAGCAGTAGAACGTGCATCAATTTTGGTGTGCATGCTACTATTCAAATCGGCCTACTTAACACGAGCCACTACTCTGATGTAGTGGATATCGGCTGCAACAATGTAATTTTGGGCACCACATTTTGTCAGAAGCACAATGTAGTGCTTAACTTTGGTAACAACACAGTGACGGTAAATGAACAATCAATTAGATTGATAAATCCATCAGAATATGAGAACCAATGTCAATGTCAAGAAAACAATGTTCACAAAGGAATGATCATTAAGGTCGCTCTGCCATTGAAAAAGAACAAGGCTCTGGTGGAAAAGGGGAAGAATACTAGTGTGTATTCTGCACTGGCAGTATCTGCAACATAGCAGAGTGTGGTGCTATCCACAAAAGTGGAACCCTCCCAAACGCACCACATGACAAGCAACTTAATGTCCTCAGGAGGGGGAGGGGATAGTGAAGCAGCCATTAAAACCTCTGTATGACATCAAGGTCAAGTCAAAACAGACTTGGCCCTGAACCCCAGTCAAAATTAACTATGGGTTTATACGGTTCGTTCCGTGCGGCTCTGTGAAATGCCACATATTGTGGAGTGCATCCGGGCCCATCTGGTCTGATACGATGCAGATTCACACAGTTGACATGCGTTGAATCAGACCATGCTCGAGACGTGCTCAAACATGCTTTGCTCGACCGTGTTTGGCTCATTCTGAACGTGTTTGGGCTCGTCAAGCAGGTGTTTGGTTTGACAACCATCTGCTGTCTGGGGTCGCTTGCTTGACAACACTCGTGTTTGAAACAAGGCCGCACTCGTGTCTGTTCGTTCCAACATATCCCCTCAGCCAATCCTGCGACTGTCCGACATGCCCTTCTTGTCCTCAAGCAAGCGCCTGCATTCCGTCTTAGCTATGGATTAAAACATTGATGTCAAAGCTCCCTCGCATTTCTCCTTCAGTGCAGCGACATCATCTTGAAACTCGACGAAGTCCCTTGTCTTTTGACCACCATCATCTTGTCCTTCATGTGATGTTATCCTTGCTTTTGTCACCTACTCTGCTTGTTATGATATAATTCTCGTAGCATCTTTTGTACTCACATCAAGCTGTGCAAATTCTCCAAGTACGTAGATTCATGGTGTTATGGCTTGATGATTGACTTGGAAAACTGACTATATGTGCTCAGTTGCCCTGCCAGAACACGTTGGAGTCTCGCACCAGGTGAGTTTTGTGTTCTATTACTATCTCCACCTGCCACAGCTTTTGTCTCACGGATGGTCCTTTGCTCATCCTAGCAAGCACATCCCAAGGCAAGGCAACATGCAGTAGGGGGGTGCAGGCCAACAATGCAATGGGTAGGGACGGGATATGTGCAGGTGCGAGAGGAACGAGGGATGGCATGCTGTCCGTGTGCATATAGCCGGCAGGCTACCTTCATATCTGTACGGATTGGATTCTATGGGTGGCAAGCCCATGTGTGTATATTAGTACAGCTACATTGTGCAGAATGGAACATATATTCACCTTTTCTGAACAGTAAAACTACATGTGAATACGGCTGGGTATGGGTGCATATGCGTGTATATGGGGTTCCCAATTAAGCTTTGCTATTCTGCAGGAGCGGATATGCACAGATGCACGCATAGATGACCAACACCATACCAGAATGCCCCGTAAAATATTATGCCCCAGTGCACTTTTTCTGGTACCATACGGGCGTGTCCGTGGATCTGTAGATCCTGGATGCAAGCATAGTGTCCCATAGTTAATTTTGACTGGGCCTGAACATTCACAAATGATTCATGCCAACTAGGCACTCATTGACAGAACCCAAGAGAGATCGTTGGGGTCAAGGAGGCCCTTTTGGCATCAACAAGATGCTCAATTGAATAGCAAAAGAGCAATGGGAAAACAAAATCATTAGATGAAGTCACGTAGGCTTTGTCCTTGATGAGAAAGGGGAGGAGCTAATTAAGCTCCGATAGAAGTGGTATGCAAAGACAAAGGGCATCATGTGTCCTCCGCCCAATGAGTTGCCCCCATATAGGGAGATGAACCATTGCATCCTGCTCATAAATGAGCAAAAGAAGTACCGCTACCACCTACCTAAGTGTGTGGACATTGTCAAATTTGCTCTGATCAAGAAGATCAGACGGTACATAAAGGCAGGATGGTGGTGACTAGTCACTGTGGAGCAAGCAGCTCCCCTACTATGCATAGCCAAGAAAGATGGGAAACTACATACCGTTGTCGACGCAAGGTGACATGCACGAAAGTTGATCTAATAAAACCAACCTCCCACTGAAGTGACTGGATTAGACATTAGATCAAGAACACTCCATGTCGAGGTATCACGGTGACGACTCGGACAGCGCCCACGCAGGAAGATAGACACTCATATATATAGACTTGCATGTTCGTACAATTGTACCTCAGTCGGTGTAGCTCACAGACATCAGGTCTTTACAGGTTATTGGCCACCACACCCTGGTTTGATCCCCGTAGATCTACCCCTGGTGCCTTACCGCTCTACTCAGAGTCTGAGAACACCCCGCACCCACAGACACGTGCATATACCCAGTTCTTTCCATCTCCTCTCATGCAGTACCCACTCGCTCTCTCTCCCCTCCATTGCCTCATTCTCTTTTTCTTTGTTCCCATTGTCCTCACTCTTCACATTTTCAGCATGATGAAGCAATCTCTGCACGAGGCTGCCATCATGGATGCTCTCAAATCCACGATTGGGTCCTTGGCTTCAGCGCATGACGTCACTCTCGCTGATCCCAATCTGGCAACTCTCTTGCTTAATTTGCCTACCCCACTCGCGACGTCTTCCGCTGTCCGCCAGCGCATTCCAACTGTGATACCTGCCCCCAATCCTGACCCCATCGTTCATTATACAATCCCTTCCAACCTCCTAGTCAAGTTCTCTGAGTCTGATCTCCTGGATCTCACTCAGGGCAACTATTGTCGCTGGCATCGTCAGGTTCTAGATATTCTCTCCGTCGCTGGTGATCTTGCCTGCTACCTTGAACCTGGCTACATCTGTCCGTCTTGCTCAACCTGTGCCGCTGACGCCTAGACTTGGGAAACTAACGATTATCATGTTTGGTCCTTTATTCGCTTGCAATGCTCTGAGGATGAGCTGGAACATCTCTCTGACAGCTCTCTTGATGCCTCGCCTTCCGCTGCCACCTTGTGGTTCTTCCTTCGCAATCGCTTGTGGTTCTTCCTTCGCAATCGCCATATCAACTGTGGCCCTCATGCACAAGTCCTTCTTCTTTGCGACGTTCTACGCCTGCACTTCGACGTCTCCCAGCCTCTTGTCCCACAAACTCATGACGCTATCCGGCTCTGTTGTCAGGTCGTCGGCATGGGTCCTCTTGAGGCTGACTCACTTTCCAAGGTCGCCTTTCTCCATATGATGCGCGACACTCTTCCCCATTTTCAACACTCTATTGCTGACGGTCTTGCAAACACCACTGTTTCCACTCCTTACACCATCGCCAACATTGTCAAACGTCTTGAGCTCGAAGATGCCTTTCGCAAAGAAGAGAAGCCTTCCTCATCGTCCGCTATGGGCCGGACCACCGACATCACCATGTCCACGCAGTCCAGCTCTGGCCAACACGTCCCCATTCTCTGTAGCCACTGCAAACGTAAGGGTCACACCGCCCCCGACTGTTATCAATCCAGTGGTCCAATGGAAGGCAAACACACTGAAGTCAAAGCTCGCATCGCTACTCGCCACGCTGCTCACCACACCAATCACCCCAAGCCTGTGTCGCAGTCCACCAAGGCTGTCTACAATGTGCAAGGTCAAGTCTACTACATCGCAGAGTCTACTACTCCCATTCCCGTGTTGTCCGCCCCGTCATCCGAGACTGCGCATTCTGCCGTCCTTCTTCTGACAACGCCTTCTTAGCTGCCCTCCGACTTCATTGACCCCTCTGGTGCTCTCCCTGGCTGGCTGGCATCCTTAGACTCCCACAACGATGCTCTCTACGAGGCTTTTGTCGCTAGGCCTTCTACTGCTGAGACCCCCCTCGCTGCGCCTCTGCGTGTCTCACTAAACTGGGATGCTGACTATGTCTTTGCTGCCACTGAAGTGGTGTCCAACCCTTTCCTCTTTGACTCTGGTGCCTCTACGCACCTGTCACCTTACCAGTCCCACTTCTCTACCTTGCAGCCCATCCCTCCACGTGGCATTCAAAGTGTTAACGGCAGCATTATCTACGCCACTGGTGTCGGTACTATCCGTCTGTCTGCTGGCCACAACAAGCATCTCATCTTAGACCAAGCGCTTTACGTCCCCTCTGCCACTGTCCGTCTCATCTCTGTCCATGCCCTCTGTGACAGCCCCCATGCCTACTGTGTCACTTTCGCCTCTGATGGTGTGACCATCAGTCCCCCCAGCAGCGCGATCTTCTTCACCGGCACTTGTGTTGGTCGTGGCCTCTATGCTTTGTCTGGCTCTGCCTTCCTCGTCAACTCTGCGCTCGCTATCTCTCATCCCCCCACTTTGGAAACGTGGCACTGCCATCTGGGTCATGCGAACTACCAAGCGACTTACTCTGTTGCCTTGCATGTCCGCTCCTCCGGTACGCCTGTTGACATTTCCTCTGCCCTCTGAAGTGTGACACCTGTCTCCTCGGCAAACAGACCCAGACGCCTGTCCCGAAGGTGTGGGAGGGAATACGTAGCATGGAGCATGGCGCTACCTTCTACGTCGATGCAGCCAGTTCTCAGTATACACATTCCGCTAGTGGCAATGTTTGTCCCCTCAACATAATAGATGACTTTTCATCTTATGGCTGGACTTTCCCCCTTCCCTTGAAAGCTTATTGCGCCCCTGCCTTGCGTGATCTCATTGTCGCCTATCGTGCAGAAGGCTGTCCTGTCCACCGCCTCATCATGGATAACGGTGAGTGCCTCACCACCGCTCTTTAACTCACCACTCCCTACACCCCTGCCCACAATGGGAAAGTCAAACAATTGCATTGTACCTACATGGGTAAGGCCCGCGCCATGCACATCTCATGTCATGTTCCCAAAGACCGCTGGGACAGATTCTACTCTACTGCTTGTTACCTTACAAACCGTACTCCTTCATCTTCTCTTCCTCTTGGTGTTACCCCTTATGAGGTATGGTTTGGTCACCCCCTCTCTCTCTCTCATCTTTGCAAAATCGGATGTCGTGTTTTTGTTCTCCTTCAGACCCATAATCCTAAACTCCACGTGCGCTCCTTAGAGTGCCTTCTTATCGGCTATGGTACAGAATCTAAAACATACTGCTGTTATCACCCTTCAACTTGTCGCGCCATCTCTTTCTATCACGTCTCTTTCATTGAGTCTCACAAATCCTCTCCTCATCTCCCTCAATCAACCTCTACTGCACCACTGACTCCTTCTCCATCCTCTTCCTCTGTTCCCCCTGCACCTCTTACCCCTTCTTCCTCTTCCCCTTCCGTTCCAGATTGGCCGGACGATCCCGTCTTCACCCCTTCTATTCCCCACACCGCTCCCCCCTGTTCCTTCTCATCTTCTCCCTTCTTCCCCACCTTCTATCACCGTAACCTCCTCTTCCTGCATTGATACCTACTCTCTCCCTTCTTCTTCTCTTGTCCTCCCACCTTCCCTGCCTCCCTCCCTCCCTGCCGCGCCTGCTGCGCCTCTCCTGCCTTCCACACCTCCCGCGACCCATGTGACCATGTCACCAGAGTCCCCTTCTCCCCCTTCTCCATTGTTTCGCGCCCACATGTGCAAACCATCCACCCATGCAGCCGCCGCTGCTGGTCTGGACTTTGTCTCCCGACTTGAACGCACTGTCACTGACTCCCATGCGAGTGCTGTTTGCGTTGCCGCAGATTGAGCTGCTCGATCTGTCTGCATCCCAACGTCCACCATTACAGCTGCATGCATGTCTATCTCCACCCAGTACCGGAGAATAAGCAACATCAACAGGAGGATAGTAAGGTCTTCCTCTGCCCGATTCCTATGATATCAGACAAAGGCAGTGTAACAACAATACGGTACATGACCTCACACCATTCCCAGACCAGGATCTGATCCGGATGGACATTGCTCGAGCTAAGTATTGCTCGAAGAACAACTTGTCCAATGTGTATGAACAGATACACATAGTGGCTGAGGATGTGTGGAAGACGGTGTTTGCCACTCCTTGTGGTACATTTGTGAGCGAGGTCATACAGCAAGGCAATATGAATACCCCATCAATGTTCCAACGCCTGATGACATCAGCAAAGTTGCAAATGTCTGAGAGGTCTGATTCAGACCTCTCAGACACATTCAGATGTGTTCAGAAACCATTCAGAGCAATCAGACCGTCTGACATCAGAGAGTGCATTTTGCTCATTTAGAGTCTATGCTGACCTCTGTAGCAGGAGTTTTTAGACACAGCAGATGGGTTCAGAGGTATGAGATAGGTCAGAGCTAGTCAGGCATGGCAGTACTTGGTGCATTATGGCTTACGATGTATTGTACCCATGGTGATACTAGGCTGTTCAGAACACTGGCGGAGACCTACTATGCTCCTGGATGTACATACTCGCTGCAGTCTCTTGTGAGTGACATGCCTTTGACACTTTTGGGGTTTCAACATACTGAAGTGCGTGTTCAAGAAGGCGATCAAACCAGTGTGTCCTATTCAACAGGTCCCCAGCTGCTTGTTCCATCCAAAACCCAGTAATGCCTCTGGCTATGTGGGATGAAATATGTGGTTGCAGAAGACCTTTGGGTTGCCCATCGTGGTACCATTCAAATGCCTGCTGCACCTTCTCATTTCTTGTGAGCTATGATTCTTGAATACAAGTGATTCACTCACTGCTGCTGCAGCTAGCACGACAGCCCCGCAAGGGTATGTGATGTCTGCAACATCCATCCTCTTTGAGAACAGAACCCTTGATACACTTCAGGTGATATGCAACGGTCTTCAGCACATATTTTGACTAGAGCTGGTCGAGTGCTTCCTCCAGCTGCTCGTATTGGGGTTACAGTATGGCAGGATATGACGATTGTGGTTTGAAGTATGTACCTTTAATGTATCTGGTCTGCCCCACATTGCCTCACTGCCTCTCTGGATGGCACATTTGAGCCATGCAGCTTGTCCTTGTGTGCTCTGCTCAAAGCCAAAAGTTCTGTGTCAGCCTGATCTGCAGTGATCTCGGTGCTGACTGTTTATTGGTGATCTTCTGTATTGTCTTCCACCAGTTGTAGCACTGTTGCTGGCACTAAAAGGTAATGTGGTAAGTATGTAATACAATGGTAAGTCAATTGTGCGGACACACCCATTCATATATTGGATTGCCTGTTGCAAGTGTGTAGTGGTGGGCTGGGAAGACATTGTCGAATAGCCTTTGAATGAGTTGAAGAAAGGTGAACTTGGGAGTATTAAGTGACCATGGGTCTTCCTGCATCCCTATGTATCCACAAATGGATGGTATCACCTTCTCTTTGATATCAGGCTTGACCCACTTTGGCAGTGTGTAGTACTTGTACCTACCATGAGTGTTGCCATTGCCACCATTGTGGTTGTCATGATGGTTGTCATCATTGTTGTTGCTGACCTTGGGCTGCTTGTGCGGCTGTGTGTCCTTTCTGGATGACACCACTGCACCCTTGTGCTTTCTTGTGCCGCTGAG
The DNA here is from genome assembly GCA_022376465.1 of Cubamyces lactineus. Lineage (NCBI taxonomy): Eukaryota > Fungi > Basidiomycota > Agaricomycetes > Polyporales > Polyporaceae > Cubamyces > Cubamyces lactineus. The sequence continues at coordinate 733,244 of JACDTU010000006.1, read as the reverse complement.
GATCTCCTCCATGTCAGAGACCTTGTAGAATTCCATGCTGCTCTATAATGAAGGATGTTAGCTAGACAACTGAAACCAATTAATGCTACTCACCAGTCCCTTCGTGATAGTGCAACCTTTGGGGTGACTTCCCAACACTTTGGCCCGATCAATGTGGACGTTGACATTGTCAAAGCCACCCATAGTACTGTCGCTGAGATGGTCTTTGACCTGATTGTGACAATATGGCCGTGTTGCTGCAGCCTTGGCCAAAGCTGAAAAAAATCAGCTCAGTCAGAGCTGTGCCATCTCCAAAGTAGGATGTGCATACCATATGAGCAAGGCACTGGTGAGGCAGATTTTGATGCCACTGAAGCCAGAGATGGCAAAGATGCTCTTTGCTGCTGAAGGCGATGGCAACAGCTGGTACTAAATGTATCTGTGGCAGCCAGTATAGTCTATTGGGCCTTCTTGGGTGCTCTGTGGTCAGTAGGGTATGTGGTCAGTACACTTGCGGCCAGAGTATGATACATACGGTGTGCGAGGGGTGTTGCTAATGTCGGTTATATCTGCAATATCTCGATGCTGCGTCGGGCTGGTGCTGACAGTGTCTGGAAGTTTGCGGATTGCATGCTGGGATGCGAGGTCACCACGAACCGTGTTGTGTTTCATTTGGCACTTCTAAGCTTTGGTCGGCTTCTAGTGGAGGTCAGCATGCATGCGTGTTATTATGAGTAAAAATGTACCCACTTGCCCTGGTATGTCATATTGCCATCATGAGGGTACCCTGTATCTCCATGCGTGTCTATGTCCATTGCTGCAGCATGCTCAATGTGTGTGCCCAAGTCTTTGTGGCCAGGGCCATAGTCATGTTTTGGCAGCCTGTCTTCGTCTCCGTCGTTCGAGCATAAAGGTGTTGTGGCGTGCAATGGGCAGTTACGTGTGGGAGTATGGGGTATTAATGCTAGAGGACCCAATGGATGCTGAAGCATCAGCTGATGAAGATCTCAAGCTAGATGCTGACAATAATAGTGTACTCTGTATGTTTGTAGCAACTTGAACTTTGCATGTCTGACCGCTATTGTATGAATTGTAGTGGGCCATATGATCTACCCAAAGGTCAACATGTGCACTGACCCATCCTGCCCAGGACATGGTCATCTTCTCCGGCTCTGGGAGTCACCTAAACATGAGGTATTCTTCACCCTGTCACAAGGTGTCTATGAAGGATTTGCAGTGCATTTAAACTGTCGCAGTAGGTCCAGAATCCTGTTTGCTGATACACTTTTTAGAATGCTCTGCTATCTATTACCCCAGTTATGTCATCCGTGACAATGTGTGTGAATACTACAATGGTATTCCTGAATTCATCCAGATTGCTGAGCATATATACATGGAGCACACCTTGCTGGAGCACTTCACTATGCTGTCTGTCTGGGATTCTATTGTTCTAACATTTTCCCACAATACATATATATAAGTAGTGGTAGTCCCATAGAATGAAGGGAGCTTTTTTCACGATGTCGCACCCATAACGAACAATTGATTGTCTGACCATGTGAACTTATAACCTCCCGAGAGACCTTCAACGGCGCTGAGACTATTGAACAAGTACAGGTATGTTCTTTCAATCCATTTGTTTGTTGCCAGATGCTTTACTTAATCTTCGCTGCTAGCAAATGCTTCACAACAAGCATCTCATCCCGGGGTCCATGCCTCGATATGTATTCTACGACAACAACTCTACGCTGTACAAATACTGCAATGCAAGACCTGGCAAAGACCTCCACAAACAGGTTGGCCTTCCTGTCGACATGTTCTACTGGACCAGCAAGCACAAGAAGAGCAATGTCACCTGTTCAGTCCACTGCAATACAAGCACCTTTCCAGAGCTACTCCGTGACGGCAATACCTTCTATTCCTTCTATTTCAACTCCTTCTGTGCTGAACAGACAAATGTTTGGTTTGGTGGTTACCACACAATCGTGTGCGAGATGGGGGCAACAAAGTACGAATTCTTACTTGATGAAGTGATTATACGCAAGAATGAGTTGACGCGTGCCAAGTTGGAGGCTGACAGGGCTACACCAGGTTACTGAAGTGATATTGGTCACGCAGGCATTTATGTATGTACATAGTGATCAAGCTATCATCACTGTCCCTAAAGTGCAATACCCATCTGCATCATTGTCACAAGCATGATTGCCGTACTTACCGCGTCCATGATGATGCATATCATCCTCACCGTGTGCAGCTCAATCGCCAAGGGTGGCTCCTACGCTGTCTCGTCCTTGTTGAACCCATCCCGCTTGCACTTGGGCAACACCCCATCCGCATTCTCTCTGTAGTGCAGGTTGTGCCGGCACAGGCACCCCTCCCAGCATGAACCCAGTGCTCAGCATCGGCCGCGTGGGCGCAGACCAGCCTGCGACATATGCGGTGCCCCACGGTGCGGGCGACAAGGACAGCACGGACTGGGATGGGCAACAACTCCACTTCCAAGATGGGTACAGCACCGCCGACAGTATGCGTGCTGAGCGTGCTCTTGGGGCTAGGGCGAGTTGGACGTGGGATGGCCCCGAAGGTCAGTTGAGCGCGATATGAGTGAGCGATGCATGTTAATAAGGAGGAGGCAGAGAGGGTTAGCAAGACACAAGGAGAGAATGTTGATAGAGAGAGATACATATGTTGGATATGGTGTGCAGAACTGCGCCTATACATACGGATCAGTGGCGCCTTCTTGTTAACGGAGAGGCAAAGGCGGGAAGGATGTGCTTTGTTGAGGACCTCGTTGTCTAAGCCTTGGACATTGATGGCAATGAGAGAACAAGGGAGCACAGGATACGGATGGGCATCGCTTGATGGTTGTGCGGGCACGAACCGTGATTGTCTGAGCCTTGGACATCAATGTCGATGTGCACAAGCACAACTTCCGGTGCATCTGCTTGAACTCCGACAAATGCAAGGTGCTGTTGGAGAGTTCAGTGGCTGTGAATCAATTGCATATCCAGCCTGCAGGTGGGGGGGGGGGGGGGGACGACGTGGATGGGGTATTGAGGCCAGGACGGACATTGTGACCAAGCAGGAGCGAGGTGCTGCATCCACCCGGTTGGGTGGGTAGGCATGTACAAGGTCGACGTTGCCAGGCCTAGTGAGACCGACAACGGAGTGGATGAGGACATTCGCTGAGGGAGAGTAGAGAGAACGAGTGGGAGCTCGCTGATCGATGCCACATGTTGCCTGTGATTGGCATGATGTTGAGATGCATGACAAACATGCAATCAAGAGGCCTGTATTCTGCCTCTCTGCCACCGCTGGTCAACATCCAACGCTGGCACTGTGGTGTGGTCCTGACCTTGCGGCTCATGTGTCAGCCAGCACTTCGGATCTCACTCACCTTCTTACCCTTGCAAACATTGCATGCCCACAAGCATGGCTGCACATGCGAACCTGGCCCCCTTACTGACGCATATTGTGATTGTATGCAGAACTCTGGCTTGCGCCTTGTAAGTGCCCTCCTGGGCATTTAAGGCAGGGTCCTACCGGGCCACCCTAAGAGCTCATCATTGTGACCTTGCAAGGCTGCATCAGCATGTTGACCTCTATACGTCCATGTCTACTCATTGATTTGCACATACCATGTCTGACTGTAACATTGTATTCACAGTTCTGTTGTTAGGCGCGTTTGGACCGATGGCGGTACGTACTGTATGTGTTTCACAGCATCTGTTCCCTATTTGAATTGTCGTTGCTCGCGTTCATCAATGCCGAAATATTAGCTACGCTCAACCTCAACTTCGGGGCTCAAGCACAGCTTCATCAGCTGTACGACCCCTGTGCACCTCGTCCTTGCGGATAGCACTTTGTGAGCTTCTCGGGCACCCAACCCCAGGACACTGTACGTCTCCTCCCTCCTTTCCTCCGCTGTCTTCGTCATTGGCGACACACCAGCTGACTGTCATGTTACAGTCTGTCTGTGAGAATAGGTGTGCGTTGTCGAAGCACCTCTCCGCCAACCAGCGGCCTGAGCCATTCATCGACCACGCCACCGACCCTTCCTATGTGATTTCTCATAGCACTCAACAACAACATAGGCTCAGTCAGCTATGAGATGGACTCTACAACGTGACAAGCGACTACGATGCGCTTGACAAGCGTCAGGTACGAGCGTGGTACGCATATGCATTTCTTATACAGTAGTACAATACAATACTAACTCATGCCAAAGGGAGCTCGAAATGACTATCATAGTTGGGTACAAATAGTGATGTCATGATGGGTGATGTAACACCTAGTCATCTACGGTCAGGTCAATGTCCACGGATTCCACCTTAATCTGCCTCCGAAGTGGTTCGATTTGATTGTGGAAGTCTTGGTCGAGGTCATCGGAGTGAGTGAGGTCAATTGGGTAAGAAGAACAGCTCCCACAGTCATCCGATGAACGTGTACTTGACAAGGCACTAGATGACGAAGCGAATTGGGTGGTAGTAGTTGGAAGATGGAGCCTGACGTGGTTCTCTTTCTCTGGTAGCTCTGGAGAAGACACATCGCTGCTGAAGCAAACAGTCAGTAATAATAGATAGGACACACAAAGACATACCTCTTGGATTGCAGCAGCTGAGTAGCTATGGACTCCGCCACCCCAACCCACATCAGCTACACCAGCAGACCAGTCCTTCAGAGTACGGTCAGATGCCACATCCCTCCACCACACAAGAGAAAGTAGGACAATGAGCAGGCCATTCTTCCCAGCCGCCATCAAAGCCTCCCAGTCACCAATGCCGTCCATGAGTGGTCACCCAAGCCGGTCCCACTTTCGCCATTGTCTGCTGATTGAGGGAGGGCGCTGCAGATTGTGCCGGAGTACACAGTGCCAGTGACTGATTTCACCAAGGCAGTGTTCAGTCCCGAAGCCTTTAAGCTATACAAAACGTTGTCAATTCAACTATTCACTGCTATGCAAAGGAGGGCATACTGAGGTTTTCCATCTGTGCAGATGCTCGATGACCATTCAACGCTCTACTGCGTGCATGAACTCTGCACCGAAGCGGTTTGCTTCCATATGCCCGTGTACCTCCCACGCCCATAGTGGCCAATTGCTGTCGTCCAGCAGCAGAGGGCCCCGCAGTGCCAATGAGGAGGACGTGGGAGGGGTTGACACAGTCAGTGTCTCAGTCATGGGCTGTGGTGAATTCTCTGGTGCCATTGGGGATGGTGATGGCGATGACGGTCCTTCAGATGTAAGTCAACGAGGTTCAGAGGAAGTGCGATGCATGGACAATGGGAGGAGAGCTGGTTGAGGAGGCGACGGTGACTGCTGCAGTGTTGAGGTGTTTAATGGTAGCGGTAGCAGCTCCAACAGCTGGAGACCTGGAGTTGAATCAGAGGTTGGTTGAGTCGGAAGGGCCGCCATCATTGACAGAGGTAGCACCGCACTACTCAGTGGGCCATCGATGGGCTAGATTGATGGGACAGAGATGGAGAACCTTGTGGAGAGTTGTCCAAAGATGAGGGAGGTGATTTGCCACTCCCACCGCTCAACTCTTGCTGCTGAGCAATGTTAGCCAGTCTCTGACATGTTCGGTGCATGCTAGACTCTGAGCTGGAGGAGCGAGAGCTTCAGCGCTGCTTGTCTTTTCCTTGCTCTGTCTTTGCCTTCTGACTGAGCATTGAGCGGATAACAGTGGTAGCGTCAAGATGGAGGGGAATGAGGATGGCGCCGGTGGACCACATCCCAGCGATCAGCTCAGCTCCATGTATGTGGTTAGAGACGGTGTTGCGGTGAGAGTCATTGAGCGACGTCAAGCAGTACAGCTCAGCGCACTGGGTTGCAGGACTCCTGAGTAACAGCTAACGCTTGACAGCATCACCGAGGCCCAGCTCGTTGGGGTCGGGGGTGCGGCGTTTGTCGGCATCGTCCTCATGCTCTGAGCCTCCTCCAGATTCGATGCTGTCTCCTTGCTGATCCCCTCCACTGCCTCTCTCTACACCTTCATCTCAGCCCCCATTGCCATCATCTTCAAGCTCATCGTCTCCCCAATGGGACTGCACGGAGGAGTCGCTGTCGCTCTTAAAGCTATGAGACATCAAATTCGCCTTGTGTTGCTTGCGAGGTGACCCCATCTGACGGGCGATGATGGCAAGGGATGGGTGGAGGGAGGTCGATGTGTGAGGGGATAGATAGTGTAGAACTTGCAGATGTAGGACTTGCGGACGAGCGAATGTCCGCAAGGAGTTGCATTGGGCCTGTGCTTGCAGTTCGTGATAGGCCCTCTGTGAACCTCATGAGCAATGTTAAGCTGAAAAGAGAGGCCCATACTGACCGGCAGTACTTCAGAGAAACGAGAAGAAACAACCCATAATGTCACACTTGAATTAAACCTTCTCATGAGCCTGCCACGCCAATGGGACTGGCCCAGCTGTCTTCCCAGCCGTAACACTAGGAAATGTAAGCAGATGTGTAAGTGACTATCATGAGATAGCAACATACATTCTGATTTGATTGTCAGTTGCATGTGATAGCCCCGCAATGAGCGTGATATAGAATCCGGTATGTCCGCATAGGCGCGTAAGCAGGGGTTGCACAACAGCAGTGAATTTTTGTCGTGCTCTAGCGAGAAGTTAGCAAGGAACAATAGTATGAATGAAATGCCATAGACACTCAAATTGAGTTAATTGTGAGGGGGCAGACGGCTCAGCCTGTGCCTCACGTGCCGCCTTCTCAATTGCTTGCATCTCACATTCCGCAAGCAACTCTGCACGATACTCCTCCTTCGCATGGCAACCTAGGACCGCATGGCGAGTACTTTTGATGCCAGCGTGTTCTCCCGTGCGCATCGATCCTTTGTCATTTGGTCAACCTCAGGTTTCTTATTTGACATGTACAGCTGCCAGGTAGCAAGTCGACGGGGAGGAGGAGAGGGGCATGCAAGTGGCTAAGCTCAGTAAGTCCATCAGCCCATGGATTGCGGTCTTGCACACGGTCGTGGACATAACAAAAGTGTTGTTTGATTACCTGTACATCATGTGAGCACACACTACCTGTTCAGTCAGGGAGGGAGATGTACCGCAATGGCATCATTCACAGTCTTCCCCTTCTGCTGCCGTTGCTCCTCCGTGAGCTCATCTTCTTCATCTGGCAACAGCCAAGTGGACTCAGACGGCTCCTCCTTGAGAAGAACAGTGTATGGAGAGCTTCTTCCAGTACACCGCGAAAAATTCATTCCAGAAAACATTTTGGTCTGTCCGTGCATTTTTGGCAAGTTTGTTGAATGTGGGCTGGTATTCTTCGAAAAGGACAAGTCACCCCTTGCTGGACCTCAGATGGGCAGGCTTTCCTCCCTTCCTTGGCCATTTGGATTTGTGATGTTCTCGTGTCGTGGATGAACTTGTATATCACGGGCCTGTGCATTCCACAAACTTGACATCATTGAGTTCAGACATGTTGCTGAGAAATCAGACGGATTATCAAAAGTGGACGGATGAAGCAAGAGGTGGGAGAAGATGAGAACTCGCACCGCGTCAGCAGACCAAGCTACTGCCAATGAGCGCATCATACTTTATGTCTACCTAGGCCACCTCGACCACCCATCGCCAGTGGCCATCGCGGGAAACATGGGCTTGCCGCCTCACCCCTTCTCATATCTCTATCTACCATCGCTGATCACATTGACAAGTCTGCTTCCAACACCCCCATCTCTCATCGACAATGTCGCCCTCCCCAGGGCTACTCCACGATTACGATGCATGCGCGCAAAGCATAGGCGTCACTCCGAGGCTCGGACAGGATGGCTTACCCATCCCTATCGGCGAGCAACAAGACCGAGGTGATGTATATGTTGTGTGGGTGAGGCGAGGAATACGATTGTTTTACAACTGGTAAGAACACAGTTGGTCTTGTTGCTGGCACTCACCTCAGTTGTAACGTTATGGGCCTCACTCACGTGATGGTTTGCGGCTTCAGCGGTGCTGCTCATAAATGGTACTCCAGCCTGAAAGCCGCCTTGCAAGGCTGGGTAGAAGGACCGACCAAGATGGCAGACACATGGCGTGTCCCAGCCCCTCGTGCCCCCATCCTGACAGAACAGACGAAACCGATATCAAAGCAGGCTCAATCATCCTCCCCACAGCCCCTTCACTCTCTACCCCCAGAGATCTCAGTCCTACTGACTAAATCCATGCCCAGCACTATCACTATGGCTGCACGAGCTTGGGCCGCTCAACCCAGCACAACGTCTGGGATGATGGTGCTGATACTGCCGCACCTGTCAATGACCACGGCCATGACAACGATGACAATGATGGCGGCAGCAGCAGCAATAAGTGGAATTACTACTACGATGAGAAGGAACCACCCGTCACACCCAGCCCTCCCTCTTCCCCCACACTGCAACAGAATATCTCCTCTGATGGCAATCTGTCTTTCAGCAGTGAGGAATCTGTCCAGTTCACCACAATGCTCACAGATGGCACCATCTCTCCTCACACCATCAACACCCCCCTATTTTCCTCGCCTTCGACCTCATCCAGCACATTCTCTTCTCCCCATGCAGCCCATCCCTCCTCGCCCCTCCTGCCTGTGTTCCGTCAGCCATTCCCAACCAGCCCGCTCATTCGTAAGAGGATCACAGGAAAGCGTCTTGAGCGACTTGCCCGCATTAACGCGTTGTCCACAAAAGATCGCAAGTGTTACGACATTGTTTGCGGCAATTGTCCGGGTGTCTATTTCACTATGTGCGCGCTATTCTACATACCATGTGCATAACTAACCGATCCTCTGCAGCCACATGGCACTGGAGATGCTGGGCAGGAAACCCGGCATCAACCCAGTGAGGTTCCGCTCCCTCTCCGACGCCTGCTAGTACTTTGTCCAGGAGTATATGGAGGACTGCATGGGCACGCCAGTATTTCAGGACGACTGGGATGGACATGCCGACGAGTTGAAGCTGCTGAACTAGACATTAATTTGTATCATGGATGCTTGCAATGCAATCACAACCCTTCTGCGTACCATTCCAAATCCAAGTGCAACCGCAGTATGACGGCCATATATTGCATTTTCCATACCACCGCAGTGATATGTGTCCACAGGATACTGGCGGCCTGGGACAACAAGCAACACATCCACCCATCACTGATGAAACCATGAATCTCATTCAGGATCATGTCCCCCTCCTGCAGCCATGCCGCCTTCTCATGCCTCCACTCCCTACGCTCCTTGGTCAACCTTTGCAGTGGCAAAGTTCTCCTTGAACTTGGCGACATAGCTGTCCATGTCCTCGGTGGAAACCCCCTGCTTTGATGTGCCTGTTCATGTCGGTTAGCAGCTCCATGAGCTGAGTATTAGGCATGATGATGATAGGAATTGGCGAGCTGCCCCTGTGTACATCATCAGCATGATAAACAGTCCTCCAACTGCAGATGCTCACAAACACACCTTGTAGGAACTGGGAGTTCATCATCCATCCACCCCAGTTCTTCTTGTCCACCTCCATTCTCATTGTCGATCTTGCCTTCGCTCTCGCTCTGGTAGTTGTTCTTGTTCTCGTTCTTGCCCTCGTTCTCGTCATTCTCATTCTGGGTTTTGTTTTTGTTCTCCTCATCTGGCGGTACATTGGGGGATCTGCTGCCTACTACTTCCTCAGCAGCACGGACTTCTGAAGTGTGTGCAGTGCGTGATACTGGCAAGCCCTCTTGTGAGGATTTTCGCCTACAAGACAGCCAAGATCAGTTTGAATGTACAGTACCAACAAGCATTGAACTGATCATTTACAGTTTCCGCTGCAGATGGTACCATTGGTTTCTCAGCCTGCGTAGCTCCGTCTGACGCACCTTTTTCTGGATTTCCTCCGCCTCGGTAAGTACCTGATTTCTTGCCATTTCTGGGAGTCAAGGTCAAGAATAGATGATAGCAAAGCAAGATGTTGAGCAGGTGAGATACAGAAACAGTATTAGTGTCTTACACTGGAGGCGTCTGAAAGCGTTAGATGACACGTCTTACGGCGTCTTACAGAGTGTCTTAGTCATATCAGCATGTGACCATGTCTTACAAAACATCTTACCACATCTTAGAATACGTCTTACACATCGTACCATGCGTTTTACCGTGTCTTATATAGAGTCTTACAGACCTGATGATCATACCGTGGGTCTTACAGGGTACAAGGTGTCTTACAGTACTTCTTAGTGTCTTATCATAATCTTACAGAGTCTCCTGTTCAACTACAGGGTGCTATCAACGAGACGCTAGACGGTGTAGATGACAGAGAGGACATGCTATATCAAGCTGGAGTACTACGAAGTTCTGACCAAGTGCTCAGCATGCCCAGGCCCTCTTCCCACCGAGTAGGGCCCATGCGATTCAGACTCCTTCATTGATATACCGGCGTTCTTGGCAGATTGGAACCCACATGCTGCCCACTAAAAGATGCCGCCTGGAGAAAACTGGGTAAATGAGTAGTAGTGCTCAGAAGCTGAGATTGGGGTATTTGCATGTCGGAGAATTGTGGATGGAATGAGGATGGTGGAGCCCGGCAGAAATCCTATCACCATGCGTAGGTCTGATAGAACCAGGTGGCCGCCTTGCTTGGGATTGAAGTCGCTGAGAGCGGTGATGTGGCACCACCCAAACGGCAGATTGAGGTGGTCGGTATGTTTGTGCATGATGGTTTGGCGACCCAGGTTGAATGTGGCGCAGCTGAATATGGAATGAGTGAAGTTGCAACAGAGGGTGGAATCTCAGGTGCATAGCGAGACAAGGGTGGAGCTGTAGTGGGCGTGCATGTGGGGGTTGAATAGACGAACCAGACCTACATGGACAGGCCAGTTAGCTTGAAGTCACACTGCATAGAACAATACGTACTGCTGCCAAAGTTGGCGATGCGCTGGACTGGTTTCTGCTGCAGCATGGATTCCAATACTGCTAAGTTCTTCTTGGAATGCCTGAGGGTATTGATGCACGAGATGGTGAGAAGGTTAGCTATGGTGGCCGGTGTGAGTAGCCAGCGTGCTGCAATCACCTTCTGCCCTCTGCCATATGAGATGCCGAGGGATATCACGGAGAAATCTCCTCGCCAATGGGAGATATGCTTGGGTTCCACAGAGTAGGTGGTTGTGCAACCATTAAGGAGCTTAATCATGGAGGCGTTAACATTGCTCCAGTCATCATGCCGAGGGCGACCACCGAGGACAGTGAAGATGCAGCCTTGGTTATTGAGGACGGGCCTGGGAGATCTATGGCATGTGGTATGTCAGTCGCTTACATACAGGAATGATAGAGGGCGCACTTACATGCCGTCCCATTCCACCAGTGCGTACCCGTCTGCAAGCAGTTTGCTTTTGGACTACCTATGGTTGTCTTCAGTAGATGCTTGCCTACAAAAGTGTTCTTTGCTATGGGCACGTCCGCCATTTCAAGGGAGAAGTCGGTTTGGATAGTCATGGCACCTACGCTATGCGTTGCAGCATTGTCTACTGCCATAGCTGCTGACATGTCCTCCTCCTCGGGGATTGAGACCATCAAAGCTTTTGCGGCCTCTCTTTGTTTGAGTGTAATTGTCTTGACGGGGCCGAAGTTGGTGACATCGCCTAGTATCTCCATGTGGCCCTGTGCATGAACTATTTGACGGCATTGCTTAGATCATGCTTTGTTGCAATGGTTCTTTTTATAGTGGGCTTTGGCTGAGGATTGTTGTGTGGGCATGGGGACAGCCAATGTGGGTGGCGAGCTCATGGATGAGGTAGGTGTTGTTGCAAATAGAGGCAACAACCCTGTAGGCGTAGATGTCGATGGCATGGGTAGGGACAGGAATGGCATGAGCAGAGACAGAAATGGTGTGAGTGGGGACAGAGGCGGCATGAGCAGGGATGGAGATGGCGTGGGTATTGGCAAAGCAACAGGCGTGGGCAGTGTAGCGGGGGTCGGCGGGGTGGGCAACACCATGGGCAGGGGCGGTGCAAGGCCAATCAGTGAAGTGGCATGGTACTTGGTGTGGATGGGCAGTGTGTTACGCTTTTGAGCATGACTCTTAAACTATCAAGCCATGAGACGTCAATGAATAGAGAGCTTGTATCTATACAATTACTAGCCCTAGCTTTTCGAAGATAAGTGGGTAGTAACTTGTTCAGCTGAAAGCAAGTTAACAAGCAATATGAGTTTGTAATTTGCAAAGAGACTGAAAGCTGAGGGTCTCTCTGTGGCATCGCCTCTTATATACATGTACAGAGACCCAAGAGAGGAATGTTCTAGTGTATTCAAGGACTTTCTGGTACATTGTAGTCAGTGCTAGTTGAACCTAGTACCACTGTGGCAGTGCTGCTGTGCACTGCGGGTGGCTGCGCAGAAGCAACTGTACACCCCTATATGGTAAGTATAGAGTAAGTGGAGCACATTCCTGTCCTAAAGAACCGTAGCTACAATCCTAGAGTCTGCCATATCCGTATAGTACAGAGAACATAGCACAAGTCCATAACAAATTGTAAAGTTCATGACCCACCAATTGTACGTTTGTAACAGTGAACCTACAAAACTTGCAACCCTTGCAAGTTTAAAGTGCAAAGCTGCAAGTGCTACATCAGCAGGATTGTGAGAGTCATTTGTGCAAAAGCTAGCTGCATTCCTCGCCTTTCTCCCATATACTTAGTGACTTCTGCGAACCTGCAAACCACAAGCCTGCAATGCTCGTACATTCGTAACACAGTGGAGGGGGAGCCGTGGATAGCGCAGCGCTGGGAGAAAAGGGTACTACACTGATGTTAGAGTTTTCCACTAGGAAATTGTCCTCATCCTCATCCTTGTCTGCGTTGCCATTGCTGTTACTGTTGTCGAGGTCTTGAATAATTGTCTGTGCATGGGCAACAACATCGAAGCCATCTAAGGCATGTAGAGGCACCCCCATGTCTCACTCGCAAGGTGAGAATGCTGCCCCAGAGCAAGTCTAACATGAGGTGGCATCAGCTAAACATTGACAGCCAAGTCCAGTGGGGGAGTGGCAACACTCACCTTTCGGAAGGTTCTTAGGAATCAATGACCTGCCAGGGGCAGAGCAAGGGGAAAGGTTAGTTGATGACAGTTTAGGAGAGGAGGAAAGGGCGAGTAGGTTCGACTAGCACTGACTCAATGTACCAGAAAGTCCCAGTTTGCACTAGAACATTCCTCTCTAGTTGTCTGTACATGTATACATATAAGAGGTGACACCATAGAGGGACCCTCAGCTTTCATTTGAACTTTGCAAATTACAAACTTGTATTGCTCATTAACTCGCTTTCACTGACAAATTACTACCCACTTATCTCCGAAAAGCTAGGGCTAGTAATTGAATGGAAATAAGCTCTCTATTCATTGACGTCTTAAGGCTTGATAGTTTAAGAGTCACACTTGAAAGCGTAACAGGGACATTTGGGTCTTCATCCAGTGGACGAGCCCCAAGGGTGACATCATGTTCTGGAGAAATGGCTAATCCTTCCGGAGGCGGAGGAGGAGGCGGACCTAGTAGGCCTGGAGGCAGACCCGATCCTGAACCTTCAGATGGAGGAGGACCACAAAGTCCTTATCCACCAGAAGGAGGAGGACCACCGGGACAAGGCCCAGACCCTGATCTGCCTGGACAACCAGGAAATTCCCCAGGAAATAATATGCCGCAGGAACAGAGACAAGGAAAAGGCAAGGACCCAGAGATCTTTACTGGAGACTGGAACGAAACTAGGTCCTTCCTCAATCAATTGTTCCTTCTGTTCACAGCAAGACCCCACGACTTTGTCAATGACTACATGAAAGTGGCGACGGCCTTATCCTTTATGGAAGGGGATAATATAAACTACTGGAAGGATATTACTATCCAGCGAGCTGAAGAAGAAATTAGACCAGGAGAGTTCCGAAGATTTGACTCTTGGGCGGTCTTCAAGAAAAATTTCTTGCTTGCTTTCGCTCCAGTGGATGGTTGACAACTCTATGGTCAATCTCACAACGATTCAACTTAAAGACTACTCTTCAGTTAATGAGTTCAATGCTTGATTTATGGATCTGGCCCTTAAAGGAAATATTCTGGACTCGGCAGCGCAACTCGCTCTCTACAGGAATGTGCTTCCAGAATATTTGTTGAGGACGATTTCCATATCAAATCCTCCACCAATGAACATCGAGAAGTGAATGACTTGAGCAAAGGAGATTGACCATAGTTACCATCTTACGGAGAAAATTGTGGCCAATCGCAAAGGAAGAAAGGCGCAAACTTCAAGGATGAAAAAGAACATCAAGATAGTTAATGTTGAGGACGACTCGCTCGACATTAACAAACTCTCTGTCAAGGAAAGACAAGAGTTGCAAGACAAGGGATTATGTTTCTGGTGCAGGAAGCCGGAGCATATTTCTAGGGACTGTCCTTCCAAACCCAAGAAACCTGGTAAACCTGTTAGTTGGAAGGTCCAACAGGTTACAGAGGAGGATTTGGAGGACGAGACTGAGGAAGTTTTGGATGAAGAAAGCGAAGATTAAGAGAACAATATTTCTATTAACGCACTCAGAGCTACAGATTTTGAGACGGGTTTTTAGGCAGGCAGCAGACTCGATGCCTGACTTGCCAAAGGAACTGCATGTAACTATTGTAATAAATACGGAGCAGAGACGGAGTGCTCTGCTTATACCCGGTTACATGCAAGTTCAGGACAAAGCCGTCAAAATCAAAGGGCTCAATGACACGGGTGCGGATGCAGTTATCATCAACAAAAAGATTGTAGACAAGTACAATCTTCTGACAGTCAGACTACCCAAAACTCTGACTTTCCGGAATGCGGATGATAGCGTCAATAGTATGGGAACCATTACCCATTGGGTGGAAGGAACTTTCAATATTCAAGGAAAGAAACTTTCGACCAATTGGTATGTTGCCAGCATTGGACAGGACAATGCCCTATTTGGCATGCCATGAATTTGCAGATATAATCCTAATATCGACTGGGAAAGTGGCCGAGTCACTTTCAAGCCAGATATTATCAAGAAGGAACAGCGAATTCATAAATACCAATGCGAACATGACCCACCCAAGGGAATGCTATGGAACTTCCCAGTCAAGCCTCTCAATCAAGATTTGGTCATCTCATTTATGCGTGCTCTGCCAGATGAGGACGACGAAGACCCAGACTCCGAAAGACTTACGTTCAATCCTTCGAGAACCATTGAACAATGGTATCGCAAGAAGAAAATCCGAAAGATTAATAAGTCTACGGAGATCGCTATCGCAGCGAAGAAGGTCCAGAAGGAAAAGACCTTGGACGAAATCCTGCCGGATTTTGTAAAGGACTATTGACAGGTCTTTGAGAAGAAGGCAGCAAGTAGATTTCCACCCTCGAGACCATGGGACCACGCAATCGAATTCAAGAAGGACTTCGATTATAACACCAAAGGTTCATGGAGGAAGATCTACCCGTTGACTTACACGGAACGTGAAGAACTCGACAAGTTCATTGCGGAAAATCTCGAGAAAGGATACATTCGAAAATCCAAGTCTTCCTTAGCCTCGCCATTTTTCTTTGTCACCAAGAAAGATGGGAGTCTTCGACCGGTTCAAGATTACCGGGCTCTTAATGAGGGAACAGTGAAAAACGCATACCCTTTGCCGCTCATTAGTGACATTATTGATTGGCTGAAGGGGGCCACAATATTCACCAAACTTGATGTGCGAGCAGGATACAATAATGTTCGCATCAAGGAGGGTGATGAGTGGAAAGCTGCGTTTATTACACCAAGTGGATTGTTCGAACCGACAGTCATGTTTTTTGGATTGTGCAACGCACCGGCAACATTCCAAAACATGATGAACGACATCTTTTGAGATATGCTCCAGGAAGGATGGATGGTCATTTACATGGATGACATCCTAATATTTTTGAACAATGTCGAAGAACATCACGAAAGGACAAGGAGAGCCTTACAACAGCTCTAAGACAGCAATTGATTCCTCAAGGCAGAAAAATGTGAATTTGATAGGCAAGAAGTCAAATTCTTAGAATCAATTATCCAGCCAGGAGTAGTCGCTATGGATCCCATCAAACTGAAGGCAATTGTTGAGTGGGAGCCACTGAAGATGGTAAAGCAAGTCCAAGCATTCCTAGGGTTCAGGAATTTTTACCGACAATTCATTTGAGATTATTCCAAGATAGTTCGACCCCTCACGGAATTAACGAAGAAGGACAAGCCCTTTGTATGGTCTCAAGATTGTCAAGAAGCATTTGAGACACTCAAGAAATGGTTTACGGAAGAACCGATCCTGCAAATCCTGTATCCGGAGAAACTGTTTCAAATAGAGTGTGACACATCTAAGGTTGCAACAGGTGCTGTACTACGACAGCAAGGAGAAGATGGACAATGGCATCCATGTGCCTATTTGTCCAAATCCTTCACTCCTGCAGAACGGAACTATCAGATCTATGATAGAGAATTGTTAGCCATTGTTCGAGCTCTTGAAGCATGGCAACATTTTCTACACTAACCTAACCCTAATCCTGTGGAAATTCCCTCAGATCACAAAAATCTGACGTACTTCCGTACAGCGCAGAAGTTGAATCGTAAACAGGCTTGATGGCATTTATTCCTCTTGGAATTCAACATTGCAATCAAGCACCAACCTGGAAAATCCCTCACCCAAGCAGACACCCTTTCTCGGAGATCAGGGCATGATGGGGGGGGGGGGGGGGAATGACAACAAGGACATTGTTGTCCTAGAACCAGAATTGTTTGTCAAGGCTATCAATGTCGAGCTTGAAGAGTGCATTAGGGATAGCAAACTACGGGATACCTTGGTAGTGGAGTACATTACTCTAAAAGGAAAGGCTACCAAACGCCTGGGGTTCGGCAAATCAGAAGACTGGTCTGATGATGATGGAATACTTCTGTACAAGAACAGAGTATATGTTCCACCAGATAATCAGTTGTACCATGATATAATCAAGTTGTATCATGATGCGCTGATCATGGGACACCCAGGAGTCCAGAAGACCTACAACTTGGTTAAGCAGGAATATATGTGGCCTGGCATGTGAAAATTCATCATGCAATATGTCAAGGGTTGCGCGGCTTGTCAAACATGCAAGGTCAATACATATCCTCTCAAACCAGGTTTAATTCCCATTTAACATAGTGGGGATACTAGGCCTTTCCGGACAATCACTATGGATTATATCATCAATTTACCAGAGTCAGATGGGTTTAATGCCATCCAAGTGGTAGTCGACCATGATGTATCCAAGGCAGCAGTATTCTCTCCCTGCACAAAGAATATTACAGCTGAAGGAGCCATGGATATTCTGCAAAGAGATGTATATTGCAGGTTCAGATTACCCGCAAAGATTATTTAAGATCGAGGACCGCAATTCGTATCCAAGGCATTCAAAGAATTACACAATAGCCTAGGAATCGAAACTGTGCTTAGTGCAGCCTAACATCCGCAAACGGATGGGGAAACAGAACAAGTCAATCAAGAACTCGACTTAGCACTTCGACTCTACTGTGCTAACAATCCGGATACCTGGGCCAAACTGCTGCCTCAATTTGAATTCGCGCATAATCAGCAGACACACTCTGTCACGGGAAAATCCCCTTTTGAACTCCTCTATGGATTTCAGCCAGAGGCTGTTGGGACTGTCAGAACAACCCCAAAGCATCCAAGTACGGAGCAGAGGCTTCAAAGTCTTTAAAAAGCCAGGGAGAATACAATCACTGTATATGCTCAAGCAGCCACAGCAATGTCAAAAAGGCTCCCTGCTGAAGCAAGAAGACAAGGTTCATTTTGACACAAAGAACCTCAGGCTAACCCTAAGTTAATTCCAAAACAAGTGGGACCATTCACAATCGTCAAGGTCTTGGGACTGGTCACATTCAAATTATATCTCTTTGAATTTTCTCAACAATTTTCATATCTTCACAATGGTGTACACTTATACTCATCTCACTGAATGTTGCTTCACTGAGGGCTTGAGACATCATTCATGAAGGGCAAACGGTGCTCTACAATCATCTTCCTCAACACACAGTCTCTATTCACGACAAAGATACCCTCGCCAATCATACTGGCTGGGTTATCGTCCATCCCGACCTCTATAGCCATGTCGAGGCTAGGGTCTCCCATCTCCCTGAGGTCAAGGACCTCATCGACGTCTATCGTGCTCTGGCTAGGGCCACTCCCTCGTATGCCGTTCTCCTCAAGTACAACAAGAGAACGCCGGCGCCCAAGTCGGAAAAGAAGAAGGTGGTTCAAGTCGCGAGCGAGGCCTACCAAGCGGTGATCCAAGCAGCAGAGAAAGTCATGTCTATGCTTGCTAACCCCCAGGTCGCAGAGGTTCTCTTGGATCTCATGCCACTTCGCAACCAGCATAGTACCCAGAACTGGGGGCACATTTTCTGGCCTACATGTCTCGATGACTACCAGAAGTCTTTTAGAGTGGATTCCTTGGATGAGGATAAAGACAAGAATGAGGAACACTCTGGAGGATGGTCCACTCCCTTGACAGACCCTTTGAAGGTCTCCACCCCTGACCTAGAGAAGGAGGCTATCAAGTGGGATCTGACTCCAGTTGAGGAGTCTACTCCCTCCCTCATCTCTTCTCATTCCGACTCGCCTTGCTCTGAGGTCGAGTCTTTTGATTTACTTCTGGAGCTCAATCATCTTGAGCTCAGCACCGTTGATAAATGTTACAAACGTACAATTGGTGGGTCATGAACTTCATGATTTGTTATGGACTTGTGCTATGTTCTCTGTACTATACAGATATGGCAGACTCTAGGATTATAGCTACGGTTCTTTAGGACAGGAACGTTCTCATTTCAATTAGGACTTTCTAGCACTTACTCTATACTCACCATATAGGGGTGCAGAGTTGCTTCTGCGCAGCCACCCGCAGTGCACAGCAGCACTGCCACAGTGGTACTAGGTTCAACTAGCACTGACTACAATGTACCAGAAAGTCCTTGAATACACTAGAACATTCCTCTTTTTGGTCTCTGTACATGTATATAAGAGGCGACGCCACAGAGCAACCCTCAGCTTTCAGTCTCTTCGCGAATTACAAACTTGTGTTGCTCGTTAACTTGCTTTCAACTGAACAAGTTACTACCCGCTTATCTTTGAAAAGCTAGGGCTAGTAATTGTATAGATACAAGCTCTCTATTCATTGACGTCTTATTTGGAATTCACGCTCAAAAGTGTAATATTGCCACTCTCTACTCACCCCCCCTCCTGTCAGGTTCAATATGAGTTGACTAGCCAAACAACTTGGTCAACAGTCAACATTGGTGGATTTGACGGCCATGGGCTCTATAAGGAGCTCATGACTCTGTTCTTAAACCCAGAATCAGAATGGTGTTGCGAGACACTTGCACAGTGGCAGAGGTATGTGTACAGTCATCGTTCATGCAGAGTGTACTGATGACAATCCCCCTTTGCTCACAGACATCACCAATGCCACCAACGCTTGAGGTGTAGGTTGCCTCATAGGCAGAAGTGGGCCCATCACTATTGCAGAGGAGCTGCACACACATCAGTGTAAGGAAAAGAGTGCAAAAGGCTGCTGCAAAGCAGGGTGCACCAGCAGCATCCTGAAGACCGGTAAGTCTCACGTCCTCGTCTTATTTATCTTGTGCCACGTACGCTCACATTCTCTCATGACTCTTCTCACATCCTCCCACGTCCTCCCACGTCCTCTCACCTTCTCTCACATTCTCTCATGCCCTCTTGCACCTTCTTGCATCCTCTTGCAACTGCTCATGTTCTCTTGCAACTGATCATGTCCTTTTGTGGATTCTCGTGTCCTCCTGCACCTTCTCACATTCTCTTGCATCCTCTTATGCCTTCTCACATCCTATACTTGCTTGCACAGTCCTTCCATGTTCTCTGGCCCTTGTATGGGCACCGGCCTCTGCAGTTTGCTTCCTGTGATGCTATATATATTTGCCCCTTTGCTCATGTTTTAGAGTATCTACTCTTTTGACAGACATAATAGATGGGATTTGTACACATGAATCTGCATGTTTTCTGATGCATGAACCAGCCAAGCTTCTCAAATAAGGAAAGCACTGAAGCGGTATGAACACCTGGACACATTTTTTCTCCTAGTTGCCTAATCCTTTGTATAAATTGTCCAGTGTTGCAAAGATAACCTTGCATTGACTACAATTGCCTTGCAGGTCTGTCCTTTTCAGCGTGAGGCATAGTATAGAATGAGTGCCTAATGGTTGACAAACTACCAGTGTTCAGTTGCAGTGACAAGGCAATGTATTTCCTCATGAGGTTGCATCTGCAACACTTGCTCACATGAAACTAATTCTGACTGTGTATGTAAGCATACATACCCTTTTGCTAATGCAAGACACATATTATAGTGTATTGGAACACGTCTTAGAGTGTCTGATAGTGTCTAAAAATATGTCAAAACATTGCTTTAAGATGTGTCTTAAGACGCTGTAAGATATATGTCAAGACACCATCAGATGTTAGGCTTTAAGACGTGTCTTGAGACCCTTGAGACTAGCATTAAGACACCATTGGGTGCATACAGTTGGCTCATGTATTAGGTGTATAGATATGGAAACTTGTTGTATTGGCTTGGAATTGAGTACAAATGTACATTCTATATAATACTACTAGTTTAGGGGGTCGACACAGTGCATTCATCCTGTCAGAATGAAGGAGAGTTGAGTGAATGCTAGGGCACATAGGAGCAGGATGGCATCTGCATCCTGGGGCAACCAGTGAATGCATCAGGTTCAATATGGTACTGTCAGAAAGCTGCTAAATGCAGCTTTCTGGTGATACCATCTGCATCTCAATACAATAGACACTGCATGCACTATAGAGCAGACAAGGGGGATGTGGCTCAGCCACTTCTCCCCCTTCCTGTTAGGAATGTGCTGGCATAAGTCTGAAGCTAAGGAGGTTGGGCTTCAGAGTTCCTGAAGTCTGGAGGTCTGGAGTTTGGAGGCCCGGGAGTCCGGAGTTTAGAAGTCCAGAGTTTGGGAAGTCCAGAGGTCCAGAGTTTTGTGATTTGGAGGTAGGGACAAGTCCAGATGGAAGTGCAGCAGGAAGGAGGACTTTGGCGAAGCTATTGGCAATGCACCTGAGAACCTTCTAGGATAACCTCAATTTTGGACAAAGAGTTGAAGTAGGAGTGGGAGTGGGAGTGGGAGTGGGAGTGGGAGTGGGAGTAGGAGTAGAAGTAGGAGTAGGAGTAGGAGTAGGAGTAGGAGTAGGAGTAGGAGTAGGAGTAGGAGTAGGAGTAGGAGTAGGAGTAGGAGTAGGAGTAGGAGTAGGAGTTGCAGTGTCAGAGTTAGGGTCAGACAAGGAGCGAAGGTGGAGATAGAATTCAGAATGTAATAGGTAGCAACAAGTATCCAAACTGAGTAGCTACTACGTTCCAGAGTAGTATTTATATGTAGTCAGAAACTGGAGAAGAATAATAAGAGATGTGCAGACTAGAAAAGAACAGAACAAAGTATGGAAACTAAGTGCCAAAAGATAAGATCCTACTGATAGCTCAGTCAGCAATATGTACATCCATGAGGATTATCTGAGACACAAAAGTCAGGGGGTCAACCTGGATCAAAGGAAGGAGTAAGAAAGTAAGGAGTTGGAATACCTCCAGAGTTACGTCTGGAGTTACGTTCAGAGTTATTTCCGGAGTTATGTCTGAAGTTATGTCTGGAAATGCAGGGTTAAATGCAGAGTAAAAGAGTCCAGAGTTGAGTCTGGGGTAAAGTTCAAAGTTAGGTCTGGAGTTAAATCTGGAAAATGCAGAGTTAATTATAAAAAAAGCCAAGTTGTGTCCAAAAATGAAAGTGGAAGCATGGGTCATAACACTTCTCTGCTCTGCATCAACATGTTTCCAGCCATTTAAATATACTTTCTATAGTATAGAGAATATCACCTTTTGTTTAAGCTGCTATTTATGTGAAACTGGACAGTATTGGCACCAGAATGTTGAGCTGGCCTGGTCCTGCAGGGGACCCCAGCACAACTCGACATCCTGTGGTCTGTTGAAGTGTCTAACCCACCCATAAGGGAAGGATACTACTCAGGCCAAAAGCCTTTGTAGGTTAAGGCCTGCTGGTGGGGAGAGGGGAAAGGACACGGAGGAGAGGGGGAGGTTGGAGTTGGGTGCCCTGTGACTAGCACAAACCGTAGTGAAGCCTAGGACCAGAAGGGAGTGGGTAGGGATGGTTGGCTGGCCTTTGCAAAGGGGGTTGAGCTGGGAGAGAGTGCAGGAAGTAAGCTTACAGGTTTTGCAGGAGAGGAAGGAAACAGAGGGACAAAAGGGAGCACAAGATTTCGTGCTAGACTTCTCATGATCTGCCTGACATGGCACTACAGACACATGTTTCACACCTGTCGTCTATGCATAGTTCCATGGAGTTTGGCAAGTGTTTGCAAGTTACTCACTGGTTGAAGGTTGCAGGTTGCAGTTCACAGATTTTGCAGATTTTGCAGATTTTGCAGGTTGTAAATATCGCAAGCGGAAGACCCTAAGGGTATGGAGGAAGGGAATCTGAGTTGCCTAACCTCGCAAAGGGTACAGTGATGGGAGAGGATGAGAGAGGGTGTTGTAGGTTCGCTGAATGGAAAGGGAGGGAGGGGAGCACTGCTAGCCTTGCAATTCACAGGCTTTGCAATTTCATAGACTTGGCAATCACAAGCATTGCAGGTTTGTGGTTTGCAGGTTCACAGAAGTCACTAAGTATATGGGAGAAAGGTGAGGAATGCAGCTAGCTTTTGCACAAATGACTCTCACAATCCTGCTGATGTAGCACTTGCAGCTTTGCACTTTAAACTTGCAAGGGTTGCAAGTTTTGTAGGTTCACTGTTACAAACGTACAATTGGTGGGTCATGAACTTTATGATTAGTTATGGACTTGTGCTTCATTCCCTGTACAATACAAATATGGTGGACTCTAGGACTGTAGCTATTGTTCTTTAGTCCAGGAATGTTCTCATCTCAGCTAGGACTTTCTAGCACTTACTTTACACTCAAAATATAGAGATGCACAATTGCTTCTGCACAGCAGTCTGCAGTGCACAGCAGCACTGCCACAGTGGTAGTAGATTCAACTAGTGCTGACTACAACGTACCAGAAAGTCCTTGAATACGCTAGAACATTCCTCTCTTTACTTTCTGTACATGTATATAAGAGGTGACACCCCAGAGCGACCCTCAGCTTTCAGTTGAACTCTGAGATCTACGAGCTTTCATTTGAACTTCATGAATTACAAACTCAGATTGCTGGTTAACTCGCTTTCAACTGAACAAGTTACTATGTGCTTATCTTCCAAAAGCTAGGGCTAGTAATTGAATAGAAACAAGCTCTCTATTCATTGACGTCTTAAGGCTTGATAGTTTAAGAGTCACACTCAAAAGTGTAACATTCACTGTCTTCACTGTTCGCAGTTTGCACTTTTGCAGAATTTGCAAGATTTGCAGTTGCAGAGTTCACAGTCACAGGGTTTGCAGTTCGCAGACAACAAATTTGTAGAATGTCAAGTTATAGATTAGCGGAGGATGTATTCATGGAAGAAGGGTTTACAGCTGAAAGACTCTAACGGTAGGAAAGAGAAGTAGGCATATGTGGTATGGTGGGGAAAGGGGGTGAAGTTCTCAGTTGTGTCTAGATGCCCAGGGCATGTATTTTACATGGCTGACCCATGCTACAAGTCTGCCAGCGCCTAACAAGCCCATGTGGGTGCATCGCAAGGCTAGCAAACTGTGCAACTCTCTAGCACATTCCTATAGACTTGGGGTTGCCTCGCAAATGATATAGTGCCATCTTCACTGCCTTTTGCTGGCTTGCTATAGCCTGTCAAGAAGGGCAGACAGTCCGTAAGCAAAGCAAAGTGTTCGCAAGAGAGGTGGTGCCTTTGTGGGAGGAGTAGTGTGTTCGCAAGGAAATAGGATGTGTCTGCAAGATGCCCCAGCTCAGAATGGAAGGGAGTTGCAAAGGGGGAGTCACTGAGGGAAGTTGCAGAGTCACATGAGAAGAAGCAGAGGCTTCGCCAGACAGTACAAGAGAGAGAGAGTCTTCGTGCAAGGGCTGCTAGCACAAGAGGTAGCTGGAGGGCACAATTAGCGAAGGTGCGAGTTTGCTCTTCTGAGCCTAGCCAGGCAACATGCACATCACTGTTCCCTCTCACCAGATGCTCATTTAAAAGCCTTTGTTAGCCATATTTTAGGAATCTTCATTTGGTCCAGAGGCGTTGAGAAATGATCAAGCTACAGGGCAAGTAAAGTGGGTGTGGCTGAGCCATTCCCTGCCCCTCCTGCTCTGTATCTCACATGTATACCATGCAGAAAGCCCATGTAACCTATAGTACATAGTGCTAAAATTAGTATAAGCCCTTAAACATGTGAATATGCCCACCATTGAGCAAAATATGGACAATATGAAGAGGCCTTCTCCTACTTGGAGAGGACATCCTCTATCTCCACAACCAGTCAGCTGTTTCCTCTCACCAGGGGCTCATTTGA
The DNA here is from genome assembly GCA_022376465.1 of Cubamyces lactineus. Taxonomy (NCBI): domain Eukaryota; kingdom Fungi; phylum Basidiomycota; class Agaricomycetes; order Polyporales; family Polyporaceae; genus Cubamyces; species Cubamyces lactineus. Next base: position 708,767 of record JACDTU010000006.1, on the reverse strand, counting down.
AAGCCTCTGACAAGGAAAATCCGGAGGTATACTTTATTTGGCCACTTGACAAGAAATGGCCATGCAACCTGCCTTTTTCTGTCACCTAGGGCCCACTTCTGTACCCACTATAGAATTATCAGTAACATACCTTTGTGAAATTGTATTATACAGACTTATACACCCTGAAAATGCGATTATAATGCGCCTATTTTTGTCTGGATTGAGCAAGTTTTGAGCCTGGGGTGGAGGTCCCAGAGTATCCAGTATGGAGGTCAAGCAGAACAAGTGCCAAGAGAGCTGAAGTGCAAAAGTGCCAATGGGAATGGAAGCAAGGCAGCCAAGAGTGCTGATAAGATTGGCAGAGAGCCTTATCAGTAGAGATATAAGCCTGGGGAGCTGATAGCAGCTCTCCCAGCCTTGCCTACCATGTTAGGCAGCCACTGGGCAGTCCAGCAGAGCTTCGTAACATGTCACAAACACTAACAGTTTGTAATGTAGCCTTATCATGGCAGTTTAACAGTTTGTAACACTTCAGGGCTACAACAGATGGTGATACAGCCTTCCCATTATCATTATCAAGATAATAGTTCTGTGAGTCACCATACAAGCTTTTCATCCATCAAAATCTTAAGGCTTAATAGTTCAAGAGCCGCACTCAAAAGCATAACAGTGCTACTATGCACTGTGGTTGGCTGCACAAAAGCAACTGTACATCCACAAATGATACAGTAAGTGAATAATACACACTTGAAAGTCTTGGCTAGTACATGAATATTCTGAGAAGTCTGTCACACACCACACAAGGATGTAACTAAAATCCTGGAGTCTACAACCGTGGTGTAGTACAAGAAAGAAATAGAATCTGTAAAAAAAATCTCAAGTCTGTGAGATACCTATCATACCTTGGTCACAAGAATGAGGCTATTGGGAGTGAGCAGTTTAACAACAAAGCAGACATGAGCAACATGAGAAAGAAAATAAGATATATACACATGTTTGTGGGTGCAGAATGTCTTGAGTGAAGCAACCAGGAACCAGAGGTAGATCAACTAGAATCAAGCCTAGGTTTTGTGGCTCATGACCTGCAAAGTTCTGATGCATGTGAGCTAGACAATGTAGGGCATGAGATGTGAGCTTATGGTGGACATGTATGATATGTACCATAGCGGTGGAAGACAACCAACTGAGGCACAATTCTGTGCCCTGTATATGCAAGGCTATATACACTGATGGCCAAAAGTATCGCCCCACCCCCCTTTCCCATGGTTACTCTGTTGATTTCTCGGTCATTTCCTACAACTAGTATATATGCTCTCTTGTGGATAGAGTGTGCATACTAAGCTACAAAATGTGTTACCAATTAGGAGGAGTTGCTAGAAGAATCCCAAGATATTGGAGCATACTTCAAACACAGTAGTTTGTGATGACTTCAGCTATGACAAAAAATCACAATAATGTGGGATACAAAAGGGACTAGGCCTAGTAACGAGTGTGGTGACCCTTTGCAGCCTTCAAGGCTTGTACATGACGGGAAAGGGAATCATAGAGCTTCTGAATAAAGGCAATACCACTTCTCCTGTAAAGCAGCCCATAGCTCCTCACAGTTGCATGGGAGAGGATCACGGGTGCGCACACGGTGATCTAGCTTGTTTCAGACATGCTCAATGATGTTCATGTCAGGAGAGGATGAGGGCCAGGGGAGAAGGAGGATGTTGTGAGTGGCAAACCACTGCTGCGCAAGCTTGAAGGTGTGTTTGCGGTCATTATCTTGCTGGAAAATGAAGGTGTGTGGGGAAAGTTGATAGTCTTGAAGGGTGCCCAGGAGGGACTCCTCGAGGATGGCACAGTACTTCTTGGCATCCATGGTTCTGGTGATCCGATGAAGCCGTCTGACACCTTTTGAGGTGATGCATCCCAGACCATAACACTTCTGCCCCCACCCTACATCTTCTTCTTCACATTCCAATCCAAGAACTCCTCTCCCACACCTCTACAACACCACTGCCTTCCATCCAAACCAAAGAGATTGAACTTTGACTCATCTGAGAAGATAACGAGCCTCCATTGTTCCACAGTCCAATCTTGAACATTCCACAACCATGCTTTTCGCTGCGCCACATTGGAACGGCTGAGGTATGGCTTCTCCTGTCACACCCATCCATAGAGCCCCTTCTCACAAAGGTTTCCACGCACAGTACGAGCACTGGCCTGTGGAGCAAGCTGGCGCTGGACATTGGTTGCATCGGTTGCTTTGCCTCTCTTCACATACACTGCGAGTTGATGGACATCCCCATTGCTGAGAATGCGTGGTCAGCCAGAGCGGGGCTTCTGATAATGGAGGTCACCTGTCTCCCGATAGGTTTGCAAGACTTGCCGAACTGTTTTGCGATCACAGTGGACAATATGGGTGATGGCATTGATGGACATAGGTTCACCGGAGATGGGGTAGCGGAGGGCTAGGATCCTGGCCTTCTGAGCACAAGGCAGGACAACCATGAGTGGAAAGTGTAGAGTGAAGGGTATAGAAAGAGAATTTGCAGTGAATATGTACAGAGGTGAATGGCAATTGTTGAAGGAGAAGGAGAAGAGAAGGGGAGCTAATTCACTGGCAGGCGTCAAAATAAGCATCCACGATTCTCACGCCCAAATCAAGCAATTTGGCTACCAACAATACACAATGAAAAGCTCTTGCGTAATGCTATATAGTTGTAGAATACACATGGATATCTGGCTAGGAGATTGTATTGAAGTAGAGAAACTGGGGGGGTGGGGCAATACTTTTGGCTGTCACTGTATATGGGCACCTATACTATTGTGTGGAAGCTCTTCATGTGGTCACCATAATAGCCTAGCATAGATGAGTGATATAATGCTACAGAACTCATCAACTTTCAAGCTCATCAACTTCGACAATAACCATTGAGCACATAGCACACCAGTACAAGCTCTGTGATATATAGGGGCATGGAGGATTTTCTGCAATTTCTGGATACTGGCTGTTACTCGATGGCTATGATATATACTAATGTGATTGAGTTCGAAGATATTCATGCCATAAAGCGCAAGTCTTATCGTCTTCGTGTTGCCCGAGCCCTCGTGCCAAAAGCCTTGAAGGTCGCCCCATCATCAGAGTCATCGTCGATAATTGCAGACGCTAATCCCCGATTCATAATGCCGCCTGCTTGTGGCTGGGTTCTCCGTGCGGTCGACCGCAGCGTCGGTTCCGTCTCATCGTCGTCCATATCCGATGCTAAGACGTTAGCTGACGTCGACGCCAGGGTACCGAGATCATCTTCATCCACTTCCTCGATATCGGACTCCATAAACAGCGGTTGCTTCTGTGAACGTTGTCGGGTGGCTGCTCCGGGGCCCTTCTTCGCTTGTGAACCAGAAGGCTTGCTTGCTTGAGACCGCCTGCCTAGACTCCTCGACCCGCTTGGCGGCTTTGAAGTTGAGGCGACAGCCAATTGGTCCTCTCCGTCAGATATGACCGTCGGCGTCCGTGTCTTCGAGCCACGTCCCGTCGACCTCTGAGTGGTGCTCTTCCCAGTGTCGGACTCAAATTTGGACTGCGAATCTGATGGTGACGCAGGCACATCGATGGCACCTTTCCAATATTCTATCGGAAAAGTCAACGAAGAGTCGGGTATCAGAACGAGCTGTTCACGTACGTGAACCAATGCCGAGGTCCGCTTCCTCTTCGACCATCAACTCAACGGGCTGCCGTCGCTGGCCTGTGGTTTTCTGCACGCCATAGAACTTCAGCTTCCGTAGAGTTCAATCAAAGACTGTATGTGGACCCACCCGTCTGAACTTCTTGAAGTCCGGCCTGCCCTGCCACTCGAGTCTTCCCTCTCCTCGTCTCAAGTGATCGCTCCCTTGTCCGTCCACACGCGCGTTCTCCCTGTAGACCGGCATCTCCACGACCACCATGAAGTTGCCTCTTACGTCGCTATCATCCCCGAAGTCATCCAAGACTGCCCATGCTTCGCCTCCCTTGTCCTGCTCCAGGTCTGGTTTGGATATCCGCAAGTTGTTGAATTCGCGGTCGAACTCGTCTTCTGTCTTCTTACCTCGCTTTGTCGAAGCGACTGTCTTGAGGAAAGCAGCGTCCTTATCCGGTTCTCCCGAGGCTGCACTCGCGTTCTTCCCGCTCGTGACAGAGTTCGGCTTCTGGGCGTATTTGCCCTTGACGTGTACCTGCGACTGCGACATATCGACGCGCGTGACGATTTTCGACAGCGGCTTGTTGACGTTCTGAGTTTGTGAGTGCGCCGTTCCTTGGGTACGAGTCGAGGGACGTGGCGAGGCAGCTTGGGACTTGCCAGACTGCCCATCCGAGTCTGTGCGCGGCCTGTTTCGAGGCGGGCCTTCATCGACCATCTCAACGCCGTCTATGATGTCCGCTTCCTGTGACTTGCGCTTCGTGCCCCTGGCTTGTGTCTGCGTTCTGGAGTCCGAACGCCATGCCAGTGTGCTCTCCTCCTCCTCTTCCGCCAATACTTCTAGAGCCATACCTGTCGCTACGCCCGCGGAGCTGCTCGTAGCAGCTTGCCCTGCACTGCGAGCTCGAGGCCCACTTTGCGTCGAAAAGAGCGGCGTAGACGGCTCGTATTGTGTCATGCTCTCACCACCACCGACGTGTTGACTGCCATACTCGTCCAAGTTCATCTGAGCGACCCTATCTGGGTCGCTCTCGTCGAACAAGGACTTGTACTTCTTGTGCGGTGGTTCCTCCACAGTATCCAATAGCGCTACATCAGTCGATGCCCTTTGACCTTGCGTTCCAACGCGACGCTTCAGTCTTGATGTGCGTGCTGGCGTGGGAGGCTGACACATGTTCATTCACAGTGAACAGATGCAGACCAAGAGTAGAGTACTTACTACGATAGAGTCGGTCCTGCTCGTTGAGTCGGTTAGTCGCGTCTGCGACGTTTCAAGAGGCTGCTCGCTGGCGAGATTGCTATCTAAATCCAAAGTTGCGTCGTCGATTCCAACGACCGCATTCGGGCGTGCAGCTCTTCGTACTAACGTCTAGTATCACAATATGTGTGAATAAGCCCTGTCGCAGTGCATCGTAGTCATACGTACCCGACGTGGTTGAGGAGCATCCTGAGCCGGTGCTCTTGTTTCCTCGGCCGTGGTAACTGGCTCCTGACTTGCTGGAGGGGGGGAAGGAGCACGGGACGATGCCCGCGAAGTCGCTCTTCTGGGTAATTTCCTGCGTTGTGGTTGATTTTCGACTTCGGATGCGGAAGATTTCTGTTGCACAACCACCAGTTCCGAGCTTCTTAATGGAGGGATCGAAGGCTCATCCTCAATTGTATTAGGAATGACATCGGGGAGGATGGACTGTTCGGGCTCTAGGGTATAGGTTATCAAGAGAGCAAATAAGGACTTATAGGCGTACCCAAGACTCACCTTGAATTGCGCCTAAGGAATCTAAGCAGGTAGTATCCGCGTATATGGCTGCTTCGACAATCTTTTCTGGAGGAATAAACTGTAACTCAAAGCTGTCGCACGGTCAGTAGCATGTCCACTTGTAGAATGAACTGAGGTACCTCTTCGCCGTCTCTACCAAGGCCGTCCAATCGTCCTCTCCTACTGTAGCAAGAGCAGCCGGTCTATCGGCTACGAGGACCAAGGAAGCTTCTCTGGCCTTGCCTTTAGCAAGCACCTGCCTGAAGCGTTCGGGTCCGCCTTCTATCGCGAAGCATTCGTACTCGCCCTCTGCACGTCTTACCAACTCCTTCAAGGCAGTGTGCGCCTCTGCACCTTTCTCACCCACGAAGATGAAACGGCGACCGCGGAAGATGCCCACTCGCTCTTCGTTAGATTGCCATATGTCGAATTTCTTCAATCGTAGCGGGAGCCCAGGAGTGAAAGTGGGGCGAAACTTGCTGGTGGGCGGAAGAACGAAGGACTCCTCTAGCGCACTAGGTTCGCCTTTCCCCGCGCTAAGGATGGTAGTGAGCCACTCCGGCTTGACAAGTGTAGCTAGCGAGATTAGAGCGGTCGCGATAGGTGCTGACAACGTGTATGTCGGTGTTAGGTGATGCGTGACCGCGGGATGTAGGGTGGTGACGACGTGTATTCCTATGGCCAAGTTATGGTCTACTTACAACACAGAAAGCGGGAATACGTACCGAGCGCGGCACAATCTCTGAGCGATATTGAAGGGACGGCACGCGGACTTCCGTTGTAACAGCATACTGGTTCCCAATGCACTCTGTCTCTTGAGCTTAAGCAGACCTAAACGTTGTGCGTAACGTGAGAACTCACCTCACAGGGACACTCGCGGAAAGATGGATGATATCCTCGCTCTCGAGGACAAGGGTGCTCATTGCTTCGCAGCGCATGCGGGGGTTGTGTCTCGTCGGACGTTCAACATGGCGGGAGGACTTGTCGTGGAGGTTGCGCAACGTCAGTGTTGGAATGAAGGCGGGGTCGGCCTGGTGTGGATGAGTTCGAATTCACGCCTGCAGGAGTAGGGTAACTCACCACCTGTTCCTCCGTACACTCTTCGACAATTAGAATGGCGTGCGCTTTTGATATGGCTTTGCTCCTAATTGTCAGTGGCTGGTCCTTGCGCCCGACCACATATTCTCTGCCTGTCTTAAGCAGTTTCCTCTCTACGGCGTGTCAAGCCGAGCCCGCGATAGTCATGGCCGTAGAGCTCACTGTCTGGAGGTGGTACGTCTCCGTACTCTTCGTCAAAGGGCCCAGTAATGACCCACATCTACCCAACGCCGGCGATTGAGGTGGCAGCCGGTTGGTTCTTCCCTGCTGCTAATCAATGGCTAGGAGGTTGACGAGAACGAGATAGCAAACCGAGCCCCAGGACGCGCGGGTGAGAGCAGCTGAAGGACCTGGCACAGTCGACAGACGCCCATCCGACGCGTCGCGACGCGTCGAGCGAGCGCCCATCCTCCTGCCGCCTTTTCTTCAAGGTGAGCGCAATGCGCATGACAGTATAAAGCACATGTGCATACAACACAAATTAACAGCAATAAGTGCGAGACCAGTCCTATTGTACATCCGACGCACACGAGAGTCATAAACAAGTTGCACCGTCATACTCTGCAAGTCCTAGCGGGCCGTCCCTACCGGTCAACCCGACAGTGTCTCGATCCCGACTACGCCGACCCCGAGGCTGGAATGCCCTACATTGGCATTTGAGACTGCGAGGATGCTTCCTCTGTCCTCCCTGTCGCTTGGCGGATGTCACCCGGACGAAGTCCTCCCGATGGATGAGCTTGAGCGCCGGGAGCGATCGAATTCGAACGAGACGGCTGCGGTAGCTGAGGCACCGTCAGCGGGGCGGCTTTCGGTGGGGTTGCTTTCGGACCCGTGTACGGCCTCTGCCATTGCAAGCCTCGAGGCTGGACCTGAGTGGGTGGTGGAGGAGGAACCGCCGCCTGAGACGGGCCCTGAGAATGTGGGGTCGAGGAAGAGGACGGCTGAGGGTAGGGATACCCGCCGTAAGGCTGGTACGTCCCATAAGCTTGACGCCCGTACGGGTAACCGTACGACGCAGCGCTGCTATACGGATACTGGCTGTAAGAAGTCGAGGGATATGACGCTGCAGCAGGATACGTCGGCGTCGAGCTCCCAGGGTATTGTTGCTGGCTGCCACTTGAATAACCTGCTCCAGGGTACTGGTACGTCCAGCTGCCAGGGGCATACTGATAGGTCGACGTTCGTGGCTGATACGCAGGCTGTTGAGGATAGGCAGAATTCGGAGGCGGCGGTCGATACACGGGGGCAGGAGTTGTGTGCGGTGCAGAACTAGATGGAGGTGAGATGTATGTCGGAGTTTGAGTGCTCGAGCTTGCACGTGGCATCGGCGAGTTCGATTGCGAGTGCGCTTGAGGAGTGGCTGAGGGAGACGCATGGTAAGACTCAGGCGCAGCAGGAGTCGCAATCGTTGGCGTCGCTGCAGACGATGCTTCTGGGAACGATGCCTGATTCAGTACCCAGTCTTGGCCGAGCTCTACTACGATCGCTCTTACCATCCTGTTCAACAGCAGGCTCCGTTGGCTTTTGGCCCACCACTGCGTCCGTTTCCCCGAACACTACACTCCGCCATTTGAATTCGCGCTTCAACCCGCGATCCCAAAGCACCTCTACAGCATGGTTCTCCTCGATGACGCGCAGCAACGTCACTTCAAATACGCCTGCAGTCACCCGCAACTTGATGCGGGACATTGGTGGAAGCGCCAATAGCTGATTGCGAATCCGATCCTGCTGCTGGATTTTCTTCGCTGCGAGAATGGCCTACCAGATATCACATATAATTTAGAACATGTCATAGTGGCCAATTGCAATGAACACACTTACCGGATTGTGTTGATGACACAATACCTCGACTTCTATCTTCTTGATGAGCTTGAGAACCTGGGGTGAAGGCGAGGGTTGATGACCCTGCGTCACTGCTGATGATGGTTGCAACACTGAAGATGGCGCAGTACGATCGGCACAGTTGCTCGGGTCGACATCCATCGGTTGCTCTCCGAGGAGCATAGGATCGATGCATGAAGAGGTTAGGTCCATCGGGGCCGAGAGGAAAGAAGATGATGTCGCGGCAGGTGCATGAGTAGCCGGGTTGTCCAGGAGAATAACCTCCTTCTCGATCTCCCGTAATACCCGATACACGATCCCGTTCGCGCCTCCCTCTCGCGCGCAAGAAACGTGGAACGCCTTCGGACATTTGCCCTTCGTGCATTGTATGGGCGCTCCGTGTGCGCGGTTTCGGGTCTTGGTGCAAGCTGTACATTTCTGAAGACGAATGGGTGAGCATATAAACAGAGCACGATGATCTAACTTACCAAGTTCCACCTGTCCTTGACAATGCCGTCCACGCCGAACACCACCTGCTCCTTCGCACGCACGCCGTGCTCGTCGGGATCGCCAACTTCCACCTCGTCCACCCACGTCTCCGGCACCACGCTTGCACACTCGAGATGCGCCATACATTGTCTGCCCGCAGATGCCTCCGGGTTACCTGGTTCGTACCACCAAGCCGGGGGATCTTGCACGCGCAACAAGCCTTCTCGAGACGTCGATACGCAGAGGCAGCACGGAAACCCCTCGGGCTCCTTCGGTCTAGGCGGCAACTTGAGTGTCACTTTCAGCAAAGGCTTCGATGGCGACGGTGGCAGCACTAGTTTGGAGGACGACGCTACGGGTTGATCAGGTGTAGATGTCGGCTTGGTCCTAGGCTTCTTTGCCTTGGGTGGCCCGTCGCCTTCAGCTTTGCGCTTACGAGAGAGTTGAGTCTTGTTCTCCTTGTTCGCCGTCACCTCCTGCCTGACGCGACGCTGTTTCTTACTTGTACGGAAGACCTCTCGATTCTCCGCCGCCCGATCTCGCAGGAGCTGGTCAACATCGATGCGCACACTGTCCCCCACGTACGTCAGTATTGTCGGGCGCCACGGCGATACATAGCAGGAACTCGCCTAAAATTGACACATCCGCAGGCCTTCGCCTTCCTCCCGATATCGATCCAGCTCTCGAGCGCAAAATTGACACTCTCCGCGCAATTGAACCCGAGATTAAAACCGGCATGGTAACCCCGCGGAAAAGTGATCACGAACTCCCCAGCCTGTTGAACGAGGTAATTCGGGCGACATGACGATTTCGACAAGAGGGTGGGTGAGGCAAGGTACGACTTGTGACGTAGGAACTGAGAGCAGTTCTTGTCAGCCCCGGGGAACAAGCCTACAACCTCGTTATGAGAACTAGTGAGTCTAAACGGAGATAGCGAGGGGACATACTCCTCATGGTCTGCTCGAGAGCATTCGCACGGGCTTGAGGCATGGCATACCAGAACTTGGGCGCACCGAAGTGGATGTAGTTAATACTGAAGAGGTCCATATCTTCGACGTGCCATGCGAAGGTTGCTCGCCACATGCCAAAGTAAAGGTACGGGGTGTTCACCCCAGGAAGACCCTTGTCCGAAGCCGGCAAAAGACGGGATAGCGCAGAAGGTAACGAAGCCACGTTCCACGACGTAGTCTCGTCAGTAAAAAGAGAGCCTATGATTGTGTTCAGCAAATACGGGTATAATCCGCCACCACATGCCACTTACCTTGCATATCGGCGCCATACCAGGCTGGCTTGCCGAACCCACAGTTTCTCCAATACCGCCTTTCCAATTCCTTACAGAATTCGGTATTATAGCTTGCGGATGTTGTTTTTGGAGGTAACCATGCAGTGTGTGGATCAAATGAGTCGAGGAATTCGCGGTCTTTCGCAGCGCGCGCGGCCATCATGGCTTCACGGGCCTCGCGTGTCTGTGGGGCGCGTTTTCCCTTAGCCTTTGACTTTACATTCTCCTCGCCTTGAGCGTCATCCTGCTTCACACCATGCTCATCGTCATCCTCTTCGTCCTCTTCGGCCAGCGGATGGCGTGACTTGGCCGAATTTACTGGGTTATCTCTCGTTGCTACCGACGATGATGACGACGCCGATGGTTGGTTGCCGAGCACCGACGAGGCATCTGGATGTTGCTCAGTCTCCCCGGCCTGCTCAAGTGGAGAGAGGGCACGATTGCTGTTCGGTGGTGAGATGAGGGCTTTGGCGGCATCTTCTGGCGCAAATTCCTCCGATTCGTCTTCACGCTTGATTGCGACGGCGGCATCCACATGGGGATCGGGCTCGGCAGTCTCCGACTCTCTCTGCTTGCGACTCCTCCTCGTCCTCGCCCTCGCACTCCCATTCGTCGCCCGGGCATGAAGACCGACGTCATCCACGCCGGGCGCACGGAGATCTTCCTTTGCGCACAACTCGTACCACTCACGCACGCTCATCACCCGCCTCTTCTCGATGTTCTGCTGCTGGAAGAGGCCGCCTTGGCCAAGCATATGCTGCTCGATGGGATTCTTCAACTTGATCTTGTCGAGTTGCGATACAACAGAAGGCAACGCTTCTGTCCTATCGATAGAAGAGCAGCGGCTTTAGTGGACGCGATACGGTATACAGTAGCAGACAGACGACTGACCACTCCTTCGGAGGGATGATCTTCACTATACCACTGCGCATGCCCCACGGTTCTACCCTGTTCATGAACGCTTCGAAATCTGTGAACTCTTCCATTGTTGGCTTGAAGACGGGGATGCCGCGTTGGGCGAGTGGGTCGTCCGCAGGATCGAGCCATGTTCTGCCGTCAGAGTTGGGTGAAGGTGGCAATCGAACGTCTTCATTGCCGTAGAAGTGGTCTGGCTGGAGTGGAAGCTCCGGGGTTGGCGAGCGGGAGGGGGTATTGCTTGCAGTCGACATGATGAGGCCCTCGGAGCAGCAGTCTATATGCAGTCGCTAGAGACCGGTGTCCGCGGCAGAGAGCAGGCAAGTCACGACAAGCAAAGACTGAGCAAGAGAGCAACTATTAAGCCAGCGTTATGCGATTTGTCGTAAGGCTTGCCACAGCTGAGGACGCGGTATGGAGGGTGGGGAAAGGATAAGGACGGGTGTGGCCAAGGATTTCTGCGTTGCGGACGACCTCCCTTAGCCGAAGCGCGACCTCTCCCAGACGGCTTACATCATCCTTCCTTTTTTGGTCTCGAATACAACCCGCCCTTTGTAGACTTTCTTACCTCCTTAGCCCGTTGGAAAACATACTATCACGGCACCGGAAGTGCAATCGCAACAGAAGTGCAACTTCTGCAATTCCCGTACATAGACTCGTCTGGATCTCCTACAAAAATTGGCATCGTGTTCAGCTTGCATTCTCATGCCTATATGCAAAAAATGACGGAAATTGGCGGAGTCATCATCAAGATTTTTGAATAAGAGTGCGCCGGGGGTAGGACTGCTCTGGTATAGAATCCGCTCGGCACTTCGCTATGTTGCACCGATCACAAAATCATTTCACACAAATATCTGAGAGTACTACGCCAGTGCTCCTGTATAATATCGAAGCGAATGAATGCCGCATTCGTGTGTGGACGAATAACCAGTGGCCGTAAGAGCAAAGAGCGTGACAATCCGCCACAATCTCCCAAGTCGGAGTTTGTATGTAGCAGCGAAGACGCACACCCAGGATATCCCAGCTGGGCATATGCCGAAGCGGAGATAATGTCGGCATTGTAGCCGCCCGTGACTCTTAGCGTGACTCACCTCCCCGAACGGTTGCACTTCTGTTGCGACTCATGCTGAGGCTCTCCTTATCGTGCATCTCACCCTTGTCTCCCCAAAAAATTGGAGAGGGTAGCCAAGAAGTTCAGGATATTGTTTTTCAAGTTTTGGTGCCCACAGACTGTGTGTGGGATGAGGGAGTTGAGTAAGAAGCAAGAAGTTGCACTTCTGGTGCCGTGATAGTATACACCGCCTACATCTCTCTTCATCAATGTCTACAATGGGCGAGAACAGCCTACGCCCAACTAGCCACACCTCGAACCACTCGTCGCCTCTGCCCAGGTCGTCCGCTCCGCGATTTTAATCAAACCGCGTACACAAGGCACGATCACGAAGTGCTTGTCCTCGAAGTACGTCACAGCCAGCTGCAGGAGGCGCACATCTACTATAGTGCCAGAGATGCAATAACGCCCAGAACGCAACACTGAGGCGAACACTCGTACTTTACTCTGCTAAACCGTAACTCAAGGGTGGGTAGATCGGGACCTATTCATACAACACGCTACATACGGTACAAGGAGTGGAAAGCGGAAAGGCCGTCTGATGACTACAACGTGGAAGAGATATAAACTGCGACCTGCGACCTGAACCTGGCAGGCCAAATGGAAGAAAACGGGAAAGCATGTTTGAAGGTACCCTTTTGAAATTTGCGGGTCACCACGGCACCACTCCTATGACCTCCGTGCAGACTCCGTCACAGCCTCGATCTCCGTTGCATTCTCTCGTCCTTCCGCATATCTGCCGGTGTCGAAGTACGGTGGTGGCAGTTCCTCCACGATCCCTCCGTCCCGGTGTTGTATGATAATGTCCGGCCCCTCCTCTGATATGGCCGCCACAGGCGGTAGTCGAAGTGATGCCCCCATTCGCCTCGGCAACGGCTGCGCGGGGAACGTCCGCACCACCGCCGCCGACTGCGAGCGTTGCACATGAGGGCGGCGAGAAGAGGGCCCCGCGATCGGACTTTGCCCTGGATTTGTCGCCATCTGCGCCTGCAGTCGTGCCCGATTTGCCTGTGCCTCGGCGTGCGCTTCAAGCGCCTTGCGGTATCGTGCTTCTGGTGTGAGGGTCGCAGCTGGCGAGGTCGAGTTGGGTGTCATCGCCTGGGGATCTGGCGGCGACAACGGAGATTTTGCTGTCACCACCGGGCGGGGTAGCATCGCCGAAGTCATGTACGGAGTAGGGATCGTCTGGTGCAACTCCGTCGTCGACATGTCCATGGAAGAGGGACTATCCGCCTGACGAATGGATAACTCCGAGTCAACCGCCCAGGACGCCGTCCTGTATTGTTGGCTATCGACCCTTACGATGCTGGCCACTTGCGACATGTCAAGATTCAAGTTGGGTCGAACAAGTCTCTCCTGTCGTTGTTCTTCGTCATGTGTTGGCGGTTGTTTTTGCACTTGGTCCGACCACCGTGCCTGCAACAGACGCCTTCTCCGCCACCACCACAGGCCAAGCAGACCACCAGCGAGAAGCGGTAGCACCAAACCAAACACGATTCCCAGAGCGATTGATCTTGCATGTGCCTTCGCAGAAGATGCACGAGCAGCCGAAACATTCACTGCTTCTTGCGCCTCGAACTGTGCTTCGGTTTCGGAGACAGAGACGAGGCCTACGCAGTCGGTGTTTGAGGAACCTGTAGTGTTAATAGCTATCGTTGATACGCCCCATTGACCGGTGCTAGGTATCCCGTCGAATGATTGTCAGGACCTAACAACAAGCGATCTTGCGAATGCGCACTGACCTATCCGTGACGCCAGCTGCAGATACATAACCTCCATGAGTCTGGCACAAAAAGACCATTGGAGCAAGTCACTCACCGATCAATGGAAAACCTGGACCAGCCCGATTGATGTAAACGAATACGTCGTCGTATGGACCCATCGGCGCGACGGTGATGTTCCCTGCACCCAGTTGTGCGAGTGTCACATTGTAAGGCTTGGTGCCACCTGTGATCGACAGCTTCCACGGCTCGCAAGTCTCCAAATTCCCAGTAATGCTCGAAGTGATACGCGGCGTCGAAGCTGTAGGTTCTGGGATGAGACAGGAAGCGTCACTGCCTTGAGATGCAGCTAAGGGTAAAGGTCAGATCATACTCCTTTCCGATCGATCCCAAGCACCTTACCGACACTATTGAAGAACGACGTAGGAAAACCGCCGGTTTGTCCAATAGAATCCACAACGGTTAGCAGGAGCTTGGCACCTAATCAGGCTCATCGTATGTCGCTCTTAGAGGTCGTGGCCAATGCACTAACCCGCATGGTGTGTGTTCTGCCATGTCAACTGGCTCGGGTTGTCGCCAATGGGAGTATACGTCGTTACACCTTCGACCTCAAGTGCGAGCATGTAATATGGTGGTTCTCCGAGGTATGACGTAGAAGAGTTGACCGGTTTGATTTGAATGGTTGTATTATGACACTCCTCAATATTGGAAGAAGTGAGCTACGATGTCTACATGTCAGAGTGTAAACCTTGAGTGACATACAGAAGAGTGACTCACGGTGAAGCCCCAGTTAAAGCCATGAACACTTTGCGCCTGGCAGCGTAAGACAAGGAAGTAAAGACAAAGGGCGAAGCCCGCCAGTATTCGACCTAGTGTGTCCATTGCGACCGGTCGCGCATACAGAAGCCCCACGAGAGAGTACAAACGGATCAAAGGTCACTCCGGAAGGAAAGGCAAAGGAAAGACGGGGAGGACAAGAGGGGAGCAGAGGGAAAGACAACGTCCAGCGTCAGATGAACATGGAGGCGGACGACAACCAAGGCGACGACGGCGACGCTGGCGGAGGGAGAGGACCCGAGAGCGTCGCAGAAAGATGGAGATGCCGTATCCCCAGGAACAGGGCGGCTAGCTGTCCTCCGCGAGAGAACACTGGTCTTGCATCTCGGTGATGGAGCGAAGACTCGCCATTGGACCTGTAGGTAAGGTGTCATGATAACAAGTGGCTGTTCTCGGATATTAATGTACTGACTCCTCACTATTGGTTCATCATAAAGCCGCCTCCTGGCCGACGATTACAGAATTGAAGGTGGCTGATACTCGATGATGACCGCGTCGAGTACAATGACCGTCAAGATGATGATGTCCACCGTGTGATGAGTGAGACGTGAGTCTGACGAAGGACGATCGAGTACAAGTACTGTACATTGCTGAGCGCTTCAAGCTCCAGGCTCGATGTGGTATGATTGCGAAGTGCCCACATCGCTTTGAGAATGCAGGCAGAAGAAACGGTGATTGAAAATACCACATAACGATTCCGTCCATTGGCCTTACTTACGTTGCGAGAAGTGTGGGACCACGTAAGGGGATATGTGCCATAGCAACGGATCGCCGGAAAAACAAAAAGCGACCAACCTGGGAGTCGAACCCAGAATCTTCAGCTGATTCCGTACCGGAAACTGACGCCTTAACCATTAGGCCAGTCGGCCTTGCAAAGCACTAGCTTAGTCTTTTATATATCCTGCTCATAATGTATAGCTACCGCACCACCGCAGGACCTAATTGAAGTTCTCCGCGGGTCAGGGAGTATGGGCTTCAACTTGTTGACCGGAGCGAGGCATGCGCGCAGGCTTCTAGTAATCTCCCAGGTGTATCCTATTGATATCCCCCTCAAGCTATCTTTGCTAGGCCTCGCAGGAACCCCCATATGGCCGTAACTGCAAAATGGCCAACTATAACCCGTACACGAGACAACCTCCCGTGTCCAGCTCTCCTGCAACTGCAAAGTCGTGCAAGGACGACCCGTTGTTTGAATGGCTCCCGCTAAATGTGACATCGCAGCATGTTGTCCAAGCGATGATGCATTCTCCTTGCTTATGTTTCGTTGCTTGTCTAAAGCAGGGTACTAACATCTTGATTCGTTGGTTGCAGGGGGCGGCCGTGGACCCGTTCATGGAAAGGCCCCATTTGGCGCAGTACAAGAAAACCTTGGATGGGTTAAAGAATCTCCCTGTCTTTCAGCATATGTACCGTTTCCTTGGGATGGCGAGTGCTTGTTTCTTCATACCAGTTTGGTGCGACTTTCTCCAGTCTCTGTGGTCCTCGGGCTGTCGCCGTGGGACAGCCTGTCTCGCTACGGAGGCAGCGGAAGGTAGGTCTAGATTGGCAGGCATGCGTGCTGACATGCCGTTTGTACAGTTCGCTGAGGACCAAATCATTATCCTAGCGAGCGAGACGGGCTCGGGCAAGACGACAGTAAGCGCCCCCCCCCCCTCAGATGGGTCGACCATGTTCACGCTTTACGAATACTCCGTGCAACGCGTGATTGTGAGCAGAATTCCGCACTTTGTATGCTATGCGGACTTGCCACACACGACGGGCAAGATGGTCGCGTGCACGCAACCAAGACGTGTTTCAACGATGTCGGTGGCGAAGCGTGGAGTCGCAGATGAGAAGGACGGTAAGTTCCCTTCAGACTGTGCTTAAGAAAATAGGTAGTGTCAGTTCGCAACACCAGCGATGGATAATGATCTTCAATGAGTTTGTGTTGACGACGAACCCGTACATTCGGACGGTGACTGGGGTTCGATCGGAGTGGTGCGTATGTCAGCTTCCGTAAACCGAGCCTGTCTGCTGACTGCTGCAATGCTAGGTTGCTGAAATACGCGCCGAACTAGTACGACCTGTCGACCTTCCCCGGCGGACAGACGCAGCAGGCACTGCTGCAGGTGCAGAAGAGGCGATCGCTTGAGGTTGCAGAGACGGGACCACAAAGTCGAGAGAGGAAAATCTGGCGTCGCTAGCGAAGGACATGCAAATGCTGAATGTCTCGAGAAAAGCTTTCAGCGCTGAGCACATAAACTTGAAGACGCGGCGATAATGTCGCTCAAACGAAGATGTTGTCGTGAAAGGTATATACTATGTGACGGTAAGAAGGCATGCAGCGAAGTAGAGCGAAGTCTGCAGTCTGCTGTGTTCCCAGCCCAGGCATACGACCAAACCCATGATGCGTTGTCTTGAACTGGTATGTAGTGAGCCGTCTCAAAGCGAATAGCATCGTGGATATGATCTCCTTTTTGTACTACTTTGGTATGGCCGCTGGTACCGGCGATTGTCCCAAGCAGCGACATCTTGCAACACATTCGTGATACGTGATACAAGTGCAAGACAGGTGCAGACATAAACCGTCCGTACGAACCCACATGCCGATGGCAGCGCATGAACCCTACGCCGAGATTCGCTGCCGAGAGATTGAGCGAAGAGTTGTAGGTCCGTATGGGCGCACTAACAGACGCCGAACCGGACTTGGCAAGCAACGCTCCCCCGAAGGTACAGATACTTAGAGAGACAATTAAGTAGCGCAAGCATCTGTGACTACACTATCTACAACAAGCAAAAGACGGCAATACAGCACTATTGCATCACATCAGCGAGACAATACCACCTCCAACGCACGAGGTCCCCGCTATCCACATCCCTTCACTCGCGCCTCTTCTTCCTCTTGGGCTCGTCGCCGCTAATCACACCAGGGCTGCTCCGTCCACTCCCCGGCGCGCTGTCGTTCATCCCCGCCACCTTCAACGTCCGCTTCTTCTGCACCCGCAGCAGTGCCCGCTTCGTCTCCCCGTCAGGGAACGTCGACAGGTCGTAGTAGTTGGGCGCATACTCCAGCAGCCTTCATCATTCGTGGTCAGCTGTCGAATCACAGATAATGGATGTGTGATCTACGCACCACTCTGGCCGGACCTCAGTCACCGTCCGAATGTACGGTTTCGTCGTCAACACAAACTCGTTGAAGATCACCCACTCCGGGCTCGTGTCCAACCCGCAGCTCGGGTGCAGCTGCACCACCTGGTTATCCTTCACCGTCAAGTACGCGTTCTTCTCCCCCTCCCTGTGCGCCACCTGCATGAAGAACCCGCACACGAGCGCTTTCCGGATGTTCGTCCACAGCTTCCGCTCGTCCTGCGTCGTCACGAGGTCGATCTCGTACCGCTCCATCGTCCGGAGCAGCTGTGACCGGACATTCTCTGCCTGCATCAGAGCACGACCGGACAAGTAGTTGTTCCAGCACCAGTTCTTGTCGTGCTTGTCTGCGATTGACAGATCGGTCAGGGACACGTCCTGGGGTGGAAGACAGATGTGACTTACTGTTCACATAGTTGTTATAGACGTTCATCAACGTGAGATGATCGCCGTCCGGAACGGTGAGCATCGCCTTCGCCGCATCCGCCTCCTTGCGTTGGTTTGGCGGCCGCAACCATACGTTCGGCACTGTCAGAATGAATAGTCAGACATGGAGCTGCCGCGTACAAGGCGACCATCTCTAGGCCACCCACCAGATAACATCGCGACTATCGTCAGAATCTCGTTGCTGCAATTGAACTCCGGGCTGGAGATCAACATCTTCGCCATCTGAGTAACGGCATCAGTCATTATGATCTTACGACTGCGGCTTGATAGACATCACTGACCTGTGGGTCCAGAGGGAATTCCGCCATGATCGACCCCAAGGCTGTCAGGTTACCCTCATCGTCCAACGCCGCCAAATAGTTCAGCAGTTCCAGCGCCCGCATGAGTGTCTCCGGAGCCGGAGCATCGACGTAGTCGAAATGCACCAAGTCCTTGACTCCAAGCTTCGCCAACTCCAACACCGTGTTCGCCAGATTCGTACGAAGGATCTCCGGATGAGTCTGCTCCTCGAGCTCCGTCATGAAGTCCTTCTCCGTGTACAGCCGGAAGCACTTCCCAGGCCGTGTACGACCCGCACGACCTGCACGCTGCTGTGCTGACGCTTTCGAGATCGGCGTCACCAGTAGCGACTCGACACGGATACGTGGGTTGTACACCTTTTGCTTGAAGAAGCCGGGGTCGACGACATAGACAATACCGTCGATCGTGAGCGACGTCTCCGCAATGTTCGTCGACACGATGACCTTCCGTCCGGGAGGGCCACCAGGAACTCGCGGGGGTGGTGCTGGGTCGAAGATGCGCTGCTGCTGTTGTGGGGGTAGGGAGGAGTAGAGTGGTATACAAACGAGAGGGCCGACGCTGTCCGGGTCCTGGTTCAGGAGGTCGTCCGCCTCGAGCTTGATCTTCCTACACGCATCTTCAATCTCCTCCTCACCAGTGAGGAACAGCAGGATGTCGCCAGGCTCCTCCGCTCGGTGAATCATCAGCACAGTCCGGATTGCCGCCTCGCAGTAGTCAGGTTCCGGCTCCTGCGTGTAGAACACCTCTACTGGATGCGTCCGACCAGGGACTTTGAACAAAGGCGCCGGCTTCTCAGGACCCTCGAGGCTGAAATACCGCTGGAACTTTTGTGCGTCAAGCGTCGCAGACATGATGACGATCTTCAGGTCAGAACGACGCCTCGCAATACCTTTCAGCAGGCCCATGAGGATATCAGTAGCAAGGGTACGTTCGTGGGCCTCGTCGAGGATGATGGTAGAGTATCGGCTGAGTTCGTGGTCGTTCATGGCTTCCCGCAGAAGCATACCATCGGTCATGTACTTCATGAAGGTAGTTCCTGGCTCGGTCATGTCTTCGAAACGGATGGAGTAACCGACTTGCTTTCCGAGTGGTACTGTAAGGAACGACGTCAGTCAACATTGTTCTTTCATGCCTTCTGCGTTATCTCAGTTGCCTCCTGGATCGAAAGGTGGCTTCCGACCACACATCATGGTGTTTAGCCCATAAAGCATCGTCTGTGTTGCTCCGCAAGTGTAACGTACAAAGTTCTGTACCGCTCTAGATTGCAAAGGTATCTCACTTTGCTCCGAACACCCACATTACACGGGTGATAGACGTCAACCAATTTCATCCGACCACCAACCCTTACCTCTGCAGAGGCTCGTATGCGGAATCCCCGAAAATTATGGCACCGTATGCTCGCTTTCGATCCAGGAGGCATCCACTCACCAACCACAACTCCACTGCAAACCGAACCCACACGCAACTTCTCAGCGAAACAGAAAGTACTCACCGTCCATCTCGTCCGCAACACGCTTCGCGACCGACATCGCTGCGACTCGCCTCGGCTGCGTACACGCGACCATCTTACCCTTCGTATGCGGCAAGTCCGAATAGCACACGAACTGCGGTATCCTGCACGTTGCCACCATAAGTGACGATGAGCCCGTTTTAGCGGCTGGAGGAATGCAGACGGTGCTGCGGTAATGCTTACTGCGTCGTCTTGCCCGAACCCGTCTCACCGACCATGACGATGATCTGGTTCTTCGTAAACTACACAAACAATATATCAGCACGCCCGTCTCTCGAACCGCTCCTCCCTTTCACGCCCTGCTTTCTTCCTCCACAAACCACAACACTCACCATCTTCAGAAACTCCTCCATCTGCCCAAACACAGGGAGCTTCTTCCGCGCCTCCAATATCTTCTTGTACTGCGCCGAGTGCGGCTTTTTCGTGAACGGGTTCACGTCGCCCTCCTGCGCGCACGCACACACATCCATGAGTTACAGAGAAAAACATCAGAGCCATGAGAGGGCGGAGCACACACACCATCGCTTTGAGGACCTGCGCCGAAGTCACATTCCGCGGGAGCCAGCCAAAGAGCGGGTCGTTCTTGCCCAAGTTCGCGGGCGCTGGAGAGTTGGACACGGGCGGTTGGCTCGTGTATGGGTTGTACGACGCCATCGCAGAGCCTACAAGACGGAAACTAGGAGTAGTGAAGGAAAGCGGAAGGAGGGAAGAGGGGAAAGAGAGAGAAGAGGGAGAAGAGGGACTGAAGCAAAGGCTGAAGGAGGAGGACGAGATGCGACGGGCGGCTGTTGCAAGAAAGTGAGAAACACACGAAAATGCAAGCACGCGCCAAATCACGTGCGCCCATCTCACCCCGACGCGCGTACTCGCGAGTCTCCTGCCCAATTGCAAGTCTACCGCACGCGTCATTCCCTCCTCTTCCTCCGTCCTACTACTCTGCATCCTTCTCGTCCTCGAGCTTCACACACGCACCGTTTGATACTTTGCTACGATGGATCACTTTCCTACCAACTGGGGCAGGCCGGTACGTCGTTCACCATGTCCTTTGCAACTACAGTGAATGCGTGCTGAGCGGCGTTCGTACATGGTTGCATTACACAATCTAGCGTAACGAGGCGTTCGACCCGTACGCCACATACCCTCTCCACCAACGTCCAAAGGCCAAGGACACCTTCGCAGAGGGCGTTCAACACACACAGTCCGTCGTCCCATTATATACCACTGAACTACTTCTCTAACCACCGACTTGCGATTCAGACAACCGATCGTAACAGGAACCTCTGTCCTCGCTATCATGTACAAAGACGGCATCATGATGGCCGCTGACAACCTCGGTCTGTCCCCCTCCTGCATCTCCACCCTTCCGCAACTAACACCCGTACCCCACCTGTAGCATCCTACGGCTCCCTCGCACGTTTCAAAGACATCCAACGCTTGCACCCCGTCGGCACGTCGACCGTGATCGGCGCGTCCGGGGACATGTCCGACTTCCAGGCGATCCAGGCGATTCTCGACGACATCGTCACGGACGAGTTCACGTACCAGGACGGGCACGACCTCGGGCCGGCCGAGGTGCACGAGTACCTCTCGCGCGTCATGTACGCGCGGCGGTCCAAGATCAACCCGCTCTGGAACTCGATCCTTGTTGGCGGTTTCCGTGATGGCAAGCGGTGCGTTCTTTGCTCACTTCGCCGAATGTATGTGGGGTTTAAACTTTGCAACGACGCTAGGTTCCTCGGGTACGTCGACCTGCTAGGTACGACCTACTCGGCCCCCTCGATCGCGACCGGGTACGGCGCATACATCGCGATCCCGCTCCTCCGCGCTGCGGTGGACGGGAAGCAAGACACGCTGACAGAAGAGGCGGCGCGGGCACTGCTGCACGAGTGCATGCGAGTGCTGTTCTACCGGGACGCGCGGTCGCTGGACAAGTATCAGCTGGCGACGGTGACGGAGGCGGGAGTGAAGATCTCGGACCAGATCCAGATTGAGACGCAGTGGGGCTTTGCGGAAGGCATCCGGGGGTACGGGGCGCAGACGCAGTAGAAGGCTCACAGTGGTCGTTGTTCGTGATCGACGGGAGGGGTGTACAGTATATGCATCATGCGCTGCGATTACGAGTTATACGAGCGGACAGTGAGGATCGAAATGACTATGAAAAGTGCTGCACAGCTGAACAAGCTCGATTGAACGGTGTGTGACGACTGAAGGTGGGTATTCGGTGTTTATAGCGAGCAAGGCGGCAAATGTCGATCGAGATCAGATGGTGTAGTTAGCGAGGCTGGAAGGAGCAATTGAGGACCACGGAGAGATCTGCTCGAATCTGAGGATGCTGAATAAGTACGCCTGAATGACTGAAAGAGGGCTAGGGAGATCAGACATGGCGTAAGATGAGGAACGGAAGTGTTTTGAGTGAATGACCACAGCATGGGGGAGAAGAACGGTTTCTCCAGCAAATGGCCGAACATCGGGCAGTCGATCGCGACAGCTCGCAGATGAGCCATATTGAGCGCACCGCCGTCGAAGGAGGGCGCAAAGAGGGAAAGAACGAGCGAGCGAGAAACGATCGCCCGCAGGGAGAACGGGCGCTCGTGTGGGGAGGCGCTCGGCATGCGATCGGCAGGGCTTACGTGATGTGAGGGGAGGGAGACGTGGCAGGAGCGCAGTTTCCGCCGCCCGCCTGCCCTTTCCCCCTCTCAGCCACAGCTCCTATACGCACATCCCAGTCGCCCCATCAACTCCGTTTCCGTTTAGGGAGACGACTGTACGGAACGTCGGCTGTACCTGCGAGAGCGGACGTACGAGAGGAGAGATCCGACGGGTGCTGCAGCTGTGAACAGCAGACTGCAACTGTAACCGTAACCGTAACCCTGGCCGACAGCGCCACAACGCCCTCGGTTCCTCCTCTTCCTCTTCCCCATTCCCTTTTCCTTTCCCTTTCCCAGCGGCCGTGTGCTTTCGATTCGAATCGCATTCATTCCCACTCCGAGCGAGGTCATCAGCCGAGCTCGTCTCCTACAGCCTCTCCTTCAGCATGGCGCTCATCCTCTCCCATCCTCCCCCGCCCTCCCGACAACTCCCTCACGCTCACGCTCACGCCCACCTCTCTTCTCTTCCCTCTTCCTCTTCCCCCAGACGCTCATCTCGCATCTCCCTCCGCCGCCAGTCTTCCCCCTCCCCCTCCGTCCCCACACGCCGCCCCCCACTCCGCATCGTCATCCCCTCGGATCGCCCTCCTGCCCGCAGCACTAGCGGCAGCAGCAACAACAACTCCAGCAGGCCACGCTCCCGCTCGCGATCACGTCTTGCACAAAAGCCTGCTTCGGCCCCTTCTCCCGTCCGTGCAGGCGTAAAGAGGAAGCGTCCCGCCACCGACGCCATCCTCGATGCCGATCAGTGCGATCTTCCCCGATACGAGCTCGTCCTCCCCTCCCGCTCCCACTCCCCCCTCTCCCAGACACCCCGCCAGCTTCGCTACGCCAAGCGTCAGCGTCTCCTCTCCTCATCACCTCACTCTCCCCGCCCTCCTCTCCCCGCCGTCGATCTTCCTTGTACGGAGATCTCCTCGCATCGACCGCAGGATGTCTCCTCGTCCTCCCCGCCCTCAGAGCCAGAACACGCCTCTTCTCCCGCAGAGCACAGCCTCTCAGGCTCATCCACCCTAGACGCCCTGTCCACAGAGGAGGAGCTCTCCGAGTCTGACGAGGACACTGACCCAGATGCTCCCATCTTCACTCCCCTCTCTCGTCTCCCCGTCTCATGGCGGCATCGTACGCCGGATTCGACAGATCCCGTCCTGTGGAAAACGCTCTGTCAGGAACGTGTGGAACACCTGTATGTCTTTCCTGATCTCATAATGCTCGGAAATTGATTTAATCATTCCACTCGTGCAGGAAAACCGTCTATCGCGACGTGTTCCGCGCCGTCATCCAAGCAGAAGCTGATATCTACCCTACTTTCCACCCACAAGCGACAAATGCGACCACATTGGATGCGCAGGATGCACCTGCCGCCGAGGGAACAACGCCCGTCCAATTCGAGCTCTATACGCCTTCACAATATGTCGATGCCGACGGGGACTCCACCATGAGCCAGCCTGCTGCGTCTCAAGGCCCAGAGGGACAAGGAGACATGGAAGGCGTCGAAGAGGACGAAGAGGATGAAGACGAGGACGATTCGGAGCTCTCCGAATCTGACGCAGACACCCCTCCGCCCGAATACGAGCACGTCATGATCCTCGATACGCCTCCCGCCCCCACTTCTTCGGTCGCACTCGTTGCCCCGCACACGACCACGCCCGCCCACCGCCACCGCCTCCCGCGGCTCTCTTCCATCCGCGTATACGGCCTCGAGCCCTTCCCGCCCTCGTCCCGGAACGGTGTGCCCTTCATCGGCCGTGGGACCCCTGCCGACCGGCAGCGGCTCGCAGACTGGGCTGCGCCCCCTCTGCCTCTCTACGTCTGCCCCAGGCCGTCCTTGTCCCCACATGCGAGCCTCTCCCCAGAGCCAATGACATGGGGGTCCACTATGACCACCGTAGACGCCTCTTCGAGCCCGGAGCCGGTGTACTTCACAGAGGACATGATTCCCCAGCCTCCGCAACCGTCGCCATCCTTGTCTGGCCAAGGCATGACCCCCGAGTTCGGACTGAATGGGATGAACGCCAACATGACATGGCTCGACCCCACCCTCCGCGCCGAGTCGCTCTCGCCCTCTCCCTCACCTTCCCCAGCACCCCCGAGCTTCCCCTCGAGCTCTTCCTCGAGCTCTTCATTGATCCCCCAGACCTACTCGAGCTTCCCCACCCCGTTCTCCAGCGGAGACGGCATGAGCTGCCCAGCTTCGAACCTCAGTCTGATGATGGGTGTCGGCGGCGGGATGCAGATGCTGGGTGCGCTCAGCCCGACGGGAACAGGGTGTGCGCTGCACGAGAGCTTCTTGGAGTGCCTCCAGGCGCCGGGGTGTGCGTGTGCCGGCCCGGGATATGCGTCTGCGGCCGGACCGACTTCGCCATCGGAGTCGTTGCCGCTATCGCCTTTCCCTTTCTTTTCTTCCCCATCGCCGGCGCCGTCGCCGATGCCGTTCGCGGGGACGTTGGGTGGACCTGGCGCGACCGCGGGTACGGACGTCGGTGTAGGTGCGAGTATGGGCGGGAGCGTGGATATCGGAGTCGGCGCAGCAATGGGTACAGGAATGGGTATGGGCTCGGGTGCGAGTACAGGTGCCGGAGTGGGAGGCGGGATCGCAGCGGTGTTCCCGAACGAGGAGCTTGCGCAGTTCGTGCGCGCACATCTCGTGCCTGCCGGGTCCGTCACGCTTAGCCATGCTTTGGGCTGAGCGACCCCCGCGGTCAAGCACGCACGGCGCACCATTGCTACATCGTGTTGCATATACTCTTGCTCCTGGTTCCCGTCTCATTCATCATCGTTCGTCCAACATCACCGCTATACACGCACGCACACCACTCCGCTTTCCGTCTCTCGCTCCTCTCATCATCGTCATCACATTGACACCCAAGCGTCCACACAATCCGGACGCCCGATACCGTGCCTTCATCCGCATTGCTCTCGTCGTCGTCATCACCGTGCACATCGCTCATCCTCCGCAATATCGCTGTCGTCACTCTCACCAGTCGTCTCTCCGGGATTGCATCGCACACACATCGCACATCGCACATTTCTGGTCTCCCTTGCTCCTTGCTCTTCCTAATCCTTTGTTTCCTTGCACGTGTCATCTTATACTTGATTGGTCGCGGACTATACGAATCCGTGACGCGCATATATCCCCCCTTCCCTCGCCTCGCGTGTACTACCCTCCCGCCACGCACAAGAATACGACTGTGCGCCGATCGCAGCCACGCGCACTGTGCCACGGCGTCATCATGCAACGCGAGCAGATAGCCACGCACAGACGGGCGAGGGGTGCCAAAGATTCCTAGATGGACATTATACTACTACATACCACTCCCTCTCCCACCCATCGACGGGGGGTACCGAGTTTCGAGTACCGATCGCGAAGGTTCAAACGTCCAGACGTTCCACCGGTTATGCGTTACGGGCGGATCGTAGTAGCAGTAATAGTACGTACGTATGTGCATATATCCCTGTAGCATTTTTTCCGGCATACGGATTGTATAATCTAGCAGAGCAGCTCGGTTTTTGATCTGGTCCGCGGTCGGCGGTGATGTGTGTTCTTGCGTGATTCGTATGAACGGTGTGAGTTGTTCGTTTGGAGAGACGACACCGGCAACCTAAATTCCCGCTCGGTCCACCAAGACGATATGTGAGGACGATTGCGCCAAGCGATACGTTGCGCTCGTACACGAGTTCCGTCCGATCTGGCTTGAACACAAGCACGCAGTGAGGTATTGTTCACGTCAACAGGCATTCGATATACTTGAACCGCACATGACTCCGCACGACGCTTCCCAGCCTGGCGTCTTGGCATTTCGCAACAGCAACATCCCTTTCGTGAGCATGCAATAGTAGTAATGATGTGTTGTATGTATGTACCGTGAATGTAGGTTGTATACACCGCCCGATAGGCCTAGGGCCTTGCTTCACCATAATCATCGTGCCGCACCGCACCGTCGTCCTCACTCCCGCCTCGGGCCCTTCCCCGGTACACCCAACCCCGGCCTCGCCCACAGCATCTTCCTCATCGGCGGCACAGGAGGAAGGACCAGCTGCCTCAAGTGCACGGGTAGCTTCTTCCCTCTCTCTTCGCCCTCCTCTCCCTCATCCACCTCTCTCTGCCCCGTCTTACCGCCTTCCACCGCACCGGCCTCCCCAAACTCAACCGCAAACACCTTCCCCTCCCGCGCCATCGCCTCCCTCACCGCACCCTCCATCGCACGCACATACCCGCGCCGCGCCTCGCGCATGCCCGTCACGCGCTCGAGCACGTCCGCACGTACCGCCACGCGCTCGAACCACGCCGCCATCCCCGGGCGCGTGCGGTTCCCGAGCGTGCCCTCTGGCACGCAGGGCGGGTCGACAGGGGGCGGTTTACGCGGTTGCGGGAGGGGAAGTGGTGCCAGGCGAGGTGGTGCAGTGGCTGTTGCATTCGGTTGAGCGGGAGTAGGTATGGAAGCAGGCGTGGCTGTGGCATTGGCGGAAGGGGTAGAGGGGACGGCGGTCGATGTTGTGGCGGCGGCAGCTTCTGCAGATTGCACAGCCTTGCCATGGCCTAGAGGAATGGGTTTCGAAGGGAGAGCCGTGGAGCGAACTTTCTTAGCCCTCGCGTCGCCCGCTGTTGTAGTCGTAGTAGATGCAGGGGTGTTTACTTGCTGAGGGATTGCAGGGGCAGCCACTTGTGGAGCTGTCACAGCAGGCTGAGCAGCTGAAGACTGTGTAGCAGCAGCAGGCGCCGGAGGACGGGCATTGGTCGCAGACTTGGTGGGCGGATTTATAACTGCACCTTAGAATGAGCACCAGACGTTCAAATCCAGAACAAGATAACCTCTCTTACCTTTGCCTGGCCAGATCCCCGCCAAGGTACCTGGCAGCTTCGCCCTCCGTCCCACGAGCACCTCCTCCGCGACCGTCCCGTCCGGCTTCCTCTTCAGGCCCACCCCAGCCCAGGTCCGCTCCGCGTACAGGTGCGCCATACGCGCAAACGCCACCATGCCGGGCCTTGGATCGTACCCCGCAACGACTCTGTGCTGTACCCCAGGGGCGTCGGGATATGTGCCTGGGATCGGACGGTACACGAACCCTCGCGGTTGTGACAGCCATGTACCTGCAGGCAGGCACAGGTTACCCGCAATATAGTCGAGCACCGTCGGTGGCGATTCCGGTTCTGCGTTCGACGCCGTGGCTCGACTCGCGTCGTCGGCGTCCTGCACGATCCACGGTGTGCACCAACGATGCCAGCAGTCCCAAGCGGTGCGAACAGGATATCGCGATTTGGTCGCCGAGTACAGCGCGAGCATGGCAGCGCGAGACTCTCCGGATGGAGGACGTACTCCGGCTGCAGCAGACGCCATGACGCGTGCGAATGCCCGCGCATCCTCAGACGGCAGGCTGAACGGTGGGCGGCGGCGTGGAAAAGTCACAATACGCTGTGCTGGTGGCGGTAACGCAGGATTGTCCGCAGCGCTGGCGGGCCTGCCTGCGGGTGGCGGAAAGGGATGGGGTAGCCGAGTGTGAAAGAGCGTATCCTCGTCGAACACGGCGTTCGCTGGGTGCTTTCCGCGAGCGTCAGCCTCAGCACGGGCATCCGTGCTCCCAAAGGGTGCCGGCTTACCGCGCTGGCCCACCTTCGAGTGCTCCGCAGACGCCGCATCTGCTTTGGCTTTAGCGGCACGAGTTCGCAGTTGACGGGCCTCGGTGTGCATCTTCTGCAGAACGGACTTCATCTTCGCCTCCTCATCGTTGCTCGTTGCGGCTTGCTTACCGAACCACTCCTGAAGAGGACGAGTGATGAGGATGTTATTGTACGCCTCCGCAATGAAAGTCCATCCGTGTTCCGCAGGCGGGAAATGTGCGACGACCTCTAGGAGAAACAGGACCTCGACCATAGACCATGGTTTCTTCTTCAAGTGCTCGATTGGATTGGCTGGCGCTGCTGGTGGAACATTCAAGTTCACAGTGGGTAGTGAGACAGTAGCAGGTCGTGGCGCCGTAGACGGAGTTGGTGCGGACGGCTTAACAGATAGAGGCGAAGAAGATATGCTAAGAGGTGTCGCAGAGGCAGAACCGAACTTGAAGATCGATTGTCGTGGTGGATCGTTAGGTGCAGATACAGGGATAATCGGCGGTATTGAAGCATTGATATCGGTCGTGTGCGCAGTGGTATGTGGTGGCGGTTTCGCAGATGGCGGATTTGCTGGTATTGTTTTGTCAAGTACGGATCGCTGGTCCGACTGTAGTTCCGTAGGGCCCGCATCGGCCAATGATGGACAAGAAGGGCCCTCTGAAAGGCTATCAGAGATGCTGGCTGCATCGTCTTCTTCTCCATTCGCACCTGATAGAATCAAGCTTCCTTCATCCGTGACAACTGACTCGTCGCCTTTGGATGCCTCCGCCGTCTCTGCAACATGGACCTGCACCTCCTCGCTTGCCTTCGAAGAGTCATCTGAGACTCCGCCAAAGGTAATTCCAGGAATGTTGCCCAGCTTAGCTTCTACAGCGGTTCTCACTGCCGTCTGCAAGACTTTCCTCTCTCGTTCCTTGTGTTCCACCACCGCTCGAACTCGTACCTCCAACCGAGCCGTCTCCTCTCTGAGTGCCTCGATTTCTCCAGGCGCCACTTGAGCTTGCCACTTCTCCATTTGCCCCAGCATGCTCTCCATCCGTCGTACGCTCTGCAGCACCTCTGCTCGCCACTGTGTGGGCTCGGCGGGGAGTGATCCAAGCTGGGAATCGCTCGCCTCTCCGAACGCTTCTTGGAAACGCTTGATGAGCTCGTTTCGTTCGTCCGGTGGATCAGCATTTAGAGACCCGACAAGCTGTGCAATGCGGGACATTGACATGAGGAGATCCTTGGGAGCGTCACGTACGGGATCTGGAGGTGCGGGAGGCTTCATCTTCTCTTTGGCTTTCGCGCGAGCCTTTGCCCTCTTCTTCTTGTTACGCTCCCGTTTCCTCACCGCGATGGAAGATGACGATAGCCGCGCCTGTGTGTGCAGCCGTGTCGGCGGCGGCTCAGCGATGTCAGCCTCCTCCCAATCTGACTCCTCCCCCATGTGGTCCTCCTCGTCAGCCATCTCTCCTTCATCTTCTCGTGAATTCTCCATTAGCTGCTCCTGTAAGGCCTTTTCTTCATCGTGCTCATCACCGGAGCCTGGCTCGGGGAACATCTCCACGAAAGCGCTCAGTTCCTCGAAATGTTTCTGCTCAGAGGGAAGCCACTTGTGCAGGGGGCGGTGGCCGTACGGGCTACCGGAGGAACGCGCGTTCCACCTTGTCCGCGAGGCAGAGGCACGTGTGCGGTTGAGGAGGCCATCTAGGGCGTCGAGCTGGGGATCTGAGGAAGGCTGTGGCGGAGGGGTGGATGGCCCGGGGTCTGCGCGCGGCTCTGGTTCGGTACGGGAAGGACCGCTGGAGCGAATCTGCCAGACCTGATAGTTGACCTGGAAGTAGTTTGAGAGCGTCTGGTTTGGGCTGTGTCGGCGGACGGGTGAATTAGATTCGCTACCTAACCTCGGCATGGTCAATGTGGCATGACAAGGTGCAGCAGCTGACAGGTCGTGTGCGTGATAGATATCCGAGGATTATGGACTTTCTGCCTGGTCCTTATAGACTAATATGCGAGGCGACAAGGATAGTATGCGCGATGTACAGCGTGAGTGGATTCAGCCACAAACTAGGACAGCAAGAGCGACGAGGATAGAGTGTGCAAAGATGGTTGTTTTGACAGCGTAGGCGACGCATTCACTAGATCAAGATCGTTTGATATGTCGTGCTGAAGATATTAGACGTCGAGCCGAGCGACCAGCACCACGCGGGGAGAGGGATGGGAGGAGGAGGAAAGGATGCAGCCACCGCGACGCGTGCCGCGTTCTTGGTCATGCGCCAAGGCGCTTGCTGCACTTCGACTTTGCTTTCGTTCTACAATTGCAATTGGCTTTCATTGTTCTTTGTCCGTCTTCGCTCTCGCCCATTGTTCATTCCTCTCGCAACAAACAAAGAGAATAGCGTCCATTGTGAGTGAGACTGCCGCTGTAAACCGCCACCGCCCACACACCAAGGCTTGATCGGCAAGCAACGGTCTTGTCTTCCGTGTAGTCTGTGAGTGGCTCATCTGCTGTGAGCACACGATATTATACGGCCAGGTTACTGTCGCTGATTATCGTTCTTGGTACTGTTGCGACCAGTAACACACAGTGAGCACAAGACGTCAGATCTGCGCTGGGCTCGCGTACGTGCTCAAGGCGACTGATTGTCGAGCTGTCGTTCTGCGAATGCTCTCGGCTTGGACCATACGCAACATACACGAGACGGCATTTCATCTATCAACAGAGAATGGCCGTTTGCTCTATAGCGACTTGTCAGAAATATCGCTAGACTATTGCACTCTCGCGCGCGTGATAACGACTCTGTTGATCCTTGTACTGCGGGGGCTCGTATCTGCAAAGCATCTCTCGCTCCCGGCGAGGTTGTCAGCTCATGTAGAGTCGTTTATGCTCTTCTCGTGTTAGACTGAAGCGCTCACCCCTTACCATGGAATGCTTCGTTCTGATCCTGACACTGTCCGAGGTACCGCGGTAACGTTCATGCGATCGTTTCATAGACACATGTAACAACATACACTGACATGGGAACTCCAGGTCGAGAGTGTGTTGCTAACACTATCCCTCCCCGACATGAGAAGGGGTAGAGGAGGGGTTGCCATCTCTCCGCTGACAGTGGCTTGCTCTTGCTTGAACAAGATGTCGCCCTGCTCAAATTACAAGATTGCCTGCGACGGGGGATAGTTATGTTGTACTGCATTCGGCGTTCCACACGACTTCCTTCCCAAGGCGCAACTTTCCGGTGTCAACGCGATTCTTCGGTGAGATCGCCTCCACGTCTCGTGGGAGAGGTGTCGACAATACGGTCTAGCTGAGAGCATGAACGGCCCATCGGGCGGTTGGCCCCGTTCCCTTCCCCCATGCATGACACTAGGTTCTAACTTACTTACGAGGATTCTCCGACGTCCATCGAGTATTATGCCTGCAGGTCAAATGCGGAAAGCGCCGTCTCTGACTGAGCTGCGGACATTAATCGCCTGAGCAAGTCGATCCCGGCTTGCAAATGAATGACAGCGGAAGCACGGCTACCTAAACGGATTTCCACGCGTGGCCTCTCGCGTGCGTACTAGTCTTCGTCCCATTGCGCTAGATTTCACGCCATTGCCCAGCACTCATTTCCGCTCCCGTTTGTATGACCACCGCCAACAGACCCATTCTTTCGGACTCCGAGGCAATGGCGAAGGGCCGTGGCACCACGGATTAAACTGTCTACGCGGAGACCGCGTGCTGAAGTACCCAAGTCAACCCCCAACGTCACCGCGCGACGTTCGACAAGGTTGGTAGGGATCACCCATGAACGTATTCTACCGCGACCTGCGGCCCTCATCGTACCATTGCTGCGCACGTTTCACGCACCAGTCTATTCTCGCTCCGCTCTCATGCGATGCCGCCCGCTCACACATCATGCAGATGCAGATGTTGCGGAACCAACGAAGTTTTGGAATAACTGCCGAGGATGGGGTCGCACTCGCACAGAACGACGTCATCCTCAGCCAACGAAGATAGCTCGTCCGCATTCAAGTTCTCTGAGGCGAAGCCGTGAAATGCCGCCGCGCATATGCTGTTCAGCACCTACTCACCATCGTATTGCGCTCCACTTAGGCGAAAGCATCCAGAGAGTTCGAGCGACATTGATGCTCACTCCTTGGCAGCACCTTGCAGCTTATATGACAACTTCTGCAAGTTCGCGCCCTTGCTTCAGCTCCAACGTTCTGTGAAAGCACAAGCCCCAGGTACCCCTTGAACTTCCATTCTCTAGCGATGTCCTACGGTTGTCGTTCCGAATGGCGAGCCGACGCCCGTATGATCACGCAAACAAGCACTCGCGACATTCGAATGACGTTGGCGAGCGAATTCGAAGCAATTACATCTGCAGCCGATGATCGTCTCCTGCTGCTCCGGTACATCGCGCAAGCCACCAGTCTGTACTCGCGAGTTGTCCAGACCCCGCCTCCAGTTCACGAAAATGACGTACCGGGTTCTACGAACCGCCTTCGGGCCCGAAGACCAGTGGGGGACGTCTCCGCTCAGTGAGCCTTTGTAATGCATCTGACTCTCCGAACAGTTCAGTCTGCTAAGTTCTGCCAAGTCACCCACAGGTGGGCTCAATACCTCCGGAGTTCTATTTGGCTGCGTAGATTGCGCGAACAACTCGCAATTCCCAGACAATCAATGCAGTGACAAGGAGAGGCCCTTCTTCCCTGGCTTCCCTGGTGAACCGCAGCTTCGATCTCAGCCAGTCGCAAGGCGAGGTAGAGTAGGCAGCTGTGTCCCTCTCGTGTATGGGGAACCTCCGCTACTACTCGTGGTTCCATGGGGGCTAAAAATTCCCATGGAGAGCGACCGAGCGGCCTTCACACATTCATTTACCGCTTCTCAGACGCCTTCTCCGTGGCCCTTCTTTTACCTCCGTGAAGCATTCTCACCCACCAACATGGGAACGGCGGCGTATGTGAACTACGTATGTCGTTCCAAAAATGGTGCACGACGTGAGCCGCCGGATGCACGCGCACGGCGCACGCCGTCGTGCTTGTGGACAGTACGTGACATCGATTCTCATTGTCATAATTCTAAGTGTATGCATGTCTCACATTTTGCCTAGTGTATCCGCGGTGTGGTCCCAAGCTATATAACCAGCAGAGGCCGGATGACCTTCCTCCCCAGATCACCGCTCAATAGTCGAGACTCGTAGCCTCCTCAGCACCTTCACAAGATGTACGCCAAGTTCGCTGTCCTCCTCGCTCTCGCCTCCGTGGTGGTTTCGAGCCCGGTCCCTCAGCTACCTTCCCTGCCTATTCCGTCTCTGCCCATCCCGTCTCTGCCTATCCCCTCCCTGCCTATCCCGTCTCTACCCATTCCATCCCTGCCCATTCCCTCCCTTCCAGTCTCTCTTCCGCTGGGACTGGCCACGGGCCTTCCGGGTGACATCTCTCTTCCGATCCCGACGTCCCTCCCGACCTCGATTTCGGTCTCGATCCCAATCGCGGTCCCTGTCCCCACTGGTCTTCCCCTCGGTGCTGAAGGGTGAGTCTCTCTACCGCGTGCTTGTAAGGTATGAACCCCCCTGACGTCTGCTTTTTGCAGTGACGAAGTCAAGGGTAATGTTTACTGTTCCGTTGTCTTAGTTGAGAATAGGTCACTGACGAGACATTCAGAGGACGACGCCGCCGCTTCTCTCCCGGCCATCCCGTCCCTTCCTATTCCCTCGGGTCCGATCGCGTCCGTCATCTCGTCCATCCTCGGCGAGCTCCCCGTCCCGACTGCCGCCTCGCCGACCGACCCTTCGGACCCCATCGCTTCTGTTCTATCATCCATCCTCGGCGAGCTCCCTCTCCCCACCGCTCCCCCAGCGGCCACTGCCCCAGCCGACCCCATTTCCTCGATTCTCTCCTCTATCCTAGGCGGTCTTCCGGCCCCATCTGCCGCCGCACCGACCGCACCCGCAGACCCCATAGCTTCCATCCTCTCTTCCATCCTCGGAGAGCTCCCCGTTCCCTCCGTCTCTGTTCCTCTTCCCGCCCCGACGGCTCCCGCTACGACGGCCCCTGCCGACCCCGTTGGTTCCGTGCTCTCGTCGATCCTTGGCGGGCTCCCGTTCCCCCTCGCAACACCGGAGGCCAAGTGAAAAGCTTCCAAGACGGGAGGCGGATCAGTCAACGGTAGTGATAGTCCGGAATGGCCGCGTTTTATTTCTTGTATCTTGTTCCAGACTACTGCAGCGTTGTATGAAGACGGAAGTGTGCTCAGAGTTCCGATGTCGTATGTGTCTGTAGTAACGATCGAGACCGTTCAATGATATCTGTCCCTTGTGTTTGTATATTGCATCTGGAGTGACTGGCTGTGATACGATGTTATGGAAGGGAGACTCTATGTCCCTTCGGCCGATTAGAAGAACCATAGGACCAATACTATTTGATCAACACCCGCTGGAAGCATGGTAAGTACATGCGCGGAAGACGATGTGGCCAAATCATGATCGGGGCTGCAATGCGCCGTCTCGCGTATGCCTTCCGTCCCTCGCGTCGGGAGTGCAAGCTGTGTTGCATTATAGACCGCTTACCGCTGCCGACACTTGGTTATCCGAGCGGGCACAAGCTCAACCCGCAAGGAAGGCGGTGCTAGAACTTGTGGCGCGGATGATGTTGAGAGTGCATATAAGAAGTCGCTTTGCTCGACCATAGTCCTCATCACCTCTCGCCGTCTTAGCCATCTGACTGGTCAGATCGCCCATCCTACACCCCTGCAACTCGCACTAGCCGCTACCACCCACACCACCATCCGCCCTTTTCCTCTCTCTATCCCAGCGATATCACCACTATGCCCGGCCTTATCCACCGTTACAACGCCGTCGCGGAGTATTCTTCGCTGGTATCTACCAATCCATCCTCTACCAGCCGTCGCCGAATCCAAAGGGCCCAGAGGTCTGAAACGACTTCCACACGCGCCGCACTATCCAATGAAGCCGCCGAGTGGTACGACGCCGTTTGCCCCCCGTTGGAGGAAATCCAAGACGCCATTCGCCGCTTCCAATCCGACCCCGACTTCACCCAGGATCGCACATTCGCCTTCCTCGCCCCCCTCTTCGTCTTCGGAGCACTCTTCGTCGTCGCCATAGTGGCAGTTCAACCCCATTCCTTCGCCCATCGCATCCTAGATGCCCCAGGAGATCATACCCCGGACATCATGAAGGTCACTGGTATCCTCTTTGGAGGCGTACTGTTCAGCCTCGTCATTTTACGATGCATCATATGGGGAGTGTCAGAGATGTCGACCTTGGTCGTCTCGCTCGAGAGCAGGGAGGAGCGGAGAAATAGGGAGAGATCAGGGATTCCCTCGTCTAACCTGGTTCTCGGTGGCATGTTCATGTAGTGCATCAATCCATGGCGACGATCATGAAGATCTTCAAACAAGCTGATTGTACCAGTTGTTGATACTCCGTAGCAGAGTGAGGCGCATCGTATATACAGATGAAAACGAAGTGGCTGGTGAGTGTGTTGATATAGCAGCCAAGCCAGTGAGAGTAGTCGTGACAGCGATTGGTGTTGGCAAATTCCCACTCGGAGACGTGTAAGTAGTACCATATTGGGTGACTGGTGCCATTAGCGCCTAGATGAGTACAGTGGGGTTAGGGCTCTCATTGAGTTCAGCCGCCCCTATCTCGGCGCCTTGACCTTTCCTGTCACCGTCATGCATACATCCCCGTACTGCCAGTGACATACCCAGTGCCGCAGGGCAGGCCCCGGAGTATCGGATAGTTTATCAGCTGACAGCATCATTCTCATGTTCGTTGGTAGACACCGTGACGATGTGAACAAGGCATCAGGCATCGTCGAGTCGGAGACGGGCTTCTACCATATAATCCCTGACAAGAACGATTCAAGGCGCCGCCACCGCGTCGACCGCAGCATAATTGTCACAAAGCGGTGAAAAGGGTTTCATGAAAGGTATTGGTACTTGAATTGACGGGGTTGACTGTACTCACATGATTCCAGGCCAGTGACAGACACATGTCGCCGCGTCTAGAGCGGTGATTGACCCACGGAGCGTTGAATGTCACCGAGCGGGATCTCCTAGGACTGTATAAAGGACCCTCACCACGTTCTAGGGGGCTTCTCATCGTTGGGACCGTCAGCCATGAAGCACCTCACCGCGTTTGCACATGGGCGCTGCCATTCACACTCCTTGCCGCCGCCACTGCGACTTTAGGGGCTACAACAACAATAACATTACCCGATCCCACGACCACCTCGTCCGCGCCTTCGACTACGCCGACTTCTATCACTGCGGTTGCATGTCGGGCGAATCTCGAATGTTGTGAAGTGGTGGAAGCTCCTCCCACTGGGACTCCGCCCACCATCGGGGGACCCGGTCTCCCTCCTACCCTTCCGCCGCTGCAAGGCCCGCTCATTGGCATCAGATGTTCTTCTTCGCCGCCGTTTGGCGCCATCTGGTGAGCCAACTATCCACAATCCTGCGTAAGGCGATCAGAGCTCATCGATGCCTTCAAGTACCGGAGGCTTGACTCCCGTGTGCTGCAATACAGTCTACGCAGGTAGCTCAACCACATCAGATGACTCTACGTCCAGTTCACTCACCACTGTAATTCTCAGATGGAATCCTTGCAGACGGCTGTGTGTACATAGTAGATAGTCAGTGACTCTGATGTTCGCTCGTTGAGTCAGGCCCGACGGTTCGCTAAGTACATGGTTGATTGTATTTGATTGAAGCAAAGGCCTTGTCAAAGAACAATATTCTCTTTCCACCACAAATATGAATATTATTGCAGCACTTCGCTAGAAGTTGGCGTGAGCGCGACACTTAATACAAGTTCGAGGGACTTCAGGAAACGCAGCAGCGACTTCGGGCGCTAGATCATCGGGCGCACTGCTTGAAGTTGTGTACTCATGAGTTGAAACTTTGGCGCCGTCGGCGGGCGAAGTGAGACACTTGTCTTCGGCCATCACAGAGGCAATACGGAATCTCCAACGATGAAAATGTGCAAGCCGACGTACGCCGGATTGCCTTGCGCACCATGCGCACGACCCCTTGATATTCCAGTCAGTGTCACCCTCAGGCTAGTGTCATTGAATACCCTTGACATCACGATACTACTGGCCAGCCTCACTGACCTCGAGACCTACTTACTCGAGCGTGACGGTGAGTATTCAGATCGCCTTTTCTCATTAACGGCTTCAACAGGCTAACAAAGATGAACATGGGTGCTCCGCCCATGCAGAGAAGGCAGTGTACCGCGTAGGAGCTCGCCGCTACCCACATACTGTACAGCGCATAGTGTAAAGAAAGCGTTGGGGAGATGCCACGGGCCACGAACAGTACACCAGACAGCGATGTCATAGTCGACAATACCCGTCGGGACGTGCTCATCTTCCGTAACCCACCGCCAAACCCCAGTCATCCCGAGATCTTTGGCGGATGGTATAACGATACCCCATGGCGAGCCCCGGGTGAAGTTGGCTACTTCTACAACGACAGCCTCTCGTCGGTCGAAGCACCAGGTGGCAGCGTCGAGTTCCACTTCAAAGGTTCGCAACCTATGAACCCAACGGAACCCGTCACGGACGTCTCATCATTCTATGTCGTATAGGCACACAGATCGCGGTGTTTGGCTCCATCCTGACCATTCCTGCGGGCCTCCCCGCCTCAGTCTCCTGGTACAGCGTTAACGGGAACGACTTCACCAAATACTCTCCGCCCAACGTCTCCGTCGCTCACAACGGCGTCAACTTCTACACCTCGCCCGAGCTGCCGCTCGATGACCACGTCCTCACGATCAACGTCACCACCGCGACCTCCGAAAGCGAGTACTGGCTCGACTGGATTGAGTACAATATCACTGCGCGCAGCGCGTCTCAAACTTCCAGTGGGACCTCTTCTAGTGGTGGCCCGACGTCTACGGACTCACCTACGAAGAGCCCCGTACCTGCTGCTCGATCCAAGTCCGCTCCCGTCGGCGCAATAGCAGGAGGCGTCATTGGCGGCGTCGTTCTCGTCCTCGCCGCCATCCTTGCGTTCGTCTTCTGGAAGCGCCGCAACCGCATCGTTGCAGAGATACCCAAGGATTACGACTACGGTCCGCGTGGACGTCCAGGTATGACTCACTCTCAACACATCGCGAGCACATATCTCCTAACTAGCTTCCCCAGATGCCATTCCTCCAGTTACCCCATACGACTCCGTATCACAATTCCAAAGCGCCGCACCCACCACCATCAGCCGTGGAAGCTCTCCGGACATGTCCCCCAGCATGGCCGAACACCAACCTATGCTCCTCGCCACCCAGAACTCTCCACCCATCAGCCCACCCCCGTCTTTCATATCAGCCGGGGTACCACCAACACCGTCTGCAAGCAGTGGTGGAACCGGACCCGCGTCACCTGGGGCACCGGCTCCAGTTCCTGTATCAGCATCGTCGCGCAAGAATGGAGGCAAGAAAGGCGCACGAAACGTGGCCTCTCCGGCGAGTGCGACGAGTTCTGCCTCTGGGCCTTCGCCGGAAGCGGTGCAGACCCAGGCGCAGTCTCCGTCTAATGCACCACCGGACGACCATCGCCTCGCGATGCTAGAGGATCCAGTGTTCGAGGAGGATGCGGCGACGGATTTACCTCCTGCTTATGCATCTTGGACGTGACAAGGTGATCCTCCTGGGTATAATTGGTCGATTGTATTTGAACTCGACGCTGCGCGACCTTGGCATACCCATTCTACAACTTACGATACCTGGATAGGGCTGAGCGTGCGTAATGGCGATAACGATATCTTCGCTTTGCGAACATGCAATAGGACACGAAGCTAGCGCACACGACGAGATATAGGTGTGAGGTAATGATGCATCAACAGATGATGGGTCTTGTACAATGGGCGTCTACTACGTACAGTGCGAATGGGTAAACATGCGTGCATATGCAAGGTGCAAGGTAAAGGAGTCGACGAAAGCTGAGCCCGAAGGCAGACAAGATCCGAGCAAGTACAGAGCAGCAGTCGCGGATGACAAAGTGCAGAGAGAACGACCATCAAGCGCAGACAGTGAGGGAGAGCCAGCCGGTGACGATGACCATGGCATACGTGGAAGGAACGATACGATACGAGCTCACCGAGCCCCTTCGAACAACTCCGCCTCTCTTCGAACTTCTTGGACGACTACGGTGCTCGCTGACTTGGGAGGCTCAACGCATCATGCGCGACTGCGGTCCTGCCAATTGAAGCGAACGCCAATGAGCTTGCCATAAGACGCAGCACTAGTATGGAAGCCCCGCGCATTACTGGGCTTCTTGGCGGTGTCAACGTCGGCATCCTCCCTGACTGACGCGACTTCAGTCCAAGGCAGCTTGGGCGAATCCGGGGGCTTCGCCGCGAGCGGGTGGAACTCCGTCTCGGGAGTCGGCGGCTGGAAGCCACTCGGGTGCACGACCGTCCCGTCGTCCAAAGACACCTCCACTGGGATCTTCTCCTCGCGCTCCCGGGTGTGCGCTGCGAGATCCTCGCCGAGGATACCGGCGTTCAGCTCCGCCATGAGCCCACCCTCTTCCTCCTTACGCTCAGCGATGTGGTCGCGCTGCTTCTTGCGCTCGACGTAAAAGGTAGGGACGACGGCATCGGGGTCGTTCTCCTTGAGCGAATGGGCGGGAGTATCCCATGCAGATGTCGTGATGTTGCTGCGCTCTTCGACTGAGGTTTGCTTCGAAGCCCCAGGGACGGGCTTCTCCGCATTGATATCGCGCACACCCGTGAGAACTGGGTTGCCGCTCGTCGCGACGCGCTTCACCCACTCCTGCTCCTTCTCAGGGTCGGGAACGATGGGCTTCGCACCAGCGACCGGGAAGTCGCGCTCATCCCAAGGCTGCTTTATCGTGGCGACGAGAGGGTGGTCCTCGGTGGGGACCTTGGCCGCGACAGGGTGGAACTCCGTCTCGGGCGTTGGAGGAGTGAAGCCGCTGGGATGGGCCACCCTGCCGTCCGGCAAGCGGACTTCGACAGGGATCTTCTCATCTCGCACGCGCGTCTTGGCAGCAAGACCCTCACTGAGGATGCCGGCATTGAGCTCGGCCATCAGGCTGCCCTCCTCCTCCTTGCGCTGCGAGATATGGTCGCGCATCTTCTTGCGCTCGACGTAGTAGCTGGGCACGACATCGTCGCGCGCGTCCTGAGACGGGCGTGGTGGTCGGCTCCACGATGACGTTGGGATATTCTTGCGAGTCTGGTGAGAGCTAGAATCGTCGTCTGGGAACGAAGCAGAGGCTGACGTATGGAAGGCGCGTGTGCGAACCGCCGGCTGATAAGATGGGCCCGTGCGAAGGAGGTGGGTGGGTACATAGCCCGAGGGAGATGACTGCGCGGTATATGCGGTAGAAGAAGAGGGTCTGTAGGCCTTGTGCTCGACATTGGTCTCCTTGGAGCGGGTGAGGGCACTTGACGAGCTGCAATGTTACGCGTCAGCGCACTGTGGCATATCACAACGACATCATAAGGGCACTAATGGACCACTCGGTAATGAGAAGCGCGTGCAGACCATTATGGAAATGAAACTAGAGCACGTAGACAGTATGGGCAGAATGCTTACTCTCTAGTCTCTGCGAGAGCGAGAGGAACGCTCGTGCAATCATTGTACTCTGCCTTCCTTACGCGGGTGGCGGCTTCCAATGCGACACGCTTAGGCGCGCGAGGTTGTTGCGGGGAAACGGCGATGCTCGCAGCAGAGCCAGAGCGAGGGACGCGCGGTAGAGCAGCACGGACCATGATAGACGATAGAATGTCGGTGGGAGTGAGGAAAGAAGGGGAGGGAGAGAGAGCAATTGGCTGCCAGTGGACAGAACCCCGGTCCTATAAAGAGGGCCACAGTAGACGCCCATGCAGGTAATGTGCCGGGCGGTGTTTGCCGCTGTTTGTCCCGCTCCACAGATATCATGCAGTGCAGGGCGGCCAAGCGCCCGTCGCTCCTTCCAAACTGGGCGAGGGACGTGGATCGATGGACGAGTGCGGACTGTCGGGGGACGGTGAGCGCACTGTCGCCGCCCCACGCGCCTGTCGAGTCCGCCGTGCCGAACGCCCTTCGCTCGGGTGTTGCGCTCGTCTCATCGGCAGCCACTTCCATCACACGCGTCGTCCCACTCCATCCACGCTAGCATCTCCCTGGCGCAGTCGCACGCCGTCCATCACCGTCACAGGCACATTAATGTCATCCATCGAGACTAATACGGGGGATATACGAATGACGACGATACGAGACAGAAGAGAAAACACGGAACGCAACAAAGGAGCGACGACAATCCAGTAGTACTAGTAGTAGGTACGCAGAACAAGAACAACGTTCGTCAACGCAAGACGGGCGTCGCAATATCGTCAACGGCGATCGTGACCACCATTCCGACGACGACTGCGACAACAAGCAGACACTGTATAACGAGCGGACGCGAGTCGGGGTATCATACGAAATCGGTCGCAAATCATCTTTTGCCAGCGGTGGCGCCAAGCCCACACCACAACGCCATGGGCATCCTTCCATCCCATCGGCGGCCCGTCCCAACCATGCATGCACGCACACGCATGCTCGGACGTCCGGTGATCCACCGACGGCTCACCGCCTGCCAGTGCCACGGCCGTAGCCCACCTGCAAGTTGTCCAGCTCCGCCTCCAACGCCTTGATCGCGCTGTGCGCCATCTCCAGGTCCTTGTTGAGTCGGTCGCGCTCGGCGATAAGCTACCGAAAACCATGCGCAAAGCCGCCGCAGTCAGCACCTAGAATAGACAATCGCCTACCGCAGGCAACAAATATCACACGTACGTGTTGCTCCCACTGCCGGAACCGCGCCTCTTCTGCCTTGACCTGCTCTGTGAACCGCTTCCGGAGTGCCTCCTCCTCCTCCTTGAACTTCGGGTTCTCGAACTTGCGCGGCTTCTGCTCGCCAAATTTGCGCGTCTCCATCTGCGCCTGCCGGTAGTTCTCGTAGTGGAGCTCCTCCGTGGTCGAGATGAGGTCCAGCATGTAAGTGCGGATCAGGAGAGACCGCAGCTTCCGGAAGTCGCAGTGGTTCTCGTTCTCAACTGCGCAGTGTGCGTGTGAGCTATCCCCTGATATCGTGCACGCTAAATGAACTCAAACGAACCTTCAGCAACACCCCACAGGTACTCGCGACCCTTCACGACACGACCGTCGGCGGTGGTCACGTCCTCGGTCGAACCGATGATGGAGAATGGCATGGCCTCGGAGAGGATGCGCGCGTGCTCGGCACTGACCTCATCATCAGCCTCAATGGGTGGCTGGTAGATCCTGATGCCCTGGGCCTGGATGACCTGACGAATCTAGTTCTGCCGTCAACAATAGGCTCCCAGTTCCAGGTAAGTGGTCTACTCACGCGTTGCTTGAAGGTGAACAGGTCATTCTGCGTCAAGGTATCGGCCTTCGCAATGACAGGAATGAGGTTGACCCGAGTACCGAGACGCTTCATGATCTCAATGTCCAGGGGCTTGAGGCTTCGGACAAGAATATCAGCTCCACACTTCGTGCATACGGAACG
This sequence comes from Cubamyces lactineus, assembly GCA_022376465.1. Classification (NCBI taxonomy): domain Eukaryota; kingdom Fungi; phylum Basidiomycota; class Agaricomycetes; order Polyporales; family Polyporaceae; genus Cubamyces; species Cubamyces lactineus. The sequence continues at coordinate 665,940 of JACDTU010000006.1, read as the reverse complement.
GAGCACAACTTACGTATGGCCAGTCGGGCGGATGAAGTACAAGCAAGCGTGGACGCGGAGGTCAATCTTGTCCTTGCGCATCGGCTGCTGCTCCTGACGCATATACGCCTCATGCTGGTCGTCGATGAAGTCGACGATCGGCGCCCACGAATCCCGGTTGTTGACGTAGTCGCCAAAGCCGGGCGTGTCGATCACGGTCAGCTTCGTCTTGAACTGCTTCTCCTCCAGCTCGGCCTTGATGATCTCCACCTCCGTCAGCTTGTCGAGCTGCTTCTGGTGCCGCTTGTTGTAGTTCTTCGCCGGTGAAAGCTCGGTCGAGAAGAGAGTGTTGATGAGCGTGGTCTTTCCGAGACCCGACTCGCCTGGAGAGCAAGTTGGTCAGTATCCCATAGGTGACAGGCAGGACTAGGTATTGCGGCCACAAAAGGAGTTACGTCGGGCAGGAGTACTTCCCCGCATGTGATTGAAACATCATGCATGCGAATACATGGAGGGACTGCTACGTTCGCTACGTGGTGGAGAGCAAGCGCCAGCACACACCCAGCCTACGCCCATGGATACAACGACTTCGCCGACCTGCGACGCGTCGCAGTGCCATATATAACACCAAGACGCAACCCAGCAATCATGCTTCAAGTGACCAAGTGCAAAGTAGCATCCACATTCGGATGCTATGAGCTTTCTCTCACAACCGACCACTCGCCCTGCCTCGCGTGTTATAACAGCATGAAAGGAGCACTCACCGACAACCATAATCGTGAAGTGTGCCCCACGCTTGGCGACAATCTTGTGCCTCTACACTCGCCAGCGCGACGACGCGTCCCGTTCAGCCTCCGCATCACACATACACTGCACTAGACAACCCAACACGTCGCCTACTTACCTGGTTGGGGAGGTTGGCGATGCCAATGCCGTCGTCACTGAAGGGTACTGTGGCCATTGCGCGCGACGTAGGGGCGTATGAAGCAAAGAGAATCGGAGAGGGAGATGGACAGAGAGGGAAGGGGAGGGGGCAGCTAGGCGCGACGACGGGGATGGTACAAATTCCAGTCGTCGCTGCGAAGCGCCAAGATTTGGTCTTGTTTGCCATCCGTGGCGACAGTGCGTGCGTACATCTGGCGCTTACACTTGGGGTTCGCTGCCGTCTGCCTCGAGAGTCGAAGCCTTCGCTGCTCCATGCATCTGACATTCGGAGGCTATCTATAACCTCATAATGGGCGTTCTGGCTCCCTCAATACATGGTGGTATAGCTATGTTTGCGATTTCACGTATAACGGGGAAACATCACAAACTCTGCCAGTGTCCCCTCGCGTGGTCAGCACCAGAACGACCGTGTTCGTTCGCTTGTAGGGGCTACACTAATGCGTAAGTCCACATCCATTTCTTATGGTTGCGTATTTAACCACTCTTTTTGTTTGCTGTACAGATGTAATAAAATGTCTATATAGATTGGGCAGACGGCTCACATTCACGATCGCATACACCCTTGCCTCCTCGAAAGTCATGACATCGTTCGCACCGAAGGCATCAATCCCTGCTTGGTTCTGTTATCTCTTAACATGAGCCGACGGATTGCAGTCCTCCAATTACCTTGCCTGTGCATCAGCGGCAGTATCCGGGGCGGACGGGGACGCCTAAACTTTGCTTGACCCCGTTGGAAAGCTTCGTCTCTAACTGACTTTCAGCCACAACACAAATTATATTCATATAATCGTCCCCTCTATACTCCTTCACCGCGCGCGCATCGTGTTCCTGCCATCGTCTCCCCGCCCGCAGGACCTCCATCTAATCTCTAGATCCTACAGCATCGTACAACATCGCATAGGCGAACAGACGAGCACGTCGACAAACATGGCTGAAGTCGGAGTGAGTTCCCGACTCGTCCTCACAACACTGCAGATTTACTCACCATGTCTCCTATAGTCCATACTCGAGCGGGGCGTATGGCCTATGCCCCGAACTTTGTACCACACCCTCCTTCATGACCCGTAGCGGTAGGGGCATGTCGCTCCGATGTGATGGTGCCGCAACGGCGTTACCCGCAAGTGCGAGGGCGGCCGCGGCGAAGGTCACGGCGAGGCGCGTCAACTGCATGTCTGTGTGCGTTCGGATTTCGCTTGTTCGTCGCACGGCGCTTTCGCGTGTTTTGCTAGTGGCCTTGGCGCACTGAAGGGATAGCCCGACTCAGGGTCGTGGCAGCAGGGCCGTGTAGATCGGGGGCTGCGAGGACGGGAAGTGGCAGCTGCAAGCGAACAGCTCGGTCGACGCGAGTAAAACCCTGCCCAAACCCGTTGGGCCCCTTGGCTATATACTCTTGACCGAGTGCAGCATTCCAAGACTATCTGGTACGTGCTCTCCGGCTTAATCTCTATGCCCTCGCTCCTGACACAGCATGAAACCGCGAAAGGGAGAGGAAACACACGCAGAAACACCCGGTGCTGAGCCCAGTACACCCCCGCGGACGGGTTCAACGGAGCAAGCAGCGTCCATTCCGCCGCAGTCTCGGCTCGGCCCGCTCCACCGTCTCACCCAATCCGGTCTTCCGCGCTCGCCACAATCCGTATATGGTCATCCGGCCGTTGCCGGTGTGCCAGGAATGCAGGGACGCGAATTAGCTTCCGACCAGGTGCGCACCCGTTTTCGCCCAAACTTCCAATTCAGCCGCAGAGTTTAGCCTAGCGTCGTCCTTGGCCTCACATAGAAAAATTGTGCGCTCGCGAACATCTCGACGAGTGCGGTTCCGCAAAGAGAGTGACTATCGATACATGTCGTACGCGACGTCCTGGACGATCCACCTGAATCCAATGCTGCTAATACATCCTGCAGAGACTTCCATGAGACATCGCTGAAACGCGCCGTCATAGCGAGGTCGATGAGACCATAGAATCCCGCGGGCTCTGCGGAAGTGCTGCGTCCTGTGAGTGCCATGCGTTCTCGTACATTCAACGTATCTCACGCACCCACGGAAGGCCGTTCCTTCGAGACATCGACGTCATGGCTGGCGACGCGGGCCGCCCCAGGGGAGCGCATACCGATCCGCACCAGCTTTGGGTGCGCGAGCTGATGATGACTTGGCAGCGAGTCGCATGGGGAGCGGCATCCCGTGTGGTGCTGACGCGACCATGGCGAATAGGCTACACACGACCGCGAGCGTCGAAAAGAGATGGAGCTGCATCCTGATACCGAAGGGCTACACGCCCGCGTTGGAGCTGGAGAGTGGGAGAGCAGGCCGAGCCCTGGCGGGTGACAGCTCGTCGACGGGCTGCAGGGAAGTGCGGTCTACAACTCGGTAGGAGAGCGAATGTATCCTCCCCTAGTCTACGCGTTGACTTATAGCCAGGCCATCTAGCGCTCCTGGTTCCCCCATGGCAGTGTGCGCAGCGTGTGCAAACGGCGCACAGACAAGCAGAATGAAGTAAGCGCGAGCGGAAGTGATCGAGGGGAGCGGAGCAGGCACGCACCGCACACTCAAGGATCCTCGTCCCGTCCCTCGCCTTGGTCCCCCCTCCGGGTCCGGACATCGGACGCTCAAGCATCCCACCCTTCGCGTATTCGACGCTCTTGAGTTTCGGCCACTATCTTGTCCCTCGTTCTCGATAGAACAGGATCTCAACATGACACTGAGCCGCTCGCGAGTCTCAGCCTCCATCGTGTTCAAGTTTCCCACAGAGCACTCGCACGCGACTCACCAGCACACGCCCCCGCCAAGCATCCAGTACATAGCTCGAGCCTCGAACCGCTGCAGCCTTGACCCGGTTCAGCCATTGATACGCACGACAGCATCCGCGTTCACGCCCTCTTCCCGGGCCCTTGGCAAGCCTACATGTGCACCCCGACGAACGCCCCCCCTCCACAAAGCCCCGATCTCGTGCTGCCCACGTTTGATTCCGCGCTACCCGTGACATCGACGATGGCTCTTCTCTTGGCGCGGATACTCCGCCATTCCAAGGGTCGGACCAGATTGGTCCTAAGCGCCCGCCGACCAAAGACGAAAGGCAACCCTAGAATTGGGTTTACAGACCTTTCGAGCCGCACGTGACCGGTCATTGGTCCCTCGCGCGAAGCTCTCCAGGCTTTAGTACTGCGTTCAGCATTAGTACGTTGACATTGCAACACTGGAAAATGCTTGAATAAGTTGAGATGTCTGTGCTGGAGGCTCAAGAACTGCAGGGATATGGCAAGTGTAAATAAGTTCACCTATGACTGTCACTATACGTCTTATGGAATCTATAGATCGCGGCGGCGCGCCGCCGCGAGACCGAAAGCCTATCTAATAGCAATTAAGTAGACTTTTATACCAAGCTCTACGTCCTTGAACGACCGCGCGGTAACTATGAGAACACGTCCTATCGTGCAGTTATAAGCGCCCATGTTGTGCTAGGCGGCGGCGCGAGCCGCCGAGCAACTGGAGAATTTCTCACGAAAATATGCTCAAAATGAGCAAGAACGTAGATAAAATACTGGCCATGAGGACGCGATGGATTTTGGCTATGCTTGCGTGAGGGTGCTCGACGCGCGAGCTCGCGCTCCCTTAGAGCGCGCCTTCGGCGCGCGCGAAGGCCACCCTGGGTGCCATATATGGGCCGCTGCGCGGCCCGCCCCGTCCCGAGACGACCCTTGGAATGACCAATTTGCCCTTGGCGCGGTAAATCGAGGTGCTGGTCATGCTTGTCCTTTCGATTACTGGAGATAGCCATCGGTGGCATAACGATGCTCGCCCTGCCTTGAGAACTTGTTTTTGTCAGGTGTGTTGCGAGTATGTATTCGTATCCAGAAAGCTGAGGGACGATGCTGTGGTCAGACGTAACCAACTTCTCGCCACAGGAAACATACACGGGCTCGCAATACCTACGGCCGCGATCTCGATCGAAACCATGCGCTCGTCCTCAACGTTCCGGGCCGCCAGCCGCGTCGAAATCAGTGCTCCTCTATGCCATACACTCCTAGCTTTCACGAGTTGGCCGAAAGGAATAAAGGTTCGCCCTGATGCGGATTCATCTGGCAAGTTTGTGCGTAGCTCCTGGATGCGCCGAGTGTCGGACAGGCTTCATGTACAGGCTACCAGTAAACACGTATACCCCGGCTTTCACAAGACAGCATGTTCGCTATGCACAAGTGCTTGGTTCCAGTGAGATACATTCGGTCCGTATTACAAAGACAGATACACTCGAATCCGGCTACGAAAGAGAAGAGAAGAGCCAAAAGCGACACGAGCGATGAAGACAGAAATAGCGATGTGGTAGGTCCGTGACGAACAAGCTATAGGCCGACGAAGGTAAGCAAGGTTTAGAACGCATCAACTGGGAGCTGGTACTCACTAGAACAGTCTTGGCTGTCTCCGGCTCGAACGAAGGCAGAGATAGGACTACCCCTTATATGATCGACGCCACGGAGGAGCAGCCAAAGCTGAGGCTCCCTAGGGTACAGAGTCATTTCCTGTATTTGTTCTAATTCCACTTGGATACGCACCGAAGCTGTTACCGTTGCAGCATACAGGCATGGCAGTGCTTCGAAGGAAGTTAGCGCATATGAGCAAGTGTGGAATTAGCTGGGTGGCCCACCAGCTTTCCGTGCCGCCAGCGCCAACAATGTTGATGGGCGTACATGACGTGCCGATGTTAGAGTCGCCGTCGACCAATCCGGCAAGCGAGAGGATCTCGAGTGCTTTGAGCATTGATGGCGAGCTTGCTGACTGGACGTTGTTGCAGCACTGCATGGAACCGCTCGAGCACTGAGATTGGGAGGCGTAGTAGGGTACGGCGGAAGCGGCGCCAGCGAAGGCCAGAACGAGAGTAGTGAGGGTGGCCAAGAACTGCATGGTGATGATCGACGCGGGAAAGGGGTAGTCTCTGGGGGATCGCTGAGAACGGTGAGGCAGGGCGACGAAGGGTAGGAAGATGGTGTTTGCCGGTATGGGCGAGGAGGCTTTTATAGACCAATGAAGACGCATCACAGGTGATGTTGAGCGAGTTCAGGATGAAAGAGGATTGGCTCGTTCTTAAGAAACAGCGATGTTGGTTGACACCAATCAGCTGTGGAGAGCGTCGAGGGAGAAGTCACCATGATCGATCACAAAGTCAACTTCGGGTTTCATGAGGTTGTGTAAATACTTCCTAACAACGCACAAGCATGTGTGCAGTAGTGTCGAGTAAGAGCCGTGGTGCTGCAAGGTGTTTTGGAGAACACCGCTGTGCAGCAACGCTTCGAGTTAGAAGAGAGTGGTGATGTGCTGAACATAGTGACCTGCCAAAACGAGACAGGATCGCTTACCGCCACAAAGGCGTCGTAGCGCACGTGGCGCGGCTTGACCGTCGCAGCGGCGTCTCTGTCATGGTGTTGAGCAGGTAGCGGCATCTGTGAGTGGGCAAAGGGTTGTGCACTGTTCGGGCGAGCTGACAGTCCTGACAGGAACAAATTTTCCGTCGGCTTTCTAATTCTCGGGTGAGCGTAGCGAGAAGCTCAGGTCTTCCCATCAACTGATGGTTCTCCTCCTCTTTGGCTGCAGTCGTAACCATTGCAGTGTTGACAAGGATACACAATGTGGCCCCATGGCGGAGTCGCCCAAGTCCACATTGGTGTATATGAAGGAGGCCTGTGAAGCGTGATTGGAATGCTCTGGCATCAGACAAAAACAACTCGGAACCGAACGGACTTAATGCAGGGCTGTCATAGTACGCCATGCTTGTTCGGAGTGTGATGGGTGAGTGAATGCCACAAGGGGTACCCTTCACGCAGGCGACCGCTGCCCTCGGGTGGAGAGAGGACTTGGGCAGTCCCCTCCCTCCTTCTGCTCTCGTTCTCCTCCTCCGCTCGGATCGTTTCTCTCTTGGCTCCGTAGCCGATGCAAATGCAGCAACTCCAGTCTGAATAGGCTCTCTTCCCCGTCCAATCTCCACGCCCAGCCTGGTCTCCCGTCATCCCTCTCCGCCTTCCCTTCCTTTTCTGCCTTGAGACCACCCGATTCCGCCGCCCTCGCCCCAACGCCTCCAACTGATAAATACAGCACGCACGGCGGCAGATGAAGGGTATCGCTCGCCGACTTACGCTTCTCGTACTTCGCCCAGCGACCCGTCCTCTCCTTTAAGTCTCTCCAACCACTTTCATCGCAGCACACTTCGCTCGACCCCACCCTCTTTTAGCATATCGCGATGCAGTTCAAACAGTCACTCCTTGCCGCCGTCTTCTGCGCCATCTTTGCGGCCGCCGCTCCCCTCGACCCGTACGCCGGCGGGTGCCCATCTATTCCTGTCCCCTCCGTCCCAGCCGGCGGTGACCAGTCCTCCGTCTCCGTGTCCATTTCTGCCGACCCAACAAGTGGCACTGGCGGGCTTGCACCTGGCCTGCCTCAACTTCCCGGCCTGCCCAATGTCCCTGTCCTTTCTGGATCGGTTCCAGGTACTCCTGGAGGATCTCTCCCCCTCCCCGAGCTTCCCGTTCCGCTCCCTGGTCTGCCTGGTGGACCCGCCATGCCTAGTGGCACCACACAGAAGATTTCGATTCCGCCGATGTCCTCTGTTCTCTCTACCGCAACCAATGGTGGGACTGTGACTGTCCCCGTTGTCGCGCCTACTGGTCCCTCTGCTCCTTCCGCCTCCGTTAGCGCCTCCGTCGGCGTGCCCGGTGCGGGTGGCATGCCCTCGCCCTCCCTTCCCGCTGGTACCGCCACCGACCTGCCAACGTCTATTGTCCCGTCCATTCCGGACCCAGCCTCCACCCCGATGCCCACCGGCATGTCTGGCCACCCTGGCTCTCCGGTCAGTGGCAGCGGTTCCAGCCCCAGCAGCGGTACCAGACCGGACTCTGGCAGCAGCGACGGTGGCGACCATTACGACAGCCGCTGCAACACGGGTCCGGTTCAGTGTTGCAACAAGGTCATGACCCCCGAAGACGCGAGCTCCCGGGGCCTCTTGACTGGGTTGGCTGGAATCAACGTCCACGATTTGTCTGGCCTCGTCGGTGTTGACTGCTCTCCCATTGCTCCTGTCGGTCTCAGTGGTAACGAATGGTAAATACACTTCATCCACTTGGTGAAAGGCGACGATTTTGAGGGTTTCATCATTCCTCAGCTCTGCGCATCCTGTCTGCTGCGAGAACAACTCCGTTGGTATGTCATGCACATTTCTTCCATCATTGATCATGACTGACACGACATGCTACAGGCGCCCTCGTCAGCGTCGGTTGTATCCCCGTTAGCCTCTGAACTGGTCTTTGGACATTGCATGGACATTCATTTTCAAATGTGCTCGAACGCTGAAAAGGACGTGAATCGCTACTTTCCGCTCTGACACTGAAGTCCTAATACTCTCATGATTCCCGCACGTTGACTTTTATTGTCGAAGCTGTCGGTCGCAAGTGATATTACTGTACCACGTTTGTTTTCTGCTTTTGCCTAATCAAATGTAATAGCTTTCCTTCTCCCTCAATCTGTTGTGACGCCCGATACTTCCAACCAAACGCTGGATGCCTGGGGATTGGATTCGTGTTTATGCACCTTGTCCACGAATAGTTCGCTCCCCTCTGAGAAGGTACAATTTGGGCTCCGATATGCCGTCGAGCTCCACCTCTTCACCTCCTCACAACGGACGCGATCGAGATATAAGTACCAGACCGACTTGAACATGAACATATACATCCTCCTTTTCCCCATCCACGCGGTTCCCTCACTGCACACGGACGTAGCCTTAGTGTAACCCCCACTCGTTCAATACGCACCTTCGATACCCATCATGCGCTTCAACCTCTCCCTCGTGGTCTCCGTCTCCCTCGCGGTCTTGGCAGTCGCCAAACCCCACCAACAGCGACACGGTTCGCGGGACTGCGACTCTACACACACCACACACAGCAGCACTTCCTGGTCGACCCGGAGGACCTCCACCCCCACTTGGGCGCCTTCGCGGCCCTCGACGGTGACGACCACCGAATGGGAGCCTGAGCCAACCGTAACCGTCACCAGGACGGAGACGACCACCAAGACGGCAACAACGACCACCGTGAGCACTGAGCGCTCGGGCGGCAACACGCATCGGCAGAGCTCTTCTCTCCCGGGGTCTCTCACTGTCGCCTCCGCGCCTCCTCAGTCCTCGCCTACGGCTACGGCTCTCCCTAGTGCGACATCTGGTTCTAGCTCTAGTGGTAGTTCTGGAGCGATCCCTGCTGGAGAGTGCAACACGGGCTCGATTCAATGCTGCGACCAGGTTGAAGACGCCAAGTCTGACCAAATGAGCAGTATCATCTCGTCCCTCGGAATTGATCCTCTCAGCGCCATCGGCCTCGCTGGCACGTCGTGTTCGCCTATCGACGTGCTCGGACTTGGTGGTGGAACAAGCTGGTGAGTCGTCGACTTTTAACGAGTGTATGCGTCGCACCAGCTGACTGTATGCGCGTCCTTTAGCAACCAGATGCCGGTGTGTTGCAACAACAACACCTTCCGTGAGTGTCCTCCTGTTCGCCCTAAGCGGTAGCAGTTGATTGACTTCTTGTTCGTTTTGTGCAGAGGGTCTGATCAACATCGGCTGCGTGCCGATTATCGTCGACTTGTGAGCTGCATCGAGGGTGAGTGATTGTGCTATGTCCGTTCCTACGCACGAGAACGATGAGCTGACGGCTTTGATAGAATGGAACACTAGGCCTCTCTCCGTCGGACATACCTTCATCGCTAGCGTTTGTTCTTGTCTTGATCTTCGTCGCCGTCGCCCGTCTTTGTTCGCTTTCTCTGGGGCTTCGATGTCATCACTATCTTCTTTCCTTCGTCAGCCCTCCTCCTATCCGATCCTCTGCATCTGCTTGGGACGTTATCGTCTGGGAACGACACATACACGATTGTAACAAATAATTCAGGCGCGGTACCATGTATAGCAGGGCGGATCCGGACTGACACAGTCTACTTATCGATGTCTTTACGTCTTCAATCGTGGGGTCTGCGTGCGATTCTTGTGGCAAATAGTTTTCAGAAGTCGTTGGAACATGTGAATGTATGAAATTGGGGGATATTCATAGCGAGGACGAATTTGTATGTGCATTGTTGGGGGACATTCCGGGGAGATGAGGGGATGATGGAAGCGACGACTAGAGTTGCCTATTTTGAGCAAACGCTGTGCCTGGTTGAAATCACGGGCACCGTGGGCGCTAGAACGACTATGTACGTGAACAGCCTTGACTTTCAATTCGTTCGTGACCGCGTCTCGCCGTCTGCAGCTGCCATGCAGCCACCCGAGGCTGTCTAGGCTGCACGCTTATCAGAACAAATACGACCGCATGAATTGCCCAGGAGCAAATCCGCTCTCACCCCTAACGGGATTACTACAGACGGTGTCGCGTCAGCTGAACACCACCGTCCAACGTTTCTCACCGTGATGCTCGCTGGCCTCTTCCGTGCGTAATCCCTCCTTAGTCCGTATCACCGCGTTCACCTCTCAAAGGCCCCTTCCACGGCAGATCGCAGTGCCTTCCTGCAGCCCGTGAGAACACACATCGCATTTCCAAAGCCTCTTCCTCTGGCAAATATGCCCGTGCCAGCACTACACCACCGCCAGGCGACGTCGCCATGTCAAAGACGCGATTACGCTCAGACGGTCCAAACCGCCGACGGCGCGTTTATCATGTGCGAGACGTGGGATCGCTCGTCAGCGCGCGTTACGCCTATTCGATATGCGATTGTGTGCAGCGGGGGGCGTGCTGCCCTCCGACGTTCGCACAGATCCGCGGTTCCTGCAGTCGAGCTGGCGACAGTCCAGGCGCGGACGCTTTTGCGGCGCCATACTGTTGCGCGATTGGGAGACGTCGCCAGCTGCTATTGTGCGAGCGAGGCGTTGGACGCGGAAAATATAAGAGGTGATCATCGCTCTGTCCCATCCGTCTCTATCCCTCTCGGTGTGCCCTTGAGTCCAACAGTCGCTGCACACCACCGTTCGCAATGATTCGCTACGTTCTGCTGCCCGTCTTGACGTGGGTCGCCTGGAAGCTCCTGCGCATCCTGCTCCCCGCAAGGTCGCAGATCGACAAGCTCCCGGGGCCACCTCGTACCTCCTGGCTGAGAGGTATGTTCTCTCTAGGTGCCGCACCATACTTGCCCGAAGGCTCACCGCTATTTTCTTCTTTCAAGGGCATCTCCCTCAGATCTATGACGTGCAAGGATGGGCGTTCCACCGCGAGCTCACGAAGTACGGCCCCGTCTTTAAGCTGCAGAACACACTGGGGGTACGTATGATCTCAATCGATGATCATCCCGCGACCATTTGCGACTCACACGCATACAGCGTCCTATGCTCTGTGTTTATGACCCGGTAGCCATGCACAGTATCGCGGTCAAGGATGCGCACATCTTTGAAGAGATGCAGTGGTTCTTGGAGTAAGCCTCCCGCACTCGGATCTTATCCATGCGCTGACGCTGCGTTAGCTTGACCTACGACACGTTTGGGCCTGGAGTGTTGTCCACCGTAGGTGAGTGCTTCTGAAATGCTTACCTATGCTGTGATGTACCGACCCCGTTTTGTGCGATAGGCGAGACGCATCGCAGGCAGCGTAAACTCCTCAATCCCGTCTTCTCGAGCAAGAACCTACAGCGCCTAACCCCGGTTTTCTACGAGGTCGTCGGCAGAGTACGTGAGGGGACATCGTGCCCGTATCATCTCCGCTAATGCAACGTGCATTTTTGTTAGCTCACGCAAGGCATCGGTGCGTTGGTGAACAAGGGAACGGCGGAGGTCGATATGGCCGACTTCTTTGGGAGAACCGCGCTCGAGCTCGTGGGCCAAGCTGCGGTCGGCCATTCTTTCGACCCTCTCACGGAGATCAAGCAGAACCCGTACAGCGACGCCCTCAAAGCGTACCTGTGAGCACTCTACTGCCATGGGGTTCTTCGTTGGCTTCTCGATACTGATACGCTCGGATAGACCTACGCTGTACACTCTGAGCAGCTACTTTCAGCTCTACGCTTTCCTCCGCCAGTTTATTCCAGCCCCGTTGCGCCGCCCGCTTGCGGACCTTCTTCCATCTCGTCGCATGAAAGCCGTCTTGAATATTCTCGACACCATGCACAAGAGCGCGGTGGAGATCTACAACGAGAAGAAGCGGGAGGCAGAAGCGAACGGCCTGCATAACGCAGACGCTGGTGACCGCGCCAAGGACCTGATGACCGTCCTCCGTGAGTATGCTCCTGAGAACAGCCGCATGACGATATACTCAATTATACATGGTGCCCAGTGCAAGCGAACACAGGAGCGTCTGAGGAAGACGCGCTCCCTGAAGAGGAACTGATTTCACAGCTTTCGTACGTTTCTGAACTCTACGAGCTCAGTCTCAGCGCTGACCTGGAATGCTAGCACCTTCCTCTTCGCGGCTACCGATACAACGTCTAGCGCCCTGGCGCTTACTCTCCACCGTCTTTCACAGAGGCCAGATGCCCAGGAGAAGCTCCGTGCAGAGGTCCAGGAGGCGAAGCGCCGCCATGATGGAGGTTCTATTCCCCACGACGAACTTGTCTCTCTACCCTATCTCGACGCTGTGTGCAGGGAGACGCTGCGTGTGTACGTGCATTCCGTCTCTTGCCAGTGTGTGAACGGTAGCTCTACATGCAACGCTGACGCCCGCATTCCACCACAGCCATGTCGTCGCACCGCTGAGATTCCGCGAGTACGTCTTTGCGGTCAGCTATCTTCAATCTCGGCGCCTAACATCACGTGTAACAGGGCCCGCACCGACGCCGTCCTCCCGCTCTCGAAGCCCGTCCGCGCCAACGACGGCGAGCTCCTGCACTCCATCTTCGTGCCAAAGGGAACACGCATCTTCGTCCTCATCCAGGCTTCCAACGTCAACCCCGAGCTCTGGGGCCCCGACGCGCACGAGTGGCGTCCGGAGCGCTGGCTCGAGCCCCTCCCTGACGCGCTTGCGGGAGCGAAAATCCCGGGCGTGTACTCGAACTTGTATGTTTCATGTCACGCGTGTGGTTTTGGCAGCGGCTAGGGAAAGCGAAGTTCACTGAGTCTTGGAATTTGTATATCAGGATGACGTTCTGGGGTGGCGGGCGTGCATGTATGTGAGTACACCCGCACCTTCGTCCATCCATTCGTCGGTAGCTTGAACTCTAATGATGAGCTGATGCTTCCGCCGTAGCGGGTTCAAATTCTCTCAACTCGAGATGAGTACGTGTACCCCATTCGACTACACATTCATGGCGCTTGTGTTTACGATGGTCGCAGAGGTCGTCCTGGTCGAACTCCTCGCAGCCTTCAAGTTCGAAGAGACCGGCAAGCCTATTTCCTGGAACATCGGCGAGGCCATCTACCCCACCATCGGAGCCGGCTCCACGAGACCCGAGTTTCCCATGAAGGTCACAGCATTGAAGGCTGCCTCGACGACGAACTGATAGGTACTTGGTGGACTATTTGCGCTGAATATTGTGGGTTCCTACGGGATAGGTCAAGTGGGGCTCGTAGTGTAAGTAGGTCTCTGTACGAGCACCTTCTCTTCTCACAGTATCTCTGCAGGCTATCAGACATGCTGTTCTATTCTGTATCAAATTGCGTTTGACACGGACTGTTGTCACTACACGGATCATCGCAAGAACGACCGCTGAGAAGCCAGGTCAGTCCGAGCTCTGGATGAGGCCGGCGCCTCGAACCTATAAGACGCGCCGCGTGCTGTTCATTGCCGTACAAACGGAACCGTCATCGGCAATCGTGGGCAAGGATGTTGATACGCCCCCAGTGCTTACCTACGGGTGGCAATCCTTCAAGGCGGCATGCTGAGTATTGAATGTCTCCATTCCGTCTGCCGCCTTGCTTTACTTCCGCATGGACAACAGAAAACCTCTTGCCAGATTTGAGCGCTTCGCCACCGTGGGTGTACCCTGAGCGCTCTACCGGATCCGAGCTCGGGTATCCCGACCATTTAGGCCGGTGGCAGCGCCGTACGTCAGAAGAACGCGAAGAACTGACCGTATTCAATCAGATAGAATAAGCATCTATCGATTGCTACCGCGCCTGAGTCGTTCTGAAGGATGGCATGGGCGGTCATCAGTTTCCACATACACGCCGCGGATATATATACAGACTCGGCGTTATCTGTCCTCGCTCACAATCTCGAGTGGCCTACACCTTTCGCAGATGATTCTCTACGTTGTGTTGCTGCTTTTCACTTATTGTCTGTGGAAGCTCTGGAAGTGGTCCTTCTCGCCACCATCGCCGTTGAACAACATCCATGGTCCACCATCACCATCCTGGGTCGCAGGTCAGTTCAGTCTCCATCCAATACCTGCATCCTCTGAGAGATTTTTGCAACTCCTATATAGGACACATGATACAGATTTACGATAAGCAGGGGTGGGATTTCCATCGCACCCTCCAGACGAAGTACGGCCCTGTCTCGCGGCTTCGGAGCATGTTTGGCGTGAGTTACCTATGAGCTTTCTCCCCTTGGCTTTGTCTCACTCATGTTGTTGGCTACATAGCGCCCCATGCTCTGTGTATACGACCCTGTTGCTATGCACAGCATCGTTCTGAAAGACCAGCATATCTACGAGGAAATGGGCTGGTTCATGAAGTGAGGCGTCAGCGTACCAAAGTCATCCCACCACTAGGCTCACGATATTGTCTCTTCGTATAGCTTCGCCCTCGATAGTTTTGGCCCTGGCGTGCTGTCAACCACAGGTGAGCGAGAATGCAGCACCGTTGCGCACTTCACTAATCGTTACGAGCTCGTAGGAGAAACACATCGGAAGCAGCGCAAGATGCTCAGCCCAGTCTTTTCCAGCAAGAATCTTCGCCGCATCACTCCTGTCTTCTACGAAGTAGTATCCCGAGTGAGTGCTCATTCTTCGAACTGTCGGCCAGGTCATCCGCTGAGATCTTCTGCAGCTCAAGAGCGCCATCACCTCGCGCCTCGAATCAGGCGAACAGGAAATCGACGTCGTACATTATATGGGCCGCGCTGCAGCCGAACTCATCGGAAAAGCTGTCCTTGGATATTCTGTGGACAAGCTCACGGAGGAGGTCCACGACCCCTACGGAGAAGCCCTCAAGTCGTTCGTGTAAGTGTCGGTTTGCGGTCAAGTGAACGGACATCGTGAATCTGGCTCATCGTATTTTTAGACCTGCTATGACCAGCTTCAGCCAATACTTGCAGGTGTATCGCTTGATGCGACCAATCATTCCGGAATCACTTCGTCGGCCGATCATGAATCTCCTGCCTTCGCGCCGCGTGAAGCGATTCTTGAATATCATTGATACATCGCACAAATACGCCACGAACATATATATCGAGAAGAAACGCGTGGCGGATTCGATGGGCGCAGGGGAGGAAGAAGACGAGAAAGCGAAGGATTTGATCACCATTCTACGTGAGTACTCGAGACCGAGTATCGGCTCTTGTCAGTTGACAGCTACTCCAGTCCGTGCCAATGCGGGAGCTTCGGCCGAGGATGCGCTGCCGGAAGATGAATTGATCGCACAACTCTCGTATGAAATCAACGGGATCCTACGCTATAACGGGTACTCATCCTGTTCTCTAGTATCCTCATGTTTGCCGCAACAGACACTACATCGAACGCGCTCACCCTCATCTTGGAACGCTTGGCTGAGAATCCGCGCGTCCAAGAGAAACTACGCGCGGAGATCGCTGAAGCCAAGAGTCGCTACGACGGCGGCGATATCCCGTACGATGCTATTATGTCACTTCCATACCTCGACGCAGTATGTCGGGAAACGTTGCGAGTCTACGTTCCGGCTCAACTTCGGGTCAGAGAGTGCGTAGGCTATGCCCACCTTGTCCCCTTTGGCGCATCTGCCAGCTAACACACTCGCACTTCCAGAGCTCGCGCCGACGCAATCCTCCCGCTGTCCAAGCCTATACTTGGTATAGACGGCACCGAGATGAACTCTATCTATGTCCCCAAGGACACGCTCATCTTTGTTGCTATCCAGGCTTCGAACGTGAACCCCGATCTTTGGGGTGCAGATGCTCGTGAATGGCGGCCCGAACGATGGTTAGAGCCGCTACCGGAGACCATTACAGACGCAAAGATCCCGGGGATTTACTCGAACCTGTGCGCTGGGCGCGGCCGTACTGTTGGTTCATAAGCGCTGACTCTTTGTTATACTCCTGCAGGATGACGTTCTGGGGCGGCGGACGATCATGCATGTGAGTACCGCTTAATTGAAATAACACGTCGGGAGGCTGAATGGACGTTCCCGTGACCACAGAGGTTTCAAATTCTCCCAGCTAGAAATGAGTGAGTCCCGTCCTGTCCCTGATTTATTCACCGAAAGCTCAAGGGAAACACTGTCACAGAGGTCGTCCTTGCGGAGCTCATCGCTGCTTTCGGTTTTGAGAAGACGGACGCGCCAGTGATCTGGAATCTGGGCGAAGTTGTCCACCCTACTATTGGCACTAAATCGGCGCGCCCGTCATACCCCATGAAGGTCACGATAGTCAAGTCTTGAAGCTTCTTTTTGGTCTCGAATAGCACTATCGCGACGCGAATGTAGTAGCGGAAATCTCCACGTTTAGTGCACTTCATCTACGGACTACTAGATTTTGTACTTCAATTACTTATACCATGAACCATTGCTGCCACGCTGTCATACACAAACCCACAACAGAAAACGCTCAAGAGCACCCCCATCCCACATTCGTACGAACTCTCCAATTGAATAAACATAACCCGCCAGAGATGATGGGGCTTTCCGACACATTCATGCACCCCGATTAGAAGACACCGCCCGTTTTCGCTCACAATCCAATGGGAAGTGAGATTGGAAGAGAGGTTGGGATTGATATGGGCAGCGAGGTCGGGATGGAAATAGGGAGCGAGGTCGGAATGGAGATGGGGAGCGAGGTGGGTAACGGGAGAGAAATCGGCGGGGGCAGGACGACTTGTTGGCATCCTTCAGCTACGAGGTCAACTGGG
This sequence comes from Cubamyces lactineus, assembly GCA_022376465.1. Taxonomy (NCBI): domain Eukaryota; kingdom Fungi; phylum Basidiomycota; class Agaricomycetes; order Polyporales; family Polyporaceae; genus Cubamyces; species Cubamyces lactineus. The sequence continues at coordinate 649,037 of JACDTU010000006.1, read as the reverse complement.
AACGATCAAAGGCGCGTCAGAATATGGCACAACATGCAGCAGTATTTCTAACATACGGAGCGAGTCCTGGCAACAGAGTGGGGTGCCGCCAGAGAGACTGAAAGAAGAACCACACATAAGTCATAGGGTCGCAAAGCAATCGCTGATTCGACTACATACCATTGGTTGGCAACAGGATCAAAATTAGTACTCGCATCGCTACAGTCCACACCCGCAAGAGGCCCCAGAGTTGGGATCGGTGTGGGCGCCGTGATCGGGACTCGGAGGTCGGTCGTAAAGCTCAACGTGAGTACTGGCAGCGTCAATACCTGCTGGCAACACTCCACGCTGACTTGACAGTCTGTGAGAAAGATCGTTGTCGGTACGTCGTCCGCCGCCTTCGCGCGCTGGACCGACCCGTCGACCACCGGCGCAGGCGTGATAATAGGGTCCGGAGCCAGCGCGGGGTTGGCGACCACCCCAAGTACCGCCGTAGACGACAGGTGCAACGCTGCGAAAGCGAGTGCGAAAAGCGCGTTCATGTCGAGAGAACGATCGTTGCGTAGAGCAGAGATCCCAAGTCTGGGGAATACAACGGAGAGAATCTGTCTCCTTTTATGCTGCCGCATGGCTCACCGATGAGAAGCCAAGCCTCAAGGTCGCAAAACGGTCCTCGACCCCAGTTCCCGTCGCTTGAGAACGCCGTCCGACGATCTTCAAATCCGGGGCGTGATGATTGGTCGCTGCCCGAAAACCGCATGAGCGGTGCTCGAAGAACACACGAACGATGCTCGCCAAGAGCTATCGGAGCGCTGACGAGTTAGCAGTCAGAATACAGTTGGACAGATGCGACTCAATAGGGTTGTGTTGATGTGAAGCGATATTAAGGGATACCCCCCAGGAAGCATTGCAAGAGAACAACGTCTTTACGGCAGAAATCTCCCTGCGCTCCCGGAGTATGTCCTGCCGCCGGCTTCGATCATTCTTGCGCCAATGTGATCGACGCAAAATGCACGATACGTGAGAACGCTTTGCTCTGCGTGGAGAGCGGTGCATCCGGGGGCGTAGTTCTGCGAATGATGAATATGCCAGTACAGCAGCGGCCGTCAGCGTGATCGTCCATCCGCCGGAGTCCGAGGAGAGGCCCTACAAGGTGGCGCAGGAACGAGGTACGCTGCAAGACGTCGCCAGTGGAAGAAGGAACGCGGTCATCAGCAAGCAGGTCCCCGTCATTGTTGACGCCGGCAAGCGCAAGAGCGTTCGGCGGCGCATGGTCCGCATTCACAGCCCGTCCTGTCTATTTGACACGGTCTAACACAGTATGCAGATCGCCATGAGGAAGCCTGGAAACCTACCCCCCGTGCACTGCAGTACAGAGACGGCCATGCACGCAGACTTCCACATAGCGATGATGCCTGGGGTGCATCAAAGTCCGCATTATACTCATGAACACGGAGTTTTGAGATATGTGATGATAACGGACCATCACCATTATCGAGGACAGCATGCCTGGAATTTGACTGCATTATTGCGACGATACGCGGTCTAGGACTCGTGCGGCGTCTCTGCGGGCAAGTGACAATAAGGGCGTTCAGAAGACGGAACCCTCGGCTGCGCACAAGGCATCTCTCATTCGTCCCTGAGCATCTGCTGTGTCGTCGATGACATCCCTGGGCAGTTCTATCGCTTTTGATCCTGCGTTACGGTAGGCTGCGGTATCAGCATGTGAGACATAAAATGGACAGAAGGGGCGAATACTTACTCACGAAGCGAGCCGCGAGTCGACGCTAGAACGGCCGCGCTCTGGCAAACAGGGATCCTACCGTGCCACGTTTCCCGCTTGAACTCTGTGGTCCCGTGGCACAAGTCAAATTGCCCAAATTGCTGCAGAGTGCAGCACTGATAGCCAAGTGGGGTCCAAGTTGGTACCGCAATCTGACACACAGTAGAAGACAAAGGACCTCCAGAGTCCAGTACACGGGTGAAGAAGCTGAGGATGGCGAATGCAATTGGCTGTTAGGGAATGAGGTACAGTATGTACTGTGAAAAATTCGTACAATCCATTACGAACCGTTCTTAGTGCAGGAATTTGTAGCATATCCTCGTCCGTTCATGGTATACCTCCTCGAAGTTTCAGCCATGATCACGCTCAACTCGCTTAGAGCTCAAGCGCTCACGGCACGCACCTATCTCTGGGCGCTACCTATTAGCGCCCTGGCCACGAATTTTGGCTGAATCGCCCTCCCGGACCAGTTAGTGTCCTGCGCTCACTAGTGGGCACAACATGAGCCAAGTTCCATTTCGATCCCTCCGAATCTGTCTACCTCGTCTCTCATACCGTGCCCTGCAATTCATCAGACCATATCATGTGTACGCAAGCGGTACGTGAAGGCCGTCTCTAGTAGGCTCTCTTTGGTTACTGGTAGGATAAGCAAAGGGGCCCGCACATGATAACCGATTCTCTGGAGGAATCGGAACTAGTCCTGATGATTTCCTCAGACTCAGAGCACGAACTCTTTGCTGTGACGACCTGTCGCTGGCTCTATAATGAAGAACAACGTGAGTGACTCTGGACAAGTGGCCTGATGTGTATCGAGTGACGTATATTGCAGAGAGAGCTATGCGGTACGTGCCGTTTAACGTGCAGGCCTTGGTCGACGTGGCTACAGAGGCCGCTGGTGCGAATCGGTGCACCTCAATTGGTAAGGTACAGGATGGTATGTACATCATTTCTGGCGCCGGATGATCCCTACTCATGCCAGAACGCTAGGCATTCTCAATCGTGTCCTATCTTTGAGGTTCGACAATGATGTGGAGCTCATTGCCAAGATACCCTTCCCCTTCGCCGGACCGAAACATCTCTGCACAGCTAGTGAAGTTGCAACCATGGACTACCTGCGCACTGAGCACGGGATCCCGACTCCTGTCGTGCGGGCGTGGTGCTCTCGCGCAGAGTCTAGTCCTGTTGGGATAGAGTATATTCTCTATGACAAGATACCCGGAGTTCAGCTCGCTCTCCTTGACCGAAATGATTTACCCTTGGCGGATGACCCATTCATCGAAATCTTGTTGACTATACAAGCCATCGAGACACGCCTGGCCGCAGTGGTCTTCTCGCAGATTGGCAGCATCTATTACAAGGAGGACGTACCCGAGCCGCTGCGAAATCGTCCCCTCTACGCCAAGTGGATCACTCCAAAGGCCAATTCGGCGCGGTTCTGCATTGGCCCTACGGTTGATCGAGAATTCTGGCGTGCGGGCCGCTCTGCCCTAAACATCGATAGAGGACCCTGTAAGTTCATTACGACGTTGTTTAGGTTTTCGCGCTCACCGTTTCACTAGGGCCGGACGCGCGGTCATGGATGTCTGCTTTAGGTGCTTGCGCACGCGCATCTATCGCCGGCCATCCCGACGAACAGCTCAAGCAAGAATACGATGCCCTTATCTCAGACTACGAGCAGCTAGTACCACATATCGCTCCGAAGAACAATAAACACTTTATCCTCTGGCACCCCGACTTCTACCCCAGGAACATCTTCATCTCCGAAGGTCGCCCTTCCCTGCTGAATGGGATCATTGACTGGCAGGGTGCTATTGTTACGCTCGATTTCATCCAGTTGATGATCCCTCCCGTCTATGACTGCGAACCACACCCCCTAGTCGTCTGGCCTGACTCACCAGAGGAGTTGCCAACGCTCGCCGAGGAATTCAACTCCCTGGACGACGACAAGAAGCAGGACGCTCTCCTTGCACATCGCCGCGCCGAGAGGAAGAGAGTGCATGAGATTATTTTACGGGGGAAGGATCCCACGCTCGCGAAGGAGATGTTCGACATGCGGGGTGCCGTTGCCAAACGAAGCTTTCTACAACCAGCTTTTGCCATCACCCGCGGCATGACGGAGGGACTCAACATTATCCGCAAGAGCTTCTTGGAATGTCGCACTATGTGGCCCCTCGTCAGAGGCAAGGACGTTCCGTTCCCTCTCAACATCCCCGACGCGGACGTGCAACGTATCGATCAAGAGTGGGACTTGTTGGTGCGCGAAGAGAAGACTCGAAGTGAACTCCTGGAAGGCCTTGGTATCGAAGCTGCTAGTGACGGTTTGGTCGATGCGGACAGATACGACATCATCAGGCATGCCTTCGACGAAGCTAAAGCGCGTGCTCTGGAGCAGGTGGGCGATCTAGAGGAGAGAGAACGTATATCCCGGAATTGGCCGTGGCGGGAGGAGCAATCATCGTTGTCGGCTGAGCTATGTTACTAAGCGGACTCTAAGTATATCAGGTCTACTTCTGTCATCGACGTGTTTTGTATGCACTCGTTTGATGACAGTGTCCCTCGGCGTCCAGCGTCATGTTGGTGAACATTAAAAGTAGGCTACATGCACAATCTGACATACAAGGTGCACCGTCTCATATTGCCTGTAAATTGTGTGATCTTAGTCCTTCGCCCTTGGAGATCACCTCAACCACCTTCTGTTCTCGCATGCTCCCGAATGTAGCCCGGCACCATCTGTAGTTCGGTTTGGTATATCGTGTCATGGGTATCCCGGGCGCGCGTTAGTGCCCGGGCATATGGGTGGAGTCACTGTGGAGTCATCGTCCGTCCTACCATTGTTACTGATTCGGCGCACCCATTATACCTGACGAATATTACAATGATCCAATTTAAGGGTTTTCTTTCGATCTGGAATCGCGCTCCCGCGCATGTGATAGCGAAGGCCCTCACGTTTGACACATCAGATATTGTACTCCATGCACGCAACATACGCCAACCTATTTGTTATCCACGAAACACTACACGAAGCTCTCAACGCCTCAACAATTCGTTGCACCTTCCAACTTCTCAGTGTTATCCACCAGAGTTGATAGCGCTTTATGTCCCGCCGAAGCACCTTGTTCCTTGTTCCTTGATTGACAGCGACCGTCCGTTTTCCTTCACAGCCCAATGGGCAGTGAGATTGGGAGAGAGGTTGGGACCGAGATAGGCAGAGACGTCGGGAGCGACGTCGGGATGGAGATGGGCAAGCTAGTGGGGATGGAAATCGGCAAACTAGTAGGAATAGATGTCGGGATGGAGATGGGAAGCGACGTCGGGATGGAAATGGGGAGCGACGTCGGGATAGAAGTCGGGATGGAGATGGGGAGAGAAGTGGGGAGCGACGTCGGAATTGAAATCGGGAGAGACGTCGGGATAGAGATCGGCAGCGTGAGCGAATCCGACGAGGACGAGTCCACGAGTCCAAACGGCAACGAGATCGGGAGAGGGAGAGACGGTATCGGCAGAGAAATCGGCAGGGAGGTGGGCAGCGGTATCGGCAGCGACGGGAGCGAAATCGTCGGAAGCAGGACGACTTGCTGACATCCTTCAGCGGCCAAGCCCACTGTGGGTTTATGACAGCTTGTCAGAAAAGTGCGCAGAATGCAGCAATGGCCCAGACTCACGGAGCGAATCCTGGCAACAGAGCGGGGTGCCACCAGAGAGACTGAAAAATTGAACCACGCATAAGTCACAGGATCACAAACGCGTTCGCCGAGTCGACTACATACCATTGATTGGTAATAGGATCAAGGTCGCTCGCATCGCTGCAGTCGATGCCAGCAAGAGGACCCAGAGTCGGGAGCGGGATGGGTGCCGTGATCGGAAGCGCGGTCGTGAAGCTCAGCGGGAGGACCGGAAGCGTAAAGACTTGCTGACAACACTCCACGCTGAATAGACAGTCCGCGAGCGGAATCGTCGTCGGCACGTCGTCCGCCGCCCTGGCGCGCTGGACCGACCCGTCGACCACCGGCGCAGGCGTGATAACAGGGTCCGGAGCCGGCGCCGGGTTGGCGACCACCCCAAGTACCGACGTAGACGACAGGTGCAAGGCTGCGAAAGCGAGTGCGAAAAGCGCGTTCATGTCGAGAGAACGATCGTTTCGTAGAACAGAGATCCGAAGTCTGGGGAATATAGCGGAGAGAATCTGTCTCCTTTTATGCTGCCGCATGGCTCACCGATGAGAAGCCAAGCCGCAAGGTCGCAAAATGGTCCTCGACCCCAGTTCCCGTCGCTTGAGAACGCCGTCCGACGATCTTCAAATCCGGGGCGTGATGATTGGTCGCTGCTCGAAAAACGCATGAGCAGTGCCCGACGAACACACGAACGATGCTCGCCAAGAGCTATCGGAGCGCTGACGAGTTAGCAGTCAGAATACAGTTGGACAGATGCGACTCAATAGGATCGTGCCGCTGCGAAGCGATATTAAGGGATACACCCCAGGAAGCACTGCAGGGCAACAACGTCCTTACGGTAAAAGTCTTCCTGCATCCCTCGCCCCCCGGAGTATGTTCTGCCGCGCACTCCGATGTGACGCCTATGCCAATGTGATCGACGCGGAATGCACGACACGTGAGAACGCTTTGCTCTGCGTGGAGAGCGGTGCATCCGGGGGCGTAGTTCTGCGAATGATGAATATGCCAGTACAGCAGCGGCCGTCAGTGTGATCGTCCATCCGCCGGAGTCCGAGGAGAGGCCCTACAAGGTGGCTCAGGAACGAGGTACGCTGCAAGACGTCGCCAGTGGCAGAAGGAACGCGGTCATCAGCAAGCAGGTCCCCGTCGTTGTTGACGCCGGCAAGCGCAAGAGCGTTCGGCGGCGCATGGTCCGCATTTCACAGCCCGTCCTGTCTATTTGACACGGTCTATATCAGTATGCATATCGCCATGAGGAAGCTCACGATCACCGGAGGATCACCCACCATGCGTTCCAGTGCGGAGACTACCATCCATGCAGGGCTTCCCAATAGTGATGATGCTTGGGGTGCGTCCGCACCAAAAAGTAGCGGTGTATACTCGCTAACATGGGGGCATGTGAGGCCGGGGACAGCGCGCCCGGAAATTGAGTGCATCACCGCGACGACACACGGACTGGGAATCGTGCAGCGTCTCTGCGGGCAAGTGACGACGAGGGTGCTAGGAAGACGGAACCCTCGGCTGCGCGGAAGACATCTTTCATTTATCCCTGCGCGTGAATGTCGTCTGTGCCAGCCCTCGGCAGCTCTATTAATTTTATCATGCGCTACGGTATCAACGTGTGAGACGGAAAAACGGAAAGAAGGAGCGAGTACGTACTCACAAAGTGAGTCGCGACCGACGCTAGAACGGCCGCGCCCCAAACAGGAATCTCACGGTTCACCGCCTGAACTTTGCGGTCTCGTGGAACAGTCAAATTGCCAATGGTGCAGCACTGATAGTCAAGTGGGGTCCTTAGTGCCGCATTTTGACTCACAGCAGAAACAAAGAGACCTTGAAGCACGCGGGTGGAGAAGGTTAAGGTCGTCGGGTACAGTAGGTTGTTGGACGACGGTGTGAACGTCGAACCCTAACCCCGAACTCATAGGCTGCAGAAAACGCTGCCATAGATACCTCCCGGAAGCAGTAGAGCACACTTCCAGCGAAGACGTATGAGCGATACGATAGGGACGTCGCCGCTGGACTGCACACTCACCTAATGTTACACGTCTTGCATTGCCGTCGAGGCTCTCGTACGGTCACCGTATTGCGCCCTCCTCATCCTGCCCCTCCTCTTCCACCTCGAAGGCACAGCAGAACGTTTTCTGGTCGAGCAAGATCAGACCCTTGCCATCCGGTGCCCACCGCAAGTCCCTTGTCTCGAACTTCTCTGTCATCCACGCATCGCCGTCAGCACCGCAACTTTGTTTGACCGTCGTGTAGGCCCAGTATGCACTCACGAGCAGGCACCCCAACACACTCTGCCACCTCCGTATCGTCGCCTTGTTCTTGCGCATCAGCGTCTTCCGACACCCATTCATCGCTCCACAAATACATGCTTTGACTCCCGCACGCCACTGCCAACCGACCAGCACGCGTCGGGTCCGGCGTCCACTTTGCCGTAGTCACCGGTTCGGTGTGCAGCAGCACGCTACGCAGCCGTGGCACGAGCGGTTCTCGCGTGGTTGCCGACGTCGAAGGCTCCTGGCTCGTAGAGGCAGAGTTGCCCGAATTCGATGACGGCGTGGGGAAATCGTATAGCAGAACGGCGGTAGGTGCGGCTGCGGAACGCACGAGGAGCAAATTGCCAGACGTGTTAAACGCGAGCTGCGTCGTTCCCGATCCTGATCGCGAGGTAGATGCAGTAGATGCCGCTGTCCTGCCCCTAGAGGCTGGTTTGGTGGACTTTGCAGACCTCGAAGGGATCTGAGAATTGGTGGTGGTGAGAGTGAACGGCGCTTGTATGCGTTCATCTGTGTAAGGAGCGATCCAACATGAGGGCACTTCGAGGATCATGGTGTTCGAAAAACCCACATGAGAGGAAGCCCCTGCCATGTGTCGCCTCAAGCCATCCTGACGGTTCCCGCCATACGTTCTGCAGAGAGTACGGGCTCAGATTGACGCGGTAGACGCCACGCATGAGACAATCATACCACCCCTGCTGGTATTCGCGTCGGTAGATCGAGGGTTGCTATTGGGTTCCATGTCAAGCTCTCCAGAATGTGTATCTAGCGACACATCGTTAGGCCAGCTAGTGATTGCATGTAAACGGACGAGCGAGCGGGCTCACTTTGTCATCCGATCCTGCGACGGCCAGGAACATCCCCGAGGGATGCCAGGACACCATGCGGATACCAAACCCTGGATCAGGATCCGGGGTAAACGTCCCCAAGACGTTACCAGCAAGCGTCACAATGTACAGTTTGTACTACCCGCAGCACTATCAGCATCGAACGAACAGTGGAGGCGCAGGACACACCTCTAATGGGCCCTCCCACACCGCGAGATAGTTGCCAGTCGGTGAAAGCGAGAGCGATGCGAGCGAGCCCGTCGGTAAGGGAAAGTGCTGCACACGAGCATGTCCGAAGAGAGGCCAGCGCGATCGTCATGTTCCGCCCCCATCTCACGTAAACGCAGCGGGCAACGCACCCGAACAAGGCGATATGCTTCGTGCGCGTCGTATACGCCGAGCGTGTCTTTGGATTTGTGTCGCTCTGCGAGGACAAAATACCTCGCATCTTGCCGAAACGCGTAGCCTGCCGCCTTCTCAATGAGCTCCGACAGCATAGACCATTAGAGATGCAACTCACCACGGTCAGGATGTATAGGGTATTGGATGTAGGTCGCTGCGCCCGTCACGAGCGACCACATAGTCACCCTGAGCTACGGCATCCGTATCAACACGACCTCTAGCCATTCATGAAGTAGAGGCAACTCACACCCCATTCCGAGAAACACAACACCGTCCGCCCATCCGGCGCCCACTCCGCCTTCATCAGTCCCTCCGCGCCCGCCTCGATCCGCGCGCTCCAATCCTCATCTCTCAGCTTGAACACCGACACCACACCCGTCTTCGCGCATGCGCCTAACACATACTCCGAGTCGCAGCTCCATCCCGCATGCGTAATCCACGCGTTCTCTTCGGCCTTCTGCCTGGCCGCCGCCGGACCCGCGTTCGCCGCGAGAGCGGCCGCGGTAGGTGAGCGCGTCGTGTCGACGAGCCAGGTCCGCGCGATCTGGAACGAGTCGGAGCGGCGGATGATGAGGCGGTCCTCGACGGCGGTCAGCAAGAAGTGCGTGCCAGGGCTGAAGTAGACAAGAGACGCGGTTTGGTTGTAGATCTCTGTGAAATCCATGCGGTGAACATGAAAGAGCCGCTGGGATGATTGTGGCTGAAGGCAAGTGGTCGAAGGCGCCCAAGCTAGTAGACGCGTATAACGCGTCTGTGGCGTTGCGTCGCACGGTCGCAGTGCGTTTCTGACAAACACTCTAGCAGCCTGGTGACTCCCTCCGACCTGACCCACACGTAGCCAAGAAGCCTGAGGCCACCTGCATCTCCGACATGACACAAGTGGAACTGAAATGTATACGACAAGTCAGAGGTCGACGAGCGTCACGGCGGCGGGCACCAGTGTTGACCTTGAAACTGTCCATAGGAGTACTAGGACTGCAGTTGACAAAGCAAGTTAGAGGAAAGCAGCGGCCGCGCTCCCACCTGTGAACGCTCGCACCTTGCTCATACATTCTTGTCTCATGCTACTACGTCATGAGGCTGACCACTTGCAGATGCAGTTATACGTCGTGAAAACTGCTCGCCGTTATCATCGCAACAGGCGTATTTCATTCGACGAATATTTTGTGACTCATGTGAAGGAACCTCGGCCCAACAACGGGATTAACTTGCAACATCCAGCCATACCAGCGATCACAATCGTGTACACGCTGCATGCCACAAGACACGAAATGCATGCCATGGCTACTAACCCCAAGCGCAATTCCGAATGCTATCCCCGATTGCTACCTATGCCACAAGCAATCGGGAATGTCAAGATCATCCCCTCGGACATCGTGATTGGCATAAGTAAGCACTGGACCGGGTACCGGCCACGGATGAACGCTTCGAGCACTAATTCCTCATACCAGAGACACTTCCGACGATGAGCCGCGTATGCCGCGATAAGCCATGCGGGAAGTTGGCCATTGCTAGGATTCGGAACGGTCAAATGTCAGCCTATGGCTAGTGCTACACACGTGCCGGAGTATGTATCCACAAATGCAAGCGAAATGATAAAGTTGACCTCGCATCTGGCAGCCGCACACATACGGAGGGAGTTGGACCAACTCCAGAAGGACCCGGATCGCAACTGCGGATCGCCATGTTGACTAACGGCACAGCGGAACCGTTTGTCGTGTGCCCGTGTACGAGGAGGAGGGAATCCGATTTGAGCGGGTTTCAGAGGGGCCGTAGAAACGCGCAAGCCAAGGCGAGGGAGTGACCGGTCGGGAGCGCGATGACGGGATACGGGCCAGATAGACGCTGGCTCGAGTGCTGCGAGTCCGACGGGAGCGCATCGAGATCGTGGGACAAGCAGAGTGACCGAGCCTCCTGGGTGGCAGTGTCCTCCAATACTCACGGCCATAAGCCCCTGCGCCATCACCAATCCATCACCAATGCTTTCTGCCAAGTCCTTTCCAGCCGACCACTCCAGTCGAGAGACGAGCCTTTCGACGACGTGCCTGAGACATACGGCGATGTTTGCGGTGTACCCGCACAATGCAGTGGTACCCATGGCCAGTTGCATCCGGGATATGAGGAGAAGAGGTTGACGGAGGCGGAGGCCGGATTGCCGGAAGAGATGCGTCAGAGGGCAGGCTGACAAAGGGAGGAGAGACGGATGGCGGCTGGTGGCGTGGACGAAGCCCGAAAAGGCAGGCGAGCAGGAACACGCTAGAGGCGACTGGCGCGGGAGAGTGGCTGAGGGTGGCTGATCGCCCACCGACCGACGGAGTCCTGGTGGGTTCATCCGTTTATGCGCTCGCCCTCTTGGCTCCCCCTCCGCTGACGCGACGCTGCTCACCTAGCCCTTCCCGGTTCCCTTCAGCTGATTAAGTACCTACCGGTCTTTATCCATGGGCCATGGCTAGCCTCCCTCTCCATATATCATCCCCGCCGCTCCATCCCTTTCCACACCTTTCTTTCCCTCGCCCCCTTCCCCTTCTCCCTCTACCCCGTCCATACCATGGCTGCGACAGCTTCCACCACCCTCTCGCCTCCGCCAAACAGATCGACCGACCCCTCAAATCCCTCGACAGAGCTCAGCTCACGCTCATCTACAATAGTCGATCCTGTAGACCGCCCACAAGAAGACGATGATGAAGATGTCAATTCACAATTTGAGCACGAAGCGTACGGCCCTCCACCGGGCGAGAAGCCCGTCGATCCTTTCGAAGTCACTATGCCGCTAGACGATCCTGAGAATCCCAAGGCGTGGTCTCGCCCGTATCGGTGGTATATCACCATGTTGTCTGCCGTTCTTGTCCTGAATGCGTACGTAAACTTGAGTCGTTCCTGTCTTTCTCCTATCGCCTAACTTTGCGTGCAGTACATTCGCCTCATCGGCGCCAGAAGGCATCATTCCCGACATCATGCAGCAGTTCTCTTTCGGACAAGAAGTTGCCACCCTTACCATTGCCTTGTTCGTCGCAGGCTACTGCGTAGGCCCATTAGTATGGGGTCCGCTGTCCGAACAAATCGGGAGAAAACCCGTCTTCCTGATCAGTTTCCTGGTCTACACCGGCTTCCAAGTCGGCTGCGCGCTCTCACAAAACACCGCATCTATTCTCATCTTCCGCTTCCTCGGTGGTACCTTCGCAGCCGCGCCCCTCGCCAACAGCGGGTATGTGTCCCACCATGCTTAACGTGCAGCAACTGAATCTAACGCGTCATGCAGGGCCGTAATGTCGGACATCTGGGATGCGGACACCCGCGGAAAGGCTCTCGCGCTCTTCACACTCGCACCCTTCGCTGGTCCCACGCTTGGCCCCACTGTTACCGGCTTCATGGCTGTCTCCGGTGTCTCATGGCGCTGGGTCTTCTGGCTGCTGACGTTCTTTGCCGGGGCGTGCCTTCTCGCCACGGCGCTCACCTTGCCGGAGACCTACATGTACGTTTTATGCCCTTTTCTTTTCGCACCCATTCTAACTGACCACTCTCGTTAGTCCCGTGCTCTTGGTAAGGCGCGCACAAAGGCTGAGGAAGGAGACTGGGGACGATCGGTACTGGGCTCCGCTCGAGCGCAACAAGATGGCTCTCGGTCAGCGCCTCAAGCACGTCCTCGGCCGTCCATTCATCGTTCTCGCTCGGGAACCCATGCTCATCGCAATCACCCTTTACATGAGTGTACGTACTGCTTCCTGCGACACTCATACGGATAGCTGACATACGTCCCCTACAGTTCATCTACGGCTGCATCTACCTGCTCTTCGAGGCGTACCCGATCGTCTTCACCGAGGGCCACCACTTCAACGAGGGCATCACCGGACTCACATTCCTGCCCATTTTCATCGGCGGTGTCCTCGGCGTCATCTCCTACCTCATCTTCTTCAACCCCCGGTACGAGCGCGCCATGGCCGCCTTCAAGCCGCACCCCGTTCCCCCGGAGTACCGCATGGAGCTCTGCCTCTGGGCCGCCCCCATGTTCGCCGTCTCCTTCTTCTGGTTCGGCTGGACGTCGTACCCGTCCGTCTCGTACTGGGCGCCGCTCGCCGCGGGCATCCCGCTTGGCACGTCCATCGTTTTCCTCTTCCTCGGGCTGTTCAACTACGTCATCGACGCGTACCTCTTCGTCGCCGCGTCCGCGCTCTCGTCCATGACCGTCGTCCGCTCCCTCTTCGGCGCGGGCTTCCCGCTCTTCGCGACGCAGATGTACCAGACCCTCAACCCGCGCTGGGCGTCGACCTTGCTCGGCTGCATTGCGGTCGTGATGGCGCCCATCCCCTTCGTCCTCCGCGCGTACGGGCACCACCTCCGCCGGAACAGCAAGTACTCGCCCACGGGCCATCTGCCGACGAAGCCTCCCGCGAAGGAGGAGAAGACGGGTGCGCAGGCTGTCTAAAATGCCGCGCATGCCCCTTGCCCTCGATGGTCGCCACCGCACCCCCGGGCGCGGTTCGGCGTACATCCTACTCGCGCGTACCATACGCGAACACGGAGGACATCGCAAGACATGTCCAGAGCACCACAGGGTGTATGACTATGCCCGAGGTCATCGCTTCTGAAGGGTGTTACATCCCGGCTGTCTACCCATGTGCCTCAGCCCCCTACCACAACACACAACATCATATCTATCCTCACGCCCAACTCTCGTCAATCATGACCTCTCATGCACTCATCGCGCTCGCCCTCGTCTCAACACACACCTCTCGCATTGTCTTCCCTGCACATCTGCATTCCGATCCCTTCATTATCTCATAACTCGTATCGCGTATCTCCTTTACATATCTAAATAATCCCTTGGGCCACAGCGTTGTAGCACTACTCTCGCGTCTCGCGTCTCCAGATCCCCGGTACGATACGTACACTTGCTTGCCGCTGCATGTTCTAGACTTTCTTGTCGTTCAACAGGTAGTAGTAGATAATCTCCGTGCACAATGAACAAACCAGAACATTCTAAACTTCACGCTCGTATGTGCGCCTCGATCGATCGTCGTTCAAATCCTCCAACGACAGAATATCAGCTCAAGCCTGAGCTGTTCGCGAACATGAAAGTATTTGCGTGAAGTTGCAGTTATCCTCTTGCGCCCGCCTCAATGACAATACACCACCTATCGGTACGCCCCGCACGGTCCGACATGCTACTCCGCGCCTCCCGCGAGCCATCTAGCACTCCAAAGCACCCGTCGACGCCATTCTCTTCTTCGATCTTCTTCGCCTGCCATTCGCTTCCCCGCTCCCTCTATCCCCGACGACAGCCTGACAGACAGACATTGACACCAGCGTCAGCCCCCGGCGTATACCAGCCAACGCCGCGGCCAGTCACCTGTCACTGTTCCTAAGAAGTCAGGTCTGCGCGGTACGCCCTAGACAAGGTTAAAGTTACGAGTTAGCACATATGCATGATCTGCCGAACGAATGAGGCGAGGCGTGCAGTCACCAGTAGTAGTAGTAGTAGTAGTACGAGCACTAGCTGCGCAACACGACATATGTCGATCGCAAACGCCTCCCTGTTCCCCGGGTGTCTGTACCCTGCCAAGCTACCCAGGAAATTGGGCCCATGCCGGCACCAGGAGGACGATCGTTCCCAGCCTCCGCAGGGTGCTGCAAGCATGACGCGGCGCAGCACACAGAGAGACCCTGGTGGGCGACATAGTCACAGGTGCGCAGCTGAATGGGTGCTGCGAACCTCAGCGCCCCGACGTTCACAAACCACGCGCTCTGCTGAGGTAGACGGTACTAGCACCCGTGCCAGTACTGCAAGCCCGCGAACCACTCGTCTTCGGCTCTGCAGCACCTCCTTGGCGTGCAAATTCCCGCCGACTGTCAACCGTCAACCCCGCGCGTCTGAAGCTCTCAAGTCTGACCGTATCACGGCAGGGTCAGGTTCGGTGTCCAACCCAGCGCCCGGCCGGGCGACACAGCGCGCGATAACCATCGTCCCGCGGAGCGGCCAAGGCCGAGCACGGCACGGCACAACTTGGGTGCGTCGAAGCTACTGGAAAGTTGGGAACTCACCGAGTCAAGTGGGACCCACGCGCAGCGCGAGCGCGGGCCCTAAGTCGGCCTCGGAAGAGGGGAAGTGTGCGGCCGCAAGGATGCAAGAAAGGAAGGACGTCGTCGACACCGCGGTAGCCGGTGTCGCACACGACCCTGGAAGGTCGCGTCGTAGTTTCATGTCAAAATACAATTTGGGTTTGGTCGCGGCAAGATGGATAGGACGGATAGGACGCTGTGCGATGGCAGGAAAAAGAGAGCGGGTGAGTGCAGGCACTCGTGCCGGGACAGGCTGCTAAGCCTTACAGGATTCGATGGGCTTTATATATGTACGTATCAGCCGCGGGCGTGCCCAGAGATACACAAACCGTAACAGTATGATCTTCCCGGACGATGCCATGATGGCTGAAGCGCACATCCGGACCGCACGTACACTGCTCCTCACAATGGCAGCTCCAAGATCGAGGTCGAGGTCGTGAGCTTCAGATCTCACTACGACGTGTATCATATCCACACCGCTGTCACGAGCTCACGAACAAGGGCCCAATGGCCTGCAGACGACGTACGACGAGGGCAGGGCGGCTCTTCCCCGTCCCCTGTGCCATTCTTGGAGAACTTCGCATGAGTTCTCGCATACATTCCCCCTCACGGAGATGAGAGAGCACCGTCAACGATGAGGAGCGCACCACGGCCATGGGGACTGCCTCGTTGCGCTCTTTATCGGCGGTCCGGAGCTAAGGGGGATCAAAGAAGGCGGCGGAGCCATGGGCGAGGGAATGACACCGTGCAGAACGCGCTTGCGTCCAGGGGAGATGGGAGGTATTTGGGTCATAGTTCGGGGGACCATCCGGTATGCCTCCTGCTGCGGCAAAGGTGGACCCACGCACAGAGCAGCCACTGGAATACGAGTTCCCAGATGTATACAGAGCGTGTCGGCCACGCTGATGCGCAGCGTCGACGAGATGGACGGCGGCTGGAGGTATTCCGATGGGCGGAGGGCGTCTTCGGGCGAACGTAAGGAGGACGTGTATATATGGGACAGTCGTGCTTCCGAACTGGGTGGGACACGGCGGTCCAGGTCTTTTGCGGATGGCGCGGCGCACCTAGTTTTGAACGCCATAGACATGAGGGGGTGGCGGAGACGTAACAGCGCCAGCGTCGAGACTGGGTCGGTAGTCATTAACGAGAATGGAAGAAGAGATGTAGTGATACAGCGTTCGATCGATATCGAGACAATGTTTGGGTATAGACCTACGAACACAAAGCTTAAGCGACGCGTTCACAGACCGATTAAGCTTACCTCGCACACACATACACGGACATATCTTACATAACACTTCAGCTTTCCGTCGGGTCCGCCTGGGTCAGCGCGGGATCTAGCGCGATTTCAGCGGGCTCAGTGTGCGCTGCATCGGCTTCAACAGGGGCATCTTGCACCCGTCCCTTCCCATTGGAACGGGCCTGCGCTTGAGACTGCGAATTCGTCGTTCCTCCGCGTTTCTTGCCACCACGCCCTCGGCGGGACGAGCCGGCCTGGGTGCCCATCACATGGTTCATCTGCGTCTTGACCTTCTTTGCGGTACTCGATTTCGACGTCGACGAAGCAGCGGCGTCAGGAGCTGCGCCCTCCCCTTTTGGCTTGAGTTCGACCTCCTTGAAGCGGATACGCCGCTCCGTGGTGGCAACGTGCACGAGGGGCTTTTTGCCCTGCGACTGATGATGATTTTGCTGCTCATCTATGACGGTGGATATCAATTAAAAGTGTCTCCGCACCGCAACTTCCGCAGCACATACCGCTTGCTTCGGTGAACAGGAGTTCCGTCCCGAGTAATGACTGATGTTGTCCTTTCAATTTCGTTCCGGACAGTTGCAAGTATGGTGTAGGCGTATCCAGTCCCTAGTTTCGCGCATACTGCGCATGTAAACCCAGTCCGCACGCATACAAGCAACATACTCACAATGAGACGGTATGTTGAGGAGCTCGGAACGAGCGTCGGTTCGATCGTCCCAAGGTCGAGGGTTACATATTCGATCTCTTCGTCGGTCTCGTATTCCTCGTCAGGGCCAAAGGCTTCCACGTGTTTGTATCCTGGAAACATTGCAGACCACGAAGTAGACGTATTCTTACGCCAATGGAGCGTTGGTGTTGGTGTTGTGAAACAAAGGTGTGGGCTACAAAGCAAGACGCGCCCAACGCCACACACGCGCCGGCGTCTGTAACGGACTGAACCTTCGCGCACCGCCGCCGCGCCGTTCTTGACCACAGACCACCATCTTCTCTCCTTCATTCCGAAGGCACCTCTCAGCTTCATCTACTCCTACCGCTCTTCTTAACAACACAACACAATGTCTGGCCGCGGCAAGGGTGGAAAGGGTCTCGGAAAGTATGTACCACCTTTCCACGTCCCGTCAACGCGAAAGTGGCTCGCCTGTCTGGCCATGTACTGACCGCGATGCCGCGTTCGTCGTCAGGGGTGGCGCGAAGCGTCACCGTAAGATTCTCCGTGACAACATCCAGGGTATCACCAAGCCAGTATGTCGCATTCACGAAGCATTTGGCCCCTCGGATATCCTGAGTGCCTAACCAATACTACTCCTTGTCTTAGGCCATCCGCCGTCTCGCTCGCCGTGGTGGTGTGAAGCGTATCTCTGGCCTGATCTACGAGGAGACCCGTGGTGTCCTCAAGATCTTCCTCGAGAACGTATGTCCTTTCGCTCTCAACTAATGTATACACGTTTGTTGACCCCCTACGCCGCAGGTCATTCGTGACTCCGTATGTATCCGCCCAGTCTCAGAGCGCACAGTGTTAGGTTGCTTATCAATGATCTTCCCTACAGGTCACGTACACCGAGCACGCCAAGAGGCAAGTCACCTTTCTCACGCACACACTCCCTGCTAACATTACGCATCGCCCGCAGGAAGACTGTCACGGCCCTTGACGTCGTGTATGCCCTCAAGCGTTCCGGCCGTACCCTCTACGGTTTCGGTGCTTAAGATGCAGTGTCGTACGCTGTCTTCGTCTCGAGCGACTATGATCTTGCTGCCTCGTTTGCCTTCCATATCATCGCCCCGGAATTGTACTTCTACGCTCAGCATATGCCATTGTGAATGTATGACATGCCATACGGTATAATTGAAGCGATACGCGTGAGTCGCCTCGGAGAGCAGGATGTCAGGTTGTGACCAATCTAGTCCTCCGTGATCACTTTGGCCGGAAACCTGGTTGGTTAGCCACAACTCTCATTCCATTGCCTCCACTACAGTCCGCACACATACGGACCAGTCTTGCGAGCCCTAGTGGCGTATGCCCGTCTTGAACTTGAGAGTGAGCGAGGCTGGAGATTGAAGATTGTAGGTAATCTCCAGCGTATCGCAAAGGCTCCGAGATTGGAGGGTGGTGCCCATATCTCTCACCCAGGTAGGGGAGATGTAGGCGAGCAGTCGCGTCCTACCGGCATCTATGAGTTATGACTTTATAGGGTTCCAAAGATATACCCACTGAATACTGTATGGGATTGACTCTAGCCGCCTTCAACTTGCTGGTGGGGCTGGCGGGAGCGCAGGCTGATGAGATGACTGCACTCCCTTCCATCCCATGCAGACCCAGTATGCCTCCGCAGACTCTGCACGACTAGACGGGGGTTTGAAGTACGTCACCAGATTGAAGTTTGGGTCCAGGCACTGCTTGCGGAACTCGCCCGAAGACGGGTGCGCAAAGTGCTTCAACCTGACCCAGAAACACATTGTTAGCCCATACACGGGTGAGGATGAGATCGTACGGCAGGCACGTACACAAGCACGCCTGCCTTGCGCCGTGTAGTACTCTGAGCCGTCCGCAGATGCCGTTTCGTGAACTCGAACACGCTCTCAGAGAGCTGCAAGCTGGCATGTCTGTCCGCCGTCACGTTCCCAGTAAAGTTCGCGGCCATGTCGGACAGAATAACATCCGCCTTGCCGTCCGCGCCGGGCTCGTTCAGCATCAACTGGGTGATCACCTCGTCAGCCTCAGAGGACAGGAAATCCATCTGCAACGTCTTGACCCCAAGTATGGGCTCCATCCGGAGGAGGTCAACGGCTATGATTGTGCCTCGCCCTACCGGACGAGGAGTTGCATCAAGGTCCTCAGCGAATGGGTCGAAGTCGATAGCGTCTTCTTCACTCCCCGCTCTGTTGCGTTTGCCGGCCTTCTTCGACTTGGTGCTTCCCCTTTCGCTCTGAGTTTTCCCCGCCCGTGCCGCCTCCTTGTCTTTAAGCCCGTACCCCGAAACCAAGGTCTTCGGCGGCGGCCCGCTCGATACGGGGAAAGGCACGTCCTCCACCCACCCAAGCTTCGCCGAGGCAACCTGGCTCCAGCCTCCAGGCGCGGCGCCGAGGTCGACGACGGTCCGGACGTTGCTCTGGTCGAGGAAGTGATACGTGTTGTCGATCTCGAGGAGTTTGAACGCGGAGCGAGAGCGATAGTTCGCCGGGAAGGCCATGCGCGCCTTCACATAGGGATCACGGTACTGTCGTGCGAGCCATGCGCGCGAAGAGGGAGGTAGTTTGTGCGACGAGAGAGGGCAGGTGGGACGAAAGGGCATGCAGTGATACGACCGGCGTCGAGATCACGCTGGAGAAGAAGATGGGGATGAATGCTACCTCAGCTCGACAGGCGCTCTGTTCATGTATGTTTAGGAGAGCTTATACTAATAGTAATAAGCCTGTAGTAAGCGTAGTAAGCGGCGGACTTCAAGGAGAAGTAAGACAATCTTGTACCTCCGAACTAGCGTACATAGAAAGGAGCGTAAATGACATAACTAGCCATATTAATACATACATATTCGACCTCCGATTGTCCTCGTGTATCGTATCGTACTTGTAAACTGTACATTACTCCAGCTGCTCAACAGTCAAATATCGCCGTCGAAATGGCTATCAAGCGGGAGCATGAGTCAATTGACAATTGACGACGTTCGTCGAGACATCGGTGACTGAGACGTTCAAGTATGTTCAAGGATCCTACGGGCGCTTGAGGTGACTTGATGCGTTTCTCTCTTGCAAGTCGCGTACCAATGACGTATACTATCACGGCACCGGAAGTGCAATCGCAACAGAAGTGCAACTTCTGCAATTCCCGTACATAGACTCGTCTGGATCTCCTACAAAAATTGGCATCGTGTTCAGCTTGCATTCTCATGCCTATATGCAAAAAATGACGGAAATTGGCGGAGTCATCATCAAGATTTTTGAATAAGAGTGCGCCGGGGGTAGGACTGCTCTGGTATAGAATCCGCTCGGCACTTCGCTATGTTGCACCGATCACAAAATCATTTCACACAAATATCTGAGAGTACTACGCCAGTGCTCCTGTATAATATCGAAGCGAATGAATGCCGCATTCGTGTGTGGACGAATAATCAGTGGCCGTAAGAGCAAAGAGCGTGACAATCCGCCACAATCTCCCAAGTCGGAGTTTGTATGTAGCAGCGAAGACGCACACCCAGGATATCCCAGCTGGGCATATGCCGAAGCGGAGATAATGTCGGCATTGTAGCCGCCCGTGACTCTTAGCGTGACTCACCTCCCCGAACGGTTGCACTTCTGTTGCGACTCATGCTGAGGCTCTCCTTATCGTGCATCTCACCCTTGTCTCCCCAAAAAAATTGGAGAGGGTAGCCAAGAAGTTCAGGATATTGTTTTGCAAGTTTTGGTGCCCACAGACTGTGTGTGGGATGAGGGAGTTGAGTAAGAAGCAAGAAGTTGCACTTCTGGTGCCGTGATAGTATGGAGCTCGAGATGCTAATATGAACTCAATCTACTCGGTCGCAGTCCCTCGCGTTCGTACAGCTGCACTCAAGAGCCCGCAGTACTGCCTGCAGCTGTCCTCGAAGACTTCCACCCATCGCGATCTCATAAGAACCATGACGAGTACTATCGAGGGAAAGCTCGATCGGCTGTACCCCGCACCCTCGCCTTCACCCTCTGTTCAAGCCCCAAGGCGCCTCCCAGGGTCCACCCCCGAGTCCTCTTCCACTCTTATCAAGGTGTTGAAGGACAATCATGTCAAATGGCATATCTTCTTCAACGACAAGGGATTCCATAAGTACTACCCCTCTCGCTACCTTCAATAAGCAGCCCAGGATCGTACTCATATATGCATCAGCCACGCTTCTCACCACCTCCTTGCGCTCTTCGACCTCGGCGCGAATGGTCCAAATATCGAGGCAGCGTACGAAACGCACACCTCATACCTGCTTCCTGCCTACGAGTCTCCCCACCCAATCACTCAGCGGAACTTTCATGAGCACTTGGGGGACGGAGAGTCAGTCGGGTCCATTTCATGGTACTTGTGCGCCTAGTAACCACTTGATACTCGCAGTTTTTATAAGGCCTACCTGAACTTCTTCACCGACCGTCTCCTGGAACAAGGGGCTGCTGCAACCATCGAAGAGTACATCTTCTCGCCCAAGGTCAACGTCGAGCCTCCGGCACCGGGTCAATCTCCTATGCTCATGGCGAACCGGTTTCTCTCTGGCCTTCTCCATCCCCTCATTCACACCGGATATGGATGCGAATTTGGCCTCCTTGGGCAGTTGGCTGAAGGTATAATAATCGTCCTTCCTTCGCGCTACGAGAGATAACTGAGTAAAATACTCTACTAGGATTGGCGGAAACGGCGGTTCACAAGCCGCTCGCGCCAGCGTTGACGCCGCCAACGCTGATGAAGTATGTGGGTGCTGCCACTACCGACCTGACAAACGCCACGCTTTCTGCTGCCAGCAACTTAGTCCCGCGGTTCGTGCTCGACCAGTTCCGCCGCGTCGTTGGACCCGCGAAGCCAACGACGCAAAAGGGAGTGCATGCGCTATCGCTAGTCTCGCGCACCATGCACGACGACTACTATTCGTACAAGACGATCGCTCTGCCGCCGCCAGCCAACAGCGAGGAAGACACGTCGCTCGAGCGTACGCTCCATCTCCGTGGCGAGCAGCTCGCCGAGATCGCCAAAGAGTGGACGGTCGACGGGACGAACGCTGCCGAGGTCGAGAAGAAAATCGAGGAGCTCTTCTGGACGAACGTGGTCATATTCGGTATCGCCGGATGGGGCGGCCGCGAGAAGTCGAAGACAGGAAAGTTCAATGGCGACTTCTTCTTGTGAGGATATGCGTCCTGATTCGGACAGCTGCCATTCGTGCTGACACTCTGCGCCCAGCTTGCACCTCGTCACATCTGTCCTCTTCCTTCCCTCGATCGTCGCCTACCTGTCGCCGATGTCCATCTCCATCCTTCTTCGCACCTACCTCCTTAACACGCTCGCGCTCTACGTCGCACGTGGCCGCCCGGCCCTGCCCGTCGCTGAGTTCTTCGACAAGGTTTCCCCCACGCCCTCTCCTCCCGCCGCGTCGCTTCCTCAGACGAAACCCGCAGATGGGACGCTCACCGCAGAAAATCAGACGCCGAGCCCGTGGTTCGCGATCCTGCAGAGCACGCTCGAGCACCCGGACGATCACTTGGTCAAGTTGCAGCGCTCGCTCGCGCACTTCTCCTCGCTCTACGGCGCGACTCCGGCAGGCTATTTGAAGGAGTTGGGCGTAGAGCTGGAAGGCGTGGAGAGGATCGATGGGTCGCTGTTCGTGCGCGTTGCAGGGCTCGCGATGGAGAGGGTCGGGTGGATGAGAGAGGGCGAAGATAGGGATGAGTGGGATTTCGACGGGTTCTTCCACTGATTCTGTTCATGCTCAGCTCGGTCTGTATGAGTAGTGTACAATAGCTGTGTCAAGTGTTGTACGATATGTAAGTACGTAGTTTTCCTCGTGTACAATCAAAATGTAGCGTTGACAGAACCCAGCAGACTGCGACGGACCGTCTGGTACTTTGCTCGCGGAGGCAAAAGGATTCCGACACGGGGAATCGAACCCCGGGCTATCGCGTGAGAGGCGATAATGTTAGCCACTACACCATATCGGATGTTGTTGAGATTCTGCATGACAATGACATCATGACTCGCTGACTTGAGCTATCACATTCGTTACAGCTATACAGTACTAATAATCACTAGAGCACCATGCCGGCCATAGCACGAAGCTGCAGCCTTCCGAACATTAGAATACATGTCCCGATAAGATCTATGTGAGCAGAGACATAAGCCCTCCAGCGAAAGGCGTCAGTGTAGCCGGCTGCATTGGTACTCGTCAATGCGCGGGAACTTGAACACCAATATTGATATCAATCCCGGATAGTGCATTAGAATAGCGACGTACCTACTACCTAGTAACCAGCCCGCGACCGGCGAACTCCAAGGACACCGTCATTGTATCCTCTCCAAAGTGATATTGCCTTCACCGTTCGCCGTTTCGTGGCTTCGAACGGAGAAAGCGTCTCGTGTCTCCCGCCTGAAACCACGAAAGATGAAGACCAACCTCGTCAAAGCCTTGCAGCGCAGCAGGGCTCGTGGGTGATAAGCCCCCAGGTACGCAATCACGGTCTTGACCGAGATCTGTAGCAGCAATGAATGTGCCTTGGATTAGATAGGTCAAGAGATGCGCAAGGGAGGAACAAATACCGTCTCGTGCACGCGGATCTCAAGACATTCCAATGCGGGAAACGCGGTGGGGATAGCATCGATATCGAACGAGAACGCAAGACCCAAGACCGGTCCAGTCGGATCGTGGTTGACGGCGAGCTCGAGGGTGTGAACCGAGGAGAAACACATGAACGCGACCGGCAGCGCAGGTACGCCAAAAACACGCAGCTCCGCGCTCTGCGAGACGGACAGCGTGAGGAGGGTAGACGAGAACGCGTCTGACTTCGCGAGATAGTGAAGGAGGCTGAGTCCAGATCGCATGTTTCGGAGAGTGAGCGGCGTCCCGGAGAAACGGTTTCCGACTTCGGGCTCGATTGCCCATGCGGGGAGCTGCAGGTCGCGCAGGGTTCGTGCGTGATTCGCGAAGAAGACGAGGAGTGCGTCGGCGTGGGCCATGTCCAGCATGAAGTCCGGCATGATCGCATCTCGGTTCACCAGCTGAAAGGTCTCGAGAGCAGGAAAATGGCATTCGCGCAGGAAAGAGGTGATGCAGCCGCTGAGGAATATCAGAGTGAGCGAGAGATGCGCCAGATTAGGGAAGACGTGTGAGAGCGACGGCGGGACGTTATTGATGTTGTGGTCTAGGCTGATCAGGTCGAAAGCTAGTCCTTCAGGGCTCAAGATGAGCTCGAGCGTCTGGTAAGACGGGTATACACGCTGAGGGCACTGGTAAGAAAGCTGCATAATGTGTAACTGGAATACGTACACCGAGCGATTGCAGAACGTCGTCGTCCGAAGTGCACACTCTGCCTCGGAAGTGGAGCACAGATGAGGGCAGAGCCTCCAGAACACTTATGAGCTCAGACCATCCCTTCATTCGTGCATAGTCCAGGGTGTCGAAAGAGCGGAGGTTAGGGAATGCGCTTAGAAACGCATTGTCCTGGAAGATGCAGCTCGAGCCAAGATGTAGGCCGCTCCGACGGACGTCAGAGCGCAGGAGCTTGAGTTCGTGTACCCACGACAAACATGTATCGTTTCTTCGGATCTTGGACCGAAATTCGCATACCCCTTGAGCAGCGAGTTTGACGGTGTCGTATAGAACAGGGAGAGATATCTGATAGAATGTCTTGCACGTTATGGTAAAGTGGAGCACTGATTGTTGTGGCAGTCGCGCGATGATGTCGAGGAGAAGCTCTGCAGGAAGATCGAGTATAGTGACAGTGTGGTACGTGTACATGCTGTTATTTCTTACAGCCTGCTATCAGGACGTGAGCATGTGGTTTCACAATATCCTATATCGTAAAGGATTGGGCGAAATTTATGTACCATTAGGGGTGTTTCGTCCGGGGTATAGCGATCTGAGGGATATCTGTGGCCTATGGTGAAACTTGAGCATTCACCGTAAGCCCTTCGAAGACATGAGCGAGGTGAACTAGGCAAGTAGCAGTAGCGGTAGCGGATCTGGAGGCACGGCGCGAGTGGCTGAAGGACTTTGCTTGCCGGGATCGGTAGTCTGTGGCTGTGCATGGGATCGGCTCGAGGACGGAGTCTGAGTCCGATCGCCGACGCTCCCAACCTTTTCCTGCACCACTACCACCACCACCATAATATCAAGTTGTCGTCCTCGAGCATACTTGCAACTGTTAGTATCCTTTCAAAAGACTCATTAACCGTGAATCTTGGTTTGGACGTCGCTGGTGGCAAAATGTCGCTTGATGTCGCTTATCTGGGTCTTTGCGTGGCTTCTGCCGATACTACTCTAGTTCGACCTTGATGGTGCAGTGCTGCCCACGCTTCTAGCTTCCTGGCCACCGGTGTGCAGCTAACGCGAGATCTTGCTACCTGCGGCTATGGAGAAAATATACTGCTGATTATCTTGATAGGTCGAGCAGGGTCAAGCACGCGAATCTTGGGTCACTTGACAACTTGCTCTCAGCGGCGCTGTTATCTTCTCCGAGCCTCACCAACCCGCACATGAACTCACAGCTTATCGCGAGATTGGTATAAGACAATGCAAACTCACTATCTAGTGTGGACGCTCCCTGCTTCCTCCCATTCCAATCGCCGTCTATCTGTTTGCCACAACTTGGGTGGTAGCAATGTCCAGCTTGCTGAAGCGTCTCGAGGTGAAGCGCAAGAATGAATTCGAGGGGGAATCCACAGCTTGGATCAATCGTGATATTGTTCCCCTCCCTCCTTCACGAAGAACGTGGGGAGCCTGGTCTTTCGTTGGCTACTGGCTCTTGACCGGTTTCAATATCAGTGGATGGTCCACAGCGTCAAGTCTTCTCGGACTGGGTCTCAATGTCTGGCAGGCTATGGTCTCCGTCGTCATAGGACAACTAATCGTCGCTTGCGCTGTCGTTGCGAACGGCTTCGTCGGAGCCGAGTGGCATGTCGGCTTTCCGGTTTACAACCGATTCGTATGGGGCTTGTACGGCAGCTTCTTCCCGCTGTTGATGCGTATACTTCTATCGATCGTGTGGTATGGCGTCCAGCTTGTATTGTGAGTTTTTCTAGTTTCGCGAGTCTTATGAAGCGTTAGTTGCTTATCCATGAATATCTAATAGTGGAGGCATGAGTGTCAGTACTGTCTTGGTTTCGTGATCGCAACCCTTGACGCTTTTCTACCAGGTCAAAGTCGTCATTGGCGCAATTTGGCCGAGTTTCTATACACTCCGGAATACACTACCTGAGAGCACGGGAATCGAGTGAGTTTTCCTCATGGTACGATCGTGCGACTTCTGACGTCTATACAGGACCAATGATTTGATCGGTATTCTCATCTTTGCAGCGCTCTCCGTTCCGCTCATGCTAGTCCCGCCCGAACACTTCCGAAAGCCTTTTCTTATAGGGAGCATTGTCATTACCATCACGACTTTCTCCATTTTCGTGTGGGCGGTCGCAAAGGAAGGCGGTGGCGGGCCCCTTCTTAGTCATCCTAGCAAGTTCAGTGGCGTCCAACCTCTCACCGGCGGTGCGAAACTAGGATGGGCGATGGCATACGGGGTCAGCTCGACCATCGGTAGCATCTGCGCCGGAATCCTCAACCAAAGCGACTACACGCGCTTCGCATCGTATCCTCGCGCGCAGATTGTCAGCCAGCTGGTGATCGTCCCCGTCAGCTCCATTACCATTGCGCTGTTTGGAGTTATAGTGACGAGTTGCGCGGCCGACTTCTATCCCGATGAGGGCCTTCTCTGGGCCCCGTATGACTTGTTGCGCGCTATCCAGACCCATGGAGGAACCGGTGCCCGGGCCGCATGCTTCTTTGCTGGGTGCGCGTTCGTACTCTCGCAGTTTGGTATCAACATCGCTGGAAATGCAGTATCTGGTGGCATCGACATGTCCGGACTCCTTCCCAGGTACATCAACATTCGCAGGTGAGTTTCGTTTCTCAGCACTTCTCCCCCATGCCTAATGTTTTACGAATCATTACAGGGGAGCATATCTTACTGCGATCATCGGCATAGCGATATGCCCCTGGAAGCTACTCACAGGCTCGAGCGTATTTCTGACAGTATTGAGCTCCTTCGCTGTATTCCTCGGCCCTTTGACGGTATGTGGATCTACCATACATGGCAGCGTTCCAAGCTAACCTTTTGTTACGCAGGGCGTGATGGTCTCCGACTACATTCTGGTGCGGCGCAAGATGCTCCGCTTGTCGCATCTGTACATGCCCAGCACACGCTCGGTCTACTACTTTGCCTACGGAGTCAATCTGCGCGCAGTGATCTCTTGGGCGTTCGGTGTCTGGCCTCTCATGCGTAAGTCTAAACGTCGATTCTATCCCTCTCACCGTTCGAGGTCAAGCGACTTTTGCAGCGGGCTTCGTTAGCTCTGTATCTGCAAGTTCCATCAGCGTCTCAGATGGGTGGATCCACGTATACGATCTTGCTTGGCCACTCGGATTCTCCATCAGTGCGTTCGTCCACGTCATCCTCAGCAAGGCGTTCCCACCCGCTGGCTTGGGAGTTGTGGATGACGATGACGTGTTTGGTACCTTCTCTGAGAAGAACCATTCCGATAGAGCGAGCGAGACTGACCTAGAAAGCGTGTCGAAGAGTATAACCGTGGCATACTCGTAGAGTTTTCGACAATATGCGGACTCTGTAATATAGTAAGTTGGCCTTCGAACATGCCGCAGGAGCCCGCTGACGTATACCTTCAGGTAGACGTATGCAATACTGTGATTCCCAATCACGTGTTGGTGGCCCCCTGACTAATAATCGACGTCAAGTCTTGTGAGGCGCTGTGCAGCGCAGGCGTCTCGCTGTGATACGGTCTCAAGTGGACGTTGGCGTTCTGAGAGCTCATATGAAGGCCTAACGTCGCCGACAGTCCACGTATGATCCGGCTAGACAGTTTGAAGAGTCCTCATGGGAGCCCGAACCGCCTTGTGGCGAATCCAGGTACCAGAAGCGGCACTGTGCATCCTTCTTGCAATGTGAAGGCTGACTCAAATACGCAGCCCCATGCTCACGACGCCTACGGACAGGGTCATGCACCCCTCTCTGAGACGCTTGTTACTCATTCCCCATCCCACGAGACGCTCTAAGCTCTGTAAGGCGAAGGTATTCTCGTGACCCGATTCTTGGCGCGTTCACATGTGCAATGCGCGCGAATGCCGATCGACCGCGAACTAGCTGGGTACAAATGCGCACAGAGGACTCGCCATGGCTACATTTCCATTCTTTCCTACTTTAACGAACACAATGTTTACTCCTAAGCCTGAGGAACTCGACACTTTGTTCCCACTGCCGTCCTCGCCGCCGTCTTCGCAGGCACCTGCTCGTCTGCCAGGCATCACACATGCGTCGAGTGTCGCATTGGCGAATGCGCTGAAGGACAACCACGTCAAGTGGCACGGATTCTTCAACGACCTTGGTTTCCACAAGTGAGTCTCGGCATGTCCTGGGATCTAACAAACCGATGTTCACCACATTGCAGCCATGCTTCCCACCATCTTGTAGCGATATATGCACTAGGAGCCGGAGGACCCCTTATCGAGGCGGCTTACCAGACTCATGTTGCGTACATGCGACCGGCTTTTGAGGCTCCCGAGCCCATCAATGAGAAGAACTTCTGGGTCAACCTGGGAAAGCGAGAGTGAGCAGCTGAAATATGAATGCCGATGACCGTCGCCCTCTAACCTGGCCGCTGCACACAGGTTCTATAATTCATACCTCGATTTCTTCAGGGCTCAGCTGCATGATAAAGACATCACGGACGTCCTTGAAGAATACGTTTTCTCGTCGCGGGCTAATGTTGGTGGTAGCGGCATTGAAGGCGAATTCCACATGCTCCCCAGGTTCTATGCTGCCTTAGCCCATCCGATGATCCATATCGGTTGCGGACTGGAATTCGGCTTCCTTGGATTGGTGGCAGAGGGTGCGTCCAAGAATTCTCGTCACGGTACCCAAATGATCACTGTTTGCTCACGCTACGTCAGGACTCGCTCAAGCTGCTACTCACAAAGATCAGGGAAAGGCACTTGTCCCTAATGCTTTCTTCCAGCACTCAAAGGATTCTAGCACGGGTTCGGTTTCTCGGCTCTCGGCTCTGATACCGTCGCTCTCCCTGCGGAAGCGCCCTACAGCGAGCGGACACACCGCGAGCCACGGGGAGAAGGCGAGCGCACCCCACGCGTTCACCATCCTCGCGCGCGTGCTGGCGAACTCGAACTTTTCCGCCACAGATATCGGACTGCCTACTCCGGAGGGATCGTCGCCTTTTGACCTCGTCACGGAGAAGGTCGGCAGCGCACTCGCTGAACTCGCGGCCGAATGGGCTGCTGATCTGGACGGCGAAGGCGCCTCTTCTGCCGCTATACAAAAGAAGACCGAGGAGCTGACATGGGTGAACGCTATCATATACGGTGTTGCTGGTTGGGCTGGACGTGACCGATCCCCGACCAAGCAATACAACGCCGACTTCTTCTAGTGAGTGCCAACTGAGGCCTGTTGCGAACTATAGAATGCTCATCCGAGATGTATAGCATGCATCTTGTGACGTCCTCGCTCTTCCTACCCTCCTTCGCCGCATACCTCTCCCCCAGTTCGATGGCGCTGCTTTTGCGTACATACTTCGCCATGAGTCTTGCTTGGTACATCGCACGCGGCCGCCCTGCCCTGCCCACCCGTGAGTTCTACGAAGCTACGACCCCGAAGCCTAGCCCACCGTCTCTGGGGCGTGAAGACATTCCTGCCGCCAAGGATACGTTGACCCCGGACGATGCCGCAGCCAATCCGTGGCTTCCCATCATCCAAACCACGTTGACGCATCCCGGAGAGCATGTCTGCAAGCTCCAGCGAGCACTGATGCATAATGCGACTGTGTATGGAACACGCGACGCCGGATACTTCACGGGTACTGAACTCGAGGGCGCC
This sequence comes from Cubamyces lactineus, assembly GCA_022376465.1. Taxonomy (NCBI): domain Eukaryota; kingdom Fungi; phylum Basidiomycota; class Agaricomycetes; order Polyporales; family Polyporaceae; genus Cubamyces; species Cubamyces lactineus. Next base: position 619,182 of record JACDTU010000006.1, on the reverse strand, counting down.
GAGGTTCTTGACGGCACTCTCTTCATACGCGTTGCGGGATTGACTGCTGACAGGCTAGGATGGATGAAAGAGGGACAGGAGCAAGGGGCCTGGGATCGTGCTGGTTTTTGGTGATGTTGAAAGGGCATTCAATCATGTGTATTAGTATGATTAGTGCGGTCGCCTCTTAATACTCCGCAATCTACCACCGTGAGCGAGGACTGGATGACCGGGATCATTGACCCTGGGGAGATTGTGGTTCAAAGCGTATACTAACCTTTAATCTACACGCACCGTTGAGTAAACTACAACGGTTCAGTGGTGTAGTTGGTTATCACGTCTGTCTCACATTTGGTGTTCACAGGAGGTCTCCGGTTCGAGCCCGGACTGAACCACTTTTTGCACCTTACTCCGATCGTCTTCTGCAGGCGCTTTTACTCACTGTTACGCATCGACTTTAGGGCAGGGGGAAGCAGGTCAGGCAAATTAGCTTGGCGCTAATTAGCTTAGGTCATTTACCGTCAAATACAATGTCAATCTCACCATGGGCTCCAACTGGGTGTTAATTAGAGTAAATCAGGTGGGCCCCCGATGGATGTGAGATGCGACTTTGGAAAGGCTGATGGTGGCTATAGAGGCCAAAGCTGCTAGGCACAACACTATTCAACCGTCTGCAAGGTAAGTTCTTACGTTAGCGCTGATTGCTCCTACTATGCGGCTCAGTGCGCCATCAGCCACCTGCATATTTATACCAAAATTTTAGTATTGATGTCACAATACCCGGGCCTATCTCATGAAGGAGACGTCACTGCCAATCTCAGTCCGCAAGTCGTACTTGGTTCATAGGCAATATCAAATTTAATGGCTAACGGACTTCGCTTGTACAGCAAAATGCAGTGCGTTTCCGAGTCAGCGAAGGAGATTCACTCGAATCCAAATGGGTAATTCACGCCAAAAATGCTAATATACTTGTAAATGGCGGTAAATTGACGCCCAAGTAAATGACGGTCAATTACGCCTGTAAATTACGCGGTGGGCACATCCTGGCTTGCTTGCTGTTAATTAGCTCGGTCAATCAGGCGCCCTGACCTGTTTCCCCCTGCCCTAATCGACTTCAAGTTCGCCGCCACTGCATGCATCGACTGCGTTGAACTGCAGCACCCACACCGCAAACGGAGGCAGAGGGATGGGCAGCTAACTCATATTGCATAACGTCTCTGCAGGCCTGCTATCGAAGACAGCACCGTACGGTACGACATAGACATTGTCTGACACGAAGCCTCTAGTGGATTCTTACTGTGTGGTGTTAGATCTCTGGAGTCGTCATACTACTTGGCCGCCTCGGCGACATATCTTCAAGCATACACAATGCCGACGGTATCACCTGAAGCTATTCAAGCGAAGTCACTGGCCGCTCGCGGTCATATTCGCTTCTTGATCATCTTGTCATCCTGCGCTACACTACTCACCATCTTCTTGACGACGCTATCCTCCCAACTACCGCTCTTCGACTCCTCGCCGCACATTCTACTGCCTCCAACACCATATTTCTCACTTCGCCGCGCACTCGCTTCTGCCGCCCTACGCTGGGACGTCTTCTACTTCGCGCCCATCGCGAAGGACGGCTACGTGTACGAGCAACAATGGGCGTTCTTTCCCGGAGTACCTCGCGTCATGCGAACATGGGCCGTCTTCATGGACGCCGTACGGAATCTAGGACAGGACCGACCGAAAAGCTCATTCCTGGAGTGGGAAGACATCCTACTTGGGGGCCTTACATCCTCACTTCTGTCTATACCATCCGTGCTAGTACTTTACGACTTGACGCTCACCCATTTGGGCTCGCGCTCGATTGCGCTGCTCGCGTCGTTGTTGTCGCTGTTGCCTAGCAGCCCGACCACCTTGCGCATGGCAGGATATAGCGAGCCGTTCTTCACGTTCCTCTCGTATATGGGTAAGGAGAGATCATTCCGTCGATTCAGCAATCTCGGCTGACGAGCGACGCCCGGCAGGGATGCGATTTTGCGCGCACAGGCAATGGTTCCTCGCGACGTGCTGCTTTGCTGCGGCAACGACATTTCGCTCCAATGGTATCCTCCTCGCCGGCTTCATACTCTGGGGCCTTGTGGTTGAACCACTGCTCGCTCATCGTAAGGTACGTTTGGACTTTAAAACCTAATAAAACGGTACACTGACTGAATATCCTGTAGGTACACATCGGCCGCGTCCTGTATGCTCTGGCGCTTTGCACATTCGCGGTCGCATTCTTTTTCTACTACCAGTATCACGCATATCGGCTCTTCTGTGAGGGGACAGATACCCTCGCCCCATGGTGCAGCGCGTTCCCTCCGTCCATCTACACCTACGTCCAGGGAAAATACTGGAACGTCGGTTTACTGCGGTACTGGACCCTCCAGCAGATCCCGAACTTCCTCCTTGGCGCACCGCCACTTCTTCTACTCCTCACTTTCGCTACGCACTACATTCGCCTCGCGCTTGGCCCGCGCCTCGTCGCCTTCGCATACGGACGAGCAACCGCGCGCCGGTCTCCCGACGACCACACCTCGCGGTCACCGTTCCTCTCGCCAACAATCGCGCCGCACGTCATCCATGCGCTCGTGCTCTGCTTCATCCTCATCTTCGCGTCACACACGCAGATCGTGCTCAGGTTCGCCGCGGCGATGCCCCTGACGTACTGGGCAGCGGCGTGGCTCGTCGTCGAGCGGCCCAAATGGGCGAGATGGTGGATTGGCTGGAGCGTGCTCTGGGGAGCAACAAGTTGTGTTCTATGGGGCGTCTTCCTCCCGCCGGCATAGACTTGACGAGCAGGGAATATCGGGCTGGTATTGTCACAACGTAGCACGGTATATAAGATCACGATACGCATCTTGCTCCACGACCCTCTACACGTCAGACGTCTCGGAGAAATTGGTGAAGTGGGTGGTATGGACCTGGTCAGCAAATGGAAACTGTAGCGAGACAACGTGTCCTAGATCATGCATAACGAAAGAGGGTGTGGATGTGTGGGAAGACCGGTTATCGACTTGACGCAGGTTGAGTATGAAGTGGCAGATTAACATCGAAGACAGGCTAGAGATGTTATATACTCATGAGTGTCTGCATCATCAGCTTGAGGGCCAGGTAGATGGACTTACGGGTCGAGAGTTTCGATGATATAGCTTTCCGTGATGAAGGCGAAAATCTGTCGAGGCGATGATGAGCTCTGATGTACCTTCCAGCGAGCTTGAGACGCGTACAGAGAGCACATAAAACACGATCTGAAGGATATTCAGAACCATGAGACACCTAGCAATGGACGCGGTCAGTTCCGTAGCTCTATTGTTTCAACTCCATATCACATACAAGAAATACAGGGTACCTGTACAATTGCGAATGAATCAGTGCCAGCAACACAAGTGGACATGTGATCAAACTGACCATTTTCTAGCATGACCTGATGAAGAGTTGGTCCTTCGATCGTGTTCTTGGCAAACCTAACGACTTTGTAGGACACAAACCAGGTGACAATGACGACGATCAAGTCGGATAGGATGAGCGGAGCTCTTGCAAAGACAACCACTGAGGCAGACAGCGTCAGAAGTTCACGCGGCAGCGATTAGCATGGATGCCTTACGTCTACAATGTTGGTCAACGGCTGAACTGAAGTATATCATCCGTACGGAGCGATGTAGTAAGGACTCACATGATATTGATAGTATAAGTGGAAACAAAGAAAGCCTGGCATCCAACGTCATCGAAGGAGAAGTTGATCTGATAGATTGCAGCCTATTGCGTAACACCGGTCAGTATAATTCGGGCAATGTGGTCTCGGGCAATGCGGCCACTCTCACCATGTTGACTACAAAAGGCCCCAGTCCGAGGACGAGCACCACCGCAGAGAGCGGTTTGTTCTTCTGAGTCAACGCGTACACTCTCAGGGCAGAGAAAACTAGTTGAAAGATATCAGCATACGTCCGCTCGGGGTCTCGGTTGGAAACCACTGGGCTTACCTGCAGGCGCTATCATAGCGACGTATTTGACGACCACGCTGAGGTAGATAGTTGCCACACATCTTGATTTCGTGGTCAACGCCGGTTCTGACTTAGAATGTATCTCACATCGAGCTCACCTCTGTGAGAAGACAAGATTAGTCTAGCTCCGTAGGCAATCGAGTAGTGGGTGACATACCTCCGTTATCAATATGCCAGGGAAGCCTGCTAGCAATGCGATGACATTGGACAGGAGAACACTGTAGCGACTGAAGATGTACAACGCGGACGCGGCTGTCTTTGGTTTGCTCCAGATGACAACGCTCTCTTGGCCAAGGGAAGTGAGCCAGTCGTACACCAGTAATGCTATGCAAGCGTGACGTTCAGCTCAGACACAGGGGGCCAGTCCGGCACTCAAATCATTCGCACCTAGACAAGCATAGCCTATAGCGTTGTAATCGAACCTGATGCACCCATGTACATTAGTGAAGGGTCAGAGGGCGGTATGAACGCGACCATGAGACTTACATGCCCTGATATTCTTCGATCAATTCTGCTACGTTGGCGGAAGACATGTCGAACTATGAGGTGCGGGGCTGAGATGCTGGTTATGCGAGGACGGGCGTGCTCTGACTGATTCATGTGCTCCTTCTCGTGTTCTTATACTGGGCTACTGAGAGCCCACGCCTTGCGACTTCGGATGAGCTGCTGCAGATGGTTACAGCCATACTAGATGGTGTGGCCATACGCAACTTCTGCAGGTTCTCTGTCTGCTCTGTTACGATAGCCAGACGAGAATAGAAGCAGTTGAGCGCGTTGGCATTCACAGAGGAATACGAGCACAGCTAGCGAGAACAACTCGGGGTCGGGGGTAGCGGACCTCGAGAAGAATTCCAGGGCAACAAACACGCATCGCAGAGAGGACGGAAGCTGGCTGCATGAGTTTGAGACTTCCAAACGCACTCGTTAGACGTCGGGCGATGCGTGTCTCGTCTCTTGTGAGCCTCCGGCGGATAACGACGGGGCCGGCCGAACCATGGAAGCCATGCGCTGCGGGTCCTTGGACAGATGGATGCATTGTTGACAAGGCCACCAACTGGTGGAAGATCCTCAAGTAATGCGTTGGCATTGACCTGAGTTTCGGGCGCGACCGATAGAGATTGCAGACACCGCCATTGGTAGCTCGGAGGCCAACGCACTGCAAGAACAGCGATGTGAGCGTGCGGACGCGAATTCGCGATGCAGTGCATGCGCATTGCGCAGACTTGGACGCGCCAACGGGCGCTTACACGGTCGCGAATGAGATGGTCCGCATTCGATCTGACCACTTTCATGGATCATACCACTCGTATATGCCGACGACGAGAGCCACAACGGAGGTCGAGCGGCGGCTGGAGCTGGCCAGATGAGCGAGACTTGTGGGTCTTTGTGACGGCCAGAGTGCGATGTGGGGGCGCCACGTGAGGAAAAGGATAGCCGAGTCGTACGACAACCGCTTGCGGGGCGTCTGAAAAATCAGAGCAACCTCGTCTTAAAACCGCCCACTGCTCCCACACCGTTCCCCACGGCGGTTCTCTCTTCCTCTTTGGCCCAGCCCTCCTTCATTAAAGGCGCAGTAGACCGGGACGACCACCACCCGCTGGACGCTTGACGCCGACAACGCTCACGCCCACCATGAACTCGACCGCCTCGTCTGTGCATCCCTCCGCGGCAATGCTCTACGCGAACACAGACTTCTCCCAGCTCAACTGGCTCGAGACGCAATGGGTCAACTGGTACCTCTGGATTGGCAACCCGGTCATCGCGACGGGTCTCATGAGTTTCCTCCTGCATGAGGTGCGTACGCGCTGCTAGGACGCGCTTTCGACTGGGCACCAACGCAATGACCCATAGATCGTGTACTTTGGTCGCTGCATCCCATGGATCATCATCGACTCCATTCCGTACTTTAGGAAGTGGAAGTTGCAGCCCAACAAGATCCCGACCGCCCAGGAGCAGTGGGAGTGCACCAAGCAGGTCCTCTTCTCGCACTTCATGGTTGAACTCCCCGTCGTACGTCTCTTCCGTGTTAATTCGCTCCCTCGCATTTTTGTTGACCGTCTCGCCTTTCTATCAGATCTGGCTCTTCCACCCCCTCGCGGAGGCGTTCGGCATGATGACCTGGCAGGTGCCTTTCCCCGACTGGCGCCAGCAGCTCCCCCAGATCGCGTTCTTCTTCGTCTTTGAGGACATGTTCCATTTCTTCGCGCACCAGGCTCTCCACTGGGGTCCCCTCTACAAGCACATTCACAAGATCCATCACAAGTACTCGGCGCCGTTCGGCCTTGCCGCTGAGTACGCGCACCCCGCGGAAGTCATGATCCTCGGTACTGGTACCATTGCTGGCCCTCTCCTCTACTGCTGGTTCCGTCGCGACCTCCACATCTTCACCGTCTACGTCTGGATCACCCTCCGTCTCTTCCAGGCTATCGATGCGCACAGCGGATACGGTACGTCTCGTTCCCACGCACTTTGCTTGCTCGGTTGCTGACCCCGAGATGATGACTGTAGACTTCCCCTGGTCCCTCCAACACCTCGTCCCCTTCTGGTCCGGCGCGGAGCACCACGACTTCCATCACATGGCGTTCGTCAACAACTTCTCGACGTCGTTCCGGTGGTGCGACCGCCTCTTCGGCACGGACAAGAAGTACCGCGAGTACCGCGCGCGCATGGACAAGATGAAGAAGCTCAACCTCTCCAAGGAGGAGTTCGAGAAGATGGAGCGCCAGATGATCGCCGAGGCCGAGCAGGAGGGTCTTCGCGCAGAGGCTGAGGTTGAGGCGTACACGTTCACCGGGAAGCAAAAGACGGCATAAGGCAGTCGTATCATCGGGTTCCCGCCGGGATGGTGGTATGAGGGGTTACGCATGCGCAGAGACATGCGAACGGTGCAATGGATTTGGTTTTATCATAGAGAGGCAATGTCTACATACCCACTGCTTTACCTATAATCACATAATGTACCTATATCATCTCGCAGGATCGCGCTCGTCGGGCTCTGCACTTTGTCGGTTGCCGGCATCGAAGCTTCCTCATGATGAAACTGCAGTGAGTATCACTGGAGTGCGCTGCCATTGCAAGGTCCGCGTCCACGAGAAATTCGACTGCACGCTCCTGCTCCATTGGGTCTACATACTAGACGTACAAGTACCTAGTAGAGGCTACGCTCTTGTTGGCCGCATACGGCTTGGCCCTCAAGATATCTTGAAGCCGAAGAACTAGAGCAACAAATGTATGACGGGACGCTGAGCGTTGTTATTGTCCTCTGACCATGGACGCGCACAGAACGCAGCGTCTGGAACTGCAACTCGTATTTGAATGTGTCCATTCCGATCCGATAGAACAAATTAGCTATACATGCAAATATTTTGCATGAGAATTGGGGTGACAGCAAAGCAGAGCTCGTGAGAGGATTCGGCGATCATGGCTCTATCGTCGAGTACCGCAACAAGAACTCCACATCCGCGCGGTCCATGGGTATCGTCGCTCCCTCGCACGCCTCCAGCAGGACCTGATACTCGTGGTCAACAACGCCCTCGCGCACCCGCACAGTGTACGATTCCAGCGTCCAACCGCCCTTGTAGTCCTGGTGCTCGCTGGCAGGCGGCGAATGCTTGAAATGCTTGCCTAAGAGCGTGTGCGGGCTGTTCAAGTACTCCTCGACTTCTGAGGAGGTGATCGCCTTTGCTTTCGCAGCGTGCTGCGTGGGCGGAGGACTAAGAGGTGTCTGGTGGGTGGGGGGTGTAGACGTCGCCTGACTTCCGGACAACTTGGCCGCACGATCAGGGAATAGACGTGGATATTCGTTGCGGATCCATGCTTGGTTCCTGCGATATTTTGAGAAGTTGGGTTAGACCGACCAAGGGCAGCTGAGGTACGATGCGGTACACACAACGCGGCAACACGCTTCCGCAATTGGGACCCGAGATCGTGATGGTCCCGTAAGCCGTAGTTACACTTGTACATCTGGTACATTAGGAGCGCGGTGCTTGCGAGATGACTCCGCATAACACGACTCGGAACACAATTAGCCCCAGGGAACAGAGCGCGCTCAGCAGAACTCACTCTTCGATACTCTTTGGCGGGGTGAGCGCTTCGATCGCCGCGTTGGCCTGGGACAAGTACGCGTCGATTTGCTCTGGAGATGGGTCCTCGCCGATGACGTCGTCTGGCCAAAAAGAGGCCTTGCATGAAGGATTAGCATAGAGCTCAGCAATCTTGGCGTCGCGGAGAGAAGGTTCATAGCTGAGATACTCGGTATCCTCGCCGTGGACTCGGAGGTAGAGAAAGATCTGCTGCGCCATTGCTTCAACGTCGACTTGCGCGCGAGGAATGATGTACTTCTCGACACTAGCCATGGGGCCAGGAGTAATGGGTCATGCAAAGAAAGACAGCTGGTGGTTCGTTGACAAAATGATGCACAGTACTCAGTGCAGTAATGTAGCACCTCGCGTGTCAATAAGCGCTTCCCACGTTCAGTATGCATAAGTACTAGAGTTTACTCAGACTGACTGAGTCCTGGCAATATCCATCACCTCATCGACTAACCACCAGTGACCAGTTGTCTTTGTTTCAACCACTACTCCCGTCCCCATGGCTAGTGTCGAGAAGTACATCATTCCCCGCGCACAAGTCAACGTTGAAGCAATGGCGCAGCAGATCTTTCTCTACCTCCGAGTCCACGGCGAGGATACCGAGTATCTCAGCTATGAACCTTCTCTCCGCGACGCCAAGATTGCTGAGCTCTATGCTAATCCTTCATGCAAGGCCTCTTTTTGGCCAGACGACGTCATCGGCGAGGACCCATCTCCAGAGCAAATCGACGCGTACTTGTCCCAGGCCAACGCGGCGATCGAAGCGCTCACCCCGCCAAAGAGTATCGAAGAGTGAGTTCTGCTGAGCGCGCTCTGTTCCCTGGGGCTAATTGTGTTCCGAGTCGTGTTGTGCGGAGTCATCTCGCAAGCACCGCGCTCATAACGTACCAGTTGTACAAGTGTAGTTACGGCTTACGGGACCATTACGACCTGCGGAGCCAACTGGGGGAGCGTGTCACTGCGTTGTATGTACCGCATCGTACCTCAGCTACGCTTAATCGGTCTTACTCAACTTCTCCAATCTCGCAGGAACCAAGCATGGATACGTGACGAATTCCCGCGCCTATTCCCTGATCGTGCGGCCAAGCTGGCTGGAAATCAGGCGACGTCTGCACTGTCCCCCACCTATCAGACACCTCTCAGAACAAATCCTCCGCCCACGCAACGCGCTGCAAAAGCGAAGGCGGGTGCTACCAGTACCACAGATATTGAAGAGTACTTGAATAGCCCGCATACACTGCTGGGCAAACATTTCAAGCATTCGCCGCCTGCCAGCCAGCACCAGGACTACAAGGGTGGCTGGATGCTGGAGTCGTATACTGCGCGGGTGCGCGAGGGTGTTGTGGACCACGAGTATCAAGTTCTGCTGGAGGCGTGCGAGGGAGCGACGATTCCCATGGATCGGACGGAAGTGAGGTTCCTGTTGCAATACTCGACGATGGAGTCGTGATTGCCACGCCCTTCACGAGCTTTCCTCCTTTCCTCCGCTGTCGCCACAGTTTCATGTAGCATATTGGCATGCACAATTAATCGTATCTGTTTATGATTCGGGGTCAGTTAAACTATCTATGTAGCGCACCTTGGTGGCTAATCGTCGAGGTCAGGCCTCCTACCTCATCTGGAGACGGCGAATCATTCTGCGGCCGACAGGAACATGAGGACTGAGTGGGAAGATGCACAGCTACAGCGCTTTGTGCATACATTGACCTTGAACGTGTGGACTGATATACTCGGTCTCCTATCAGAGTTTTACGTCGGCGTACGGTTGCAAATCATCGAGCAGCTGCGCCCAGCGTCCGCCATTCCACTTCTCCACAGTCTTCCACTCGTCGCTGTCCTCGCCAAGCACCGTCTTCATCCACATCAACCTCGCGCCGACAATCATGTCCGCGAAAGTGGGTGCGTCACCCATGAAGAACTTCCTCTCTTCTCCGTCCACCTCAAGCCACCCCTTCACCACCCCCATCGCCTTCTCCAATTCTTCCCAGTGCCTCGCGCGCACCTCGCTGCCTGCAGGCGCCCACTCGCCCATCTTCCCGCCCCACTCGGACTCCCGAGCCTCTCTATAATACTCCTTGCTCGCATCGTGCAGGCGCTCGCGGCCCACTGGCATGATGAGCATCTGCATGTGCGGAGTGACCGCCTTGATAAAACCGGCCTCGAACGCGGCCTGAAGGGCGGCCGTGCCTTCGGGGATGAGACGGGGCGTCTCGGGGTACGCGCGGTCGAGGTAGAGCGCGATGGGGAGTGAGCCGGCCAGCGCGGTGCGCGTCGGAGACGAGTTAGGGTCTACTATGGCGGGGAGGGTATACATGGGCTCGCCAGAGGGCCAGGTGGAAGTTGGGCCTGCACCGATGGACTCGACGGTGGAGGCGATAGAAGGGTACTCGACCCAAGTGGTAGTGTAGGGCAGTTGCTTGTAGTTCAAGGCGTACCTGCAGGTTCAGGTGCGCGTGCCGGCGAGCGGTCTCAGTTAGTTGCCATAGCCTATTGCGATGGTACGTTGACGCGCATATACCTTGTCCTCCAGACGTTCGGGGACCATGCGGTTTCTTTCACGTCTCCCGGAATGTCGTAGAGGGTGATTGGGGCTGCCATATGCGAGTACTATGCTTGGCTGGAGAGCCGGCCGGAGGAGAGATGGGAATAGCACTATCAGCAGTGGAAGGAAATTGGTTAGGCTACAAGGTTTGGAATGGGGGTGCTATATTGAGGTGCAGCGTCGAGGGAACTAGTCCCGTGATAGTGACATGTCAATGTCTGGGGTATAATCCTCCGTCTTATACTCGAGAGTGCCACACAATTCTCCTTGATACTACGATGCGAAACCCTTCAATCAGTGGTCCCGCAAGCGTACAGACGCAGGCCAAGGCTATCATCATATACGAGGAGGATGTAGTAGTAACACCGGGAGCTAGTCGTTTCTACCGTGACCTCCCAAATTGGTGCCGAGTGTAGCTGTGACCGTAGCCTCTCCCCTTCAGCCGACTGCACGGACGGTCCAGGCGACCGCCATCTCGTCCTTATCGTCCTCTCTTTCTGTCTTTCCCCTGCAGAAAAAACTCCTCCTTCATCTTCACCTTCTCTATCATGGGGCTCTCTGCACAGGCAACAACAAAACTAGGCTTCTTCCGCCTGATGGCCTTCCCCGTCGAGATACAGGACTGCATATTCCAAGAGCTCGAAATGCACGACCTCCCGCCCGTCCTGAGGGTTAACAGCCACTTCAACGCCATCGCGACCCGTATCCTCTACCGCATCATTCCAGAGCTACCCATGCGTCGCTGCATCGCATGCCTCAAGGTCCTCTGCGCAAACCCCGCAAACGCTGCCCTCGTCCGCAAACTCAGCGTCGACTGGTCAAGCCACCGCGTCGTCGCCAACCTCTTCCGCCTTCTCCGAGATACCCTCACGCACCTCACCGCCCTCCGTCACCTTTCCATAGAGTTGTCCCCGCAGGACAACCACTACAGCCTTGCCTGGGTTCTGCACGGGTGCCGCTCGCGCCTACGCACCCTCGGCACCTCCATCCGTTGCGACCCGCAGCTCGCAGCGGTACTCGAGACGCAGCCCGACCTCATCGAGCTCTGCCTCCGCGGCTTCCAGACGAAGCAGCCATTCACAATCTCGCAGGACGCAATGCCCGTCCTGAAGATGTTCCGTGCGGTGCACGCTGGGCCCGCCGTCATCTCGAGCGTCGTGCGCGGGCGCCCGCTCGAGGTCATCTCTTTGTCGATGTTCATCGAGGATGGTTTCTCCCCGCTGGACTCCTTGCTGCACTCGAGCCGCCCCATCAAGCGACTGACTATCATGTCACTCGACAATACCCCGCCCAACATCCTGCTGCCTGAAATCGCAAACCGCCTCCCGAAGTTAGAGGCGCTCCACGTCGTCGTCCTTATGGCTATGTTTGACCGAGTGAGTACTATTGTTGCTATTATTCCCGGTTCTCTTCCCCTGGTAGCCTCTATTCCTTTCTTGCTCCCACGTTGCTCCTGCCGGCGGCCCAATCGGCGTTCGCGTCTCCCTCGCCTTCCTTCCTCACGCTCCCCATCTACCATCTCATCACGAATGCTACTGGACCTCTATCCATCACCTGCCCGCCGCTGTACCGATGCTGACGCCTTTCCTTCTCTACCTACGCCCTGTAGCAAACGCTGCATGACTCGAGCCCGACACTGTCGCGCTTCTCAGACCTGCGCTACCTGACCTTCATGGCCGCCGGCTCCGCGTCGGTCGAGGACGAGGGCGAGATCGCGCGGACATGGGGCAAGGCGTGTCCCACGCTCCGCACGATTATCCTCCCCAAGGGCAAGGTCTGGTTCGAGCGCGACGGCAAGTGGATGTGTTGCGGATGATCGTCGTCGTACTGGGGGAGGGACGCACGCGCCCACTCCCGCGCGCGATGGTGCAGCGAAGGGTGCGATGAGCATGGTGGGCGTGGTGGGAGATCGGCCGGATCAGATGGTATGTGGTTTTTCTGGACGCTGTTTCTTGCTTTCTGGGATGGACTGCCAGCGCTTTTTCGATCGGACCGGCTAGGATTGTGTTCTCAAAATTCCTGCGTGCGTATGCGCTGTCGCACGGAGACGAGAGCTGTATTGTATTCATCGTGTCTCCACCGATCCCGGGCCTCGGGACTCGCATGCTCTGTAACAACAAGCCAAGCCGCACGTGTAATTCTACTCAACTTTCCTCTGGATCACTCGGTTTCAAGCCCCCAGATGTTGTGCAGGAGTTGCACGTGAGGGATGATGCCCTGTTCTTTTTTCTTTTCACTTTCTATCGTTAATTGCCGACTACCTCTCCGAGTGATTTGCACCTCAGAACGAGGACAAGCTGTGTCTCGACGCGCACGTTCCAAGGCTCTCGAATGCGGAGATCGTCGAGCGCGCCCAGGTAAAGCTTCTCTGCTCGCCTCTTTGACCACAATGATAGCCCATCTGCCCCGGGATAAGTGCTTTCCGCGGCAGAAGAGTGAGTTGACCGGTCGCGCGCGCAATTTAACCTATTATCAGCGCTAGTGCTGGGTGGAAGCCGCACGTCCGAATTGCATACATGCTCAACGTTGCATTCCGGTCAGGATTAATCGAAGACCTCAAGGTTCTCAAGGTCCTGGAAGCGTATGAAATTTCCAGGCGCTCCAATGCTGTGTGGCCCATAAGGGTTCGCATCTTCGCGCCTCAAGACATCGTACCTCCCCCCAACCCAAATGCCCACACTGCAACTTCCCTGGTATTGTCGTCCACACTCGTCAGTGCGGTTAACAGGATTAGCTGACGTTATTCTCTCAAGATGATCTTGCTCAATACACATACAGGCAAGTTGGAGCGCTACCAGCGTACCGAGGGAATACGATATGCGATCCTCTCTCATGTCTGGGATCCTGTGGGCGAACAATCGTACGCCGAAGTCAAGGCACTTTGGTGCGAAGCCGAGCGCGCCTGGCGACATCGAAAGGTAACATCCCAATCGCAGCTGAGCGACACCAGGGCTACCAGCAGCAAATCTGCGAGGGGACCATGTATACTCGATCATCCGGCTTTATCACCGAAGATCCGGAACGCCCGCAAAGTCGCACGCAAATACGGCTACGACTTCATCTGGATCGACTCATGCTGCATTGACAAGGAGAGCAGTGCCGAGCTCTCTGAGGCGATCAACTCGATGTACGCTTGGTACCGCAAGGCCGACGTATGCTACGCTTTCCTTGCGGACGTTCCTAATGTCGTGGACGGCCTGTCGGATGAGGCGAAGCAGCGTTTTCAGAGCAGCAAATGGCATACGCGAGGCTGGACGCTCCAAGAGCTCATCGCACCTAAACGGGTAGTCTTCCTGTCGCAAAATTGGTCGATCTTCGGGTCGAAGTACTCTCTGGCGACCTCTTTGCAACAGGCCACAGGCGTGGACATAGCGATCCTGACTGGTTCAGTCGCGCTGGATTCGGTCAGTGTCGCTCGCCGCATGTCATGGGCATCCAGACGACGGACCACGCGCGTCGAAGATCAGGCCTACTCGCTGATGGGCATCTTCGGCGTTTACATGCCTACGATTTACGGCGAGGGGCAGAATGCGTTCCTCCGACTACAGCAGGAGATCATCAAGACCATTCCCGACCAAAGCGTCTTTGCTTGGGGACCGCGGTTTTCGCCTGCATGGGATTCAACTACCTCTGCGTTGGAACGATGGCAATCTCACCTGAATCGGAATGCGAAGAGCTACTTAACGGGTCCCTGCTGGGGTCTTCTCGCCCCCTCCCCCAAGCTGTTCGACTGCAGTGAGGACATATCGGTCATGTCGGAAAGGCAGTTTTCTTCGTGTATGCCTTCGAATCGCACGGCGCAGCCCCTTCCCGACATACCTTGCTCGTTCACACCTCAGGGCGCACGCATGGAGCTACTTTGCATTAGTATGCCCATCGATCTCTCCGCAAAGGTGCTCAGCGTACGCGAGCAAACTTTCATGCGGGAACGATGTCCGTGTATTCGGGCGCCGCATCCCATCATCTTCACCCTAGCAATTCTGCGTTGCCGAAATGCTTCGAATCGTCCTCTCGCACTCCTCCTTCTCAGCCCACACAAAATCACTCCCCTCAGCAATGCATTCGAACTACTCAGCGGGACCAGAGTATCAGCCTGCGTATCTCATCACCAAGGATGGCGAGTCATCACACTGCCCTCGTCCGAGGTACTGCAGGCCTGGGCGGCTGTATCAAATCCAGTGTCCTGCCTAACCGTTCTCACTTTGGATATCGCGCCTGTCCTCGGCAAGCCCTTTGTCCGGGCTCCTATCTCCTACCTCAAGCACGAGGATTGGCACCTGGTACTCGAGAATGAATGGTCGGATTCCGAATGCGATAGATAACGAAGTAGGCTTTTGGCAGTTCCCAAAAATTGTTCAGATCCAGCCTTGGTGTATTGCAGCCTTCTCTCTTTCTGCATTCCGGATGACTGTGATAACGAACAGAAGTCCAGTGGCGGAGGTGGTGCTCGTACATAGGGCCCTAGGGTTCGGTATTGATATCTCGTACAGCGCGAAGATGGTAGAGGACCGCAATGTCGTGATTGTTGAATATCAGAAGGTACGATTTAAGCAATATCACGGTTCGTCCTTGTTAGGTGCGTACCTCTAGCTCGTCTGTACCACAGGTGGATTCACTGGTACTGTAGACGTTCGCGTGCTCGACAACGAAACTTTCGCTTCGGGATCCACCCATCGCGCGGAGTGTTGCTCCACCGTGCCGCGTAGACGTCGCGGTTCACGGGCTCAACAGTGGTTAAGTTGTAAGTAAACCCCGACTCAAAAGATGTTGCGCCTACTACTCCCGACGTCTGGTACCTTCGAATGACCTTCGAGATGTATGACTATCCTCCGACTAGCGCTCGTACAGTGCCAAACGAATGGGACGGGTCATGGGAGATAGTTTGGGTCAACGTAGAGCTCTCCGAGGCATCTCCAGACAAATTGACACCCAAGGTTATTATCTTTATATATATCCTCGTTCTTACTGACCGTGTTCATGTTCTCAGCCTCGACCTGGAGTACAACGTGCCACCCGCCGTCTCCAAGAGGAATCGGGCGCCCGATACTCAAAAGAACATTCGATTTCAATGTCGAGCTCAAAGAGACTGGTATTTTTACTAAAGCGCAAGACACGGACGTTCTGGACATCCATCAAGCAATACGTTAGGCGCGTTATCTCGGATCACACAGTAGTTTGCTTGCTCATGTTCAGTTGGTTAGACAGCGGTCCAAAGAAGCAATAGATGATTGTTCAGGGGCCAATACCATCGTCTAGTGCTCCATTACGCAAGTGTCTATAAGTTACACGTCGAGCCGTCACATACAGCCTAAGAAAGACACAACAGGCACGTAAAGTTTCGATAGGATGTTATATATGTTGCGGTGACATGCGCTTCGAAGCAGATACAGTGGTTTTAATTGAATCGCATTGCCAACAGGCAGAGCTGCCTACCGTATGTGACGAACAAAGATTAGAAACAGTAAGGGTGCCAGAGGACTCTCAGCGATAGCACTCTCGCAAGCTCGGTCACCTAACCGCACTGCATCGGTCGACTAGAGCTTGCGGTTTCACCTTCTTGGCCGCGTTGATAGCTCTTCTATCTCGGTCCAATTATTGCGGACGCGTCAAAAGCGAGTATAACATGTGCGGGAGACTGGCATCTACACTCAAGCACGACACTGCTAAAGTGGTCTAGCAGCGCAGGCTCCAGCCCAAGCGGGCTCGGGAGTCGACATGCCGGCTTCACGTTTACTTCTTTGTGGGCGCTAAGAAATTCAGTGCGTTTCATGATTGATTTACGAGGTTGCGTTTTTTATGACTTCGCAAGTAAATCGGAGAGCACCAAGGGATTCTGAATTGGCTGACAGTATGTGGTTTAGAGCCAACTTTGAAAGCTGCGGGGGCCATAGTCGGACACAGCTCATAAGAGTCCTCGAGCGCCACCTCAAGAGCAAGCTACCTGTAACAACTGGGGGAAATGGAACGCGCGGGAATTGCACACCGCACAACCATTGGACTATCCGTCCCACTTATCCAGTCTATTACACCTTACTAGAGCCGTTACACCGGTGAGCGAGGCCGGGTCCTGCCACTCTAGTCCGTAACGCCGGGCATCCGGCCGGGCGTTACACTACCCATGGTCGTCCCCATATGTACAACCTTGGTGTGTCGATGCGTTAGCGTCTTCCGAATTTCAGCTCTTTGTGTCAAACGAAAACAGCCCGACTCTGGAGGTGATACTTATCAGGAGGACTTAGGGCTAAAGGTTTGCCTTACGACCGGTGCCAAGGAAAGGACGAACTTCCGTGACGATGCTGTTGTGGTCAGATACGGCGAGCACAATGACAAACAACAGCCCTCTTCAACACTAGTGGGTGCGTAACCTCTCTGCAATTGTCTTGCGAGTTACTATGCTCAGTAATGCGGCTTTATCGTTGCAGAATCTGATGGTCTCAGTAATGGACTCACCCCCGAATTGACCAAAATCTTCGTAGTCCTCCGCCCGATCCCGGGGGACCCACGATCGGTGGGCTCTACAGAAATCAAGTTACCGCTGGGCGCGGATACCGCAGACACTGCCATTAGCCCTCTTGGCCTCTGGTACCTTCGAATGACCTTTGAGGTGTACACACGCCCCCCGACTAGCACTGTTGCAAACTGGCAGCTTGTGGCCGGTTCGCCGTCTGCGTTAGTCTGGGTGAACATGGAGCTCTATGTACTTGCCGTATCCCGTGGTGATCCGTCAACCAAGGTCATTGTCTTCAATCATGGAGCTGGTTTGTGCTATTCATGTTGACTCAATCTCAAGGTCGCGCCTCGTCTTGAAGAGTCGCAACATACCCCGGGGCGCCTTAGGCGAGCGTCTCGAGGCGCGCGATCCCGGGCCCGGGCCACCGGTCAGCGTGATACGAAACTATCCAGGTTCGAGCACGGAGGTCAGAATGTCATCAAAACATAAGTCGTGGTCGTTCTTGTCAATCATGAATCGATATTGAAGGTGCGTTTTCTTCATCCTACACGCACATCACCTGTCTGCTCATGCCATACGTACTAGACGCTAGTATTAGTGTAGTTGATGAAGGTTTTGAAAGCCGGCCGGCTAGGGGCAGTGAATCGGTGCCACGGAGACAGCAGGGAGGATTATTCCGTCCTCAGCAAGTACTCGTAAGTCAAACCGTGATTACATATACGTCAGATATCTCAAATGTCGTGTTTAAACCCAAAAGTATACGGTGAGCGCGGTTTACGAGTGGTGCATTGACCGGCGATCTCTGACAGAATTGCTCATCGAATAGTCACGGTCTCACGATCTCATGTACACGATCAAACGAGCTCTTCTTTGCATGATTGTCTCCGTTGAATCTGCGATGACGACGGCCTGTCACATGCGACCCAACAGGCACATAGAAACACGGAAAACCGCGTGGGCGGCGGCCGCCTTCTATCCAAACAGCTCGCTGCAGGCAACGTCACTGGCACCAGGACGCGAGCGGCACTCCGCACATCCTTCGCGCCCTTCCTCAAACACGTCAACGCCAGTCCACACCAGCCCTCGCCCAGTCGAGCCCGCTCGAGCTCGACGTCGATTACTGAGTCCGTGGCTCTTCCAGCCCCAAGGAGCCAATGAGCCTCGAGAGGGCCCCCAAGAGCATCGCGTGGTCTTCCAGGAGCCTTTGAGCCTCTGAGCCCCCGGGCCACGAGCACCCACTATCACACAGTGCTCGCGGCCACGTTGTGACGCTAGCCCTTCGAAGGTTTCCCGTCGGGCCCGGGGCCGTTCTCATGCGTGTGCGTTTGGAAGGCGGCTCTGCTTCTGGTGGCGACGTCGCGTCGCGTCGCGATGGATCTCGGGAGTAAGCTCGCAACGCTATCCCTCTCCGTCCGTCTGCTTGTCTTTCTATCTCTCCGTCTGGGAGGACGATCACGTTCGTTTCCATGCGGCTCGGATGAACGCGACGGCAGCTTCCCGCTGAGCGTCATCCGTTCAGGGCCGCTCAAAGTTTGGACAAAACTCTACGCCCTAGGACTGAATGACATACCGTTCAAGCTGGTAGGCCCCACGCTCCATATCGGACGCCCGAACGGGTGCATCTCCGGTTTGCGTCCGTGATCACAGCAGGCACCGCAGTGGACCGACAGCGGTTCCTGCCCCGTCCTCGCGACGTGCTGTGGCGATAAGTAGAGCCCCCTCCCTTTCCGAGTCCGAGTCCGAGTCGTGCAGCAGCTACTCAGACTCGCCACGCGTCAATCTTTAAGCCGCCAATTCCCAGCCTACGGTCTTGCCACGGCGATGATCGTCGGCGTCCGGCAAAGGACGAAGCTTCAAGCTTCGTGTCTAGCGTCTGGTGTCTGAAAGGGAGCGCGCAGAGACTCATGCAAGGGCCACTGAAGGAGAAGGTTCAAGGGCATGATGCCTGGAACGCGGAAATCTCCTTTTGCGCAGCGTCTTCTCCCAGCCGGTGCGCGGGGCAGCGTTGACCGCGTGCGGGCGGTCACCTGAGCGGTCGTTAATGAACCCGTCGGTGTCGCTGTCAGTGCACGGGTGGCATACAGAATCGTGCCGAGCACTGAAGCCCGCCATGCGGAAGTCAAGGCGCGCCGCAGAAGTGGGAAACAGGAAGCAGGAAGCAGGAAGCAGACAGTGGCCAGCCTGAGCAGCATCTTCTGTTCTGCGCGCAGCAGCAGCGTGCATCTGCAGCTAGTAGTACCCTGCGGGGTCTGATGACGTCCGGCGCAGAGAACGAGGGCGTGAAAAAGGGTATGTTGGGTATGGATATAATCGTACAGAGAGAGCGCGAGGGAAAACAGAGCAGCGTGCTGATGGTACAACGACGTCTAGGCCAGTCGTGACGAGCGGATAGAAAGCAAAGAAACCGACCAAGACATCCACGGGAGCCAATAAATTATCCGCAGTGAGAGCAGCAGCGAGCGGTGAATAGTCCTCGTGCCCCTCGTGCCCCAATAAAGTTAATGAAACGTCTTCCCTCTCCCTCTTACCAGTATAATCGCTGCCGTGTGTGCCCGTCCGCCCAGAGAACAGAGCGCGAATCCGTTCAAGCAATTTGACGCTCCACGCTACTGCACTGTGCGTTGGTAAGAGGTCCAATGTCAGAGGACGATCACGTCTTCACGGTTTCCCTAGTCGCAAGCGACCGTCACGTCGCTCTGTCGCAGACCGAGCGTCTCGTCAGCGACACTTATCTTGGAAATCACTGACAGAAAAATCGACGGGCCCTCATGCCGCAGGACAGGGCCGGTAGCAGGCCCGGGCCCCGACCGAAGGCAGGAAGGCGGGAAGTGTAGAAGAGTGGATAGTAGAACGGAAGGAGGGGAAGCGGGAAGCGGGAAGCGCAGGAAGAGGAAGAAGACGCTCATGTCAGGGAGTCTGAGGCCTGCAGGAGTAGGCCTGAGAGACAAGAGTGGAGTGGAAAAAAAAAGAGGAGCCCCCGCCTGCGCGCAAAAAAAGGAGAGGAAGAAACGTGAAAACGACGGCGCACTCACCGCTCTCACGAACGTCAGCATGTGGCATGTGATGTAGCCCTTTGCGAAGCCTGCGCCCGCGTACGCGAAGAGGTACCCCCACTTGCGCAGGAAGGCGCCGTACGTCGCGCGGTCCCGGAGGGCGGGGTACTGCCGTGCCATCGTCTCCTGGCTCAGGTTCGCCTTCAGGCGGCGATCCCACGTCCGCAGCGTCCGTGGGTAGTCTGTATGCGCGTGATTAGCATATAACGCAGGGGGCTCACGTAACCAACATAGGGGTCGAACAAGACGCAATGAAGCGGCGGAGGGACGAGTTAGCTCAGTGCATGCTCGGGTAACGCATATCGCAAATGGATCGCCCACGGTGAGCGGAAAGAGGAGAAGGGTAAGGCAAGAGAGAGAGGGATCACGGCGGGAAAACGTGGATAACGTGACTGTTGTACGTACGCGGGGCATGGTTCTCGACGCCTTCGAGCGTAAAGCGGCCGTTCGAGGCGGCGTACGCCGCGTCGATGAGCACCGTCGCGCTCGGCAAGCACGAGTTTGGCCACATATAGCGACGCATGAAGTCGTCCGCTCTATTTTCGGGACAAGGAGAAAGCGTCAGCCGGATGCGGCTTTTGGGCACCTCCGTAATCCATTATGCCCAGGCACGCACTGGGCCTGGTGGACACGGGTCACGAAGGTGCAGAGTGGGGCGGGAAAGTCCGACGTACTGGTATCCGGTATACCGGCCCTCCGGGAACGTGGAAGACGTCACGACGACGGTCGCCGTCGCAGGCTTTAACGCAAAGTCCACGAGCTCAAAGTATTTCCTGTAGTACTGCGGGAGGGGTAGAAAAACGCGCATGGCAATCGCCGCAAAGTCGTCAGGAACGCCTGCCCTCTCTCCTCGAATTCTAACCGCGCCGGGAGGGATAGAACCCGGGGCGCTGAGCACGTACCTTGCTCCCGACGTGCTCGAGCATCTCGATGCTCACGAAGGCGTCGAACGCGTGCTCGAATTCCGGGGGGATGTCCCGATAATCCATGAGGTGCACGCGCACGCGGCCAACCAACCCCCGCTCCCTGATTCGCTCTTCTGCGAGGGCTTTTTGCTCGCTTGACAGCGTGAGCGTGTCGACCTCGCAGCCATACGAGGCTGCCGCCTAATCGTCCGCACGGCCCAATCGATCGGCGTGAGTATATCTGACGTACAGCACACGAGGAAACGGCAGAAAAGAAGCGAAGGCGGGGCAGGACAGGGTAGGCAGGGGTGGGCGAGATAGACGAGGCTGACGAACGCACCTCGATGGCAAGCGCGCCCCAGCCGGTTCCGAACTCTAGGAGGCGGTCGCCAGGCTTGACGCGGGCAGTCTGGAGCACGTGATGAATCTTGCGCATTTGTGCGTTCTCGAGGTCAAGCGGGGCGGGTCCTTTGATTAGGTCGCCCCGGACACCGCCCTCGTCGTCGGACCATAACGCGCACGAGTACATCATTTCTTTGCTGAGGAACGCCTGCTCGTCGTGTTGCCGTACGATGCCACGCAAGCGAGTGCGGGGGAGCCGAACAAGGGCAGTGCGGCGGGAGAAATGGGGGGAGGGCATTTATTAGTAACTCAGAACTAGGCATTTAGGATGCCCCAGGGAAGGCCTGGAGGGCTGGGCAGGGGCGGAAACGAGCGCACCTTGAAGAGTTCGTTCGACTGGTCGTAGCTCGCGATGACGTTCAGGCGCGCGCGGGAACGCGTCTGGCCGAAGAAGGCATTCCGGAGCCCGGAAAAGGCGGCGACGAGGCGACTGTATAGGGAAGACACCGACGAGACCGTCGATTGGTTGTCTAGCCAAAGCTGTTCCGCGGCAGCGCACGCGATCGCCATGTGAGCGAGAGAACGTCCTGCGAGGGGGCTGGATTAAATGGCAGCTTACGTCCATGATTGACTTGAGGTTCTCAATTTCGACCTCTCCGATCATGTAGGCTTCGCTGACTGAGTAAGGGAGGAAGGAGGTGCAGAACGCATGCGCGCGATCAGAAGTCACAATCGGAAGGCGAGGTAAACCTAGTCAATGGACGCACATCCAAGATCTCCCGAGCTGCGGGCACGAGGTACAGTAGTTCAGCCAATCGTGCGGTAGGGTAGAGCAGAGTAGACAACGATACTAACGAGAATATGCGTGTCCAGAATTTGCCACTGAGGACTCTTAGGTGGACGACGGTGCCGTCGGTCTTTTCGTTGCCAAAGTGGAAGGTCGCATCGCGGTCCTCGATGCACAGATAGCCGACTACGACGGCCGACTTGAGAACGGCAACGATCGACGATCGAGCTGTGGGAGGTGGACAGCGGTGCCGTCAGTGCACCTTCCGGATGCGACGTGGGGGACGGCGTGTGACGTACCGAACATGGTGAGGAAGGGGTACGGAGCCGTGTTGATGCTGAGGTCGAGCGTCGAGGATCCGGCAGAGGATACGCTTTCCTGGGACGGTGTGGATCGGTGGGGCATCGTGGAGATAGTGCGAGGAGGTAGAGGTGCGGACGGAGCCACGGATTGGTTGGCGAAGGAGGCACGACCGGATGAGATGAGATGCAGGAAGGCACGAACTTCCTGTCCCATTTATATCGCAGTAGGAGGGAGGAGGACCCTGGGGAGTAAGCCAGGGATTGCTGGAAACACGAAAAAGTGGCCCGGGATCATTACTCCCGATGAATCGCGCAGAAGGGGAGGGGGTGGGCGGGGCCCTCCGAAATCGCGCACCCCCGCCGGCGTACGGGTAAGAAGAAATCAAGCATCAGAAGACGGACGAGAGAAGGGGTGAATGCGTCTCGTGAGGGCGCATTATGCATTAATTCTCCGCAAGGGGACTGTGGATGCCTGAGACGGACACCGGGCACGTTGACCCAAATGGGCTGGCGGGCGGTGCCGTGCAAAGGTGGACTGGATATGAAGCATGCGCGGTTCAGTTCCGTCTGGGCGGGAGAAGCGCATGACCTGAATGCTGGCATGGAGTGCGAGAGCAGACGCAATATGGAAAGTAGGATAGGTTCCGTGAAGTGGGCTGGCGAGCCGAGACGCGTGGAGGAGACCCGGAGCGGGAGGACGACGATTCCGGGAGAGCGAAGAGACACTGGCGGAAAGTCGACAATTGTTGGAGGGATCGTCTCAGGATCCACGCCTGCCAGACTCGGCACGGGCGAGGGACGTTCGGAGCCTATGGAGAAGAAAGAACTATTACCACTTCTCGTGCGGAAAAGGGAGAGAGGACAGGCAAGATGGAAGAGAATCTCACCGCGCCCGCGAGCAAGGGCCGGAGCTGCTGAGTGGAGAAAGCGAATACGGGGACGGCACAGGGTCCATAGGATGAGCCGGTGGGCTGTATGGCGGGCGGGTGGAATGGGAGGGCCCACGGCGGAGAGTGCGAGGGCGGCTGGGGCGGTGGAAGAGGGCAAGGGCGTTGCCAAAGTAGCACCGTAAGCGTGAGACGGTCAGAAAATATCCTTCCCGGGGCCAGATCCAGCGATCGTCCCTTCCGTGCAGAACGCCCCCCGTGCGAGTTGGAGTTCGAGAGAGCGTTCCAGGGACTTGCCATGCAATCCCTCGATATCGCCTCAATCCGTCCGCAGTATCGCTCGCCCCGTCGCCCCTTCCTCCATCACGACAGGCCCTCTGCCTGTGAGAGCCGCCGTCGACCCGCTCTCCCTCCCTCGACATCATTAACCGGCCCACAACCATGCATGGCAGGCAGCCGTTCGGATTCAAGCCGCGAACACGACCTTCCCGCCGCCAGAACGGCCGCCTGACGTGCCTAGGGATAAGTGTAACTGTGCAGACTGTGGCCTACGATTCACGTGTGAGGGCGGTTGACAGCAAACCTGGAGAACGGGTCCAGATGCTTTCAAAGACCCAAGAGCGTCCGAGTTCGAAGACGAAGCCTCGCTGAGTTTCGATTTTCTTGTGACACAGTCACAGTCACACACACCACCCGCGCCCAGCGTCAGTGCACGCATTCGGATTCGGATCCAACTGACGTCGACAGGGTTTCGATTCGACCACGATGTCCAGCTGCAGTGACCACAGTCCACAGTACAGTACGGTGCTACAGTTGTCCCGAGTCCTTTGCCCATCCTAGTCATGGGACAGAGTTCGAAACATATAGCCACACGTCTTCTCCCAGCCACCGTCCCTGCGACGTGTCCGGCTACAGACTCGCAGAGTCCCACTCAAGCACCGCGTCTTCCTATCGTGCTCGGAACTCACCAGCAACTACTCTGCCGTTTTCCAGCGTCAGGCGCCACAAACAGCTTCTTCAACGCAGCTGAGCTTCCCGCCCACGGACGCCCAGCTAGATGCACCCCTTTCGGGCTGTTCCCGAACGCTCGCCGCCGCTCAATCGCAACACACCGGGCCACTCACGCCTACATGCTCACGCCCAACACACATTCACCCACCCCGGCAAGCCGCCGCAATGTATGCGAATCGTCTATTTGTAAAAACGTCGCATACACGCGGCCCTTAGGCCACCCCCGAACGCACGAACCTCCGCTCAATGAAAACTCAATGAAAAAATCGCGAAACTTAACGAAGACAACAAGAACAGAATAATTCGGGCGAACGTCCCTGCGGACCACTACACCGGCCCCAAGCACTCGCACAGGTGCGCGCGCGTGCACCATTTCCGCCCTGTGGCTGCCAGAACTGCATGCTGCGTGGACCATCTGCCCCTCAGTTCCTTCCCCCACCCCTCCTTCCCGCTCACACAGATGTCTTCATCTGCGCCCCCTTTAGGACGCACATAGCTCCCGCCCGGCCCCTGCTTTCAAAGCCATCCGTCTTATGATCGGCCGCGTGGGCCCTGTGTCGCGGTATAGCATGTCCGCCTGGACGATTAGAACGCAGGTTCGCGCCGATGATAGCAGCCTGAGCGCAGTTCTGCCGCTCCCTGTGTGCACGGTGGATGCCGTCTACCATCAGGCTGGCGACGCAGTCCCTGCGCACCTCTGTTCGGATATTGTGCACCGAACATGTCGACTGGGTCGACAGGACGCGCGAGGCAGTGACCGGTCGAAGCACCGGCGGGCAGAGGGTGCGCTGCTGCTCGTCCTTCTCGTGTCATGTCCCATGACAGTGCAAAGGAACGAAGGTGCAAACATCGCACTGATAGCATATCTCCCATTCGTGCAGCCTTCCCTCATCTCAATCTCACCCTTTTCCGTCAGCGCAAGTCTGATCTGACCTTCCTCCAAGAACTGCATCAACTGTGCAGAGCGGACTTTTCTCGCTCTCTCCACTTCATCCTCCTGCCAAGTAAGCGCTGCTTGCATTCCCGCACCGGGCTGACGAACAGTTTCTTTAGACGCCTAGCACATTTATCGCCATCTACGCGAATATACTCTTGACACTGGAAGAGCAGTGCCGGCGACCATGCGTACCTTCTAAGCGGCGGAGCCGTCCCCCCCTACTATCCAGCTCCGTTATCTACGCTGCGTCCGTCCGCGTCACGATATGCAGTACGTTCCATCAAGCACACAACTCCGAACGCACCTTCCTCAACGTCTTTTCTCCCAACCCCAAGTGCGTCGCCGGACCCGGCGCTTCTCTCGATACATAGCGCCGGGCGGTGACGTCGATCCTCACTCGCACCCGCCCGCAAGGCCCGGAACCCCGGGCGCCTGCCCGATTCCGCCTCCCCTTCTCCTCCTACTGCGAACAAGACCCCATCGCACGTACCGCGCCGACGAATTCCATGCAGCAAGCAACGTTCCGAGGTAAGTCTGAACGCGTCTGCCCCCGCTCGAGGTTCCGGGGCGCTGGCGGTGCGCCGGAGTCGGACCCGCAATTTCTGCCCGGACGGTCGAAAAGGAAACCCCCAGCCCCTCTTCCTCAGATAAATGCCAAGATTCCCAGTAAGTCCTCGATGCGCCGGGTTTTCCAGACGCGCTCCCAGGCGGACGCACGATTCACCGACCCGACCCACCGACCCGCCGACCGCTCGACGTGCGTAATGGTCAGGTACGAGCGCAAGCGGTGGGCAGTGAGACGGCGAGGTCAATCGTCAATCTATCAACGTGCATGATTTACGTGCAGGCAGATGGTCGTCGTTCTGTTCTGTTTCGTTTTCCTCTACTCTCTTCTGCTCTCTTCTGTTCGTACGCGATGTGCAAAGCTCGGGTCGACGCGAGGGGGCTGGGCCGCCAGCGGACGCTCACATCGCCCGTTCTCCCGTAGTAACACAAGCGTCCCAACCCTCGTTCCCTCGCGCGCACTCGCGCGCACTCGCGCGCACTCTCGGATTGTCATGGTTATGCATTACGACCCCTCTGTCTCCCCCTGATCCTCTGATATTACGGCCGCAGTCACTCACGACATCGAGACGGTAAGCGAGAGCGAGAGGGGTAAGAATGTCGCTCTGCGCAACGAGCGAAGATCATCAAGGCCCCTCTCTCCTAAGCTTCGACTTCGACTTCGACTTCCCATTTGTGGCTTCGACTTCGCTTTTCGGCCACTCAGTCAGCGTACCGTACGCGCACAAGTGAGCAAGTCGACGGTCGAGACCGCGCCTCTTTCTGCGAGCGGGATCCACGGACGCACTTTCCGCGTTTGAATGGGAGAGAAGTCGCGCCGACTCGGATGGACCGACGCGTGCGGACAGAGCGCCGCACCGGCCTGCACCCGGACGTTCTCTCGTACCCACCGCTGGGAGCTGGGAGCCAGAACAAGACCGACGGGAGGGAGGAGGGTAAGGGAAGGCGATGATAATGATGATGATGATGATCGTCGCGACTTTGACCGACGTTCCGGTCACGCCCTCTCCCTCCCCCTTCTAAATAATATCGATATTCTGCTCGCCTCCCGCCACGTCTTCTCTCTGAGAGCAGAAAGCGCGCTCAGGCCGAGTCGGGCCAGAGTCAGAGGGTAAATGAACGATCAATATATCCTAATCCATCCGCAGAGGCGCAGGTATCGTCCAGTATTCTCGTTCTGGAAGCGTCCAGTTGCAAGTTCCCGTCAGGCTTTATCGAGCCTCTCACGTCCAATTTTCAGAGAGGTAGCGCTACAGAGGGGTGCATGCATGCTCACTAGTCACTGCTGATTAGTAGGAAAATGTGTGCGGTGCCACAGCCCGCGACGCCAGCCCCAACCAGCATATGCATACAGCCCCCGCCGCGCCCGCCACTGTCCATAACGCGGTACGGCGACGGTACCCTAGGCCTTGTCCGGGCGCAAGACGACCCAAGGAGAGCCCTGAGAGGGAACGAGGAAGTAGTACTTGCCGCATCGAGCTGCATTGCACAGCCAGGACCCGCATCCCACGCGATCGCAATCGCCAGTCCGACTCCGAGTCTGCGACTCTACGCATCGATCGACGCCCCCGAAGCCGAAGCCGCAAACTCCCAGAAGCTCGCCCTCCCACTCGTCCACTCTCCCACTCGCTCTCTCGCCCCGCAGAGAGAGGACGCATATCGATATCGCCAACAGGACGCCCGACGTCGACGCGCTCGAAGAAAAGGAAGTGCCAGTGCTCGAACCAGCATAGATAGCGCTGCGCGGATTGGCGGTCGTGTCCCCGGATCCCCCCTCGCGTTCGATGATCCTGGATCCATCTCACAAGCTTTCATGCCCGTCAGCGCAGAAGACGCCCCGGCGCGAGCTTTCTCGTGCCCCAAGCCCAAGCCCACGTCCACGTCCACGCCCAAGCCCACGCACGGCCAGCATCGTCAGACGTGACGCGTCCGCGCGCTCATCCAGCGCAGCGCCAGCTGGCCCGGCTCCTCGTCGAGACTCGAGAGCGGGGGCTGGACCCGCCTCATGACTGGTTGGCCCGTCGTATGCCTCTTTTTCCGCGCGCAGGTTCACAGAGGCCTGGAAAAATGAAAAGCGGCAGGCGAGCGTGACGCACGCGTCGCATGCGCACCCGGGGGTGCGGCGTGCTCTATCGCGCCCATCGCGTCCTCCACATCGCCATCGCGTCCCAGGAGAACGGAGAGCGCGCCTGCGAAGCGGGAAGCAGCCCGCGTCAGCTTTCAAATTGCCAGAGCCAAGTGCAAGGACGAGGGTGGAGGTGGAGCCGTACCGTGCGTCGCGGCGGGCGAGGGTAAATCGGCGAAGTCTATCCCTCTCGCGCGAGCGCAAATTCCGGCTTCTCGGTTCTCCGCTTCTCGCTCATCGCGCCTCAGATCGCGCGAAGCTCGCCCCACCCTCTCGCTTCTCGGCGGGCGAGCCCCGAGCTCGAGCAGTCCGGAAGAGCAGACAGGGGCCCCTTGGCTGGGAGAACCTGCCCAACGACCAACCCACACCGGTGCACGACGCCATCCATGTGGCGCCAAGCGTTGCACGCACGGTACGTCTCTGCCCGTTCCGGAAGGCTTCTCTGGGGGATCCGCAGAGGCGTGACGAACCGACGCCCTGGCTCCTGGGGGGTGGGCCTTATATGGTGTGCGTGCCCACCCAACATTGCACACTGAACGCCTTCGCGCTCGAGATCGTCCTCCGAGCCCCCAAGCTTGCTGGGTGCCTTCATGTTTGCTTCATGTGCGTGCCGTGGCGGCGGCCCTCGAAGAGAGCTTGATGGATGGGCGATATGGCGACGGACGCCCGCCGATACAATGCGGCCCAATCGATCTTCACATATGCGTGTGCAGCCCGTCTCCGGGCTCCAAGCATCTTGGGCGGGTGGCCGCCTGTACTACGCGCACGTACGTCATTTCGCACTCTTTTCTGGACGAGAGCGGATATAGACGTTCTGTCTGCCGGGGCTCGATGGGGGGTGACGCCAGGCCACCGTGGACGGTTCGAATCCGGCGGGACATTGCACCTGGGGTGGGAGAACGCACCTCTCAAACTTGCGGTACGCCACCCGTGTCACATTGGGATCCTGGAAGAGGACACAGCGCTGGACGTGCACCGCGCCCGAAGAGTACCTGATCTCATCTCATCACAGACGAGCACCGTCGAAACACGATCGAGACCGCGCGCCCCCCAGGGCTCCAACTTCCAGGCTTCCGCGCCGCTCGCATTGGCGCGTCGACGGTGCGCCCATTGCCACAATCATCGGGCACCCACTGCGCGGTAACGTCTGCTCACGCACGGTGGCTTAATTGATGCTGTCCAGCCCGACACAGACTAGTACAGAACCGTCCTCGAGAACGTTAACGCCCGCCCCGCAGACCCTCTTCGGCGCGATCGATCTCGGGGGAGGACAGCTGCCACTGGCACAGCGCTCCACGATTTTCAAATTCGCCGAGTTGGTTCAAGGCAAGTCACGCCCATTCCCGGTTCTTTTCCCCTTTCGGCCTTTTCCACAGAACATATCCCGCTCCTTCATACGGCGTGCAATATAGCCTTGCGTAAGACAGCATACGCGAGTTCTCGACGATCTGCTCTGGCCGCAATCTACAGGTTCGATGGACGTGATGAACCGAGCTCAAACCGACTCGGAGACGAACCCAAGCCGGTCCCAGCCCGCGTCCGCCTCGCCCTCCCGCATCCACCCGACACGGTCCATCGTCAAGCCCGCCACGCGCACGAACAGCGTCCCGTCCAACACCTCCGCTCCCGCCAGACCCGCCTGCGCGGCAGCCGCGAACGTGCCTCCGGGCGTCATCCCCAGCAGCGCGGCGAAGTGTGCGAGCGAGCGTTGCACCTTCGCCAGGTGGTCGTCGCGGTGCTGCAGTGTGCTCTGCACGATCGGAAGCCACGCGTTCGGAGACGGATTTGTTGCGTCGAGCGTGCCCTCCGCAGCGGACGCGGATACTCGTGCTGCGCTGCCGGGCGCGACGGGTGATGCGGGGACGTTCGCGTAGAACTCTGCGATGGGGAGCGCGGGCCTGCCGCGCTGGATGTAGCACGCGAGACACGCCGAGAAGTACGTGCGCACGAGGAGCGAGAGCGACCGCGGCGAGAGGTACGCCGCATAGGACGGCATGAACAGCACCGACGTGACGAGGTGCATCCTTCAAAATACCCGTCAACTCAGGTCCTATTCATCGCTGGGTAGCACAACGCATGTACGGCACTCACAGGAAGAAGTCCGCGTTCATCTTCCCCCCAGGCGCGGATGCCCGCCCGCCGTAGCCAGCGACCCCGTACATGACGGTGTTGAGCCAGAAGAGCTCGACGATCTTCGCGTGCGCGTCCATCCCGCCCGCGTACCACTCCTCCGCGAGGCGCACGAGGCGCGGTCCCAGCGCCGTGCAGACCTTCTCGAGGGCTGTACTTGGGTCGGCCTTGGGCAGCTCGAGCGGCGTGGGGTCGAAACTGTCGTCAGCGAGGATGCGTCCGAGGATCTCGAGCGCATGTGGACTGGCTGGCTTTGCGACGTGATCGTTCCCGCCCTTCTTCTCGAGAGCGAGGCTGTACGTCACAGGGAGAGAGCTAGGAGGCTCCACAAGGCTCGCCGCGTCGACCCGGTCAAATAATTCAGGCGGGACGATCCCCGCCCAATCCGCCGGGTGAGTCGCCATCTGACCCAACCCTACAATCATCCTCACTATTAGCTCACATCCTCGCATTCTCACAAGTCCTCCCAGGCAAAGCTCACCTTCTGCAAGAATCCCAGGCAACCCAAACTCGAGGCCGTACCCAGCGTGTATAAACGGATGAATCAGGATCGCGAGGAGGCGATTCAGCATGCGAGGCGGCGGGGCCCCGCCCCGGCTCCCCAGCAGCTCCTGAGGGGTCGCGCCGACGTTCGCCTCACGCGAGAACACGTACGCCTCCAAGACCCCCTTTGCGCCTCTCTCCAGAATCTCCCTCGCGTAGAACTCGCGATAGGAGTGGTAGTACCTGTCACGCGAACGTTGATCTAGTGGTGAGCAACTTGAACGCAGTGCGGGCCCCAAGGCCGAAAGCCAAAGGGCGAGGGCGAAATAACTGAAATAACTGAAATAACTCAGGAACATGCTCACTTGAGCTCGCCCAGGTGGCCAAAATAGTTCTCAGGCGTGATCGGCTCGACACCCGTCACCACCGGCTTGAGCAGCGGCGTGTGCCGCGCGTAGACCGCGTCGACGACCGATGGGCTCGCTCCCAGCGAGTACGCGGCGAGGAGGTGGTGGGAGGTGTGGCTGTGCAGCGGCAGGGGGTGGGTGGTATTGACTCGGAGTTAATTTGGAATCTGGTAGGCGCGGTGGGAGACAGACACACTTGTGGAACCCCATCTCGTTGAGGTACGCATGCCAGCGGATGTGGTTGTCCTTGAGCGCACGGGTGACCGCTTGGGCTGACGCGTCTGACGCGCCGGGCAGGGTTGGAGGGCAGAGGGGTGAGGGCGGCGCAGAGGCAGGAAGAGGGAAGAGCGCGTCTAGAGGTGCAGAGGCAGAGGTGTCAGTGGACATTGTGGTGGAAATCGTGCGCACTGGTCACTGGGGCGTTCGGCTTTGTCTGAAGGACGATGGCCGCTGGTCCCATATTCAGTGGTCTTTATAGTTCTATATCGGCACCCACTCTGCCCTCATCAACTTAAATCCTTGGTGCAAGGACCATGTCATGTCCGAGTACTAAGTGGTCTTGATGATACTTATGGGCGTAGCGCTGTTCATAACGTGAGCTCCCTTCCCTCCCATCGCGCGCGTGCCGCGCTCGTAACGAACGCTGCTGTATTATATATACGCGCGCACGCTGATGTCGGCTTCTAATGTGGGACGTCAGTCAGCCGACTCGAGATCACGTCGAGCGAGCAGAACGATCCCGGCTCGGCGGGGCATATGGCCACGTCCCCTTGCAGCGAGGTGCGGCAAGGTAGCGGCTGCGCCTGAAAGGACTCAACGTACGCATGGGAGCATGGCATACTTACATCCACATACTAGCATACGCTCGGCCTAGGCTCAGTAGTTAACGATCTCCGCCATTAAACTCAGGCGGGAATGTGAGTCCGCCCTGGTCTTCAATGGCTCGCCTGTAGGGACAGGTAATGACCAACGTCACTTGAATATCGCAGAGGGTGAGTGATCGTGAGTGCGACACTGGCAAGTGACTAAAGGCAATATCAAGGTATGAGCGGCACTAAGCAGTGACCCACCATCTCTCCGAGTATATCCTCAGCTGGGACCCACATGGGCGTCGCGCGGACGTAACTACATCAGGATACATCAGAATACACTTCGGATACATGATACACGGAAGCTACTACATAGACGGAAGACAGGATGCGACAGATGAGCACTACTATGCTACTCTCCTAGTGATTACATCAAACATCAAGAAATACAGTATCTCGTACAAGTGACAGCGTGACGATGGGCGTGGCATAGCATTGAAGGCATGGATGACGATGTCCGACGATAGCAACAGACGATAGAGAGGAAACGCGAGTGACGATAAGAGCTTGGAGAGACATACGAGAGGTTTTATGGCAGGATGGATGCTCAAATCAAATACTGATCTCTGAGCCAACATTACTTTTGACGGTCTCGAGGTGGAGAGGATTGGCCTAAGAGGGGAAGGTACCTTGGAGTACCTCGATACCACTCAATTTCGAATGCAGGTTGAAGCTTCTTTGGCATGCGGGGGTGTGCGAGATGATTCGGAAGAGCCCCCACAATCACCAGTTGCAGGGTATAGGCCTCGCCGCTGGAGACTCGGGCGCCGGTCCGCTTCCACCAGCTGCAAAGAAATACTTGTATTGAGCGACGCCGGCGATGTGCAGCGCTTGCTCTCTCTCGGTTCGTGGATATACAATATTGCCAAGCAGCCGAATTAAATCACAAAACGTGAATATTCCTGCATGCAAATCATCGACAGGTCGGAGTCAGTATGTGCCGCAATTCAAAGATGATAGTATGCACCAACTCGGCGCTGTATAGTAGGGATTGACTGTAGCCCCGTCCGGACAAGTGCAGAATTACGGATTCATAACATACAGAGCCCAATCTGTCGTTCGACGCACGGACATAGGGGACGCAGAAGGACGAAATTGTTCTTGGGACGGCATCGCACTCACGCAAGCAAGAATCAGGTCGATGTCAAAGAGGTAGAGACGACGCGGAATCGCCTCAACTAGGGCATTCTCCCAGACGAGTGAACGCGAGCAAAAGCTTCCATCGCCCAAGACGGAACTCCTTCCGTCCATAGCCGCTCTCGTGCGCCCAAAATTCCACGAAGCTATCTTGCGCCACCCCGGTATCGACCGTTTGCTCTTGTCGAGAGCCAAGACCTACTCGTGCATAAGGAACAGCATGGTAACCATGAGTAAGCACTCCATCGCAGGATATGGGTTTCCAACGACGCACCTGCGCATTGACTGCGTCCACAGAGCAATTGTGAAGAGTTGCCGTACACCACAATTGGCCGAGATCACGATGTCGAGAACGACTCGACATCGACGGCGGGGAGGGAGCATCCGTCCTCGGTACTTGTGACTCTTCTTCCGTGCCACTAGGGCTAGATAGCAATAGCGTATGCCGCACCCCGGTGTCAAACACCAATAACGGCTCAACAAGATCCAGAGGTACAGCGACGCCTTTATTTTGCAATCGTGAGACGATCCACTTCGGGGAGTGACTCGATCAGAAGGGCGGAATATCGAGGTGTCGTGTCAGATCGAAGCGTAGGACTCGGATGTAGATGAGACGTCCGAGGGCGACGTCATGCAGAGGATGTGTTGACGGCGGTACGCGACGCAAATCCTCTTCCACTTGGACCGAAGAGAAGGCTCCGCCCCGCGCAGTTGACGTTGCAAGCAGGTCGTCAAGGCGAATCCGGGGGGTATTAGAACGAAGCGCACTGGTCGGTTGAATTGCCAGTATCGAACCAACCATGGTCCGCAGGCTGAGAGAAAAGTGCAGTCTCCTCGAAGCGGGCACTACAAGTTCGAGGGTAGGAGTATCAGTCACAAAATTCAAAATCATTTCAAGCGTTAGCAGCTTTACCTTGGCAGGGACAGCCCGGACGTGTCGCGAGGAGACACGACACGTAGATATAGCTGGTTCCCCGCGAGATGGGAAAGACCGAGCGATATCCTCTCGTCGTCTCGACAACGTCGCCCCGAGGGCCCCAGACGAACATGGTACCGTTGGGGGATACGCCGAATGATCTCCTCCCGTAGCCGGATGGACGCTCCTCGACCTTCCCCATGTATCGTAGGGATATGCACGCCGGATATGCCCATCAAGCAGTACGCTTCGTCTTCTTCACGGATAGTCTCCCAGCCTTCAGCCCAGGATATGCGCTTCGCAACGCTGACTGTCTCGAGGGAAGTCTTGCGAAGGAGAACCTCGGTGTCGAGCCCGGTGATTTCGTGGAGGTTAAGCGCAATGGATAGCTTGGAAGCGATTGGGGTCCATGTGTGTATGTAAGGAAGACGACGTCCCCAATGCAGGGAGCGATGAGTTCCTGGAGGGTCCACCTGTGCTTGAACCACCCGCTGCGACGGAACGAGGAGTCCGGGTACGCCGGCGTCTCGCAGTCACAGACGTCATCGAGGAATGCAAGGGAATGCGTAGCGAACTGCCGCATTCGCGTACCATAGGAACCTGGAGTTGATTGCCTCGGAGAGCTCCGCGCTGCTCATCTGGTTGAAGCACGTGCCGACCGACACGAGCTTGAAGCCGCGCGGAGACGCAGGAAACCCTGATCTTCGCCGACACGAGATGCCGTGGATTGTGGCCGGTGCGCGCGTAATCGTCAGTACACGCAGCTCATGCTTCATAAGAAAAGAAAGCACAGCTCACCAGATCCGGCAAGCCACAATCTACTGACGCAGCAGCTTCGTTTGTCCGCCAGACTTGATTGAGTCCTCGTGCCTTACACGTAGGACAGAGAGGCTCCAGTAGCCGCCAGAGAAGCAGGGAGGCAATGCCGACACTGGCACCTGTCATTGTCAGATGGTATGAGCTCACACTCCATCGGACGCTGCGTTTGTGCGAGCCTAGTACAGCTGCGTCGGTTCCCCGAGGGTAGGTCGGGGCCAGCATCTGTCGGCAAAGTGTGTCGCAGTACAACTCGAGGTACTGCCGCCAAACGTAAGCAAGTATTCTTGCTCCGCATTCGCATCACAGCCCGCGTCTCAGCGTCAGACGACCTGCCAGTGCATTGCACGAGATCTACGAGAGCAGGAACAACGAATCGTCCACATACATGCACATCTGGTGATCCTTCAATATCGTAAGTCGTGGCAAGACACAACCAGTTGAACCATCGCGCTTTGGGTCAGGCCAATTAGTAGGGAAATAAGCGGCGAACGGCTTACGTTTCCAATGGCTTATTGGCTCCCTAGAAGCCTCACAGTTCACGCTAATCGCCTTCCTCCTCTCACCCCTCAGAATCTTCGACAAAGGCACACAACGCCGCGGGACACATATGTACACGCATAGTACACCTGCTTTTGTAATTTTGGCACCGTAACACACACAACAACAACACAACAAAACACAAACCAAGATCAACTACGGACTAAGAAAAAAAACACACACAGAGACCTCGAAGCCCCTGGTCGCTCGCCACCACCGCTAGCGCTGCAACGACTCTCGTGACGCGAGTGACGCAACGCGCGATGAGAAGGAGCGACTCCGGGGGGAGGGGGCGGACTACGGGTACGGGACGGGAACTGCGATTAGCGTACACCTCTATGTACCAAGACTATTTACCGAAATTATATACGCTGAAGAGGGGGATGGGCAGGCAGCGCGCAAAGGAGAGAGGAGAGACGGGAGAGAGGTATGCAGATGCGGATTCGGGTGCGGGTGCGAAGAGGGCGAGGGCAAAGGCGAGGACGCGAAACGAAGCGAGCACAGTTTCTCGGGACGACAACGGCGACAAGTACCCAAGAAAGCAGACACATAGATAGCTCGAAGCAAGCGCGGGAACGACGAGAGACGCGAGGCAAGGAGCGACGCGCGTTACCGACTCGGCGTGCGCATGTCGATCTCCGCCATGCTGCCCTTCGTATGGCTGTGCTCGTCGATGTCCGACGGCGCAGGCGAGCGGCGAGGCTGGAGGGGCACGTCCGTCGACGG
Organism: Cubamyces lactineus; assembly: GCA_022376465.1. NCBI lineage: Eukaryota > Fungi > Basidiomycota > Agaricomycetes > Polyporales > Polyporaceae > Cubamyces > Cubamyces lactineus. Next base: position 583,151 of record JACDTU010000006.1, on the reverse strand, counting down.
ATTGATCGGCGCTCCCCTGCGGCCAGCGAGGACCTTCCTGTAAATCACAAGAGCAGTCAGCACCGAAAGCCACGCAACGACTGAGATGAGGAACATGGAGCAGGGGGGGGGGGGGGGGGGGTTGGAAGGAAAGGCACTGACATCCATGTGGGGACGATGCTACCCGGGGGGATGACCCACGTCTCCGCGACGTCATAGTTGGGCGGCGCGAGGCGCCCGCCGGTGACCTTCATGAGCGCCCAGGCGGTCCCGTTGATGAGCACGTACGAGACGATGCCCGCGATGACGCCGTACGCGATGTTGTACGAGAGCGGGATGATGATGATCGTCAAGAACGCGGGGACGGCGTCTCCGATGTAGTCCCAGTTGATCTCGCGGACGCTGTAACAGACTATTGTCAGCACACGTTCCGCGCGACGAGCAGCAGCGGGCAAGACATGCGCATAGATTGATATACTCACTTCCTGATCATGAGCGAGCCAACAATGACGAGCGCACCACCCGTCGCCCACGGCGGGATCGACGCAAAGATCGGCGCAAAGAACACCGAAATAAAGAACGCGAGACCCGTGACCATCGCAGTGATGCCCGTCTTGCCGCCCTCAGAGATACCGGTCGCGGACTCGATGAACGCCGTGACGGGCGACGTGCCCATGAGCGCGCCCATCGAGATCGAGAACGCGTCTACGCAGTACGCGATCGTCGAGTTCTCAAAGTCCAGCGTGACGGGATCCCGGAGGCCCGCGAACTTCGCCATCGAGTACAGCGTGCCGGTCGTGTCGAGGATGTCGACGTAGAGGAACGTGATGAGGGCGTACCACACCTTGCCATTGCCGTAGTTGTACTGCAGGACGAAAAGTGAGTGAATGGATCGATATGCGGAGTGGTGGTCATTGACTCACGTCGAGCGCGTTTCCTACGTGCTTGAGCGGCCAGAAAGTAACGACTTGCTTGAAGAAGTCGAACATAGCGTCGCCCGCGGCCGTGTGCGGGAAGTAGGTGACAGCAGTGGGACGCGGCCACGAGATGATTGAGGTGATGAAAATACCAATAAGGATAGCAGCCTTGACGCGGTAGAGCATCAAGAACACGGTGAGGACACTGCGAGGTTCACTACCATGAGCGTTCCCGTCAAACAAGACTATCACGTGACACGTACCCGCCGACGAAGATACCAAGCCACATTGTGGGGTTGCGCATCACCTTCGTACCACAGTAGTACGGCAGGCTAGCGTCAATGTAGTCTAGGCGCCACAATGTGGGTGAGCACAGTACAGCAGCAAGACAAATCCGGCGTACCGTCAGGCATACAGCCACCCAGGCCGACAAAGTTCGTGGTATCTCCACCAATGACGCCCAGGCCACCGGACGCTAGAGAGGAGTCAGCAACCCAGAAATACACGAAACAACGCACGGGAGGACGTACAGAGACCCACGAAGGCGATGAAGAGACCGATACCCGCCCCGACGGCCATGACGAGCGACTGGGGCATGATGCGGGCGAGCCATTGCCGGAGGCCGAGAAGGGAGAGGATCAGGAAGATCCAGCCCTCCATGAAGACGGCAGCGAGGGCTTCCCTATACGAGATGAAGCCGGTGCCATGGAATCCAACAACAGAGTACGTGAACTGTCAGACGCGCGTGGCGCATGTGTGTGTGAGCGACGGTGATGCGTTAGGGAAAGACCAGGCACGGCGAGCTCACATAAGCGTTCAGGCCCAGACCTGGGGCCATCCCGACTGGCAGATTTGCGAGGAGGCCCATAAGGAACGACGATAGCGCGGCGATGGCGGCGGTCGTGGTGATCAGGTCGCGCTGGACCTCGGCGACACACGCGGTGTAGTCGGGGTCGTTGACGCACCCGTCGTTAGTCGGGCACACGCACGTCCCTCCAGAGTCCTGCAGGATGGACGCGTTGACGGAGATCTAAAATCCATAGGGTGAGTGGTGCATTCGAGCAGTGTAATGATTGTTAGAACTTACAATGTACGCCATCGCAGCCTGTTGTGGGAGGGAAATAGTCAGCATTGTTTCTAGTCATTACAGCACCGATGGGCCGCTTTGTGGGGGAGAGGCTGGACATGCACAATCTGCGCCGGACACCCGCACGCGCCGATATACAAGACCACGTCTGGACGCCTGCTAGATTTGCAGTCGGGGCCGGACGTAATTTTCATGGGTAAGGGAAATTGTCTGCGATGACATTACCCCCTACCCTATGACCGCGGAACGGACCACGTATTTGCCAATGACCTCGCCCAAATCTCGACCATCAGCGCGGTACGCCGTCGAGTGCATCTGAGAAGGGCGCGGTTCGGCAAGGTACTAGTGCCGTCTCAGCATTTTAAGCCGTTCATCCCCGCGAACGAACGACTCGCGAGACGCGATTCTGGCAACCACTCTGTCCGCTCTACCCGGTACCGAAGGCAGTGAGGGTATAAGGGTGTATGGGAGGGACGTTTGCGGGTTCTGGGAGAGGGCACACACTGCCTGTAAAATATGCATATAAACTCACCCATGTTGTGAGGCCTGCGCGGATCTCCGTCTGCGGAATGTGTGAGTTCAAGACCTGTGGATAAAGCGCAGTTTGAGACGCACCAAGAACCGCGACCCTTCGCGCTCCTTGGGGTGACCGGAGCCTTCCAGGCGGAAGTGCCTGCCCACGAAGGAGTCGGCGACCTGTCAATGCGCAATTGAGCGAAGATGATTGAGTTCTCGAGAAGGACTACGGACCACTGCGTTGACTCTGTCCACGAAGCCGACCATGGGGATGGCGTTGGCGGAGGGGTGGGGAGGAGATGGAAGGTGGCAGAGAGAGGCTGAGGATGCGGGAGAGGGCGGCTTGGAGAGGACGCAGACATTTTATTATCGGGGCGAGTCGATAACCCGTACCATTTGCCGAGATCCACTCTGTGCGGAGTTTTCCTTTCCCTCTCGGAAAGATAGCACAGGCGCCCGTCCATCACCGCCACCGTCTTCCGTCTTCCACCCGGCCTTGCGCTTTCCCTTCTTGCCGACCCCGCATCGCCAACGTCCATACCAGCCCTCGCCTCGTCATCTCCCCGAGAGCTCCTGTTGCACTTCTGCTCACTCCTCTTCAGTCAGCATGCCCAGAGTGAGAGTGTGAAAACTGGCACACGAGCGAGAAAACGCTAGGACCGATCGGAAGAGCGCGATCGGGGATCGAGATGGTCGCACGCACGGATTTGGAGGGCGCTTCGCAATGGCTGGTTTGTTCCTGGGCCAATCGCACAGCGAAAGCTTATTGCTGCTCGTCGTCCACGATAAGTCCTTCCCCACGCGCTCCCCCAGCTAGCCTCCGATAGCACTGGCGGGTGCTCGCCATGTCCGCTCCCAGTCACGGTAATGAACTCACCCTTTGCTGCGTCGCTTTCACGAGCACGGTGATGGCATCTATCCACCGCCCACCTTTTACTCATGCGCCCTCAATGGAAGTCGTCGTAACCGTCCACGACCATATGCACGCCAGCACCACATGCAGTAATCGAACCTCTCTAGGACCCAGACTCCCCCCACGACCAGCGCCCAGCCGATGCATGTTCTGCTCGTTCGACTTCGCACACTCGTGCCTCTGATGCGGCTAGTCGCACGATCGCTGCCAGCGGCGCTAGCATCCATTGACGAGCTGCTAGAACTCCCACCTCTGCATAAGATCATGATATACCCCCGCTACGCGCACACAGGTTTGCATGCGGCCCCCACCGCCCAAAATTCATCCAAGAAGCGCGTCCACAAGGCATCCCCCAATACGTCCTGCCTTCTAGCGCTGATCCTCCATGCCGGCGGTCGTGTTTGACCCAAAATTTCTGATTAGTCCGGTGGGCCCGCTGACGCACGCTCGAAACCACACAACAACAAACCCTACTCCATCCTTCTCCGCCCTAAAGCACCCCGAATGCGCATGGCGCTGCCACCGAGCGCCAAGGAAACCCGCATTGTGGCGCGCATCGACAACCAGCTGCAGGTCATCGCTGACAACGTACGGCGTCGCGCGCCTCCTATCCCCATCCAACAAGATTCAGCCAGATCGCATCGGTACCATGTCGTCTGTGCGGACGAGTGGCGTTGGCGAGGTAACCGTACGCCCAGGTGCGCCCCCACCCCAGGATCTGATCGATTCATCCATGATTCGAGATGCTGACTAGTGATAGGCAGGCACGCAGATGCATCGCAGGCCGCGTCTGTCACCGCACAGGGGTTCATCTCCGGCGAACACCCAAATCGGCGGGAACGGCCCAAGGGACACCACGGCCACCTACCCATACAGGTGCGGTTCCGCGTAGCAGATCTGGGTCGTCAGGACAGACGCACCCTGCGAGGTCGCGGACTCGGGGATCGTCGATGGCTGGAACGTCGTCGTCAGTCTCTATCCTATCCAACTTAACTCTCGTCCGACGACCTACCTACCGTCTTCTCCTTTCCAGAACGACGTTTGTCCGCACTCGGAAAGGCACGGCACGGCAGGCGCTCGTGCGTACGGGCTGTGCGGGTACGTACACGCTGATCTGTGGCTGACCTTGGCAATGGCGCCGCTCCGAGTCGACCGTCACTGGCCAGGCCCTCAGGCTTCACTGGAAGTTCGACAGAACACATGCTACGGCCACAGGGCAGGCGCCGTCGCTATCTCACGCGAAGGTCATGGTCGTCGAGTTCGCACTGGCAACCGTATCGACCCTGATCACGTACGACCCCGTATCCTCTCTTTTGTACACTCTCCGTTGACCGAGCTTGCCTCCGGAAATCGCAAGTGTATAGAATGCTGCATAAATCATCCGGCTGATCGAGCTGATATCTAGGACATTGTCGTCGCAGTGAAGGGTGCAAGGTCGTGACGCACCTGACAGTAAGGGCTCGCACTACTAGCGTCTCAACTCCTGATGGTCTCGAGACATCACGTCGAGAAGCGGTTGAGGCGAACGGTTATGAACTCCGATGACAAAACAGGCGTGAGTACTGAACATGGGGATCTGCACAGACGGCGGAGCAGCACGTTCAAGGTGATTTTATACCAAGTACTTCAGGCGACAAGCCCTGTATGTTGGCCGAGTGCGTGCCGGTTTGGCTAGACCTTCAACTCCAGCTGAAGCTCCAGCTCGCATTCGCTTGGGGGTTCCACAGGTGACGGATAGCAATCGCGCCGGCCTAGCAGTCAAGTGTTCGGGGGTTGTCCGACAAGCTCTCGTCCTTGGTCAAGAACAGACGGAGAGTCAATGCACACGCCGGCCGCGCTACTACCGCCCTGCTACAGTCGAAGGAGGACGCGGGTTTCGTCATGGAGGGTTGTCGACGGGCATCCTAGGGCTCAATGTCGACGCGTCAAGTATGCGACATGTCAACCCGCAGCTGCTGATTTCGGTACGCACGTTGGCTATAGTTTTGCAGCAGAGAAGAGAGCGGCTTGGTGCTAGTGCCAGCCTCAGGTATCTAGTTGATCCGTAGCACGTTGAGCCGAAAACCATAATATCCAGTTGTAGTTCCCCGTACGCACCTTAAGACCCCAAGTAGATATCGCCGCCATACGCGTGCTCGAGTGCAGGTTTATGCGAACTGCGTCTGGGTACTGACATGGACAGGTGGAGCGCGCAGCACAAGACGTTTTCGTCATAGTAGTACCGGTTCGAGAGAAGGCTCGCGATAGTGGCGGACACAGCGAACGAAGTGCAAGGAGCCCTTGAAGAACGCATCAGAGCTATCTCCATATCCTCGGAGCACGCCTTGAGAATAGGTCATGTCGCGAGGGTTTGACGTGTGTGATGCCATATCGACCCTGACGGTCGGTCTTGCGACGTGAGGTCGTCGGCAGAGCCCGTAGAGCGGCAATGATTCGGAGGAGCGAACTACGTTTATTGTGGCTTCGCGAATTGCTCACCTAACATCTGCATCTGACAGAGCTAGCAAAACAAATGAGGAAGACCACTCGGAGGACAGCAGATTCGTCGTCCAGAGGAAGAGAGAGACTCAGGCCTCAGGTGTCAGCATATATAACAGAAGGCTCCTGTTGAGAGCTCCAGCAGATCGATAGCAGAGTTCACTAGTGAAGAGATGGGTTGTTCATGGGCGCGACGACTAGAAGTGTGCTCTAGCAGTCTTGAGGGGTATCGTTGAGAGGCTGAGGACGTTTCCGACGGGGTTAATTGGGTCCATCCAGAGTTCTCTAGAGAAGTTAAAGACAGAGCAGTGATAGCGGATGGCCCTCAGCAGATTGAATGTTGTTATGGACAGAAATCGCAACAGGCTCAGACGAGACTTGAAGTTGAAGAAAGCGGTCTGGTCAGACTGGACGACCAGTACCACCGAGCGCTTGATCCCGATGGCGATATTAAGCGCCGGGTTCCCCTCTCTCTCGAGCTTCCTCTCCATCGATCGCGCGCGCAAGGATGACGTCCAGGTTGGTTTCTGCAAATGCCAGGAACTCACTCATACTATGCGACTCTTGTACTGCCAACTGCGCACCTCTCTCAGCCAACAATCCCTGATTGTGTCTTCTCTGTCTTCGACACGAACCTGGTGTTGCGCACACTTTACGATCGTTCTCCCATATAGTAGGTCTGGCTTCAAGTTGCTTTATTTACGGACTTGCCACATGATTGAAAAGCCCCCTTCAAGCACGACTCTGATGTTACTAGCGATAGCGTCCAAGCAGCCTCAAGCTGCGTATAAGTTCCAACCTGCACTAATTAGGCGTCTGCCTCCTCGCCTCCCGCATTCTACGCTACGCTGAGCGCTCGACTCGGAGGCGATCGGGCATGCAGAGGCCCAGGCTCAAAGTATCAGCAAGCGATCGATTCTTTCCCCGCCTCGGAGATGGACGCTTTGTCGTTCTCTGTGCCGTATATACCGCTTGATGTCGGGGAAGGTCTTTCGCTAGAATGCGCTGTGCGCCAACGTCTCTTTTCCCGACCGACAACGGTCAAGTGACAAGTCGAGCCGATATCACCGACACCCACGGCCCTCATACCGCATCTGGTTGTCATTCTCTGCCATTCCCATGCTACTGGATTAGACTCCCGTGCCAAGTACTGGGTGCTGCTCGAATCAACCTGGACTTGCACAGCAGCACAACTCGCACTGTGGACCTGGTCGTCAGCCTGACCAGCACAAGACGGCAACGAGCTGTCGTGGTAAGCAAACCAGCCCTCTAACTCTTGGCCTTTCTTTCCAGGACGGCCTGAGCTCACCTTCAACTCGCAGCGCGTCGCTCCGTGCTGGCCAATCAACCGGTGTGTCGAGGTGCGTGCATGCCGGAGATCGACGTGACACGTCCGTTTGTTGCACAGCCGCAGCGCACCTTCGGCGAACGCCCGCCGTCGAGTCTCGGCAATCGCTTCCTATGCTTGAACGACGAATGCTTGGGCCTCATGATCAGGCCTGGAGGCTTGAGGCTTGAGGCTTGGAGGCTCCACCTGAGTGCCGTTTGGACTGCGCTCCGTCGCGCCCAGCAATATATAAGCTCACCACCGGACGCTACAATCGGACAAGCCCTCTCTCATCCACACCACCTCCCACCCATTCTCTTTCCACCAGTCCTCGACATGCTCGCCTTCACCGCGCTCGCCGCCGCCCTCTCTGCCGCCTCCGCGATGGCGACGCCCATGAAGCGGGCTGCCCCGGGCCCCTGGTGCGACGGCCTTGGCGGCGGCGCGTTCGACACCTCGTCGAGCTTCACGCTCGCCGCGTACAACACCGCCGGTGCCAATGCTAACAGCACTGGCGCGCCGCTCGTCCTCGGCACTGCCGGGTCCTTCCAGCAGACACAGATCTGGCACTTTATCGTATGTGCCCTCCTGCCTTGATGACGCCTCTGCTCAGGAAACGCTGACCGATCGGCTGTTTTGCGCGACACAGACGGAGGAGTCCTGGGGCTCGTACCCGATCACGTACCCGACCGTCTCGCTCGAGAACGGCACGCTCATCCTGCACAGCGACGGCGCGACGCCCACGCAGGCGACAACCGTCGATGCCGGCAACTCGCTCGAGTTCGTCGCCCGCACCACGGCCAACCCTTTGGCCGGCGCCCAGATCTACTGCGCTGTGGTAAGTCTTATTACTTTCCCTCCTCCGCACTCGTGATCAATGCCGACGATCATCCATTCAATAGCAGGGCGACTCAGGCCTGCCGCTCCTCGCGGTCAACAACGACGCGGACTCGTTCTCGCTCTGCCAGACGACGTTCGAGAACGTGGTGTACTACAAGGCCGCGCCCGACCGTGGGTATGACTTCGACTCGTGCTACCCCGTCAAGCTCCAGATCCTCTTCCAATAGAGGGCTAGAGCGGAGTTGCATATTGCTACCGAGTCTCTTTGCCATTGGGCCCCTAGTTGTTTGGACATTGATATCGTTACGCTCGTCACGAATATACCGCGGACAATATTGACTTGAACGGAATGTAGTAGAGTCATCTAATTGATCGAAGTGAAAGTGAGGTCCCACGATACCGTGAGCAATGCGTGAAGAAGACTTGTCTTCGAGGATCGGTAGACATACTGGCTGAAGGCACTTTTCGTTCCAAGGAATTGCCGGATACAACTCAGAATGGACTCTAAAAAGCAGGCGTTGTCTAGTTTGACTCGAGGACTCAACGATCGGATTGCGCGAGGTACCCATTCCGACTGGTGAGATTGATGACGAATTGTATTATGTATACAACCCGGCGTATACGTACAACAAAATGTATCAGCTTCTCCATCCGTCAATGTGTCATGAAGACGCCTCTTGCTGTTTGGCGGCCTCCGCGGCAGAATGCGCACCCTCAGCGGGAACAGCGGGCTCAGTCGACGCAGCTTCTCCAGTAGCAGCACCGTCTGCCGGCTTCGCATTCTTGCCCTTGCCCGGGGGAGGCGGGTGGTACACCTTGACCTGCACTCACAGTCAGCAACCCGTACACGATTCCCAACCAAATGAGACAAGACTCGCCTTCTTTTTCTTCTCCGGCTTTGCGTTCGGGTCGGGGTACGCCAGCTTCTCCACCTTCTGCCACTCCTCGTCCTTCTCGAACGCCTGGCGGATCGGCTCCAGCAGATGCACGATCGCGTCCGCAACCGCCGTCTTGAGATCCTTCGGGTGCAGCTTCCTCTCCTTGAAGTCCTCTTTCAGCTGCTCGATGGATGCGTAGTGCAGCGACCCGCCATACTCCTCCTTCCTGAAGATCGAGAACACCGTGCCCTCCGGTGCGCCCTCGAGCACGAACGGCCTCTGGTCGCCCGTCGCGCTCGTGCCCTCGTCCGCGTCAGCGCCCGTCTGGCCCTTCGCGCGTTCGATCCGGAGCTGGCTGATCGGGATGAGCACGGCCTCGACGAAGGAGAGCACGCCGTTCTCGTCGACGTTGCCCTCCTCGCAGAACGCCTTCTTGATCTTCCGCCGGACCACCTCGGGCGCGTCGAGGAAGTCAATCTTCGAGTCCGGGTCCGAGGACGACATCTTGCCGCCGCCGAGGCCGGGCACCATGGGGTTCATGAGATGCGCACGTTTCTTGTATCCGAGGCGGGGGAGGTAGAGCTCGGCGAAGGTGAAGATCTTGCGCTGCAGATATGTTCACGCATTGGGATATGATCGTTATAACAACGAGACAAGATCGAAACGAACCTGGTCAACACCACCAAACTGGAAATCGCAGTCAAGGTACTGCTCGTCCAGCGCCTGCAGTCCGGGGTAAAGCAGACCACTCAACAGCGGGCTCTCGACCTGCTTGACGACCTCGGCGCCAGCCTTCTTCGCATCGTGCTCAGTCACGATCGCGCATAGCCTGTAGTTGTCGAGGTTGTACTCCTTGGTCAACTGGTAGGAGGAACCCTCCACGAAACGGAGTTTTGACGTCGGGATGCCAAGGGAGGTGAAAACGGCGAGGAGGATCTTCTTGTAGTATTCCGTCCTGTGAGCGACCAGCTCGAGCGGTGCCTTCAGGTTATCGAGGAACGCGTGCACATCTACCGGGTAGATATGAGAGACCGCTCAGGATACGACCACATCTCTCGCAACGACATGAAGACTCGCATATAACACCTACCAGCGAGAAGGATAGTGACCTCTACACCGGCGCGCAAGAAGTCGGCGATTTTCGTGAGGGGTACGAAGTACCCAATGTGTGCTGCACGGGCGTCTGCTTGAGCAAGCGAGTCTCAAACAGAGAGGAAGAGTCGCGCACGTCGTCCTGTGGGCGCAGTGCCTGTAGTTCATCCGCATTAATGAGCACGCATGAACACAGGAAGAAAGTTGTGCGCGCGTACCCCAGTAGCATTTGGGTGTCCGCCCTTCCGCGAGAATAGCCTTGATCAGATCTCCGCCGAGCACTTCTTGCAATCTCCTCGTAATGAGTTCGTACTTCTCATCCGCTAGCGAGGCCATGTCTGGATCACCCGAGGGAGGAGCAGAAGAGAGGATGGAGGAAAGAGTCAAGTTACACAGCAAGTACTTAATCGCAGACCACTACTCAAAGATAGATCTCGATTTCTTTGACTCGATCTCAACCACGTGGTACGTGATCGATTGCCCTCATTGGCCACACGGACTCCGGAACTGAGAAAGTCGTCCGTACAGACGACTTTGCACCTTGTCCATTACCAGCTATGTCAGAAAGTATACGTATAGCTACATACATACTGGCGCTATCTATAGACGAGTACTAACATTCGCACGGCTCATATGAGTTCGATGGATAACTGGGTGAATCAGGACGGGGGTGCACGGTAGGAGTCGCGCTTGCGACTACCACTCGTCTCAATCCGGACGTACTCGCTCTCCTCACGGCGCTCGTCCTCTTCCTTGCGTACGCTCATGTACGCCTCTCCAAGGATCTGCAAGGCGACAGCACGCAGTTGTGTCTTGACGCGCGGAACATTCGGGTCTTCGAGCAGCCGGTCGCAGGTCTCGCGCAGGACTGACTCAATCTCCAGTTTCGCGCCCTGTTTCACAGGTGAATACGACGAGATGGTCATGAACATATATTAGTCGAGGGCTACTGACCTTGAATAGAGTCTGGACGCCCTTCTCAGCCGCTTGCTCCTCCAGCCGCTGCTTCTCTTCAGGGCTCAGATTGCCGGCCTTTTCTGCCGCCTGAATCTGCTCGAAAACGTTCTTCAGCTCCATTGCAGCACGAAGCGTCGAGACGCTATGCAAGTATCAGTACCACTTGTCGGCCCATATTGTGACCGGAACTCACGTCTCGCTGAATACGTGGTATTTCCCTTGCACGTTGTGGATCCAGCCACCCATGCCAAGGAACGTCTGATTCGACGCGAGGTAATGCTTCGCCTTTTGCGCGTACACAAAACCGATCGCATGCAACAAGTCCACACCATAGGACTCCTTCTTGAGCTCCCTGTTATCAGGTTAGAATGAGATCATGACAGTGTGGATGAAGCACCTACTCGGCCTCGAGCTTGCATATCGTGCGGAAGCTCTCTGACACCTGCGGGTCATTTGGACCGGCCGCAGACTCTGTGAATATCGACAGCTTGCGGTCCAAGTTCTCCACCAACTTGGCCACTCGCTCGGCTCTTGCTGCAGCTTTCTGTCCACAGCATCATGAACCAGTGTACGGCTGCACAGCTTAAGAGAACCTACCTCCGCCGCGACTTTCCTAGCTTTCTCCTCCCTCCGTGCCTTCTCCTCTGGCGACAGTATCTCCCGTCCCTTCGCATCCCGCTGCACGTTCTCACTCTCGTTCTCTTCCTCCTCCTGCAGCGCCGCCTTCATGTCTTTCGCGAGGCTGATGTGACCAATGATCGGCACGAACCGCTCGCCGCCAAAGATGCTGCCAAAGATCTCCTCGGGGTCGACGAACCCGCCTTCGGGCGCACTCTCCTTTGGCCCGAACTCGTTATACTTCCGCCGCAGCTCGGGGTCCGATAGCGTCTGGTAGGCGATCGCGATCTCCTTGAACCGCTCTTCCGCGTGGGGGTCGTCGCGATTCTTGTCCGGGTGGTGCTTGATTGCCAGTCGCCCTTTCTCATCGTTCAGTCTGCGTGTAAGAGGGTAGGAAGTGGTAGAAACGCACTGTAGGCCTTCTTGATATCATCCGTCGTGGCGTCGACAGGCACGCCGAGTAGATCGTAGTAGCCCGTTTCGAGCGGCTTCTCCTGCGTACCAATCTTGCGGCCCTTCCGGGGACCTTGCGAGGACGACGAGCCGCTACCTCCGCCGAGGCCTACTGAGCTCTTCGCATTGCTAGCATAATGGCTTGGTATTTGTGTCGGGTAGAATGCGTGTGAGATGATGGTCTTGCAGTTGTAACAAGAGATGTTCAATAGCGTTCCTGGACGTGGTTGGGGTGATGGTACAGGAAACTCGAGAGCGACGGAACATTGCGAGCAAGTGGTTGGGATATGGGGCACGAGCGGTCTTGACTGAATCGGTGAGCTCATCGTGAAAGTCGGGTCGTTACAGAGAATAACAGTTCATTAGAGGCCTGGTGAGGCTTCGTCGTGACTCAGGTGAGTGCAGTGTGGTACAGGCAGAGAACGAGGCAAGAACAGGGTCATTTCGCCGTGAAGAGGCTTGAAGCAATGCCGCGCTTGTGCCACAGCAGGCCGAATGCGGCAGTAGATTTAAACGCCCACGCGATTCTACTCGACTCTCTCAGCTTGCGTAGCCTGAGCATCACACTTTTGTCGCCGATTTGAGGCTGGATTGTAACCGGTTGTAATGTGGTTCCAAGGAGTTACAATCGATGCAATGATTTTATGTTCCTGATTCAATAGTAATGTGACTAAACGGGCGTTGAGCTCCTTGCGAGCGTCTTGCAAGGGCCTTTGAAGGTATGTAAACCTGATCTAGGACCTGACGAAGAAAATAATTAGACTCATAGGATCGAGTACAATCCTTCTACACATTTAGAGACGACTACAACTCTCGGGCAAACGCTGGACATTTGGAACAGATCAAGAAAATATCGCAGTTAAACTGAGCAATATATTTCTGATGACGGAAATACATAAGACATGGGTACTACAGCATGGCATATATATGTATGTACAAGAGGGACATGGGCGTAAGGCCCAAATGTCAATGGTATAATGGCCGGGTATCGGTCGTGTGATGTGGCGCACTAGCTGAACGCGAGGGTAGACAGGTAGTCAGCATGTAGCATCGAGACACCAGGATCGAAGGTGACACATCCCGAGGCCAGTGCACCAGCTAGAGAGTTTGCCTAGGCCCCGGGACTCCGCAGATCAGCCCAAGACCAAGAGATGACCGTAGACGTAGCACCCAGACAGTAGTGAGACTGGCAGATATCCGCAGACAAGACCAAAAGACCCAGCAAAGACGTCGCAGCAAGAAAGGGACCGGAGCCAGAAGTGCCGGAGAATAACTATCTTGATACGGGCCCACGGCTGAGACGATACTAGGTTAGTACACCTCGAAGAGGCGGCACCTAGTAAGTAATGTGGTATGAGTGAAGGGGACTTGGTGATGAGTCCACGTCGCGACATCGCCCACAAATTGTACATTGAAACCCCGACGTGGGCCTGTATAGTACTGTATAGTACCTGTCTAATGAGACAGGCTATCGGCGCAATTAAGTGCGCGTCTTTGTATTGGATTGCAAGTCGTCGTAATGATTGTGAGGGCTTGGAAGCCCTTTGAAAGCTGTTGCGAGGTGTTTATAATCCGGTTGCAAGCAGGTTTCAAGACGCGTCATAGTTAAGTCGGTTTCATCGGTTTGTATTGAGGCAAAATATGATAATCAATTAGAACGCTATAGTAACAGATTACAAGGACACAAATTCTTGCGCGGGCCACAATTTGGACGCCTTTTTCGTGATGAGTGCGCGGCACTGCGCTCACCCAAGCTGTTCCAAGTTCTCACTGTATTGGTATGAGGTTGCACACGCAGGTCCAAGCATCCCTCAGGTCAAGGGTCAAGGTACATAGCTATGACCTCCGGGACTTGATTCAGCGCAGCTCAGAGCTGCGGCAAAGTTTGGGCCAATGTACGCGTCAGCTACGCACCACGGAGCTTCATGGCGTGCAATGAGTCAAGATATCGCCGCAGTACGTTGTGGCTCAGGTCCTCAGGACTATACCATGATGCGCGCAGCATAGCGCCTGCGGTAGCAAATTCTAGTGGATATCATGACCACGTCTGGACGCTCCTCTACCCTCTCTCAGCTAGATGTTGTATGTCATGCATTGATCGCTTGTCGTAAGTCCGTTTATTCGGTCGACTAGTTGAACTATCCATGCCCATCGTGACCGCTGAGCCTATCAGTCCCCCCGGGTTCACTTGTCTACATGTCATAGTCGTGCATCTGCACCCGGTCACTCTGTGAGTTTCCGTTCGAACTCTATTCTTTGCCGAGGGTATCTATGAAGGGGTACTAACATATAAACCACCAGGCGTTAGGTCAAACCAGCCCCACCAGCTCCGGCGTCACCACGAGCATCTGGTGATTGGTCTTGAACCCCACTATGCCAAAGCAACTCAGCTGCTGCTCGAAGTGCGGGAATATACCCCAAGGAGGCCTGCAAGCATGCTCCAGATGCCACGGCGCGACAGGGGTGTACTGCGTACGTCTTCATCGCCGCTGCCGTGTCGCATCGCTGTTCGTCGTGTAGTAGAAGATGCGCTGACCTGTTCAATATTGCGGCCTGTCGCAGTCCAAAGAGTGTCAAGCCTCGCACTGGAAGATGCACAAGCCGATGTGCCGCCCGCTCGCCGAGGACGAGGCTTGGGGCGTGAAGATCCTCGACAACCGCCACGCTCCGTGGCCCAACCAATTCCAGAACGTGCTCTTGAAGACGACCCATCCCGTTTTCACACAGGGCGAGCTCTGCCCCGTCACCGAAGTGTGCGGATTCCCTCTGGTGATCTGGAGCGAGAGCATCCATGGCGGGAAGCGCGCGCTCGAGAATAACCAGCCGGCGGTGTACTTACGTATCGAGGCGCAGGACGCGTTTGCCCCTCCCCAGTATGTATATCTGTCTGGCATGTCCGAGTCGTGAAGTCAAGCGCTTGACTGACGAGCGAGCATAGCTGGCAGATCAACGATCCGGGGACTGTGCGTACCATTGACTGCCTAAGCATTCCGCATAAAGTTGCAACTGATAGTAATATACTGACCCTGCAGTGCATCGTGGTACGACAGGGCCGACAACCGCTCACGCTCGAGGCCATCGAGATCATCTATAACTTCCACGACCACCTCCTCGACACGATCGACGACGACCGCTTCGAGACCGGCATGAACTGGAAGCGGCCTCTCTCGCCGGAGTGGCTCCGTTCGTTTGCGGACGAATATCGGGAGGATCAGATCGAGCGCGGCAGGAAGGGGTCCGGCTTCTTCCCTTAGGCGACTTCGCCGTGGGGAGTAGCCATGGGGTTTTCTGTACGAATACGTTTGCAGTATCGCCGGTTCAGGGCATGAGGAATCTCTTCCGACTTCAAAGCAATGATGATATGTACAGTCACATCACGTCAGGTCATGCATAAGGCCAAGTATAATCAATGTACAAGATCCACAAGAGAGAGAAGAATCCGTCCACTATCCCTGAACAGTCCGACGTAAAGTCGAGTCGTCGCTGTATTCGTCACTAGCCTAGCACGGGGGTCATTGAGACCCATCCGTACGCTCAGGACATACAGCGAAATCGACACGTAATATGCTCTTTGCACAGACCTCTGGAAGTGCGCGCCGCATCGCGAGAGTGCACTCCTCCTGAGCAGACGTATCCAGCGCAGACGAAGTCTGCAACTCTAGCACGACCGACGTCAACGATTGTATAGCGGCGAGCCTAGGATCGCAGTGCTTCCAGACGTCTTCATCGTGGAACATCACATTCCAATCCTGATCGTCCGGCTTGCTCTGACGGTAGATCGGGATCTTCACGGTGATGTGCCGAAGGGCAGGCGGCGGACCGCGCGATAGGATCATCAAGGTGGACAGTACGCTGTGCGCGGTGTGTTCAAGGTCGTTACGCAGAGCGTGCATGCACAGCGACTCGAGCTGGGAGCACCTCGCCATAGCGTCGCCGAACGCGATCCAAAGGTTGAGGTCTAACGTAATCGTGCTCAGGAAATGTACGAACGAACAGCGGCATTGACACTCACTCGCATTTACAGTCGATTCACCGGACATCCAGAACTTGGCTGTCGGCTCGAGCTCCAAATGCTTCACGTTATTCGCGTGGCTCACTAGAAACGATTCAAACGCCCCGAGCTCGCCCCACGAGTTCCAGGTGTAATGGATTGAGTCAAGGGAGTCCCCACGAGGCGGTCCTAGGAACTGGCAGAAGTACCGAGTCATTGGCGCCCCCAGCGAATCGAAATGGACGTGTCGGGTCGTGGTGGAGAGGTCGGAGACGGATGGATCGGGACGGATGTACACCTTGCGCCAGGTACCCCCTAATGACAGGCTGTCAACCTTGGAAAAGATGCGCACTATGCTGAGTGCGCTCGACAGGTTCATGTCGTATAGCTGGGAGCCCATCATGCGCAGGGATTGGATAATCGGTCTGGCCGCCGGGTCAATGTCGAGGCATTCCGACGTGCTACGAGCGATGGAGATCCCGTCGAGGGTGAGCGAACGCAGTCGGGGGAGCATGGATATCACCGTCCTGAGATGGGACCATGAGATCCGATCCGGCGCATTGCTATCCTCTGCGCGCGCTTCGGGCTTGCAGCTGAGAGTGAGGTCGCGGACCAATGGGCAGACGTCTCGACAGCGAGCCAGAAAAAGCGTGAAAGCGTCCAACCGCCCACTTGCCGTCGTAACAACTTTGAGAGACTCGAAGATCACGGCACGGGCCACGGGAAGCCACGAGCGGCAGACGAGCGAGCAGGACAGAAGAGTCGGTCTATCATCGGGCAGCACAAGCTGCTCGATGATGAGGTAACTTATCTCCGCGGGAAAGTAGGGGGATGACTCGGATGCCATAAGGAATGTCTAAGGGCAGGATCGTACCAAAAACCATTAGCTCGTTGTATGCGCGAGGTAGAGCAAGGAAGCACTCACCGAGACGTTGCGAGGACACGAAGGCTACAGCTCGTCGAACGACGGCCATGGTCGTGAAAGCTGTTATATATTGGGTGCAGATGCAACAAGGGTCCATACGAGCTCCAAGGACAGCGCTACGCTTGGTCCAAGCGGGTAGTATGCAAAGCGTGGCTGCGGCAACGAGGATAGTACTCGCTATAGCCAGCAGGAATTGGGTTAGGTCTCCGTTACGTAACGCCATATAGTATGTAGCGCCTGGGAGGCGCTGGAAGACTCCCCCGCCCCCCTCCCGAGATATGGAGTCGTCCGTCTCCATCTGGCTGGATGGAGCCTTTCTCACGAATTTTGAAGGCTCGTCTCGCTTCGCGCACGCACATGAACTGAAAGTCTTCTGAAGGCCAGTCTCTCGGACTTGAGTCCGAACCGTCTGTATTGATTGTGTATCGCGAATTTGCTATGTGGAAAAGGCCGGCTCACCACACGAGCGCTTGGAGTCCCGTTACGGGAATGTAAGAACACCCGAGATGCAAAGATTTAATTTTTAAATGATGTATGGGCTTGCGCAACTGCCACAACCGGTCATGACCATGACTGGCTGCTCCTGTTTCCTGCTCTCTCAGTGATCGACATCGAAAACTTGAAAGTCTCAACGGTGGATCCGTTGCGCTAATCAAGCTATCCATGCACAGTATGACCGCATATATCGATGCTTCATTGTCGATCAAGCTTCATCTAGAGCTGTTTCAAACGGGGCCCTATCTTCCTTTCTGGGGCCCTAAGGCGGCTATGGCTCATGGTCTGACGCCAGGTCGCTGCGGTAGCCCTACGGTGCTTTGACCTAAACTTCCAACTTCCAGCTCTTCAAGTCCATCATGACGGCACGACCTAACCGTTGCTCAAAGTGTGGAAAAACACCCACAGAAGGCCTCAAAGCGTGTTCCGGATGCCACGGCGCAACAGGGATGTACTGTGTACGTCTTCAACACCGTTGATGAGCTGCAAGGCCTCGCGTCATATAGCAGAAGAGGATTTCCGACTCATCTGCCCAATGTCTTGATATATCACAGTCCAGAGAGTGCCAAGTTGCACACTGGAAGATGCACAAGCCGATGTGCCGTCCGCCCGTCGACGACGAGGTATGGGCTATCAGGATCCTCGACAACCGCCATGGGCCATGGAGGAAGCGGTTCCAAAACGTCCTTCTGAAGACGACCCACCCCGTCTTCACGAAAGGCGAGCTATGCCCCGTCAACGCAATCTGCGGGTTCCCACTCGTGATCTGGAGCGAGAGTCATCACGGTGGGGTGCGCGCACTAAGGGACAACCAGCCGGCGGTGTACCTCCGCATTGAACCGAAGGGTGCGTTAGCTCCTAGTCAGTATGTCTATTGATATTTCACTGCACCTCTCGAGTCACGCTGATGTGGTACAGTTGGCAGTTCGCTGATGCAGGCACGGTATGTAAACATTCGGGCCTTGAGACCCTTGAATAGCGGCACTGACGAGTATGCACGGACATCACGGGCACATGTATTGATCGCGCACAGTGCTTTGTGACACGCTTCGATCGCCAGCCTCTCACTCTTGAGGCCACCGAGACCATATGCAACTTCCACCGCCATCTTCTCGAGACACTCGACGATGATCGCAGGAAGACTGGTATGAATTGGAAGCAACCACTATCACCGGAATGGCTCCGTTCCTTCGCGGGCGATTTTCGAAAGGAGCAGATTGAGGGCGGCAGGAAGGCGTTCGGCTTCTTCCCCTAAGCAATTTCTTCGTGGGGAGTAACACGTAGCTATGGAGTTTTCTGTACATATATATTTGCAATATCGCAAGTTCAGGCCGTAAAGTGTTTCATCCGACTTCCAAGTAATCATCGTATCAGATAGTCGCATCAAGTTAGGTCAGGTATCGAGTCAAGTATAATCATTGTACAAACACGAGAGAGAGAGAGAGTAATCCATTCACTATCCCCAGACAGTCCAACGTAAATTCGAGTTGTCACCGTACTCGTCTTGATCTATGTGAGCGTGCTTCTTCTAGCATGGGGGTCATTGAGGCTCATCCGAATATCAAGGACATACAGCGAAATCGATGCGGAATATGCCCTTTGCGCCGACCCCTGGAAGGGAGCGCCGAATCGCAAGAGCGATTTTCTCTTGCACAGACACATCCAGCGCAAGCGAAGTCTGCAACTCTAGCACGATCGACGTCAACGACTGCATAGCGGCGAGCTGGTGGTTCCAGTGTTTCCAAATGTTGCAGTCTTTCCAAGGATCTTCGCCGTGGAACGTCGCATTCCAATCCTGGCCGTCCGGATTACTTCGACAGTGGATCGGGACCTTCAGGGTGAGGCGCCGAAGGGCAGGCGGCAAACCGCGAGATAGGATCGTCAAGACGGACAATGCGCTGTGAGCGATGCGATGGAGGTTGCTACGCCCGGCGTGCAGGCACAGCGATTCGAGCTGGGCGCACATCGCTAGAACGTCGCTGAACGCAAACCAAATACTACGGTCTATCATACTCGTGCTCAGAAAGCGTATGAACGAAAAGCGGCAGTGACACTCACTCGCTGCTACAGTCCCCTTGGACATCCAGAACTTGTCTGTTGGTTCGAACTCCAGATGCTTCAGGTTCTTCGCGTGGCCCAACAGAAACGATCGATACGCCTCGAGCTCAGCCCACAAGCCCCAGGTGTAATGGATCGAGTCAAGGGAATCCCCACGAGGCGGTCCTAGGAACTGGCAGAAGTACTGAGCTATCGGCGCCCCCAGCGAGTCAAAATGGACGTGTCGGATCGTGGTGGAGAGGTTGGCGGCGGATGGATCGGGACGGATGTACACCTTGCGCCAGGTACCCCCCAATGTCAGGCTGTCAACCTTGGAGAATATACGCACTATGCTGATCGCGCTCCACAGGTTCATGTCGTATAGCTGGGAGCCCATCATGCGCAGGGATCGGAGTGTCGGTCTGGCCGCCGGGTCAATGTCGAGGCATTCCGACGTGCCACGAGTGACGGAGATCCCGTCCAGAGTGAGCGAACGCAGTCGGGGGAGCATGAATATCACCATCCTGAGATGGGACCATGAGATCCGATCCGGCACATTGTTATCCTCTGTACGCGCTTCGGGCTTGCAGCTGAGAGTGAGGTCGCGGATCAACGGACAAAGGTCTCGACAGCGAGCGAGGAAAAGCGCGAAAGCGTCCAAACGACCATTTGCCGTCGTAACAACTTTGAGAGACTCGAACAGCGCTGCACGGGCCACGGGAAGCCACGAGCGGCAGACGAGCGAGCAGGATAGCAGAGTCGCTCTATCATCGGCCGGCGCAAGCTGCTCGATGATAAGGTAACTTATCTCTGCGGGAAAGTAGAGGGATCGCTCGGATGCCATGAGGAATGTCTAAGGGCAGGCTCGTATCAAAGACTATTAGCTCGTTGTATGCGCGAGGTAGAGCAAGGAAGCACTCACCGAGACGTTGCGAGGACACGAAGGCTACAGCTCGTCGAACGACGGCCATGGTCGTGAAAGCTGTTATATATTGGGTGCAGATGCAACAAGGGTTCGTACGAACTCCAAGAGTGCACGCTCGGTCCAAGCGCGTATTCAAAGCGCAGTGGCAGTGGCACCCGAGGATGGATAGCACGCAATTAACCGCTTACTCACTTGGCCTAGGTGCAACATACGGGATTTTGACTCTTTGACCCCATGTATGAGGATACAGTACCCCGCCCATAACGAGGCTCCTTGAGGCCCAGGAGCATCATCAAGTATGGCGCAAGTTCAACGTTGTGGCCCCAAAGACTATCGGAAGAACTTCTGCTTGCGGTTGATGAAACGGACGAGAGGCGTAGCGAGACCTACGAGGGGATCGCAGCATACAAAGCCCAACATGGAGTGCGTATTGGTACATCTTGAGGGCGATACGAGTACGGCATGCGGTGCGAGTTCAAGTTGATCCAAGAGTGTCCAAATCACCGTGGCGGCAAGAGCAGATCGGCGATCTGATGTTGTGCAGATGACGTCACGCAGCGCTTGCGGGCGTACTGTACTGCGGCACTTTCGCAACTCATCTGAACGGTGAAGCCGCAGTATCGCTAGTCCCTCTCCAGCTGCTTCACCAACTTCCTAGTGATCATGCTATAATCACACAAGAGAGATACAAATTCGAGTATGATAAATGTACTACAACGTCCACCAAGTACGATGAGAACAGTCCGTCCATTGTCCCAAAACAGTGCGGCCGATATAAGTCGGGCCGTCGCTGTATTCGCTATTGCTCCAGCACCAGCATCACTGTCAACTGAAATCATTGCCAGAATTCAAGCCGCGCTATGCTGGTAAAGTTCACGCGCAGTAAACCCTTAGCATGAACCTTCGGGAGGGCACGGCGTATCAACAGCGCGCACTCCTCTTCATTCGACGCGCCCAACGCGAGCGGTGCGTGAACCTGCAACTCCAGCACGACCGACGTCAACGACTGTACAGCGGCGAGCGCAGAATCGAACGATGTCCAAGCCTCCCCAGCGCGGAATATCGCGCTCCAGCCCCGGTCGCCCGGATTAGCCTTGGGATAAATTGGTATCTTGAGCGTGAAGCGTTGAAGGGCGGGCGGTGGACTGCGAGTAAGGATCGCCTCATATACCTCTAGGATCGTCAAGAGGCACCGCGCGCTGTCGACGGTGAAGCTCAGGTAGCCACACCGAGCATGCAGGCACAACGATTCCAGCTGGGCGCATTTAGCCAAAGTGTCGCCGAACGCGGACCAAAGGCTGAACTCTATCGTCCTCGTTCTCAGAAAGCGCACGCAGGAAGGGAAAGGGCCACTCACTCGATACCCTGCGCGTCCAAAACTCGTCCGTCGGCTCGAGCTCCAGGTGCTTCAAGTTCTGTGCGCAGCTGCCCAGGAACGACCGACACGCTTCGACTTCGGCCCACGAGTACCAAGTGAGATGGACCGAGCGAAGCGGATTTCCACGGGGCGGGCCTATGAAGTAGCATAGCATTTGAGTCGCCTGAGCCCCCAACGCATCAAAGTGGACATGTCGGATCGTCGTCGTGCGGGCGGAGATGGTCGACAAGGGACGGGTATGCGCCATGCTCCAGAATCCCCCAAAGGATAGGCTATCGACCTCGGAGAAGATGCGCAAAAGGTCGAGCGCGCTCGTCATGTCCACGTCGTGTAACTGGCAGCCTGTCATGCGCAGGGAGCGGAGAGTCGGTCTTGCAGAGGCGTCAGAGTCGAAGCGACCATCCGATGCGTCAGAAACGATGGAAATCCCGTTCAAGGTGAGCGAACGCAGTCGGGGGAGCATGAAGACCATCGTCCGAAAATGCGGCCAATAGAGCCGTTCCGACACCTTCCTGTCTTGCACACGCGCTGCGGGTTCGCAGCTGAGAGTGAGGTCGCGAATTAATGGGCAGATGTCTCGACAGCGAGCTAAAAAATTCGCGAAAGCGTCGAGCCGGCCGTTTGCCGCAGTAACGACCTTGATAGACTCGAACAATCCAGCGCGGGCCACAGGCAGCCATGAACGGCAGACTAATGAGCAGGACAATAACGCCGCTGTATCATCAACTTGTGCGAGCTGGTTGATGATGAGAAAGTTAATTTCCGCGGGAAGGCGGGGAGAAGACGGCGCCATGAAGACGATCTGAGGGCGGTGTCGCGTCAACACATCTGGTCGTTGTATGCGCAAGCTTGAGCAGAGAAACACTCACGAGGACTTCGATGCGTGAGAGATGCGAGGATACGGAAACCGCGGCTAGCTCGAACGACGTTGGGTGTCGTGCAGGCTGTCTGACGCGGGTAACGATACAACGAGGGTTCATATGAGCCCAAGAAACAATGCTAGTACCCGGGTCCAAGCGCATGTCCAAAGCGAAGTAGCTGTGGCACTCTGCAGATTTGCAACTCCTGACACGCTTTGCCTGTATATAATGCACGACATTCTAAAGCTTTGTTCCTGCACTTGACAATATGGCATACCTGATCTATGCCGGCACCGGTAGAGGTCCGCGAGTGCTATTGAGTAGGTCGCGGAATCCATACACAAGTAAAATACTGATGACTCGCCGCTGTCGAAGGTGGATTTGAGGCATAGGCAAAGCGGAACAATGTTTGCGAGGGTGCCACAGCATGAATCAAGCAGCTCAGTTGGCCACATGCACAAAACAAGCCGGACGCGAATTAGTACGCCTCAGGAGTGTTGCCAGTACAGTACTCGCCGGCCAAATATGGCGACAGAGCATGCGCAGATCGGCGATCTCAAGTTGCACGAATTACGTCACTCAGCGCTTAAGGTCGTACTGCGGCACTTTGCCACTTTCGCATCTCCCGGCTCATGGCATCGTATACTCTGCACTTGCTACGAGCTGTACATGCCACACGTAGTTCTTACGAGTTCTTCGCAGCTTTAGAACTGCATATCATACTCGTGCATACATATGATTATCCGGGTATCTAGAGTAAGCAATAGCAGGTAGGTTCATTACGAGACGTTCCAATATCGTGAGGGCTCCGGGAGGTCTAGTAGTTTGTCCCGGAGCCCCTGCTCATACCACAGCTCTGTGCCAATGTCAACATCCGCGAGAAACTTTACGTCGAAGAGCAACTTACGCGCAGCATAAGCCACAAGTCAAGCATGCAATCAGGCCAGCCACAGCGTCGAAGATGGCTGCCAACAAGCGTCAGCCTCCAAATAGGCATAGCCCTCGTTTGGACGTCTTGCTCACCTACGAAGACGCACTCCAAGCATCCTACGACTGCTCCAACAACAGCCATAATCGCATCCGCGATGCACGCGAACACGCCTGTCCAATCATTCGTCAGTTGGCCATTCTTCGGGTTTGCCTATGAACACCACAGCGCGTACCTACTATACAAGATATGATGATTCTGTCAAGTTTCATCAACGTCAGTGCATGTCGAGATGCGAAGGCTTGAATGTTTGACCGCGTACCCCATAGTATACAACAATGCAGGATCGTGAGATGAGAGAAGGGGGTATTCTTTGCACTTGGTGGACCAGTGCATTGTGCGATACTGCGCTTATATGCGCCTCCAGAACTGGCTCCGGTGCTGCGTCTGGCTAGCTCCGGTCGAGGTACAATGACGTAGCCGACTCCTGTCATCTCCAGGCGCAGTTGGAGAACGCTGTGGGCGCAGCGAGTTTGTCCACTGTTGATCCACGGGTTCGCTCCACTTGCGTTCTATTTGCGACTATAGGCGCTTCAGGCACAGAGTCAGCCGGTCAGTATCTCCCAACGTTGCTACAGTACTTCTACCTGTAGTCTACAGCGGTGGGTCCATAGACCCCCAGTGTATCATACTTTTACGGTGCTCAAGTATCAAGACAGCTATTTTAACTAGCTGCACTAGTCGATTTCGTATCCAGGCTTTAGCACTTACGACCACCCATCTATCCAATTCCGATCGGATGCAAGCTGTCGTGTATTGCATGTAAGAAGGGAAACTATGGATACATGCGTAACGTACAATGCAGTCTAACTCTATGCGCAGTCTAAATTATGTACCCAAACGTTGCGAACTTGTAACGACCAGAGAAAGCAAAAATGCGCGAAACGAGTCCCAAAAGCAAACGTGACGACGACGAACCAAGGAAAAAAAGAAAGAAGCCCTCTAAACGTTCAGATCACCATTAACCGCGTTCACCGCTCTCTCGCGGACGGTCGTCTGCTCCTCGCGCTCAAACTCCTGCGTGATGTCGATCGACGCTCTCCGCACGCCCTCCTCGCCCTCACGCATCTCCATGCTCTGCTTACCAGCGACGACCTTCTCCTCCCCACACTCCTCGAGCACCTTCTCCTTCATGTCCGCGGCGTCGAGCTCCTGCGCGAGGCCCTCCTTGCTGCGGCGGTAGAACACGAGCATCGAGATGAACTCGACGCAGACGATCGCGAGCAGGAACCAGAACGACGCCGCGCGCCCAGCATACGAGTGCGAGCCGCCATGCGTCGCCTCGACGCTGGACTCGATGGAACCGACCGCCGAGATTCCGACGGCGGAACCGAGCTGAAGCGCTCCGTTGAAAATCGCGCCGACAGTGCCGGCCATCGAGGCAGGGCTCGTGCGGAAGATGGCAATGCTACACATGGTGGGTGTGCGTTCAACAACATGTCTCCCGCAAAAGGATAGCACGGTACTCACTTTGTATGTGTGTAGGTGAGCATCGCGCCCGCGGAGCCAAGCACGAACGCTGGGAAGATGAATGACCAATAGCGCTCTGGGCGGTCCGCAAACGCAAGGAGCACGGTGGCAACGATGCACATCCCCTCGGCGAAGAGGATGATCCATTTGGGATTAATGACGCGCGCGAGCGAGCCCGTGAAGCTCATGGCGAACGCGAGCACTCCAATAGGGATCCTGCGGGCCATTTCATTTGAGTTACACCGCATCGAGTTGGGAAACATAACTGCACTCACATGTGGACGGCCGTCGAGATGACGGTCCAGCGCCAGATGTCCTGCCAGAGCGTCGTGTAAATCGTGAATACCGTCACCCACCAGAAGTACGGCAGGAGCGCGGTGCCGAACAGGACGGAGAAGTTCGGGAGGAACCAGGTCCGCGGCGGGATGGCGGCCTTGTCGACCGGCAGCGTCGTCTCGTAATAGAAGAAGCCAACGACCATGAGGACGGAGATGACGAGCGGCGCGATGACGCTCGGAGATCCCCACCCCGATGTCGTGCCAGACGTGATGGCAAAGATGAACAGGATCAACGCAGCTGGCATGCGGCCCCGTCAGTATCCACACAGGACGGGCACTGAGACATGATGAATGAGACTTACCAGTCAGAATCGACACACCACCAAGATCCAAACTCTTCCAGCGCGCCTCCTTCCGGCCAGAGAGGTCTTCCAAGCGCGGCTCTTGTGCCGGAATGAGGAGAATACAGATGGCGGAGATCGGGAGCGCGACGAGCGCAACGAACCAGAACACCCAGGGCCACGATGCGTACTGGACGAAGATCGCGCCAATGATCAGACCGAGCACTGAGTGAAAAGGGTCAGTGTACGCTCTGTTTGCTTCCCGTGAAGGCTGCAGCTCACCATTGCCGACAGCACCGCAGCCACCGAAAACACCAATGGCGCGCGCTTGCTCAACTGGCTCTGTGAAGACGTTGACAAGTAGCGTCAATGCAGAAGGGATTGTCATAGACGCGGCTAAACAAGATGGCCGGTCCGGTCAGCGAACCCACTGCAGGACGGACAGCAACAGAACAGGTGACATACCAATACCACTGAGCGCACGCAGGACGATGAGCGGAATCTTGCTCGTTACGAATCCCGCTCCGACGGAAAGAATACCGAGCACGGAGACGCCTCCGATAAAGGCAAATTCTGGGGTATGCCGTTAACTTACGGTCCGACCGCTCGGAGGTCTCGTGGGCACTCACTTGGGTTATACACGTCGCTGATACGCCCGCTCTAAAGCACACGCCACCTCTCGTTGAGCGAACGATACTCACGACGCGACTATGCCAGTAACACTCACAATCAAGAGGAACGACGCGAACGTGAGCTGGAACGCGCTGATGATCCACGTCGACTCGGCCTCAGACATGTCCAACGCGATCACGAGGGACGGGATGGCGGAGAACAGCGCCGAGTTGTTGAACGCATCGAGGAACTGCGCGAGGCAGAAGATGAGGAGCAGCACGTACCGCCGCACGGGCGAGTACTTCTGCGGGACGCGGCCGTCGACGAGCGTTTGCGCGGGCGACAGCGCGGTGGACGCAGCCGGCTTCGAGCTGGGTGGAGGGAGCATGTCTTTTGTGGGGGCGCGTGTCTAGTCTGTAGGATGGGCTAGGGGACTGAACCGAAACGGGTATCGACAGACTGAAATTCGACCTCGGACGAGGGAATGGGGGGCGCAAGAGACGGCTCAAGCTCAAGCCTCTAGGTGGCTGAGGAGGAGGGGTTTTGTCGTGTCGTGAAAGAAAGTCGTGTCGTGAGCGAAGTCGTGCACCGAAACTGCAGAAAGGGCGGCCTGGGCGGGCACAGACATCTTTATACCCCAGGTGCGCGTCTGGGCAAGGGAAGGGGGAAAAGCTACAAAGCTGTGTCATTTTCCGGCGCGCGGGTCGTCGGAGTGCGATAAACGATGACTTATCGCGGCTGCAGGGCGTATTTTCGCCTCGCTTGTGATGCCAAATGAGACGGGCGAATGGTCTGGAACGGTTCGTCAGCATCCGCCAGCCAATCGTTGTTTCTTCCAGGGCCTTATCCTTGCGGCGGCACGGTGAAGAGCCTCGAGGAATTTGCCCTTTACGTCTTTGTCTGACAAATCTCAGATCAACGCGCCCGCCTCCGTCCCAGCGGAGGATCGTCGGCAATTCTTTCTCCCTCCTCCTTCTGGGGTCTGGCAATTGGGCCAACAAAAACGTACCAGCGTCTAAGGATGTCCGAGGTGCCCGATGGACAGAGATAATGTAGGCGCCGTAGCACGAATTGATGCAAGTATTCTTGGTTATCTATGCGAGATCTGTCCGCCGATGAACGCGATCGAACACTCAATACGATCAATGCGCTTAGCATACACAGAACGCAGAGTGGACTTCAAAAGTGTGTATGGAGTTTACCGTGCATTGTATGGGTTCGCAAGACATAAATTTCACGACATAGACATCAGCATATATATACGGTACATCAAGAATGTGTGAACAGCGGGATCCAGGCCTCTACACCGCAACCTTCGCACAGACGCAAGTCGCGCCCACCTTTTCCTTGGAGCCTATTGTATCGCGCCCAGCATGTCTGCCTGTGTGAGGATTTCGTCTGCATTCCAGCGCCTGACAGGACTTCCTACGAGGTTGTCTACTCGCTTGACTTAACGTTCCTCCTCCCGGAGGAGTGCGTTGCACAACTCTCAGCTCTGAAGCTCGCTCCATTCGCGTGAGTCGTGGGCGTCTATGTGTCACCAGCCCGAGCTATGGCATCTAACGTCTGAAATGCCATCAAGCGCCGTATTAGATAAGCATGTCTCCCTCAACATACGCCCTTTTATACAACATCCTCAGCTCGTCCCTAGTCCGTAATAAGTGCATGTATGGGTATAGGAATATACTACAACCAAACTGGCTGGGCTAGAACTTCAAAAAATGTCCTACTCCTGCCTATACTGACTTGATAACATCAATGATGACAAGATATCGAAAATGTACCCCAACCATTATGCATTTCCTGTAGAAAGACACGCTTTGCGTTCGAAATTTCGTGCCAGAACGCGTCAGTGGAGGCTGCAAAAACTTGCATACTTTCCTAGTCTTACGCTCAGCCACAGACGCGTCGCCGTAACTGAGCCATTGACGGCCAACGAGCGCTCATCTCCGGAAGGATCTGGTGTTCCAGGCCGACTCTGATGTTGCAACTCAAGCGACATCCCAATCCGGCTTATCTCTCTTGATCTTAGAGCTCCGTCTACGCGAAAGGAATAGACGCTGGTACGCGCGCTTAGAGGATTTGGCAGAGGCGTTGCCAGACCCCACTCCTTCCTCTTCCTCCACGCCGCCCCCCTCCGCAACGCCAGAACGGGGACGCGAGCTGTCAAACGCGCCCCCGCGAAGACCTGTTCGGGAGCGTCTGAGCTCTATTCAGTGCACTCTCAGCAGTATTGAACTCTCGAGCACTGGCAGAGGGTTCGCGCGGCTCAGCGTGCCCGATAACGCCTGTTCCAGATTCCAGATACGTAAGAATGGACGTAGGAGGTAGCACTTTATCTCACACTTTGCACGTTCGCGGGCGCTGCTCATCCTGCGGCTCTCCGCGGTTGTCTCTTTACCTCTCTTGCATGACTCGAAAGGGGTCATACTCAACGTTCGTGCACTGCACCGGTCAACGAGGAGGGTCGATGTGCGGATCATGCCCAGTCATAAGCTAAGCCACTGGATGCGCTAGCGCTGTCGGGGACGTGGCTATACCTAGGCCTTCCAGGGCGCCTGCGGCGCACAAGGTTAGTGTTTCGTGCAGTACGAAGGCTCGAAAGCACTCAACTCTGACTCAGCATCCTGCATTTACAGTGGCTTTGTGCACTTCGCTCCTTCAGCAATCAGCGAGTGTTCGGATATTGCTCAGGCAATGAAGTGACTCAGCAGGGAGCTTGGAACGGTACGTACATGCGCGATGGGAGCTCATCATCACACCTTTGCGGCGCATCGAAGCCGTCTGTCTCGAAGAGCGAGCAAGCTCGCGGGCTTCTTTGCGCGAGTTGCGACCCTCGTGGAAGGTGGACAAGGTAGGTGCGAGGTCAGCGTGTTCGTACCTGCGGTCGACGCTTGCCCGCGTGGAATCGATCGCGTCGTGTATTTGCGCTTTTCATGAATGTCAGAATGACGGAACTCTCAACTCAACTCAACTCAACAGACCGAAGCAGCGGCAAATGGCCCCTTTTGTGATCGTGAGTTGCACCGTACCACGCGAGCCGGAGCATGCTGACTACATAAAGGCTGCCATCGTCTTCGAAGTTGCGGTAGGCGTTACAGCGGCTTTCGAGAATTGACCGATTCCCTCGCGGCCTCAAAGCATCGGCTGACGAAATAGAGCTATCTATTTCGGTTAGCTCAAATCGGAACTTCAAAGGTAAGCTCAGCAGAGAACTCGGAGCACGTCGACGTGACGATATCATTACATGGTTTAAGCTGCAGCAGCTGACCACAGCCTCCGCTCAACGTTCATCGACATCCATCGTTCAAACGTGCAAGGTCAGCTGTTCCTTAGCGTCCTCAGAGTCGACGCGCCGCCACTTCTTATCTGTGCAGCTTACCCTCACTCCATATCTTATCAGACGGTCAACCAAGCCCTTGTCGAAGTTGCATCCACAGGCATGTACGGAACGCTGACGAGCATGTACAGATCAAGTTACGTTTATCGTGGGATCGTACGAGCCCACTGTAGCGCGCAGCTAGTATGGCGCTTACTACGAGTCTTGGTTCGCTTTCCAACGCCTCGTCGAACTCCCGCTCAGGCCACGACTCGTTTTTTTCCAACGCTACTGCACCACATTTGTCCCGATAGACTATCATGCGCGATGTCTGCGATCTCGCAGCCAGCTCCGCGAAGGATTCCAAGTGGCAGATGAACCGGTACAAGCGACGAGGCCTGGAAGGCCCTCAGCACGACCGAGAGAGCACACTGGGAGAAGCAGCGTCATTTCCGTCCCCCGCAATTCCACGCATCATGGTTCAAACATAACATATCTAGTATAGTTTACATCCGATCTTGGAAGTATCCTCCACCTTCTGACACAAACGCACATCCGCCTCTTCCTGCTAGCCGACGCCGACGCCGACCGACACTCTCGGACCTGCCGTGGCAAGAATCTCGAGAAGAGCACCCGTGATCGACCCGAGGACCCGAACAAGTGCGTTCCGACGGCGTATCGCAAGGATCTGATAATAGGTACGGGATCGCGGGGCGCAGGAACCGGCAATAAACATACGTAACAATGTCCAATCGGTATGTACAAGTCCGCAAGACGACCGGCCCCGGCATCACCACCCCCAAGCCCCATGACGCGTTCCCACGTCGACGCACTTGAGGCCATGTACAGCAACACGGCTCCTTCCAGACGGCGTGCAAATTCTGTGCAATGCTTAGACTGGCGACGTCGTCTTCGCTGTCTGCATCTGCGCCTTTGGAAACTGTTCTGCCACCCCGCCCGAGCCTACACCCATGATCTCCTCGAATCTCCTCCTGTACCGTTCTATCCGCGCATCGTACTCGGGGCCGACCACATAGCCCTTGTCGAGCATGAACGCCTCGATATCCCGGATGAACCCATCCAGGTCTCGGCGGCGTATGGAAGACACCTCTGGCTCGCCAGAGCCGCGCGCCTTCGCGAGGTATGATGCTGCGAGCGTCGACATGCCGCCCAAAATCGACGTTGCAATGGATGTCTGCGACATGGTGAGCCCTCCGAGAGCTGAGCCCACAGCGTCACTGCACTTGCCTGCTTCCCCGACGTCGCTGCAGCGACTCCGGTTGTCAATGCTCCGAGGACAACTTGTGCGCCAATGGCGATGTTCAACGCCCAGCCGTGTACCTTGGCTACATCGAACGAATGAGTGCGTTCCAGCCTCTCAAACTACCTGCCTGCTCACCCTTGAACGCAGCCTTGTCCCGTTCCGTCTCCGCAGCCTTCAAAGTGGGCATGAGACGTTCCTCTACGCTCTTCTCGCCACCAAGGGTGCTCCCTACTTGCGAGAAAGCCATACTCCGCCTCCTCTGCCCGTTCGTCCCCGCCACCGATTGCGGAGGCAAAGGCGCGGGCACGTTGGGCACGACGTGGTCGATGATCGAATGGCGCGAGACGTGTCCACTGGCGTTCAGCTCTTCGGGCAGTCCTCCTGGGATGGCTAACATCGCAGGCTCTGTCAGCGTGACCGACCGAGCGTGCGCAGGGCGGTGGCCATTGCTGGCCGCGCGCGTTGGTCGACGGATGCTAGTGGCAGGCATAGTACCTGCTGCCCCATTGTTGCTGCCGAATCCGCTTCCGAAGCCCTGGGTGCTCGCGCTTTGCGGCTGCTGGGGCGCCGGTATGCTTACACTCCGCGGCGTCGACACGGCGTTGTCCTCCTCCGAGGACTGGTGTGGTGAAGTGGTCTGCTTTTGCCTGGCGAGGTTGGAAGGGCCGGCAGTGGCGTTGCTCGCCTCTTGATGGGCAGGACCAGAGCTCGCGGCAAGATTTGGCGACGGCATCCTCAAGATAGACGGTGTCTGCGGAGCGGAGGCAGGCATCTGAGTCGGACTCTCGTAAAGATGCGCGGGGGCGGGCATGGAGATAGGCACGGGTGGCACCGGCTTCCTAAGAGATGTGGCCAAGACAGATGGCGGCCCAGGCGCGCCACCGATACTCGCTGCAGAGGGATGGTGGTGCAGGTCCTCATGGCTCCCGTGTGGCTCGCTCGAGTGCGAGGCAGATGAAGGCAGGACAGGTGGAGGGGAGGCTGGCGGGGGCGTGGTGTTCTCCTGGCTGCTGCGTTGGTCTGACATTGTGTTGCAGGAGGGAGGCGGGTGCAAAACAAAGCGAACGCGACTGTGAGTGGGCTGAGCATCTTATAGACTGATTGTGCGCCGCGACCGGGAGCGCTCGCTTCGCGAAGGCGGGCGCAGAGAATCATCCCTTTTGAAGCGTGGCTTCCATTCATCCGTCGACCCTCTGCCAGTGTCCCATCTGTCGAAATCGGGCGATACCGATCCGCAGCTGCCCGCCCTTTGCGGCAATCTCCCAACGTGCATGTCTCCAGCCAGACGACATGCTGCACCCGGGCTGGCGGCTAGCCACTGTGTGGTCGCCGATCTCGCTTGGCTGCTTGCAAGGCTATCACTGCCTAGCACAGGGAACAAGAAATGGACCTACAAACTCGTCGTGGCGCAGTGCAACGCCGGAAGGGAGGGCGGAGTGCGCGAGCTCGCTTCTCAGATTCCTCGGGGCGAGGTGGACTGAATGGCCCGCATGTGACCAGCGCCTCGTAAAAGCCGACGCAGCTTGGACTGCTTGCGCATACCCATACGGCAACTCCTTCGTCCGAACTCAATCTCGCCATTCACGCCAGACCATCACACGCCGAAGCCCATCTAGCACTCCGAAGCTTCCCACCGCTCGTCCCACTTGCGTCGCCCGGGCATGCCGGACGGCCGGTGGGACGCTACGACAAAGCGACAACGCTTCTAATTCGTTTTTGCACCACATGAGCTGTCAGCGCGTACGAGCGCACCCCGCACCACCCCCGCTCCCGCTCCCGTCCCGGGCGCGAGCATCCGCCAATGGGCGACCTGTAACACGTTCATATCCTGCTAGCCTGGCGTCCTCGCGCGCGCTCCGTCTTCATTGGGTGGTGCATTTGGCAAGCTGCATTGCTGCGGGTCCGGGCCCCAGCAAACAGCGGCGATGCGAACGCGCGACGGTGTCCTCCTCGCGGACAGAACCTACACATATAGGACAGGGATGGAGCGATCCTGACCCTAGGGCGAACAAGCACATCAAAGGACACAGGAACCGAGCGCGACCGCGCGCCCGTGACGGAACCTTCGGTGTCTTGCGCCTGACAAGAAATGTATCGCGGACGAATGCGGAGGCGCGTGGCGTCTTGCGTTCTGTGGTTGAGACGTCCATCCACATCGACAAGAGGCCGGGGCTAGCCTCGGTCTGGCTCCTCTCGAAGGAGTGGCTTTTCCTCCCGCGACGACTCAGGTTCAGGAACTGATAGAACGGACGTGCGCAGTGCGGAGTACCATAGCGGAGGTCGTGCCTGCAACATGGGATCTGTCCTTTGACATGGCTGTAAGGCGTGCGCGTGAGAACACACCGTACCCTTCGAGTGGCAGGTACAATAGCGACCTCGTCTTCTGAGCCCGATCTTCACTGGATTGCAGCCGAGTACCTGACAATCGCTCCAAGGGAGGTGGAGAGAGAGCTCAGTCTTCCCGGTTGGTGGTGAGCGTTAAGCTGTTGCTATCCGAATTTCGCGCTGGGCCACAGCCTCCCTCGACTTGCGAAACCCCGGATAGCAACGCACTCGACGTCGAAGAGCAGTGTCGCTGTCAATAGCAGGTCTGGGCGACGAACTCAACGCACAAGTGTGAAGTAAACCATCCGGATAGTGCTAACGTCCTCAACCAGCAGCGCTCCATTTCGGCGGCCCATCCACGAATAGTCTCAGACGCAATCGAGACCATCCCGGCCGTAAGGAGAGCATCTCCACCCCTGTCCGGTGTCACAACGCCCGCATCGTCAACGCCTTCCTACTGTCATACACGGAGCGCACCTACAGCAGGCGAGTGTCTAGCTCTCCGGCATGTGATTGTACGAATCGACGACGACAGAGGAAAGTCCGTCATCTGTTATGGTGTCCATACGCGCGAGACCCACAAGTCCCTCTGGCCAGGTTTGGGACGTCGACAGCGGGATTATGACGGAGTGCCGAGAAGCTCTGGTCGTCGCGATCGTGAAGCATGAAAGCTTGAGTTTCGTCCACAGAACTCGAAGACGCGCCCCATGGTCCACACGAGGATCGTGACGGATGCGGATGCGGATGCGGAAGATGGCTTGAAACGCATGTGCCTCTACTGACTTCTGGGAACGCTGTTAGGACCTTCTGCTAACCAGCAATCTGTCGCGCACCTAGCGTGTGGTACAATGGTACCTCCGATCAAGCCCGCTCAGTGACTTCTTGCCTTTCTCCTCCTAGCTTCTCGGAGCGCTGCTCACCGTATCAAACTATCATATACCAAGGCCCATCTACCCATCTTGCTCCTACCATCATCTCTTCAACTTCCCCTCTGGCCTTCTTACGTCCGCCCACGTCCTACCTTATACCTGATGCAAGAAGCCAGAGAACATCTGCCACTGTCTCCTGACCTGAAGTGATTCCCTCAAATATCCACAAGAACGACTTCACGCGTCAGGAGGCGGCGCGAAGAGACGCGAGTGCTTTATATACGTCTGGCTGCAAATCAGCCATCGCAGACGTCCTGTCTTCGAACTTAGTACCAGACATGACTGCCGGGGATGCCGATGGGGCGCGATCGA
Source organism: Cubamyces lactineus (assembly GCA_022376465.1). Lineage (NCBI taxonomy): Eukaryota > Fungi > Basidiomycota > Agaricomycetes > Polyporales > Polyporaceae > Cubamyces > Cubamyces lactineus. The sequence continues at coordinate 548,647 of JACDTU010000006.1, read as the reverse complement.
TCGTGCTGCACATACGTACGGGAGACCAAAATAGCAGAATTCGGAGGGGCTGCATGGCAGGCCGTGACGAGGTGTGGACGACGAGCGAGGCGGTAGCACCCAGGGCAAGCAACTGAAGACAGCTTAGTAGAACCTACGCACGACAGCGACCAGAACCAACTTAGAGGGCAGCCCAAATTGTGGGAAAGTGAGCCAAGTGCGGAGTGATGTATGCTCGTATACGTGTGCTCGCTGTTGTATACTTTGATGTGGACAGTCTTCTACGTTTCCGTTTGGAGACAGGGATATGCTTATCGAGGGAAGGGACATCAGAGAACGACACCATCCCACTAGTTACCTCGTGAATGAACTCAAGATGCACCTTCTCTAGCATGCGGACGCGAACGCTGAGTGTAAGGTTCATATTAACACACGTGAACCCGGGCGATGAATCCTCTGTGTAAGCCCGTGGTCCGTGTCAATACACGCGCTTCTCATTGCTGCTTCCCTGCCTCCGATTTCGGAGCTCTCCAACTATCCTCCTGTCACCTTAGGCCCCTCCCTCTCATAATAACTCAATGACATCATCGTGCGGTGATCAGGTCTATACAAGAAAGGGTTAGCTGGCACTTGCAACGGCACTCTCGAGAGTCCGTCCCTCTCGGTTGTGAGCGAGTTCTTGGGCATACTAAGTCCCTCATAGGGTGAAAGCACCGCACTTGTGACCATGGCCATTCTCCTCTGGTATGAGCCTGGCGTTTCCTCCGGGTGTCGCAGCGAATGATGACATCCTTCGTGCTCTCGTTTGCTGCAGTACACGCGAGCAATCGCCGCAGGTAACAGAGTAATATGAAGCACCATAAAGTCATCCATACGCATAGCCGAGGATAGTAAGCGAGGACAGTGAAGTCGAACGGCTGGAGAGCCGTTGTAAGGCCGAGACTGCGCTCATAACAAAGGCGTTCGGTAGCCGCGTGGTGAGCAGAGCCACTGACTCTGGGAGATTAATTGGGGATAGTGCGGCGATCTCCGAGATCTGGGTGCAATGGGACGCACGTGACGTTGAGCGGGGGGTTTTCTGCGATGAGGGAACGAGCGCGTTTCTTTTTCTCTTCCTCTTCACTCGAACTCGGACCACTCGTTGGAGCGAGCGAGCGAAGAGGAAGAGACAACGCGCGACCACCACACTCCCAGCAATCCATTCTTTTCTCTCAAAAATGGCCCTCTCTAACCCCGCACAGGCTACCAACGTCGTCCGCCCCGTCCTCGCTCGCTCCGCAAGCAACTATCCCAACGGTTTTCCCGCGTCTCCCATCGCAGCGACCTCGGTTCAGGACGAAAGTCAGCTCGTAGATGCCGTACTCGAACTTGCAGATGGTACCACCTTCCGGGGCATCAGTTTCGGTGCAGAGGGCAAGAGTGTTGCCGGAGAATGCGTCTTCCAGACCGGTATGTCCTCTTTTTCAAAATTTCCAGATGTCGATTCGCTCATCCGCAATCGCGTACGATAGGCATGGTCGGTTATACCGAGTCCCTCACCGACCCCTCTTACGAAGGCCAGATCTTGATCCTCACATACCCACTCATTGGAAACTATGGAGTGCCCCCTCGCCCCAAGCAGGTCTCGGTGGATGAGATCCCCCAGGACTTTGAATCCTCGCGCATCCATGTCGCCGCGCTCGTAGTCGGCTCCTACTCTGAAGACTACAGCCACTTCCTTGCGGGATCCTCCCTGGGCCAATGGCTCAAGGAGAGCGGGGTGCCCGCCATCTTCGGCGTCGATACCCGTGCGCTCACCAAAAAGATCCGCGAGAAGGGATCTATGCTCGGCAAAATTCTCGCGCGGGCTAAGGACGCCCCTGCTGGCCGTCGCGCCCTGTTGTCGCCCGCATCTACCCCTGCTTCTCGTGCCCCTTCGCCGCCGGGTGCTACTACGCGTGCGTCTTGGCGCGAGGACTACATGGACATCCCCTTTCATGATCCTAACCAGGACAACCTCGTCGCGGTCGTCTCGACCAAGACTCCGCGCGTCTACAAGCCTGTAACTGAACCCAGGATGCATCCTTCTGGTGAACGTCCCCTGCGCGTCATCGCCGTGGACGTCGGTATGAAGTACAATCAGATCCGATGCTTCACGCATCGCGGTGTCGAACTCAAGGTCGTGCCTTGGGACTACGACTACCTCTCGAGCTCGGAGGAACCCTTTGATGGTCTCTTTATCTCGAACGGTCCAGGTGACCCGACCATGGTGAAGCCCGCCATCGAGCGTCTTTCTCGCGCGATGCAGAAGACGGATCGCCCCATCTTCGGCATCTGTCTGGGACACCAGCTCCTTGCGCTCGCGGCCGGCGCTAAGACGTCAAAGATGAAGTACGGTAACCGCGGGCACAACATTCCCTGCACAGACGCCCTCAGCGGTCGCTGCTATATCACCAGCCAGAACCACGGTTACCAGGTTGAGGCTGCGTCTCTGCCTGAGGGATGGAAGGAGCTGTTCCAGAATGCGAACGACGGCAGCAATGAAGGTATCTACTGCGTCGACAAGCCCTTCTTCTCCGTGCAGTTCCACCCCGAGTCGACGCCTGGCCCGCGCGACACTGAGTTCCTGTTCGAGGTGTTCATCCAGAACATCATCGATTGCGCGAAGACTGGCAGCACCGTCCCGATCTCGATGCCCGGTGGCGCGAAGGAGGAGAACGAGCAGCGGGTGCCGCGCGCTAACGTGCAAAAAGTCCTCATCCTCGGCTCCGGCGGTCTCTCGATTGGCCAGGCGGGCGAGTTCGACTACTCCGGCTCGCAGGCGATCAAGGCGCTTAAGGAGGAGGGCATCTACACCATCCTCGTCAACCCCAACATCGCGACGATCGCGACTTCGCGCGGCCTCGCGGACAAGGTCTACTTCCTGCCCGTCACGCCCGAGTTCGTGCGCAAGATCATCAAGTACGAGAAGCCGGACGGCATCTACGTCACCTTTGGCGGGCAGACCGCGCTCAACGTCGGCATCAAGCTCAAGGACGAGTTCGAGAGTCTGGGCTGCAAGGTCCTGGGCACGCCCATCGACACGATCATCATGACCGAGGACCGCCAGCTCTTCGCGAGCGCGATGGCGGAAATTGGTGAGCGCTGTGCCCAGTCGAGCACCGCAACGACGACGGAGGAGGCCATTGCCGCTGCGAACACGATTGGGTACCCCGTCATTGTTCGCGCGGCGTACGCCCTCGGCGGTCTTGGCTCCGGCTTTGCGCAGAACGAGCAGCAGCTCAAGGCGCTGTGCAGTAAGGCGTTTGCGACGAGCCCGCAGGTTCTTGTCGAGAAGAGTATGAAGGGCTGGAAGGAGATCGAGTACGAGGTCGTCCGTGACTGCCGCGACAATTGCATCACGGTCTGCAATATGGAGGTATGCGCTTTGTTGCTCCTACGAGGTCCTACGTCCTGCTCACGACTTGGTATCAGAACTTCGACCCTCTCGGTATCCACACCGGCGACTCGATCGTCGTCGCGCCGTCCCAGACGCTGTCGGACAGCGACTACAACATGCTTCGTACGACCGCGATCAACGTCATCCGCCATCTGGGCGTCGTCGGCGAGTGCAACATCCAGTACGCGCTCAACCCCACGTCGAAGGAGTACTGCATCATCGAGGTACGCTACCTACTACTTATTACGTTCCCTTCGTACTGAACGCCCCTCGACCAGGTCAACGCCCGTCTATCGCGTTCCTCCGCGCTCGCGTCCAAGGCGACTGGCTACCCGCTCGCGTTCATCGCAGCGAAGCTCGGGCTCGGCATCCCGCTGAACGAGATCAAGAACTCGGTGACGAAGGTCACCTCGGCGTGCTTCGAGCCGAGCTTGGACTACGTCGTCGTCAAGATCCCGCGCTGGGACCTCAAGAAGTTCAGCCGCGTGAGCCGGCTGCTGAGCAGCAGCATGAAGAGCGTCGGTGAAGTCATGAGCATCGGCCGCTCGTTCCAGGAGACGATCCAGAAGGCCATTCGGGCGATTGATGACCAGTTCTCTGGCTTCGCAAAGGTCAGTATCGTTGCTAGCTTATCAGTGTCGCACTGATGCTGACGGTTGTGGCCTCGTAGAACGACTATGTCGAGGACATTGACGAAGAGCTCATGAACCCGACCGACAAGCGCATCTTCGCTATCAACACCGCGTTCCACCGCGGCTACAGCGTCGACAAGATCTGGCAGATGACGAATATTGACAAGTGGTTCTTGACTAAGCTTGAGTCGATCTACAAGATGGAGCGCCGTCTCTAGTGAGCTCATAGTCCTCCAACAGTCCAGTACACATCGCTAACCGATGTATACAACAGCGAAAACAACGCTACGTCGATCACGCCCGACCTCCTTCGGCACGCGAAGCAGCTGGGCTTCTCGGATAGACAGATCGCGACCTGCATGGGCTCCACCGAGCTTGCCGTGCGTCGTCTCCGCCAGGAGAATGGCATTGCGCCCTTCGTCAAACAGATTGATACCGTTGCCGCCGAGTTCCCCGCGTTCACGAACTACCTCTACACGACCTACAACGCCGTCGAGCACGACGTCACCTTCGAGGACTGCGGTGTCATCGTCCTGGGCTCCGGCGTGTACCGCATTGGCTCGTCCGTGGAGTTCGACTGGTGCGCGGTTCGCGCTATTCGCACCCTGCGCGAGAACGGTCTCCCTACGGTTATGATTAACTACAACCCGGAGACTGTCAGTACCGATTACGACGAGGCGGACCGTCTCTACTTCGAGAACATCAGTCTCGAGACGGTCCTCGACATATACGACACCGAGCGCTCCCGCGGTGTCATCCTTTCTATGGGTGGCCAGACGCCGAACAACATCGCGCTGCCGCTCTACCGCCAGAACGTCAAGATCTACGGCACATCTCCCGAGATGATCGACACTGCGGAAAACCGGTTCAAGTTCTCGCGCCTGTTGGACGAGATCGGCGTCGACCAGCCGCTCTGGAAGGAGCTGTCGAGCTTCGAGGAGGCGCACGCGTTCTGCGAGAAGGTCGGGTACCCGGTGCTCGTCCGCCCCTCTTACGTACTGTCCGGCGCTGCCATGAACGTCGTGTTCAGCGAGAACGACCTCAACAGCTACCTCTCGCAGGCCACCGCCGTCTCGCGCGAGCACCCCGTCGTCATCACCAAGTACATTGAGGGCGCGAAGGAGATCGAGATGGACGCCGTCGCGAAGGACGGCAAGATGATCATGCACTACATCTCGGAGCACGTCGAGAATGCCGGGGTGCACTCGGGCGACGCGACGCTCATCCACCCGCCGCAGGACCTCGACCCGGAGACGGTCCGCCGCATCGAGGACGCGACGGCGAAGATCGGCAACGCGCTCAACGTGACCGGCCCGTACAACATCCAGTTCATCGCGAAGAACAACGAGATCAAGGTCATCGAGTGCAACCTCCGCGCCGCGCGCTCGTTCCCCTTCGTGTCGAAGGTCACGGGCATCGACGCGATCGAGATGGCGACGAAGGTCATGCTCAACCTCCCCGCGGAGCCGTACCCGCACGTCCCGCTCCCGCCCGACTACGTGGGCGTCAAGGTGCCGCAGTTCAGCTTTAGCCGTCTGTCTGGCGCGGACCCCGTCCTCGGCGTGGAGATGGCGTCGACGGGTGAGGTCGCGTGTTTCGGTCGGGACAAGTACGAGGCGTACGTCAAGGCGCTGATCTCGACGGGCATTGTGCTGCCGAAGAAGAACATCCTGTTCTCTATTGGTAGCTACAAGGAGAAGCTCGAGATCTTGCCCTCCGTACAGCGCTTGCACGCTGCTGGGTACAATATCTTTGGTACTTCGGGCACGGCGGACTTCTTCACCGAGCATGGTGTCCCGTGCAAGGTATGCAATACACCGCTCTTGCGTAGAACTTGATGCTGATCCTGAGTTGCCTTGCAGTACCTGGAGATCCTTGGAGAGGAGGGCGACCAGAAGTCTGAATACTCACTCACGCAGCACTTGGCGAACAACCTCATCGACATGTACATCAACCTGCCGTCCAAGAACCACTACAGGCGTCCTGCCAGCTACGCCAGCAAGGGCTACCGCACTCGTCGGATGGCTGTCGACTTTGCCGTGCCTTTGATCACGAATGTCAAGATCGCCAAGCTCCTGTTCGAGGCCCTCGTGCGAAAACTCCCATTGGAGGTTTCCCCGATTGACTTCAAGACCTCGCATGACACGCACACCTTCCCTGGTCTTGTGAACATCGCGAGCTTCGTTCCTGACCTCTCGCTCGCTGGTGAGGACATCGTCAATGCGACGAAGGCGTCTCTCAGCGGTGGTTTCGCGACTGCCCTCATCTTGCCCGTTGGTGTGCAGACGAAGATCGCGGATAGGACCGCTCTCGACAAGGCGCTGGGCAACATTGCTGGCCAGGCGTACTGCAACTATGCGCTGAGCATCACCGCGTCTGCCTCCAACGTGAAGGAGATCGATGAAGAACTAGAGGCCGACGTCAAGTCGCTCTTCGTTCCCTTCCGCTACGGCGATCCCGACAGCCAGGTCACCGCCGCTGCGGCCCATTTCGCCTCGTGGCCCGTCGACAAGCCCGTTGTCACCGATGCTCGTGGTGCCAACCTCGCTCCCATCCTACTGCTCGCGGATCTTCACAACAGCTCGCTGCACGTCACCAACGTTCAGACGAAGGAGGACATGCTCCTGATCTCGCTCAGCAAGGCGAAGAAGCTCAAGGTCACCTGCGACGTGACCGTCTACTCCCTGTTCTTCAACCGCGAGCAGTTCCCTGGTGTCACCTGCTTGCCCACTGCTGAGGACCAACAGTACCTGTGGAACAACCTCGATGCTATCGACGTCTTCTCGGTCGGCCGTGTACCCTATGAGCTCGCTACTCAGCTCGGAAAGCACGCGTCGGCTGCCTCTGGTATTGAGGAAACGTTGCCGCTTCTCCTTGGTGCCGTTGCCTCTGGGCGCCTTACATTGGACGACATCCGCCTGCGCCTTCACGATAACCCGCTGCGCATCTTCGCTCTCCCTGAGCAAAGCCACACCACTGTCGAGATCGTCGTCGGACGCAAGTACCAGTTCCACAAGCGGGAGCACTGCTGGTCGCCGCTCGAGGGTACCGTCGTCAACGGCACCGTGCACCGCGTCCAGATCCACGGGCAGACCGCTTTCCTCGATGGCGAGCTCTCTGGTGCGCCTCTCGGCAAGGACCTGTCGAGCGCGACCATCCATCCTCCTGCAGAGAGGCGCGGGTCGATCTCGGGCGGACGCCCGGAGATCCCTGCGCTCTCCTCCAAGGGTGTTGAGGCTATCACACCTGCCCAGCCTGGACCCGCTGCCACCTCTGTCAGCTCGACGGCGCTCGCTCCCATCCAAGGGCCTGTCACGAGCACGCAGATCTTTACTCATCTCCTACCTCACCCGGCCTTCAACCGGCGTCATATCCTCACTGTGAAGCAGTTTAGCCACCGCGACGTGCACGACCTCTTCACGCTCGCGCACGAGATGCAGCTGCAGGTCGAGAGGAACGGTACGCTCGATATCCTCAAGGGCAAGGTCCTCGCGACGCTCTTCTACGAGCCCTCGACGCGCACGTCGTCCTCCTTCGACACGGCTATGAAGCGGTGTGGTGGTGAGGTTGTCAATGTCCACGTTGACTCTTCGTCCGTTCTGAAGGGCGAGAGCTTGCCGGACACCATCCGCACGCTCGGCTGCTACGCCGATGCGATCGTCATCCGTCACCCGGAGGTCGGTAGCTCTCAGCTCGCTGCGAAATTCTCCCCCGTGCCCATCCTGAACGCCGGTGACGGTGTTGGCGAGCACCCTTCCCAGGTAAGTCACTGTCAGGCGCACCTGTCATTACGATACTGACTCTGTCTCAGGCCCTGCTTGATGTCTACACCATCCGTTCGGAGCTCGGAACGGTCAACGGGCGGACTATCACCATGCTCGGTGACCTCAAGAACGGCCGCACAGTCCACAGCCTCGTCACACTGCTGTCGCTTTACTCCGTGCGCCTCAACTTCGTCTCACCGCCGTCTCTCGCGATGCCCGCCAGCGTCGTCTCCGCCGCGCGCAAGGCCGGAATCCCGGTCTACCAGTGCGAGTCTCTCGAGGAGGTTCTCGCTGAGACCGATGTTCTGTACGTCACCCGGATGCAGAAGGAGCGCTTCAAGGATGAGGCCGAGTGGCTGGCCGTCAAGGACGCCTACCGCATAGACCATGCCGTCCTTTCCCGTGCCAAAGAGGAAATGATCGTAATGCACCCCCTTCCTCGCGTCAACGGTAAGTTCTGCATATCCAGTTATTTGGTCCCCCGATGCTGACTATTACTGCAGAAATCGACCCTGACGTCGACTTCGACTCTCGCCGCGCCGTTTACTTCCGTCAGATGCGCTACGGGCTCTTCGTAAGTGCCAAGTTCCACTGTGTTCTCCGAGTCCATTGTGCTGATCTGGATCTCTAGATCCGCATGGCGCTCTTGGCAAGCGTGATGGGCTGAACGTTGGTCGAGAGACGGACCATCCCGAATCTGTTCAAAAAGTACAGCTGATATCTCGGACTCAATTAGAATCTAGTGCAAACGTGGAGGAGTAGAAATCGTAGAAATGTCATGGACATGAAAGCAGAACAGTCTTAAATGTATCAATGGTTCTTGTTTCAATAGAATTAGACCTCAATAGAGGGCATCGGCAGAATCAGCGTTCGGTCAGGTCTCAGCATTGTAAAGCGTGCTCATTCAAAGAGCAATCTGCAATAGTAGGATGGCTTCAATGCCTTCTTCGATCCCGCCGGAATGGACAGCGCAATTGGAGCAAATTGGATGCGATTACAATGCGGACGCGATTCCGGTACAGCCGGTGTGCATGACTGCGTACCAACAGTTCGGATGCAACAATTGCTGCTTTGATTACCAATTATCAAGAAGCTATAGGCCAAATCACAAAGCAGGGAACGACAACCGGCAATGAGCTACTGAATGCAGGGTGTAGTAAGTGATAGGGCAATACGGGAGGTATATGGGAGGGGAGCAGTCCTAGTCGTCGGCGTCTCAACTTGACTGGGTCGTGATGCTCTATTGGGGAAGCATCTGGAGCACGACCGGGTAGCACGAGTCGTAGTCATAGCCCAGGTTGTGCGCCGCCTTATAGAACACGACGTTCTGGTTGGTAGCCTGGCAGAGCGAGAACGACCCAGTGTCGCCGTTCACCGCGAGCAGGGAGAAGCCAGCAGCGGCACGCTAAACAAGACGAGCCACATGTTAGTATCGGTGTCCTCCGTTGTGCTCAGGTTGCAGAGGGAAGAACAGATGCTTACCACGCCGCAGTAGATCTGGGCACCCGCCTCAGGGTTGGCCGAGTCGCTCGAGAAGAACTCAAGAGAGTTGCCCGAGTCGACGGAGGCTGCCTGGGCGGGCTTCGCACCATCGTTGCCGTTCGGAATGAGCGTGCCGTTGACGAGCGAGACTGTCGGGTAGGTGATGTCGTTGGGCCACGACGCCTCCGTCTGGAAATCCATTTCCATGGTTCGTCAGCACCGCGCTAGCGCAAGAAACATGAAAGTTGGCGTACGATGAAGTGCCAGAACTGTGCGTTCTTGGTCGTGCCGGCAGTACCCAGTACAAGGGGCGCGCCGGTCATGTTCGAGTTCGGGCCGGTACTGTTGTACGCGGCGAGCGTGAAACTCGGCGCAGAGTCGAACGCGCCGGAGGTGAAGCCGTCGCACCAGGGGCCGGGGGTAGCGCGCTTCATGGGCATTGCCATGGAGGAGACGGCGGAGAGGGCGACAGCGAGGGCAGTGAAAGCGAGCATGTTGTTCTAGGAGGGGGGGGGCAAATATCAAAGGAGGGTGAGGTGTACTGGTGCTGAGCGAGTACGAAGACGAAAACGAGTAGAGGGTTGGTTCCAACCCGACCGCGAGCGGTCGCCTTATATATCCTGGCCATGTTGGGGACGTGTCTGAGCTTGACCCCTGCCAGCACAAGGTGATCCTTCGCCTTGGGTTAGACTAATCGTGCGGCAATGCATGTTGGGAGGTCTGTGAGGGTGTACATATCCGCTCGCGATGGCTTGCCGGCGCCTGTACGGAGAGAGACCTGCCGGCCTTGAGTACTTCGACTTCGAGATTGATAACCGACATACAAGTGGAGCAGTCTTCGTACGCGTCACTGCAAACGAGATCAGCATGTGGTTGTATGTGGTCAGTGCCGAGTGAACGGAAGAATGAAAGGATATTTCAGCCCGACTTGACCTGGTAAACGTATGCAGCAGTAGGCATACGGTTTCAATGCCAGAGCCCAACGTTGGCGGATACGGTTGTTGGACTCGGACACACTGTGAAGCACAACTGCCTCTCTAGAATGAATTTCTGGTGGCGGCGAGCTAGGCCATGTCCGACGCTTCAGATGTGGAGAAGGGATCCCGCACAGCGCAACGCAAGTGAGATCGCTCTGAACATACCCGCATGAGCAGAGCGGTCCACTACCCATATCGTTATACGGCGCTTTCAAATATTGGATCTTGACCGCGCTGTACGCTGAAGTTTAGAGGTAGGAAACAGCGGTCTGGTTGCTCAGGCAGGTGAGTTCGCGGTTCAGCTTGCAACACTTACAGCAACAGCAAAGGAGGCCGCGAGGGCATCACGAGTTAACGACCCACTTACCATACCATGTCCGGATATCGAGAAGTCGAGATGTTGGTGTAGTGAATGTCCGTCCCATTGAGTCTCACGCAGACTTCTTGACAAACCGACCAACACGATGCCAGAACAGATTTTCCTCCGGCTCCCCTGCCTTACCCCAAACACTGCTCTCCGCCCATGAGTCCATCTTCGCGACCCAATGATGTGTCGGCCGATCGAGGCAGCACCCGTCGAACGCCCACTTCCACACTGGCGTCCAAAATCTCTGCCACCAAGCGACGTCTGGCCGATCGCTCCGAACGTGCTCGTAGAAGAGGAACGTCCCTCCGGGCTTGAGGACTTCGTCCACGAGTGCTGCCAGCGAGCGTTCCGGCTCCGGGATCGAACAGATGGTGAGGACGGAGATGAGCGTGTCGACTTGGTGAGATCCTCCGAGGGCGGATGCAATAAGCATCGCGTCCTCTGCACCGTAAGAGAGGATGAGACAGTTCCCGGATTCCTCGGTGAAGCCCTTGGTGGCTGCGAGGGTGCGAATCTTCGAGTGCATGAGCTGATTCGGTTCCAACGCAACGTATCTGGTGACTTTGGCGGGGTCGAGATATAGAAGTGTATGTCCATGTCCTACAACGTGAATTAAATAGTGAGTTAGTACGTACTGCTTCTACAGCATCCGAGACTTTACCTGCACCAATGTCCAGTACGACGCCATAAGCGTTAGGGGGGATGAGTGATTCCTTGACGGGACGGCCGCTCTCATCCGTGCCGTTTCCGAAGGCTTTCCACACATGCGCCATGAAGATGCGAGAGATCTCCCGTGAGTGGAGAATCAACGCAGGCGACCTGAATACGGCCTTGAGGGTAGGTAGGAAAGCGGCCTGAAAGGCGAGGCGCAAGTCTGTCAGGAGCCCGAAAGCAGCTGAGAGCTTCATGTTCTCTTCCGGTTCTTTTCTTCAGTTTACAAGCTCAGATATTGCAGACGCAGATGGGCAAATGGAATAGAACGTCCTAGACAAAATGAGTACTTCGTCGGGCGTGGACGGCGAATCCGAGACTTCGAGATTCTGTTGGGTAAATTTGTTGATTCATCAGCGTACAGCTCTAGGGTTCGAAATGAATGCAATACCTACCGCTTGAAAGCCCCGAAGTACTAGATTCCTCCGAGTAGGTTGTTGGTGAGTGAGGAGAGGAAGCCTGGGACTGCTGAGTAAGAACCTGGATGCTAGCGCGGGGCATAGACGCCTATGATACACCCATTGCCGCCCATGATGTACTGGCAGAGAGAAAAGCTTTGAAAGAGTGGGAGCGATGCCGGAAGTAGTCCTAGGATGACATGGCGCATCTTCGTCCGGGTAAGGACGTTTACCCAAAGTGCGGTCCTACCGTTTGAGGTGCTTTCCGTGGTTCGGACCGTATTGTCCACACAAAATGAGTGATCCTGATGCAAAGTCGGTTCAAGTAGAACAAGGGGTGCAGCAGCCGCAAGTAAACGTATTGTGAAGTACAGCCGAGCCTGATGTCATTGTATTACGAGTACTACGAATACCACGCTAACGGTCCAAACGAAACGTCTACGAATCAGCATGACACTAAGGAGAGGTCTGTTACGTCTTGTCGGTATACGGAATGAGGGGAACTCGAAGAGGGATTAGCAGAACGATCGTCCAGTGGCCGCACTTGACACCCGGCCACTTACTGGTAGACGATCTGGAGCTGGACGGGGTAGCAGGAGTCGAAGTCGTAGCCACGGTCGGGCGCCGCCTTGTAGTACACCACGTTCTCGAACGAGGTCTGGCAGAGCGAGAACGAGTCGGCGTCGTTGTTGACCGCGAGCAACGGCAAGCCACCGTCGCCCTGCTGCAAGTCGTTACACATCAGCCTGGCCATAGCGTGCATGATGTAGCTTTGGGCGCTTACCACAGCGCAGTAGATCTGGGCACCGGCCGACGGGTCGGAGGTCGCGCTCGTGAAGAACTCGAGCGAGTTGCCCGCATCGACCGTCGTCGCCTGGGCAGGGGACGAACCCTCAGCGGGGCTAAGGATAAGGGTGCCGCTAGAGAGCGAGAGCGTCGGGTAGACAAGGGGGTCTGGCCACGACGCCGCCGTCTATAGCAAGCAGCTCGCGATCAGCTTCACGAACCAAGGATATCACCAAGGGAGGCAACCCACAATGACGTGCCAGAACTCCGCGCTCTTCATCGCGCCGGCACTACCGATGACGAGAGGCGCGCCGGTGCTGCCTGCGTTTGTGCCGGTGGTGTTCAGCGCGGCGAGCGTGAAGCTCGGCGCGGTGTCGAAGGCTCCGGCGCCGAGGCCATCGCACCAGGGGCCAGGGGTGGCACGCGGCATGGGGGACGCCATGGCGGAGAGGGCGACAGCGAGGACGGTGAGTGCAGCGAACATGGTCGTTGTTCGAGAAGGTGGCTGGAAAAGGCACGAAGGATGTGAGAGAGTGGAGAGGAAATTGAACGGGGTTGGGTTCTGCTCTAAGGCTGAAAGCTCATCTTTTATACCGGTCTGAGGGCTGGGAGCACGTTCCAGCCTTGGCTGGCATTGTCGCAGAGGCCAGCATGCCTTAGCTAGAACTGAGAGCAGACGCCGATGAATACTTCAAGCAATAATGCATTGCCAACAGCTGTAGTACCCACCCACGGACGTTGAATATCTTGACGGCTCACCCTCATCTCCGCCACCCGCGGCCAAAACCGAAAGGCGTGAGACGCTTTGTGGCGCGGTAAGGTGCCTATTCAGGCAGCCATGTACGTCGCCAACGCCCAACATGCTGTACGCGTTGTTTGCGGAGAGCGTCATGGGGGCGCCTCGTGATCGGCGAAAACAGGGCGCTCTGTGAGCTTCGCGAGGCCAGTTCAGGCCGTCCTGGAAAGAAAACGCAGAATATGTAATCAATTTCGGTTCGCTACGACGATCCTCTGTGCAAATCATGTTGGCAACTGTCACTCACGCAGCGTATAGCGTAACTCCGGAGGTCGTCCAACAACGCCCAGAGGCAAACCAGCCACGGCTCCAGCTACGGCCCGATGGCCGCGTTCACTGTCAGTGGATCCATCCTCACCTGGGTCGATAGTTTCGGCCTATGCTCGCCGGCTCGCGCTCGGCCTACACAACAAGAGCTTTAACAATGTTGAATTGCTGTGCTGTTGCATAGCCGTTGATGGTGTTCTTGGTAGGGTACTGTTTGCAGCCTCCGCAAGGTTCGTAGCGCCGGTGACCTAGACAGACCTGTGAGCTTCTTCCACTAGGGGGTTGGGCGTGCTCCATGGGAGAACGTGAGTGCCAGAGCATTGTAATGCAGATCATACGCCAAGACACCGGTCAAATATTGGCGACAATTTGACTGGGCAAAGCAGCGTGTGCATCGCACATGAGAACCACAGGCAAGCCTTGCGCAATTGACCGTCCGTTCGCGTCGGACGGATCGCCATAATATACCCATCCATGGCCACCGGCAGCGACGCTAAGACACCGTGGTGATCAGCTGTGGAGCTCTGAATGTACGGAACTCCGGAGAGACGTACCTGCGCCCTGCCGACCTACATCACGATAATGCACTTCGTCACCCTATCACGTCCAAGCCGAATTGAGGTCAAAAGCACCTCGCATCATAATATCGTCGACGGACGGGCACGACGCCCGTATGCCGTATGCTGACGCGGCGGTCCGCGACTAGGAGAATTCTACGGCAAGACCCATTGCAAATCCAAACAGAGCGGGAGCCCGTTATTCAGAGAACCCCATGCTGGCAGGCGGCGCTGGGGCATTGCACGACGCATACTAAGTGTTGTCTTCCGGCGTGATCTAGGGCAGACGACAGTGGCATTGGAATCGCACCAAGAGGCACTCACTATAGCTTTCCTAGTACCCGTCGACCTAACGCCTCCACTTCCCGCTGAATGACCGCGGTCACCGCACTCCTCACCCGTGCAACCTCCTCCGCTACCGCGAAGTCTTGGTGCCCTACCTCCTCGCCCTGCCGCATCGTCTCAACCGCCTGAGCGACAGGCTCACCCAACCACCCTTGCTCCGCGACGACGCCGCTATGTTCCTCCTCTAAAGGTCTCGACGGATCTTGCAAACCACCGCTGGAACTGTGGGGTGCGTCTGGTAACCGCTTCTCACGCACTAGTGTGCTCAGCGCCTCCTGGATGTGATGAGCAGGGACAGGCTCGCCGAAGGTGACGCTCAACGCCACGCCCGGTTTTGGTAGGAACTTGTACGGGAACGGGCGACCTTCCGGCATGAGTTTGTCGAACCCTGGGCACAGCGATTTTCTCAGCTCCCACAGTACTCTTTTGGCTCATGAATACCTACCGGTGAGCCACATTGGTATGATGACTGGCGGCTTTTGCGCCTCCATCATAATGCGACCTCTGCATGGAAGTTGATGTCAGCTGCTGTGGCGGTCCTTCAGAAACACAGGGCGCATACATTCCCCACTTGAACCTCAAAAGCCGCGCGGCATTTGAACTGTTAGGGTCGCTCGACTCCTGGTTTACTTTTCCTTCGCCGAAGAGGTGTATCTGAGAAGTACAAAGCCCCATGAATCACCGCGCGAGGGTATCGTTTGCTGGCTATCACGCACCCATTCTCCACGATTAAGTTTCTCTATAGCGGTATCAATCGCAGGTTGGAATATGCCATTACCGCGAAAAGTTTCTATGACTTGTCCCAGACGGAAAAACGTGGAGAAGACACTATCTGCCGTCCAGCACAATGCATCGCACGGTCAGCTCCTTACAGTCCTCTGCTGAAAACGCGACCGTGTAGTTCAAGTGCGTACGGATTTGTGAACATGATGTCTGAGGCGCCAAGCGTCCATCTTGTCATTCTCGAGTCACGATAGAACCGTGCAGGGAGAACACCCCATGCTACCGGGTCATCTAAACTGCGCATATGTTCGCCGAGGGCTACTGACAACGTTCAGATGGAGGACCTACGTAGATATATGGTTGCACACTGCCAGACATCATGAGCTGCCCTCGGCATCCTTCTCGTGCGCACTCACTAGTCACAATCCCGCGCCCGTTGGCTCTCTCATCACTCTCTAGAGCTCGCACAAGGTTCTCCAGCCCTTTGACTGTGACAGAGGAACAGTAGCCATTGAGGATTGCTTTACTTCCGAGGCCGACGATGCTGACGGTAGTCTTTGAAAGAAAGCCCATCCGCGAAGGCAGGCCCAGCAGGTATATTACGAGAAGTCAATCTAACGTAGAGAACAGTTGCCCAGCGCAAGCAATTAAGAAAACACAGAAAGTGACGAGAGGCGGAGGAAAGCAAGCAGTGCGCCGACGGCGGACGCGCGTCGGGCCCGAGTTGACGGTTCGGAGAGAGGCGCTAGCAGTTTGCCTCGATCCACCACGACCGACACCTCCCGAGCGACTTCCCCGCCTTCCACGGCGTGCGCGCACGGTTTTCACGGCCGGGACGACCTCCTGTACCAGTGTGCTCGGCGACGTAACATCTTTCACGACTTGTGAGGTCAAACTCGGTGCGAGAGTTGGGTTGTAAGACGACTGGAGACGGAAGATTGGACGAGTAATCTTCGTGACGCGGTGTCCTCGTGAGGTGAGTAGCAACTCCTCATAGCTGCTCCGGTTTGTCTCATCAAGGCTCTTTCTCAGTGCGTGTCAGCAATGAGTGTTCGGTTGGCAGTCATGCAGCCTCTGCGGAGGGTCGGAGCAGCGTTCATCGCCGCCGTCGGCCGGTTAGACAAGTCTCTCTCGCCCAGCGATACCCTCAACCGCCTCAAGCAGCACAAATGGACGTTCTCCGACTCCATCTACATCTTTCACATCGCGCTTGCCACATTCTGGATCGCCATCATACAGGTCCCTAGCTTCCCGCTCAAGCTGCTTATACCCATACTCTACGCCATCGCTCTCCTCATACCCTTCACGTCCCAGTTCTTCGTCCCTGCAGGCCCTATCTTCCTCTATCTCCTCAGCTTCTTCTCGTCCAAGTTCATCCCGATGGAGTACCGCCCGACCCCGTCCGTCGTGCTCCTGCCCACGCTGGAATCCGTCTTGTACGGCGCCAACGTCTCCGACATCCTGACGCGTTTCACGCACCCCATCCTGGACATTCTCGCGTGGGTCCCGTATGGCGTCGGCCACTACATCATCCCCTTCATCGTTGCTGCGTTCCTGTGGCTGTTCCGCCCGAAGGAGGCGCTTCACTACTGGGCAAGCGCCTTCGGCTACATGAACCTGACGGGAGTGCTGATTCAACTCGTTTTCCCTTGCGCCGCTCCGTGGTACGAGCTCATCTACGGCCTGACTCCTGCGGACTACACCATTCGCGGCTCGCCTGGAGGTCTTGCGCGGATCGACAGGCTCTTCCACTCGAGCGGATACACCACTGCGTTCTCCAACTCGCCCCTCGTCTTCGGCGCCTTCCCCTCGCTCCACGCAGCATCAGCCACCATGGAGGCCCTCTTCATGTCGCACTTCTTCCCACATACGACCAAATGGGTGTTCGGCTACGCAGCGGTGCTGTACTGGGCGACCATGTACCTCACGCACCAC
Source organism: Cubamyces lactineus (assembly GCA_022376465.1). NCBI lineage: Eukaryota > Fungi > Basidiomycota > Agaricomycetes > Polyporales > Polyporaceae > Cubamyces > Cubamyces lactineus. The sequence continues at coordinate 531,510 of JACDTU010000006.1, read as the reverse complement.
TATCTCGTAGACGTCGTCGGTGGCTCCTGCCTCGCAGTCGCGTTCTTCTACCTGCTCATGCCAGAAGAGCTCAAGGGTGCTGCGGCGACTGCGCCCCCGGGGGGACTTAACACCGCATCCTACCGCAGCAAGTACGAGGTGTACGATCTCGAAGAGCCGCGCGGACGCGGCCGCGGGTCTCGAGGGAACGGGGCCATCATGCGGGATGCGGAGGCGTACGACCTCGAGGAGCTCTCGGACCGCGAGTCGGACGAAGAAATGGACATCACGTTCCGCTCGCCCGTCGTCCCAGACCAGCCGTCGTCCGCCGCACCGCTGATCAAGTCGAACGGGCGGGCGTCCCCCGTGAAGAAGAGCCACAGGCATACGGCGAGTATTGCGAGCCTCATTCGGTCCGAGGAGCGGGGCGAGGAGGGGTGGAGTCCTATCGGGGGCTCGTTCGCGTTCCCGCCGACGCCGACGAGGGCGCAGGCGGAGGAGGGCAAGGGACCGCGCGCGTCATAGGACTGAGCGAACGCCTCTTGCTGATTCGCGGATGGGGCGAAGTACGGTCGAGTACGGGTAGATTTGTACATTCATTTGGGTTAATACTCGTAATTGTTCTACTTCAGTCTAACACGGTTCTCATCGTATATCTATGGTTCGAGTCGTCCGGACGATGGTAGATGCAGAGCATTTTCCTTCCACCCACTCTCATTGTGTATCGCCGGGGCAATATATGTCGCCGTGGTGAACCTTCCTAGGACGGTACACTACCTTTGTCGAAGCCACATGAACAATGACAGTACTCCACGGGCATGGTTTCTTGCACACACCGACGCTAGGACACCAAAACGTCCATACCCAACTGTTACCGTTCAGGACTAACTCCCGAGGGACTCGGACGTAGAACGCACTGAAATGATACGACCATTAGTCCAGAATATACAAGAACCATTAGTACAAGATCTACGAAGATGGGGAAGGCAGTGCAAACCAGCCCAGTCCGTACGCCAAGCGGGCTACAGCCGAAGGGCAAACACAACGAATGCTACGTCGAGGGTCCTGCAACTGAGCTGGTATAGCGCTGCGCATCTTCCCGTCCGCGCTCGACGTCGACGCTCATGAGGATAGGCACGGCGGCCCATATCATCGCAACCAGGAAGAAGAACGCGTAGCGGATGTTGCCCGTGGTGTCCGCTATCAGGCCTACGACGAGCGGTCCGACGAACGAGCTCGACTGCGAGGAAAATCAACGATAGTTCTGGCTATGGCGCGCTGGCTGAAGACAAGAGCAGCGTACCTTGTCGGTGATGGAAAATAGCGCGTACCACCGCGCTTCTTCGCCCGGCGGAATGAACTCTGCGTAGAACGCACGCGCGTAGCCCTGGAAGGCACCGTACACAGAGCCCTGACGCGCGCCTACATCAGCACATCCACACACCACTCTCCGGGCCGACAGGAACGACTCACAAAGTACACGGCGAGGACATACATCTCCGCGGGCGTCGTCAGCCCCCCGAACTTCACGCTGCCCTTCTGGAAGACAGGCAGGAAGCCGAGGCAGCCGTACGCGGGAATCGCGGAGGCCATGGCGACGAGCACGACGAGGATGCGGAGGTTCGACCAGCCTGCGCGCCGTTGCACCATGGGCCAGATGAGCGAGCCCAAGATGCCTGCGCTAGGTGTAAGCGCGCCGATGAGGATCAGGGAGGACGGTGGCATGTGCAGCGTCGTCTTGCCAAAGAGGAGCGCCGTCGAGGTGATGGTTGTGAACCCTGTGTAGTCGCTGTAGGTTAGTTAACAGCTCGACCGATAGCTTAAATGTGAGGACTACAACCCACCATCGGAGAGCAGGAACCACGCAGCGAGGTAGACGAACGTGTTGCGCAGCCGCTTGATCTCCCGCCATTTGAGCATCTGGCCCAGCCTCCTCCATGCACGGCCAATTTCGCGCGTCATGCTCCAATTCCTCTCGCCCACTGCGGCTTCCGCTCCTTCACCCTCGCGGAAGACGTCGTCTGCTTGTCTGGCTGAAGATGCGCCTGGGAGCCACGCAGCCGCAGGCAAGGAGAACAACGCCCACCAAATGCCACTGAGTCCGACGGCGAGACGTAGGGAGTCCGTCGAACCCTTCATGGCGCGCACAGGAATCAGCGCCAGGAGTAGCATCACTATCCCGGACGAGTAGCCAAGTGCTATCCCCTGAGAAGAGATGCGAGAAGTGGTAGCAGATAGGATCTTGTCATGCTCTGCCTTGACAGCATACGCATCCGAGTGTAAGCTACGCTCTTCTAAAGAGCGCGAAAGTAGAGGGGCGTCTGCTTCTGCATTCTCTTCGCCACCGTCGACCGAATGGCGCATCGCAGTGTTGTCCTGGCTGCGGATAGACTTGATGAGATTTGCGCGCGCTGCTACTACTTCCTGCGCCCCCTGCGCTAGGGTAGGGATGTATGCATTCAGAGCAACAATGGATGCCCCGAAGCCAACGTTGGCGCATATGGCGAGAGGTGCAACTAGGGGCCACGCCGGGGACGATGAAGATACAAGGAGGAAGAAGATGGCGGAAATAGAACCAAGCGCGGCAAAGACCAAGAGCAGCTTCTTGCGATGCGGGGCTTATGTTCCTCGTTAGCCAATGCTAGATGCACTCTGCTATCCAAAGGGCTTACGGTGGTCCGCAATCCCGCCCATGGAGATGACTGTGAGGGCCTGAAGGGCGACTGATATTGAATACACGTATAGACTGCAGCAAAATGGCTGAGGGCCGCTGTTAGAAGAATACCGCGCTTCATTGCGCACCTGAAGCTTGCACTGTCTATCCATAACCAGCCCAGCTTGACCACACAGCGGGCATCTTCAGCATCCGCCGATGGAGAGGTCGTGACAGAATTGCATGGCTGTGTCTTGTTAGGAAGTAGATACCCGTTGTCTCTACACAAAGTTCCAGGCATCTCAGCATACGTACTGGCTTTCGAGCTCAAGTAGGGGTATTTGGCACACCTTGCGAACTGTTCCAGGCATATTGGCAGGAACAAAGTCAAGGAGACAATGACAAAGACCTCACTGGTCTTTGTGGGTTATTGACTCAATATCTGCGCGATACGAACACACCTTGCAAAAGCATAACTGAACCACCCTCTCAAGTGCCTATGGTACTTCTGCTTGTCAAACGTAGGCAATCCATCATCGTGAGGGTCGTTTGCAGTGGATGACGGTGACTCGTGTATATTCATACTCGAGGTAGCGGTGATACGCTCGCGAGTGAGTAGAATGAGGATTATGAGTAGTCTCAGTTACGCATGGTAGAACGTTGGCGGATCGTGGTAGTTCGGAAGCAAGGGCCTTCAGGCGCCTGCCATATACACTGGTGGCGGTCAAGCGATCAAGGATAGGCGCTCATGACATACCCCGCCGGACGCGTCGTTTCATGTCCGCCTTCAAGTTCTCCCTTGACCACCGGGAATGATTCTGGTGACTTGGAGTGTTATACTCCTAGTGTCTTCTAGTCTCTCTTAGGCAGACGACCGATGTGCTCGAGAGTGAGGGGAGGACGAGCACAATGAGTGTCTTCTACACGTTCTGCTCTTATACTGTTTCGAGCTCGAGTTGAAGGCTACATACAGTCAAACTAGTCAGTCCCACTTTCTATCTCCCACTCGAATCTTCGCTGATACGGCACATGTCTCGAACGCCCTTTTGTGTGCTTAGAGCATCTAGAGAATTGCCATGCCAATGTGCCATAAAATTTGATGTTGGTAGGACACCACCTCCTTCAGGAAGATCACATTAACTGAATCCACCAGGATATTTCATGCAGACATGGATGATAGAGTCAACAATGAGGGATCAAGACGTGGAAGTATATGAACGGTCTTTGAGTATCTGCAGTGTCGCTGTTCACAGGTGAACGATACATTATCAGAACACGAGCGTGACCTCGCTATGGCCGACCGTGTACGGATTAACGACCATCTCCTGCAGCTGTGCCGGAGGTAACATGGGTATTCCGCGGAAATAGTCGTTGCGCTTTTTGCATTCCTCGACGCCCTCCACGACCCGGTATTCGCCCTGCTTGCGGGCGCGTTTGACGACCTCGGACGTGCGCGCGATACGCATGTTCTCGAACTCGGTGAAGATGTTCGAGAGGAGCTCGGTGGACGGCTCTGCAGCATCGGGATTGTACTTGGTGAGGAGGCGGACAAGGTGATAGACGTCCTCGAACGCCTGGTTCGCACCTTGTCCGATGTGCTGTGTGACAGACGAGGTGAGTTCCATAAACCGCGCATCATCAGCGGATGTTTTACTGACTGGGCTGGTGGGATGAGCGGCGTCTCCCAAAAGAACGACTCGGCCCTTATGCCAGGACGACAACTCAGGGCGATCATACAATCCGTACTGCAGTTGAATCTGTCTCAGCGTAACTCGTGGAAAGTGATGACAAGACAGACCTTGATAATGTTTTGCCCTGTACTGATGATTTCTCCGGCCCCGAACGGCCACTGAGAGTACGGGCCTTCTCTGAACTTCCTCTGCGCTTCTTCGTCCATTGCACGCCAGTTCTCCTTTGCTTCTGGCTCCTTGGTCGTGAAGCTACGCAAATCGTCGTCAGCAATAAGCGACCACCTGCTGTTCGCTTCGAGACTCACCCCCATGAGGTCTGGTGGTCGTTGACGGGGTAAGCTATCATATGTGCACCGTCGCCGTATACATTCATAACGATTTGCTGTCCCCGCAATACTTCAGGTGTCTCGGAAATGCCCCCAGTCTATCAATTCGTCAGCAGCTGTTCGAACCTCAGCGGCAGAAGACTTTGAGTACCTGTACAAGGCCAGTGAACGTAGGATCATGCTTTCCGAAGAGACATTCACGCGTGTTGCTGTGTAGCCCGTCGCAGCCTACAACAAAACTGGCGGTGTCGGTCTTGCCGTTCGCGAACGTCACCGTGACAGAATCGGCAGCCTGCTCCAGCGATACGAGCTGGTGTCCAAAGATGATGGGGACCCCCAAGGACTCCGCGTGCTCGAGCAACAGACGGTGGAAGACCGTGCGTCGGACGCCTGTGACGCCGACTCCTAGTCCAGCTTCCCCGCGCGCAGGCGCATCACTTCGAGAGAGCTCGCCCAGGTCCTCGGGGAGGACCGACATTTGCACGAGCTCCTTGATTCGGCCGCCTATGACCTTGTCGAGCAGCCCGGGAACGAGTTTGAGCACCTTCAGTCCATTAGGCTGTAGGCTGTGTTTCGGCACACGCCGTCAGCTCGAACTACAGAGCGAACGAGCGTGAGCGGAAACCTTACACCAGACTCAGGCCGTGGTTTGTGGGGCTTTCGGTCCTTTCGTAGACGATAGGATCATAACCAGTGCCTTTGAGGAACATGGCGAGCACAGGGCCGGCGATGCCAGCACCTGCGATTATGACTTTGGTCTTCGCCATGGGATGTGGTTAGAAGGTGTAAGTGGAATGAGAAGGACTGGAGTGGGTATGCCGGACACCATTGCTCTACGCCGAGTTTAAATACTCTCTCCTATTCAAGCTGAGGGGGCTCCTGCGGTGAGATCGAGCCTATTTCGTGTATAACCTTGGGATTCACGCTCAATCGGAGTTAGCCCATTCAGAAGGACTCGACCGCGCCGCTCAGGAGCATGCGGGTGCGCATAGGGCGCTCCAGGAGTTACCACACCAGAATCGCGCTTGACTGAGTTCTTCGTTTCCAAAGTGGTCATGGAGGACTATTTCACCGCCATTTACGGGATGACATAACGCTCCGGTGTTCATCTGAACTACGTGAGACGCCGAGCTGTCTTGGCGGTCCCGAGGCGCTGCAGCGATGTCGACCGGGTGTTGACCGGGTGCGTATCCTTCACCAATAGTCCTGACAATACTGGTGTCATATCTATAGATAGCTTCCGAACACTCGAAAGCTCAGCCTTCTTGCCATTCACTCAGTGGCTATAGCGCGTAGGTAGGACGCTATCGTACTAAGCACATATCCCCCGCACAGCATGCACGTAATAGCGCAAGCCATCCACATGGTTCGCCAGAATTGAAATCGATCTGCCCTTGCTATTGTAGTCCGCCGGTGCATAACGCGACTGCTACATGGGGATATGTATCTCGATTGTATAACCTCACCCTACTCTCGCTAATCTTCTCAGCATAGCTTAACCACTTGTGCAGTGTGTATTAGGACACTGCGAAGATGGCGAGAATGACCTCCGAGGCCTCGAGGCCTCTTGCCGTTAGCCGCATACGCATCTCCGCGGAAGATTATTCTGTGTAGTCAGAGGAACTTCGAAGATGATAGCGGGTTTGAATGCTCCTACCCGAATGTTCATGGCTCGGCGTACATGGTGGGGCTACTAGATACTTACTAGGTGGGCTTGATAATCCTACTGATTTCTGCAGGTGCTCTGCGTAACTGGGTCCTGAAGCTTGAAGGCCTGACTACTCACACGCCCGGCCTCCTCGTTTCCACTGCTGACTCGAGATCTCTAGTCGTAGCTGTGATCCTTGCTACTTGTCGGCGTAAGTCCGTTCCCACCACGCCCGCAGCGTCGTGATGAGATCAACCCGTCGTGGCGATCAGCGATTTGGATTCTCTGAGACTGAGCACGTGTGTGTGGATTGTGGCTGTTAAACCACAAACACGAGCTGTGCAGTACTACTCATCATTACGCATCTATTCCGACCTCTCATGTGCTTCCCCTGCAGAGGTATGCATACCCACAGCATATCTCCGGCTGAACCGCTGCTTCCACTGCCGTGTTCGCTGCCTGCTGCGGCCCATCACATCTGGAGCATCACTCAACCATCAGCTTACCCCGAGCGCTCTCTACTTTGCACAGAAGGTCAAGTAGCCCTGGAGTAGGTCCTCAAAGTGTGGATAATGCGCCACACTGACTTATTTCGAGGACTTGAACTAGCATGGTGATGGCAACGGTGAGGTTGTGTTCGTGGCGACCATGGCGCATCGACACGGCTTACTCAACTCTTTGTCGTTGTATAGCTGGGACCAGGCCAAGAATGGCAATTGCGACGAAACCTCAGCCCTTCGAAGCATGCCCTTGTGGCGTTCTGCATTGCTGCGCAGCCGTAGCGAGGCTGGTATAAGTACCCAAGACTGCAAAGCGTACCTCGGGAAAATCACGACTGGCTCATACGATGTCGAATCCATATTCTGATATCATACAGCTCTACAGCACCAGGTGCGTGCCCGCCGTCGGCCTCTCTATTATGCTACATACTGTATGCTCACTGCTCAGCTACACAGCTTGATCAGTTCTTATTGCGGCCTGGCGGGGTTTGGTCAGATCCTTCGAGTCAATTGTCCAAGTTCTGTCTATGCTGACGCCGTTTTGCGTGCCGATAATGGCCGCCTGCAGTGATGGTCTTCTATGAATACTTCGTGACTTTCGGCGATGAAGTCGACTTGTTCTGGAGGCGCAAGATATCGAGCGCATCGGTCATCTTCTTCCTCAATCGCTACTTGACGCTTCTCGGATACGTGCTCGACAGCGGGACCTTTCACGCCCAGACTGATATTGTGAGCCCTACCCAGTACTTTACACGCCTCGCACTTAATACGCGCTTGAATTGTCTTGCAGGGGTTTGCATCTACCGGCTTCTGTAGAGGAAACCAGGCTTTGGACTCACGAACTCCTTCCCACTAGATGCCGTGCGTTCGCTGTGCTATACCAGGGAACAGACCTCCTACGATACTTCCCACAAGCTGGTGTGCTTCTTTCAAGACGTCGCCAACAGCCAACACTGATCTTGCTTTGTGCAGCATTCTCAAGCCTTCGCGCGTACGCCCTCTGCGAGTACAACCGCTGGATTGCCGGCGTGGTATTCCTCCTGCTGACGGGCCCTGTCGCTGTCAATGCGGTCAGTCGCACCCGTACTGTACTCCGCCATAGTGCGAGAATCAGCGTGACAAATATTGATGTGCAGAGCACCCTGCGATGGACTCACATCCGCAACCTGCCCGCGCCCATCGGGTGTACATCATCCGCGGACATTTCTCCCTCGTTGGCAAAGAAGTGAGCACTTGTTTGTACGCTCAGTCCGATGGTCTCCATCTCTGATGCGCCCGCAACAGATGTTTGTACCGGCAGTACAGCGTGCTCCTCGTCGATCCACAAGGCTAACACTGGTATTGGCAGTAACCATCATATCGCGCAGCAGTGCGATCGGCGCCGACTTCCTCGTGGTGATGGTAACATGGTGGAAGACTCGCAAGTCAATGAAGTTGTACAGAGAAGCGAATATCAAGGCGTCTTATGCTAGTCTGATGCTACGAGACGGTGAGTAGCGCGGACGGTGCACCTGGCGATCAGTGGATGCTGACATGTATGTCATTTACAAGGAACTGTCTACTTCCTGTGAGGGTCGCAGTCCCGCGGGCGACGCGCTTGGTAGCTGGAGCTGACATCGACATCGAACAGCGTCTTGCTCATCCTCAACGTCTTGCACATGGTCTTGACTATATTAGCGGTACGCCACGATTCATCCCGCTTGCACATTCATGTAGGTTCACCTCTCTGCGACAGTACACTGAGGCCTTCATCTCCGTGAGCTACGTATCGATCTTCACGGACCCGTGAGTTGTCCGCATGTCCCTGCGCGTTTTGCCCGTCCCTGCGTATTAATCCTTCTCGCAAACCGATTATAGCATCATGTCCATCCTTGTTTCCCGCTTCCTCCTCGACTTGCGTCAAGTCGATCATACGGGCGTAAATGCGGTCGGTAGCGAACTACCGTCCTTTGTCGCCCCACAAGGCGGAGCGTTCAGCGAATACGCGTCTTTCGTTGCCCCCCTTGGTACTCAGCTGGTTCCACATGGGGACGATAATACCGTATCTGAAGGTCCCGAAGGTAACTTGGACTCAGGCTCGGGCGACTTGGATGGTAGCGAAAGACTTGCCGATGGTGCTTCTACCTCGTCCGATGCGCACCTCACAGTCGGGGGTGAGAGGGGACATTGGGATGCAAGTGAGCGTATCAGTTCTAGAAGGTGAAGACGCCATACCGTCGATCTCGTGAAGTTACTATACTAACGAACCATGACTCCTGCCAGTGGCAGTTCCGCCTCCACATACATGACCGCTCGTACCGAGGAACTCCTCAGTGTCGCTTGAGTGGAGTTGAGCAGGAGCTCTTCAAGTTTCCGTTTGTAGCATACGTTGTTATGTATCCATAGACCGTAGTACGTGTGTATATGATGTGTCATAGAGTCAACGTATCGCACCATGGACATTCCCTACTTATCTGCTGTATCCCGAGCATTGCAAAAGGTACAAAACCGCTGGTACACTTGTCAGGAATATTACGAACGTATTCACCAGGATTGTAGAACAGAGTGCATCGCTGCTGAACATCCTACACACAAGACTTACCTGGTAAGCGGCTGGCTCAACCATCTCCGGCTGTACGAGTGCCAAGAACTTCTTGCGGCGGTCCTCCGAAAACCATTTAGATACATTTGGACTCATCGGACATGCGACGCGTACCTTCAATTTCGTTGCGCAAGCTGTGGAAAAGCAATTCCTCCAGCTTCGCTCCTCGCGTTGCGCGTGCCTTCTGGGCAGGCTGTACCATCGCTGCGAAGGTTTCGCTGCCGAGGTAGTCCGCCTCGGGAGCCAAGACGCCTTCGGTGTAGACGTATTGCGGGCGTGGACAGCAAACAGCATTCGACGACAGCAAGGACCACGCAGCATCTAGGCCCATAGGGCTCTCCATATATCCGCCTAGCCCTGCCATACCCAGACGTGAGCGTGAGTACTCGCGCCCTTGAACTTCAGCGTTTCGATATGCACGAGGGCTCCGAAGACGGCATGAAAGCCGGCGCAATCCCAGCCCGGGTTGGACTTCCCGCAATGCAAAACGAGAGCGGTGATCGCCGTGGTAGAAAGGAAGCCGGCTGAGGCGACGGTATGAAGGGCATCTGTGGAGGGGGATTCATTCAGGTCTTCGGGTCCAAAAGACGTTCGCTCGTTCCAGGCGCGTATCATAGGACCAGGCAGTGCCCCATTCTTCCAAAGGCACGACTTTGACCGTAGTGTCCACGTCAAGGTCTAGCACAATATGATACATGTCGCGCTTCATCCACTCTCGCAGCATGGCGATGCGGTCTGACCGACTGCCTGGCTTGCATCATACCAGCACTCTCCCATCGGTACCCATGTGAACACGAGCCAGTACATTCGCATCTCGGGCTGGGCAACCCCCTGCGTCGTCCATAACCATAGTTTTCGTCGGGCCTGGATACGCAAGTTGTGCCAGAACGGACGGAGCGTGGAGGGATGAGATGAGACCCGACAAGTTACGGAAGGTTCAAGCCCACGTGCGGGGTCGCCATTGTCTGATACACGGGGGTCCCTGAACGGACAAGAATGAATAAAATCACAGAAAAAACCGGTAGATACAGCAGAGAGACGAGTAAGGATGATGATACAATACGCAGATACAGCACTTGCCCTGTACCGTATGAATGATGCTTTGATACTACCACCGTCCACCACCTAGCTGAGATGGGGGAGGTGATGAGGAGGGCACTGCGATACACATATTGGAGTACTTACCTGTTGGAGGTGGGCGTCGATCACATCACCATCCTCCATGTTATGCTGCAGCGAATAGCGGCATGTTGAGGCTGGACTCAAGGGGGAAAGGGGAGCAAGGCACGCACCTCGGCAGGACATTCCTCTGGGCGTAATCTCTGCCCGCCAAAGGTAAATTTGAATGTTCCTGGAGTTTCTCGTGTCTGAGCACCATCAAAATCTGGTGCGTAAAAGGACGAACCTGGTTCTTTCCCGAAACGTTTCTGCGATGTCCCTTCTGGTCAGCCGAATGTCCGCGACCCAGTGGCAAGAGAGCGCACCTCCGCAGCCTCAAACAGCTTTTTGAATGGCATGCCGGGCTTCACCTTCACGGTACATGCTAGAAGCCGTACAAATCAACAGATGCGGTCCATCAATGCAATGCTGAGATGAACACTTTGCCGGGGTGCGAACCCCGAGCAATGAGGCGAGGGCTACTTTCGGCACTCACTCTGGCCCTCGAAATCGACGATGAGGTTGATCTTGGGCTTCACGTCTTCCTGCTGCTCCTCGGCAGACATCTTGGATGCGATGCGAACGCTTCACGAGAAGAGAGCGAGGTGAGTGGTGAGGAGACGAAACGCGGTCGACGCGTGAAAGGACGAGTACACCGACTAGGACGCGACCGTCCACGCGCGATCCACGTGACCTTTGCGATACCGCGCGCCAGCATCGCCGCCGCCCGCGAGGCTAAAAGCGAGGCTCAGGCTGCGAGCTGCCACCATGACCACTGCGTGCCCGAATCCCTGAACGTGGTCTACATGCTTCACTCGATAACATGCTGTCGATTTCTGATATTGTATCGTATCCGAGAAACAAAGGGAAATCAGTGGATAGCTCCTAGGACACATGCATTCTCCGGCTGTGATGATGAATTGGGCTGAGTGGCCCGACTAATTGCACTAGAGGGTAAGCTCTCGCAAAGATGTTGCTAACGGTATATCTCGAACTCCATGCGCGCATTGCAGCCTCAAGCTCAATACCTCATCTCAGGTGGGCGAACAGTTCTCCCTCCGAACCTTATGCTGTGCGATGCGACTCATGAAATACACATTGCATCTGCAGAGCTTACCTGCGGATCGCAGGCCTTCTCCTCAACACGCCAATGGCAGCCACCTACCGCGCGCCTTACAGCACATGTTCTCCACCCTTCATAGTGCCGCTAAGGGCTGGAGACATTGTTAAACCACCCTGTCTCGCACTCCCCTCAAATGCCCTACCTCCACACTCTCAGCATTCGACTGCGTGGCAGTCGAAATAACAAGCCTGCTTCCACCTCGACCGCGACCACCTCCTCTACCACCACCACTCCCAGCATCAAGCATATCTTCTTCCGAGTAGGTCGTACTCACAGCCAACGCACAAGCAAAAACCGTGATACAGCGACACAAGACTCGACAGACAAGATGGGTAATGCGCCGAGCGACATGAACTCTCCCCGCCAGCGTTTGGCCCAATTGGCACGCTCCGTGACCGACGCCGAGTCTGTACGTTCTGCTAGCGGCATGCCTGGCGCCGAGCCCCCAACCCCCGTTCCCGAGTCGTCCCAAGAGCGCCCGCGTTCTCCCTCGCCGAAGCCTGAAACAGGTGTAGAGGGGTACTCTGTCTCCAATGCGCCTGAAGCTCTAGCGCCCCAGCCCGCTCAAAGGGAACAGGACATTGGGGACGAGCCCGACCTCGAGGCTGGCAGTATCCCGCCGGTCACCTCCTTCGAATGTGACGAGGAGAAGCCGCACGTGCAGGAGGACGGAGCACAGGTCCCGGAAGCTGCTGCTGCGGAGAAGGAAGCAGAGGAGCAGGCCGAGGCAGACATGGTGAAGACACCGCGCGCCGCAGTCAAGTCGGAGGAGTGGCTCGCCCCCGCCTCTCCTCTTACACCCGCTACCGCTCCTGCCCCCGTGTCCACTGACGAGCAACATGGACACACGCCGGTCGTTCATGCAGAGAAGCACACGGTAGACCACCTGGCGGAGGCGAGTGATGCGACAGCGGTTTCGTCAGGCTCGGACTCGGATACCCCTCCCAGCGGAGTGTGGACGCCTGGGACGTATGTGCTGCTGAACGCGAAGAGCGGCACGGCGGTGGACATGTCGGGCATGGACAACAAGACGCTCATCGGTTACCCAATGCATGGCGGGCCAAACCAGCAGGTACGCAACTATAGCTCGTATTCCTGTACTCTCTCACCTGATATCGATGTTCAGTGGGAGTTCATCCCCAGCGGCCGCGGATACATCATCCGCTGCGTGCGTCGGTCAAAGGAGGGACACCCGTTGTATCTCACGACCGAGACCGGGCTGCACGACAATGCTGCGATTGTTGCTAGCCCGTATCCGGTGACTTGGGAAGTCGAGCAGACCGACGAGGGCATCCGGTATGTATTCCCTGCACTTGAAGCAGGATTGTCCCTCTGACGTTGTACAGTATCTCCTGGCCAAACACAGACTTCGTCTTCGATCTCGCGGATTGGGGAAGTAAGGCTGCCGGGACGAAGGTATGCTTGGTCAACCTTGCGCCTGCCGAACTCGGGCTTACTCCCGTCCTGTAGATCCAGCTCATGCGCCTCAAACCCGGAGAGCACTGCCAGCTCTGGCATTACACACGCTGCGCACCCGCCGCGGACGACGAGAAGAAGGAGGTTGAGGTTCGTTCTGCGCGGGCGGTGTCTCCCCCTGCGACGACGGAGACGGTCTCGGTGACCGAGGAACGCGACCACATTACGACGACGCGTACGACGACTACCACGACGATCACGACAGTTACGGAAGTGACGAGGATGCCGCGTTGGATGCTTCAGCGCGCTGGCCAGAAGTCTCCTAATCGGCGAAGCATCGGTTACCGCTTAGCCTGAAAGCACTAAGCGAATACAAATGGAGCATGGTGCTCAGGAGGATAGTTCTTATGTGGCGCGCTGCTGTATGATTTCTGCCGGGTTACTCTCTACATCTGAAGATTTGTTGTATGTCTTTTGCTTTCGTATTTACTCACGACTGATTCTCTGTACATCTATGATACCCCACATCTATCCATCTTATGACCGCATACGTTAACGCGACGTGTGCGGCCAAGCACAACTTACTTCTGAACCCTGTGCGGCTGCAGCGCGACGCCGCCTGTGATGCGCGTCGCGTTCGTCACGTGAGACGAGATTTGTCTGGCGCGCGACGATGATTCTTCTGTTGCGACTCGCTCTTCCCCCTCAGCTACCTGGCTTCGGTTCTTGAGCGTCGGCTGGCTTGTTATCGAGTTTATGTCTTTTGTATATCGTCTTGGGCGTAAAGCTCTTCGTGGTGCTATACCTGCGAACAAGACTCCAAGGCCGACAACCGTTAGGCCACCACCTCTAGCAGTCAGCAGAATTTGCTGGGCGCACCTCGAAGTCACACTGAGAACACATAGACTTATACGTTCATAGGCAATATAAAACCACCAAGGAGCATCGGCGAAGTACGCCGATATACAACCGCTGTAAATAAGGGCGTGCGACCAGCACACACAGACGACCAAATGTCTCTGGGATCTTCTACCCCTACCCCGAGTTCATCTACATTAAAGTCCGGAGGAACGAGCCCAGAGTGGATGAGGTACGTCCCGATACATGCTCAAATACAACTCGTTGGTAGACTCATGTCAAGATAGGATCTCACCGCTAGCGAAGCTAGCGACGCACTCCCGGTTCTTCCTCACGCTCCGTTCACAAGAAGGCGAATACCACTCACTGATTCTGTTCCGCCTGACCCCTGGTCAGCTGCCGGAGAATGGATTGGAACAAGATGCTGGTTCATCGCAGAGTTTCAGAGACCAAATTTATATCATGGAAGCAAACTGTCCACACCTCGGCGCGGACATGTCGCACGCGGAGATAGAAGAGTGCGATACCGGCTTTGTAGCCGTCTGCCCATGGCATCGGTTAGTCAATGTTTCTCACCCAAGAGCGCCAACAGAAGGTTAAACGCTCGGCAGTTATGACTTCGACCTCAAGACCGGCCATAGTGAGACTGGCCTCAAAGCTTGTACGTACGCCACAGAGATCCGGGAAGACGATGGCGCAGAATTCATATACGTTGAGCCACCATCGGGAGGCCGTAATTGGCGCCTCGTAGAGTTTCGACCCGTATCCGAAGGTCAGTGCGTACTGCGTCCGATGTCATTGAAGCAACTGAACCGTTGAATAGAATTCGCTGACCCACCCCCACCTCCGCCGGATCTCTCGCATCTCAGCATATCCTCTCCCGAGCCTAAAGAGCCCGAACCCCTAGTTCCAACCGAGAACCCGCCGTCTACTCTCATACAATGGGCCGTTCTCATTCTGAGCACGCCAGATCCCATGCTGAAGGCACGAGTCGCATCTCGCACGTTGGCTCGAATCAACTTACATTTGTATACTAGGTCCAGCGTACACGACATGCAGTGCATCTCTTCCGCACGGGTCAGCTCAAGTCTATAGGGCATCGGTCTTCAAAGGCACCGAGGCCACCAGATGTGCCGCCGCGCGAGGATACGTACGCTCGAAATATAGTCGATCCAGGCAGGATGGCAAGACGCAAGAACAGGGCAGTTATGCTGCACGCGCTTGCCAATATTGAGCAATGGGCGTGAGTAGCATTTGTTAATGATCACGGCAACGTCACTGACCCTGCTACAGAATCGATCTTGCGTAAGTAGACACTCGCAGTTACTCGTGTCTGGGCTAAACCTCCCTCTTCCAGGTGGGATATCATCGCGCGCTATGGCCCGTCACATCCAGATCTGCCGCCTGCCTTCTTCGCGGATTTCACGAAGATGGCCCTCGACGAGTCCAAGCACTTCTCGCTCCTCACCGCGCGTCTTGCTGCGCTGTCACCAGCTACGCCATACGGCTCGCTCCCTGTGCACGCTGGACTCTGGGAGTCCGCGCGCGTCACGTTCCCCTCTCTGCGCGCGCGGCTCGCCATCATCCACCTAGTGCACGAGGCACGCGGGCTGGACGTCAACCCGGGCACAATCGAGAAATTTCGGCGCGCGGGCGACCCAGAGAGCGTGCGCGTGCTCGAGACGATCCACCATGACGAGGTGACGCACGTCACGACTGGGCACCGGTGGTTCACGTGGATCTGCGCGAAGCAGGGCGTCGACCCTGTGCAGACCTTCCGGGAGGAAGTGCGCAAGGGGTGGAGGGGTGACGTGAAGGGTCCGTTCAATGCGGAGGACCGGGAGAAGGCGGGGTTGACACCCGACTTCTACGAGAATCTCAGAGGAGAGATGGAGAGCGAGTGGGAGAAGGAGAAGGAGAAGGGGACGCAGGCAACTTTGTCCGTAGGCTACTAGCTGGCTATTGTCATATGTACGCCCATCCCTTTCGCTCATGCATTACACGTAGGATGACACGAAGCGACCGAAGGGAAGGGACTGTGGTTGACGGACGTGTTCGCGTATTCATGCTTCATCGCCACACTCTCATGCTTACGCTGTCGCGAGAACTGAGACGCTTGTGTCAGCACCGTCATATGTATCGAACCGCCTAGAGGCTATGTGTGGGCTCTGCACCATACCCTGAGCTCACTCGTAGGGAGTAGGCGAAGATGCTAATATTGTTCAGTTTCAGACGTACACGACCTACGAAACAGGCAGACTAGAGATTGCACAGGTTAGAGCGAAATGCCCTTACTTCGAAGCTTGGCGCTTCCTAAAGAGCACGCGGGCGGTCGGGGAAGGGACGACGGTCGGACCCCAGTAGACGTTCTCCGGTCGTTTGCCATCTCCCTCCAGTTTCATGTCGAAGTTCAGCACCAGGTATGCGAGCATTGCCTTGAGCTCGTTCGCAGCGAAGAAGCGACCGGGACTAGGAACGATATAGGCAGCAGGTGTTAGTTTCGGCATGGACTCGAGGGTCATTGCACAGATTGTCGAGATAGGAAGTCTCACCAAGCATGTTTTCCATGGCCGAAAGAGACGTAATCGACGGACGTGTTTACGTATTGGTGCTTCAAAGCCTCACCCTCGCGCTCACGCTGTCGCGAGAACCGCCAGGGGTCGAAGACGTCTGCATCGGCGTAGACGCTATCGTCGTGGTGGAGAGGGTGGGCTGCGGCGACCATGAGCGTACCACGAGGGATGAATGTGCCATCACCGAGCACGATGTCCTTCTGTGCCTTGCGCATGAGGGAGACTGAATTGAGCAGGGAGGGACATCAGAACGGTTCAGTGCACACCGGTAACAGCAGATAGAAGACTGACTGATGTTAATGCCGTTGATTCTTTGCGCCTCCTTCATGAAGCTATCGAGCTTCCACATGCGAGACAGTGCGCCTTTCGTCCAACCTTCCTCCCGAATGATCGGCTCAATTTCCTCCCTGAGGGGAAGAAGGTATTCCGGACGTTCAGCCAGGTGATATATCATATGAGTGATGCTCTGTCATGCGGTCAGATGAGGCAGTCGAGGGTATGAATATATTGACGAACGTTCGACGATGTATGAATTGCAGCAAAATTCACGAGGAGGATGCGTTGAACCATCTCCTTGTCAGTGTTGTTCCTAGAGAGTCCCACGTCCATGACCCATTGGATCAAGTCGTTCTTTAAATAGCGTCAGAGAATGAGAATCGGGTCGACCTCCACCGTGCTCTAAACGAGCAGTGTAAGAAACGTACTGGTTTGTCAGGCCAATCCTGGCCAAACTTCTCCATCATCCGCCTCCTTTCCTCCATCATGGGCTTCAGAATGGGAGTCGCCCGGCGTATGTTTCTCGCGCTGTTACCGACGATGCGCCCAACGAGACTGGAAGCCAAGACGGTGAGCATCAGTGGTCTGATAGGCCGGGGTTTGGTTATACCGCACTTACGGTTTCAAGAACGTAGGAAACATGTTGATGGTCGCCCTATCTCTGGTGACATCCATGGTAAAGCCAATGGCTAGGTCGAGATATTCCCGGTTTCGGCCTTATCACGCAAGTGTGCCCTCAGTGGATCGAGCAGGTAATTACAAAGGAAGGAAGTGCACTGACATGCCGGCAGCCCGACGAACACGCGATTACTGGCGCGTGCGACGATCTCGCGGGCAGCTCTCATAACGTTCACGCTAAGCCACTCTTGCATTCACGATGAGACAATAGATTTCTGGACCATAGCGATAACTCAGTGGTGCTCACCATCTTCCTTTGCGGGAATATACTCGTGCACAGCAACAGTCAATTCATCCATGACTTCGGGCAGGACTGCTGCCAGACTGCGAGTGAGCTTGTCTCGGATAATGTCCACATGGTACGGGTCGAGGTGTGTCTCTTGGCCGATGGTGAACTTTGTCTGGACGAACTGATTACACCGTAAGAACATGCCCATGTGAAAGAGGACACGCGACCAACCTCGCCAGCAGCCTCTAAGAACGAAAGCTCCTGATCAGGGCGCTTTCTGACGTCTTCAACCAGCTTCAAACCGCTGACGACAACCAGCCATTGATCGAGCATGGCCACTTTGAACACAGAGCCGTGATACTATCATCGCACGAGTCAGTGCATGGGTAGGACGCAATCACTTCGCAAGAGTACATACCTTGTTGTACCCTTCCTGTAGCATATCTTTACCATGGCGAATCCATCGCACGGATGCGAGATATGATAGCAACGGAAGGGGTGATCCTCCTACGGTGGGAATAGATCGCAACTGAGCGTAAGTCTCTCATGAGCACTTCGCATTCACAGATCCATGATGATCGGTCTTACCGGGTCAAAGAACCATTTTGCGAAGTAGAGCGCCACAAAGAGAGCCAGATAATGGTACCAAGTGGGGTCAAGGCTTGCCATGGTGATCGACGAGACGGTTGCACCTTAGAATGCAGGAGCTGTTGAACCACGGCCTCGCAAGAGCCCTGTCAGTATATATACCGATAGGTCGTTCGTGAGAATCTTGAGCATCCTGTGACTTCGCGTGGACAACGAAGCACCGGATGAGTGGAAGACACGCCGGATGATGAAAATGGGTTTACGCACCTATGTCGCGCGGAGAGCGAGCCCGTCGCAAGAAGCGTGTATAGAGTCTATATATGGGAAGATAGTGCTCAATCACATAGCGCACGCGCGAACACCCCGCCGAGGTAATCCCACGCAGGATCTCAGTGGGCACACAGTGCATGCTGAGATCCCGCTGGCGTGAGACGGGCGATCACAGAATTGTCGGAAGGTTGAAGTAGCATCACTGACCTTCTCCATACTACAGACATCAACAACTCTCTGAGTCTGCATGCTAATTACACTGCAAACGAGTCCGTGCCCGTCGGATTGCCCCACAATCTGTCAATGAGTTATATTCACCGGATCAACAAGCGAGCTCGCCTATGTGTGACTCAAATTGAGGTGGTCAGTGGGATTGTCTGAGCCTGCTGCGCGTCCGGAAAGCTTTTGGATGACTGCTTTTGCGAGGTCTGTAAGTCTGCGACCCGAACGGAAATGTCGATATTGATACCATGAGTATCTTTGGCAGTAAGCAGCCTCGGGCTCTGCCCAACGATGAACCTCGGGATCATTTAAGATCATCACTTCTCCTGAGGGTAGAATGAGAGAATCTACATGAACATCGTGATTTACACAACTTATCGCAATACCTTAACCTGGTTATACATTGTGTCAGCTGAGCATATCGTTTTCACGCACCCGAGGAGGCCCGGGGCCCGGACGTAGTATCCCTCCGCAAAGCGGAGCCCTCAACGTCAACTCCCCCAACGGTCCGAACATTGTCCCCGCACAGCCACGAAACCGTCGGGCGTAAAGCGGCGATCTGGACGCCTCACCGGCAGATAGAATCTGAACTGCGCATCACATTAACGCTAACTTCGCGGCCAGACTGCTCACTGAGTTCAAGCTGCGTGGAAGAGAAGCGCCGGGCAGGGTTTTGTGGATCACTTGGAATCTAGGCATACAACGATACGAAGAAGCAGTTAACATGCCCACAAATCATCTTGTGATAGAGGTTTCCCGATTGCATGACGGGAGGTCATCGGTCGGCACGGTCAATCAGTGCAAGTTCAGACTCGGGTGGGCGCTTGGGCAGGCGTGTGTATGACGGAGTTACAAAATCAGGTTAGATCATGACACGAGTATGTTATCGGAGAACCAATCCCTCACGATTGACTCTGCGAACATTCACTACTGCCACAAGCAGGTAAATGTCACCTAGGTAGGGAACAAGTGGTTCGTAGGATATCGCGCTGGATCACAATATTCAGGAGATCGGCTCTTACTTTCAAACCTGGCGCTTCTTAAAGAGTACGCAGGCAGCCGGAGAAGGAACGGCAGCTTGACCCCGATGGACGTTCTCCGGCCGTTTGCCATTTCCCTCTAGTTTCATGTCGAAGTTGAGCACGATATACCCAAGCATCGCCTTGAGCTCGTTCGCAGCGAAGAAGCGACCCGGGCTGGTTATTACACGAGAATCACCCAGCCAATTGTTAGTTCTATGATAGGTCACAATTGGGGAAAAGGTGAGGAGCTCACCAGGCGTGCTTTCCATGGCCGAAAGGGACGTAGTGAAGGGACGTATTCACAAATTGGTGCTTCATCGCCTCGCCCTCGTGTTCTCTCTGCCGCGAGAACCGCCAAGGATCGAAGACATCTGGGTTCGCATAGACACTATCGTCGTGGTGGAGGGAGTGAGCGGCGGTGACGAGGAGCGTACCGCGAGGAATGAATGTGCCATCGCTGAGAGCAATGTCCTTCCCTGCCTTGCGCATAAGCGAGACTGGACCGGCGCAGTGCATTGATGAGTCCGTAAATGTAGCGACACGGTAGTAGACGTACTCACCTGTGTTGATGCCATTCAGCCGCTGGGACTCCCTCATGAAGCTGTCAAGCTTCCACATGCGAGCCATGGCCGCCTTGGTCCAACCTTCTGCTTGTACTATCGGCTCGATCTCCTCCCTCAGAGACACAAGAAATTCCGGACGCTCGGCCAGGTGATAGATGGCATGGGTGATACTCTATCGTGTGGTCAGGCTCAAGCGGATGAGATTAGAGTATATGCAACGAACGTTTGATGATGTATGGATTGCTGCGAAGTTCACAAGGAGAACACGCTGAACCATATCCTTGTCAACGCTGTTCCTGGAAAGTCCCTCGTCCATGATCCATTGGATGAGGTCGTTCTGAGTGGCACCATGGGAGAACTAGAATCAACTTGACTGCTACCACCGATCAGATAACCGTGTTAACGGAACGTACCGGCTTGTCGGGCCAGTCTTCGCCAAACTCTTCTATCATATGCCTTCTCTCGTCCATCATGGGCTTCAGGACGTGTATCGCGCGGCGTATATTCTTCGTGCTGTTACTGACAATGCGTCCTATGAGGCTAGCAGCTAAGACGTTAGCGGCCCAATGCCTAGAAATTGTCTATGGCAAGACGCTTACGGCTTCATGAATGACGGGAACATATTGATAGTCGTCCTGTCTCTGTTGACATCCATGGTGAAGCCGATGGCGAGATCCAGGTATTCCCTGTTACGGCCTGAAGAGTTGGGGTACATAGATCAGACGCATAAAGTAGAAGAGGACGAGGTGCCGGTACGAACATGCTGGAAGTCCAACGAAAACTCGGTTACTGGCACGCGCAATGATCTCGCGGGCCGCTTCCATTACGTTCACGCAGAGCCATTCTGCACTCATGTAGCGACGATGAGATCCTGTAAAAATGATAGCTGGAAAGTGCTCACCATCTTCCTTCGCAGGAATATACTCGTGCATGGCGACGGCCAGTTCGTCCATAATCTCTGGTAGCACCGTCGGTAGGTTTCGAGTGAGCTTTTCTCGGACGATGTCGATATGGTACGGATCGCTGTGCGCCTCGTGGCCTACGGTATATTCGATCTGAATGAACTGGTCACTGTATCAGAACGACTAAGACTGGAATACTACTGAGAGGATCCCTGACAGACCTCTGCTGCGGCCTCATGGAATGATAGTTCTTGATCGGGACGCTTCCTAACGTCTTCTACCAGCTTCGGACCGCAGATGACGACGAGCCATTGGTCGAGCATGGCCACTTTGAACACGGAACCGTGATACTGTCCTCGCCTGAGTCAGTACGTACATTCGAGACGATAGGTCATATGAATGCATGCCTTGTCGTATCCCTCCTGCAGAATGTCTTTCCCGTGGCGGACCCATCGCATCGCTGCTAGGTATGACAGCAGCGGAAGGGATGATCCACCGACGGTAGGGATAGAACGCAACTGAGGGTGCATCTCTCGTGAGTACCCGACATTCGCTTATTGACCGTGATCGGCCTCACCGGATCGAGGAACCATTTCGCGAAGTAAGCTGCCACAAAGAGAGCGAGGTAGTTGTACCAAGCAAGGCCAAGAATCGTCATGATGGTTGAGAGAATCTCGCTTCAGGACGTAGGTGTTGTTGGATCATGTCCTCGTATGAGTACCATCGGTATATATACCCCATGGGTTGTTTGTGAGAATTTGAGGGTGGTGATCCTGCAACTGAAAGTGGACAACAAGGCACCAGATGGGATGAGCAGAAGACGCACCTGATGATGAAATCGGGTTACGCACCCATGTCGCGCGGAGAGCGAGCCCGTCGCAAGAAGCATACGTGCAGTCTAAATATGGAGAAATACTGCTCGGGACAGTGCACACGTGGAGATCATGGCGAAGGTATCTGTTCAGAACATCGATCACGAACAGCGGGTACACACAGTACATGCTGAAAACCCGCTCGATGTAGGACATACAATCACAGGATTGTCGGGAGGTTGATCCAAGTACCATTTCCCATCTGAACAGACCGCCAATCCGAGCAGAGCACGCTGAAAACGAATCCGCGCCCTTCGGATTGCCCCATAATCTGTCATTATGATGAGTTAAACTCACCGGACCGGCAAACAAAGTCGCCTACATGGGATTCGAATTCAGATGCCTCGCGCCCAGATTGACAGACTCAAGTTGCTTGTGTTAGAGCATTCATGGTTGTATGACGAACGGCGTGTGGGCGCTTGATGAAGGTTGATGCACAATTTGGATCACAATCGGAGTGAAACCCACATATAGTCGGAGTAAATAGTTCAAAACGAGGCGTTATACAATGAGTCAGAGAAATCATCGGAGCCAAGATTTGTTTGACTCCGACGATGCACTGCCACGTCCGCCCACGTCGGCTCAACTAGCAAGGAATGTCTACAACTGCTTGCTGCACGTCGATACTGTACTTGCGAACACTTGTACTCGAGTACCTACTAGTGCTAGTGTGTATGCACCTCCTTCGTAAGCCCGTGCTGATGTGCGTTCCAGGCCAAGAAGTTCTTCTTCATCTCCTCGTAGAACGCCGGCCAATCCAGGCATTCGTGCTCCCCTCCCGCCCTCTCCTGGGTATAGTTCCTCGCGAATGCATCGGGTGGTTCAAGGGTGATGTCCGCCGCGCACAGCGTGTGCATGCGCAAGAAGTTCAGGCAGTGCGTGAGGTGCGAGACCTGGTGTGCACTCAGTGGCTGCTCCTGAGCGAGCGCCTGGCGATACGAACGCATGCAATGCAGCTGGTGCGTGATCCCAACGACGAAGAAGCGACTGTTAGGCCCTAGGTGCACATTCCCGTCCCCCGCGGTCGCTGTCCAGCGCCATTCTGCTTCTGTCAGGGGATCCTCCCAGAGCCCATATCGCACGCTATCCTCGACGACGTATTTGACGCTGCGACGGGCATCAGGCAGAGGTAGGCGAGGCGTGTAGTCGTTATCGACGAATGCTACAAGCGATGCGAAGGTGAATTTGTGGTGGAAAGCAATGTGTGAGCCCGGACTGACTGTATTTCTCAGGTGATGGCGGTCGTGCTCTTGCGACACGGCGCGCTACACGAAGCTGCAGTAGGTTGAGATAGATATTGAGGGCGGTAAAGACGGCAAGCAAGGCATATGCTACGCGGGAGGACAGCATAGAGGTAGGTAAAGAGGTAGAATAGAAGGAGGTACGTGAGGAGCTACGGAGGGTATCTCCCAGGTTTCGATCCAATGGTACGTTTTCAGCGCGTGTGTCAATCATCATATCCCGGTCAAATAAGCAGTAGCAGTCATGAAGTAAGAGGCATGTCGTCAAATACCTGTGCTACGTGATTTGGAACTCTATGCCGCTTCGACACCTGAAGCGTATGGCTACGCCACAGGCAACCTAGACCTCACCTCGGCTCCCACTGCGACCACTGCGATGCGTTCACAGCATGTTCTAACAATGTCATCGCAGCTGGAGAAGCTGAAGCGTGTGATTTCTGCCGACAATGCAACAATAACCTGCTCGCTACCTGGAACATATTTGCTGACATTGCATCCAAGGATGCGGTCAAACGAACTGCGAGCTCGTCGCCGCGCCCAGGCTGGCTTGCATTCTCGAGTCCGGTCGCACTGCCGCACATCTTACATTGTTCCGCTGTGCGCAGGCACGGGCGGTTGAGACGTGGACGCACGTCAATTTTCAGAAGAACGAATACCGCCAGACATCGTTGTAACATGATAATCTGATTGAGGGCTGTGCGTGTTACAAGTATTCGGCATGCATCGCTCCCGACAATCCCTGGCACGCCCTAGACAGTTTGGTGCTGATACATGTATACACCTGTCGGACGCCGAAACATCATCAGCTCTACAGTACGCGCTTCATCATGTGCACAGGCGACTCACCCCAGGTGGTGTTCTGACTCGACCACACATCTAACAAGCAATCAGAGCCCTTCCCGCATGCGATCTCGAACGTATGAAGTGTGCTCCACGCACACGGGAACGTAGTCGGAAGGACGGACGTCTCCCCGCCCGCGCGCGGGGACACGGTCGCCAGTTTACGCTTGGTGGGCGGCCGCGTGTTGTAAGATAGGGTCCTGACGTCGAGCGGCTTGGGCGCGTCCAGCTCGTATACGTCTAGCACAGAGAGGGGATCGAAGAGGAATGGCTCTTTGCTCTCGATGCGATCCCCGTCGCCCGGGAGACGGATAACCAAGGAGCATTCCTCCATCCCGAAGTCAATCACCCGAAACTGCGCGATCGTGCGAGTCTGGTGAAGTGGAATCCCGAGTCAGCTCGTCTGCGCGATCGTGAACAAAAACGGTGCGTGAGGTAGCTCACGTGCTTGGAGACATGGAGGTGTTTCTCGTGAGGAGAGAGCGTCCCGAAAACCTTGTTGAAGAAATCGTGCTCTCCAACTGGAGCGAGTTCTTTGGGGCGATCGCTGAAGACCTGAGCGACTACGCGCGGCGTATTGAGGATAGGGTCTATTTGTGACGCGTTGATGGTCCCAGAACTGTAGAGCTCCGCTAGGCCATGGTATGGGCTCGCGAATTCGAGGCCGTCAGTGCCTACTTCCGCGTACACAGTGTTCATAATGCGCGACATGTAGAACAGCGTAGCGAGATCCGCGAGGGCTACGATGATCAACAAGCTGAGCATCCATGACAAGTATGAATGACGACTGGGAGGCTGCTTCCAGGCGGGTTCCTGATAACGCGCTTCTACCCTCGGAGGTTAGTAACAATTAGGGCGCGTAGATACGGCGCAAGAATATCGTACCTGCACTACGGTCGTTGAACGGGTCCGACGAGCCCTCTAATTCATATGAGTCGCGATCGTGTAGCAATTGAGCGTTCTCTTCATGAACATGGTGCGGTGCCATTGTGAGGTGGTGGATGTGCGAAGTAAAGTCGGCGAGGTACAAGCAAGTCTAAGAGGAACGTGTGAGGGATAAAATGGAGAGGATTCGGCCAGTCATTCATGGTGGCTGCGCCGCCGTCTCACATCGAGTCGGACAATGACAACTATTCACAGCAATCCAAGAAGCATGCACAGCTATCATCGGTTTCCCACTAGGAGTCTAGGTCGCTCATCTATATCAAGTGCGTCAGCAACGCTGCGGCGTTTTGCAGGAAGCTGACTTCCATATGCCGAGTGCCCTGTGCGCCGAGGCTGTACCAGTGGGAAAGAAAGGGTTCTATTGAGATGGTTTGGAGGAATGGTGTTCCGAGGTGATCTCCAGTGCTGTTGCATGTGTCAGTATACATCTATACCTTCACGATGTGCGCAAGTACCGTACGCAACCCGACACGCACTCTCACCATGTATCCTCCCCGTCGACTCGAGAACCTCGCAACAATAACGATCGTGGTCTTGCTCGCCTTGAACTTGTCGTACAAGCTAGTTACCTTGACTCGACTATATGGCAAGCCAGCCCACAGCCCTGTGAATGGTGAGACAGTTCTCTCAGGACGCATACTCAAAGAGCATCTGCTGATGCCTTGTATACAGGTGGGATGTGGGACGTCGAACGCAAGCCCGTAGCGTTCCAGTTCGACCTTGGGCTGCGATACGACTTCAACGCCTCCGCAGCATGGGGCGCGCTCGTGCCGGGCGACGGGCTCATCTACCTCGGACCCCAGCGCGAGCCGTTCATGGTCTCTATGCTGCACCAGCTCCGCTGTCTCGACATCATGCGCGATCAGCTGACGAAGCCCCGCGCAGAGCGAGAAGAACAGCCTGCGCGGCATTGCATGAACTATATCAGACAGATGATCCTGTGCCGCGGCGACACGCACCTCGACCCGTACCAATACCCGTCGAACAACAAACCTGTCGAACCGAATCCGATTCGAAGGTGTCTGGACTGGAGAGCGGTGTATGATGCAGTAGAGCAGAACCAGCAGCATTACAGGGCGTGGGTTGGGAGGCACAGGCCAAGCGAACTTTGACAAGCCTGAGGGATACTCGCATGCGATGTGGAAAGTTATCTAGCTGATAGGAATGGCTTACCAGCTAGTGTGTTCTGAGTTCGCGATGCTATACATGGTATAGGGTAGGGAAGTGTTGAGTACAACGCAGCATACACGGGTGTGGCATGACCACCAATTTGGTGCACTCTTCGTGATCACTCGGGGACGACTTCTGAGGGAGCAGCCTTGGCGCACCAGTCCGAGTGCTTAGGAAGGACGCACTTTGTGAAGCAACAGACTGCAAGTGTCGCTGGGCCCCGTTAGTCGTGTACCACTATCAGGGCGTAGTACCTGAAGCATTGAGTAGATGTAGCAGAATGTGTTTCAATGGTTTGGTCTACGACTCTACGTGGTGGTGTGGCGGAGTCTACAGATTGCTAGAGTAGTGATGGTACAATAGTTCCGGCAGACTCCGATAAGCGGAGTAAGTCTTTAATTGTAAGCTCAGGACGGGCGTTTTAATCTCCGATACCACCCCAAGTTCATAGCCACTGCTGAGCGCTAAACATTCCACCTGAAGCCGTACTAATTCTTCAGGCTCTTCGAGTCTTCCTCTTACCCCTCTAGCTCCTTCCGAGTATGTGGTAGCAAGATTAAACAATTCATACACCCTGTGTGTAACATGAACTACCGCGCTAGCGACAGCGTGGCCCCACAATTTCACTGCCAAATCGAAGAATCAACGCTACGCACCGCTGCGGTTTCAAGCTCTGGCGTGGTCAAGATCCGTCGAGAAGCCATGAAGCGTAACGCACCTAGCGAATCCACATATACTGGCGTGCGTCAACCACATTCTTTGCGTTCTGTATCAGTATGGAGAGCATCTCCAAGTAGACTAGTACTGCTATTCAATGTCAGCCCAATGCCGTATTACTCTGATCGTGGATCGTAGGACGCGGCTGACTATCGACTCACCTCGAGTTTCCACGAACCGCTCGTCGCTGACGCTCTCTCCCGTCCCTCCACTACTTCTTACCAGCGCCGACCAACCTGATTGTTGGCGTGTCGCCACAAGAGACACCATACGATGTTGTCAGGACGGCTGTCCTCTCACTTGGGTTTGCTGGTCATCAGTCTCCTGCCTTTGTCTGGGTTGCTTTCGAGTGGAAGTGTCTTCGCGGCATCTGTTCCAACGTCTGCCCCTCATCTTCGCGCACCCCGGCAAGACTTGACGACTTCGACATCCATCGACTGGTGGCCTTATCCGCCATGGGGCCAGACGAGCACGTTGCTACCGGATGTCATCAGCTCTACGCCTGTTCAAGATGCTTTGGACTCCTCGACTGCTGTGGGGGCGACAAGTACTGTGCTCGCTGATACCACAACAACTCCTGCACCGGATCAGTCCGACTCTACGACGACGACTCCTTCTGGCACGATCATTCACGTCACTGCGCTTCCTCCCGCCAAAAGCTCTTCTGTGACTCGGAACCGTAACTCATCAGGCAAGGGCTCCAACGGAGGGTTTGATATCGTCTACCTTGCACCTCTGTTCGCCATCCTAGGTGTTCTTGCTGGAATGCTATGTACCTGGCTTGTGTATCGCCGCCTCGAGCACCGCCGAGGATCGGGACTACGCCGACGTGAGCAATCTCTAGAGCCTGGACCTCGATACACTCCGCCTTCTCGGTTCAGGCGATCGGCTGGAACACCCACCCTAGCACCGCCGGAAGGAGATCCTACTCGCCCTTCGCAGTCCAGCTCTCGTCCTTTGCTAGATACGGGCAGCGATCCTCAAGACCACCAGGGAAGCTGGATAGCGCGCGCGTTCTCACGCCGTAGCAGAGCGACGCACAACCCAAAGGAGGATGCGACACCTGAGGTCGCAGATGGAGCTCTGGCCGAAGACGATCCGTTCCTGGAACACCCTTCTGCAACGACCTCACCTGTTACCTCAGCCGGACTCGGACGCAAAGGCACCACGAGGACGACGTTCTCGCAACGGCTAACGTCTCCCGACCCATACGACGCCCTCAGCGACGACGAGGATGTCGCTCCCTACGAGACACTACGGCACAAGTCGATCAGGCGTGGCATCCTCGAGCGTCTCCGCCTGGGTACTCTACGACGGCCTCCGGCCGCATACGAGCCCGGTCGAACAGAGGAGGAAGACATTGTGTGCGCCAACGACGACCATGTCCGCCGACCCAGCGGAACGCGTCGCGGGCATAAGCGCGATTCATCTGACGTGACCGCCCACGCGATGCGCTCGCCGATGCGAACCTTGTCAGCTGAGGACACCCCTTCGCGGCGCCCTAGTATGCTCTCACGCAATCCCTCTGAACTGGTGAATTCCCCTCCTGGCTTCCGACTCGTCGTCGAAGACCCCGAGTCCGGTGACTTGATATCGGCACCTCCGAGCCGTAGCGCGAGTCCTACGAAGAGCCCGGCTAAGGAAGGTGCGTCAGGTTGGGGATGGAATCTCTCCTGGTCTGCATCTCGGAGTCCGTCGAAGAAGAGCCGCGGCGACGACAAGTTCACCGCTCTGCCAGTGCGGCGTAGTCTGATAGATAAACGGAACAGTCCATGCTCGTCTCCGTCGGCATCTCGCGTTTCCGTATCTATAACGACATCGGAGGGAACTGATGCTGGTGGGTTACCACCGCTGAGCCGTGTCGATTCGTCTATCCTTCCTGTCAGCCCGCCCATGATCACCTCGCCGCCTCTCGAGTCTCAGCTCTTCTTTGGCGCCGTCTCTCCCGACTTTGGATCTAACCCATCGCTGCACCTGCGCCTTCCGGAGCCCACACAGAACAAACCCGCACAAGCCACGACCGCTGCCACGCACACCTCCCCAGGCGATAAGCACAAGAAGTTGAAGACGCACCGTTCTCCACCCCTCCTTCCTTTCCCATCTACAGCCAGCTCGTCTCCCTTCCGCGGGCGCCTCAAGAAGACACCCACCAAGAAGTCTTCTGCCGCTGCTACCTCTCCGCCTCCATCTTCCCGCGCTCGTCCAGGACCTGACCGCAATTCCAGCGCAGATTCCGTCGATTCCGTTTACCAGGCGAAGAGCCGGGGAACGCCGGCACAACGCTACGAGGCGCGCCACTCCGCACTCAGCAAAGTCGATGAGATTCTCTCGCGCAGCTGGAGCGAGCGGCAACTCGTTGGGGACGCCTTTCCGGGGAGTCCGACCAATTTTGGCGCGTATCTGCCCGCGGCAGCGGCGGGACCTAGCTTGGAGAAACTTATTGATGAAGAGGCAATCAACGGGATGGGGATTGAGCAGAGGCTGGAGGCTTTGAGGGTGAATGCTTAATTCTTGCAGCAGCAGAGAATTTGAACACGCTACGAGATTCGGATGTCAGTTCTGAGTTCGAGAATCATAATATCTCTCCAAGTCTCGTAGCTCATGGGATACGACAGTATACGCAAATGTTCTTATAAATTCTGGAGTACGTATTGGGACTGGTACATGACTAGGAGCATATAGAGGCATGTGAGGTAGAAAATGGCCGCAAGCCATCACAAAGTGCGCAGTGCCACGATATAATGTCCTTGAGAATGGGCACTGGCTAGGGAATCATCGCCGGATCATGGGTATCAGCTGTGTCAAGATACACAGGCCAGGGCATCCATGTATAACTGGAAGCCGAGAACATCTTCGGTGCGAGGGAGGACACTGCGCACCAACGGTCACATGCCACGATCACTTCCTGCCTTGGAGGCGGTGAGAACGACGAAGTGCTGCAACGGGTGGGCGTTCACCGTGACCGTCCGCGGCAGCAGGGAGTATGCCAGAAGACGAAGAACTTGAGGCACGTTCCAGAGACGCAGCGTCTTGGGTAAACTGTCTCCGTAGGTCGTCCATTCCGATCTGCCTCCGAACAGGCGTCCTCGCTGAACTTGAGGGAGGCGGCGAGCCTGGAGCGGGCGTAGCGTACCGCGAGTTCGACCAACGCTCGATGTCAAAGATCTCTTCCATTGGCAGTGTCGTCGGTTCCTCATCCATTCTTTCTTCCTCGGCGCCATCGCCTTGGTGTACCCCACTTTCCGACTGATAGCGAGAGAGGGTTGGCGAGAGGAAGGCGGGAGGGGGCGCGTGCTCAAGAGCACTCGCAGGACCGTTCTCCCACTCCTCCACGGATTGAGAGAAGGCATTTCTGGTCCTCGTGTGGTCGTTCGACTGTGACGAGCCAGAGGTAGTGGCTAAATGTCTCAGGGTTCTGTTCCTCGTGAGCGCTGCTCGCGTACTGTGTTGGGATTGCTCGTCCTCCGGAAGCTCGAAGTCCGGTTCGTCGTCCCAATTAGCCCAGTCAGGCTCGAGCTCTCGAACGCTAGAACAGGTTGTTCAGCATTGAATTTCGTTATATAGCTGATGGAACTCACATTTCCGACGTAGTCCGCTCAACTCTCTTCACAGAGACGTCTGGAAATTGTTTCGAAGCTTCGTTCAGCAGCTCGGTGCTATCGTATGAGTCTCATTCAATATAAGGACCCATCGCATTAAAGGTGTATATACACTTACGGGCTACGTGAAAGAGATGGTGCGAGGAGGTGATCACCATTGTTCTTCTCTTGCTGCTTGTTGACGCTGAACGCACGAACAACTTGATTGTCAGTACTGAGATCACTGGGCTTGCAGAATGGATCATACCTGATTGCTGGTAGGGTGTCAAAGCGGGAAAGCATAGTTGTAAACTAAAGGACAACTGCGTAGGCTCGTAGTAGATGCACGAGATGAAGGGGGCGGAGTAGCGGTGGCTGATGGCGTTACGTTGCAAGCTCTGCTTTATATATCGCACGGACGCTATGCGTTTAGCCACGGCAAGGAGCGTGTCGTGATGAGAAAAATGAGCCTACAGTTGTAGTTTTGGCCGCCCGTCACATTTTAATGACAATACAATAGGCTATTGACAAGCCTCAAAGCGAACCGTAGAGACGGGCATGATCATGATGATGGCCCCTGCTATTGTTCGATATCTATGGTCAGCTTCTCCGAGTTTGGGGACGATATAAAGCAGTCATACGTTCCTACATCAGTACCAGGCATTTGTTGTAGTGGACAGGTATTCAGAGGCGTAGTTGAAGCGTAGGCGAGAGATCAGCGCTTCAACTTGCTGGACGTCGAATGCAGAAAGTCGTAGACGCCCGTGGCGTCGGGGAGTCGGGAATTTCCTTTATTGGCACAGAACCACAGTTTGTAGAAGTAAGTTTGCGTAGGTTCGCAGTCCGGATGAATCGTCCAATGCTGTCGGCACGGTCTGCTCTCTTCTACAGCTGATCTTGCGTCTTCGTGAGGGTGCTCTGCTTGGACTCTGTGCCATTGTCACTACCAAAACCGCTCGACGATTTACTCGTCTTTGAAGACTTCTGCGAATTTGACCTTTCTGCCACGTCAATGCGCACCAATGCTACTTCGTCCACCCAACGGCACCAGAACGCTCACAAATCCGCACGGGTGCTATGTTTGTGGAGCTGCGATGCGACTCTTCTCGTGCAGTGGCGAGCTATACACGGTGAAACATCACAAGGGCCAAGCTCGCGCGCGCGACTCAGAGCATTGACGCGCTATCGGATGATTGGAACTCTAAGCCGATACGGTGAGCTTGGCTTGCGAGTCCTTCACAATGAATGAACGCGCTGATTTGAGTCGCGCATGCCAGCCTCAATGCGTCAATTGAATGATTGTACCCCCACGGAAACCATTGTGTAGAGGAAGTTGCTGCGCTCGCGACGTTACCATGGATCACGGATAAAGCTGCTACCAATGCAGTGAAGATCTGCGTCAAATTGCCCAAGTCACGCCCGAGCTATACATTTGCTTTGACCATCATCAAGCAGTTCCCTCTTTGTATCAAAGGCACATACAGTAACCATCCACCCGGCGCCCAGATGGGGGACCGACCGCGCACGGAGATACATGCTATGCGGTATCCTCTAACGTACGCAGGATTTCACACCGTAACAATGCCCAAGCAGCCTATGAAATGGCATCGTATGACTGCGAGTGTGCGCTACCCGTGCGCCAGGCTGCGAATTCAATAAACCTAACGCGTGAGTCCCGCGCTACTGGAATCCGTTTCGACCGCGTCGCAAAGGGCTTACTCTGCTCGTAGAAACGACGTCTCTTGGACTTACAGTACAGTACCTGTCGCCGAGATGACGGGACGCAAAGCGCAGGTCAGATCGCTCGGCAAGGCCATGGCTTTGTTAATCAGGGCTGCCGAGTGCCCTAAAATTGCCGCTATCGATAGGGCGCGGGTAAAGAGCCAGGGTATGGGGTACGTTTGGGCGTCCTCCGTTCAAATCTGATCCGCTACTCACATTTGCCCGCATCCGGTCATCCCAGACTCCTCCCTTCCCATGTTCCTCCCCGCACTCGCTTAGACTGGGCGAATGCGCGCGGTCCCTATATTACCCCATGCACTCTCCTGTAGTATCTACAGTCTTGAGCGCAATGCGGAGAGTGCAATGGGGGAAAGGGAGTGCTTGGAGGATATCGTTCCGGACGGGACCCCGTTTGACGCCGGTTCGGCAATCTCGGAGTGTTGTCTCGCCGCTGCCCATTTTGGCCGACAATAGCAACCTCTGCACGATTGGGCACAGCCAGCGTGCAACACCTGACAAAGATGGCAACTTTTCGAGGGTGCGTGTTTGGACAGCATAAACATTCGCGCGAGCAGGCTCTGACTAGGTTCAAGCCCCGCTACCCGACTGCCAAAGCTACATATAAAGCCCTGCTTTGCCCCCGATTGGACTCTTCTTCACCTACCCCCGTTTAGCCTCCGTTATCAACATCGACATTGCGTGTCCCCCGACGCTCTGTCCTTCGTCCCCTACCACCACCAACCCCTACCTGCAAGCAAGGCTCAAGACTACCACCAAGCCCCCATCGACAACCCAACCAACCCCAGCATCTGGAGCGTCGGACGCAAAGACGAACGCAAGAAGTACTAACCGCTGTAGCCCTAGCACCGTTTTTTTCCACCCTTCCCACTTTCTAGACCACATTCTTTCCTTACGACAGCATCATGTTCTCAAACTGGCGTCCCTTCGGATTCCAGCAGCCGCAGACTCCCCTCCGCGTTCCCCCGCGCGTTGTCCGTCCGTGCGGCCAAACGCATATCCCCCAGGTCCATCCGCGCAAGGTGTATAAGCCCTCTCCGCCTAAACCGAACGACCTGAAGAGCCTCCGACGCATCCGGCTCCAGAACCAAAACTATCAACCCCCTCCCCCGCCTTCTTCCCCGGGAACTCCGACTCCGGCTCGTCGCCGCCGCCCGCGCAGCGAGGGCACGGACTACCCTACCGCGGAGGAGTTCAAGAACATGCGTTTCCTCGCCCCTCCCCCGTCACGCTACGACCCGCGCCCCCTCATGCCGCGCCGCAAGCCGACCCCGCCTCCTTCGCCCCCACCTCCGCCTCCGCCCCCGCCCCTCGTCGGCACCCAGATCTACGTCGACCACGACGACGCCGCGCAACCCCTCGTCGAGGAGCTCATCTCCAAGGGCCCTCTCACACCCGAGGACCAGATCATGCTCCAGCGGCTCGGCGACCTGCGCATCCACGCCATGATGCGCGAGAACTACCACAAGGAGGCCGTTGCGGTCGAGCACGCGATCTCCGAGGCGCCCGAGCGCGAACGCCAGCGCTTGCTGCATGAGGCGACCGCGCAGAAGCTCCGCGACATCGCCGCGCGAAAGGCCAAGAGGCGTCAGGAGAAGGAACGCGAGGCTGCTCTGCGGGAGGCCCAGCGCCAGCGCGAGGAGGAGGAGCACCGTGAGCGCGCGCGCTATCTCCAGGAGCAGGAAAGGCTCCAGCGCGAGGAGCGCCGGCGCAAGCGAGCGGAGGCCGAGGAGCAGCGGCGCCGTGAGGCGGAGGAGGAGCGTCGTCGTGAACAGGCACTGGCCGAAGAGAAGCGCCGCCGCGAGGAGGAGGAAGCCGAGGAGAGGCGCCGACGCGAAGAGGCTGAAGCTGAGGAACGTCGTCGTCTTGCGGAGGAGGAAGCCGAGCGCGAGCGGATCCGCGAGCTCCACATCCAGCGCATCAAGCAGCTCGAGGAACAGAAGCGGCAGGAGGAGGAGATCCGCCGACGTTGGGAAGCCCTCCAGCGCGAGCGCGAGCGGCAGATGCGCGAAGAGCAGGAGCGGGCTGCCCGGGAGGCTGAAGAGGCCGCCCGCCGTGCCCGCGAGGAGCAGCAGCGTGCTTGGCGTGAGGCTCAGGAGCGCGCTTGGCGCGAGCAGCAAGAGCGTGCGTGGCGCGAACAGCAGTGGCGCGAGCAACAGGAGCGAGCGGCGCGTGAGGCTGAGGAGGCCGCCCGCCGTGCTCACGAGGAGGCTGAGCGCCTGGCTCGTGAGGAGGCTGAGCGTCTGGCTCGCGAGGAGGCTGAGCGTCGTGCCCGTGAGGAAGCTGAGGAGGCTGCCCGTCGTGCCCGCGAGGAGGCGGAGAAGGCTTCACGCGCGGAGAAGGAGCGGGCCGAGCAGGAGGAGGCTGATCAGCACATGCGCGCCATCTGCCGACTCTACGAGCTGAAGTGGGTCGAGCTCAAGACGAACCGCACGCTGAAGAACGTCGTCACCTTCAGCGAGTTCCCCTTCCCCGTCTTCACGTACTCCCTCCCCGACCCCGCAGACATCACGCTCGAGCGCGTCCGCGCGTTCATCTTCCACCCGTTCCGCGAGAGCATCGCGGGGAAGACGCCGAAGGAGATCCTCAAGATGGAGGTCCTCCGCTGGCACCCGGACAAGTTCGACAGCTTCATTTCCCCGAAGGTCTGCGAGGGCGACTGGGAGAAGACGAAGGAGGCAGCGGGCTTGGTCGCCCGCTGGCTCACCACGCTGATGGCGGAAATTTGAAGAAGAGCGTCTCTGGAGCGAGTACGCTACGATCCCTCATGACGAGTATGGTCCACGTTCTGTCTGTGCATCCCCTGTTGTATGTATATATCTAGACCACTGTAGCATATTATTTCCCCCCCTCTCTCTCGCATCACACACACATTCCCTTGTTCTCTTTCCCTCTCCAATCATCCACACTCATTACCTCT
This sequence comes from Cubamyces lactineus, assembly GCA_022376465.1. Lineage (NCBI taxonomy): Eukaryota > Fungi > Basidiomycota > Agaricomycetes > Polyporales > Polyporaceae > Cubamyces > Cubamyces lactineus. Next base: position 496,231 of record JACDTU010000006.1, on the reverse strand, counting down.
TTCTCACCTTACACTCTACGTTATCAATCATGTCAGCCATAGCAGCGCCAATACATGATTCTCAGCATCCCAAAGGCTTTTAGATGTCTGAGTGTCTCGATCGACTGGTACCAACGGTGTGACTCTCTTTGCTCCTATGTATTAGAGGTATAAAATCTTACCTTCTACATCACAATCACTCCCTTGTACATTTGTTAGCGGCGGAGTCCTCCCGTCGCGCTCGTCGTTCAGTGTAGAAGAGTGCACGCGCCGTCCTTCCTCTTTAGGGATCGCACTCGCACAGCCACAATGTGTGTTAGTTGGGATTCCGTCTGAAGTTCAACTCAGTGTTGCTCCGCCTCCTGTCTCCAACCGAGCTCTGCTATTTTCTTGTATCTGCCATTGTCCCAATAGACTTGTAGCAAAAGACGGAATACAAGTGTCTGATACAGACCAGAAGACGCCTGAAATGGACCAAGACTTGCACTACCTCTTACGGTGGAGTTGATATCGGATGACATCACCTTCGCCAAGAGAGCGGGGCTCACTATACCGCGTTGTGGAGCGCATGGGCTGGAGTCTGGACAGCGTGCGAGCGATGAGTACGATGATGCCTCTGTGCTCCAGCCCTCCCGGAGCTTGTTCGGACTACGTCACCACGCCGCTCTGCTATATAACCCGATTGTCCTGCCCCAACCCAGTCACAACGACCACACCGCACCGTCTTACTCTTCACGACAATTGCCATTACGACTTACGAACTACACTTCACAACACTTCACAATCTCTCCTAATTACTGTAACAATGGTTTGTACTCGATGATCTACCTTAGCAGCGCTGGCAGGCACTGACCGCTCGCTTGTAGGGATCCATCGTATCTGCAATTGGCTCTGCCATTAATGCCATCATATCCGCCATCGCGAACGTCATCGAGACAATCGTTTCTGCCATTGTGACGGTACGTTCCTCAGCTCATCGCGTTTTCTTGCAAGTGCCAGTACTCATGTACCACTTCCCCAGGTACTCGTCGCCATCTGGGACTTCATCATCGCCATCCTCTGTTGTAGATGCTTCAGCCGCGGAGGAACCGGAACCCGGACAGGCTATGGCAGCACAACGGGCACAACCACCGGACGTCGACGCCGATTCGGAGGCGGTTTCGGCAGACGTCGAGCGGCGGCTACCTATTGAGCGACTGGTACCGTCCCCCCGCGGGAGTAGATGTCACTCCATTGATATTCGATCTCGCCTTTGACTATTGCACACATACCCTCCATCGCACGTTGTAGTATTGTACCGCATACCCTATAGCCTTTATTTTATAATAGAGATATGTTTCTCGCAAGGTTTCGAGAGTCCTTCAGGATCGGAATCACAGCCCAATCGCTGATGCCAAAGAATAAGAGAATCCATGACACTCACTGACGCTCGTTCAAGCCAGGGAGATGCTCATGAAATGCTGCAAACAGGTTTATGGAAGCAGGAACAAAGTGACCACGGAGCAACATCCGAATGTGCATTGGCCTTAATAACCAGGGTTCGTACCGTCGTGGTTCAATACCTTAAAAGTATACATATAATATATACGCATTCCTCAAGTAACTCCCGTTTAGCTCAGTTGGTAGAGCGCGTCACTAGTACTTGCTCGCGAGCGAGTCATGACGAGGTCAGTCGTTCGAGTCGGCTAATGGGAATGTTTTTGTTGCATGGCGGTGCCTTTTTGTTCTACCCGTTCCTGCCCTTTGACAATGAAGCCTTCACTCCCAACAGTACAGTACGTACAGTACAAATTGCATCGCCGAATATTCTGTGCGATTCTACGAACTTCCGGCCGTCCAGACCTTCTACAAGAGGCACTCTTATATTTTCTTTGGTGTATATGTCTGTTTAGGTATATATAGGACACATAGTCAAGGCGTTTGACTATACTCCCGGGGAGGAGTGAATGGTTGCAGAAGAGATTGCACTCGGCGAGTCGGCGGCGGGAGAGTAGACGACCGCGGAGCGCCCGTGAGCGTTCCGAAGTTGTATTGTTGTAATTGAAACTCCGAAAGCGAAACTCTTGCATGAAAATGAAGTTATCAAGCAAGTTCAACTATGAGGGGATCCCGCGGACAAAAATATATGGGTTTCAAGTTGACAGGCTCGTTTTGTAACTTCGGCTTCACCCTGCTAAATCTCGGACTTGCATGATAGCTTTGCTTTCGAAAAATTACTCTGCTTTCGGAGCTTGAATTGGAACGATACGATTTCAACTTCGGAGCGCAACTTCGGAACTGAACTTCGAACGGGCGCTCCGATGCGGGCGCTCCGTCCCTACCCACTGCGCCATGCCAGGCTGCGTTGGCGTCGGAGCCGGACCTCGATAAGCATCTTCCCCAGGTACTCGGCGGGCTCTGAAAAATCACATTGTATCATGGTTAGTATCAGGTAGATAATAAGCTGAAAGCTATCACATACAGATTATCTTGACATATAAGTATATGCACATGGTACAGAAAGCCCGGGCCGGCGGCCCTGCACCCCAGTCATTGTGCCCATCGTGTTGTTCGCAGAGGCTAGCCCGGGCATACATGCTGACCGTGCACGGATCTCATAGAAACTTACGTGGTTACTACACATGTACTAGACAGGCTATTAGTATATCAGAACCCCCCGACTTGAAGCTAGAGTCCATCAGCTTCAAGTTGGTATCATTCCCGTCATCTGTGACGGACAGCGTGGGCGGGCGCGCAGCCTGTTCAGCAGAAGCAGAGCGGGCTCGGACTTGACCCACGAGGGTGCACGCTGATCACACCCGCATCTCATTAGGACTACACAAATCCCCTTGATATAACTGGGCATCTGTCCACTCGAAGCTGGGATCCCCAGCTTCGAGCCGGTATTCTTCCCATCCCTCCAGCACCCCGGCGCTATGCGTGGATGTAGCCATGTCCGACTCGGAGCAGTCCAGGGCTCACTGCAGTGGGTGAAGACAGTGTTGGACCGTTGTGTGCACGGGTTGTGTATGTACTCTCTGATCTGCTGCCCTTGCTATGTTGTATAGCTCAGGCTGATTGTGCTGGCATCGTTTGGTGAGCCCTTCAATGCTATTCCTACTATTCCAGTGGTTCCGGGGTGCCGGTAGGACTTGTTACTTGCAATGCCAATGCACTTCTCTGCAAAATGTGGGATCATGCCCAGAGCACAATCTGGTCACAGACATTGGCGAAGTTACATTCAAGAAAGATGTAGATTACAACAAGGCTCTCAGGTGTGGCTCGGACGACGATGTGGCCCCGGCCTGGCACGGTGCAGTCTAACTTGTGGGTAGGGACGGAGCGCCCGCATCGGAGCGCCCGTTCGAAGTTCAGTTCCGAAGTTGCGCTCCGAAGTTGAAATCGTATTGTTCCAATTCAAGCTCCGAAAGCAGAGTAATTTTTCGAAAGCAAAGCTATCATGCAAGTCCGAGATTTAGCAGGGTGAAGCCGAAGTTACAAAACGAGCCTGTCAACTTGAAACCCATATATTTTTGTCCGCGGGATCCCCTCATATTCAACGTTCTGCTAGGTCAAGTTGAAATCGAAAGACGAAACTGCCATTCGAGATCTCACATATTTTTGTCCGCGGGATCCCCTCACAGCTTTGTGCTGTAGACGTTCACTTGAATCGTACTGGGACATGTCTCTTTCAGACAACTCATTCTCAGGATCAGATTCGCTGGAGGCAACAGTTCCGGTTCGCATCGGGGCGGGCAGCTTTGCGACTATCTACGCTCTCCCAGGTCGTGCCGTCGTCTTCAAGGCTGTCCACCTGCAGGACCACCTAGCTCAGATCAAGCACGAATACGAGGCGCTGCACAATATCTACACCCTATGCAATTCGGATTCTATCTTCGCGATTCCTCGCGCGCTCGCGTTCTTTGATCCTACCACTCAGGAGATCCTATTTCACCCACCTCCTCCTCACCAAGGGCGGCTTCGTCAGGCCCGCAGCCCTTTCAACGCCGCTTTCTTCGCCGATCTCCCTCCTCGTGCATGTTATGTGATGGAGCGTGTGGCACCCTTACCGCGCTCCATCGCGCAGCTTATTCGTTCGTCGATGTATCCACCCACGGCTTCCGGGCTGCCCACGCCCCTCCTGGGCCGCCTCTACTTTGGAAAGGAGCTGCGTCCATCAGCATTTGTCAACACGAATAATTTTCCCATTGATGTTGCCCGCTATCGCCTGCTGCAAGATCAATCTACCGACGAGCTCTCACCAATCGAAGAGGTCGCCGAAGGGATGGGCGAAATACTGTCCAGGATCCATTGGGATGCCGGTTACGATGCCCGTGACGTGGAGTTCGTCCTAGCCGGTGACTTATTTTCAGGAGCGGCGGGTTTGTATATCATCGACTTTAATCAGGTAAGTAGAACACGACATCCGTACCAATCCACATTGATCGCTGATATATTGTGTTGAGATGCAATCCTTCAACAAAAGCCACGACGACGTCACATCACTTGTGGAAGCTTTCTTCTCCAACGATCCTTACTATCCGCGCCCCATTCCTGGGGATCAATTGTACGAGAGGTTCAAGCAAGCTTATGTACGCTCGTGCAATCTGGACCACCTTTCTGGCGCGAACCTGTTCCTGTGTACAATCGAGAAACACCAAGCTACTAAAGCTGTAGCGTTGTAGCGCATATATGTGATGTTACACTAGCATCTGCTCTAATTCGAGTTCATATTGGTATCGGTCTAGCTCTGTCCAACGCAGCTAACAAGTGCGACTCGTGGTACCCGGCGCGTTCTACCTTTCCCTCTTCCATGTCTCCCCTCTTCCGTTCCTTTGCCGCCCCTGTTGCCACCGGTCCGTTTACTCGTTATGCACGGTCCTTGCACTCCCTCGGGCCTCGCGGTCCATTTCTCCTGCTCTTCCAATCGTGATCTTGCGGCACCTCGTTCTAACGTATACGTGCCTAAACGCGTACTTTCTTCTGCAAGTTGCCTGGTGTCTTTCTCACCCCCCTCCTCTCCTCGTTCCCTCTCCTCCATCCAAAGTTACTTTTGCCGCAATGTCACTCTACGCTTTTTGGTGTACTTTTCGAAGTTGCGATAATTGATGGCCAAGTTGCCAGCCGGGTACGCTATGTCACGGACGCGTGACTACCGTGTATTTGACGCGTGACTGAGCGCGTAGGAGGATCACGCGGCGTGGCTGGGCATTGACCGAGTCCGCCACATTTGTTCCCGCACCGTCATCCTCGCCGCGCACTCCCTCCTTGTTGCCCTCGCGCTCCCTGGCGGTTGAATCTCGTTTTCGGTTTGCCGCTAAAGACGAAGGTTTCTGCTTGCGGCCGAAATCACTGCAATGTCTGCTGCCCCGTCGTCACGATCAACACCCTCTTCGGGAACGCCGGCACTGCCATCCACGCGAGCTACATCACCCCCAAGCAGTCCGCCCGTCGTAGATGAGGTGAGTCCATGAGATATAAAAATGGCAGGATGCTACTGACCAATCAAAAGTACGAGGATGAGGATGCGGATGACCGGAAAGTTGCTGAGCTTGTTGGAGATGGTGCCGAGGTACGTAGAGCCATGACATATCCGACCCGTGTCCTTGTAAAACCATTGTAAAACCCTCTCGCGCCGGGGCGTCTATAACTGACATACGGATTCGAAGGTCGAGCATGAGGATGAAGTCGACGACGTAAGTCGTCGTACCTGTTCATCTCCTCTGCATACGAGACTGATTCACTGCTCAGGAGGCCCAAGCTCGCCTCGTGCAACTTGAGACTCTCATTGAGAGGTCGTCTGCATATGTCAGGCTGTTGAAGGACCAAATGGATAAAGTCAGAATCAGCCACCGCCGTCGTGAAACCAAACCACAGTCCGCTGTCAAGACCAAGAATCCCAGGAAACGCGCCCGGGTGCTCTCGGACTCGGAAGACGAACCAGAAGCCAAACGTGCCAAGGCTGAGACTAGTTCTGCGGCGGTGGAGGATGTCCAACAGGAAGCCGCGGCTGACGCCAAGTACATCTTCGAGCAACCCGCACTCATCACGGGCGCCACTTTGAAAGACTACCAACTCGAGGGCGTTGCGTGGATGGCTGGTTTGTACCAGAATGGTATTTCGGGGATCCTAGGTGTGTCACAACATACCCCGCTTATCCATTCTGCACACTGACCTCATTGTAGCGGACGAAATGGGTCTTGGAAAGGTCTGAACATTTCAATGGAGTTCGCGTGTCAACACTGACAGCGTAATCCCTCACAGACCATCCAAACCATCGCGTTCCACGCGTTCTTGCGTGAACGGACGGCTGCGCCGTTCATGGTCGTCTGTCCACTGGCAGTACTCGACAACTGGGCGCGCGAGTTTCAGCGGTTCGCGCCAGATATCCCCGTGGTGATGTATTACGGCACCAAAGAGGAGCGTGCAGAGCTGCGCCGGACACGTATGGTCATGGAGGAAGTGGACCGCGAATACATGCGGAAGCAACAGAGGATGGCTGCGGCGGCCCCGCCTCCTCCCCCACGAGCCAAGTCCTCGCGCGGTCGGGGGCGAGGTCGCGGTCGTGGTAGAGGGCGAGGACGAGCTAGTACGAGGAGTCGAGCAAAGCACGACTCGGACTCGGACGACGTACCTGCGCCATCCAGGTCTCGTGGTAAGACGGCTGCCCGTGGACGTAGGGGCGGACGTCCTGCAGCAAAAGGAAAAGGGCGAGCTCAGGAAGACTTCGAGGAGGCAGGATCCGACGAGTTCGAAGACTCGATCAGGGTGGACGAAGACGTCTCGCCCCTAGTAGAGGAGCGGAACGAGACTCCGCTGAAGCCGCACCAGAAGACGAACTTCCCGGTCGTGCTGACGACGTACCAGATCATCATCAACGACCGTGCTGAGCTCGCCAAGTATCACTGGGGCTTCATCGTCGTCGACGAGGGCCATCGTCTGAAGAACATCGACTGTGTGCTGATGCGCGAGATCAAGAGGATCCCCGCTGCAGCGCGCATGGTGCTCACGGGCACTCCTTTGCAGGTATACCCCTGTCGTCTGCGGTACATCTGCACGTACTGAATATCCGACAGAACAATCTCGCTGAACTCTGGGCGCTGTTGAACTTTGTGCTGCCTGAGCTATTCGGAGACCTAGCCACTTTCCAGTCATGGTACGCCTGACCGACTGAATAGACCTGCCCCCCAGCTGATCCGCCACCAGGTTTGACGAAAGCAAGCTCAAGAGCAAGCTGTCCTCTGACCGGGAAACGAAGCTCATACACTCCCTCCACGACATCCTCCGACCGTTCCTCCTGCGGCGGATGAAGGCGGACGTCGAGATGCAGCTTCCGCCCAAGAAAGAGTACGTGCTATACACACCGCTAACCGAGAAGCAGCGCGAGCTGTACGAAGTCGCCATGCAAGGCGACAAGGCGCTCCGCACGTACCTCATCTCGCAGATGAAGCACGAGACATGCCAGCTGAACGGTGGTGATGCGGACTCCGAGGAAGAAGAGAAGCCGCTTCAGGAGGTGACCCTCGAGAAGACCAAGTCGAAGGGAATGGGGCTGCGTGCCAAGGGGCAAAAGGTGTATGTCGACGACTCTGACGACGAGGACTACTTCGAGAAGCTGGCGGAGGCCGAGGAGCTCGCTAAGAAGGAGAGGGAGCGGAACGATAGACAGTTGGGTCGTGAATGGCAGCGACGCGCTGTCGGTGAGTGTATAGTCAGGTAGGGCTCGCGTCTTCGACTGACTAACCCACGCGGGATATAGTGCGAGAAGTCAACAACAAGAACCTCAAGAACATCCTCATGCAGCTGCGGAAAGTGTGCCAGCACCCCTATCTCTTTCACTGGCCAAAAGATCCACACACGCGTGAACCTCTCCTGAGCGACGAGCTCGTCAACGCGAGCGGGAAGATGATGGTCCTCGAGCGGCTGCTGGACGAGCTCTTCAAGCGCGGCCACAAGGTGCTGCTCTTCAGCCAGTTCACGACCATGCTCGACGTCATCCAGGTCAGGCTCGGTCTCTCCCCCGCTATTCTCCCCGCTATACTCCCGCCTCCTCCATGCTAACCATAAGAGCGTGTTTTGCTTTCCATCAGGACTGGGCGACGGAGTTCAAAAACTGGCCAGTCTGCCGGCTCGACGGCAGCATGGACATGGAGTCGCGCCGCGAAGACATCCGGCGGTTCCAGGACGGCGGGGACGCGCCCGACGCGCCGCGTCTCTTCCTTCTCAGCACGCGGTCTGGCGGCCTCGGCCTCAATCTCGTCGCCGCGGACACCGTCATCTTCTACGACCAAGACTGGGTGAGCGGTCGGCACGAGGACTTGCATGGAGCTTGGACTGTGTTCGCTGACATAGGCATGGGCATGGATATGTGTAGAACCCGCAAGCGGATCTCCAGGCACAGGACCGCGCGCACCGGATTGGGCAGACGAAGCCGGTGCTCATCTTCCGCCTGCTCTGCGCGCACACGATCGAGACGAAGATCCTGCAGCGCGCGACCGAGAAACGGAGGCTCGAGGCGCTGGTCATCGCCAAAGGTGCATCCCCCCCTTCTTCACTCGTTCACCGGTCCATCGTTCTCACATACATGTACTGTACCTCATAGGCGAGTTCAAGAACCCGACCGCGGCGAAGCGCAGCAAGAACCAGGCGCTCGCCGAGCTCGTGATGGAGATGCATCGGCTCGAGGGCGAGCAGATCCAGGTCGTCCCGAGCACCGAGGCGGGCAAGGCGAGCGTGATCAGCGACGCGGACCTCGACGTGCTGCTCGACCGCAGCCCTGCTGTGTTCGCGGACCGGCAGAAGGGGTGGACGTCTTCCGGGCTGCTCGTCGACGCTTCTGGAGGGGGCGCAGATGCGGAGGGGGATGCGGAGGGGAAGGGGAAGGGGAAGGGGAGGGGGGATGCGGCGGACGTGGGGGCGGCGAAGGTGGGCGTGTCGGACGATGCGGCGAAGACGCGGACGGCGTTCGCGGTTTATGAGGCGCCGGCGGGCGACGGGAACGTCCTGGGAATGCTGGACGACTTGGACGACGACGGAGGGGACGAATGAAGGGCGCAGTAAGGGTCGGCTGGCAGGGGAGGGCGGTGTGGCTTCTACCACCAGCCAGCCTCGCCGCGCTCGCGACGCCCGAGTACGGGATATCTGGGGATCTATGATACCGCTGTTGGATTGTCAATGTTTTCTTTTTCTTTTTCGTTTCGCTGTCCCGCACGCACGCACGCGCTTTGACGCTCTGGAGATATCTACTAGTATCGCATCACCTGTAGACTATACGTGTACATAATGTCGTGTATCATGCAACATGCCGCAGAACCGGGATATCGTGGTCCACGGTCGACGGAGGCTCGACGTCAGGGAAGCGGAAGGTCGACGTCTGCATCCCGGTTCTCTAAATCTAAGGTATCAGGGTTTCCGTACTTGCATCGAAATCACCGCGTTCCCGCCTATACCCATCTTTCGATGGCCGCAACCGACCTTCGCCCACTCTTGCATTGAAGTACGAACGCACTACCACTGGGACTTCCCTCTAAGGTGCTATGGTTCTCCCGATACCCCTGCGAACGAGCCAGCCGAACGAGGAACATAATATACCCCACTCTACTTGTACACCCGGCTCGGCGAGCAATAGGAGAGCAGTAGAAATAGCATGGACGTCAAGTTGCAATTGGGCCACCTGCCAGGCCTAATTCGGACATCGTATAAGAGCTCTGTGCTTGGGCCAAGGTCCAAGCTGAGCCTGAGGACAGTGGTCTTACTAGGCTATGCTAGTCGGTGAGTGAGGGCTTGATGCGTGTACGGATTGAGATGAGGAGCGACGATCACGGTCATTCTGTGCGCAGTTCAAGGGCGGAATCTCCAAGCCACCGCCATTTTCACGTACAGTAGTCAGTACACCATGCTTCGCTCCCATTTTACAATCTAGCTCGAGCCTACGGCCTGAGTGTTATAGTACACACGCGTCGCGCCTATCACGTGATGAGAACGTATGACCCCACAAGATCGGGCGTCTGAGCTGTGTCGAACAACACCGTTCTTACACCAATCCACCGACACGGACTGTGAACTCTTGTGCGCTGCGCTGTATTGTCCACCGACCTCAACGACAGAAAACGGCAGGTGTCTTGTGGGGTATGATCCAGCCACTTGAATACAGAGCTGTCGCTGACGAGGACGTTGTTCGGACCGCAGAACCCGGCTGGGCTGATGGAGAGAGGACGATGGCCAAGCTGGGAAACGCCCTGGACAAGCCTCGTGTAGGAGGAGGGCGTCTTCTGTTCGCACAGTGTTCGGTTTAGCGCAATCGACGAGCCCAAAGCAGCTCTCGAACGTTCCGCTTTTCCCGTTCGCGCACTCGTCCTCCCTCGCCTCTTGCGCGTCAGCGTTCTCGGCGGCGTCTGCATGACATCGTCTGCTCTCCGCTCCAGACAGCTCCTCGTACAGAGTCAGGCCACTCGTGCAGCGCTGCAGACCGGCGTGGACAGCCTCGCGCGGGGCACAGGCCAGGGGCCGGCTGGGCCATGAGTCTGACGCCGCTTGGGCCGTCGCCGCGCTCGATCCGTGCGGACAATGCACGCCGACGGCCCTAGCGTATGACCTCCCGGTGCGGTATTCACGAAGCAGCCGCGAAGGCTATGGCGCTGCTCGTGGCCGTCGGACGCTCTTTCGTGTCTATTGCTCGTTCTCAGCGTTGTGCCGGCAGCTTTTGGAGGAACGCGCTTCGAGGCGCCGTGTCCTGCGATCAGAGCCAAACCGAGGCCGGCTTCGGCGAATTCTAGGACGCGGGGACAACGCGTGCCTTCCCCGTTCGTCCGTTTTGTGCCATCTAGATTATTCTCCTCGTGGGGCCGTCCGATTGCTGATTATGGCCGCAAAGCCAGGCGCACGCTATACAAGTCTGCGCCATCCTCTCCCTTATAGTTTTCCCCCCTCCCCACACTTTGCTTGTCCTTGTCCTCGCCTTGCCTCGCCCTTCCTCTCCGTTCTCCTCCCCCTCCGCTCCTTCTCCTTCTTCTCTTTCGACCGCATAGACTTTGCCTCTCCACGACTCCGACTCCGACGCGATGCGCTTCTCCAGCCTTGCGTCCCTCCCCATCCTCGCGCTCGCGCTATGTCTTCTTCTCGCTTACTCTCCAGTCTCTGCTCTCAGTATACCCCCGAGCCTCAAGTCTCCGCCGCGTGTCAAATCCGTGCGCGTGACCGACCAATGGACTAATGCCAAACGCCTCGCTGCGGGCCTCCCTCCGCGAGCCCCGCGCACGTTCAAGCGTGCCACACCCACCGTCCCGGACCCATACGCGCCCATCAAGCGCTCCGCGCCCAGTCCGAGCCCAAGTCCGTTCGCCTTCGCCAGACCGTACGTCGCGCGATTCGCCTGCTGCTGCTGACCGCTGCTCACACGATACCGCCCACGTTCCAGCGCGGTCGAGACGGCGTACTCGGGGCGCATAGTCGCGCGCTACGCCGGTACCAACGTCCCAGCAGGCTACCTGCGGGCCTCGCCGTCCGGTGTGTGAGTGCACCACCCACTCTATCTCTCTCGTCCCCGATCGCAGCATAGCTCATCACGAGCGCCCGTGCCTGATCAACATTTGTTGTTTGTTGTAATGCCGTCGCAATGCAATGCACTGCACGGCGGACACCACCATGCTGCAGAAGCGTTGGCGGTGCGAATGACGAACAAGATGGGGCGCACATCGCGTTCACGACGACCGGCTCGAAGGCGCTTTTCAGCATCAGCAATCTCGCTACAGTGGAGACGACGGTGCGTGCGACCTCGGTCCGTTGCGATAGTTCTCCGAGCTCACAGGTAGGGACCGCGTTGTGGGCGCATTCACTTGGCAGACCGACTCCGAGGCTTCCCAAGAATCCACGCTAATCGGCGCGGCAGGCGCGTCCACGCTCAGCTCCGGCTCCGCGAGGTACGCACTACGTCCCCCCGATCTCAGGCATCCTGCTCGCGCTCAATCTCTGACTGACGAATCTTCCTTGTTTCTGCTTCCTCCGTCCCGGTGTCAACGTTCTGCGTCGATAGTGCGGTGCCGCTCGGCAATGTCAAGCAAAGTGAGTACCATTCTACCACACGTGCAACCCCCCTCGCCCCACCTCCTCCCTCTCTTCCCCTATCTTTCGCGCCTATATGCCTATGTATGCGCTTGCGACATGCGACATACACATACGCCGGCGTGCCATGGACTATGGCGACTTCACGCCGGCGACGGTGACACGCTGCGCGGCATGTGGCGTCCGCGCTGCACCTCGAGGCTCGCGCAGCCCCCCCCCCCCCCTCCTCCCTCCACAACTACCTAGGCTTAGTGTCGCCGGGCGGCCCACTTCAGCCGCTGCCGCCTCGGGGAGGGGGCGTAAGATCGTGTGCGCGTCCAACTCAAAGGAGCTCTGAGCTCCGAGCTCGACGTAGCGCGAAACGCAGAATGCGAAATGCGAAACGCGAGACATGCCATGTCGTCAGAGGCGTCCGCGCTCACGCCCTAATCCCCGGTCTACCTACACGCTCTGCATATACCCCTCCCCCTCCATCTCTCTCCGCCCCTATGACCTATAACACGCTCTATGCTCTACGCTATACTGTACGCGATACGCCCACAAGCACATACTAACCCAAACCGCTCGCGCCCCGCAGCCTCCCCGCACGCCCGGCCAGCCCTGACCGGGGGCGAGTCCGCGATCTGGTCGTTTGACGCGTCGACGCACGCGCTCACGGGTGCGTCTCCCCTTCCCTCTCTTTTTGCGCGTGCCTACTGGGCTCGGGCTGCGCATCTTCCGTGACTCGTAACTGACGAGCGGCCCGGCGGGCATATGGACACACAGTGCACTGGGTGAACCCGGACGGCTCGCACCCGCGGACGCGCGTCGCGTACAGCGCGCGCGACGGGACGCTGTTCTTGACTGGCGACGTGGGCGCGTACGGCGCCGCGCACCCGGAGGACCTTGTGTCGGAGGTGGTGAGTGCCTTTCCCGTCGTGTTTTCTTTGCATATCGTCGTTAGAGTTCTGCCTGCCTGCGGGGCAGCCAGCCCGCAGTTGAGCTGTCGCTCGCTGCGCCGGCGTATGGCGTATGTGGTGTATCTGGGCTGGGTCCGCTGACTGGTACCCCGTTCCCCCGGGTTTCGCAGACGCTGTACCTCGAGAGCGACTAGACGAGTCGACTGAATGATCAGCCGCGAGCTCTAAGATCTAAGCTCCTGAACGTCGAACGTCGAACGAGCACCGGCCGGGCATTTCACTCCATGCGCAACCTCTCCTGAACCCCCGACTTCCCTTTCCCTCCCCCCTGCCCTCCCCCCGCTCTCCCGCTCGCAACGTGGCTCAACCTCGACCTCGACCTCCCCAGACACCACCACCACCACCATCAACATCGGCAGGCACCTACTAGTACTAATCGAAGACGAAGAAGAAACGACCCAAAACGCACAGACGGCCCTACTCCCCCTCTCTCCTCTCCTCTCCCTCTCCCCCTCTCCCTTGGCTTTCTGTGGCGACGACGAATACATATGACGACGACGTAACACGATAATCCAGAAACGCAGAACGCAGAACGACTACCACCCACGATGATGGACAGCCTTTTCTTCCTCTTCCCTTCCCCTAGGCCTGAGTGCCGAGCATGTGCATGTGGGTTTAGGCCTTCCCTCCCTCACGCGCGCGCGTTCATCTCTGATCATACAACGCGTGCGTGCCCGCCTATGCTCGGAGCCTCAGAGCCCCGGGATCTCGGACTTTTCTCTGCTATTACTATTACCAGGACTGGCGTGGCCGCTTGTGAATTGGTTGTTACTCGTAGACTCCCATACATACATATGGTACAATACTCTGTACGCTTGTCCTTGCGTTGTTTGTCTGGTAGCCGGCTTGATCGTTGTTTTCTTCAAGTACTAGCCGTTCTTTTTTTCTTCCTCTTCACTGGTACTCTTTCTCGTGTTCCTTCCTTCTTCCCTCCCTACGTGTACCTCTCAGTGTAGCGTTCGGACGACACGCTTCCCGAGCACTCCCCGCTGCCAACCCCGAGGCCTGGGATGGGGTGCGATGTGCGATGTGCATCGCCGTCGGCCAACGCCGTCTGTTTCTCTTCTCTTCTACCACTACTTCGCCCGGACGATGGACTTCCAATTCTCTTCGTCTTACCTTTTCCTCCCTTCTTTCTTTCTTCTTTCTTGTTTCGGTTTATGTCTTCGAACCCTTCGCTCCGGACATTTCCCCGCCTCGGCACCCCCAGGCCCGCCAGGCTTGTTGTTGTCGTCGTCGTTGCTTGTCTTCCTTCCGAATCTGGGTCCGGTTCGAATTCCGGTGTTAACACGAGAGACGCTGCTTCTCTTTGTGCTCTCGGACCCGTGGATATCGATATTGACAATTGCACTCGTCACTGGCAGTCCAGGTTGCGCCCACTCGGGCCTAGGACTTGTGCGTTTTGCGACTATTGTACTTTTGTCCTTGTTATCGTTCGTCTCAAGAGTCCGCAATTGTCGCGCGACCTCTAGGAAATGCGACAACCAAAAAAAAAACCAAATCGGATTCGCGACAGCCTCGACAAAGTGGCAGGGTATGCAGTATGTACAGTACGAACCGTGTACTACACCAGCTGCGCGCATTGACGGATGGGGCTTTGGTAAAGGGAGCGAAAAAGGGGGCCACCACGGTAGCAATATAGTTCCCATTAGCCGACTCGAACGACTGACCTCGTCATAGCCTGCTTGTGTAAGCAGATACTAGTGACGCGCTCTACCAACTGAGCTAAACGGGAGTTGCTATTAACTATGTTAACAGCAATACGTTGGCGCCAAAGTTAGAGGAAGTCATGCCGTAGCGGAGTTGGTCCACCCACTGGGCTGCTTCTTGACAAACTCGAACACACGGTTCAACGCCGCCCGAGCTGTACTTTTCGGTAATCCTACTGCCATATGTTTTGTCGTGAACGAGACCTTGGTATATATCATACCCACGCGCTGTCAGTGGCCGACGTTCTGACGGGTCCTGCCTAACTCACACTAGAGATCATAGTAACTTCTCTACCAGGCTGAGGGCTTTCGTATGTGCGCTGTATGGATCATCATCCCCCAAGACATGGGATATCAACGCTCTCAGCGCCCTCCGTTCGACTAGAGTTCGTAACCTTGTGTTATCGTGATG
This sequence comes from Cubamyces lactineus, assembly GCA_022376465.1. Lineage (NCBI taxonomy): Eukaryota > Fungi > Basidiomycota > Agaricomycetes > Polyporales > Polyporaceae > Cubamyces > Cubamyces lactineus. Next base: position 481,133 of record JACDTU010000006.1, on the reverse strand, counting down.
ATCTGTCGGATTCTGACTTCCACTCATCCGGTCCTTTGTAGGCACGCAGGAACCTCGAGATTCGACCGAATGGCCCACAGACATATATACCGTGAAGGCTTCCCCGGGGCCGTTGTTCAGCGATACACCGGGACCCTGCGGTGCAGCGATCGTCTCAAGTATCATGGGGAGCCTCGACTTTGCTTGGTACTATTACCTGGGTGGTCTCTTGCTGGCAATCTACTTCGCGAAATGGTTCTTTGACCCGGTAAGGCTGACCGCGAACGGTTCCTTGGGTGACTCGCGCTCGTCAGCTTCGTGCTATACCGACCGTTGGTGGACCATCGCTCCCACTGTTATCTTACCTGGGATCTGCACGGTGGATTCGCCACGGGAGGGACATGCTACAGGAGGGATATGACAAGGCATGCTCCCGTGCGAAGCCATCGTGATCCATACTCGTGCTTACTAGTGAGTGGATAGTATCACGGCTCCGCGTTCAAAGTCGCCATGCTCGACCAATGGCTAGTCGTCATCAGCGGCTCAAAGCTTATCGAAGACGTCGGGAAGCGTCCTGACCACGAGCTGTCATTCCACGAGGCCGCAGGGGAGGTCCGTCACCTATCATTCCTCTGCCTCTCGACTCCAAGCTGTACTCACGCGGTGGACTAGTTCGTGCAGACAAAGTACACCGTGGGCCATGAAGCACACCACGACCCGTACCATGTGAACGTCGTCCGAGAAAAGCTGACTCGAAACCTATCGGCCATCCTGCCCGAGATCATGGATGAATTAACCGCTGCCGTGCATGAGAATATCCCTGCGGAGGAAGATGGTGAGCATTGCTCGTATATCGCTGTGACTCAGAGTTCTATCGGCTTAAGGTCAGCACAGAATGGCTCGGCGTGGACGTCATGGGAGCAGCGCTCCAAATTGTCGCACGCGCCAGCAACCGAGTCTTCGTCGGACTACCAACATGTCGGTTTCAGCGACTCGCGAACTATTCCGCTTCACTGACCGAGGGGCCGTATATACCATCAGGCCACAACAGGAAATATCTAGATTTAGCTATAGGTGTCACCTCAGATGTTAACAGAGACAGGACGACTATCAGCATGTTCCCGTCGTTCATGAAACCGTAAGTGCGACGTCACTGACAATATGTGATCGGCCAGTCGCCGACGCTGTGGTTTTCAGCTTCATCGGACGCATCTTCGGCAGCAGCGCGAGGAATATGCGTCGGGCGATACCCATCTTGAAGCCCATGATGGACGAGAGGAGGCGGATGATGGAGAAGTATGGCGATGACTGGCCCGACAAGCCTGTAGGATTTTTCCACATCGCTTGTGTCAAATACGGCGGTGGCCGAACTGACCCTCGTTCTATTATGGTGTCCCCAAGAACGACATGATCCAGTGGGTGATGGACGAAGGGCTCTCTAGGAACAACACCGACGAGGAAATGGTCCAACGCGTCCTCCTCGTCAATTTCGCAGCAATCCACACATCGTCGAACGTTTGTCTCATTCCTTTTCGCCATAGTCGCTTTGGTCTGACCGCACGGCAGAGCATCACTCATGCAATTTACCACCTGGCCGAACGCCCGGAATACCTCATTTCTCTGCGGGAAGAGATCGAGCCGATTATTCAGGAGGAGGGTTGGACGAAGAACGCGATCTCTCGAATGTGGAAGCTCGACAGCTTCATAAGGGAGTCCCAGCGACTGAACGGCATAAACACAGGTGCCGTCATACCCCCATTACGTCGCCATTCTTTAGGTCTTACAACTCCCCTCTGCACCGCACCCAGTCTCCCTCATGCGCAAGGCACAGCAGGATGTCGCACTCTGCGACGGGACGTTGATCCCTCGCGGCACGCTCATGGTCGCCGCAGCTCACTCTCTCCACCACGACGATAGCGTCTATGCGGATGCGGATGTTTTCGACCCATGGCGGTTCTCGCGGCAGCGCGAGCGCGAGGGAGAAGCTAAGAAGCACCAATACGTGAACACGTCCGTTGACTATATTCCTTTCGGCCACGGAAAGCATGCTTGGTGAGCCCCAGCTTTCGTACTAAAGCTATATGGCCTTGTAAAGTCAGCAACTAGCACCTCTACTAATTTCTTCACTGAGTAGCCCCGGTCGCTTCTTCGCTGCGAACGAGCTCAAGGCAATGCTCGCCTACATTGCGCTCAACTTTGACATGAAGCTGGATGGAGATGGCAGACGACCGGAGAACATCTACTGGGGTCCCACTGTTATCCCTTCCCCGGATGCCCGTGTACTCTTCAGGAAACGCCAGGCGTCAACGCGAGGGCGTGTCGCCTGATGAACACCAATCCGACCTAGAATACAATCACAATGTAGAGAACTCTGGGTATGATACACAGTCCAAGCACTATGCCATTGAACGCGCTAGAATCACTCTTCCGCAAGACTATGCTCCTGCCGTGCAGCGGATTTCAACTCCTCGTCCTGCCGCCCCGCCGCACCCTGCAGTCCAGCAACAGCCAGCGCGGCCCCGCTCGTCACCGTCGCCACATCGCCCGCCACCGCGCCCACATTCCCGACGCTCTGGCCCACATTTCCCGACACCTCGCGCGCCTCCTCCCCATAGTCGTTCTCCACGACAGAGCCAGCAGCGTCCTTCAGCGTGTCCTTGACCTCCTTCGTGCCGTCCGCCGCGCCAGAGACGACTGACGAGACGCCCCGTGCGGTAGAGTTGAGCTTCTCGGTGGTAGCCGGCTCTGTGGGCACGAACGTGCTCGCGATCCAGCCGCCAGCAGAGGCGGCGGCGGAAGTGACTACACCGGACACCCAGTGCGCGGCGTTCGCGAGTGACTGGGTCCCTGAAACGCCGCTGCCTGTGAGATTGCGAGCGGCACTCGAGACATGCACCGGATCAACTGTTCGGGGATGTGTCTTCAAGTAGCTGTAATGCCAGAGGTATACGTGAGATACCGGCGGACAGTCAATACTACTGGCGTCGACTCACAAGTCCTTTGCTTCGCGGATCCGTTGTGCAGTGCGTGCCGAGTCTTCTCGGATGCTCCGGCCCACTTCGTCTGCAGCAGCCTCGAATCCATCTTTCAAGAGACCGTACTCGGTCAGAACCAGTTCGAACGTGTTCTGCAGCTCTGCGAGATCGGTGTCTGACTGTTCTACGGCGTCTGGAAGTACTATGCCGACGAAGCTAAAAACGAGCCTCCATCAGCTACACTGCGCTATTGAAGACAGAGGCGAGGAGGATTACCCTCGGTCCACATCCTGTCCTTCGGGTTGGAAGAGATACGTGCGTGAGTCGTCTGCGAGAGTGCCGAAAACCGTTGTCTTGTACAGGGGGAAAGTGGCGTGTCCGACGGTCAGAGTCAATAGTGGCTGTGTAGCGTCGCCTGCTGCTGGTTGTGGGATCACATCGAGGGACAATATCCCCTCCGAAAGGACAGTTGTTTCTTCCCCTAGGATCTGGGCTGCGACAGCCCCAGGAATGGACACAAGAGACTCGACCTTCGGACTGTATCACAGCGATTGACTCATGAGCGAAACGGCATCATTATACATGCAAAATCGGCCCTACGAAGCGATGGCGGCCTTGATACGACTCCGCGCGCTACTCTCCCCGGAGGCCTGCAGGATACCGCGCTCGACCAGTATCTCCTCAAACTTCGTCTGCAACTCCGACAACTGTGACCCGTCCTCCTTGACACCCTCAGGCAAGCTCATCTTCACGTACCTGATGTGTCAATGAGCCAAAGCGGCCACCATGCAATCACTGTTCACGGCCTGCTCACCCTCCACCGACCCCGTCCATCTTGGGCTTGAACACGTATGCGCATGAATCGTCTTCGATGGTACCAAACTCTGTCTCCTTCTCCAGGACAAACGCGGCGCTCCCGACAGTCAACAATAGGACCTTTCCCTCACTCTCCGTAGGAACGATGTTGAGGTCGCCCGCGCCTAGAGTGACATCGGTGTGTCCAAGGATGTGGTGAGCAGAAGCACCAGGGATTGTAATGAGCGTGTCTGTCATGCCGTAGATGGTTCCAGTACGTGGGTGGGATGTATGCGATTGTGGTAGATGGTGGTAGTCGTGAGCAAGTTGTGGCACTCGAGCGTCGAGTATTGCTTGATGTACCCCATTGACGTCATATACCCTAGCCTATGGTTACTTTGACCGAACGGACGCGCGTCTGACACAAATGCACAAGCGCGCTTGTAAAGTTGTATTGGTAGTCAGAAAGTGTAGACGTCCAGGTCAACAGTACCCGGATGATCCCCCGACTACAAGCATGTTCAGCATGCAGCGCCAGGTTGGCAACAAGAACACTTTACGCACCCGCATCCCCACCAGATGATCTTGATCAATCATATATCCCGAGTACTCCTGCTCGACTGGAGGCTGCACTCTCGCCCTTATGATAAACGGCAGCTTGCTAACCACAGGCTCCAGGAAGATATTGGAAGAGAGGGGAGCCCCGTCAGACATTACTGTCTCATCTCCATCCCCAAGCGGCAGCGGGTCGTCCACGCGCTTCAAATGTACGTTGAAGTCCAACGTCAACAGGAGCGAACTCGGGGCGCCTGGGACTGGGGGTAGGACCACGCGCTCCCCATGGACATACCTTCCAGGAGGTGAACGGAGGATCGGCAGAGAAAGGTCATGTCGACGTACCTCAGCCACTGGAATCGTGCGATGATAGACACGAACCGCGTGTTCTCAGGACCCCATTCGTCCCATGCCACCGTGACCGGCATATAGGTCTCACTGAAGCCCAAATCGGGCGGGATGTACGACAGGAGATGGCGGTTGCGCACGAAAAGGCTGAATCGTTCGAAGTGATCGCCATAGCCCAGCTCCATGACGTGCAACCTACAGTCCGGAGATGTCTCAAACGGTCGTCCAGGAGTCGGACGCCCGACGAAAGGGCCGGAATGAGTGGCGAATCGTTGGAGGTTCTTGCCAGGTTTGACCGAAGGAAGCAGCAGCGTGGCGATGCGTACGGGAGGTCGCCGGCCCGTGCTTGGAGGCGATTGGGTCTGCACGGAGACGTCTAGATCCGCGTTGAAGGTGTATATTTCAATATAACCTTGACCGTGTGCGACCGTCACCATGAACGCTCGGTTGGAAAGGAAACCGAAGTCATAGGCCGACGTGGGCAAGTCAAACTCAAGGCATTGCTGTTGGAACAGGTGAGCAGCCTGCAATCGCAGCAATGACCTTGCTCTAGCTGGCACCCACCACCACAGTCCGGCCCGTTCGCCAGTTCCATATAATGAGGCCGGGACCATGGATCCAGAAGAAGACGCCTATCACATCGTCAACGATTTGAATGAACGAGGTGCCAACTTGGAAGGAGATGGGGGCGTAGAGCTCTGTCTTCGCGGCGTTCGGGTGGGGTTTGTTCTCGCTCATCGTTCGCAGGTGAACACAGATGCGATTTGCGCCTGAGTCCTCTCTTTGAAAGGTCAGCGATCCTCCTTTACATGGGAATACAAAGGAAGATGTCTATAGTAAGGCCGAACAGCAGAGGGAATCAAACGGCAGGCTGACTATCTGACCCATGTTTCGGAACCTAACTGTAGCCCGCATGGCAATGCCTTAACCCACGAATCTCGAGCACTCACTGTGTGTCTTCGTCTATCACCAGAGCTACTAAGTCCTGCGAAGGGTCTATCGCAAAGTCGCGTATGGGGGCACCCAGGTCCTGCCACTCCGTTGTTCTCGCTGGTTCTGATGCCGTTGGGAGGCGAGTCAGGGAGAGATGGCGGGAGGCACCGAGACCCGTAGACATCGACGAAGCGAACACGCCATCTACGAGCTCGTAGGCCTGACACAATGCTGGTGTAGGGAAAGCAGCAACCTGCGACCAGTCGAGCCACCGCCATCTTTTCCGTCTTTCCATGAGCAGTTTGTAGCGTTCGGCAACAGGCAGCGGACATCCGACTCCATCAACAAGTCCTTCTGCTTCAAGCTCGATCTTGTATCGCAACTGCAAGGAGTCCTTGATAGTAGCCTCGAATTCTCTACATATCTACTCGTCTTCGATGAACTTCTGTCGCCATGTGGAGAGTCATGCCTTAATCACGCACCAGACGGCAGCGTAGGAGATGTTTCGTATCCAAGAGCTTCAGGATCTCGACAAGTAATTCCCCGGGCAGGCTGAGTAAACGAGAGGCACTAGGACCAGATGATAGGGAGGACATAGCAACGATGCTATCGCAATGGACGGTGGTGTGCTTGTGGTGATCTGAGGAAAAGCCACAGACACTGAACTCACGGCTCAGTGGCGAGTGAGTATTGAATATTGAAGTGCGATCAAGTAAGTAACAATGCGGTCATGTTATGTTGACCATCATAAGCACTGCGTTATCAGCACGGGTAGCCTGCTCTAAGTTGTCATTACATGATATTAGATCTATTGTTATCGGGATAGTAAGCTCGGTAAGAGCCGCTATAACATCAATTAGTGATAGCACTATCAAGATTGTATACAACGTATGGGCCTCATGCTTCCGGGCAGCGCGGTCCTTCCATTGCCAAGTTCCCACCATGTAGGTACCGCATGTCCAGCAGCACCCACCGGCAACTTGTGCTTGAACCTCATGGTCAAAAGTACTGCTAACCGCAACCTCAGTGACCTTCGCCCGCTAGCCCACGCCTGAACCTAACCAGGCCTGCTACCAACGTACCCGCCATTCATGTCTATGCCAAGTCGGAGGTTGTTCCTGGACTTGCCGCGCGAGATTCTAGTACAAGTTTTGAGCTATCTGCATTACGAAGACATCGTGCTTTGTAGACGGGTACAGCTTTAACGCCCTTTCCTATGCCGTTAGGATCTTGTTCATACTCCCTTTGCGCTAGGTGTGCACCGCACTAAACGCGCTGGTCGAAGCCAACACAGCACTACTCTATCTCATTGAACTCGGGATTGAGGGGTACACCGATGGACTCCCTGGGAAGCTCTCCTCCTCCGAACGGCTCAGACAGCTCCTCCTACGGCGAATTAGATGGCTGACACTCGACTGGTCTGGAACGTTGCCACTCAAGCCAGAGGAAGTGGTCCCGCAGTCAACCTTGCCTTATGAACTACATGGTGGCATGTTACTCAACGTGAAGGACACTACTGGGGTCGTTGCATTGAACAGAACGACGCTTCCCACAAGCCAGCATCCGCAGTCTGAATCCACCTACCGTGCGCTGGACACAAAGGCACTGGACATCACCGCAGATTCTACCCAGGACCTCTTGGTGATGCTAGACACTCGTGGAAGGTAAGCGGCGGCCAGGTTCTCGCGTAAATCTCAACATACTCATGGTATCTGCCCGAAAGAGTCCACTTCTGGTCTCTTTCAAGCCAAACCGCCCACCCCCAGGCGACTGAGCCCGTCCTGCGTCCCGATGGCACAGGAAGTCTACTCATCATGGCCCTACATATTGCGCACGACCTTGTCGCCCTCATTGAGTGGCGGAACTCCGTACATATTACCATATGGAACTGGAAGACAGGGAAGACAATTATTGTGGGTCCTCCCCGACTTCCTTCGGTTCGTCACTGATCACTTGCGTTTGAGCAGCAAGGTCACAGATCCTCCCTGCTATACTACACGACAAGCATCGCGTGGCTCTCTCCCCGCGCATTCGTTCTCTCAAATGCCAGCCGCGGCGAGTTGGCCATCTACTCCCTCGAGGGCGTCGACTGCGTTTCTCCTAGTGAGCCTACCTTGTTCAATGAACTCCAGCCGTGCGTGCGCCTGCAACTCCCACGAATTGAGAACGGTTGGCACATATCACACTTTGAGCTCGAGACCACCCCCCTCGTGGCCGAACCTCCGCGCGACCGGCCATTCACCATCGATCAGGAGTCCAATCTTATCGTATTCACGACGCAATATGTCACTCACAACCACCGCCGCATATCCAGTCGCTACATGGGCTTTGTCTACAGTCGGTATCTGAGATCGTACATTCACGAGCAGCAGCGGGGAGAGACTGCCGAAGTCATCCCGTGGGCGCAATGGGGCCCTTGGAACACTCGGGTGTTATCACAAAACAGTATGAATGCCCCGTTCGCACGGTGCGCTCGCCCGTTTCTACCTGTAATTTACGGATCATGCTGATCGCACATGTGCACTAGATACGTCCATGGTCAGAGGGTCGTACAAAGCCGTCTGCATCATATGGGTGAGCGCAGTATGGTGTCCGTGTACGACTTCAACGTGCACCCTGCACGTATCGCGTCTGTGATCCACAGCCAGGAGTGTAGAAGTGGTGGTGTGACCATGGTGGACGACGAGGCCGAGCTCCGAGATAGCTCGAAGGCGGAGGCGCACATGGACCTCGTGGACTATCCGACCGTCATCGCGCGAGGCTCGCAGGAGGGACTGCAGTGCCACCCATTCGCTGAGGATGTCCGCAGCACGCTGCCGTTCATTGAGACGAGTAGAGTAATCGAGAGCGGCGCAGGGAAGAGCGTGCAATTCATGATGGACGAGGAACGGTTGATTGAGTTTAGAGTGAGTCCGCCCCCAGTTCCACCTCCATAACGCGGTCCATGACTTACGGCGCGTAGCTACACGTGGATGGTAGTCTAGGGTCAGATGCAGTCCGAGTCTACACGATGTAGATGGGTGTTTCGCGTATTGTTTGCACCGTTGATCTTTGCGGGTTGTATGAAGAATCTTACGCGCGTGTGCTAATCGGAGTGAGCCATAAAGCTCAGCATAATGACATTTGATAGTTCATATTCGCGCAAGCGCAAATTGACCACTACGCGTGCGGTCTGACTAAACGAAGGAGTAGCTGAGAAACTATGCCACCTGATGGTAAACAGGTGCACATTTCCATCGCCTTTTTTGCTGGTTTACACGCGAAAGGGGTATGAATGAAACAGCCATCTATTGTACGACACCGCAACACCGAGATCAACCGAATGCCGAATGTTAGGGACAGCAGAGCGACAGCGAGTGGGATTACATGAAATCATGAGTGCATTATGCTGGATGATGCCATAGTATGCGATGGTGGTATATAGTATATACGTGCATGTGAAGAGACGAATTCAACTGGATGGGACATATGTTCAACGGAGAAGCGGTGACCCTGAGGGGTTCAGCTTTTGGGGAGTGAGATGGTGGGAGTGGTGGTGAGAGGGGAAGCACGCGGCTGGGTGCGTCTCTTGACTTGCGCCTCGAGCTTGTTCCGCTGCTTGCGGACGTCGTCGTCCTTGAATTTAACAGAGAACGCTAGCTCGATGAAGGCGTCAGGGCTGGCAGGAAGCGCTGCTAGAGGCGGGTGGAAGAGGGCGTCAAAGACGCTGTCGGGCGAGGTCGACTGGAGGACTGATCGGCGGGAACTGATGAAGATAGCCAAGCCAGCTCGGAAGAGGAACGTAACTCCTACAGGGTAGTCAGTATATATCACGAAATTTGTCGGGAAGAACTGAATTGTACCTTCGAATAAGAACACATCCCAGACGCGAAGTAGGTAATCAGGTGGAAGCGTGTCGGCGAAGACAGCCATAAACCTGGGGAGCCCGTCAGATCACTACGATGAGAATGGATATACGAAAAACTTACCATGGTCGACATATAGTAGCAGGCGCGATCGCCATGTCCCCAAAGACCTTCTTTGCGCAGGGAAGATCATTCGCCTCGAGTGCCTTAGCGAAAAGTGAAGCATCGACTTCCAGTTGGACCGAATTGGAGAAATACGGCCGTAGATGGCTATCCATGAGTGAAATGAACGTCCAGAAAGCATCTTCCTCTGGCGACTGGAGCAGCAGTTGGCCTGCTATGAGTGCAAGACCTGTGTGCGAATATGAGCAGTGCAACACCTAGACGGATTCGTCATCGGCGGACCTTTGTTATACTGAACATCTGGCACCATCGACAAATACGCTTGCAACAGCTTCGCCAACGACCCATCCTTCAGTTGTGGATGCTCCGTGAAGCACTGCTGAATATCCCGCTCGATCTCTGCGTATACCGGAACCTTCTCGCGCTGGGCCAGCTTCTGATACAGCCCCTCCATCCGCTTGCCCTTGCTGTCCGTCAACGTCGCCCACACCTGGTAGCGGACCGAGGCCGGAACTCCTTCTAGCACGAGCTTGCGGATCTTCTTGCTCTTGCGCGCCTGAGATGCAGGAACAGATGACATCGCAGCGATCCAGCGCTGCTCCCGTTGCCGATGAGCCTCGATCTCGCTGTTTTCCTTGGGCGACTTGAGTTCGTTCGGCGACTGCTCGCCAGGCTGACGAAAGCTTGACCCAGATGCAGAGGACATGGCCGGGCTGTCTGTCCGAAGGAAGCCGTCTGCACGCATCGGACTGGGCAAAGGTAGAGACTCGACGCTGCCAGCGAAAGGGGACGCGGGGATACTGGGCCTGACCAGTTCGAAATCCATGTCTTGCACCTGTACTGTCTCTTGATCGGGGCCGTAATCGCTGATGCTGGTGTTCATAGTGTTCACACTGTAGGTAGGGCTTCGGGGGTCGTGGCCGTTAGATTCCTTGCTGGTCACCAAACGCAGAGGCGGCATTTGAGGTCGATTCCGTTTCGTGATCTTCAGCCCGAGCACAGACGACGTTTCCGTTGTACTGTCGGCGGGGGACGTGATAGGAGGCGGCGTCGAGTCAGAACGCTGCGTATCGACAGATGGACGTGGCAGAGAGGCGGTCCCTGACCGCGGGGAGGATACGCCTTCAGACAGCTTCGAGCCAGTTGACAGGACAGCAGAACGACTGTGCCGGAGCACAGGCGATGCCTTTGGGAAAACGTTCGGCGAGCGCGGGGACGGCGGCGGACTGGAACTCATCGCAATCGTCTCCTGCAACGCCGACAGCGGAGACTGCGTTTGGGGCGCAGGGGAGCCGCGCCCGATTCCGTTCGCGTTCAGTGCTACCGTGGCGGCGGCGTGGTCGAGCGAAAGAGCGCGCGCCATTTGTGCGCCTGAGCCTGTAGCGACCGTGTCCGCTGCATGGGGAGGGGAAGACGTGCTCGGGAGCGGGTTCGTGGACGCACGAGGCGGAGGGGAACGTACAGGCGGCGGCACTGCGACGACGTTGTTCTGCGACAGCGAGAGTGGCGAAGGTGCATGCACTCCTCGTACCACCGACGACGAGTGCGAGACGGTCGCGCGTTGAGGAGCAGGAACATTCGCCGCTGATGTGGTCGTTGTCGCCATCGCTGACTTCGAGCGCTTTGTTGTGATCTGCAGTGGTTTGACAGATGCCAGCGGACTCGCCCCTTCTTCCCGACTGTAGGGCTCGTGAGCATTCATGCATCTACGCAAAGCTGTGCCATCCCGGTGCTCACCTGCCCTGAGCCAGGGCTTGCATACGTTCCTCCTGAGAACTGTTGGTGAACCCAGAGAACGATCTTGATCGAGGCCGTGTGGTGGGCACCGAGGGAGTGAAGTTCGCTCTGGGAATAGGCTGGCCGGTCGTCGCGGGTGGTGGAGTGGCACCTGGTAGGGGAGGTGACATGACGTTCTGTCTACCCGGCGGCGACATGGCGTTCTGTCTGGCCGGCGGTGACATCGCATTCTGTCTAGCTGGTGGTGACATGGCATTGTGCCTCCCTACCGGGTCCGTGCTGCGTCTCCCGGATGGATCAACGCTCATCTGCGATGCCGGCGACCCCGTTCGGCTAGGCGGCATAGATGTCCATGGCATCGGTGGTCGCATGGGTCTATTAGCAGGGACGTTGTTCTGGGGTTCGAGGCTAAACGTGATAGGCACAGGCCCAATCGATGTGGACAAGTCGTATTCGAACCGACCATAGATTGTAGGAGGGGCAGGCCGACCCTCGCGTCGAGCTGCGAACGCAAGATGCAAGACGTGGTGAACAGAACCGGGTGGAGGGCCCGAAGGCGTGGGTGGGACGGCCGGCGCAGGTTGTCGACCATACATCGGTCCAGCGGAAGAGGTGGTTGGTTTCGGCGCGCCGGGGTGAGGAAGGAAGAGGCTCTGCCGCGTTTGAGGTCCCGCCTGTTGCTTATTTGGATCGATAGGCCTAGCTTGAGGGTGCGTAGGGGGGCTAACGGACGGGCCTGGTTGCGGCGAGGAAGATGGGGCGGGCGCTTGGGAGGACGATGCCACGGGAGGTGCAGTGAGACTGTATGGTGGAGGTGGTGGTTGGTCGAGGGATGGATCGGCATTCGCAATGACCATCATGCGCTTTTCCGATTGCTCCTCCCGCCTCGGGGAAGCGGGAGTACTCGCGGACGTTGCAGGAGGAGATTGCGGAACCTCAGGTATTGGTTCAGACTCATGCACGATCTCCGCCGCCTGAGAGACAGCAGTCATAGGGGAGCCATCTTCACGATCCCTGACAAGGAGGTTCTGGCCCAAACGTTGCTCATTCCGTCCACTCTCATCGCGGTCAGACGACAGGTCATCATCCTGTGCGTCCCGTTCGCGCTCAAGTCGATTTCGAAGATTTGTCGCTGCGCCCGTATGCGTTGGGTATACCGGAGAGACTAGCGTTGGGGAAGCGAACGAAGCGGTTGTTGCCGTCGGAGCCGTTGGAGAAGCTTGTGGTGAGCCAAACGTTGCGTGCAGGAGCGGTGACGGCTCTGGTTCTTTCTTGAATGTCAAAGGTGCCGGTCGATTCTTTTGCAGCCTGCTCATAGCCTCTTCACCTTGCCCTTCCGCGGTCAGTAAGTCCTCGGACGTCGCGGACTCGCTCAACTTCGACGCTCCCGTCTCTTTCGAGCCTTTTCGCTCGCGTCCCGATGGACTCTCACGTTGAATAGAGTCCAAGCTTGGGCGCGAATGTTCCGTCGGAATGGGTGGTACCACAGCAGAAGCGGACGCGACAGTGTACATGGACCCCTTCGAAAACCTTGACATCTTTGAGGCCATCGAATACCTGGAGTAGCGATAGTCATCGTAGATGTCGTCTGCGCCCTCCCAGTCATCACCGCCGTAGTCCGACTCAGAGTGAGCGGAGGGTAGTGGAGCTGCACTGCTCTGCGGAGAATCCGAGTATTGAGAGTCGGAACGTGCCGATGGCGGTGGTTGCGGGAAGCTAGCAGCAGAATCAGGTCGTGCTGACAATGAAGGTTGAACGATGCTGCGAGGTGACTGCGAGTAGTGGGAATCGGATCGTGCAGTTCCTGGTGGGCCTTCAACAGTCGATTCCGGTGACTGCGTCCTCCGTACCGAGACGTCGTCATCGTCATCGTCGTCGGCAGCTGCGTCTGCGCCGCCACCAGCGAAGTCTTGGAGTAACGACAGTCCGATCCCCGCCCCGCCATCAGAGAGCGCCACAGAGATGCGGGCACTGGACTCCTCTTCATCGTAGACACTAGAATCGCGATCTTGTGGGAATCGGGCCGTGCTATTGTCAACAGAGTCAAAACGAGGATCGACGGGGCTGTCGGTAGCCAATTGCTTCGCAATCTCGCTAAGGTGAATGGGCGACGGGGGCACAGTGACATCAGCATCTTCGGACGTAACGGACACATTGACTGCGCTTTCATCGAAGGTGTCGAACCGTGAATCAAGAGAACTATCAGCGGCAAGCTGCTTCGCGATTTCGCCGAGGTGTATGGGCGACGGGGATGCTGTCATTTCTCCTGCGTCAGAAGCAATGGATGCGCTGTCCTGGCTGTCTTTAGCAGGCGTGATAGGAGCGGATGATAATGTGGTCGTATAGGATGAAGCATAGCTCGTCGAACGTTCCGGGTGAGGTGAGATGGTGGGTGAAAGCGGGGAGGCGGAGATGCTGCTCGAAGATATGCTGGTCGTTATCGCGGGTGACGGATTATCGCGAGCAGCGACAGTGAATGCACTCTGCGAGGAAGACGGGCGAGATATGGGGGAGACCGCAGACTGACGTTTGGTCAGAACGGGTTTCTTGAGGCGACTATGGAAGCGGACAGCATCGCCGCGGAAATTGCCTACAACGCCTTCGCAGTAGCCCTGAGAAGCATGAGATTGTTGCAGTGAGCAACTTCGAGGAACATACTTACGAGGTAGAGGTCAGGTTGACCGGGAATCTGCATGAGTACTGTGATTTCATCGTCCTACACGGTGCAGAGGTAAGCAATCCGTCTTGGCTCCCGCCTACGACCCCATCTTTCATACGGCTTGACCTAGATTACAGGGTCGTCTAGCGAAAAAGAAAGTCGGACGAACCTTCATGAACATAAGGTCTTCCGGCTGCTCCGCGATGCAGTCTTGGAGAGCGGTACATTTCCCTATGCCACCTTTGGCCGCGAAGCGTGTCCATCTCCCGAGCTCTGTCGCGTCCATGTCGACAAGAGGGAACGAAACACTCCAGAAGCAGAGTCCAGGTCAACGTAGAGAAATAAGGAGCGGATTTAGTGAGAAAGAAAGGAGAGTAAGAGACAGGTTGGCAGACTCAGACAGGGTGCAGTGATGAATGCAGCGAGCAGCGGTGTTAGAAGCCGCGCTTGACAGGTAAGTAATAAAGCTATGCAAATCAATATATGGACACTTGCCGTGATCTTGATCCTATAAAAGTCTACATTTATACCTACTGTATACCGTTCTTGGCACGCGCTACTGACAATCCCACCGCTGTGTACGCATCTTTCACTCGTATTGCTCATTGGGTCGACCTACAGGCCGGCCAACGCAGCCATATTACGATGCATCTGTACGCATTCACTTGTTGAAAAATTGGTCCATGGTCGACCAATACTTCGCCACGAGTATATCAGTCGACTGAATCAAGGTAAGCAGTGAAGCCCGGTCATGCCGTATGCGCACTCTGACACTGGCCCTTCAAGCCCGCACTATTTCTAACGCTCCGCTTCCATACACTTTAATTTCGTCATCGGCATACCAGAAAATGCTCCAAGCAAGACTAGTCTATGTAAGTATGTGCCAAGATCAAAGTATGTGCCATCGTACGGATGAGTCAATTAAACTGCGATAACCACAGGCGTTCAGAAGCTTGGACCGCTTGGCGTATCGCCCATCTCATCCCATCTCACGTGGAAGCGTCACGCGTATCGTCGTCCCTGGTCGCTTGAGAACTCGGCGTTGCCCTATCTTGGTTCCGGAATCCCAGTGCTATCTACGTATAAATGACTATGGTGCGATGCGATAGCGGTTGGAGTCCACCCACCTTCCGCCGGCTCCTCTCGTCGGCGACTCAGACTTAACCACCAACCACTAGGTCGTCAACGCTAGAAGCATGACGGACGTGTCTAGCATCGAGAAAGGCGGGCGGGTCAACACGAAGACGGTGCCCGATGTGGCCGACGATGAAGCAGAGTTGGCGCGCATGGGATATAAGCAAGAACTCAAGTGCGTTCGTCAATGGGCCTGAAGCGCCACGACACTGAATCGACTGACCGTACACCCATACCAGACGTGATCTCACGCTCCTTCAGGCAAGTCAACAGTACGCGTGCCCTTTGCGGCGTGCGTACATATGTGACTGACAATCGCCTGTTCATAGAACTTCGGCGTATCATTCTCGATCATCAGTGTAATCACGGGGATACCCTCTCTATTCTTGTATGGATTGGTTGGTACAAACGCGCATCATTGCGATGTACATGCACTGACTGGGGACGCACCACAGAACACGGGTGGGCCGGCAGTGATGACGTGGGGTTTCGTGGTCGTCGGTATGTCCTGTGAGCCTTTTTTGGGTGAGCAAGGATTTATACTCCCGATTAGCCTTCTTCACTATGCTCGTCGGACTCGCCATGGGTGGTAAGTCCAACTATACTCAAGCATTCGAGATTGCGTTGCTCAACGACGATATAGAGGTCTGCAGTGCCCATCCTACGAGCGGCGGTCCGTATTTCTGGGCAGCTATGCTTTCAGAACCTCAGAACGCAGCTTTCGCGTCTTGGGTAACTGGATGGTTCAACCTCCTTGGCCAGGTCGCCGTGACTGCAGGCATTGGGTATGCTCAAATCTGCTCCACTGAAAATTGTCCTTACAGTACCCTACAGCTATGGGTGCGCAAATTTCATCTCGACCCTCGCGACGTTCAAAACCGACTTCGTTCCAGAGCCGCGAACCACCATTGGTGTATACGCCGGTGTGCTCGTTGCTCAGGCTCTGATCAATACTTTCGGCGTCCACCTGCTCAAGTACATCAACAATATCTCAATTTGGTGGCACGCCGTGGGCACGACAGCCGTCGTTATCGCAGTCCTTGCGGCCGCGCCGTCGCATCAATCTGCGCACTTCGTCTTCCAGAAGTTCATTGACAACACTGGGGTTGACGGCGTCGGCTGGAGCGAACGCGCGAGCCCGGCGTACGTCGTGGTCGTCGGCATCCTCATGGCTCAGTACACTCTGACCGGTTCGTAACGCGATGCCCCGGTCATTGAGTACTCAGTGATGCTAACTGCGGTTTCAGGTTTTGATGGCAGCGCGCATGTAGGTTTTCGTGGCGCATTGTTGAGGATGCGAGCTGATGCGTGGACGGCCAGATGACTGAAGAGACGCGCAACGCAGCGATGTCGGGCTCAATCGGCATTGTCATGGCCATCGGAGTGTCTGCCATCCTGGGATGGTTCTTAATCCTCGGGCTGCTATTCTCCATTCAAGACCTCGACAAGACCATCAACTCGCCAACGGGTCAGCCTGTCGCCCAGATCTTCCTGGACACGGTCGGTGAGAAAGGCGCTATCGTTCTCATGGTGCGTTCCCCGCCGTCTCGTTTCCCCGACTGCACGCCATTCAGCTGCGCGCGCAGGTTATCGTCATTGGCGCCATGTTTTTCTGCGGCACGTTCTCCCTCACGTCGAACAGTCGTATGATGTACGCCTTCGCGCGCGACGGGGGCATTCCGGGGCACAAGTTCTTCCATAAGGTATCGCGCGGGACAAAATCGCCGATTCGCACCGGTCAGTATCTACATCTTCCATGCACTTGTGCGCGTCTGATGGTCCGAACAGTATGGCTCGCTTGCACGCTCAGCTTCATCCTTGCGCTTCCCAGCCTCGGAAGTTCTGTCGCTTTCTCAGCGGTGACAAGTATAGCCACGATCGGCTTGTACATTTCCTACGGTCCGTTTTTCCGCCTCAATCCCACGTCGTGACCCTATATCTGACTAGCTTTCAGCCATACCTATCGCACTACGGGTCGTATACAGGAAACGCTTCGTTCGCGGGCCGTTCCATCTCGGACCGTTCTCATATCCCGTCGCAGTGACAGCCTGCGTATGGATCGCGTTCATCTCCATCGCGTTCATCCTGCCACAGGCGAATCCAGTCGACTCGCAGACACTCAACTACACTATCGTCGCAGTCGGGATCGTTCTCGCGTACTGCATGGGTTTCTGGATCATCAGTGCGCGGAAGTGGTTCGCTGGCCCGATCAAACAAATAGATGGTGCGTCATCGTGACCCGTAAAGCGGCATAGATGTACTGAAATCTCTCTCCGTAATAGAAACCGATGCTGAGATAGACGGCGGAGACGGATCGAGTTCAGCAGAAGTCGCACAGACTGGCGAAGAGAAAAGGCTCTAGCACCCGCAGAACTTTCTTGCTCTGACTGCGAGTTAGCACAGTCTCGAGCTTACCGCGACTCGCAGCGCTCCCCTCGATGTATTATATAGACTGATCAAGACTTGTTCTGCGCTTCGATAGCCAGGGGTCTGCGTGCGACCAACCCCTGGCCACCATGCATTTACGATGAAGATCTATCTCGCGCCTTCGAATGTGGTGCTGACGTTCGACTTATGTGCAAAGACAGAAGCACGCATACATCAACAACGCGCTACTCCCTGGGACATATCCAACAGTGAGTCCTCCGTTCTTTAGCTTATATTTTCGCTTGTAGGCAGATTGTTCGACCGGTGTTGAACGCAAACACAGCCTTGTGTCCGTTCTCCACTGCTCTGGAGAGACTATGATATCCAACACCGAACATACCTGATTTATTCGTCCGCGAAGTGCTGGAAAGTCTTGTGTGGTCATCCGCAGGAACAGCTGAAGCTGGGAGAGAGACCACTCCAGGAACGCTGAGCGGAAGCGAAGCGGATTTGGGACGAATATCTAGGTCCGAGCATATGTATGCTTTGCGAATGGGCCAGAAACCCCGCCTGCATTCCCGAATCTGAGGTGGCGTCTTGCAGTGAGTCGTTCACTTAAATCGCTGCTGCGAGAACGCCAACACCTCGTGCAAGAAGATGGGCTCCTACTGGCACGTCGTGATAGACCATGTCTTGCTCCCCGACGCGCCCGACTGGGGATCGGTGGGCATTCTACAAAAAGTCCGATGTTCAGGACACTGCGCATCTGCGATAATCTCCCTGACCGAGTAATATAAACAGGTCAACGGAGACTCGGTTCGAGTGGCTGAGATTGGTACTGCACGTACCGGTGAGCCTTGGTGGTTTCGATCCTTATTCAAGTATGAGGCCTACAAGTGTCTGGAGGTGGACCCAGGTGTATTTATACGCATAGTCGATTCTCAGGGTATTTTACTGGGGATTGATATATGCTTGTCACGAACTGACTGAAGGTGAGCATCAGTACATCACACGTGTTCTCGCGGGAATCAATTCCGATGCATTCATATAAATACGCCCACGGCCGTCGGCAAGCACACCCTTCCAGCACGACAGTACTACCACTATCCCAGATTCGCAGTTGACCCAGCTTCCCCGTCGCCGCGAAGTCTCTGCATCCACACAACAATGTCTATCGAACACGACCCCGATCTCTACGTATAAAAAGTCCTCGCATACTTTCCCAAGAAGTACCGACAATACTTCAGAAACCAGCCCCAAGCCATGGATGAGCTCCGGAAGAACGCGAAGGATATACGGGATCAATGGCACGTGGATGGCGTGAGCGACCAGGAGATCTTGTACCAGTGGGTCAGACGTCCCGAATGTCTCCGCGACCATCTGGTTGCCGAACCACAGCGTACTGTCAGTTCGGAAGAAGAGCTCATGGAACCGATCAAGCCAATCTTACAGCTGTCTATGAAAATCGAGCGAGAAAGGGTGGGTGCAAGTACTCATTCTACCCGTCGTGCATGTATTCTCATCTACGACCTCGCGCAGGTTCGAAGCTTTCTGAGCGAGAACCCTGGTCCAGCTCCGGGCAACAAGATATACCCGGAATTCCCACAACTGCCTGCCACTGTCCGCACCGCAAGGCAGCCGTACGTGTTCGGGTGGCCAATCACGGAGGAATGGCTCGAGATTTTCTCGGAAATCGTGGGAGTGTGCACCGTGAACGATGGGATTATCAACGGCCTCACGCAGCTCTCATTGAGAGCGGATTGTTGCATCTTCCTCACCTCCGCGGTCCATCCGGACGCACCGCAGTGGGCAGAAAGGCATCTACCGCCAGAGATTCCCAGGTTTCAGATCTTGCAGATCTGCCACACGTTGTACTGGCACATGTACTGCGAAGAAAGGCCGTACCAAACCCAGTACGAGTGGCTCAAGGATCTGCTCCCTGGAGAACCTGGATGGTTCAGGTCCCCATTTACATTCGAGGACTTCGACGAGGTGCTGGAGATAAGCCGCTCATCTTATTAGATTTGCGACCCATTCCCGTAGTAAATTTGATGATGTATAAGCTCCCCATATCCGCCCTATTTGAAGTTCACTAGCTACGGATGTTACGGCGTGTAGGCGCCTAACACGAGTCTCATGGCCACTCGTCTTGTACGGACCTGTTCTCGTGCCTCCAGTATTTAGGAGTCTCTTGCGTGGCTCATTGTCCAGACCGTTCGAGTATGACGTCTTGTTCCTCTTGGCTAGCTCCGAGTGTACATAGGTCGAGTTCGTGCCGTTCTGTAACCTCGCGGAATCAACGCCCGTGCTGGCGCCTCTTGCCTCTCACTCTCACGCTCGCTTCGCTTCGTCTCGGACTCTCGTGCCGCCTCAACATTCTTGCTTTGCGCCATTACAGTTTGATTCCGCCCCAACGAGTCTTCGTTTGGTATCCCTTGTGCTTCGCCATGGATCTTGATTTCCCTGGAGGACCTGCGGAGTGGGCTTCTAACAACCCCCCTAACTTGCCCACCGGCAATGCTCAGCAGCCCATCCCTCAACCTGGCGTACCTCCACCGGATGGGCCAGGTTCGCCTCAGCAGCCTACTCAGGCTCCGGAAACTACGCTCTCAGAGGCAGACATCATGCGTGAGTTAGTCAGATCTGTTGTGTTTCTCAGTCAAGATGCCGCGCAGACGCGCACTGTCCTCGGTCAGCAGTCTGAGCTCTTGCGAAGACTGCACGACCAATTCTTCCAGACCTCTCGCGACTCGGCTGAGCTCACGCGCCGTGTTGCGGACAACGCTGCGAGTGCGTTCCAAAAGCTCTCGTCGGCGTCCCCTGCCACTAGTGATCAGGCTCAGGGGTCTGCGCGTCCGGCAACTGTGAAGGTCCGAGAACCTCACATGTTCTCGGGCAAGGCCGATGACGTCGAACCATTCCTACGGGAGGTTCAGGCGTGTATCCAGCTCCAGCGTGGAGGGTTCTCTAACGACAAGGATAAGACCCTCTATTTCTCGCTCTACCTGAAGAGCGGTGCTGCGTTGTCATGGTATAACGCCGTGTGCCATAACCAACCTAAATTACTAACCAATTATGACGCCTTCGTGCGCGAGTTTGTCAAGCGTTTCCAGACCACAGATCTAGCCGCCAAGTATCTCACCAAGATCGAGGCATTGCGTCAGACCGGCTCCGCTGCATCCTACGCAAATCAATTCCTCGAGTACTTGGCCTACCTCGACTGGACCGAAGAAACCAAGCTTACGCAGTTCAACCGAGGCCTCAAGCCCGATCTCCTCCGTGCGTTGGCTCTCCGTGGCCAGCGCGAATCGACGCTCGAGCTCTGGATCCCGATCGTCATCTCTATAGATGACAATCTTTACGAGATCGAACAAGAGCTGAAGCGTCGTGGAGGCAACAAGTCCGGCCAGTCCTCAAAGTCGCCACATTCACAATCTTCAAGCCAGGCTCGCGACCACAACGACTCCACGCGCGACACACGCCAGATCAACCCCACCCCCGCCACGACCTCGACGTCGACTTCGGCCATTTCGGGTGTCGTTCCCATGGATGTCGACGCTACCCGTCAGTCGCGTCCACGCGGACCGCTCTCTGAGGCCGAGAAGGAACGTCGCCGCAAGAATAACCTCTGTTTCTATTGCGGCGAGGGCAGCCACTCGTTCAAGAACTGCCCGAAGAAAAATCCTGCCGCTCCGGCGTCCCGCTCTGCGGGAAAAGCCTAGGCGGTTGCTCCGTCGCAGTCCAGGAGCACCCGTCATCGCGTGGGACTGCAGCCCAAGCGACCGGGTCGTCTCCTACGCCGTCGCATATACGCTTCGACGACGGCTCGTATGTTCCTCGTCCTCTTTTATCCGCTCCTGTTTTTCGTCTTTCCTCTCACGTTCATGCATCTCAGTCTTCCGCATCTCATTTCTTTATCTCTATTTCTCTCTCTTTTCCCAATCGAAAACCTATCCACACGTTCGCGCTCGTCGACTGCGGCGCGACCGGTTCATGTATTTCTCTGTCTTTTGCCAACCGTCACAGCCTTCCGCGTCGTCTCAAGGACGAGCCAATCACTATCCGTGCTGTTGACGATCGTCCAATCGCGGACGGTCTCGTTACACATGATGTCCTTGCTCAGCTAACCGTTCGCACTCATACAGAACACATTTCGCTTGCCATCGTCTCTGTCCCCTACCCAGTCATTCTTGGTCTGGACTGGCTCGAACGCCACAACCCATCTGTGGATTGGGTGCGGCGCGAGCTCGCGTTCTCGTGTTGCGGCGAGAATCTCATCGTCCATGCTCAGGAGGGAGATGAGCTCCCCTCCTTCAAGGTCGCTTCTGAAGCAGCACGGAAGTGTGCGGCGACCGCTCTGGGTCTTGGTACAAGTCCGAAGGACTCGTTGCCTGATCCAGCCCTCGATTCTTGTTGGCGCCCTGATCAAGCGCCTCTCCCCTCGCGTTCTTATCTATCAGAGGGTGTGCTTCCATGGCATGCGCCTCGTCTTGAGTCCCACATCGGCTTCGGTCGAGCCGGGGCGACCTCCTTGTGTACTCATAGTGTCCTTTTGCCCAGACTCTCCCCCACTATCGATGGCACTCGTCTCGGCTTCGGTCGAATAGAGTGTGCGCCACCCAAGCTACCCTCCGGTGAAGCTCAACCCGGCTGCGGTCGGACCGAGCCCGAGCCTGAATCCATCTCGACTCCAGCATCCCTCGACATCAAGTTCGTCAACTCAATGCGTTTCCGCAAACTCGCGCGCAATGCGGAGACAGCTGTCTTACGGTATCATCCCGTTGGGTCACGAGGCTACATCATCGCCTCTGCTCAACTCGATGCCCCGCCGTCCCCTGCACCCGACGATCCACCACAGCCTCCTCCTGATCCTGACCCTCACATTCCCGAGAAGTACCGCAAGTATGCTAACGTTTTCTCCCCTGTCGAGGTTGAACAGCTCCCACCTCATCGCCCTGGCTTTGATGCCGCGATTGAGCTGGAAGACGGCGCATCACCGCCGTTTGGACCGCTCTATCACCTCTCCGAACAAGAGCGTGCCCTCGTCCTTGACTACGTCGAGACGAACCTCCGCAAGGGGTTCATTCGACGATCCTCTTCGTCCGCTGGTGCCCCGATCCTCTTCGCACGCAAGAAAACAGGCGAACTTCGCCTGTGCGTCGACTATCGTGGGCTCAACGCCATCACGAAGAAAAATAGATATCCTCTCCCCCTTGTCAACGATCTCCTCGACCGCGTGCAGGGTTGTAAGGTCTTTACGACCCTTGACCTCAAGAACGCCTTCAATCTCATTCGCATTCGCGAAGGGGATGAATGGAAGACGGCGTTTCGCACGCATCTCGGTCTCTTTGAGTATCTTGTCATGCCTTTTGGTCTTACTAATGCCCCAGGAACATTTCAAGCTTATATTCAAGACGCTTTACGCGACCTCCTCGACGTTGTTTGTGTTGTTTACATTGACGACATTCTAATCTTTTCTAGGACTCAGGCTGAGCACGACAAGCATGTGGCCATGGTCTTGGAACGTCTCCAGAAGGCTGGCCTCTTCGCTAACGCGAAGAAGTGCGCGTTCGACCAATCCGAGGTCGAATACGTTGGCTACCTCATCAATCGAGATGGTATCCGCATGGACCCCAAAAAGCTTAACACCGTGATCGACTGGCCGACGCCCCACTGCCGTTGAATCGGCTCACCACGAAGGCTGTCAAGGGTGCGCCGTTCGTGTGGACACCTGAGGCAAATTCCGCCTTCGAAGCGCTACGCGATGCGGTGAAGCGTCTAACCCACCCGTAAGGGAAGGATACTACTCGGGCCGAGAGCCTTTGTAGGTCGAGGCCTGCTGGCGGGGGAGAGGGGAAAGGACGCGAAGGAGAAGGGAGGTTGGAGTCGGGTGCCCTGTGACTGGCGCGAACCGTAGCAAAGCCTAGGACCAAAGGGAGTGGGTAGAGAGGGTTGGCTGGCCTTTGCGAAGGACGCGACGCTGGCGAGAGCGCAGGGAAAGGGTTCGCGGATACACGGGGAAGGAGAAAGGGGAAAGGGGACAAGGGGAGAGGAGCGCGGGCTGTCGATTTCGCCAATGTCGCGGAGTTTCGCAGGTTTTCGCAACACGCGGTTTCGCAAACTTTTCGCGGAGTCTGTCCTCGTGGCTTCACGCCGTTTCGCAGCTAAGTGGTTTCGCAGATCTTCGCAAGGTCGTCGCAAGGGTTCGCAGTTCGCAGTTCGCAAGGGTTCGCAGTTCGCAGTTCGCAGTTTCGCAGTTCGCAAGTTCGCAGATTTCGCAAGGTCGTAAATATCACAAGTGAGAGACCCTAAGGGTATGGGGGAAGGGCATCTGTATTGTCCAACCTCGCAAAGGGTACAGAGATGGGAGAGGATGGGAGAGGATGTCGCAGGTTCGCTGGATGGAAAGGGAAGGAGGGGAGCACTGCTAGCCTTGCAATCCACAGGCTTCACGTCTTCGTGTCTTCGCAGACTTCGCAGTTGCAAGCTTCGCAGGTTCGTGGTTGGCAGGTTCGCAGCAGTCGCAGAGTATATGAAGGAAAGGAGGGGAACGCAGCTAGCTTTTACACAAACTCCCACAATCCTGCAGACGTAGCACTCGCAACTTCGCACTCTGAACTCGCAGGGTTTCGCAGGTTTCGCAGGCTTTGGGGGTTTGCTGTCTTCACAGTTCGCAGTCGCAGGGTTCGCTGTTGCAGGGTTCACAGTCGCAGGGCTCGCAGTCGCAGGCCAAAGATTCGTAAGGTGTCAAGTTATAGATTAGCAGAGGACGTGTGTACAGAAGAAGGATTGCAGCTGAAAGACTCTAGCAGTAGTGAAGGGAAGTGGGGATGTGTGGTCTGGTGGGGAAGGGGCGAAGTTCTCTGTCCGCCAGCCCTCGGAGGGAGGAGCGTATGGTACTCGACTCTGGAGGGGGGGGATGCTGTGCTACAGTCCATCAAGTCTTGGCGAGGCCGCCTGGCCTCATCGCGGGGCCAGCTCGCCACGCGACCTCTCCGCAGCCTCCTATAGGCTCTGCTCTACCTCTTGCGCCATATGGCGCCATTCCGCATTGTTTCCGTCGGCCGATACGGTCCGTAGCTGGGCACAACACATCCGCGAGGGCAGGGGGAGGGGAGTGCAGATCCACAGGAGTCCAAGAGCGCAGGCGCGAGTGCTCCAGGTGTGTGCAAAGGGTCCCGCGGACGTGCGAAGAGTTGCGCGAGGTCGCGACTGGCAAAGGTGTAGATGAGACCGCCGCGGAAAGGAGGGGAGACACCGCAGCGATAGCCCTCTGCTCTGACTCTGGACCGGCACCATGCGCATCACCGTGTGAGTGCACTAAGTGCACCGCGAGGCTAGCAAGTGTGCCACGCTCTAGCACATCCCTGTCGGCTTGAGGGTGGCTCGCAAATGATGTAGCGCCATCTTCGCTGACTTTCGCTGGCTTGCTATAGCCTGTCAAGGAGGGTAGGCAGCTCGCAAGTGATGCAGAGTGTTCGCGGGAGGGGTGGTGGCTTCGCAGGAGGAGCAGTGTCTTTGCGGGAGGAGTAGTGTGCTCGCAAGGGAATAGGATGTGTTCGCGTGATGCGCCAGACCAGGATGGAAGAGAGATGCGAAGGGGAAGTCACTGAGGGGAGTTGCAGAGTCGCATGAGAGGGAGCAGAGGCTTCGCCAGACAGTACATTAGAGGGAGAGCCTTCGCGCGAGGGCTGCTAGCACAAGAGGCAGCTGGAGGGCGCAGTTAGCGAAGGTGCGAGTTTGTTCTTCTGAGCCTAGGCAGGCAACATGCGCATCAGCGGTGCTTACGGCTCCGGTCCTTCGTCACTTTGACTCCTCTCGTCCGTCTACCCTTTCTACTGATGCTTCAGACTTCGCCATTGCAGGTGTTCTCCATCAACCGGACGACGACGGCCTCCTCCACCCCGTCGCTTTCTTCTCTAGGAAGCTGACTCCGGCGGAGATCAACTACGAGGTCTATGACAAGGAGCTACTCGCAATTGTCGAGTCGTTCCGGTCGTTCCGCGCCTGGCTCATCAGCACGGACGATCCTGTCGCTGTCGTCTCCGACCACAAAAATCTTGAGTATTTCATGTCTTCTCGCACTCTTAATCGCCGCCAAGCACGGTGGTCGATGTTTCTTTCTGAATTCAATTTTCGTCTTGATTACGCTCCAGGTATCAAAAACCCCGCGGACGCACCATCAAGACGCGCTGACTTCGCGCCTCGAGAGGGGGATGCCGTCCTCAGCGAGAACCGAAAAGCGCTGTTGACGCCGGTTCACACTGAGCGACTTTTTGACCCAGCTCGGCGCAACGTTCAGTCAGCTGCGTCTTTCCGATTGGCTGCGCTCACGACCATTTCAATCGACCGGTCGGACTTCCAACAGCGACTTAAGGCCGCTGTCCGTTCGGACGTGGAGTGGCGCGAGGCCGTACGACGAAGCGACCCGGACTTTACAGTCCAGGGATCGCTCGTCTATCACCGCGGTTTACTCTATGTTCCCCGTCCGTTGCGCGCTGACATCTTGTTTTCTCGCCACGATTCCGTTTCCTCAGGTCACCCCGGGCGCGAACGCACGAAGGAGCTAGTCACTCGTGACTTCTCCTGGCCAGGTATCTCGACCTACGTACGTCAGTACGTTGAGTCCTGCGACACGTGCGGACGCATCAAGGCGCCCCGACACAAGCCCTTCGGTCTTCTTCAACCCCTCGAGATCCCTCACCGTCCATGGCAGGACATTACCATGGACCATATAGTGAAACTCCCCCTTTCTCATGGCTACGACTCGATTTGGGTCGTGTGCGACCGTCTTACCCGTTATGCTCATTTTATTCCTTGTTCCGAGTCAACGGACGCTCCCGCGTTCGCTTGGCTCTTTCTTGACCGTGTTTTCCGTTACCACGGTATGCCTGAGAGCATCGTCTCAGATCGTGGTCCCTTGTTTGTTTCGCAATTTTGGAATGCACTGACCAAGCTTCTTCACACCAAGCTCAAGTTTTCGACGGCTTACCATCCACAGACCGACGGTCTCACCGAGCGGACGAACCAGTCACTCGAGACGTACCTCCGAGCGTACGTTTCGAGTCAGCAAGACGACTGGGTCGACTACCTCCCGCTCGCCGAGTTCGCGTTCAACAACCATGTGAACGCGTCCACCAAGCACACCCCCTTCTTCGCGAACCTCGGGTACCACCCGACGTTCGATCCCCTTATCACTCCCCCTTCCGTCACCGTTCCAGCTGCCGGCGACCTCGCTCAGCGTCTCACTCGTATCCATAACGAGTGCCGCTCGCAGCTACTCGCTTCCCAAGACCGACAATCTCGTTACTACAACGAGCGAGTCAAGGACGCGCCCAAGTTCAAAGAAGGCGACCTCGTTTGGCTACTCCGTCGCCACATCCGTACTACTCGGCCATCCGACAAGCTCGACCATCGCCGTCTCGGGCCCTTCCCCATTGAAACCAAGCTTTCCGACCTCGTCTACCGCCTTCGTCTCCCTGCTTACTTTTCCCGTCTCCACCCCGTCTTCCATGTCTCCCTCCTTGAGCCCTATACTCCTCATCCCGACCTTCATCCTGTGTCCGATCCTGTTCCTGTCGACATCTCTGATGACCTACCCCCTGCCGAACCCCATTCCATCCTCGACTGCCGTCGTACTGGTCGCCGATTCGAATATCTAGTCCACTGGAGAGGTTTCCCTCCCGAGGAAGACTCCTGGACGCCCATCACCGACCTTCCATCAACGCCCGCTGTCAACGAGCTTCTTGAGCGTTGGCATCGTCGTCACCCTCGCGCTCCTCGTCCCCCGCGTTCGCTTTTATGGCATACACCTTCTATTCATACTACTAACTCTACTGTACATTCCGAGCCTATCCCGTCGCAGGTCCCCGCCGCTGCCGCTGCTCCGCCGTCCTCCTCCCAGGCTGCCGAAGAAGACTGTCCCGCGCCCTCCTCCGCTCCTGCCGAAGAAGACTCCCCGCCGTCGCCGCGCTCTCCTGCTTCCGTCGTCGCTCCGTCCCGCCTCGTCATCCGTCTCCCGCCGTCACGCCAGCCCGTCGCGCCCCGCTCCCGCCGCACGCCTTCGCCTGTACCTCAGCGCGAGAACCTTCGCGCTGAGTACACGCCGCCGACCCAGACCACGACTCGTTCCGGGCGTGTGTCACGGCCGGCCGCGAGATACGATCCGTGAGAGCCACCCGGCTGGAATCGCGCGGTCGTACCTCTCGCGCTCTCCCTTGAGGAGGAGATAGTGTTACGGCGTGTAGGCGCCTAACACGAGTCTCATGGCCACTCGTCTTGTACGGACCTGTTCTCGTGCCTCCAGTATTTAGGAGTCTCTTGCGTGGCTCATTGTCCAGACCGTTCGAGTATGACGTCTTGTTCCTCTTGGCTAGCTCCGAGTGTACATAGGTCGAGTTCGTGCCGTTCTGTAACCTCGCGGAATCAACGCCCGTGCTGGCGCCTCTTGCCTCTCACTCTCACGCTCGCTTCGCTTCGTCTCGGACTCTCGTGCCGCCTCAACATTCTTGCTTTGCGCCATTACAACGGAAGTACCGCTATCTCACAATGCGAATGTCATTCTCCATCGGATTGAAGCTGAAACAAGTGAATACGACACTGTTGTATATCCGAATTGTTCCCTCCGACGCGGTCACTCGGAAGATGTTCCGGCAGATTTATGTTGTGTTCGTTCATCTCCATGGCCTGATAGCGCAGCAGATGGCTATATGGCAGAAGACATTGGTCCGGGATTCAGACTACTGCGTATCGCGAAGCGACATCCTGGCTGACCCTTAACCTCAGCTTTCGATACAAGTCGTTCATTTTGCTATTGTGCAAGAGTGCGTAGCCAAGATCTGGTATTTCAGTTCCAACGTCCTCATATAGGTTGTGACCACCCTCCTGATGCGCACCATTCCTGTTCATTCGGTCTTATCACACCAATGCATTCGACGTCGCCACAAGACGCCTCCGCGAGCATGAATTGATACAGATAGTGGGAGCCGAGAATCCTACGTGAGACGCTGATGGGTACTTCTAAGGACGTATATGCACAAGCGGGGATATATAACAAATCGCATGCCGCGATCGAATAGAGCGTCGAGTGGACCGAGATTGGCTGGGAGGTCGAAAGTCAGGGGGAGGAGGGTGGAGTGTTTTGCAGGATACGACCAAACGTCAGATTCCTTCCAGAGGGAGAGTCTTAGCGTACGAAGATTATGTCGAGCAGATGAGCGTAAGGGAAACCATGTCCAAGTCAGCGAAAAGAGTCAAGGAAATTAACGTAGCCTCCGGTCGTGCGCGATCGTAAAACAGTCATGGAAGGAAAACCCAGCCGGACGAGCGGACGTCCTCGGCCGCATCGCCGAAATAGCGGTCCGTCTCGTACAGCCAGTTGAGTGTACCAGCGATGCAGTCCTGCAGACCCTGCACGTACGCCCGCACGTCGGAATCCCAGTCGCCGAAAGAGGGTAGCGAAGCCTCGTTCGCGACGAAGTTGTCGATGGTGTCCTTCACAAGGTTTCCCGCGCAATGTGCGGCGGCTTGCGGCGTATATCGCCTCTCGTTCACGAGGACTGCAATCAGGTTGCTGCTGTGTGGCCTCCGGGCATAGGCCGCGACGTCCTGGACGGCGGCTCTCAACTCAGCGTCCAGCTGCGCGATACAAGCGGTAGTCGCTCACCGTGGCCCATCCAATGATGTCCGCAGCATCCTGTCGTAATCTTCGCAAGACCGGGTGTTCGTAAATGTATTGGGGGATGTTCAACCCTGCCGCGTAAATGACGAGGTCGAGAAGCATCTTAACCCCGCACGCGTCTCGTCGGATTCCGATGTACGACTCCAGATCAGGAACGACCCCGTGCATCGAGTCCTGCGAGAAGATGGCTCGGTTAAGACGGAAGGCAGCGAGGTGCTTTTGGAAGCGTTTTTGCCAGTCGCGTCGGGTCGTTGGTCGGAAGTACTTGGTCCATATCCTATCATAAATGTTCAGTCCGGTGGGTCATGCCAAGGACGAGACAAGAAGCGTAAAAGGGAACAGCACTTTCGGGTCGGGTAGCAGCCTGTTCGTAAACGAACACGTTGGCGCGAGCAGTAACAGGCTTCGCCTGCGAGGTGTGATGACTTGAAGAGAGGGAGGCCACTTACGGGTCGAGCATCTCCTCATCCGCATACAACGACCTTGGCCTGTCCGTCCAGTGCAACATCACGATGAGGAACTTCGTGATTGCGAGGAGCTGGCTGGCATCGCAGGTCGGGAAGCAGAGCGCGGCGAGCAAGCCGAGTCGTGCGCCGGGGAGGCGTGCTTCCTCCTCCGCATCGAGGAAGAGCGGGCTCGACAGGGCCCACTTCTCGGACGAGAGCGTGACGTGGCTGCAGTGCTGGTTGCTCCGGAGTTCAAAATGGGCATTGCAGAGGATAGGGAAGTTCGGAATACGGATGCTCCCCATGGTGCCTGCGGCGGCGGGCGGTGGCAATTGCGATGTGCGACGGTCAAGGCGGGTGGGCGGCGAAGGCACGACGAGAGTCCTGGATTGTCTGCGAGCACAATTGCGGATCAGGTACCTGAGAAGCTGCAGGAGAGAAGAAGGATTCAACAAAACGAGTATCAGGTCGAGGATGACATGTGGCCATGATTAGGCCGCATGAGCCATGTTCATGTACCACAGTGACGGTTCTCTGCGAAGACGCAGTTGCCGTCAATGTACAAACACCGAATCGCGCGCTAGACCTAGCCGCCCTGTTCCCTCCCCGGCACGACCGGAGCGCAGGACAATAAAGTGCGGAGACAAGACGCAGCCCGAGTCTCGAGCGTCGGGACGGTGAATACTACACCTGCCGGATTTGCTCCATCACCCCGAGCCCGTGATCTGCGATAATCCTTTTGTGCGCGCGGCATACAATAGCATCCCACTACCAAGTCTAGCTAGTGTAAAACGAGGCTATTTCATCAACAGGGCGCATGTTCCTATCATAGATTGTCTCCCACAGAGTCACCACACCCTCCGCGGAATTGCGGACTACCTCGGGTTCATCGCCGCGAACAGTTTCGACACCCGCTCGGAAACCCGCCCCACGCCCACACTGACGCCAAACAGAACAGCGAGATCGACGACGACGACCGTCAGGGCGGACAACATAAACCGTGGCGCGAATATCTTCCACACCATGAGGTGTCTGCGGAGCCACGCCGAGCAGACTGCGCTGCTTAGGAGGAGCACGGCGTGATACAACATCATTCCCAGCGATGCGCGGACAGCGTCCAGGCGCACCCTGACATCTGCCGCGGGCTGAGGGAGTGGCGCAACATTCCACAACGCTAGAAGCGGGGCCGCAAGCGCGATGAGGAAGTGCGGGCCTAAGGTGTTGAGGGTCACGAGGAGCGGCGAGAGTGGGTAAGTGAGCGTCGGTGTCAGGACAAACGCCGCTTTCCACTGAATTGAAGGGATCGC
The DNA here is from genome assembly GCA_022376465.1 of Cubamyces lactineus. Classification (NCBI taxonomy): domain Eukaryota; kingdom Fungi; phylum Basidiomycota; class Agaricomycetes; order Polyporales; family Polyporaceae; genus Cubamyces; species Cubamyces lactineus. The sequence continues at coordinate 450,250 of JACDTU010000006.1, read as the reverse complement.
TGCCTGGTGGCCGGTCGCAAAGAACGCATGCACGGCCAACAGTGCAAGAGGCGTGATTTCGGAGAATCGCAGAGGGATGCTCGCGGGCTGCAGCCCATCTTGTTGCAAGATCGCTGACGGGTTACCGGACGCGAAGACAGCCTCGAGTTCCCGAACGTCGCGGACGCTGTCGACAACTTCCAGGTGGGCGAGGATCGAGATCGTGGCGAGGGCGAGCACCAGCTGGCCCGTCAACTGGGTCGCAGGGTACACTAGCCCAAGGAAGAGGCACCAGAAGATGACATAGGACGCGCCATACGCGTTTGCGAACCCGAGGACGGTCACTTCCCTCCTGGGCCTGTCAAACGCTGCGGAGTCGGTCCTAGTGTCCGTCGATATCTTCAAGCACACCGTGACGAGCCACCACAGCGCGTAGCCGAAGAACAGGACACCTGAGAACGCGATTCGCGCACACAGCGTACGCATGAACCGGAGCGTGCCAGTCCACTCCGGATCCAGGGCTTCGGAAGAGTCGAGGTGCTCGAGCACCCAGTACGCGGTACCCATGAGGAGAGTGCCAGGTAGGATAAGCGGGAGCACGATGGAGGCAGTGCCTTTGTCGGACTGGGATATCTTCAGGAAGCGCTTGATGATCCATGGAAGTATCAGTGCAATAGGCACAGAGAACGTGAGTACCAAAGGCGGGGGCGAGGGCAGCGACGAGGATGCGAAGAACGTCACATGGCAGAAAGGCTGCTGCTCTTCTCTGCAAACAGTGCTCGCCGCCATCAGGCGCACGCACCCTGCGAACAGGGCGGAGAATCCGAGGATGCGGTACCGCAGGCGTGAAGTGGGCGCGGAGAAGCCGACCAGCACAGAAGGCACGATGGAGGTGATGAGCAGGTAAGTCACAACGCGGTCTTCCCAGACCGTAAAGGAGTTCGACGCGAATACGAGCGCGTGGAGGGTGAGCGGAAGAGGGGCGGCGGTGAGCGAGCGGATGGATACGGCGGAAAACGACGGTCGTGCGGAGACGATGACGACGAGGGACGATGCCAGTGCTGATCCGAACAAGAGTGCTTCCACCAGGCCGACGCCTTTCGCGTAGCGCGACAGTGTGATGTACCCGACAAATCCTAGCAGCGCGCCGCTGAACATGCTCGTCACGTACCACCTCTTCACATCCGCGGACCAGCTCTCCCAAGACTCTTGCAGCGTGCCAAGCTTCAGATATAACAAGACGCTCGCGGCCGTGCCCGTGACCAAGAGGACCAAGCCGAGCGTCATGAGAGAGACATTGAACTGTGCCCACAACATGCGGCACACAGCGAGAGCCTGGCGGGTATACGCCGTCATTGCTAGCCACTGGGCATTCTGATCCTTGGCTGTCGCTTCGAAGTTCACGGTCTGCCAGATCCGCTCCAGGTCGTCCCATGCCCCGTCTAGCTCGCCGCCAGAAGCGCTGTTTCGATATGTGTCGAGATAGCGCTTGATTTGCTGCACGTTAAGCGTGAGAGCGCGCGCGTAGTCACGACCGGACTTGTCATGCCAAAAAAGTTCCGGGATGACGGTACCCAGGTTATTGAACGGAACAGGGAGGCCAAGCAGTAGAGAGAGCGTCGGCGCGAGGTCGATCTGTTGAATATGGCGGTTTTCCACGGGGGCGCCAGGAAACGTCCGCGTCGTGAGGAGATGCGGAGGTATGGCGGCTTTGGGGTGTAAGAGTTGGTGACCTTTGCTGTAGATCCACAGCGCGGCGGACGTCTCATGGTCGCTGTCACCTCCATGATCTCCCTTCCTGTCCATTCCATGGTCGCCCAGCAGTACGAGCAGAGTGTCGTCGTCCAGCAAGCCGACGACTTGACGCAAGACACGATCCATTTGCTCTTGCTTGGTCTTCATGGTAGGATGGTCGGGCCCGAGTCGGTGTCCGACATGGTCTACGCCGAGGAAGTGCCCTATGAGCACATCCCATGGCGCACTCTTATCTTGGAGAAGGGGGAAAAGGTGCTCTATGACGCCCTCATCCACTGTGTGCAAGTCTTCGACGTTGAATGAGTCGTATGGGAACGTCATGTTCGGTTCAAACGACTCTGGGAAGACCGTTGTCCAGGTGTCATCGCCCATGAATGCAATCTACAGCCTTATAGTTCGGGTTTACACGCGACCATGTTCAGGTGTGTGGGCCTACCTTCTTTCCCGCAGCCTGTAACTGTCCAATGAACGAGTCTTCGCTAATCGAGGATCCTCCAAAGTTTGAGCCCATGTCGATAAATGTAGGAAGAGAGCCAGTGGTGATGCCCTTCAAGCGCTGCAGCGTAGTTGTAGGTGGATCCGAAAACATCTCGAACAGGAATGAGTGCGTCGGATGAGCGGCAGTAAGCTCTTGTGGTAGCCTCAGAACATTATGGTGGTAGGGAGATAGTGGTTCCGGAGGATGAGGACTCAGAAAGTCAAAACGCAGCGCATCGATGACAAGCACGACAGCCCTTTTGTGGGTAGGAGGAAGCTTGCACGACCCATCGTCGCAGGCATTGATATCAGAGAGCGCGAGACGTGTAAGCAAGAAGCCGCGAGTATAGAGGTAGATTCCGGCGAGGTGAACGAGGAACACCCAGAGCAGTAAGGACAGTCCTTGGGTAGGCATGGCTTGCAAAATGGCACGGCTATAGTGGTCTACTTCTGCATCCCTAGCCCCGGCGTTAGCGTGTCGTGTATGCTCCGAACCCAATAGGGACACACCTAGACTAAGAAACAGTTCGCTGTCAGTCTGAATGAGACGCTTGCAAGCACACCGGCCGGCCAAAGAACCGATTTCCAGCAATAAGAGAATTTATACGAAGAGGCGAAGAGGCAGGAAATATCGCCTGCAGGCTGAACGGAGATGATGGTGGAAGAGGACAAGTTACACGCGCGCCCTCAGGCGCCACAACGCGTCTCGAAGCTTGACTTGCAGCCACCACCACAGACGGTATACCGTAGACCCTCAGAGTCACCCTCAACCCCTCCCACTCAATTCCCTGTATCTCGACGCACGGCATGCCTAAAGCCAAAGAACCGGCTGCGAGTGGATCCATGGCGCAGGCACAGCAGGATGCAGTGGCTGATGGTATTGAGAACTTCGAGTTGCCTCGGAGCGTGGTCATGAAACTGGCGCGGGCATCGCAGGTCAGTCCTCTGCAAACGACGCGTCTTTCTCGTCTACAAGGATCGGGTCACTCAGAAATGAGCTGAAACGAATGCAGGTACCTGAGAACACGAAGTTCTCAAAGGACGTGATCTTGGCTATACTTAAGGCCTCTACGGTCTTCATCAACTACCTAGGTGCGCACGTCTATATCTAAAGCGCGTAGAGGTCGTGCTGAATGCCCGGTATAGCTGCGACGTAAGTACTCGGAGACACCCCCAATACTACGTATATCTTACCCCAAGGCAGAGCGCATGAAGTTGCGAGCTCGAAACAGCACAAGAGCATCTCCGCCACGGACGTACTGAAGGCGCTCGAATTGGTCGAGTTCGGAGATATTGCGAAGAACATTCAAGGAGAGCTCCAAGGTTCGTAACCACGACGCTCATGGATCTCGCACCACTGACTTGCAACCGTAGTGTATCGTGACCTACAGAAAGCGGACAAGAAGAAGGGTGGGAAAGGGAAGGCACGAGACGCGTCCGATTCTGCGTCTACCGCGTCAAAGAGCAAAGGAAAGGCGAAGGCAACCGCTCCTGCCGATGAGCCTCAGCAGCAACCGGTCCCTACCATCCACATTCCACGACAAGGTGGTCCGCAAACCGGGGAGCCACCACACGAGGCTGAGCCCGAAGACCGTGGACAGTCCGAGTTCGGTGACGAGGACCAAGAGATGATGGACCAAGACGAGGATGGGGAAGACGATGTGGAGGAGGAAGACATAGATGAAGGTGAAGACGAGGCAGATGAGGAAGAGCCCGAAGACACCATGGCACTGGAAGAAGAATTATTGCGGCAGGATGCCAGAGGCCTGGAAGCGGACGATGATTGACATCCGGGGAGTACTATTCGTAGCTCAACTTTCGTCTCCATGTTTGTATATCATTATGCTGGTGCCTCTTATTCTATGCACATAGGAAGCTCGCGTCGTATGTTGCGACTGTCCTAGGAAACATTATGGATTCTGACCTAAAAGTACTTATGCACTGGCGCAACCATCCCCATGAACGCCATTGGTCGTACCCGTCCAATGAGAAGGGGTACCGGACCCATGTCAAGATGTATTACTTACAGATCCACAGTTTGACTTTCCAGAGTTTGTCGGGCCGTTTGCTGTCCTATCGATAGATGCTGAATATAGGCTAACGTGGAGGTAACGATGGTGTTAAGCTAGCTGCTTGAAGTGGGCCGTAGTTGCTGTGATTGAATCGCCTCTTGTAAACTATTGATGAGAGCAACATAACACCCATCAGCACGGGTCGGTGGCGTAGTTGGTTATCGCATCTGTCTAACACACAGAAGGTCCTCAGTTCGAACCTGGGCCGACTCATGATTTTGATTACCCGACCAATGATAACTAGAATCTTCCTCGTTCTGTTCGCGCTCGTTAATATGCATAAAGGCTACAAGCGACTTTACGTTCGAGGAGGGATGGCTCTGTGTCGTATTACAGAAGGTGTGCTCACTTACTCTGTAGGGCACACTTGAACGTTGTACATCTTATATGCATACACTACTATAAGCGGGAATACACGTCCACAGAACTCACCTCCAAAGCCTCACTTCAAGCATCCATCATCTCATGGATCTGCAGGGGCGGAAATCCGACCATCGGTGGGAGGAGCCGTAGACGACACTTCCACTTCGTCGGGCAGCCCCGCCTCCTTCCAAGCCGCATAGCCCCCAATCATGTCCGTCGCATTCAACAAGCCCAAGTCGTGCAAGCTCGCCGCCGCAAGCGACGACGTATAGCTCTCTTGACAAAAGATGATGACGCGCAAGTCGTATCTGTTCGCGATGGGCAGCCGGTACGCGCATCGTGGATCGAAGCGCCATTCTAGCACGTTGCGCTCGACGATGAGGGCCCCCGCGATACTCCCGAATTCTCGCCGCTGCGCTTCTGGCCGAATGTCGACTAGGACGACAGGCCACTCGACCGTTGGGTCTTGCAGCTCGTCGTAGGCGCGTTGGGGTGTAATGCGCTGTAGTCGCGCGCGAGCGTCGTCCAGGATCTGGGAGATGCTTCGCGAGCCCGGCGGGGGACGAAGAGGGTCCATTGGTTGCCGAGCAGCTTTGCGCACGGCGTCCCACATAGCGGCTTCATCATACGAGGTGGAGCAGAGATCGCGGATGAGTGCGCCCCACCGTCCGTGGCGAAATTCGTACTGCTGGACGCGATTCAGGAACTTCGATTTGACTAGGATGCCTGCGCGCTCGGAAAGTTCCTCGGAGGACCCACATATTAGCAATGGACTGGTGCCTTGGGTTGGGAGGGCGAGGATGAAGAGATACGGTTGTTGCCTGAGGAGGGTAGCATGTTCGAACGCCGCAGCGATAGTACGCAGGAACTCTTCGCCTGAGGTATAGGGCAACGTCGTCACGACGCCAACTTTGGTGCCGTCGACGGTCTCTGCGTCGCGCGTAGCCCTGAGCACGATCGTCTCCGCGACCTGCTCCCGGATTGGAGTGAGTGGGTCCGAATCTGCCGGAGTAGGCGTGGTGCTAGGTAGCTCGGAGAAGCGTTCGGACGGAATGGTTCGCCATTGGTCAATGACCTCCACACCGTAGCTGCTGGTTGACCGAGACGACGACGTCGGTGTCCGACCACCTCGAGACATTCTCAGCACCATGTCAATGTCTTAGTTCACTTGGCTCTCTCTTCAGGAATCAAGAGTAGTGCTCACTATGGTTGCTGCAATGCTTGCTCTACCGAGAGTATCGGCGAGTCGTGTAGCTAAGAGGTATGTTAGATCAGCGTACTCGCGGTTTCTTCAGACATGGCGATACGTCTCATAGAATACAGTATATGGCGCACAATGTTGTGTGGCTCGGTATCGCTGAACGCGCAACATCAACTCACTTGTATAGGTGTGCCCCTCTCACGGGACTGGCTCCGATCTAGCTAGTTTAGAGCTCGCGGGTCGTGGTTGTGATTGAAGCTGTGCAGCGCATGGTCCACTGTATAATCCCAGGCCCAAGCGCTATCCGAGCCTGAAGGCGTCAAGTCAGAAAATCCGACCTGACTATTGCGTGCGACCTGCGTATCCATATTCAAGCCGACATCTTGATCAACTTCAAGGCGAAAAACGGGCTGTAAACGCACGCTCTCAATGGCCTTTCTACCAGTAGTTGCTCGGCTATGCAAGTGAGTATACGAACGATTCAAGAAGGTATGCATCATAGTAAATATTAAAGTGGATATAACAATACAACAAACGACAGCAATTGCAGTAGCATCAGTACAGTACGTCCGGAAGGTATCATGGACACGGCGCGATAGGCTCTAATGGTGTAATCAGTCCGTCTAGCCAGTCGTGCTTGAGTACGGAGTACATGTCACTATCCTCGTTCTTCTCCGTAACGGTAACGCGTGGGTACCGCGTCGAGTCTCCTCGGCCCTCCAGCTCACGTAGAGACGTGAGCATTTTGTCGTGCATGAGCCGCATCCCTCGCGATACCCCGGTCTTCCGTGGTACCAAGCTCTGCAGCTGTCGCACCTCGATGGAGACACATCGTAGCATGGGAGGTATAGACGCGGGCGAGGGCGACGAACGAGTATGCGCATCATCCTCGCGGTTAACGATAGCGGATCGAAGTTCCTCGGCGAACGACGCAGCAGCGACGAGACCAGACACTCGTAGATGTATGAGCGAAGGGCACGCGACGTCGAGGGCGCCGAGCTGAAGAAGGCCATGGGGGTTCCTGTTTCCCGATAGATGCAGTCTTTCCAAGCGCGGCATGGAACGGGGTGCGTGCGGGAAGGGATAGAAGCCATGAACTGAAAGTTCAGTCAGGCGGGGCATCGACATGGAAAATAGCGTTCCGAGGATGGGTGGGCCGGTGAATGGGCACGAGACGGTGACGGCGAGGGTCTCCACGGTCGACGCGGCGAAGGCGAGGATTCGCAACGCGAATATCCTCTCGGCCTCGTACCGGTCTTGGGCTTCGTCCGAAGTGCCGACGACACGGTCTTTGGTCTGGCTGTGAGTCCAGTCAGAGAGGAAGAGGTGGCGAATGCGACGTAGGTGCGGGGGTGTGACGTCAAGCCGCGCGACGAGCTCGTGCATCTGCTCCAAGCCAGCGATGGACAGAGACTGATAGAGGTATGGAGCAGCTATATGGCGAACATAGCGCGAGACGAGGGAGAGCGAACGCGCCGTCGAGCCGTCGTCCGTACATGCGAACTCGAAAATTTGGGCGTGCAGCTCGAGGGGCAGTGCATCCATTGCTGTAGGCAGCTGGCAGATGAGATGGGAGGCAGAACACGGGGAAGACGAACCTGTTCGCCCATGGCGGAACGATTTGTTTTGTAGTTGTATGACTGCAAATGGTCGAGCTGCGATTGCGCGAGGATGTTGCGCGCTGACGTGCGAGCGTCACGTGATCGAGCTATTTGGTTCAATGAGAACCGCCGCATTCCGTGTTGGGGCAGTGAAGATGATGGATGCACATGCGGACCCATAGGCGATATAGTCAATTGGAACGGAGGCATTGCTCAGGCAGGATCGCAGTACTAGGCACGACATCTGCTTCCGGAAGAGGCGGAGCTCAAGCGTGAGCAGACGTCTTACGGCAGGTCGAAGGGCCGGAAATGCAGCTTACGCAAGGATCTGTGGGAGACCTGGTATCTTGAGAGCGCATTCAATATGATGAATGCCGAAGCATGACCGTGCAATCGACCTTTCGCCACGTCGATGGCTGCGAAGGCGGCGTTGGCGGGTGATCAGTCAGCGGACCTAGGGCGGCTCTGCGATCGGTCGGACAGCCCGAACGGTATGTAAGACGGTCGACTACAGCGCTCTCTGTCGTGTGGTCGGCGCATGTTTCCAGCAAAGCTTCTGGCTGTCATAAGTTGGCATGACGGATGACTGCGGACTCACTTAGCTGCTTCATATGTGATTGTCGGCACTTTCGTCGGCGCGTGCGCGGAGGGTTGGCCTAGCAAATATCCTGTCTGGCAAATAATGGGACAGCGCCCGATAATAATATACTTACAGGACACCAGTGCCGATATTCAGATCTGATATCGTGGTATACAGTAGGGTGAACTGGGCTTCTAAAGGTTGGAGCAGCGAGGTGTGGCTATGTCGTGCAAGGCGCGTAAGTACTGAGCTCACATCGCGAGCGTATCTTCAGCGAGCCCGCGTCCACGCTTGATCGCATTGGTCCGCCGCGCATGCTTCAATAGGTAGATCATAGACGAAGGTGTCATGCCTTCCATGCGCTTCGCCGCGCCCTGCCCCAGCCCAGTATCAGCTTCTCTCTCCGCGGCACACCATCACGACTACTTACTATGCTTGTCGGGCGCACTTTGGACAGGCGCTCCCTAACTTCGGAACTCAAGCCTTCGACAGTGTTGTAGTCCAGATGCGGGTCGAGCGCAAGCGTCTCGTCCTCCATGAATACGCGGAGGTCCGCTTCTTGACGGCGGAGATGAGAGCTGTACACGGCTAGGAACAGGCAGGTATCAGACGCTGTGAAAGTGGACCAACGCGACACACTGACCGTCAGTCTCTACGCGCGTCAGTATATGCGGGTGAACAGATCTGAGCTCAGGTAGTACGGCCGTCAAGGCTTCAATCGCCACGTTCCGATGGCGCAGCATTTCGAACGCGCTTTCATCGAAGTGGCCGTTAAGTTCTTGTCTGGGCATACGAACACCAAGGCACACACCTTTTCTTAGCACCATCCAGCTTCCTATCGAACCCGTGTCGTTGCCATTGCTATACACCTGTGTTATCGATGTCTTGGAACGAGCGAGACTACGTCGAGATGACTTGCCTGTGGGCTGAGAACAAAGGAATGGAGCAACTCCGTCACCCGCGCGATCTCTGCCCGAGTTGACTCGAAGCGGTTCCATCGAGCGTCGCCCACAGCGCCAAGCGCTCTACCTGGGAGCCACGTCAGCTACAACGGCATCCCGCACGCTTCCATGCGTCCTCTGACCTTTCTCTGTGAGCCTCAGGTCTGCGTTATCGCTTCGCAAGGTCATCCGGTACTCTGAACGCGAAGTGAACATTCGGTCTGCGGGGCCGTACGATGAGCGTTTGCGCGCAAATATAGAAGGTGTCGTAAAACAGCGGACTTACAAGGCTCTTCGGCCCCTTTGACGATGAGATCGTCAATCATAACGCCAATGAAGCCATCCGCACGCGAGATGACGAGCGGTGGGTGATGAAGCGCAGCCAGGCCAGCATTGAGTCCTGCGACAACGCCTTGACCAGCAGCTTCCTCATACCCAGTAGTCCCTGCGGGTCCCCTATTAGAGCGAAAAACGTCCTGTGCATAGCTTAAGCGTACCGTTGATTTGACCAGCAAGGAAGAGGCCCTGAGCTGAAGTTAGTACGTAGGCTTATCACTCAGATGATCTAGCAATTCTTTACCTTGATGCGTTTAGTTTCCAACGTAGCTGTACTCGCAGTCAACACGGGAACTAAGGACAGATTGCAGAAATCGCAGCTCACGCCCAAGCTCCCTTGCATCGACATGGTCGTATTCGACGCCGTACGCTGGTCGGACAATCTTGACGTTCTCCAATCCAGGGACCGAGCGATACAAGGTCTCTTGTACATCTTCTGGCATGCTGCATGACAGCCCATTCGGATAGATGAGGTCTGTTCGAACGCATAAGTGTGACAGCCACGTGCTTGCCGTACCTGTGCCGTACCTGAGTCGTAACCCTCAGGCTCGAGCCACACATTGTGGGCGGACTTCTGTGGGAATCGCATCACCTTGGCTTCAAGCGACGGACAATAGCGCGGCCCTATAGTGTAGGATCAATATAAGGAACGAAGCTCTGCTAAACGATGAGATGAGTGCACCTACCCTTCTTCGTCTCTTGTATATGAACGCATCGTTCTATGTTCGCCCTGATGATATCGTGGGTGGCTGGTGTCGTGACCGTCTTGTAGCACAGGACTTGGTTGGCCTACAGTCGCGATACGTGAACGCTGCTCAGAATTGAGAGGAATTGCGAGCCTACTGCATTGGCGACGGTGTCGTGCATGAAACTGAAGGGTACGGGATCCTTATCGCCTTCCTGGACCTCGAGCGAGGAGAAATTGATACTGTCCTTGGCAAGACGAGCGGGAGTACCTGTTTGTAATCGTCCAAGGCGAAAACCCGCGGCGTTGAGCGATGCGGACAGCCCAACTGTGGGGGCTTCACCCATTCGACCAGCGGGAAAACGCTTCATGCCTATGATAATTTGAGTTGATATCCTGCTGACAATCTCTTGAAGAGTTCTGCATACCTATATGGATCTCGCCTGATAGGAATGTTCCCGTGCATATGACCACCTGCGAACAAGTGATGATCTCACCCGAGTCTGAGGCGAGCGTAGTGAGTGCATAAAAGCGCGGAGCGATCTGGAGAAGGCTACATACCTAATTTCACGCCTCGTACTTCCGGGCGAGAGGAATCCGGGGACAAGGGTGAAGGTCCGAGTACAAGGTCAAAGACGCTTCCTGCGTGGATGTCCAGGTTCGGGTACCTCGACAGTGCATCCTGCATATGCTTCTTGTACAGCTTTCTATCGACTTGCGCCCTGGGACTCTACATAACGTGCGGAACATGAGTTTGTAGCGCCCATGGTACCAGTACATGAGCCGACTGACCCACACAGCAGCGCCTTTCGAACGGTTTAGTATCTGAAACTGAATACCAGCAGCGTCTACCAACAAGCATCAGATGCTATGCGGTTGTGATAGAACCCTTGAGGGCGAATCACCTGTGACTTTGGCGCAAAGTCCGTCCAAGGCATCCACCTCACGCATGAGGGTACCTTTGCCAACGCCGCCCATGGACGGGTTGCACGACAGCTCGCCGATGGTGTTGGGGTTCTGAGTCAACAAGAGCGTGCGAGCCCCCGTTCTTGCTGCGCCAGCAGCAGCCTCGCACCCAGCATGTCCGCCTCCGATTACACAGACTATGTGGTGGGGTTAGAAGCCATGTATAAACACGTATTCTGAACAGACGTACCGTCATATGCGAGTGGATGTGTGGACGAACTCAGCGTCGCATATCTTCTGGATGACTGCTTGAGTGAGCTCTTGATGCACCCAAGCATACGGAGATCGTATTTTTCTGAGCTCCTGTTGTTGGCCACTCCTGGTAGGAGGTTAAGCTGGTAGAAGTTGTCCTGGACTCGAGCGAACCGCTTGAGACGCTTTCCACGAGTAGCCACAGCATGCTTCCGTAATCCGTTTTTCCGCGCACGCCGGGCGGATCAATTCTCGGAGGCACCCTTGGTCACCTTAGATCTTTGACTCTAAACCACCGCATCCTACCACCCTCTGCCTCACGCTCTTCCGTCTCGCTGTATCCGTCTCTATACCCTCTGCATAATGGGCGCATACTACGATGAGGTCGAAATCGAGGACATGGCGTGGGACGAGGAGAAGCGCGTGTACCATTATCCATGTCCATGCGGGGACCGCTTCGAGATCTCGAAGAAGCAGCTCAAAAACTACGAGGACATCGCGACATGTCCAAGCTGTAGCCTTGTAATACGGGTCATATACGATCCAGTGAGTATTTCTGTTCGCATCGGGAGCGCAACGCGAGTATCTGACTCGGTCGGCTAGCTTGACTTTGAGGATGAGCCATCGGACGATGAAGATGAGGGTGCGGAGAGCGAGGTGGAAGAGAGTGATTCGAGCGAGGAGGAGAGCGCACCAAGCAAGGAGGCCCGCCAGAACGAGGACGACAGCGATAACGACGTTTTCGAGGATGCTCTGGAGCACCTCACGATCGCGGATGAGCAGCCCAGGACAATCGCAGTTGCGGCCTGAGTTCGTGAGTATATGCTGTTGGTTCCCCCACGCACTTGCGTTGACGTATCCATAGTGGATCTCCTGCAGCGTCAGGGATATGTTACATCTATCATTATCTGTAGGCGACCCCCTTCCCCGACTGTATCTACTAGCATGGAGGTGCGTTCGTATTGGCTCCGTCAGATGCGGAATAGAGAACTCATACCCTCGTTGTCTGCAGTACCACATTGTGTTGCTGATATATCTTCAGGTCCTCTAATAAACCCCTTTGATGTCCTTTTGCGGAATCCAAACACTCAACATGGGCATTGCCATCCAATCCACTCGTCACTCTCCCTTTTAGCTGCCTCCACACAGCTCTGGTACTGCCAGTATGCGCAAGGGATGCGATTGCTGGTTTGTTCTTCATTCTCGCTACACTCACCGCAGGTATCCAGGTCCGATCGCGGCCTTTGTTCGCACTGCCTAGACTTCGAGCGTGTATGTGGTACACGTCCATCGTCTACATAGGGGAGACAAGCTCTGGGCAGTATTCATACAACATATACATTGAACATGGGTATACATAACATAGGAAGCATCCCGGCAGTATTTCGACTTGCGCCCCGAGGTTCATTCGCGCCTGTCATCACAGTGAGTACCCCACTACCACGTCTATCAAGGTCACTCACCATGGCTATCATCGCGCTCACCACTCGTTGTACGAAAACCTGTCCACCACCTTTTGGAATTGGTGGGCGTAGATCGCCTTCATCTGGTCGTACGACGCGCTATCGTGGCAGAGGCAGAGTTCAAGAGACGACAAACGGCAGCCTCTCTCAGCGCGCTTTCGCACACAACGGAGGACTTCGGTGCACGTCTCGTGCGTCGCCTCTATGCCGCCGCTGTACTCAATCCGCTTCAGCTGGGGGTACGGCACGCCGCTCGGCCCTTCAGAATTGACGTTGTCGCTGTTGATGTCGCCGTCGCCGTCGAGGCCCGCTTGGAGCACCGTCCAGAGCTCGCTACTCCCTTGCGTACCGGCAATCGCGATGTTCTCGAGCTTAGGGAACGTCGTCAGCACTTTCTCCCAGTCGGCGAGACTCTGGTAGGTCTGATCTCCGTGAATCGTCAAACCCGTCAGCTCTCGTGCTGAGCCGAACGCGTCCAGGAGGTCCCTGATGCCTTCCCCAAGCCAGGAATCCCGGCTGTCTACGGCGGCAGATTGGACTTCGAGCGACACGCTGCCTTTCTCGCTCTCCATAAAGTTCGTGTGGATATGATAGAACCACCGATAGACGCGGACGGTGACCCTGGTGACTGTCGGGGACGCGAGGATCGGCAACGCAGAGAGGCGTATAGAGGGAGGGGGCAGGAGCCGTGCGATAGGACGCGTGATCTGGTCATCCGTGGTATTTCCGAGGTCGCCGACCAATAAGAGGTGGAGAGTAGACGGTGTGCGGAGAAAGGAGAGGAACACCGACGTGAGATGCATGGAGTGGCCTACAAGACAGAGCTTGCGGAGGAGAGGGAGGGATATCGCACCCTCGCGGTTAATCGAAGGCACATCGAAAGCTCCGGAGAGCTTGTCCAAGAAACTCTCGAGCCTGAGGGCCTCCAGACGTGTGTTAGAAGCAAGAACCGAGAGAAAGTCGCCAACCGTGAGCTCCGTCGAGCAAGCCGCCAAACTCAGATCGCGTAGCCCAGAAAGCAGCGCGACGTCTGAGGGTGCCCGCGTTCCCACAACGTCCAAGGTGTGGAGGAGCGGGGCCCGGCTATGCGTAAGCGCAAGGTGGTAGCTGATATCACGGCTCTTAAACGAGGGCGGGAAGTACTCCAGGATCTCGAGCGCTGCGAGATCGCCCTGGAGGATCTCCAGTAGCACAGGCATCCACTCTGCAGAGATGCGCGTTTGGAACTTGAGGGTGCGAAGACGATAGGTGTGCGGTAGCAGCAGACACAGGTCTGCTGCTGGAAACTGCTGTTCGTAGAAGACGACGTCCATCGTCGTCTCTCGTGAGTTCCGGAGGCATAGCTCAAGCCACTGCGAGCTCTTGTAGACGCTGACTCTACGCCAAAGGATGGGGGTAGACAGTGCGAATTGGTTCCAGTGTTGACAGACACTCCTAAGCTTCAACCACCATGGCTTGTATGTCGCGTACGTGTCGCACATGTACGTCAGGAAGAGCTCGAGGAGAAGTTCGGGAGGAAGTTGGTTTATAGGCAAGCCGCTATTGCGGAGATATAATTCCTCGCGCGCGTTTTGCTTGATGGTGTCTCCTGAGCCGTTCGGATCGAGATACGAATCCGGATCAAGTTGGAGAGCGTCATGTACAAGGTTGCTCATAGTTTCCTCCATTGCCCAAAGATGAAGTGACTGGGATGGGTGGGTCGCAGCTGATCTGAATCCGGACGCGTGAACCTTGGAAAATATACATAGTCAGCATGAAGGGCATCATAACACCGAAATATTTATGCAGTACCTTCAAGCCTTCGGTTCGCTCTAGTGGATGGGGGACCGTGGTGGTATTGGATGAAGCCTGGTTGGCATGGTGTTTGGTACTAAGTAGGCGTAGCCAGGGGACTCGGCGTTTGCCGACAGCCTCAACTTTCTCATTGTGGCGGACTTGTAGCGGCTTGTAGCGGGTACTCATGCACATGTCCCAACGTGTTCCACACGAAGGAAGTATATACTGTATTGACGTTGAAACGGCACAAGGTCTAACTCCTCTGCCCAACCTTTACGGCCAGCCGCCAGGTGGCGTAGCACCATCGCAAGCTCGCCATGCGGTTGATAGATCTAGGCCCTCCGTATACTCATTCCACGATGTGAAGGAGGTAGCTGTCCAGTGTACAGAACAATTTGCCGAGCTCTTATTTAATTCGAACATGCTGCGTTTTGCGAACACTCATTGCCAATAGTCTCTCACCAACGGTATCGGCATGAATATTAGAAACAGCATGGTCGGACGTTCATTCTCCCGGAATGGCATGCGAGTTGCCGGATTTGGGATCGTTCAGCTGCATCCAATGTCGTTGAACGAGACGTCCGTACGAAGCATAGGAGTATTGTAGCACCGTGAGCATATATAAAGACAACGAGTGAGATGTTCGTGCCCGGAGCTTGTTCCTTCCACCACATCCCTGCGCGCACACCACCTGCGGAGTCTCTTCTGGTACGGCGCAGTCCATGTGTAAGATAGATCGCAGAGTGAGAAGCGTCAATTTGAGACCTGCGCTCACCCCAAAGCCAGACCTACTGTATCTGCATGCCTCCGTGCGTCATGGTTTCATTTCGTACTTCGGCTACGCCCATCCGGACCCTTGACCCAAGGTGGCAAGAAGGTCTCCGGGCAGAGCGAGTGCATATATGTATGGAGAGGAGGAACGCCCTGCTAGCCCCCACCAAGCGTTCTGCGTCCACTAGTGGCTCGGCCACCTTCAGTTCACGGTGCGCATACCATGACTATTGCTCAAGTACTACTGATTGAATCGCGTACAGAAACAAATGACGAGCAATAGAAGCCAGTGATACGCATGCTATGTCGTGTCACCGGCTTCTTCGCATATCAGCTGTACGAGGAGTACATAGGACGAAAGGCCTGTCGGAGCACATGCGCGTAAGTAGAGTGGGGAGTTTCTTCCACTTGTCATTTTTGACCATTCGTCATAATTAACAGAGTGAGGGATTAAGACTAATGACTCAACTCACCATCTACATCTTCTGCGCCCTTTTGGTCATTGTCATCGCCGACCGTAACGCTGCTAAGGCTAGAGAAGTGCACAAAACGGTTGCTTCCACTCGGCTTGGCCCGTGCGAAATGGGTGAGGGTACAGGAGACGGTCAGCGGTGGGAATAATAGGGCCCACAAACCTCGAGGCCTATCGCACGTCGTTGCATGGCAGCGACTCCCATTACGACAGAGACTCCGGCTTTCTAATCCTCAAGGTCGCAACGCGGTTACCCCTGTGGAAAGTTGCCACAATGACATTCTCCGTACGCCGATCGTACTCATCCATGTGTTCGAATTTGGCAGGGGGCCTGCAAAATGGCACGCGCGCGGTAGTCATCGACATGGCAACGGGGAAAGGGAGGAAATCAGAGGGTAAGCCACGCACAGACATACTTTCATTCCACACCACCACCTTGACTTGCGCCTTGCAGGACCAACACGTCGCTCGTTGAAATATCTACACCCATTACGCTCTTTGACCTACGCTCTCTCAAGCTACGGATATTATCGACCTTGAAACCAGTTTCTTGAGGCCGCCGAAACGCTGCAACGGAGTCCAGAAGCAAGTTGACGGCAGGCACACACGCGGAGGCAGATCCCGGGCAGGTCCGCCGGCTAACAAGGTTTTCCAGATTTGGTAGGTCGTTGATGTTGAAGATGCGGTGGGCTGAGCAGAGTTTCTCTCGCGCGTCCCTCTGCTCGCTCAACACGAGGCTGCCCATCGTCATTACACGAGGCCCTCGCGTTCACGGCCCTCAGCAGCAGTAGCACCCAGGAGCCCGTGTTCAGCTCGACGTGCTGTTCCCGCAACGCTGCTGCCCCCTTCCCCTCCGCGCGAGACCACATCTAATCTCTTCTACGGACTTTCCTCTCGTCTGGATAACTTACTGACCTTGCATGGTTTCTCTCAACATAATCTACGGCTATGTCACGACAACAGTACGATTCAACTACACCGGAGTCGGCCTCGCCAAAATCGTCCTCAAGACCGAGCTCGGCAATCGAGTCTGACCAGTCCAGGGCACCTGCGCACGGACCAAGGCCCGTTTCTGAGGCCCACTCTCAGTCACCGCAAGGCGTCTCGTCAAGCTCTGAGGGCTATCCGTCGTGGCTTCCCAAGCGTCCTCCGCCACCCGCTCCCCGTTCGACCTTGCAATCATCGGTTGCGGGCATGTACACCGAGGCTGTCGCTGGCCCCAGCACCGAGCCCGTATTTCCTGTGGGTAGGAAGCCAACGCCACGATCGGTACGCATCGTCAGTTTGCAAGGTGCCTCACAGACGGAGAACGACCCTCGGAGGGAGCCTACGGAGCAGTCTCGCGCATTCTCTGGGCCAGCGCACACCCGGGTATGGTCGCGCGCAACCAGTGCCGCGCTCACGCCGACGCTGTTCTCTGCCGGAGGGATGGAGGGGCAGCTACCTCGGCCAAAGTTCAACTCTCCCGCTCTGCATCTAGAGCTGCTGCGAAACCCGTCCTGGAAAATGCGCCTGTTTTACTACCTCTTCCCTGTATTCGTCTTCGCGCACATCCCGCTGCAAACCTTTTTCGACTTCAACGCTGTATTCATATTGATCCTGTGAGTCCGTCTCTGACTATGCCGTTCAACGTTGCTGAGCCTAGACCGGTTTCCAGAGTAGCCAAGCATCCCAACCCTGAGGCACCCGGTGTACCCGGTTCCGGTCGCAACTGGGCGCTCGGTGCTGCCGCATACATCGGTTGCTGGGTTGCGTGGATCTTTGCAGTTTTCGTTGTGTACGAGCTTGTCTACTCCTTCATTCGCAGATGGCGCGTCAGTGAGTACTATCCTGTGTGCTATTGAGAAGCCCAACTGACCTCTGTGGCGCTTGAAACAGAGCGCCCTCTCATCCTCCCCATCTACTTCTCCTCGTCCGCCTTCAACTTCGCCGCCATGTCTTCCTACGTGAACTTCTGCTTTATGTATCATATCCGCTTCTCCGCCTTCTCCGGCGAGCACGGCAGCCTCAGGGACGGCCTTGCCGAGACCTTCTACTTCTACTCTCAGAACCTGCCCACGGTTGCGCTTTTGATGCCGCGTGCGGCGTTATCCCTCGCGCTACTTCTCGCGTTCTCCTCTCCCGACCCCGGCGCTGTTGCGCTTGCAGATGCAGGCATCGGCCGCAGAGATGGGACGTTCTTCCGCGCCTCCGACGAGACACTAACGAATTACGCCCGGGGTGTGCTCATAGCCAACGCCGCTTGGACGGCGTGGCGCATCCTCGTTCTCTTGATTAGCTGGTATGTTTCCTTGGTGACTCGCTAACTTGCACGGCAGCTCAACTTGCGCTTCTCACAGGATCGGTCTGTGGATCGTCAGCGGACAAGGCTGTGCCGGGTTCTGCGGACCACGGTATCGGTGGGAGGAAGAGGATGCAGAGAAGACGGCCTCGGTGTATCACGACAACGTCTCGGACTTTGACGCGCTCCCCTGGACGTGGAAGGAGTGCACGATCTTACGCATCAAAGACGCATACGACTTCTGTCTTACGACCAAGCCCGCGCGCGGCCCGTCCGCTCTGGGCAAGGAGGGAGCTGAGCGGGAGCAGCCGGTCCCCATTGAGGGTATGGAGCACATCTTCGCAGCAGTCGGCGTCCCATCGACACCGCATGCTGCGAGGCGCGGCGTGTTGACCGGAGATCTCTTTGAGAGCCCTAGGCACACGCCCGAGCTCGACGAGAAGGCGGGTGTGAAGTCGAAGTCTGCCCCGGAGCTCTCGACCATCCTGCCTCCCGCGCCCGCGGTGCAGCAGAGGGAGAAGCAGATGGCAGATCCGTCGGGGCCTTTGATGAGGTTGCCTTACCCTTTTACTGGGTATGGCGCCCAGGTCTCGTCGGAAGACGTCATCCCGTTCCCGCCGTCCCCCGCGATCGAGGAGAGAGAAGTTCATGAGAGCAGTGGCAGTGCACAGCATGAGGGCGAGGAGGAGGAGGAAGAGGAAGAGGATGGTGAGGGCGAAGAAGAGGAGGAAGAGGAGGAAGAAGAAGGGGAGAGCGAGGTGCCGTCTTCCGAGAGGCGTACATCGGGCTCGATGTCCAGTCTTGGCCGCCCCATCGTCTCGCGGTATCCTTTCCAGTTCCGCCGGCCGAGGGGGAGCGTCTCGTCGTCGCAGATGTCCCCACATACGCACTCGACGCCGTACTCGACGCAATCGCGGTCCACGCAATCACGTTCGACGCGCCATTCCAGGTCAACCCAGTCCACAGGAAACGTCGAATCGACCGATTCGCACTCACCTCGGTCCAACAGCTCCAATGCGCCGAGCCCGCTGAACTCGAGCTTCAGCGGGAGCGTTATTCCCATGCCGCCGCGCCATCCCCAGGTGCAAAGACGAGCGAGAGCTGGGACGGTGCCAACCTTGACTTCGTCCCCCGGTTCACCCTCACCTGCCGTCTACCCTGCAGGCAGGCCACGCGCCCGGACACGCACAGAAAGCATGGCGACGGATCCATCGACCTTCGGGCCCATCCCCATTGGCTCGTTCGAGTCGGACGAGGAGTACGAGCACGACGAATCCCTCATGGACGTCCCCGAGGCGGAGGGTTCGATCGAAGAAGCCGAACGCCAGGACAGCGTGGGCCTGCTGTCCGCCGCACCGAGTCCTCGTGCTTCCCTCGTCAATCTCCGTCACCGCGGCAGTGGGATCTCGCTGCACAGGCGGTCAAACGGCTCGAGGTCACACTCGGGTGCTTCGCAGTCCAACTCACGCTCGCGCACGACGTCTGCGACGTCGCATTCCGAATCTGCTCGCTCGCGCGCGCAGTCGTTCATACAGTCGCTCGGTGCGGCTTCAAGGTCGTCCATTGATCTGGTACGGTCAAGAGCCAACTCGCTGGTGCGCCTGTCGGATTCGCCGTATGCGTCCACCTCGTCAGAGGCCATTTTGAGCAGTCCGGAGAATCACACCTTTGGCCACCCTCTGCGCGAGCAGTGGAGGGCGGAAGAGGCTGTGCATGATATCTCGGACATAGCGGAGGCGGACATACCTCTTCCCACTTCGCAGCCTGGTTCGGGTTCAGGCTCAGGCTCGAACAGCTCACAGCAGGAATTGCACACCGCTCGGTCGACCATTTCACAGGCGCCTTCCGAACAGCAGTCGATTGTCAGCGTTGCGACTGAGCGCGGTGGTGTTCCTATCGCAGGCCGCACACAACAACAACCTACTCATCAAGAGAGCATGCCGGACATCAGCACCGCACCACAGTCGTTCGTCACTGCGCCAGCTACGATTGAGAGCACCACGAGCAGCTCTGGGCGCACGCAGACGACATGGGGCGTCATGGAACACTACACGCACGGATCGGAATGGCATCCAATGTGATGATCCACGGCAGCGCGGATCACACACTCACGAGTCGGAACGGATTGGACTAGGCGCGGACGGACTGGGACTTCTTGGACGACAATCGGCCCTCTCCTGGGCGCTATCGCTGCTACCTGGAGCCGCATCGTTGTTTTGCTGGATCTATCTTCATTGTTTATACTTACATCTATTCGTCACCCCCACATTCTGCATATATCACCTAGAGCATCGTTTCGTGTTGCATATCCCATTACACCCCGTCCCCCTTCGCCACTCTCCCCTCTCCCCCTCTTGTCACCCTTTGCCCGCCGTCATGTCTAATCTGCCGCACCCCTGCACGCACATATCACACCGTTCACCCTCAGCTACGATACGTTACGCGACACCTCTCCATACCTCCTTGCGTTCCAGCGGTTCGCCGGCTATTGACACGTTCGTTGTGCATAGTCTTCGCTGGACTGCCGTCCCTTCCGTAAACATATATAGTAATAAAATCAGCATCCTCGACCAGCCGTGCCCGTGCGATCAGAAAGGATAGGCTGTCGCATGCGCATTCGTAACGTAAGGGGACAATGCTTTCACTGCTCTCTCGGCGAATCCGGCATTGTCGAACCAACCGACGAGGTAGAGCTCGTCCAACGGAACGAGCTTCATCGCCGTCAACTCCGGTTACAAAGACAGTCTCAACACCCAATATGCGCGGATGTAGCCGAGGTTCGGGCAGCATACCGAGCGCGCGTCGGAGCAGGCAGACGGCGCATCCGCCATCGCCCACATGTCCAAGTGACTGCCCTCTAGCGCGATTACGAAACAGAGCCGCGCGCAACGAACCCGCTTATGAGATGGAGCTTGGTGACGAATTGGCTGCAGTGAGCCTGAAGCACACTGGCAGCAAGTCGCGGCGCAACGCAGCGGTAAAACGGTGAATCAAACCCGTAGGACTACACTTGCAACGCAATCCGAGTACTAGTCGAGATCTCTTCATCGAATTAGGTTAAATCCTACGCGTGAGCTTCCGTAACATACGGAGACAGTTCCCCCAATGCCCTCTCAGTGAAGAGTCCGTGCTCATCGTTTCGAACAAGGAGCCTGAGCTCCTCCAACCGTGCACCCCTCTCCGCCCGAGTTTGTAACGCAAGCTTCATCCCCTGCAACTCAGACTCGGCATTATCGACCGAGGAGATCCCCTGTGCCCAATGGATGCCGATGTACCAGAGATATGGGCAGCAGGCCTTGCCCGGGGGAAAGGCAGACATAGCGTCCATCATTCCCGCCCACATGTCCAACAGGCTGCCCTTATACACGACCACGCAGTGCAGGATCTCTAATCCCTCACAGGCTATGAACACGTCTTTCCAGACCGTGTGGGGGACGCGTTCAGTGAACCCGCTCGTGAGGCGGAGCTCGTAGACGAAACGGCTACTCCAGTGGCCCATGAGGTATACGAAGTCGCGAAGAATAACCGCAAGCGTGGGTTGCGGCTCGAAGCCGTGTCCATGCGAGAATTCCAGTTCGAAGCATTGATGCGCTGTAGCACATTTCATCTCGTATCGGTGCAACCCGTCGCGGAGCTCAACGGTGGCTGCTGACGATATACATGGCAACACTTGGTGGGTGGGAGATGCTGGGAGGAACAGGCTCCGGATCTGGCTGTACAGGAGTTGGTACCCGTTGTATACGGGCGCCAGGACTACTTCTTGCACACGGGGGGCGTCGATGTAGCCCAGGGCGGCAGAAACAGGGAAGGCCAATCCGGAAAGGTAAAGCTTCTCAAGTCGGAGCAAGCTGATGCGAGGATCCACGGGGGTGCTCGCTACGTTGTCTGGAGACCCGCCGGGGAAGTAAGACAAATCCAGCGTTTGTAGGTCGGGACAGCGAGACAATAACGCGATGAGCCCCGGGAAACCGTCTTCCCATGTGCATGACCAAGCACGTAGATGGTGGAGGCCGCGCAGGTCTGGGGAAGCGACGACATATGCGATGTCGAGAGTCCGTAGGCGAGGCATGCGACATGCCCGAAGGTGCAGGTCTTCGTCACAACGTACAATTGTGTCTCCGTAAGGAACATATAAGGTGAGTGACTCAAGCCCAGGTCAGGCATTAAAGAAGAGAGAGGCTAGCGGATACTCCCAAAGCCTGGCGAACGTGCTTGGAGACAGGTAATCGAAAGACAGCTCGAGGATCCGTATGGAAGCCAGAAATGGGACCAGCATTGATAGCTCTGAGGTCGGAAACAGCGCAGCGGCATCCTTGAAGCGCACGATCTTGGGTACGTCCGCACTATGGGTGAGGAAGAATCGCAGTCTTTCTGGGTGCGCATTCACGGTCACTTCGCGCCAGAGAGTGGGCGTGGAGAGCACAACGAAGCGCCATCGCCTACAGACGTGCAACGACGGTCTGATGAAGCCCGGGAACAAGCTTCCTTCGTGATCAAGTATTGTGTTGTAAAGGGAGTGGAAGAGCTCGAAGAGGATGTCGTCGGGCAAGCATGCGATGGGAGAGGTCGCCTCTGTAGTTGGGATCGAGAGGTTTACTGAGGCCATCGTCGGAACGAACAACCTGCGAGTTCTGTAAAGAGCTGACCAGACGTTAGCATCTAATGCCTAGTAGGTAGAAGACAGACGTGCCGTTGTCCCGATGAATACTTGACGATATCTGAGAACGGAAGAACGAAGGTGTTCGTTCAAGTTGGGTATGACTGACGTGTATGGGCGCGGTTACAGAGCCTCACGTGCACAACCATAACATGAGGATCACACGTGTACTAGTAGTATTGGTAGGCGGATAGCTGAAGGTTGCGCATAGTACACGGTGTAACTTACCACAACGCATGCGACTGTTGAGGGCAGTAGGCCCCCGTCAGCTCAAGCTTACCTCCTCCTCCTATCATGCAAGTATCACGTTTAACTTTAGTGCCATTTACGCTGCACTTGCACAACAGTACTTATCTGAATTATGCATGTAGTAAGATACAATCATGATTGCAGGCGCACTAGTTTCGCCTGCAAGACAGGCTATGGCGTGGTAAAGTGTGAGTCGACTTCCGAAAGCAAAAAGCACAGAGAGCACAGAGAGCACAGAATAGAACAAGTCACAGTGGATCGCGTGCAATTACGACGTAGTACTAGTGGTCGCGAGAAGTCAGAAAACGATCGAGAGTAGCCGTAAACGCCCATACATCCCTTTGTCACGTTAGAAGGGAGGTATTTGACGAATATTAGTGTCGCGCGAGTGGATCGTTTATCCCAAAGCGTGAAAGAGCGAACAAGATGGCCCGCCAGCGTCCGCATACGTGCAGAAGGCCAAGCTATAAGTGCAGCTTGCGGCTGCCAGTGACTGCCGGAGATAAGACCCAGACGTAGACATCATCCGAGAATGTCGATAAGTAGTTCTGTTGGAAGCGTGCTAATGCCAGTTGAGAATTGAATACTCTGTGTGGGCGCGACAAGAGGTTTGACACGACGACGTTAGAGGATACGTTTGATGTACCGAAACGCTGCAGAAATGGGCTCAAGAAGAAGGGCTCAACTTGAATCAATAGCATCGGGGTGACTCTCACGCTTGTTCGCAAGACTCAAGCAGGCCATGCCGCTGTACCCAGAGCCCTAGTCAGAAACAAGCGATGAACTAGTGCTGTATATGCGTTGTGGACGGGACGAAACTGCGAACGGTCGTCCGTTCGTTGCTGCGCGGCGAGTGCGGCTAGCTTACATGTACAGATCACGTGGGCGCGTGTTGAGTCCTTCGCAAGCGCGCGCCTTTTGACTCGCGCATTCCTTCCAGTCTTCCTCTGAGATGGCAGCAGAAACTTTGGGCTAACTGAGCGAGAGAAAGCAAAGCTTTGCAAAATACGTGAGTGCTCATATAGGCCGCCGGGGCACCAATATCTGCAAGAGACTGCGCATCCGATACCCTCGGGCAACATCGAACATCGATATTCAACGCCGCTGGTGATCAAAGATCATACTACGCTGTTAGACATGATGATGCACAACAACGCGGGCCAGAACTACTGGAGACGTACTGATATTGTACAGCTTTTCCGGCTCTTGGATCCTTTGGAGAATAGTTTTGGGCAGGAGGTGGATAAGTATAGCACCCCAACCCCGTTTTCGTCGATCGCGCAATTCCAGGCGTGCACGCAACGAGCGCTGGGCTATTTACAGGCCATCACATGTCGCCCGTGTGGCTCTGGCAGCTCGAACGCAAAAGCCGTCGCTTGCAGTCCACTCCGCCTTGCTCTTCGCCATCTTGTACTCTCTGAGGTGTACCCGCCATGTTTGGCTCTGAACCCCGCGTTCTGGCCGTCTTGTTCTTGTTATTAGGTATGCGGGCTCGGAACGTGGCTCTATGATCTCATGGGAACTGACCGATCTCTCGAAGTTACAGTAGTTCAAGTCTACGCTCTACCAGTGCCTATCCAGCGGGCCGTCGTCGAGATCTTTGCCCATGGTTCTGCCCGCCAAAATCACCCGGTATAATTTGTTCCATCGTCATTCTCGTACGAAACAACTAACCTTTTACTTAGGCCATGGCCGAATATCAACGGCTATACATGTACTCCAATCCTGCACCAGTACACGAGACGGCCCCCAAGACCGCCATGGTGGAATCGTTCGAGGAATGGTTCAGAGGCCCCTGGCCAGATGTTCCTTCAGAACCAATAGAGAAGGTCAGCACCTCTCCCACCTTGCGCACATGCGCTGACTGGTCGACGAGGTACTGATCCCATATGCACGAACCTTCCTCGGCTCGCATTCAACCTACAGAATTCCTCGCCACTTTCCGCTTCCCGACAGAATCTAGACTCTACACCGCGCGGCGCAGTCCCTCCGCAGCAGCTGCACGCCGGCGTCCCAGTCGAGCCCTCCGAGTCCGACAGGAGACAGCGAAATCCGGCGTACCAAGCCCGCGTCGCCCATTTCGCGCACGATCGCGCGGCCGCGGGGCCAGCGCCCCATTCACGTCCGCTGCCCGCCGGTCCTTCAGCGCGCACGCTTGCGTTCATGGCCCTCTTCCTGATCTTCGGCGTGGGGGTAGGGTGGCTGTATGACTCTGACTCGGATGACGGTTCCGATCAGGATCGAGAGCCCGAGTTGTAAGCGGCCGGAAGTGAGTCTGTAGTCGATACCCTGTGGGAGATGGACCGTACTGTAGCTTGTAAGATTAGTACTAGTAGTCGTTGGCTCTCGTTTGGCCGCAGTGTGGGGTTTTGTACTTAACCTTTATGATTTGTGACATCTTGCAATGGTTCTACTGCGGCCACGCTCTTATGGCTTGTTCGAACACAGCAGTACCTCGAAGTTGGTAGAACGACACAGCCACAGTCTCTGCATATGTCCGCCAGACGAGGTTATCTGCGTCTTAGATCCTCCCGGACTTGCTTCTCCAGTT
The DNA here is from genome assembly GCA_022376465.1 of Cubamyces lactineus. Classification (NCBI taxonomy): domain Eukaryota; kingdom Fungi; phylum Basidiomycota; class Agaricomycetes; order Polyporales; family Polyporaceae; genus Cubamyces; species Cubamyces lactineus. The sequence continues at coordinate 424,882 of JACDTU010000006.1, read as the reverse complement.
TATATCCATCTTCGTGGGTAGCTTGGAAAGCGATGTTGCTTGAGTACGGCAAGTCATCGGTAGCGCATAAGCAAAGCTTGGGCGTTTTCGCAAGAGTTGACCTAAGACTAGACCCCACGTTATCACAGATGAGCGGATAGCCTCTTCAAACCCCTGCCACCCTCACCCGATGCATCATCATCGGACAAACCAGTCGCGGGGAAATATGGCTGGCTCTATCGCGCGGTCTGAATGATGTATGAACTTGTACAATATACATTGAATATTACTTCACGTACGAGAACACGACGACACAAAGATGGAAGAGAGCACACAGTGATACAGTGGGGGCCATAGTGGATAGTGGGAGGGGGTGGAGGTGGAGGTGGAGGATATGCGATCCGAGTGACATCCGCTCAAGTTTCAAGTCTCGAGTCTCAAGCCGACCCGCCCACCTCTGCAAGCGAAAACAAAGAAAACAGTCAGCCAATGCACGGCGCGAATAGAAAAATAACTGAGCATAGGGAGCTCGACGTACGTTCTACCATCACATCGATCGAGTCTGGGAGAGAGAATCCAGCGGATCAGTACGGGGGCACCGGGGAACGAAACGAGCAGACGGGAAGCGTACCATTGTCCTCCATGTCCAACGACGCTGGCGTGTCGTCGTCTCCTATCCTGTTGCCATCGTACAAGAATCTACAGGAAGAATAGGCCGCGAAAACCAACCGTCAGCACAACCTGCGCATACAAACCGACAAGCTCACCCGACCAGGCCCCTCCGTCCACACCTCCTCCGCGTGCACCGACGGCGAAGAAGAGGGGCAAGAGGGGGCCAAAATGCAACACGCAACACCCAGCAGGTTCACGAGAGACTCACCGAATGCTGTTGACGTCCTTGCCGACTTTGTTCGCGTACGCCCCCTGGAGCTTGCTTAGCTTCGTGCTCCGCTTTATCTTGAAGAACACCTCCTCGCCCGTCTGTGTCATCACCTGCAGCGGCCGTACCCGTCAGTCAGCGTCCATCCACCTCGTCCCCAGCAGCGAACCGCGCGCAGGCCGTCCCCCTCCGCGCGCAATACGCCGCGGTCGCGTCGACGCACCTTGATGTTGATGGGCGCGTTCGGGTCCTCGACCTTCGGCTCAGTATCCTGGGTTGGCGTATTCTGCTCCTGGTCGGACATGTTCTCGTGCGGCGCGTCGTGCGGGTGAGTCGATGAAGGTTTTCGGAGTGGTTCACGAGCTCGAGAGAGAAAGGATCGAGGAAACTCAGGAGGCAACAATCGCAGTGCGAGTGATCCTCCTCCTAGTATGCTTACATAATCTGTGTGTACATACGGCCGTCCCAATGAGGAAAGCCGTCGAGTGGTTTCTGACAAACACTACAACCTCTGGAGCAATCTGAGGCCCTGGCGGCCAATCTAAGTGAATCGTTTGGAAACTGAGATTAGGGAGAAACAGCTAGAATGGTTGGACAATCCAGGTATCATCCTCAACTGAGCATTCCATCTTGGACAGTACTTATTAGACTCGGAGCTTAACGGAGTATGCATTAGAATAGACGAAATCCGTCCTGAACATACTCTAGAATAATGATATCTACAGTACAAAGCGAGAACGCAATAGTAGAGGGTAATAAAGAAAAGGGGATCATAAACGCAAAGAGAGGAATGGCCGTTGTCACTGATCGTGTTTCCGCGCCAACAGCCGCTTCGCCGTGCTATATTCCGGAACGTCCGAGTCGCTCGAGTCGTCCCAGACGTCCCGCGCGCCATTGCGCTCGATACGCGTCCCCCAGCCCGAGTGAGAATCCGGCCTGGGGGTAGGGGGCCCGCCGTGAGAGGACCATGGCTGATGCTTGCCCCCGTCGTCCTCGTCCGTGTCGTCGATGGCGGGAGGCGTCGCAGAGAAGGTCGGAGGAAGAGACATCCGCACGCTCTTCCGACGCACGGGGGGCGACGTGGTCGATGCAGTCGACTGAGAGATATCGCTGCCGCTAGCAACTATTTCGTGCGTGCGGTCGTCATGAGGTGGCGGAGGCGGTGGCGGAAGTGGCATTTCGTGTGGCGACTCATCATCATCATCATCTTCTAGTACTTCACGGCCGGTCTCATAAGAGGAAATAGAAGATGTGTCGCTCATGCGACGCTTCAACATCATCTCCGGCGTGATCGTAGACGACGTCGCGCTGTGCGGGATCGCAGCAGGAGGCTCAGGTTTCGCCACGCGAGCGTTACCGTTGGGGATAGAAGTGACATAGTAGGGCTGAGCTTGCGCTGGGGATGGGGACGGGGTGCGACTGGCATTGCGTAGCGCGGAGCGGAGAGGCATCTTCGCGGGGAGCGGCTTCGGCTGACTTGCAGTCTCGATAGGGAGAGAGGGCGCAGACACGGACGCAGAAGCCAGCAGCGAGTTTCGGTAATTGTTGTCTGGCGACTGTCCGTCCTGCTTCAAACGAGGTCGAGGAGAAGGAATGCTGTGGGATGGCTGCAAGCTAGTCAAGGTGGGGCTGCCGGATCCTTCGCTAATAGTGACATTGATTGGTCCTGGGGCCTTCGGTACGACGAGCAGACGGCTCGGGTCTTGCTTCAGCGCCGCTTCCTTGTTGAAACGAGACATGCCCTCGACGATGCTCATAAGGCTTTGCTCGCCGTTCGACAGCACGGCGCGAGGAGGCGTGGGCGTCGCAGAAGTCGAGACCGTGCGTTTATGTTTGGTCGGAGTAGACGGGCTGCCATTACCCGAAGATGAGACATCCATAGATGCGGTGCGCTTGCGAGACGTTGAACCGTGGCGAGCAAGTGACGCAGGCATCGACGACTGGGAAGAGACGCCTGCTGCCCTAGGAGGTGCGCTCGCGGCGCTGGTGATTGACTGTTTCGATAACGAAGAGTTGCGAGAGAGCGACGTCTCCCCCTCCGCCAATAGCGCCGCTGCTACGGTCGGAGACTTCTTCAGTCGCCCGGACGGTCCCGCACCTGCACCACCACTCTTCTTCGGCGTAGCCGGCCTGGCAGATCCGTTCAGACCGTCTTCGGAGACTAGCTTGTTGTGTGCGTGCTGCCTGGAGCTCTTCGCGCGTGCTTTACTGACCGACTCGGTCACGGTGTCGCTCGCATAGCCTTTGTCAGCATCGATTCGCCTCGCTGGAGGTGGAGCCTGTACGGACCCGCGCTTTGACGCGCGCTTCTTCAGCCTGTGCGCGTCACCCGCTGCCATTTCCGTAGGGGAATTCAGTAGGATCGGCGCCGGAGAGCCACTCCGTTGCGTATAGGTGTGTGATAGACCGGGGCCGTCGTCGTCAGAACTGTCGCCGCGACGCACTGCTGCAAGGTTCTTGTCGATGCGAGTGTGCCATCTGCCCTGGGACTTCGAAGGAGACGCCCGCTGTGGATCTTCTACGTCATTGCGCGACCCGCCGACGTGGAAAAGGGCCGCGAGACTGCCAAAGACCGACCCAGCCCGAGTCCTCGACTTCTTGGTAGGCGAGTCACCCCGCAGCGATGACGGCTCGCCAAGGAGGTTCTCGCTCGTCGATGCCTTCGGACCGCGCAGGGAGAAGGATACGTGGCGAGAAGGCGGGGCGGGAGGCATCGTATTCGCCTTGGCTTTGGGCTTGCCCTTCGAGAACCGCGGGTTCTCATGCACTTCGATAGGTACTGCGGGCTCTTCCTCCTCGGCACTGCTACCTGCGCCAGGTTCCTCTTCTATGATAGGATGTTGAATGGTTCCATTTGGCATTACAAATTCGCCAATAGAGTGCGCGGGAGGGATTTGCAGGGTATACGGTTTCGGCGGCGTCGGGACCGTAAGGGGGGATGACGTCCTCCACGAAGACTCAACGAGCGTGCTAGGTCCGGACGAATGCCCGACCTGCGACGCGGACTGCGAAGGCGCTATGGAAGAAACGTCAGAACCGGCTTTATCATAACTGGGAAGTGGCTTATGGAGGTAGGGGTGCGCCAGAGGGCTTCCTGTGGGGACGAAACATCAGACCGTGAATACAGCTACGAAGAAACTTGAGGCTGACACGGAATCATCCACTAAAGTCCTCCGGCACAGGTAATGACCACATAGCTCTGCTGTACGTACCGTGACCGTTTGCCATATCCAAGATGTCGAGGGCACGGATGCCCTCTTTGCCCATCTCTCCCCAGGCCCAGCCGCATTCTGCCAGTGCTTTGCAACGCGCCTGCAATCCAGACTTGATGGTATGTAGCCGGAAGACGTTGAGCTCCTGCTCTTTCGCGGCCAGATGTGCCTCGCATGCTTGCAGTTCTGCCTGAGCCGAGGATAGCTTCTGCCCGACGTGCACTTCTGGCTTCGAGACGGAGAGGCTGGAGCCGGACGGGGAACCCCCTAACACGGAATCTCGTGTCGGCTTCTGTTGCTTCGACGCCTTGATGAGACGCGTTACGCTGTGTAGTCGTGAACAACAGATGGAAGAGCGAATTATGTTAGGAGCTTACAGGATTTCCCTGTCCCTCATGATGTTTCCCACATCATCCTCCATCGCCTTCAGAGCCTTCAGCTGTTCTTGCCAGCGTTCTACCGCAGCCGCGTAGGTCCGCAACGCATCGTCGGCACCCGCGAGAGCCCCAGCCACGGCCACTATGACCTGGGAAGTCGGAGGTGGGCATGCCGCAGCATACGCAGAAAAGGAGGCGAGGGTAGACTGGGAGTAATCAAGGAGTATAGCCAAGTGTTTTGAGTAGTCTTTCTCATGGCTTAGAAGATTCGCGAGGAGACGCGAATCCGTCGGTCTGTGTACCATCCAGTTGGCTGAAGCCGAGGACGCTCAAGTCAGAACGCGGCGGACAGCCTAGCAGTTGACTGCGGCTGCAGGCTACGGAGACTAGTCTTCACGCCTAGGGATAGTTGAAGGGCAAAGAGAGGGATTATGTCGGGCAAAGGTATGAAGCGTACACGGCGTACAGTAGTCGAGATCAGAACGAAATACGATCAGGCGGTGACAGTGGTGGCGGTCAGGAATCAAGCAGCGTATTCAACGCCCGGCGATGGCAGTGAGAAGAGACACGTTCCACATAAGGAAACTGCTGTGGTTCGTGCTAATTAGTCATGACCCCGTTTACGACGTCGTGCGCGACAAGCGATACCTAGAAAAAGATGGTAGAACTGGAACTGATGTACGCTAATCGTACTGCATGCAAGTTTGTTTTCAATACGATATCGGAAATGCATATATTGCGGTCTGGTCGAGTACATACCGCGTAGTCGCGCTCCCAGATATTTAAATGATCCATCGTCTTTGCCCCAGTAACACACGTAAAACCTTACTAAGAAGCATTTATTTCTGTGAGTATGGCGCATGAAACTACTGTGCATGAATCCACAGGATGGCCATAGTGATACAAGCTTGGCATTGAACCAGGGGGCTATAGGGCTCAGAATGCCAGCTTCAAAGTTTCTGTGGGCCTTGAAGTTGGGATCCACAGCCCTTACGGCTTTTTTAAATAGTATTAAAGCAGTTCCGATAGGCCGAGAACCCTGGATGCATTATTTCTTCGCGTTAGATGTGGATTCATCTCAGCTCCATGCTATTTGCACATAGACGGCGTCGCACAGGAACTTGTTTCGTTCTTATTCTTATTCCGCAGTCTCATGGCGACCATTTATGGGCATAGGCAGAATACGGAGTGAATGCCATAGGTAATAGGCATGGAGCTCCTTGATATCTCGGGTTTCCAGGGATACTGCTAGTACGTGACTAGAGTCTCCTGTCTGACATAACGTCGCTCGAGTTTGCATGGCGCCTCCTCGCCTGTGTAGACCATCACGATAGACCCGTCAGAGCTACAATGAGCGTAAGATGTCTATTCCGTCGTTAGACTATTGTGATACAATACTGAGTGCACAACGGGCATACAACGTACCGCCTGCCATATACGTTATCTTTGAGAGTCTTGTCGCAACGCAGAGTGCACGCGTGGGAAAGTAGAAGGCTGAAACTCTAACTCGGAAGGCAATGTGTGCTTGGACGGCCTGGCTAGCTGATAACCCTGACTGATGAACGCTCAAGACTACATCTGCTACCAGGAACCTGTGGGGTTGGTGTCAATGAAGGCCGCATAACGTCCGCGACGCGGCGACGAACGATCTTTGCGATGGCACCCGTGTTGATTGACCACAGACCGAGAATACAGTTACCCTCAGTCGGTGCAGCTGGTAGGGTGAGTATCGAAGAACATATGCTATCAATGTGTACGTGCTATGTATCACAAAGGCGACACACAACAGTGCGTAGAAAGATACGGTCCGTGTCCGGAGAAGTGTAAGGTATCACAAGATCACAACAAACCAAAGTTTAGAGTCCATCCCACCACCGCTTATCCGCAGACGACAGCTGTCGGGCCCTATCTCCATCAGGCCGCGCAGCGCAGGCACCAGCGCGAACGCCCAACTCCACCATCAGGTTTTACAGCACCATGGCAGCGCCGACGACGAGGACGCCCGCAGCAAGCGCTTTCGCGCTTCCACGAAGCGCAGAAGCAGCGTTAGGGGGGTTGGTCGGCGTGGTGGTCGCGGTGCCCGTGCCAGTGCCGGTACCAGTGCCCGTCTCTGTGCCAGTGCCAGTGCCCGTGCCCGTACCAGTCGCAGTGTCCGTGCCGGTAGCGCCAGTGCCGGTTGCGGTATCAGTGGGTCCGGTACCAGTCGCAGTATTCGTTGAAGTACCACTCGGCTCGGTACCAGTCCCGGTGATAGCAGTGGTTGTCTCTCCGCCCGTATGTGTACCCGAGGACGTCCCCTACGAGCGCGAAGGATGCAACGAGCACATGTGCCAGACAGCGCATAGAGGGTAAACACGATTCAATGAACGAGCTGTGTCAGTACGAGTGCTAGCGTCGTCAATGAATGCAAAGACTGACCGTCCCGGTCGACGCGATGTCCGTGGAGGTTCTCGAACCGGTAGAGGTTTCGCCGCCACCAGGACTGCTGTCGACGGTAGTGGTACCAGTAGAGGCGGGCAGGCTGGTAGAGGTGGCGCCCGGGCTGCTGTCGATGGTAGAGGTTCCAGTCCCCGTGGGGGTAGAGCTCGTCGTGATATCGGATACAGCCCGACGCTCGACAACTGGCGCAAAGGCGTTCACTGTTCGTAGAGGTCAGCTCGCTCTGAGTCGTAACATAGACATGGAACAAACGTACCTTGCGCGGCGACAAGAGCAGCGCCCAACACAAGGCTGAAGAAACGCATGTCGAGAGCAACAGAGGCGAAATGAAGAAGGGATGAAGGAAGGGAATGAACGCTAAAAGTAGCGGGGGTAGATTTGGTCTACTGTAGCTGGTCAACCCGGTGTTTAAATAGCAACGAAAGACTTGGCGCATGCATGTGGGAAATGCGCGGTCGCCGCCGTGTTCCCTTGTATCGCCACTGGACCCGTAGACCCGCAGATGGTGTTTTGAGGCCGGTTGTGATCGATTTCAAATGCTTGCTCCACGACGCAAAGGCTCATCTGAACCTGTGCGTAGTCTTACACACGCTTACTTGTAAGCAAATTCAGTACTAGAGCAACAGCATATGCGATCATGGTGCTAACAATCAGCTTTAGGAGAAGAAAAGACAAGCGAAGTCGCGCAAAGATCACCTGGCTGAGCCATGCGCAGTGGCCCGCGGCCTGTCATCGCCGTGAATGGAAGTCGGGGCTGTTGCGGCTATGCTGAATATATGAGGCAGTGTTTGACGCGCCTATATGTCAGTATAGAACGCTGGGATTCCGCAACCCACTATTGCTGCGCATGCTGATGGCTCTCTCGGGTAAACATCGAGGTGCGGCGCCGTAAGGAGCAGTGACATACCATCTGAATGTTAGAACCATTCCCGTCCCTTACCCGTGGGCTCAACCCGGCATCGAACGGGCTAGATGGGCCATGGACATGGTTGTACACTGCTTCGTGAGCGTACCAGAAGCACATGGGTGAGATCCCAGCTCCCATGTACATCCGATAGAAGAGTGATGGCTGCGGGCGTCTGAACAATGGTAGGGTGATTCTTCAGCGATTAGACGGTATAGTACCGCGCAGTAAAGCCAGTTGGGACTCGGTGGTACGGCGGGCGGCAGCAAGGTACTCAAGGAACCGTTGTTACTTCCATACGATCTGACGTGCAGATTCCATTGTCAGCCAGCCTACATCCCATTTCATACAGGCGGACTGCCACCTCAAGCTTCGGCGTGAATACGGCGTACCTGTCCATGTCCAAACCCAGTCGCAAATTGCGGTTATTGCAGGGCAGGAATACTCCCGGAAAGGGTTCAATGCTCGCGTAGAAAGAGGAAGCAACCAGGCACGGCTGAGCTGCCTATGCGAAAAGTAGCATAGGGACGATTGGGACAGCGTGACATGACAGCAATCGCTTCACTACAGCACTTCCAAAGCTCATTATATTCGAGCACTGTTCAAAACAAGTGCCAACGTCAACGTCACGAGTGATCATGGAGATGCCAGTCTGCTCACTAGACTCATCTATACCACTCATATTCGAATTGCAACTTCCTGTTCCCGGAAGGTTTACCATTGGCTCAGACCTTGCACAATAGCTAGAAGCGTTTCCATCATCCAACTGCATACTCACTGAGTCTGAGCCGAGCAGATTGTGAGAACGCGGTAAAGTTGCGGGAGGTACTATACCGGCGAGAGACCAACATGGAAGAAACACAAGTCGCAGGCCAAGACGCGTCGGGTCACGACGTCACAGTGCCCCTCATTTGGTACTATTTGCTATTGTCACGGGTCACACACTTCCTCACTCGAGTTTTCTATTGAGCGAGCGCGATTAGCCCGTACTTATTACACCGTGACACTAGCTCCAGCCTCTTCCAGGCATATATCCGCCACCATGCAGACGCAAGTGGACCAGCTCTCCGATGCAAGTATCCTGGAAAGCTTTGCAACTTATCCGTTCGCAACGGACGCAGAATATCAGGTTCTAGCGGTCACAGATAGTAGCTTGCAGGCAAGCGTGCTGAAGCGGCCTTGTAGGAAGGACTATCCGGCATCGTTTCGAGCGGTGTGCTAGAGGGGAAGACTGAAGACGAGAAGGCCGAAATATTCCTTCGCTCCGAAGTGTTCTACTTTAACCGGTGAGACTGACCCCGCCCCATGATATAGCATACATTGATCCGTTCGGTAGTCGTACAGGCGCTTCGATCTCTATGGAGGACGCACGCATGGCAAAAGAGCGCGGGGTCTTGGCTAAAGAGACTAAGCCTGTGACGCCTCCGCCTGCTATCCAGCCATCGAACGGAGACCCCGAGCCAGAGCCGCAGATGCTGTCGCTCGCACAGCTGAAGGCGCTCATCGAGCAAGGACGGACGGACGAGATACCCAACAACAAGATCATTCCCAATGTGTTGAGCGTATGTACTTGTCAATACCGTATTCTACGTGCGCAATACTAATTGAACCATCACAGAATGAGGCGCCAAGCGAATCCAAGGCGGCACCGAGGAAAAAGCCATGGGAAGTGAACGCAAGTGCATAGGGTCCATGGCATCGAATAGCTGCGTATGTACGCAGACAGCATCACTACATGTATCAATAGTTGTACTATCACAGCACGGCACGACCTGACGAACAAGTTGAAAGGTAAGCTACCCCTATAGGTCGTACGATTCATGGAACTATTGTCTCATCGTGCACGTAGTGACTGAATCGTACGCAAGTCGAGTTGAAGTCGCACCCGAGTCATCGATCATCCAAGTTTCCGACAGACAGTGATTTGTGAGTCCTATTAAGTTATGTTCCACTGTGATACATTACTCGGAGCCACATCCAAGCCAAAAAGACGAAGGCCAAGTCCCCAGTCCATGCATCAATGAAGTAGTAAGGTATCTGCTCATCCCGTCTCCCTTTCGCTCAGAGAGTCAAGGCAAGCATCATCGCACCCACCGCACCCGCAAGGCCAACAGACGACACCGTGGTCGTCACGCCCGCGCCGGTCTTTGAGATCGACTTGAGCGGGTCCGAGTCGGAGCCCGTCTCCTGAGCACCGTCGGTCTGCTGAGCAGGAGTAGACTTCGAGCCCGAGTCCGCAGGCGAGGTCGCGGTGGGGGTCGTGCCGCCCGTCGCCGAACCCTCGCTGCCAGTAGCCGAGCTGCCGCTGGGGATCGTCAAGGTCTTGTCCGCGACGGTGGCGCCCGACGACGAGCACGCCTGGGCGTACTCTGTGATCACGCTATGAGCCCAACTTGACCGCGATCAGAGGGAGAGGATGCTTACGATCGAATTCGCTCTGTGCCTCGGCCATGATGCTCTCATCAGGGTCCAAGCTCAGGGCACACTCAAGACAGTTGTAGAGCCCGTTGCTGGTGTCGCTGCTGCAAAGGCAGGAGAGGTCGCTCGTGCAGGTGTCGCTCTGTATCCACGTGAGCAACACATTTGGATGTCTATGGGCACGCGGGTATTCACCGTCAACGCCGTCGAGATCGTCGCGCACTGAGACTGGCACTGGTCACGAAAGAATCGTGTTAGACCCAGCGGTGCGAAGATCGCGCAGACAACAAACCTGGGGAGGGATCTCAGAGGGATCGAACTCTGACGCCGCCTGCCTCCTGAGCAAGCTGAGGATGGGCGAGCGAGCGCTGATGGCGGTCGCGGCAGCTTTGGTTGGTATCGTGTAAGTCAACATTCCCAGGAACGTAGGTGAGATTAAAACTGTACCTTGCCCCGCGAAGAGAGCAACAGAGAGAACAGCGAGGCCGTACATGATGATGCGGGGAGAAGGCGGGCAGAGAGGGCTGGGAACGAGAGCTCGAGTCCTGTCCCTTTATCCTGTCTCGTGTGTGCCTTTATACATGTAGACGAGCAGATCCTGATGGACTCGAAGACAAAGGCCCGATCAGGTACACACACGCATGCCTCGACGCGGATATGCACCGGGACGGCGTACTGTCGCTCAAAAAGGCAACATTTGTAGAACGGAGCCGCCCATTGCCATGGTGCGCCGCTGGTGACTCGCGTCTCGACAGGCTATCGCACCGCCGCGATTTGCTTGGCTTCCCCAGCCACCAACAGCACATGGCCTACGACCGCCTCGAGCAAATTGCACCTTCTCTGATTTCGCCGTCACCTCCTTCCCGAAGATCTACGCTGCCGCTCACTTCTGGCTTTGACCTTGGCGCGCCCGCGCCAGTGGATCATCAGCGCCATCACTATTCAGTTTAGAAGATGGAAGCCGCATTGTGTGAGCGGCGATGGGCTTCTGCCAGTCGTAGTACACGATGGTTGTAGTCTGCCACTGAAAATACAGTGGGCGGCGATCCGGACAGTGCGGAACCGGTTCGAGGTGACTCGACGCATCGATACCGCTGGTGCTAACCGACGTCCGATCAAGACTGTAGTTGGCAGTAGGCATAGGCTTGGCATTGGGGTACGTTTCGCTTGCCATGTCAGGAGGACCACCACTTGGTGACGACTAGCGTGGTGGCAACGACGTTGCACCGCTCTGCTTTCCCGGGAAGGTATAGCGAACACCGAGTTCATTACCGGAAAATCCCCATGCGTTGTGCAATATCCGCGACTGGCGGAGGCGAGGCGTCCACACGCAACGCACGTCTGATGCTTGAACTCGTGGTTCGGGTCCTTCGTATAGTTCGTACAGTGTAAAGGATCAGTCTGACTCGTAGTGATACATTCCAGTCCCTGTTCTCGATTGACATTCGAGGGTGTGAAGATGCTACCGTGCCCCCCGCATCGCCTGTCGATCCATTGATTACCTTCACCACTTCTCGTGGGCAGGCCGGACTACAAGCGGAAAATTGTGAGCGAGGTGTGCACTCAAGCGAGAGATTATAGTGCTCACGATCGAGCTCCCACGTCCAAGCAGATCTGTCTTGGTTTGCCAGGTAGAGATAGCTCTGTGATGCACAGCAATCAGTCAAGGCGACGCCTCATAAGCTGTGGAAAGTTACACTAACCTTCGCAATGCTCTCAGGGTCGAGGCGGATGTCAGCGTTCTCCTTCCACGCCTTTGCCGCTTCCTCGTCGGAACGACGCGACAGCGACAGATCAGTCAGGATCCCTGTCAACCAGCACATGCGACAAGCGCAATGCAGTTAGTACGTATCCCGATTGTACTGCATCGCATGGGCCGCGTTGACTGACCTCCGTCAATAATGGCCTGTTACGCGATCCCCGGGGTGAAAGCATCGTCAGTAAGGACTCCTGAGACTCAACATATGGTGAGATGTACGCACATGAGCGACCTATCACAAGTACATGACTGTCAATCACGTGTCTTTCTCGTTCTGATATAAGGCACTTACATGGATGTTGTGTTTCCCAAACTCCTTGTTCAGGCTCTGGCTGAGCGCCCTCACTGCGAACTTGCCCGCCGCAAATGCGCTCGTCGTGACATTGCCTCGCAAGCTGGCCGTCGCCCCCGTGAAGATGAGTGTGCCCCGCTTACCGAGCTCGTCGATTTGGTTCTGCTTGAACGCCTGGATGACCTCGTGCGCGAACGCAAACGAGCCGTTCACGTTGGTGTCGAGCACGTTCTGCAGGTCGTCCTCGGTCACGTCGAGGAAGCCCTTCCACACGCCACTACCTGCATTCCAGAGCGCGGCCCGGATCTCCGGTGTCTCGCCGGCGGACCACTTGTGCGCCTTGATGGTGCCGAAGACGTTCCTCAGTGCCTTGTAGCTGTAAGACTCGATCGGGAACGCGGTAGCCTATCCAGAGTGTGTTCAGCTCAAGCTCTATGAGAACGGGTGAGTAGTCTGACCTCTCCGCCAGCTTGGTTAATGTCTTCGGCTGCCTTCTTCAGCTTGTCAGCGCCGCGGGCGATGAGTGCAACGCGGTATCCGGCCCTTGTAAACACACGACTACGAAGATAGGGGTCGCATAGGCGCTAAGCCAACAACGGCCAGTGTTCACAAATTCATGAAGGATACGCACGCTGTGGCCCCACCGGTGCCTGTGTGAACCCGCGAAATGAATCAGTGCCATGGTCATAGTGCGGTTGGGAGTGAGACACCCGCGACGGACGGTGCCGTACCTGTACCGTTACCGATCCCAGCGATGACGATGATAGGACGAACGGTCATTGCTTGTATTGCTACTTCGTTTGATTCAAGTTTGGTTCAAGTTCGAGCTGCTGTGGTTGCGAGTTGTGGGCTCCGGTGGTCAGCAGTGAGCTATGCTTTATAGCACCTGAGCTTGGGGGTAACACGCAAGACTGCCGAGGAGTGCGTCATATAACGTTCGCTCGGCTGTGACCAATCTGAAGCCCTTTAAGTAAAGCCGTCGGGCCAGCTTTGTCATGCCGATCCCACGCGAACTACAGTGCCTACATGCGAAAGTTGCGCCATCATGAATTGGGCTTCCCGCACACCAACACCACAGCGTAGCTCCGGTAGGTCGGCATATGACCCGCAGTATCAGCATAATATCACTTGTGGCACTACGTTGACAAGATACATATAAAAGCGAGTGGAGACGAAGTGACTGAACTTTGTTGGCCAGTGATCATGCCTGTTCGCAGTTTTGATATAGCATGAGCGTACCTTACATGGGAATGTCTTCTGCGAGAGTTTAAGCTGCGTGCGTGCACTGTGCGCTAACAACGCGGCCCTGACTGGGGTTAAAGGGCTTGCCACCGCGTGATGGAAGGTGGGGTAAGAGTGGCATAACAGTCATGTATATACTCGCGCATGCTTGAGAATCCGATAGTCCGTAGAATGTTGCTACAACAGAGAGGCTATGAAAGTCCGGAGATACGAGCGATACTAGACGCGCATAGGGCGTAGGAGAAAGATGAAACGCGTTCCTAGAGTACGCTTGGAAGGTCGCTACAATCGCTTGGAACGAGGGTATTGTCCAACGGCTTGGACCACTTGTCTGAAAGATCGCAGAGATGAATCAGCACATGGCGGGCATCGCGTAGATCCAACGCCCCTACCTGGACAAGCGAGGAAGTAGTCGTCCATGGCGCTTACGAAGCGTTCTTGATACTCGTGTGGCGGGACGACGGTCACCTCTTTCCCCGCGTTCAAGCCTTGCTTGGCCTTGTATTCTAGCGTTTTGGCGAAAGTGTAGCTGCCTGTGGTACGACCAGTCAGCATTTACTAGTCCAAGATGCAGATAAAGGGTAGCTGACCTATTGTGTCGACGAGACCACAGACCATTTGCTTATTGCCGTCGTCTATTCCGAGAAGAAGCCTGTAGAGCGTGTGTGAGGAAACGATTACGACATTCAGCGCGATCCACTCACGAGTAATCCATGATGTTGCTCTTCGCTAGGAAGTCGCAATCCGCCTTGATCGCCTCCTGGAGGACGACCTTCGAATGCGGTCTGACCAACGTCAATGCTCGCTGCTGGCCTACATCCCCAATTCGCTGTCAGCATCTGTGCAGCAAACACAATAGATCTACGGACCCTCGATCCACTCTCCATCGAACAAGGTCTTCGAATTGGCACCGCTGCTCGCTTTCACTTTACGACCTTGGATGCCTTTGAGGTCGAACGTCTTGGATATCTGCGTGTTGTAGAAGAGGTTCTCCATAACGAGCAGGTCCGCCTTGGCTTGCGTCGTGCCGCTCTCCAAGTTTCTGATCTCGACGGTATAGAATCCAAGGAGCTTCGCGAGGACAGTGGGCCTGCTCGTTGTCGCTTCCATGTACTTGAAGTACGAAGGACCCAAATCGATCAAGACCTGCCTGCATGGACGTCAGTATGATACTATAGAGCACGGTCACACGAGAGCTCACAAGTCTGCTACGTTCCAGGCATTGACGAGGGTCTTGATGATGAACCGGTTGTCCGTCGTCTTCCAGAAGTTCGACCTGCTCTTCCCGCCTTCGGCCGCCCAATTCTCGCTGCGCGAGAGGCTCTTCAAGAACACGTCCTCCACGCCGCATCGTTTGCGGAGTAGGTCGAACTGCTTAGCATAGTACACCGTGCAACTGAACCTCAACCGCTTCCCGATCGTCCAGTCGTACTTGATGTGCGGTCGGTCGTCGATTGTGGGCGCATCTGCAGACAACAGCCCGTGATGAGGCGCGCCAGTCTGTGGACGCTGCGGGTCACCAGGCTTGAGGACATAGCGCATGGCAGAGGTGAGGGAGTTGGTGAACGCGGAGGTGAAGGTGCTCGAGCCATGCTTGCTGGGCGTCGCAGGCGGCTCAGACTCAGACGTTGGAGCAGCAGACAGTGCACTCTTCCGAGATTCCTCGCCATCTTTGGGTGGCAGCGGTGGAGGCGGAGGCGTAGCAACGCTGCTGGCACTATCCAGCCCGATCGTGGAACCATCGCTGTCCGAGACGATGGAGGAGGCTTTCCCGCGTCGTATGTGTGTCTCGATGATTCCCGACAACGAAGGACGACTGTCCGTCAAAGACGTACGCGATCCATTCATCGGCCTCGCCACCGCTTCGAGGTCGTGGAGAATCTTGCCCGCGGCCTCTACAGCCTCCGGCATGCCACTGACGCGTCCATCGGCAGCCAAATTCGTGACCTCCACAGCAGGTTTGGCGCGGACAGATCGTGGCGTCTCGAGGCCACTAGGTTTAGGGCCAGGTGAGCCAAGGGGAGATATTAGGGAAGACGACGAGCCAGCGTCTACCGACGCCTTCTGGCGCAAGACGTTCTGGATGGAGATGAGCGAGACCGGCTCGCGGGGATGTTCCTTACGGCTTATCACTGCCGAGTAGGTTTCTGGTTCTTGCCAGCCCACGTCGTCGTGATCGGGATCTGGTTGGGGTGCTGAACCGGACACAAGACGTTTGAGCGACTCTCCCGCCCGGAAGAGTGAAGGTCTTGCGATCGTGGGAGTCGTGGGGGGTACCGAAGGCGCCGTGTTGCGCATGCTACCAATGTTGGAGAGCTCGCGTTGGTAGTCCACCGAACTAGACGCATTGTCAGTCAACAACTTGTCCACAGTACCGTAGTGCAACCATACCTCAAGGTAAACGCAATGATGCTCCCCCAGTCGTCTTCCCTGACGATCACGCTGCCACCTGGTACAGCATGACACCCACTTTTCCACCACTCCGGTTCAGGAGTAATGGGTGCGTCTCCCAGACTCACACCAGACGGCAAATGAGAGCCGTGTTTCTTTTCCCATGCTGCCAAGCGTCGAGTTGCGCCGCGTGCGGCGGTTATGAAAGAGCGTCGGACGTCGTTCAGACTCTTCTCGGGGGTCTGAGACAACTCAGCGTAGAGCTCCTGCTCAGTACGCTGGAACTTGTGGCGCAGTCCCGACAGCAGCTGCAATGAGTCGTTGTCATCTGGACTGACGGAGATGGCGGTGGAACGATCATCCGGAGATGGTGTCAGCGTCGGTGTGGATGCTGAAGCCTTCCTAGAATGACCCAGGACGCTCGGAATAGGGATAGGGAGGAACGGATTTGAGCCTGGGGCGCCGGCGAGACTTCTCGGTGTCGGCGTGGAAGGAGTCACGGGTGGCTGTAATGGATGCCCGGTAGGAGTCGCTAGCGAGTCGTCGTCCTCAAAAGCATCATCTGCAGAGGGGAGCCGGGGAAGCGTCTTGTGGAAGGCGCTTGGATTTTCAGTCAAGAACTTATCCTCCTGCACTCACTATCAGCAACAGATGGAGTGTAAATGACGTCGAGACGACTTACGAGCTGGTCCATATGCTCGGATAAGCCTTGCCACCATCCCATAATCTCTCGACGGAGAGTACGTCGAGCGTCGCCCAAGGAACTAGACAACGTTTCAGAGCTCTTACGCTGAGGTTGGTCTTCCTTCGCTTTCTTCTCAATCGCTTTCCGGCGAAGAATTTGCAACCGAGGAACTCTGATCTCGAAGACATCTTCCACCTCGGACAACGTGAGCGTCACTGTACGGCCTTTATGTGAGAATCTGCGAATGATATTGAATCGCGTCCGCGGTATGGGGGCGTCTGATGGTTCCCATGGCTTCGGAGGAAGAGCCGTATGTTCACAAAGAGCGGGGTGCAAAGTGTGGATAGCGGGAGAATAGACTAAAAGCTCCAGGTACTTCGCGAATGAAAACAGGCTGCAAAGACCGCATCAATAAACGTGTGCGATGAAGTTATACATAGCACGTACTAGGTTCCGTCGTGCATCACCTCTTTGGTCGACTCCTTCCCGCATACCGCACAGCTATGCCACATATACACGGTGTCATCGATGGAGGACGTCGAAGGCTCGCCGATATTAGGCAGGGATACTGTCGCAATGAGGCGGACGCCGCCATGGATCCACCGCAGGTCGTGTTCCGCACGCTGAAAGTGGCAATCCGGATGGATGCAAGGATCCTCCGCCGTTAGACACCACCGCACGATAGCCTCACCCAAAGTTTCGTCCCATCTGCGCCCTCGCTGATAGTAGCGGTAGTTAATCCACTTGCGTCGATGGCCACCACACGCAATGCGCAATGGGAAGTGCGCCTCCGCAGACGATCCTCCTCCAGTCGTGGCATTCGGCGTCGGAGGCGGTGACAGCAAGTTGCTCGTGCCCGGGACGTGCTCCGAGTAGAGTACGGAGAAGCCTTGATGTCGAACAAAGCCGGACATACCCACCATACCTCGTATGAGAGATTCCTTGCCCTGCCAGCCGAGAAGGCTGGTTAGCGCAGCCTTCTCGTCGCCAGCCAATCGGCGAGATGGATCTTTCCTCTCCTGCTCCGCGATATCAAGGAGAAACCGAGGGAGTGGAAACACGACACCAGGTGTCGTAGAGAAGAGATCTTTCCAAGAATCTATCCGTCGGACGCCGACTGTACAGGGCAGTTGGTAATGCTCCCCAGAATCTTCCTGAGATAAGCGAGAAGACACAGTGGAGAGGAGAGATAGTCGTCGAGGTACAACCCCACCCTCAGGGCGATGGGGCAGAGACGTATGGCGAGAGAACTTCTGCGCGAGAGGAAGCTCGAGAGAGCCCCGCCGTGCGACGACTGGCGCGACATGGCTAGCCCGTTGGAGGAGGTCCTCAGTCTTCTTCGATAAGTACGACCAGATCCCGGAACCAGAGTCGCGTTTCGCCTTATCCTTGACATCAGGAGTACTGGACGAGCGCTCAACAGGTGGAAAAGACGGCAGAGAAGGTATAGCAGCTTTGGGGTAGTGGAGCTCTACATGCGAATTCGCCAAGAGGTCTTGTTCCAGTAGTAGCGAGAGATAGATGTAGACGGACAGGCGTAAGATCCTACACAGTGCAGCATAGTGAGAAGGAGAAGTGAGGCCCTTGAGATGAAAGGTGCCCCCAACGATTTGCAGGGGATGCTCGCAAGTCGTGAGGCATGCTGTAGGGGCTTGGAATACAATTCATATAACACAAAATCTGATACTTACCGTCCCATTCATGCAGACCATACAACGCGACGCTGTCCGACGCGTCTCTTGGTGCGGCGACTCTTGGTAGCATATACTCGCCCGGCTTGAAAGCGCAACCGATTGCAGGACGTACAAGTCTGAAACCCATATCCTCCGTCAAGTCTATAGCGTGCGACGAGAGACCCGTGACGACAAGGAGCAGGTGCTTTACAGAGGGCTTGGGTGTCGGAAGGGAGGGTACGGTCACGAGTACTCGTATTTGGTCTAGTGCAGCATTGAGTTGCTCGTCGGTAGGCGCGTCCTCGATATAGCCATCGTCGAGTACAACCTCGCGCATCTTGCTGCGGCCCTTCGCGGTCTTGTTCTTTGCTTTCTCCTCTTCTTCCCGTTCTCTCTTGGCTCGCTCTTCCGCGCGTTGTTTCTCCTGCTCGTCATGGTGCTGTCTCCGCACGTACCTTCCGCGTCTGAGCCCCGCTAGCCACCCTCCACGAGCTATGTTCGCACCGAGCTCGTCTAAAGCAGACTCTATGCGCTCGGCCCAGGTTTCCCGGTCCCGCAGATCAGATTCCTCGTCCAATACACGTACAATGAAACGACGGAGGTGCGCGCGTGCTTCGACAGTGAAAGTCAGGTTGGATTGGATGTGACGAGAGCCGGAAGGTATTTCAGGGAGCGGTTTCTCCATCGACGACATCCTGAGTTACGCCCGAGCATGTGGAAGATGGGTTTGTCGAGGTCGTCGATGGGAGATGAACGCCCTCACGGCATGTCGTGGTTCGTGGAAGAGGTATGTTGTCATCGCGCGCTGCGGCTCAAGGTCCGGACGACCGATCCACATACCCAAATTAGGCAAGTCTCCGCAAACATACCGACAAACCTTACTCAAGTGCACTAGGTGCCCTAGGAGTCGGAGGGCGATTGAGTTGCATTTGTTAACGGTGTGGCTTGTACGAAAAATAGTACATTCAGGATTAAGAGTACAACCAGGTATTGCTACACATTGCTCCCAATCACATCTCCCCGCATTCTATGGAATCATGGTGAGCATTCGCGTGAAGTCTGACAAACACGGATACTCACCAACTATCTTGACCGCTAGTTTGGGCCTGTTGTTCGGCCCTGTTGGGACGTTCTCAATTTTGCGGAGAGTGAGCATGCCATCAATAACCCTGCCGAATACGACGTGCTTTCCGTCCAGGAAATCGCATTTCGCCGTGGTAATGAAGAACTGGCAGCCGTTCGTGTTCGGGCCTGAGTTGGCCTAGAGGACACGTATAAGCCATGGGTTTGACGCCTTCTAGACAGAGGCCATACCATAGAAAGGAGCCCCGGACCGGTGTGCTTCTCCTTGAAGTTCTCGTCCTATGTACATGATTAGTGTTGAGCAAGTACGAAAGGAGTGATCAAGACTAACGGGGAATTTGTCTCCGTATATTGAGAAGGACCCAGTGCCGTCACCCTTCACGAAATCGCCTCCTGGAATTGAAACCACTGTCAGCGGCATATTTGGCCGGGAGGGAGGACGTGTATATACCTTGAACCATGAAATTCGGTACACTGACTATACGTCAGGTTGGAAAGTGCCGTACGATGTTTTGCAATTACTCACACTCTACAATGGGTGGCTGATCAGAAGACATGAGCAAACTAGCCGAAGCATGCCAGTAAAACACTTACCGATGGAATATCGCGCCTTTGTATCCTTGTGGTCGTGAGTTCACCCTACAGCACAGTTTCAGCAAGTTGGTCACATCATGCTGGTAGCCTTGCACACCTGTACTCTCCAGTGCATAGTTGTCTAAAGTTCTCAGCCGTCTTGGGTACGATATCGCTGAACAACTCCATCTTGAGGCGTCCTGCGGGCGTCTCGCCGATGTTGATGTCCATGAACACGATCGGGCGCGTCGTGCTGGTAGTATTGCTAGTGTTGCTTGATGACATGATGTGCTTTGATGCTTAGGCTTTCAATAATAGGTGGAAGAAGTCGATGGGGCGGATAGGGTCGTTGAGCAGAATGTGCTCGTCGTCGTGCTCGACGATGGCGAAGTTGCCAGAAACGTTCTCGAGCAGCGAACAAACACGCCCAAACAACTGTTGTAATATACCGATCGTTACCGCCACTTGCTTCCCGCCACCATTTCGAGTGTTCTCCTACTAGCAGCCTGATCTCCTTCCAGCTCGCCCCTTCGTCTCACCTCTGCGATGTCTTACTTCCTGCCTCACCTTCCTTCTGGCTGGCACGTCGATGAGGCCATTAAGTCCGAAGAGGACCGTGTCGTCGTTATCCGGTTTGGTCATGACTGGGACCCACAGTGCATGACGATGGATGAGACGCTGTACGGCGTAGCAGAGAAGGTGCAGAACTTCGCTGTTATCTATCTCGTTGACATCACAGAGGTACCCGACTTCAACAAGGTTCGTATTCGACTCTAGGAATGTGACCGCGAACAAGGCTGATGAGGAGCCTAGATGTATGAGTTGTACGATCCTTGCACAGTCATGTTCTTCTATCGGTAAGCCGTCTACTTCAGCGACGTCAGGTCTGACTCTGACTCCCGTATGCCAGAAACAAGCACATCATGATTGATTTGGGCACTGGTAACAACAACAAAATGTACGCCACGTCCCCTCTACTGCCGTCGACGCACCGCTAACCGTTCCATCACCTTCAGTAACTGGGCAATGGATAACAAGCAGGAGGTATGCCTTCGTCATATGTGTTAATTTCCGTGGCCGTCTACTCATTGCCCCGTTACTACAGCTTATTGACATAATTGAGACCGTCTACCGCGGCGCCTCCAAAGGCCGTGGTCTCGTCGTGTCTCCCAAAGGTCAGATCCTCGCTCTCCAGTTATGTATCCTCGGCCAGCTGATTGCGCCACCCCAGATTACTCCACCCGTTATCGGTACTAAGCATGGACTCGTTCATCGCGTGTGTGTTCTCTCTGTACTTCTAGATTTCCTTTGTGTATGTTCTGTGGGGCATGGATTCAATGCTACAGTACCAGTGCGCTGTAACCCTCAATCACGGACCTGTGCTCGAACCCGAGGAATTAGATTGGGTATATGAACATTCCTCTCGCCGAGTACATATACATCGTGTAAGGGCCTGCATCACAGTGACCTCGGTTGTACAGGCATGACATCAGGTCATGAACTTATAACAGATCCAGCATACAAGTACAACGTGCGAAACCCGAAACAATGCTACTAACACTACTTCCCTTTCATGATGCTCTCAATCCTTGCGTCCTGGACCTGACGCCTCATATCCGTGAAGACCGGGAAGCCCAGCGCCAAAGTCGCCAGCCAATACTGGGCCTGAGGAATGTCAGAGGATAGGCCAACAGAGATGGCAAAGTACTTGCGCTTACCCCAACTATGAATCCTGTCCGGTGCTTCTTGCAAAGATAAAGGGTGTAAAGAGACTCCAGACCGTGCAGGACGACAGCGAGCGACCAGCTGAATGGAAGCATCCATGACGGGATGATAGTGCGGAGGGTGTTGGCAGGCGCAAAGAAGGGGAAGTAGGAGGGAGAATCTGGGCTTGGGGCGTATGTGGTGTAGATTAGGACTGCCATAAGCACCCCGGTGTGTAGCATCCTCTTGTTGAAGCGGAAAGAGGTGATCTGCGGCGCAGGAACCTAGCGCGGACGCGTCAGCGGATAGAGTACTGAGCATAGAACGATATGATCACCATGCCGAGTTCCTCTTCCGCGTCGGCCTTCATACTCATCAGGCGAGGCTTGACTTCCTCGTATCCTGAGAGCGGAGGATCGAACGTCACCCGTACTTCCTTCGTCGCTCCTCCTTTCGTCTGGTATGTCAAGTTCATGCCCTGCAGTTCCATGACACCCCGCATTAGATGATATTGAAGGAATAATCAAAGCATGCATACCTTCGTGTCAATCGCGGTCATCTTCGCGCTGACGACATGCTCCGTAACCTTTCCCCAGTATCGCACGTACGAGACAAGCGTGTCGGGATGGTTGGACATGTACATGCATAGAAAGCCAGACTTCTCCGCTACTGGGTCCGCCATAATGTTTCTGAACGAGTGCCGCTTTGAAATCAAGGCGTGCTTGCAAGTCTGTGAGTTATAACGTGGATGCAAACGTGGTGGGAGTGGTCGAAAGACTGCTTGCGTGGTAGGATGACGGCACCCCGGCTACTACTGGCCGTGTGCTTCGAGCTTGAGCGCGGCTCGCGCGGTCACGTGAAAGCGTTCTACTCGTCGCGAGTTCCTGTCGTGACGCAGTTTTTGACTGGTTGTCTCCTACCATAACCTTCCGCAGCTTCATTACTTCCCTTGACGGACTTGACTTGACGTCCCCTGAGCAGGCAGGAGGCGCAGGGTAAGCAGGGCTCAGAGCTTACACTCATGCGTCGCGTCTCCGGGTACTGGTGCGGACTCGGATATCTTCTGGCAACAACCACCCCCTCCGGCATAGCGTTTTAAGCCGTGTACATCGTCGTACTCTCAAGGCTATAATCTGGATAACCCTTGCGCGCGAGGTGTGCGACCTCCATAAAGGTGGATATATGCACACTCCATGTCGCCCGACTAGTTCCTAGATGTTCTGGACGCAGGTCGCGAGCTAGAGGCGCTTGGCCTTCGGTCGAAGTTTGTCTCATCCGTAATCGCCCCCGGTGGACCTCCTTCCGAATCCTATACCCTACCGCGCGCATGAGTCATGCCAAGGTTGCATTCTCTACGGATTGACGACTATCTGGGCGTGGCCTCCTGGCTGATTGCGCAATTTGAAGTACCTCCACGGTCCATCCATCTAACAGGATACCACCCAAGGCCTCACGATTGCAGGCCTGATCCTAAGGTATTGACATTTTTGCCACTCCTCCCAATCAACTGCGATCGTCTGCGCTACATTCCCGTCCTTAACCCAGCGCGTGCCGTCATCACCATACTCAACCATCGTTACGGACTCAAAGTCCTAAGAGACGTGCCGAACATGGAAGGCGTGCTCACCCTCAGTGCGTACACCGAGTGGTCACCACGGTTCTTCTGCTGGACGTCCGCCCTCTCGCTAGGCGTAACGATGCCTTACGGAGCATCCCGCTCAAATCTCTCACCATACACGGAGACTGGGAGTATCCCCCTTACATCACGAACTGGAGGTTCGTGTACCTTCCCGACTTAATTCGCTCTAAGAACTCTCCGTGATAGGCCGCGGCTCAGCGAGGAACCTCTTGAGTGCCCTTAGCCCCCGTTGGTTCTACCAGAACGCGGTGATGGACGAGCCAGCAGAACCGGAGTTGGGATCACCGCTTTGTCATCCTTTGAAGCGTCTGCAAATCAAGGGTGCCCGTTGGGATAAGGAGATGAACGAGCGCATCTACTCTATTTTGCGCCGCCGCTACTCGTTGGGGGCGCCTCCTCTCGAGCTACATCTCAGCCTTCGGTACAAAGGGCCCAGACGGGTCAAACTCTTCCACGACGCGCTTGCGACATTCCGCGAGCAAGCCCAACCCTTGGTACGGAGCTTGCACTACGTTTTGGAGACTTGATGTGTATTCGTAGCGCATTGTTTTGTTGATGCTGTAGTCTTAGTACCTATACGCAATGTGTACACATTATGAATGTCGGGCAATATATATCGAGTATGTATATGGCGTGCTGCGGTACCGTGTGTAGATGTCGCGGCCTGGCCGAAGGAGAACATATGTATGCATTTGCATAATCAGTGGTCGCACAGGAGGCATGGGCCTGCTGTAGAGCGGAAGAGGTGGCGACTCCAGCGTTGTCTAATGGTACTTGGCGACACTCTCCCCGATCCGGAATTGCCCTGCCTTGTCGTGGCGTAGTACAAGGTCTATTGAGGTTGACTTATATGCCAGAGAGGGTCTTGTTTCACGAGTTGATAGCTGGATTCAGAAAGAAAGTAACAATATGCCGTTGCGGCGGCTGCTACTTATACTGAGCCTATGAGGACGCGGGGTTACTGTCATCTATATACCGGCTAAGTGTGAGGAGATTAGATTGCGCGCCAATCGAGGCAGATAATCGTGGGAATTTGATGGATCTATTGTGCTCAGTGGCTAAGGTGGCCAAAAGCGTCTCTTTCGCCTTGACCTCTACCGCCTTGACCCATCTCCTCGACGACGGCCACACCACTCAAAGCGCATATAAAGGCCTGAATAGGGCCGTAAAAGGCTTTCCCCTATATCTTCACTGGCCACCTCACCCACCATGACACGATTGGACGGATACACTCTTCAGCTTGCCGCGCCCCCTCCACAACCCATCATCGGCTTCACTTACTCGACTGGATCACTATCACGCTCAGGCAGCGCTACATTCTCGCCCTCCAAGTCTTTGAAGCGCAAGAGGAGCGACGAAGCAATGACCGTCACCATCACCGTCTCAAACACTGCCCCCGAGCCCGAGGCGCCTCTCATCCTTCCCATCGTCTTTCCCTCCGTAAATGGGAGCACCGAGGGTTATGCCTGCCCGGCATCGCCGGCACCTACCGAGATCGTTGATATTGACGACCGTACCGGAGAGGAGCATATGGAAAACGCAAAGGCCGCGGGTGTGAAGGTGCGCGACTTTGCCTACGAACCACTCCCCAAGGAACGCGACGTCCGTGCGCCTGAACTCTGGTCGACACCGCAAGAGGCTCTTGTCCTCCATGACCGTTACATCCGCGCAGCACCACACCGTGCGCCGAACTACCGCTTGTCCGGCAAGCTCCTCCACAACCTGCTCAAGATCGGGTGGGTCACCCAGGAGGAGGCCGAGTTCCACTGGCGCGACGAGGATTGGAAGGCGATGAACGACTACATTTGTCGTCCCCTCGGCGCATACCCAGTCTGCATCCCTAAAGGGACGAAGAAGCCCACCGCCGCATACCGGGCGCGGATGCGCAAGGAGAAGTTCCTCGCGATGCCAGATGATATCCCTGAGGACAAGATCTACGTTCCCCCAGACGAGCCCGACATGGACGACGGCCCGCCGTGCGTCGAGCCATCGCTGCTCCGTGCGGCCGCCTCTGCTCTCAGCCGCGCGCTCTCGTACACCGCACCCTCCACCTCCCTCATTTCCACCGCTCCTGGCCAGTCGGACGACGGCGGTCTCGACGCGAGCCACGCCAACAAGAAGCGCCGTGTCAGCGCTGGTTCCGACGCTGCTACCACACCGCAGAGCACCCCGCCTGCGACGCCCGTCACAAACGAGGGGCGCACGCTCTCGCGGAGCGCGAGTCCGTCGACTTCGGGTCCATCGCGGCCGTCCACCCCTCCCGCTTCGAGCAACCCGCCTGCCATAAGCCGTGGGCGCGGCGGCCTCACGCGTACGCAAACATTCGATGTCATTGCATAGCGGCCACGGCAGAGTTACTCTCTTGGGCCGGGCTATGGACGGGGACGTACCGGGCGAAGAAGTTGGACGACGGACTTGTATCGGAGGAGAGAAGATAGGGTTGGACAGGAACGCATGTATCGATAGCTGCCCACGAGGGCGTTTGACTTTGCGAGAGTTCTGAAGACGCTAGCTTGCCCATGGATGTTTCTTCGCAATAGCTAGTAGCTACGGCTTTGTAGACAGGGCGTAGTATCACGCGTCCCGCGCACTCTACACCGGATGGTCGTCACTACGTATCTCGCACTTTGTAGATCTACTATTTACCGACATGAACCTGTATGTAGAATAATTGTCTTGCCAACGGATGGATCTTTGGTCCTCGATTGAACTTCATTTGCATGCTGTGAACTCGCAAAGTAGCTAGTAAGTACCAATAGATTCCACATGTCATTTCCCACGATTATACGATGCTAATAGTGAAAGAGCTTGATTCGGCTGATCTTATCTTGAACGTCAACACCACCTTGGGTCGGCGCAGCTTCATCAGACTCTAGGTGCTCTCCAATCGTAGAACGTACGTTGTGGCTCCCTCACACCGAGCAAGCAGACGCAACAAAGCTCATGAACGAGTACTGCGGCATTATAGCTGACGAACACATTCGCATCTGGTGGAATCCGGGTCCGAGTCGCAACATCTGCATACAATGGGTTAGACACGGGTGCAAACTGACTCGATACCATCCAAGCACTCATAGTGTCATTGTTCAGGCCACAGGGAGCCGCCGACCTCGAGGAGTGACCTGATTGATCAGATAGACAGAGAGACAATGGCCCTCACGACCCAAATCCAAGAGTTGGCCGCTACAGCATGCGTGGGGTTGTCCACTATTCCGAGCGACGTCGAATTTGTGAGAGCTATTTCTATATTCCCTCTGGGCCTTCGAGATGCCACCTAGCTGACAGCACCCTCCAGGGCGCCGCCGCTATCGTATTATACCTGGAACACTTGGCTCTGGCGCGACGCGCGTTACTGTCCTCGCGAAACGACCATCAGCCGGTGAATCGACTTCTGCCCGAGCTGTTGGTCGATATCTTCAGCAGATACGATGAATGGCATGCGGATCTCTTACCGATGCCGTGGAGGAAACTGAGGTTGGTCTGTCGGTATTGGAACGAGCTCATCCTGGCTACTCCTACGCTGTGGCGCACCATCACCATTGAACCAAAAGCAACGGCTTGGCTCGACCTTTGCCTACGAAACTCCTGCGAAGCAACTGTCGATGTTAAATTCCGTTGTAACGACGATGCAAATCCAGCTGTACGGCACCTACTCCCACATGCCCAACGACTGCGTTCCCTCCACTTTGGCTATGGCTATGGACATCGCAGAAAGCAGCTTGTCCGTATGTTGCAGGATCTCTTCGGGAATAGGGAGCTGCCTGTGTTGGAGGATTTGCAATGCCTCGTCGTCGGAAGCCGCTACGGCAAAGTCGACCTGAAGCTATCTAGCCAACGTTGTCCCCGTATTCAGAAACTCTCGCTCGGTAACGTTCATCTCCCTCCCGAGACATCTTCCATTCTCTGCAAACTACGTAAGCTGAGTCTTACGGAGTGCTCTACCGACCTCACGTTCGACCAGTTCCTCGCTGCTCTGGCATCGTGCCCGTGCCTCGAACACCTTCATCTCTCAGGTTTCCTGGAGGGTATCCTACCGAGACGCGGCTCTTCAAACACTACCTCCGCATCTCGCAGAATACCGATCGTGCTTGCCCACCTACATGACATATACATCACCGATGATCCCCCTGCAGCGATATTGGCGCTACTACAAACCTTGCACCTGCCTGCCAACATCCGCGTCATCCTCACCGGACGTATCGAGGAGGACGAGGAGCTCGTAGTGGCAGGCGGTCTAACCTCATTCCTGCCCTCACAGTCTCTGCGCCTTACTGCTTTGCCAGTTCTCGCTTCCAGCGCGATCACACGGGCGACCGTCGACGTCATGGGCAACTTCGAGATCAGTGCTGGCGCAGATCCTTACAACATTTCCCCCAACATCGAGCTTGCTTTATACTCCCCGCAGCGTTTAATCTCGGACAACTTCCTCCCGCTAGCCCTTCGAAATCTCGTCGACGTCTTAAGCGCAGCGCCGTTACGTGAGCTGAACGTTATAGGCACACAGGACACCGTCTCTGTCGCTCTCTGGATCAGCGTATTAACGGCGTTCCCTCTATTGGAGAGCATAGCTACGATCGGAGGAGAGTCGGTATCCTCCCTCTGGTCAGCGTTGAGTTGGGGTCTTGACGACACTACTACAATCACGGATGCCTCCATCCTATGCCCCCACCTCAGTTGTGTTGACCATCAGGGTTCCGTGCTAGCGTCCCACGCACTTTACGGCGACATCCTCGACTCTCTGCGACGACGTAGGACGAAGGGAGCATATCTGAGGAGCCTGATACTGGGCCCATG
This sequence comes from Cubamyces lactineus, assembly GCA_022376465.1. Classification (NCBI taxonomy): domain Eukaryota; kingdom Fungi; phylum Basidiomycota; class Agaricomycetes; order Polyporales; family Polyporaceae; genus Cubamyces; species Cubamyces lactineus. Next base: position 396,838 of record JACDTU010000006.1, on the reverse strand, counting down.
GCATGACAGCAAGGACGCGTACGATGAAATGTGTGCGGAGTATTTACCACAACTCCAGGCACTTGTGGAAGAGGTGCACTTCGGCGGTGATTATCCCCAGCGCTAGAGCAGTTGTAAGTGATCGTCATTATGTGCTTGTGTCTCTTAGATATTGGACTTATATGACTCTGCCCAGCTTAACGTGTCACGACGCTCCGCGCTGTCTGCAACAGTACTCTTCATGCTTATTCGCCCGTGTTATCTCTGATTTAAATATCATGTCGCAGTGAGATGACATTGCTTGAATGGCACGACTCGTAGCCACCTACGCCAGTCGACCGTGGACCCACCTTATTGTCTGGCTCTGCCAGTTTACGATCGCTTGGAACTGCCTGTGCTCATCACGCTGATGTGTCTCGCGAGCCTTGCGTAGGAGTCTTTGGGCCCCACTGAGCGTGCATGTCTGGCTCGTACCTTATGCGGCGAGCTCGTGCGCTTCAAGATGCATGTCCACACTCCGGCCAACTTCCGCGAAGCTGTAGGTCTTCTCGCTATCCCGGCTATATCCACTCGCCAGTGCATGCGGGCGGATTATGACATTCCGTCCATAGCGGTTTGAGATTCTTCACATGCTCGTCTCGTCATTCAACGCTGCGGGGTTCTTGACGCGCGTGTGTGTTTGCCATTCATATAAGTATCCTGGAGCGTCCTCGGCTCCATCGTGCCAAGGCTATGCACGTTCGTCACAGGATCAATGGGCGCAGAGTGGACATGGAAACGGATATACCTACGAGTGCTCATCACTGGCACGCTGGTTCTACACGCGCGCGCAAATCATTACGGTCCTACGAAAACCTGCAAAGTACCGCTCTTCTGCGTGCGTATGTGTATCTCACGTGCTCTGCGCCCACGTTGAGATACCGTTTGTTATCCACAATTTGATCAAGTCTCTTTTGCAAAACTCCGTTCAGCAGGACCCATGACAATAGGTGGGGAGGCCTCATCATAAATCTGGACAGATGTAACCCTCCGGAACCCCCCTACGCCTCTGCCAATCCGGACAAAACCCTCTAAAATCGCCCTCAACCCTGTGAAAAAAATCACGGACAAAGCCTGGCGTACGCAATATGCCTCTGACATGTCCGGACAGCCTTGATAAGTGATTGAACTTGGGTATACCTATAGGCTATCGTCCTGAGTAAGCCGGACGGCTTCTGACAGTCCATGTCGCGCTTTCGGACAGCTTAGTACTATTTGAACTCAGCAGTAAGTAGCTCCTTTGATTCCGGCTAAGCAGTCATTGGCCTGCTTGAAGTTGTCCCTCACATATATCAGCGCTTCCGGGCGCTTCAGCAGCGTCCCAGAGAGCGCCCAGTAGATTCTACGAGCAGAAGTGGTGTCCGTCGTATATAAGCTCACAGATGATGTCTGAAGACATTGTGTGGCCTCGAAATCCGCTATTAGAAGCTCTGATGAGGCGAACTGCCAGAAGGAAGCGGAAAACTGGGGCTAATGCGGAAGGGACGGACAAAATGGACGCTGGTGAGGCCCTCTGCAAATTCCCGGACAAAAGGGCCTGAAAGCCTGCCAATGCTTCTGCAAAACCGGACATTTCCTATCGAATTTCAAAATTTTTGTCCGGACATTTCCTCAAAAATTTGGCAGATTTTGCAGAAGCCTACCCTACCATTGTCATGGGTCCTCGTTCAGCTTGCCTGTTCATTGACGCACTTACTTTCAGCTCCATCGCCAGCCCGATCGCATCCACAGGCTGGTGCATGTGAACGGATTATCGAGAAGGCGAGCGCCAGAGTCAGGTGCTTGTGCCTGTCATGCAGCTTCGCCGGATCTTCAGAATCTCAGCGGACAAAGCACGGCGTTCGATTACCATCTACGTGTGAATATAATCTTCTTCGAACGAGGGGAGAAAGAGAGACGAGTACCGATCGTTTAGGTGATTGTGCTTCATCCGAGTCTCGAGGGGATGGCCACCGCTTGCCGCGATTATCCATATCGCAGAGCCGCTATCAGGTTGTCGCAGGGGCACTACCGAGGAGGATCAGGACATAGATATCGTAAATCCATGTCCGAGAAAGTATCCTCCCTTCCTATCAATCACTCAAGAAGGACGCGGACCTCCGTCGCGTGCTCCACGAAGATAGCTAGCCCCTCAGAAGCGCCTTCTTGCAATACATATAAAGGCCAGAGCCAAATGGCGTAAGGTTAGACGCACGCAGAGGCGGTTTCTTCTTCCTTGTCACTTACTCATCTGCAGCCTTAGCATGTCTGTCCCTCTTACCGCCCCGAGTACCGCGACTGCGGTGCAGACTTCTGAGCATGCCCCCCAGGGTGCAGCCTTCAAGCACCCTCTTGATCCTTTGACCCCTGACGAGGTGTGTACATCGGGGGGATGGCGATCCAGATCTGTGGGTTCATCAGGAGCTAATCCAGATCTTGTAGATCGTTGCCGTATCTCACAGTGTCCGGCGGTATGTCGCGGAGAAGACAGAGGTCAAGGCAGTTAGGTTCATTACAAGCTACCTGCTCCCGCCGCCAAAGAAAGCTGTGCTTGCATACCTCGGTATTCCACTCCAGAGCGGCGAGAAGCCCGAACCAGCGACCGAGATCGTGCGCAAAGCCGAGGTCGACGTAAGTTGTTACCGCACCTATCACGAGTGATTACGGTGGTGCTGATCTCGTGCAGTTCGTCGACGCCGTGACTGGGTAAAGGTGGCTTCAGTTTCGCCCGATCTCCCCTATTCACTCCGAAGTCAGAGACGCGTATAATACCATCCTCTCGCTGAACGGCCAAGACTGGGTGGTAGATTCTCTGGACAAACTCCCCGAGGGCGTCCAACCCCAGATCTCGGTCGAAGAGCTCTTGCTCTGCGAAGAGATCATCCGAGCGGACGAACGGGTTATCCAGCTCGCCGCGGAAGTTGGTGAGTGTTACAGTCTACTTCGAACATATGTGTCTACTCACATAGTGAGCAGGTGTAAAACCGGAACAGCTACACGCCGATGGATGGGCTATCGGCTATGATACCCGTTTCCCTCATAAGCAGCGTATCCAGCAGGCATTGATGTTCGCTCGCTGGTCTCGTCATGAGAACCTGTACGCGCATCCCCTGGTAAGCCTTGAGCTCTGGTCTTCTTGTGGACCGAATGGCCCTAATGCCCCACTCGATCAGGACTTTGTACCCGTGGTAGACTCCGTGGCAAAGAAGGTCATCCACATCGACTTTCCGCCTACATACAAACCGAAGGAAGAGAAGTCGCTCTTTGAATGCGCCGGTGTCGCGACGGTGGATATTACCACGCCGACTACCGCACCACCGCCCTTAGATTCGGACCCCGTCGAAGTTTCGGGCAGGAAGCGTGTACCTCCCCCCAAGGAATCATTCGACTTCCTCCCCGATCTACTGGCTCAGAAGGAGGGCTTCAAGTTCCGCGATGACCTGAAGCCCCTGCACGTCGTCCAACCTGAGGGCGTGAGCTTCAAGGTGGATGGCCACGTACTCGAATGGCAGAAGTGGAAAATGCACGTTGGTCAGTCGTTCACGAGCTTACCTGGCCTGAGAATGCTATATTGATCTCGTTCCACCTAAGCCTTCCACCATCGCGAGGGAATCGCGCTGTCAACCATCACGTACAACGACGATGGGAACATCCGCCCAATCTTCTACCGACTCTCTCTTTCTGAGATGGTAGTCCCGTACGGTGCACCTGATCACCCGCATCCTCGGAAGCATGCGTTTGACGTGTATGTACGTTCAACTGCTTCGTTGGATTCGGTACTCACTCCAGATTAAGGGGCGAATATGGCATGGGAACCATGGCGAACGAACTCACCCTCGGCTGCGACTGTCTAGGCCAGATCCACTACCTGGTATGTATGTTTACGTCCGTGAGGTAGCGTATCTGATTGTCTGTGCGGCAGCCTGGAGCGTACGTCGCGCACGATGGCTCTGCAGTCGTTGTCAGGAACGTCATCTGCATCCACGAGGAAGATGCGGGTCTGCTGTGGAAGCACACAGATTTCCGTGTTGGTGGCCGTGCGCAGGCCGTTCGCAGCCGGAGGCTGGTCATCCAGCAGATCTGTACACTCGCCAACTACGGTAAGAGATACTCTTACTATGACCGACTAGACTGTCTGACCTTGGTTTACCGTCTTCGCTGTGGGTTGCAGAGTACATCTTCAACTATATGTTTTATCAAGATGGCAACATCGAGCTCGAAGTCCGTCTCACCGGTATCCTACAGGTCTACGTCCAGGGCCAGGACGAGCCCAATAGCCCATTCGGCACGACGCTCGCACCGGGCATCAACGCGCACTACCACCAACACATCTTCTCCGTGCGCGTTGATCCCATGGTCGACGGCCTGCAGAACTCCGTCGTCGAAACCGACATCCTCCCCTTGCCCAATGCACCCCTCGGCTCGCCCGCCAACCACAGCGGCAACGCCTTCATCACGCGAAGCACACCCATCGCCCGCGCCGCAGATGGCGCGCGCGACTACGACTACGCGACGGACCGGCGGTGGTCGATCGTGAACCCGAAGACGGTGCACCCGTCCTCGAAACGGAACGCCGCGTACACGATCATGAGCAAGGGCGCCGCTGCGCCCCTGATGGCGCTCGACGGGAGCATCGTCGCAAAGCGCGCGCCGTTCGCGCGGAAGCCGCTGTGGGTCGTGAAGGACGTTGAGGGGCCGAAGGGCGGGCGGATGTGGCCGTCAGGCAAGTATGTCCCGCAAACGCGCGACACGCCCGCGGACGCGCTCCCGAATTGGGCCCAGGGAGACGACAGCCTCCTAGACGAAGATGTGCTGGTTTATATCACGATGGGTGAGTCGGCCTAGCTTGCGCTCGGGTGGGAATTGTATTGAACCGTTGTTGCCTGCCCTAGGCATCACGCACATTCCGCGACCGGAAGACTGGCCGGTCATGCCCGTCGAACATCTTCGGTTGCTCTTCAGGCCGACCAACTTCTTCACCGTGAATCCTAGCATGGACGTACCCGGAGCGAACGACTCAAAGAGCTGCCCTGCGTTCCCTTCCGCGTCGGACCCTGTGTCGGGTGGGGCTGCGTGTGCGCACTAAGCGGGATGTCGGATAACACGACAGTGCCGGGGCTTGACTAGCTATATCAATGTGTCTGAGGATAAGGTGTAGGATTTAAGTAGCGAGTCATCACGATGTACGATTACAGGGACCAAGTATAACAAATCGAGGCCGCACTTGTATATTGTAAGAGGGCCGCGTGAAAACCAAGGCAGCCGTCTATCAGTAACACATACGTATCTACATTTAGAGTCGAGCAATGGTCAGCTGAGGACGAAGGCAAATGAAGCCGTAAACACGCACCGCAACGTCTCCTCTGCCATGAGACCCTGCTACGGGACTACTCAGTAGCTCATGTACGAGAGCAAAGACAATGGTCTGTCGCACACCTTCAAAGAGATAGCGCAGCGGGAAGAACCCAGATACGGATTCACGTAGAGCTAGAGTCAGAGCTATCTCCAACTAGGCCCTCAAAATACCATTGCGTAACCAACGCGTCAAGCTAGGTCAAGCTCCTTCCGGCAGGCGTCTACTTCGTCGTCGAGTCTCTTCGGCTTGTTAACGTTGAGGTAAAGCGACATTCGCTCCATACGAGACAACCCGTAGGCGGCACGCCGATGGAGCGCAGAGACCAGCAGCTCGATGTCTCCCCGAGTATACGCTGCTATTTCGATATGAACGGAGCGGAGCCTGGGACACACTGGAGGCGTGGGTCCCTATTCGGATGGGAAGACGTGCTTGAGCGCGGCGAAGAATGGGGTGATGTTTCCCGGGCCAACCAGACGGAGCTTTTTGAGGCAATGGAAGTTCGAAAGGAGAGTGTACCAAGAGGTTTTGCCCCGCACATGGTCATAATCGGCCCCGATATTCATCGTCTCAATGGACGCACAGGGAAAGAGGGCTGGGAACTGCCACATTGTGTGAGTCATGTAGAAGTCCAGTTCCCCTGCGCCCCCCCAGTGCAGTTGGAGACACATCTTGAAACCGTTGCTGGAGGAAACGGAAATGCCGGCGTCACTGCCCCACATGTTGATGGACCCATGCGTAAGCGAGAAGGTGGGGATAACGTATGCATTGCGTCCCTCGGGAGGCAGAAGAGAGCGGAAGGCGTTGGATAGAAGTTCTGAGCCAGGGATGCTCCCGACGATGGAGATGTAACCATCAGAGGCAACCCGGATGCAGGATAGGAGCCAGGCTATGATCTTCGGCCTATCTTCGATGACGAGTGTTCGTAATTGGGGCATTTTCTGAGCGCGGGCGAAGTTGTCTGTGGGTACAGACTGGGAGTGATGTGCGAGGGCAGACGATACGAACTCATCAAGCAACCGGAGCTCTCGAAGGGAATAGCAGCATTGCAGTACACCGAGGAATTCGTCAGAAGATAGTGCTGGGCCAACGTAAGCGCAACCACGGATATCAAGGCAGGTAAGGCTTGAGATGACTGTAGGACACCAACGGACGGAGGCGCAGGCAAGATGAAGGACCTTCAGCGCAGGGAAGCGCGACACCGATAGATCCCACTGTTTACGAAGGGCAAGAGGGACTCTGAGTTGTGCTGATACCATCAGGTATTCTAGGGCCGGCATCCAGGTGGTGAGGATTGGTAGATATGGGGAGATGTCGGGGTCTGTTTTGCTCGAGGCGGGGTCAAGTGGTGGGAAGACTAGGTTTGCGTATGCGTTTGGAATTTGTGAGGATGATGGGAATAACAGCAAATGCGGTGTCCGTCTTATGGAGATAGAGATCTAGCGGGGCCTCCCGTGAGCGAAGCAGGGCCAGATCCAGCCACTGTGTGCCGTTCCAGACGTCTACGGACTGCCAGAGACAGGGTGTTGAGAGACCGACGCTGCGCCAAGAGCGACAGACTAACATAAGCAACCTCCATGACGAGGCATTCCCTTGATAGACTATTGTCTCTGAAATTGATTGTTCCCGTAGGTACCACTGGTATCCGCTCCTTGCTCGAGGGCCCGAGACGCTGTCGTACAGCTGAAAGATGTATACCAGAAGCTCATTTGGCAAACGGTGGATGGGTGTTTGTCGGTTGTCGCCGTGGGTAACGTACATGTGTAGTACACTCTACAGCATTTCACGCTGATCAATGCGTGCCTATCGAACCCGGAACCGGTGCGAAAGCTTGAGGACTCACGGACAGTGGGGGTCTTCCTGTTCGCGTCCTCGGATTCAACACTTGTTTCTTGAGGGTCAACAGATCCGGGTTATTGGCAGTATGAGCGCACACAGTTGAAGTTGCTCTAATGCCAAAGAAAGTGGTAGCAATAGTGCTAAGACTATGAAGGGGAATGTCCTGGGACAGGCATGGACTCGGTCGGACGACGGCGACAAGGAGCAGCGAGCTGCTCAGCCGCGGTCGCGACTCGGACGACGGCAGTGCACGTGATACGCGTCTACATTGGCAGCACACGTGCTTTCCGATATAGCTCAGTCACGACGGGCATTACCCTGTTATCTTTGGCGGAAAACGCAACAAGAAAGCATCGTCGGTGGTTACCTGCGCTCCAGATCTACTAAAAACCGTCGAAAAGGCATTCAAAAGGTCCGCACACGTGACCTATCTCGGAAAACGTACTAGGCAGGTAACAACCGACTTCGCTTTTTCGTCGAGTTTTCTACCAAAGGTAACCGCGTAATGCCCGTCGTGAGTGCTCACTGCAAGCCACCACCGTATCGTACTGCACGTCGAAAAATCCTCTGCGTCGCATCTCATCTGTGAGCCTTGGAACAGGTAATGACATACTCGCCTGAGAGAGAGAGAGAGAGAGAGAGAAGCCGCTATCTGGTTGTGACTGTGCCATATACACAAGCGCCGCCCGCGCGCTTTACGCGTGTTGGCCAGCCAGCCCGCGAGTCCTGAGGTGATTGGAGTTTTACCTCAGACTCGTGTTCAAAGACAAGCGACCAGCGCGGAGTCTTGTTTGACTCGGAAGTGATAAAATCCAAGAAATCGTACGTTTAGAATGACGTCCAGAGTGTGTTCTAACACAAGTATTGCAGATCTCCTGAGGACTACCCATCTGGCAGCCCTTTTTACCACTTCTGAACGTCGTAGAAGAGCTAGACCGCTTCATCTTCTGCGTGGGTTTGGGTATGGAGTCGAAAGGCCTGAACGCTGGCACACCCATCAATGGCTTACCCATGGAACTCTTGGCAGAGATCTTCTTGTACGTGAAGGCCTCAGGGCGTCCACCGATCTATAACGCACGGTGGCGCGACGTCCTACGTGTCTGCCGTCACTGGTTTGTTGTTGGCACGGGCACTCCGAGGCTTTGGAGCCAAATTCTGGTTGGTAGGAGTCTCGACGACTTGCACAACTCGCTCGCGCGCTCCCAGGGCATCCCTGTGGACGTCTGTCTTTTGCCCTATGGAATCGCACATGGTCTGCCCCTCACTTGCGTCGTTCCTATCATCGCGCCCCACGTGCACAGGCTGCAGTGTATACGGCTCGATACCATCCCGATACACCAGATCACGGAGGCATTTGCGTTTCTGCAGGCACACTCGTTTCCTATACTCCAAGACCTGACAGCCTGCGCCGCTTGTACGTACTCAGGACAACCTCTCCAGCTGGAGCCTGACCGCTTCCCGAGCTTACGTGAGCTGCGCGTCGCATACTTGAATGTGTTCTCCGCAGCCATCATCTCACAATTGTCGACTTTGCATGTCGCTGCATACGGTGGTGGAGATACCGCGTTCGACCTGGACGCGTTGCTCGATGTGCTGGCGACCCTGCAAAACATCGAGGATCTCGCTCTATTTCGCATCATCGTATCGAATACCACGATAACTCGTCCTCCCAGCTTCCCCAAAGTTGAGCTCAAAAAGCTCCGCAAGCTCACCATGGTATTGAACGCGCCGGTGCTCAAGCGGCTGCTCGAAGACCTCGTCATCCCCTCTTCCGCAAAGGTAACCCTCTGTAGCTTGTATGCCGAAAGTCGATACCCAGGCATGATCAGCGACTACTTGCCGGACGACAAGAGCACGCTCCCCATCCTCTCAAAACTCACTGTCGCTCACGTGCACGCCCTTTCGCACGACCACTCCTTCGAGGGATCGATTGTGCCGAGCGAAGACGGCCTGATGCCCGCAGACTCTTGCATCCATCTTTCCGTCACCCTGCAAGCACCTTCACGGGGTTCTGTGCGCCAGAGCATCCTCCCTGCGGACGCGGTTCTGACAATCCTGCAGTGGACACCCCAAGTGGAAGTCCTCCACGTCAAGATCTCGCCCGTGTTGTCGCTTGGGGCGACCTGGTGGACCGCGTTCTCGCGAATCCCAAGGCTGCGAGAGCTCCGTATCAGCGTGACGATGGCAGATGGCGAGCTTGCTTCGCCTCTCGACCGCATATTCGTGGCGTTCGATGCAACTCCGCGCACCATGACTTGGGAGGTCTCCCAGGCGTACAAGTTTCCGATCATGTGCCCGGAGCTGCGATGCTTGCGGTTTGTCGGTAACTGGAGGTGGACGGATAATGTTTTGGAAAACATCGTGTCGTTCTTGAACAGACGACGGAACATATTCGGGAAAGAGGTTGTACTGGAAGAGCTTTGGATCGATATGTATCGCGGAGGTTGGGATGGGTACTACGAAGAGAGGAAGAGGATGCTTGAGGATTCGATGAGCCTGTCTGTCACTAGAGTCGTGGTTGCAGCAGACTGGTCTCCGGAAGACCTCGAGTAGAAGATCGTACGGGCCTCATCCGGTAACCGTAGGCTATATGCGTAGTTACCTAGTCTCTCAGCATCCGTAGGTTAGCATTTCACTCAAGAACAAGATACTGTGTACAGCGTTCGCCACTCGCAAAGATGACGAACAGTAGTATACAATCGGAACAATATTGTACAGCAGCTGCAGATATTGATTACAATACTACCTCGGAACCTAGGCCGCTTCATACACGACCTGAGCAACATACGGCTTCAGCGCCTCCTCGAACTGCGTCTTCGCCTGCAAATACGCGTCCTCGTCGATGTCGGCCAGCACGCTCACGCATAGCTCCTCCAGTACCGGCTTCTCCGAGTCCGAGTCCGCGCCCTGCCCTAGCTTCGCCCGCCGGTTCTGCAGGAACGCAATCGCGTTCGCGACCAGCGCGTCCGTCTTCTTCCAGCACCCGACTAGGCGCAGGCGTTGGAGCAGCGGGCACAGCATCTTCGGGTCGGTATTCGAGTTACCCCCGTCCTCCGCGGGGACGTGAGCTTTCGTGGGGTCCAGTGCGTCGAACAGGAGCTCGGGCGGAGGCAAATCGACTTCCTCTCCACATTCCGCGATCGTGATCTCGCGCAGGCGAGGGAAGCACGAGAGGATGCTCGGCCAGTCGACGCCCGCGATGAGCGTCGTCACCGATTCGACGTCCAGAAGTTCCAGCTTCGGCGACCCGCGAAGGACCTCCAGAGGCTCAGACAGCCCTCCCGCGTGCATGTTGTGACCCCACTCCGCATCCGCGCGCTCGGCGTAGAGTGACAGGTTGCTCGGGCCCGCCGCCAGCGGTGGGCGCACGTTTGGATACCCTAACAGCGTGACTCCGTCCCCGCACGATAGCACTCGGGCGGTGACGAGCTCTGGCAGGATCGGCAGGCAGCCCCGGTCTGCAGGGAGCAGTCCAGAGATGCTCGGCACCGCGAGAGGGTCCTCGTGCAGCGCAGTGATCTGCACCTCCGCGGTGGAAGGGATCACGACGGCATCGAGGACTCGCCTGACGATCACAGCGTCGAGAGTGAGCTGTATCTTGCGCAGATGACGGAGGTGAACCCGTTTCGTGGGGTCTGGGGCGTAAGCGGATGAAGCGCCCTTGATGAATAGGGAGGACAGCGACAGCTCCTCGATGCTCTCGAGGCTGTTGATCATAGTGAGGAATGCATCGATGCTCATCGCGGATTGCTGACTCGGAGCGCCGTGTACTCCCAGGTCGAGAGTAACAATCCGAGAGACCAGAGACTGCTGGGCGACAACGTTCAGATTGGACACGAGCACCTTCCGCAGACGAGGGAATTGGGCTTCTCTGAGGACAATGCCTTCGCTGGTCGCAACAGGAAGATGAGCTTGGAAGTACTGCAAAGCCGGCATGGAGGACATGTTGATAAACGTAATCAGCTGCGCCATATGAGAGGCAGGGATATTGCCAAGCTTCAGCAGTCTGAGTCTTTCGGCGTGAGGCGTAATGATGGACAAGACGTCCGGAAACAGCGTGTACATCCCACGCGGTGCGATCTCGACATCGACCGGGACGTGCTTTGACCTGGACAGCCCCGTGCGAAGCAAGTTCGTGCTGTCCTTGACGAGGAGTCGTTGCCAGAGCCGTGGTGCCGTGGCGGCCACATAGAACCAGTGGCGACAGACGCGCAGGACGTTGAACCAGCGCGGGTTGTCCCAGGACTCATCCCTAAGTTGCATGAAGATCTCAGCGAGGAGCTCAATTGGAAGTCGGTTGATGAACACTCCTGCGTTGAGGAGGGCGCGGATGCTGCGCAGTTCTTCCTCGCGTTCACGCTCCTGCCGTAGCAAGCGTTCGCGCGAGTCGGCGTCTATGGAGTTTACGGTGGAGAGCCACTGGGGAGGATTGACACCATAGTATGGACCATAGAGTTCGTCAGCTCTCGTTGCGTCAGGCAGGGTGTCTGGTGTTCTTCTCGAGGTGGTAATGTGTTACAAGGTCATTCTCTTCAGATAGGAGACGCGATACTGACCGATTCCTCGCACGAAGCGGCCATAACATCCCGAGTCGCCGGTGGGCGACAGCTGCGTTCAGATGTGGGATGTTCATGGTACCAGTCTTGACTAGTCCAACTAGCAAGATGGGAGGTTACCAGTTGTCGAGTAGTTCTTCCGCGTGAACCTTACAGTGTGATGATGGTGGTGGAGGTATAAGACAAGACTTAATTGGGCGCTAATTCATTGAGTAAGTAATCGCTCCTTAGCATAGCCACTTACATCGTTAACAAGTAACTTGATACTCTCATTCAATCGCAATACTTACCCCTGATAAGCACCGCTATACTCAACGGTGGCCACTGCCTGTGCAGCTCTCTCCTCGACCGTCATGACCAGCAGACTGCCAAAGCTCGTGGCTTTTGATCTCGAGTAAGACCACGAGTACCAACTGGAGAACTCAGCATAGCTAACGAGTTCTGCGTCAGCGCAGCTACACGTTGTGGGATCTCTGGATCGATACTCACGTTTACCGTTTGTGCATACCTCCGCGAACATAGAGTCATGTCACTTACCCTAGGACCACTTATCTCATAGCACCCATCCGTCGCGTAGGGAACGCAGTCAATGAGCTGCGCGACAGGTCAGTCGACAATCCCTGTGAAGCGAAGTGGACTCGGAAGATGCTGACATCTATTCATCGTCGTCAGACATGAGCAAAAGATATCTTTCTACCGCGATATCCCAGAGATCCTGCATAGATTGAGGGAAGCTGACGTTACCATTGCCGCATGCTCCCGTACCCACGCTCCAGACCTGTATGTTTCGGTCTCTCCGCCGTATCCTGGGAGAGACATCTGACCCTCGGCAGCGCTCGACAGGCGCTGAGGCTACTCCTCGTGCCTCCTCCAGCGGGGCACAAGAGAGAAACTCCAACCCCCGCAATAGAGTTCTTCGACCAGCTGGAGATCTATCCAGGTACGCACGCAATGCACTTCTTTATGTATTGTGACTCACCGCCCGTCCAGGAAGCAAGATCAGGCATTTCAAGGAATTGCACAAGAAGACGGGTCTTCCATACTCAGAGATGGTGAGCTTTTACCCCACCATCTTCTTACCATTCTTATCTGATCTCCTTCTTCGGAAAGTTATTCTTCGACGATGAGCATCGAAACAAGGAGGTCGAATCACTAGGTGCGCGCCTCGCCCATTTCATGACGCTCGTCCTCCTAGCTCGCGCTGAGTCACTAACACCCACGACGCCCCACATCAGGCGTCACGTTCTGTCTTGTCCCGAACGGTGTAGACGACCGTACCTTCGAGCGCGGCCTGAGTGAATGGCGCAAGCGCCATCCGGTCGAGGTCGCGGAGGATGCATCGGGCGCCAGTGGCGCATAACCGACCTCTAGAAACAGGTACCGCGGAAAGTAGGCATCCCGCGAGAGATCGCTTAGTATTAGCATCTACTTCTTCTGTGGGTGCTATCACGGCGCCGTGGGACCCAGGGTGACGACTCAATGTATGCGTGGACCCTGTATGTGGGTCATGCCCTACGCCATCGCATCCGTCAATCGAGAATCATCTCCCGTCGTTCTCTCTCATCGCGATACATATGACTCGGTCTGGCCGCATTCCGAGGAACGGTAGGTACGGTCAGTTTGCACTGCTGTTTGAAGGTTCCCATCGCTCACAGTTGTTGCTGCGCAGAAACCATGGAGCTATTGTCATATAGAACACAGGACATCGTAGACGGCCCGGTTGCCTGTGCGATTTGCATCGTAGCCAGGATATTAACTGTCAGCTATTCTGCTCGGTCTAACCTGTAGTGCTTAGAGCACATACGTTGTGGTGAACGTGCGTGCGGTCATATACAAAAGCGCAGTGTTGGGACTGGGTGCCTATTCATGGAGTGAGTGGGCCACCTGCAAGCCTTCTATTAGATATCCTCGTGGGCTGACAGAAGCACGTAGATCATGCGGTTACTGAAGAACAAGGCGCTCCTACTGAGGTCATATTGATCCTCCAGACGCCTTCCACGTTTAGCAGTGCGTCTGTGTGCGGTGGCACATCGGCTAACTTCATACAGTGTGGTTCTCCGCCGCACTGCGTCGGCGGCTTCTAGATTCTATCTATCTAATCTTTCGCAGCGCGACAACTATCCTTGCCATGAGGCGCGAGTACGGAAGCACAGCGGGCCGTCCTCATGGATTAGGGCCTCCTCGGCTGGCCCACCTCGTGTCGTGGCACCCACAGTTCTCCATTTTACCGAGACGGCCAACAGCGATGACCTACAGTCACCTACCGACAACTCATGCCGTACCGGACGCCACTACCTACCAGTCCGAGGATTCACATCCACCTTAATGTCGCCGAGCGCGCCTCACGGCATGGCTTGTCGACAGATGGAGATATGTCAGGAGAACGTAATCATCCCGCCCGTCGACGCATTCGGCTTCGCTCTGCGCATGACCGTTGTGTGGGAATGGGCAGGCATCCGTGCATCGCAGCGAAGAGGCAGGACGGTGCCGCTCTTGCCTTCTGCACTGGCCTCAACTCATTCACGGGCCAATGCCCGCTCTGGCCGTGCTGCGGCCCACATAATTGCGATAGATAGACGATTCATATAAGGACGAGGATGTCTAAGCTGAGGTAGTCGGCACAGGTACACTGCTCCAGGGAGCTGTTCGCACAGGCGCGAAGCCCGGGAGCACTGATGGCACGCTTTGATGGCGACGCTAGATCCAGCGTGCGAGATTGGCGTCTATGGTCCAACGCCGCACAAAGCCTCTCACTTCTCTCTCCCACCACCACCTCCTCATACAAAAAGGCTTTAAGTCCTCGATACCCCTTTAATGTCCCCCGCATTCTCAGCTCTTCCTGACGCCATTATTGTCTTTGAATTTGCAGTTCCCAGTACACCCTCGCCATGCCGTCACATAGACCGCCGCCGCCCTTGCCTGAGCACAACGAGGTCCTACTCACCCGCGATATGTTGCTGTCCGCCCTGAACTACCTCTCTAATCTTCTGCTCTCTGCTTTCGGCGCAACTGTGCGCCTTGTCGTGCATGGGGGTGCGGTCATGGTCCTCCATCCTCAACTGGCCTGCCGCAGCTCGACGCGCGACGTCGACTACCTCCACCGCTCCTTCGAAACGGAGTGGATAGCCCGCGGCTTCACGGATGCCGGCTCACGCCTCCGCAAGTGCATCCGCGACACCGCGCGCGCGTTCCAGCTGGGCACAGACTGGATGAACGCCTGCGCGGACGTCGCTCTCCCCATGTCGTCCGATCCGTGAGTAACATCCCTCTGCCCTGGCCCCGCTCAAATTGCTCCCAGCCGGGCTGCGGGCATGCCAGAAGCGCTCAAGTTGATAGGTGCACTGACTCACCGTACTTCCCCTCCGCCCAGCGTATACGGTACCCCGTATGATCCTGTATACAAGGACGCACTGGACGAGTCGAACGTGCGCAACAACACGATCTTCACCGGGCCCGGGCTCATCCTCATCGGCGTGAGCTGGTCGTGGGCGGTCGGGCTCAAGCTCGTACGATATCAGAAGCACGACCCGCAGGATATCGCGCACATTCTCCGGCTCGGATATCGCCTCCGCAACGTCCAGTGGACGCGGCGCGTGCTCGAGAACTGGCTGCTTTCGATGTGCGCCCCGATGGGCTACATCCTGTGCTCGCCATGGCAGATCCAGGCGACGCGGCAAAAGATACGCCACGCGATCCAGCTCGCGGGCTTCACGACCACGCAGAGCCACAGCCAGGTCCACCACCGTGACCAGCCATCGTCGTCTTCGCAGGTCCACCTTCCTCTCAACGTCGCTCAGGGACATGTGGCACGTACCACGTCTCATGAGTGGCATCAGGTGGTACCGCTGTGGGCATGAAGAATTGAATCTTCTGCCCTGCGCGACGCCTTCTCTGCATTCCCATTCCATTCGGACTTTCTCCCCAGGATCGGACTCGTCTCATACATCTCTCTTGCTCTTTGTATCGTTATGCATCTCTCACCGTTCTCGTGCTTCGCCTTTGGAATCCCTGGTGGACCCACCCACCCCCTTACCCGCCGCCTCACCCCGCCGTTACATTAGTATTGCTACGTGTTGTGCTTTGCATCGTATTCGACCTTGCTTCTACCTATTACGTAGTAGTAGTAGTACGCGTAGCCACTCCCGACCTACACGATTGTCACGACCCTTCGATGAAATGACGAGGAATTCATTTACGCCCATATGGATGTAACTTCGGCGACTCAAGTGTAGGTTCGCAAGCCGGATGGAGCTCGAGGGTGGCTCTTGTGGTCTGAACTCGCACTGTCACCTCAGTTCCAGCTCTCATCGGAGGTAAGTGTCTGGTACAATTCCAACGTGATTGGAACCATACAACTCACGGGTGCCCTCTGAGCGTCGGTTGGGTGGACCCGTTGATGCATGGAATTCGTCAGTTCTACGAAGTGGATGTCGCCGGGCCCCTTTATGTATATGCGCTTCACTTGCGTGTTCTGCAGTGACGCCGATCTGCGCGGCTGCGCCCATACCTACACGCCCATGCCACCGAGCTATACAGCTGCTACCTACATATCTCATACACGCCCGGCCTCACCCTACACGTGAGAGTGCACCCTACAGTCCATGCGATATATATTATGAACGCGATATCCTGTAAGCCTGAGTACTACCGCGTACAGCGTGATTAATGGATGTATAAATGAGATGGGCCCGGGAGTCCGTGATGGTCGACGTCACCGCACTGAGGCTAGCACCCAACCAACTCCACAGTCCCCGCGCGTCCAGCCCGAATGACACATCACTACTGCCAGTGTGTCTGCATCGCCCACCCTCGAGCTGAGCTACGATCACGACCGGAGCACCTCCTCCCACTTCCGCAGACAGGAGTACGCGTTATAGTCTGCAAGGATGAGACGGCGGCTCAGTCAGTACTACCGTCATTGGCAGTGATGATACCCAGCTCGACCGTGAAGTGAGCGCGATCATGTAGGATCACGCCCCGGACTCCGATGCGGTGCCACTTTGAATCTCGCGCTGGCCGCTGCAACATCGCCGGGAGCGCTCTCGGCCTCCGAGATCACCGGTAACACGGGCGGCGGAGGCAGCCGCACCACGCGCGGAACGCCAGCACCCCCCTCTGGACCCGGGCACGGCTCGCAGTAGCTCGCCGAACGTCTCACTCCGAGATCCATACGACCCCATACGACACATCCGCACCGGAATGGTACGAGTCTCATCTCTCGAGCGCCAGACTGAGGAACTCACCGAAACTGGCAAAAGGACTGCACGTGCAATTCCTGTCGCGGCGCACGGCGGCGTCGCGCGGACAGTGCTGGAAGGGATCGTGCTGGTACCCGATGTCGTCGAAGAAGTGGATCTGGTCTTTGCGCGCGAAGAGGCCTGCGCCGATGCTGTGCACGGGTGCGTCGCCCCAGCGCTTTCATTGTAGAGTTGAGTATGGGCTGGCAGACTCGGACTCGGAAGCAAGGAGTGGAGTAGGGGATTAGCGTACCTCGTAGTAGAACCCGCCTTTGGACTCGAGGTGCTCAAAGAAGCTGCTGTAGGCTTCGCCTCGCCAGAGATCCATGTTCGCGATCTCGAAATTACTCCAGACTGTAAAGATGAGCATAGTGAGTGAGCGTCGCGCATTACACACGGAGGGAGATCAAAGTGACGTACAATGACACATGTCATAATTCGCCCCACCGTCAATAGAGAGGTAGTCCATGGAATTGTTAGGTGCAAGGTATTGGGGGTTCGCATTGATGAATTCTGACGTACAAGGATTGCCGTAGGTGAGCTGTGCGAGGTGACGATGAGACATGGCTTACCTTTCACGGCATCCCATAACGTGGCAACTGTCTTGGGCCACTCGTACAGAGTGATGGTGAACCCTGCAGAGCACGAGGATAAGCGACGCCCCGTGCCAGAAAATCATGCCCTTACCATAGACCTTGTCGTTCTCTTCCATGAAGAGAAAAGGGTCGTAGTCGGTGTCGCAGTGGAAATGCACGTTAGGCCTACAAGATGTCAGCCAAGAAGGCTAAGACAGTCGCGCCAAGACTCACTCTACACGCCAGTACCACTTATACCGCCGTACGAGAGGGTGTCTATAGAAGAACTGCGATGTTCGACGTATCAGATACTGAGCACGTTGTGCGAGCGACAAACACCTTTACTTACCCCAGAGTTGAATCTACACATATTGCGATAGCTGATAAAGCCTTTTAAGCCCACATCGAGTCACAATTGAGACACTTCGGCGACGTACGAGACGCTCCCTACGTCAAGTGTCAGCTCAGAAATCAAGGGACGAAACGTGAAATCATACCTCCATACACAACGTTCTCGGCGACCATCTGGGCCCGGCTCGCCGCCGCCTTCTCTTCGTCGATCCAGTCCGGCTGGTACCAATGCTCCGCAGGGATGAGGCCAAACGACACAGGCCCAGCAATCACGTTGCTCATCTGTCTAGTAATCCGCGTCAGCTCGGTCTGGGCTCTACCGGCCCACCGGTACAGTTGTACCTACTCTTTGAACTCTTGGGTAAAGGGCACCTCGTTGAGGAACACCCACGGGTAGCCGAACCGTTTGTTGAAGCGCTCCTCGAGCTCCTTCACGCTCGTCATCGCGCTCTCGAGCTCGGAGTTCCGCGCCAGCATAAGCAGCACGGCGTTCGCGCGCCTCGTGCCGTTCGTTCCCAGCTCGTATTCGGATTCCGAGTCCAGCGCGGCAGAGCTGTTGTGTGAGGCATCTGCCGCCCACTGGAAATGGGCGGTGATGTTCGAGATAGAAGTCAAGTGGGCGTAGTCCGGCCTTGTATGTCGCAAAAGAGAGTGAAGGGTGATCTTTTGTACGACGATGGTTAGAAAAGCCATGCAATAGCGTCTACGATAGAACGGCAAGGCCGATGCTCACCACGACCGTGAAAGCTAGGAACGCCCAGAACGCCGTGCGGTTAACCTTGCACGCGCGGTGTCGACAGGACCGAGAGAAACGTTCAGGGTGGTAGATAGGAAGCCAGGAAGACATGTCGTTTGCATGATGAGAAAGAAGGATGGCAGGGGAGACAGAGAGGATACAACGTCGCCGCCACCGCAGCAGCAGACGATGCCACTGCCAATCTGGAGGGAACCGCCGTTACATTTCACGTCCCGCAGCAAATGCTTGCGCAGTCTGCAAGGTTGCGCCGGGAGCAGGGTGCGCGATAGCGGCCCCACTGTCACGCGATCCTCGGAATCGCTGAGGGATCCCTGTCAGTTGGCGGTGGTACGTTATTATGGCGTACGTTGCGGGGCCACGGGACCAGCAAGAACTCACTCCTCTTATGGCTGCATCCCAAAATACTCGCGTTGTAGCGTATCTCTGGCGGGAAGCCTTGCAGCAGTGCGTCCCACAAAATCAGGCACGGCGAAGGGGATACGTTCTTCACAGTTTGTGGATGGATGTTTCGGGAACGTCGGTATTTTGGCCTGACTGCGGAGCGGAGAGAGAGAGAGAGAGAGAAGCCGCTATCTGGTTGTGACCGTGCCACACACAAGCGCCGCCCGCGCGCTTTTTCGTGTGTGAGCCAGTCAGCCCGCGAGTCCTACGTAGGGATCCCGTTTCCCTGGCAGAAGGGGGGGTGTTGCGTATGTACAGTATCTATATATGCCTCCGTATTTCATTTCCACCGAGCCTCCTTTCCCACATGTCGTCACCGCGCAGGGTAGACCAGTGTAGACCCGGGTGCGTCGCAACCTGCAGCAGTAACCACGGTCATCCCCCACGGGGGGACGCGCGCGTAGCTACACGCTTGCAGCCTTCTACCAGAAAGCGGGGACCAGCCTGCAGGCACCCGCCGGGGGGGCACAGAGGCCGTTATACCCCCGTCGTCATGTGTCGTAGCTCCTCGTGGGAGGACACTACTATCATGGGCGTGGTCTCATACATCTCGAAAACATCCGCTGTGTAGTCCGCAAGTGCGGCGAGCGTACCCTTCGTGGTAAGGAGGACGTCCAGGAAGGCAGAAGGCGTGAGCCTGCCCTGCAAGCGGACAAGCGCCGGTCGCTCCGTGAAGACGACGTTCAAGAAGGTCTCGCGCCGGTGCTGCAGTCGCGGTTCCGGGCAGATCAGGAGGGCATGCGTTTCGTCTTCAATAGTACCGGCTGTCTTGCAAAAGCGGCAGATGCGCCATTCGCGAGGGATCGGGCGGGCCGCTGGTGCGCGGCGCAGTCGCTCTATAGCCAGGGGATGCTCCGAGAAGAGGAGCAGCGTGATGGCAATCCGTTGTCGTCGGCGATCCAGCCTCAGGTACTCCCGGAACGTGCACATAGACTTCAGGGAGGGCACATCATGAGGCGGGCAGTCGTTGGCTAGTCGTTGCTGAAGGACGGGTAGGCGTTGCGACTCCCGTACGCGACTGCGGAGGTGGGCCGCTAGACTGCTCACGATCTCTGTCAGGCACGCACGGAGGGACTCGATGGACGGCCTCTCATGTACAGGCAGCCGGACCGGAACCGGGAGGGCTCGCGCAGCGAGGTGGAGGTCGCCCCACCATGAGGGCGCGTGGTGTGTTGCGGTCAGCTCCCATAGTTCCGCAAAGGCAGCTTCCACCAGCGGGGGTTTGTCCCGGAGCACATAGATGAGGTAGCGGATCGCTAGCTGGAGCCGTCGGTAGGACAGCGGCCATATTCCCGTCTCTGTGTAGAGCGGCGCTATCTGAGCGCGCTTGCTGACGCCAAGGGTCCGCCGTAAGAAGGTGTGCTGGACGTCTTCGAGGTCAGCTATAGCCTCGGGACGCGCTGCCAGGGCAATCTCGCTCCCTGCAGTGAGGTGCGGGTCGACCTGTGCGCGATAGAGGGTTAGCGCTAGCTGAGGAGGTAGGTGCCCAGTGTATGATTCGAGGGACATAACCGCTCCTGCCGCTGCACGCGCCTTTAGTGCCTTGCGCTCATGATGAGTCCGAAAGATGTCACGCTCCGTAGACGTGAACGACATGCCCACATAGGTTGCCGTGGGGACAAAGTGGAGCGGAGCATTGCAGAGCGTGAGTGTGGGAAGTTGTTCGGGAAGAGGCCCATGGATGGAGGCTGCAGACTTGGGAACGTTGATGTGCACGAACGTCACTGAGCAGTAGCGCTCGAACTGCTCCAACTTGCGTTGCATCCCGGACGCGGAGTAGCATAGAAGCGCCATGTCGTCAGCCTGCTCCAGGTGAGACACCCGGCGGCCGTCAAGGAACACATCATCTGGATGGGGGTCGAGCTCAAAGTCCGATATGAACAGTAGCCAGAGCATCGGTGAAGCGGGGTCGCCAATGAGGATCCCCATAAGGGCTTGGAACAGGTCCGTGGTCTCTCCATCGAAGCGTACCACATAGCGCAGGTGGCAGTATAGCATGCGCAGCCAGTCGAAGATCGGGCCGCCAGCGCCCCATCGTGCGAGCTTGGTCCAGAGTGTGTCTTGATCAACGGATGGGAATGCATTCGCAAGGTCCAGGTAGACGACGTACAGCGTGCGGCGGAGGTGTCTCGCCTTCTCTATCGCCGCTCGGAGCACAAACGCGTTGTTGTAGGTCTGATGTTTCGCCCGGAAACCACTCTGCGTGCCTGGCAGCCGGCCTGTCTCTTCCGCCCACGCGCGGAGCCTGCGGTCGATGAGGACCGTCAGTGTTTTGAGCAGGCAGCTCTCCAATCCAATGGTCCTGTAGCTCTCAGGGTCGCTGCCATCCTTCTTCGGCTTCTTGACTGCTGCTACAATTGCTGTCAGCCATGACTGTGGGGCTTCGCCTTCCTCGATGCAGGCATTGAAGAGCTCCTGTAGTCGCTCCGTGGGTATCGCCAGCACGTCCTTGTACCCAACCCTATCTAGGCCCTGCGCTGAGTGAAGGTTATGCTTACGCAGGTGGGCCTTTACAGCCTCGATCTCCTCCTCCGAGAATGGCCGGGAGAAATGCTGTCCCGCTGTCGTGTCGCGGGTGCGATGCGGGAGGGTCTGTGAGTACAGGCGATTCAACGCGTGTTGCAGCGGGTCAAACGCGGGAGGCAGCAGCGGCGGCGGGTTCATCCGTTCAACGAAGACACTTTTGAGCTGGGAAGCAGTGACCTGCGCGCGTCGAGGTTTGACACCTGTCAGGCGTCGGTATGCAGACCAGAAGGCAGCGGGCGTTGGCGCATGGACCAGCTGGTCGAGGTGCTCCCTTCGCCGATTGGCTAGAGGCACTACGTCTTGGCTTGTGCCCATCGCACAGTGCATTTTGTCGAGCTCGGGTCGTGCTGAGCCGGCCCCGTCGCCTCTGATCTCAGGCTCAGCATACCGCGTAATAGGTGGCATCATCGTAGAGACCTTCGGTAGTGGAGACCGCGAGATCGCCAGGTCCTGCGGCGGGACATTGGACAGCCAGTGGGTTGGTAGCGTGAGGGGCATGAGGGTCCGCACCGGGGCAGTCCTATCCTCTCCCCTCGCCATGCGGAGTGCTTCACGTGCACGGCCAGTTACTACATCATCATCGCCATGCGTGGGGGAGAGGAAGCGCGTCGCAGCAGGGCGCAAGCGCAGGAGTTCCGTGAGCGGCCGCAAAACGTCTGCGTGTGCACAGTCCCAGCCCTTCGCTGCCAGTGCTGGGGCCCAGTGGCAGAGGATTCGATGTAGATAGTCGCTGTTGGCCCAGATCCGTAGGAGACGAGTAGGCTCCGCCGCTAGCACAGCCTGGCCTGTGATGAGTAGGAATGCCCGTGCGCACGAGGTGAGGTCGGGCGCAGTATAGACCGCGTTGAGCTTATGACCTGGTCTCCAGTACATGGCCATCCGGACAAAGCTTGTGGGAGTGGGCTGTGCTACGGCCAGATAGACTTGGAGCGGTGCTCCGTCCGATAGCAAGTTCTCACCGTAGAAGTGGGCGACCTCTGTTTCTGCCGTTGGGCGTTCGCACGCCTGGAGCGCCGCACTCAGGAGCGCCTCTAGGCGGCTGTTGGGTGTCCCCAGGTCAGGGCGTGCAGGTGGTTCTGGCGGACGGTGGGTCCTCTTGCAGTACGTTGGGAGAGCCGGCACCGCTAGCTCCGGCACTGTCCATTCAAGCTGCAGCGGGGCGTGGTCGGACCACGGAAGCTTTGGCAGGACCTCTAGCTGTGGTGGGTCTGAGGACAGGAGTGCTGCAGAAGCGAGCACAAGGTCGATGACCGACGAGTCCCCTGGCTGGTACGAGGTGTAACGATCCCGGGAGGTCTCCTGCTGGTGCTTCGTGTTACGACGGTGCGTGACACGGCCACTGTTACGGTTACGGTTATGTCTTGGTCTCGTGACTTGTCCTATGCTTATATATCGTGCTTACGTTCCGGAGGCCGAGCCTGCTGCGGCTTACTCACTGTGTTGTATACTTAGCTCTACTCTCCCATGCCACGTCAGTTATTCTCAGGACACGTCACCTTTATTCCCATGTACAGTCAGCCCCAGCTATACTTAGCCGTACTGAACATTGATCCGGTCTATTATTAGTCTCGGTCATGTATATATAAGCTGAGGATCTTCTTCGAAGAACCTCAGCTCGATCTGGTTATCTATTGCCTATTCACCGAATCCCGACTCGCCTCTTCTCAGAAGACCTTCGATCCCTGACTTGCCTCTTCGTTACTCCTCGAGGCGACGTGACCCCTAGCTCAGCCACCGCGTGACCGATCTAGGCTCGTCATAACATTAGATCGAGCTCACGAACCGCCGTCAATCTACCCAGATTCAGACGACACCAATCGGCGCGGCTCTGAAATAGAGTGTGCCTGAACCCGACGAAACGGAAGAACAGCCGACAGTTTACTCGGCGAACAAGGAGACCAAGCTAGTATACTACGGAGAAGATCAAGTCTACTGGGAGGACAAATCGTGGCACTTCGCTCCCCATTCACTCACCTGGCAAGAGTGCCTTCGAATCTCCCCTGAATACTGTGTCAAGTACAATGAACTAGCCGAAGAAGAACTCCCGGAGGAACCAGCGGCACCCGCGGAGACAGAAACACGAACAGAACCGAACTCGCTGCCGACATCCCCAGTCGACTTCACCACCCCACGAACTTCTCGAGTAGAAGTAGCAAGCAGCAGCGAATCAGAAGACACCTCTCAGCAAGGCAAGAGCTCGACAGAAGAATCAGAAGAACCGATCGCCGCACCAGAAACCGAGGAAGACACCTCAGACGAATCAGAAGATATGGCTGAACAAGGGCAACAGGAACCCCAGGCAGTGGCCCCCGCACCACTCATCGAACCGCGATACGAGCGGACCCCCGAGATGAAACTGAAGATGCCCCCGGAGTTTGAAGGGAGGCGAGGAGAGGTCGTTGAATGGCTGCAGAAATGCATGCTGTACCTCTCTATCAATGAAGCGGCCTACAACACTGATCAGAAGAAGATCATCTTCTGCCTCATGCTGATGAACGGAGGGACATCCGGAGCATGGGCGAGGTCGTTTATCGAAGACACACAGGCACAAGCGGAGAAACAAGGACCAGGAACGCCTCTAAACTGGGGCACGTGGCGAGACTTCTCCAAGCAACTCACTGAAGCCTTCGATGACGTCGACGCTCAGGCCAGTGCACGAGTACTGCTGCGAAGCGTCCGTCAGGGCAAACGACCAGTGGAAGAGTACATCACCGAGTTCAAATCCCTGATCTCGCGCTGCGGTATCACCGACTATCGCATCATCGCCGACTTCTTCTACGAAGGATTGAATAGGCCGCTGCGCGAGAAGATTTTCGGGATGTACCCCATGCCTAACGACACGAACACCCTCTACATGAGAGCCGCGACACTGGAGCAGCAATGGTTGCTTAGCAAGACATACAACGGGAAGGGAAAGACCACGTACAACCCTACCTACAAGCCGCGTCAACACAGGACACGCGAACGAGACCCCGACGCCATGGACGTCGACCGGATGCTCCCAGAAGAACGTGAAAAGCACTACAAGGAAGGACGATGCTTCAATTGCCATCAGGTGGGACACCTGGCACACCAATGCCCCCTCAAGAAGGGGAAGAACGGAGACCGGAAGGGGAAGATGAAAGCCCGAGTCACGGAGGTAGCCGAAGAAGAGGACAGTGACGACGGCTCCAAGTCCACCTCCACTCGAGCATCTAACTCCTCTAAGAAGCTCATCGCTGCACGCATCCGCCTCGCTCTCAAGGACCTCGATGACAAAGAGGACCGCAAGGACGTAGTATCCGACCTCCTGGATGAGGGTTTTTGAAGAACTGGCGTGCATCGACGTCACGACCGCGAACGACGATCCGTAATGTAATAGTAGCGCAGACTTCGAAGCAGTCTATGAGAATACCGCTATTTATTCATACGGATCGAAGCGTCGAAACGAAGGCCCTAATCGACACGGGAGCTGGAGAAACCTTCATGGACTACCGATTCGCGAAGGAGCAGAAGTTAAAGCTCACGGAACTGAAGAAGCCTATTCGAGTCTTCAATGCGGACGGAACCTGAAACGAGGCAGGCGACATCAAGAAGTGCGCTTCGATCGAAGTCGAAGCAGGAGGACACCGACACATCATCCGATTCCTCATTACATCGCTAGGAAAGGAACCAATCATTCTAGGACTCCCTTGGCTTCAACGAGTCAATGCGAACATCGACTTCACAGCAGGGACACTGGATATCGACCCTGGCAAGGTAGTCAAGACGGTCGTCGAACACCTCAGAGAAATGTGGTTCCCAGATCAAGATCCGTTCACAGGACGACCTAGAGAAATAGAAGAAGAAGACCCCGCGAACGAAACGGAATCAGAAGAAGACGAAGACGAAGAACCCCTATACAAAGACATCGGACGAGTTACCACATCGGATATCAAGCCAGAAGAAGAACCAGATGACCAAGAACTTTTGATCGCATATCTACGAGACAAAATGGACAGAACGACTCACCCGCACGCGGTTGAATGGCATGGAGACGCTCCCAGACCAGGAAAACCCCTGACCAATGAACACCAGCACGATGATGACGCATGTGTAGGACCAGGACCCAGCATCGGACGAATTCGAAAGGCACCAACAGGAATACGCTTTGCAATAGCCAACAACGTTTGGATACGAGCAAAAGTCAATCCCGCTATGGCAATGGCACAGCAGCAACAAGCGCAAGAGAAGCCGAAGACATTCGAAGAGATGCTGCCAGCGGCGTATCAAGAATTCGCCAGCGTCTTCGAGAAGAAAGCCTCAGAACGATTTCCACCAACTAGGCCATGGGATCTCGCTATTGAACTGAAGGAAGGCTTTGTACCAAAGGACTTCAAGCGGTATCAATTAACGCCCAAAGAACTGGAAGCCGAAGAAGAATTCGTGCGAGAAAACCTGCGAAAAGGATACATCAGAACCTCGAAGTCCCCCATGTCATCACCATTCTTCTTTGTAGGGAAGAAGGATGGGTCGTTGCGACCCTGCCAAGACTATCGCTATCTGAACGAAGGGACCGTCCCAAACAAATATCCTTTGCCGCTGATTCCGGAGTTAATCGACAAGCTTCGAGGAGCCAGAATATTTTCGAAGCTGGACTTACGATCGGGATACAACAACGTACGAATCAAGGATGGCGACCAATGGAAAGCCGCGTTCCGAACCAGTTCAGGCCTATACGAGCCGATGGTCATGTTCTTTGGCCTCCGCAACTCGCCAGCCGCCTTTCAAGCCATGATGAACTCCATATTCAAAGACATGATCGATGAAGGATGGGTGGTAATCTATATGGACGACATCCTCATATTCTCAGGAGACGAGGAAACCCATCGACGACGAACACTTCGAGTACTGGAATGCTTATGAGAACACGACCTTTACCTCAAACTCGAAAAGTGCACCTTTGACGCAGAAGAAGTGGAGTACTTAGGAATGATCATTCGGGAAAACAGCGTTGCGATGGACCCGGTCAAACTAAAAGGAATTCTCGATTGGCCGGAACCAACGACCGTAAAGGACGTCCGATCATTCCTAGGGTTTGGGAACTTCTATCGACGCTTCATTGACCACTTTTCCGAGATCGCGCAACCACTGAACGCACTCACCAAGAAGAACACCAAATGGGAATGGTCCGCAGAATGCCAGAAAGCATTTGACCAACTCAAGACCCACTTCGCCACGGCCCCCGTGCTACAGATGCCGGACATCACCAAACCATTCCTAGTAGAATCGGACGCATCTCAATGGGCAACGGGAGCGGTCTTGCGACAGCGCGACATCAACGGCGACATGCGACCTTGCGCGTACCTATCGGAAGGATTCACCGAAGCGGAACGGAACTATGAAATCTACAACCGAGAACTATTGGGGATCATTCGAGCGCTCAAAGCATGGCGACACTATCTAGAAGGATCAGGGCATCCAGTAATGATACTCTCCGACCACAAGAACTTGACCTACTGGCGAAATCCACAACAGTTGAACCGACGACAAGCACGATGGGCGCTCTTCCTTTCCCAATTCGACATGACATTAGTGCATACACCTGGAACAGCCATGGTCCAATCTGACGCCCTATCACGACGACCGGACCACCGACAAGGAACCGACAATGACAATGTAGAACGCACAATGCTCCCAGATAACCTCTTCGTTCGAATAGTTGACCTAGCCGTCGCACCGAGGTTTCAAGAACTAGCAAAACAAGACCGCCTGTTTTGCGATGCACTGGCAGCGCTACGGAACCACGGACCTCCGCCAATACGAAGCACCTTGACGGATTGGTCCGAAAGAGAAGGACTGGTCTTTTACAAGAATCGCTGTTATGTCCCTGCAGACGAAACTCTCCGAACTGACCTCGTGCGACAGCATCACGACCTACCCGCCGCCGGACATCCAGGCAAATTTAAGACGCTAGAACTCTTGCGAAGATCCTACTGGTGGCCGGGAATGTACACCATGGTATCCAAATACGTAGAAGGCTGCGCCATCTGTCAGCAAGCGAAACCGAACACACACCCCACGACACCGCCGCCACAAGCAATTCCTGCCACAGGCGTCACCCGACCATTCGAAAACGTCACCATGGACCTCATCACAGACTTGCCGATATCGCATGGCTATGACAGTATTCTGGTCGTGGTCGACCAAGGCCTTACGAAGGGGGTGATTTTTGCACCCTGCAAGAAGACGGTGGACGCAATCGGAACAGCGGAACTCTATCACCGACACGTGTATAGAAGATTTGGACTACCCAGCAAAATCATCTCGGACCGAGGACCCCAGTTTGTATCCAACGTCACCAAGGAACTAGGACGACTCCTTGGAATCACATTGTCACCCTCCACAGCCTATCATCCGCAGACCGATGGACAGACGGAAAGAGTTAACCAAGAACTTGAAATCTATCTCCGAATATTCTGCGAAGGAAGACCCGACGAATGGGTAGAACATCTCACCGATGCGGAAGTCGCGCATAACCAACGCCTACACTCGGCCCGAAACGCGTCACCATTCTACCTCATGATGGGCTATGATCCTCCACTGATACCGTTGGCGTATCCCCGAACCAACGTCCCAGCAGTGCAAGAACGACTTACGAACCTGCAGAAAGCAAGAGACGAAGCACTAGCAGCGCATGAACTGGCACGGAACGTCATGACCAACCGGTATCGAGGGAAGTTCACCCAATTCGCTAAAGGACAGAAGGTCTGGCTAGAAGGGAAGAACCTGCACCTTGTGTATGCCTCGAGGAAGCTGGCACCCAAACGAGAAGGGCCGTTCCGCATCACCGAGGTCATCGGACCGGTCACATACCGTCTAGAACTGCCGAAGTTGTGGAAGATCCACCCCGTGTTTCATGCGTGTTTCCTGACACCCTATAAGGAAAACGACACCCACGGACCCAATCACACGAGACCCCCACCTGACCTGGTTGACGGAGAAGAAGAGTACAAGGTCGAAGCTATTGTTGGACACAAGATGATCCGAGGAAAACCCCAATTTCAAATCAAGTGGCGGGGTTACTCATCAGCGGAAAACACATGGGAACCTGAGTCAGCGCTCCTGCCGAATGCTGCCGAGATCCTCGAGAGGTATAAAAAGGCGAGGAAACTCACCTGAATCTCTCACCATGCCCTCTCTCGAATCACTCCACATCCTCTACTGCGCCGTCCTCGTTTCCGCCACACTCGCCTTCCTCCACTTCACCCTCCGAGACCAACCATCCCCCGCACTCATCTTCGCTCTCTACTGCACCCTTGTCCTTGCTTCCATCCTCACCTTCCTCCACTTCAATCTTTCCGATCTCCATACCCGCATCGCTGAGCGAACACTCAAGAACCGCGACCCCTCCAGCACCTGGTGAATGCCCCACTTCATCGGACGAGTTGCTTACGTCATTGTCGCCGTTCCCGCAACCATCGTCGCCACCATCGCAGCTACCATTTGCCTCCCAATCCTTTGCGTCGCATCGTGCCTCACCCACGACTCCCTCGAGCGTGAGTTCCATCACACCGACAACCGATCGCCCCCACTACCGATAAGAATCCCCGCTCACTCCACCGAGTCTGACGACGAACGAACCCTATGATCGTTGTTGTGTGCATGACCATCACCTTCTTACTCGCCCTCCTCTGGATTCTCGCATACACCGTCCTTTACCTTCGCATCGTCGAGTTCATCATCGAACACCGCGACATCCCTGCCGACAGCCTCCCCATCTATCCCAACCATGCCTAGCTTCGAGTTTGCGGAGAACTTGACCCCGGAAAGTTTCTCAGTCACCACCGAGCAGTCGCTGAACCCGAGCGACCAAGAAAACATTCCTCCCCCTGTGGCTCCTCCTCCTCCGTACAACGACGAGACCGACGAAGCGGAAAGTGACCCTGAGGAACCGGACGAGACGTCTGATCTAGAGTCGCTCGCTACGAACGACTCCCTCGTCGACCAACCCACTTCGCGAGAAGGACGAAGGCTCATCAACGCTCTCCTCACGGATCCGGGACCCCTCATCAATGCGGTGCGCGCCGATCCTGAGCTAGTCAATCCGCTCGCTAGATATCGGGACATGTTCAATGATGCACGGGAGTTCGGCCACATAGGCGGACATCTGGTCAACCTGCGAGGGTCAGCGTCTCTGATCTGGGAAGACGCTCGCGGACAACTTGGCAGGATAAAGAGGAGCATGAAGACCGTCGCAGAAGCACTGGACCATGTCGAAGAAGTTGTCAACGACATAAGGAAAGAGGTTTCTGACATCACCCATCTCTACGAAGACGACGCCGAGCGCATCCTCGAATCGGCGCAAGAAGTCACTGAGTACGCCCGCTCCGTCGAGGCATCGGTCGGTCGATTCCGACTCCGCAATGGTCGAGGGCGACGCGGTCTCATTCAACACATGGAGTCCCCTTCCTTCACCGTTCGACACCAGCCGTATACTCGCAATCTCATCCCATTGCTCGAACCTCCGTCCGGCGAACGACCCGCCGCGTACCATACCATCCCTGGATCTTCGCGGGAGGACTACACGTACCTACCGCGCGACCACCGCAGCTACAGTGACTTACAAAACTATTGCCATGTTTCGCACTTTTTGAATGGGAAGGCTGTATCTCCACCATTTCTGACTCAATGACCATGATTCAACTACCAATAGAAAGGTGTGCATCCTGGCTTTCCCACGGCATGTCAATCACGTGATTTGGAGCTCTGGAAGCGGAGATATTTCCTACTCTTTGGAGCAAGTGCATGGCAATAGTTTTGTTGCTGGCCCTGCTTCAGCAACAAATGTCCCCTTAGAGCGGCCATTATCACATGACTGATAGAGGAGTATCATGTGACATCATCCTAGTTGATCTCCCATCAAAATCTGTCAGCTCATCACTTGAACCTCTACCACCACCACCATGCGACCTCTCCCTCAGCAAACTGTGAATGATATTCTCTCTCTGCTTGACCAAGGCCTTTCCTTGAGTCAAACCTCTACCCAAACTGGTGTTCACACCTCTACAATCAGCAAGATTCATTCCAAACTCTGTTTCTACCTTTCAAAGTCCAAGGGAGGCCATCCATCCAAGCTTTCTTCCACCACCATCAACTATGTGCAGTGCCTTATCTGCTCTGGAGAAGCTGATACAGCTGTGGATGTTCACAAAAAGTTGGAGGATGTCTGCACAAAGCCAGTCTCCACTCAAACGGTGCGTCGCCATCTCAAGAAGCATGGAATGAAGGCCGTTGTGAAGTGTAAATGCCCGCTTCTTCTGAAGTGTCACATCTGTGTGCGGCTGGACTTTGCTTTGGCCCACCAGGACTGGACTCTGGAGGACTGGAAGAGGGTTATCTGGTCAGATGAGACCAAGATCAATTGTCTGGGGTCAGATGGGAGGAAGTGGGTGTGGAAGAAGACTGGGGAGGGCCTCAGTTCACGGCTGGTGGAGGGCACAATGAAGTATGGTGGTGGAAGTTTGATGCTCTGGGGCTGTTTTGGGTGGGAGGGGCCTGGATATGCGATGAAGATCGAGGGCAAGATGGACGCCAACCTCTATGTCAGCATCCTGGAGGATGCACTGCAGGATAGCCTTGAGTATTAGGGCTAAACCCCTGATGACATTGTCTTCCAGCAGGACAACGATCCCAAGCACACCAGCAAGAAGGCCAAAACCTGGTTCAAAGACCATGGTTTTGAGGTTATGGAGTGGCTAGCCTAATCTCCTGACCTCAACCCTATCGAGCACCTCTGGGGTATCCTCAAACGCAAGCTGGCTAGCCACAATGAGCCACTAGTATCAATTGATGAGTTGTGGAAGAGGGTAGAGGCAGAGTGGGAGGAGATTTCAGTCAAGGAGTGCAGGGACTTGATTGAGAGCATGCCTAGGAGGGTTGCAGCTGTGTTGAAGGCCAAGGGGGGGTACACCAAGTATTAGACTGCCTGAAATGTATGGATCTTGGTTATGATTTGGGCCAGCAACAAAACTATTGCCATGCACTTGCTCCAAAGAGTAGGGAATATCTCCGCTTCCAGAGCTCCAAATCACGTGATTGACATGCCGTGGGAAAGCCAGGATGCACACCTTTCTATTGGTAGTTGAATCATGGTCATTGAGTCAGAATTGGTGGAGATACAGCCTTCCCATTCAAAAAGTGCGAAACATGGCAATAGTTTTGTAAGTCACTGTACACCTGACGAGCACGAGAGGCGACAATAATACAGCGACGACGCGAACAAGGAGTCGAATCTCGTGTAGCGCGACGCACGTCGCTGCGGCAAGTGCGACCACCAACGCCCTACGCTCCAGAGGTAGCTGGTCCAGCCACTGCCAACCCTGGACCCTCAGCGCCGGTTCCTCGGATTCCATTTGCAGACGTTCAATTCCGAACGCACTCGCTGTCTTACGAACCCGCAACGAGGCCTGCAACTACGGCACCTGCGTACCCGGAAGAAGCCCCAGTCATACCGCCACCCCCGTATGGCCAGGCTCTGACGAACAACTCGCAGTTTTACCCGAGTTCGCTAGAGGAAGCGACGAGGAACGCTGAAGCGTCTAACCCACCCGTAAGGGAAGGATACTACTCAGGCCGAGAGCCTTTGTAGGTCGAGGCCTGCTGGCAGGGGGAGGGGAAAGGATGCGAAGGAGAGGGGAGGTCGGAGTCGGGTGCCCTGTGTCTGGCGCGAACCGTAGCGAAGCCTAGGACCAAAGGGAGTGGGTAGAGAGGGTTGGCTGGCTTTTGCGAAGGATGCGACACCGGTGAGAGCGCAGGGAAAGGGTTCGCGGATACACTGGGGAGGAGGAAGGGGGGAAGGAGACAAGGGGAGAGGAGCGCGGGCTGTTGATTTCGCAAATGTCGCGGAGTTTCGCAGATTTTCGCAACACGTGGTTTCGCAAACGTTTCGCGGAGTCTATCCTCGTGGCTTCACGCCGTTTCGCAGCAGAGTGGTTTCGCAGATCTTCGCAGGGTCGTCGCAACAGTTCGCAGTTCGCAGTTCGCAGTTCGCAGTTCGCAGATTTTGCAAGGTCATAAATGTCACAAATGAGAGACCCTAAGGGTATGGGGGGAAGGGGATCTGTATTGTCCAACCTCGCAAAGGGTACAGAGATGGGAGAGGATGGGAGAGGATGTCGCAGGTTCGCTGGATGGGAAGGGAAAGAGGGGAGCACTGCTAGCCTTGCAATCCACAGGCTTCACGTCTTCACGTTTTCGCGTCTTCGCAGACTTCGCAATTGCAAGCTTCGCAGGTTCGTGGTTGGCAGGTTTGCAGCAGTCGCAGAGTATATGAAGGAAAGGAGGGGAACGCAGCTAGCTGTTACACAAACTCCCACAATCCTGTAGACGTAGCACTCGCAACTTCGCACTCTGAACTCGCAGGGTTTCGCAGGTTTCGCAGGCTTTGGGGATTTGCTGTCTTCGCAGTTCGTAGTCGCAGGGTTCGCTGTCACAGGGTCCGCTGTCACAGGGTTCGCAGTCACAGGGTTCGCAGTCGCAGGCAAAAGATTCGTAAGGTGTCAAGTTATAGATTAGCAGAGGACGTGTGTACAGAAGAAGGATTGCAGCTGAAAGACTCTAGCAGTAGTGAAGGGAAGTGGGGGGATGTGTGGTATGGTGGGGAAGGGGGCCCAGTTCTCTGTCGGCCAGCTCCCGGAGGGAGGAGCGTATGGTACTCGACTCTGGAGGGGGGGGGATGCTGTGCTACAGTCCATCAAGTCTTGGCGAGGCCGCCTGGCCTCATCGCGGGGCCAGCTCACCGCGCGACCTCTCCGCAGCCTCCTACAGGCTCTGCTCTACCTCTCGCGCCATATGGCGCCATTCCGCATTGTTTCCGTCGGCCGATACGGTCCGTAGCTGGGCACAACACGTCCGCGAGGGCAAGGGGAGTGGGGCAGAGATCCACAGGAGTCCGAGCGTGCAGGCGCGAATGCTCCAGGTTTGCACAAAGGGTCCTGCGGATGTGCGAAGAGTCGCGCGAGGTTGCGACTGGCAAAGGTGTAGACGAGACCGCCGCGGAAAGGAGGGGAGACACCGCAGCGATAGCCCTCTGCTCTGACTCTGGACCGGCACCATGCGCATCACCGTGTGAGTGCACTAAGTGCACCGCGAGGCTAGCAAGTGTGCCACGCTCTAGCACATCCCTGTTGGCTTGAGGGTGGCTCGCAAATGATGTAGCGCCATCTTCGCTGACTTTCGCTGGCTTGCTATAGCCTGTCGAGGAGGGTAGGCAGCTCGCAAGTGATGCAGAGTGCTCGCGGGAGAGGTGGTGTCTTCGCAGGAGAAGCAGTGTCTTTGCGGGAGGAGTAGTGTGCTCACAAGGGAACAGGATGTGTTTGCGCGATGCGCCAGACCAGGATGGAAGAGAGATGCAAAGGGAAAGTCACTGAAGGGAGTTGCAGAGTCGCATGGGAGGGAGCAGGGGCTTCGCCAGACAGTACATTAGAGGGAGAGCCTTCGCGCGAGGGCCACTAGCACAAGAGGCAGCTGGAGGGCGCAGTTAGCGAAGGTGCGAGTTTGTTCTTCTGAGCCTAGGCAGGCAACACGCGCATCAACGCGCACGCAAACACACCCTGGGGAGTACAGGCCCCTGTCGAACTCGCGGACGCTACCATGGACGACCCCGCGCGCAGTCTACAGGGCCCGGACAGGCTCAACAATTGCGAATATTATTGGTGAACGACGAGGTCGTCGTCGACCATACGAAGGGGGTAATGTTACAACGGTGCGTGACACGGCCACTGTTACGGTTACGGTTACGTCTTGGTCTCGTGACTTGTCCTATGCTTATATATCGTGCTTACGTTCCGGAGGCCGAGCCTGCTGCGGCTTACTCACTGTGTTGTATACTTAGCTCTACTCTCCCATGCCACGTCAGTTATTCTCAGGACACGTCACCTTTATTCCCATGTACAGTCAGCCCCAGCTATACTTAGCCGTACTGAACATTGATCCAGTCTATTATTAGTCTCGGTCATGTATATATAAGCTGAGGATCTTCTTCGAAGAACCTCAGCTCGATCTGGTTATCTATTGCCTATTCACCGAATCCCGACTCGCCTCTTCTCAGAAGACCTTCGATCCCTGACTCGCCTCTTCGTTGCTCCTCGAGGCGACGTGACCCCTAGCTCAGCCACCGCGTGACCGATCTAGGCTCGTCATAACACTTCGTGCCATTGAGTAGCTGCAGGCCGTACATGGCGCCTGTCTGGATAATGTGTCGCCCGCGCGCTGTGACTATCGAGTCCGGGGAGTAGCGGCTTTCCCCAAGGCTTAGGGTTCCCACCCGTGCATTGAAGTCCCCCATAGCTATGAGTCGTAGGCCTTGGACCTCGACGAAGTGATGAACGAGCTCGCGGAGACTCTGTTCGACTGGTTGCACATAGTTCTCCAGCCAGGGTGACGAGGGTGGCGGGAGGTATACAGACAGGAGTACTGCGTCGCCTATCCGTACCGCAATGAATTCGTGCTGGTAGGCGGGGGTGACATCCATCAGGGCTAGGTCGGACCGATAGATAGTGAGTAGTCCCGCGCCCCCATGCATGAAGTCTCTTGTTTGGGGGCGGGAAAGCGCAAGGCAGTTGTATTGTAGCGGGACTTGTAGCTGCATCTCCTGCTCAGGACGAAGGTGTGTCTCTTGCAGCATGATCACGTCATAATCACGCATAATTTAGACAAATGCCGGGTCTGTCATTTTGAGGGCCAAGCTACCGTGGACGTTCCATGAGAGGACGCGTAACGTGCTCGCTCAGCTGCCGTCCCTACACATGTCTCAGGACACATTATACTAGCGTACTTGTAACGGAGTGTGCCTACGCTACCACTGTCTCCGCCCGGGCTTTCTGCGTTGCCGGCGTCTTGTGCTTGTGCTGCACCCAGGCATCCACAAAGGCCTGGGCGAGGTACGGCGAGGCGAAGCGAAGGAGCATGTAGGTTTGGTCGCGTGCGTCCAAGGCGAATGGGACAATGTTCTCGAAGACCCCCGGCAGTGCATCCCACGCTCCGCGCGCCGATGCGCGAACCTCTCTCTTGAGGCTATCCGGCTGCGCACTCCAGGTGATAGAGCCAAATCGCACAATGGGGGAAACCGGCGTCGACTGTTGCGGTGTCGTCGAGATCGACGAGGGGTCGCTTAGTGGTGCGAGTGGTCTGGGCCGCTTGTAGGGACGTCCGTCCATATGCCCATATTGTCGGCCTCTGTTGTTGTGTTGCCGAGGCGTCGACGGCCCTCCGAATGGGCTGGGGGACCTCCCGCGCGACAGCGTGGATGGCGTCGGGGGTAGCGCCACAGGCCCCTCCTGCACCAGCGCGTTGGCCTTTTGCACGCTGATCTCGCTGCGCAGGTTATTGACGAGCGCCGTGAGCTTCCCAACTCCCTGGATGATGACCGTGGTGTCATCGCGAAGGCTGCTTGCCTGTTCTCGGAGGTCGTCGAGTTCCGCGCCACGTTGGTCATCCAGGCGTTCGAAGTGCTGGGCCATACGTTTGACGCGGTCCTGGAGGGCTCGGATAGGTCCTGGGAAGGTGGCGCTCGGCGCAGTCGGGCGCAGCGTGGAGACAATCTCGGTGAGCTGCATGACTGTCACTTGCAGAGCACTCTGTTGCGCCGCGTACGACTGGAGCTCCTTGTCCACATGAGTAGCGAGCTTGCGGACATCTTGTTTGATCGCCGGGATATTCGTGCGGCCGGTGTGCTCGGTCAGGTTGACAGAAACCAGATCCTCGGCGATGGAGGAGGGGGAAGAGAGCGGCTGACCGATGGCTTCCGCCCGTTGCTTCCCTTTTGAGGCTTCTACTGATCCAGCAGGCGTTGCGAGCGCATCCAGGGTGGCAGGCTCGGTGGGTCGCCGCAGGAGCTGCGCAAAAGTGCTGGCCGTCTGACGTATCATAGATCGTCGGTATGTGGGTAGCAAAGCACCGGCTACCGAGGGACATACTGCAGTGTGGGTCTCATCGGTCTCTGTTTCCTGCGAGCCCGCTGTGTGAGTGGGTGGCGTCTGCAGCATCCGCACCATTAGCACCGGGTGAGACCCCATTGTCTACCAGGGGCGTACCGAGACGTTGTCATCGATCAGCGGCGGGATCGGTGCCGTGGGTTCGTCCTCCGTGCTCAGGGCCATAGTTACCGCGTACGTATACGGTGGAAGGCAAAGAGGGCACTCCTTCGTGCTTCAGCGGAGTGGCCGGTGTTTGGTGGTTTTGTACAGTTGGCAATGTGGTTCTGTACAGTTGACCTCAGCCGCCCGATCACTTGCACTAAGAAAATTTCCTGGCGTCATAAGCGCCCTGTGCTACCTGTGTGGGTCATTCACCGGTGAGCGTTCACCGGTGAGCGGGAGAGGACGTGGTCGCCGCGGTGTAGCATACTACGGTTCAGCAACATGTGCTGTGGGAGCATATGTACACGGTTTCGAGGGGGTGTGAGCCTCGAGGCATCCCCGCCATTCGCCTATCACCAAATTTCCTAATAGAGCTGGCGCTACGTGGGCTTCTCAGGCGCAGCGCTGGAGAAC
This sequence comes from Cubamyces lactineus, assembly GCA_022376465.1. Lineage (NCBI taxonomy): Eukaryota > Fungi > Basidiomycota > Agaricomycetes > Polyporales > Polyporaceae > Cubamyces > Cubamyces lactineus. Next base: position 359,694 of record JACDTU010000006.1, on the reverse strand, counting down.
GGGCCGCGGTTGCTGTTCACGTCTAGGGGGTACTGAGCCCCCTGTAGCTGCCAGCCTGCAGCCGCGTCTCTGTGGCCGTGTGCGGGCGGGAGTGGTCGGTGGGCCCACTGTCATGGTGCCGGCGTCAGTAGCGCCCTGTGTACGGCTGAGCCCGTCATCCAGCCAGGCCCGTCGCCATCCATCCCCTGGGCCCCGTAACTACGATCTGGAATCCTGTAGCGTGCGATGGGGGTGGTGTGAGGATGATATAGGCGGGTTTGTAGAGGCATACGGCTGTTCATTGTCGCCCTTTGGTTATTACATAGTCTTCCTGTTTGGACCAGGGGGGCATCTGCTCTCTGGCAGTCCTTTCTCATCGCTTACACCATTCCGTTCGGCGGCTGCTTCGCTATCCCTTTCATACGGTAGCGTTGCCATTCCGCCGATACGGCTGTGTGCGAAATGGCATTGACCAGTATAGCTCACTGAGGTAGTGACGGTCGGTCGTTTCAAGCACTGGCTCGATCGTGGCGATCGTCCTTCCGACCTTCGGATGTCGTTGAACTTGTACAGCGGTAGTCGCGCACTGTGTTTCAGTCAATCAGATGTGCAGCATTGGTTCCCGACCGTGAGACGAACAAGTCAGGCCGGTCGCATCGTCCTTGACCACGATATCATGGAGAGACTCATAGTTTGTTGTTCGCCTGCGGTGGTACAAAAATATGCACAGCGGTAGGGTGCCTGATACACTGGATTGGTCGGGAGATGATGCATGAACGAATCAAGTGAGATTCTGGAGAAGTATGACACTCACAGTCAACTTCCATTCAGAGCAGTCTCAATTCCCGTGCGTTTAGCGGGTGCTAGAGTATACGTTCATTGCCGGTGCCGAGTACCTCACGGGTACTTACCACGCCGTAACGCGTGTTGTCGCGCTCTACTGTGGACTCACGCGATCGAGATCCGCACGAATGCAATGGTGATGTATGAGCCTAGCAGTAGTACTGCGGACTGAGATCGATAGGAAGAGCGTCTCGTCAGTCTAGACCACCGAGATTCGGTGGAGGTGTTCTCAGTGCACTTGCCATCATCGTCGTATACCAGGTGCTGGGATCATCTTAGCAGTGTATATTGTAAGTCCAGCCAGATGTTGTCAGAATATCTCCGTACTTCGTACAACATGAGGCTAAGACTCGGAGGAGCTGGTGAGGATGTGGTCAACTTGAAGCAGAGCAGTCGATCACTGGCACCCGGGCCTTGTGTTGGGATTGCCACGGCGCGTCGCGGGATAACTCGGGGAATGCCGGTGGCTGTGTGTGAGGGGGACCCGAAATAGCGAATGTTTAGCGCTCGATATCATTCCAACACCCTATGGCATGCATCCACTAATGTCCAACCAACGGCGACCTCAGGCTATGGTGCGTAGTACAGTCAAAAACCGTGCAACGCAACACCACCGCCCAACGCAACGCCTTCCAGATATAGTATATTCCAGCTGATAAACGCCGTCTTAGCGCGGAAACTGTTGCGTTGCGCGGTGTGAGCGCCAGTGAGCGCCTAGCACCGTGAAGCTGAGTTCAGACAGTCATTGAGTACTATAGCGGCTTTCTCATTGATTCTCAACCACATACCATGCGCAGAGCTACTATATATTACCATGCAAAATTTCACGCTCTTCTCTTGATTTCTTAGCATTGTAACTAGGTGAGAGTGCAAATCGCCCAATGCAACACTTGAGCGCTTATGAAGCGCTTATATCCCTAATCGGGTAGGCGTTGCGTTGGGTGGTGGTGTTGCGTTGCACGGTTTTTGACTGTATATGGTACTCACCATGAACTGGAGTATATATAGAGCAAATCAATGGTTTGGCGTCGGAGAGGACCTTGAAGCGGGGGGATGAGCCACCCCGAACACGGCATGAGACATTACGGTACGTGCTCACAATCGAACTCCTACAATAGTTGCACCCGGTATCAGCTGCTCGAGACGCAGCATCCTTTCCGTCAACCTTCGGTTTCCTTGACCTCGTTGAGCTCGTGTGCGAGCTTCACGACGTCGTTCTGCATGGCAATCGCCGGAGCATTCATGTCAGTAAGGGTAGAACACGGTATGTAGTTATCCTCTGTACGCACGCCCTCTCGAGTGATCTTAACTGCAGGATCACCCTTCCTCGCGTTCCGGGTGACTGTGTTACCCTGGGATGATAGGCATCCTGACTGAGCTCCTGGCACGAACTGTATACGAAAGCCGCGGCTTACCTTGTTACTCGTCACCTCTGCCTTTCCCTCTTCAACAATCTCTGCGACGTCGCCTTCGGCGTTACCTCCACCCCAACGCCACCTATTTCGAGGTTACCAGACGATCTGCCTCGGGGAGTGAAACCGCGCTTACGACACATGTTGGCCTTCATGGATCTTGTCAGACATGATGTCTAGATGCTATGTAGGAACTCGCAGATATGAATGGAGCGTTGCGGTTTGGAAGTCGGGATGATGAGAGAACAAGAGAAAGGCCGCCTGGTGGTTTATCTTCGGTAATGTAGGGCGGGCGGACAGCGACGTCATGGAGTACTCGGTGCCAGTAGCAGATACCTAGATGCGGTAAGGCCATTTCCTCTTTTGCTAACACGGCATACAGCCAGTATCTGACAAGGCGAACGCACCAAGTGGAGGCCGCGAGGCTGAAATTGCAACTCGCTCATCCATCAAGAATCCACACTGTCGCGAAGCGAAGCGGTACAGGTCTTCCACGTTTAACTGCCTCTGACGAGTCCTGGCGGCCTGATCAGTAATGTTTACCCATTGCACACGCGTCCACACGCCGGCTACTATCGTCAGCTGCGCGCCGTTCGCTTCTCCGTCTGCATACGCGAATGGGTATAACGCTGTGTGGCGGTGATGTTCTCTTTCTCTTACCTCCGGATGTTCAAGATCGAGTTTCGCGACCTCACGACGGGATGGTATCTCCTTCCGACCGTCTCGGTGTCGGGGATCCGGACAGCATTGACAACAGAGAGCCGTCACACTGTGATTCCGGATCGTATTGATCCCGTTGTTCAGTGTGACTGGGGCTCAGGGAGGGTACATTCCGGGACCAATATTTGCCAAGAGCCGGTTTTAGCGTCTGCGCACTTACAAAGCTACGTGGTCCCAACTAGACTTTGCAGTAACTTTTCAAGCTCAATGCACCATCCGGTGGCGAACGTGCAGCCTATCCGGCTCAATGGAGCTAACTGTCAATGACGCGACGTACATCCCCGAGATAAGGGTGATCACGAGAACACTGCAGGAGGCTCATTGAATCCTACTTCTGCTGCTTCCTACACGCGTTTACGTTGGCTGGGTGCTGCGGATGTCTTCCAACGGTCTTCCACGCCGCACCGCGCGGACCTCAACAAAGCTCTTCATGTAGTAGATAGCCGGGGGAACTCAGTGGCAGCTACGAGGGACGATAGGAAGGTGATCGCCCGCGGCTGACATGGTACGCTGAGCGTCCCGGTGCAAGGCTGAGCCTGGCTGACCTGCCGGATTTTGAAGTAAACGTAGGTGGCGTTGAGTAGCCGGCGGCATTGGTGATCGCTGGGCTCGAGGCGCGATTGAATCTAGAGCTCGGTGCCTGAAAATGGTATGCGCAGCAGAAATTGATCCGTCCTCTGTACAAACCGACCGCCATCAGTCAAGCCCGCGAACGAACGATGGTAAACAACACGGTGCCGCAAGCATGCGTTCCTTCGTGTCGAACGCTACAGCTTCCCTAGATGGATGAGCCTGAATGTTTGCCGCTAGCATGCGATAGAGTGGAGCTGGCTGTTTCAGCCGCGCAGTCGATTGATCGTTGGCTAAATAGCTCGCCACTGCGCAGCCTCGCACCCCAATTCCTCTCTGTCCATCCGCCGCTGTATCCCCTTGTCTCTTTCCCTCCTGTTCTGCACTGCTACTGTGTCGAGCGCGGTTGCAGCTGCCAAACATCTGGCTTTCATACCAGCCATGGCGATGAAACTGACAACGACCATGCGATACATTCTTCTCGTGATCTTCATTACGGTGAGTGCTTAGTTGGATCGTCGACGCCTTCAGGAGGCTGACGTGCAACTGCCATCCAGCTCGGGCTGCATTCAATCCTCAGCTTCACCCACGAAGACTATGGCCACGCAACCTCTCTCAGCAACATCGCCAACCAGCTCTCTTGGGGCGGGTCCGCGGACGCGGGGGGCACCATCGGCACGGAAGAAGCGTCGGAGTACCCCAATTCTCTCCTCACGCGGCGCGCCAACGCGTGCCTCCTCATGCTCGCGCGCAACAACGACGTAAACGACGCGGTGAAGAGCGTGCGGCGGCTCGAGGACCGCTTCAACAAGAAGTACGGCTACCCGTGGGTCTTCCTCAACGAGGAGCCGTTCTCGGACCAGTTCAAGATGTGAGTCTCGCTTTCGATCATACACGCTCGTTGCTTTCACCCGGCATCATGGTGCGCCGAGGCGGCCATCTTCCCTGGATTGTTGGCGTGCATGCTCGTTGCTTCGGAGGTCTGGTCGCGATACCCAACGCGTCGCAGTTCCAGGTTGCAAACTGCCTATCCGATGGATAGATACACGGCGTCAATCCGTTCTTATCGCGAATGACGTCGCTGCCGCGTGCAGTGAACCTTGTCGAGCGCGCCGGATTCCGTGTTTGGTCATCTCTGTTCGTTGCGCCCGTGCGGAATGCAACAGCAATGGGCGAGGCGCATCTGATGAAGCAAAGTCGTGTATGGCGTACTTCTATGCCATCTAGGGTCTACCAATACAGCGTGGCCAGCCGGCTCGGGCTACCTGAGAACGACGCTCTGAGACGTTTTTGAAGCAAGCTGACCCCACTCCTGTTTGCAGGCGCGTGAGCAACGTCATCAACGGCGAGGTGATCTTCGGACAAGTCCCTCAGGACCACTGGTACCAGCCGGGCTGGGTGGATGAAGAGAAGGCGAAGGAGGGTCGCGACAAGCTCATGGAGAACAACATTCCCTATGGCGGCAGCGTGTCTTACCGGAACATGTGCCGTTTCAATTCCGGGGTAAGTCGATTGCTTGATATGCAGGGGAGAGGCTGACGTTCATCTGACATGTGATGCAGTTCTTCTATCGCCATCCCATCTTGGAGCAGTTCAAGTGGTACTGGAGGGTAGAGTAAGTCGTCTATCCTGTGACGCCCCAGGTGTATGAGCTCATCCACTTCAAAGGCCTGACGTCCATTTCCATTGCGACATTGATTTCGATCCATTCCTCTACATGGAGCGTCACAACAAGACCTACGGTACGCCAAGATGATACTCTTACGTAGAGGCTTTTCGTCGCTCAGTCTCGATGCAGCGTTTACAATCACAATGTACGAGTTCCACGCGACCATCCCCACCCTGTGGGACACCGTGAAAGGTTCGCGTCTAGCTGGAGAAACGCGATCACGTGACATATATTGACGCGCTTGTGGCAGAGTTCGTCAAGGAGAGCCCGCAGTATGTCGCGCAAGACAACGCGTTGGGATACCTATCGGATGACGGCGGGAACACGTACAACCTCTGCCACTGTGCGTCTCTTCTCCCATGACGCGAAGATATCTTTGCTGACGTCAATGACAGTTTGGAGCAACTTCGAGATTGCCGATTTGGACTTTTGGCGCGGGGAGGCGTACACGAAGTTCTTCGAGTACCTCGACAGAACAGGCGGCTTCTACTACGAGGTATGGCTATTGTTTCTGACGCCCGCTCACGTAATGTTAACGGTCGACGCATGCGACAGCGGTGGGGCGACGCGCCTGTCCATAGTATAGCCGTCGCGCTGTTCCAAAACAAGAACCAGATCCACTTCTTCGACGAGATCGGGTACGAGCACAACCCGTATATACACTGCCCTGCTGGCCAGGGTACATACACGCGAGGGAAGTGTGCTTGTGATCGTCAGCAGAGCTTCGGTACGTCGTATCGAAGTCACTGATACCGAGGTCTACATGTACTGACGATGGATTGGCGACTAGACTACAACGGGTACTCGTGCATGCGCCAGTGGGATCGCATCCAGTGATTTCGGACCGCCCTCGGTCAGCGCTCCCCCATCCAAAACAGGACATTTCGAATGTATCACTAGCAAGCCTTTCTAATCCTCTAGATGTACACCAACCACCGCCCCCTCTACCTCTGCTCATCCGTACGCACACCGGATTCGTTATACCCCCTCGCACGATTGCATATTTAGACTAGTATCTCACCATTTGCTTAATTTATTATCTTCACGCGCTGCCGTCCTCGAAATGCTTCTAGATGAACGCGCTCGCAGCTCGCTCTAGAGCCTGCTGCTGCTGTTCGCCGCTCCGAGTCCCTCAGTGTGGTTCTGGGACGCACTGCGGACGCGCCCGTAGTCACGCGCCCACACTCGCATAGATGGCAAGCAACTTACCTCGCGTCGAACGATCGCTCGCTGCAGCGCAGCAGCTCCCTCGCTCTTGATCGACACTGCAGCCCCCTTCACCTCCGAGTACGCTGTGTGATGCACAAACTACTGGTCGCTGCTGCTGCGATGCAAAGTCTGACAGGCTGCTGCTGGAGGTAATGTCCGTACTGCATGTTGCAGACTGTGCACCGTAGAGGACGGTCCTCGCCGGGTTTGACTATCCTCTCGCTGGTCCCTGCGGCACCTATAGCTACAGGCTACAGCACTTCTCAGACGGAGCTCAGCGAGCAATAAAAGACGACGATGCGGGGTGAACAGATGTTCCTCGTCCACCGCGCCCCAATCTCGACATCTCTCACCGCAACTCCGCACTACACTACATACCATCCCGAGACAGAATGTCCTTGCCGCATGCTCCCCAGCTTCCCGCGGAGGCTCTTCGCGAGGTCTTCCTCTACCCCGATCCGAACCGCCCCGTGGACCAGCACAACCGGTTCAGTAATGCCCAGAGGCTCGCCTTCTTTGGACAAAAGATGGCGGAAACGGTGTACCTGTGCATCGTGGGCGACCGCATGCGAGGCAAAGACGCCGCCCAAATCCAGGTTCGTTGAGTAACTCGGGAACGGATGCTGCCTGCTATCCCAGTTTGAGCTGACGGGAGCTTCCGCGTTACGAACTCGCAGACCTACTTTGATTGCACTTTCTTACGCTTCGCGGAGAGGACGGCGAGAACGTACCAATGGGGGCACCATTTATGCTACCCTCAAGGTGTCAATGGGAATACCCCACAGGTGTGTCAGAGTGGCAAATCTGTACTCACCATAGTGTACTGAAAAGCTCGTAGGAAGATCGACGACTGTTCTTCACTTACGTCGGCGCAGTCAGCGTCCAGTATCATGACGCCTTTTCCAGGCTTCAAGAATGGATGATCGCGTTGCTAGAGTTCTATAGCGCTGACTGAGCGTTTGCACGCGGATATGGACATCCCTCGCAGAGCTTGTATGGGAAGTTGGATGTCGGTGTATTATATTAGTTGTATTACTCTCGAGTAATTCTCTGTTAGACTGGTTAGATGTATCACGAGACTTGAAGTACCTGGCGAGAACGATAATCGGAATGGCGTACCGTCCTAATAGGTGTTTGACTAATCCTTCACCACCCTCTGAATCCGTTCTGGGCGGGCCCGGATAATATCGCTTGCAGATTGCAAGGGAGTGACAATCGCGTGAATGGAAGTTCGATGATGACAGCATTCTGACTGGTAGAATTATAGACGTCTTCAGCGAAGGATACCGCAGCACCAAACTCGAGCCGAAGGCAGGCCCTGCGGCGACCTTTGGTGTGAGCGATGTATGCAGAGTCAATCTCGTATCTCGGATCTTCTCCCAGGCAGCACAGTCCTAGTAGACAACTCAGACCATCCCCCTGCAGGTGCTCCGAGGCAACAGTGGCCCCAGCCGCAGTCTTGCCACAGGACTGTCCTAGAGCTGCAGCGAGGACAGCACCACCACCTACTCAGCAGGACGCTAGGGGCTATGCTCAGTACCTGTAGACGAAGCTTAGGTTCTGCTCGCAGAAAGGACGTTCGCCACGCGCTGTAAGATGAACTGCATTTTGAGGGATACAGAGACTGTAGAAGCCACAAGGGATGCTGCTCACCGAAGAGCCGCAGGGATTGTTTCCCATGGAGAGCTGTGGGTGTATATAAGCTACGGCAACCAAGCCAAGGACGAACCGCCGCCTCCCAGCGACTCGTATACTGCCTCGACATCAGAGCAACATCTCAATTTCGAGCACCCTCCGTAACGCCCTCATACGTCGACATGCCCACCGCACTCGTACCTCCTGCACCTGTGTTGCCCGGCGACGCTACGCTCGAGGTTTTCGTCTATCCTGACAACCGCGAGCCCGATCCGGAGAACAAGTTCAGCGATACGCGCCGTCTGGAATATCTCGGTGAGATGATGGCCAACGCGGTATACATAGACGTCATGCGTCAGCGCTGGGTAACGGCTAGCGGAGAAGAGCTGAAGGTGAGCCCGCGTTCGATGGCCAAGGAGGTCTGCGAGATCAAGATCATCGGTGACATTTGTACTCAGAAATTTCTTGAGAAGAAACTCGACGATCTCATGGAAGAAGCGGGAACGACTTACGAGTGGAACAAACGGGTGTATGGCTACCCGGATGATTTCGACGCCAACAGTCCGGAGGTGCGTGTTTTGTATGTATGAAGATAGTGAGACTGGCGATTGAGCGTAGCTTCCTAGGAGTCTCGCACGCTGTTCTGTACCTATGCAGGCGCCGTGAGCGTCCAATACGGATTCGAGACGCTCGAGAAATGGATCAAAGACCTTCTGAGCGTACTTTGAACTTTACAAACCCCACCTAAGAGTTGCGCTATTGATTGTCCAGAGCGTGTGGTTGTTGTGTAGCTAGTCCTCTTATGCCTCCGGGAATGCAGTGGTCGTTGTCCTGTAGTGCATGAGACCCTATATCAGTCAACTCTGGGCCATCGAGGAGACGCAACGCTCACTCACTATTCTAATGGGTGCCTTGAAGTTGATGAGAAACAGCCGCGCTAACGAGTCTCAGTTCGGGCACGTATGATCCGGACGTGTGCTGCAGCGGAGTCGCAGGAAGCCCTATTACCGCAGCACACATCGTCTAATTCTACCGGCAGTATCATCTGCAGCCTTACCGTAGCCTTCAATCCAGCATAGTGTCTCACACGGGGCTGCCTTATTACAGTTGCTGCGCTACATAAACTTCGGAACGGTCTTGTTGACGGAGGTGCCGGACAATAAAAAGGGGGCAAGCCACTCACCGTTGCGTCTTCCCTCCCGCAACCTCCCGCCACTCACTAGCAGCGCATCAACTCACTTGTCTATACGATTGAAGTGATCCCACCCACAGGTGAATGGCAGCAAACCTTGTTCCACCAGCACCAAATTTGCCCGGTGATGCCCGCTTGGAGGTGTTCGTCCATCCCGACGCATGGCCTCAGGGCCGTCCGCTGGAGGAAAGCAACAGGTTCAGCGATACGCGCAGGTTAGAGTATCTGGGAAACAAGATGGTGGAGACTGCGTACATGGACGTCTTGAATGCCCGATGGCCGAAGGCCACTCCGCAGCAGCTCGTAGTGAGTCCTTCCCAGCGCCACTCGTTCGGCAGTCATTTACAACAACACTTCGTATGTTGACGGTCCGAGGGATCCATAGACATTGGTCAGCAGCAGAATCAGAGGGCTGATGGAGAGGACGGCGGACGCCTACAAGTGGAAGGACCAGGTCCGCGGATGCCCGCAGCAAGTAGACCGAAATAGTCCAGCGGTATGTCTGCGCCATCCCCCAGGTTATCTCGATACATGACGGCCCGCTGATAGGCCTCGGGGAAACAGGAAGCGCATCGACTTTTTCGGACATACGCTGGGGCAGTATACGTTGAGTACGGGTACGAAACGCTGCGAAACTGGATCGCGGCGCTTGATCGAGTGTAGAGGGGCTGCTGTCGCCCTGCCCCAGATTCACGGGATCCGTTCCCGAGAAGTAATATGATGTGTCCGGCTGTTTGGGTAGTTATATACCATGCAATCGGTTTTCCAGAGAAGCGCGACGTGTTGTAGTGACGTCGTTCGGGGCAGGGCAGAGAGCCGCACACTGCCGTGCCTTCGTTCGTGCAGTATACCTGTACGTTGGCGCTCTCCGATTCCTCGGCTCTCAAGGCGACTTCCGCTGCAAGGCCGTGCACAGCAGTGGCGGAATTTGCTGCTGCGCCCACATACTGCTGAAGTCTGTAATTGACAGTGACGCAGACCTCGAAGCATGGCCGGTGTCTCCGAACCCTGGCGAATGTTGTCTTGGTCGTTGACTCGGATGCGAACAAGTATTTGCTCAGGGTAAGTTTAAACGAAGCTACGTACGATGTACCGCTCGTGCTGTCGGCCGGGGTGCCATGTCCCCATCCCTGGAGGCCGCATGTCCATGACATGCTAACGTGAGACCTACTAGGGATCTTTCCTTCACCTACGGTGTATCTGTAATGCAGTAAGTCAGAGTCATGGCCCTTCTTCTCGAAATCAGCGCACAACTCAGTGCCAGGCAGTAGTTCGATGGAAGCTCCTCGTATGCAGACATATCCTGAGTATGCTGCAGGCCGCAATACTGCTGATCTCAAGAGACTTACTGCGTATGTGGTTCGTCGTAGAGCATTGCGATTGGTCATACTGGAAGACTGCAGGAGGTGTTGGTCTGCAGCTGGCAACGAGCAAGGCGTATATATAGTGCCAAGCAACCTGCAACGATGTCTTGCTAACCCCTCCCTGTTCCTCGTCAACTCCCCCAACTCATTAGCAACAGAGCTACTCACTTACCCTTTTACACCACGTTATACCAACGATGGCCGTTCCTACTGCCCCTGCACTCCCTGGAGAAGCGCTCCTCGAAATATTCGTTCATCCGGCGAGCATACCCGCAACCCAGCAGATTGATCCTACCAATAAGTTCAGCGACGGCAAACGCCTGGCTGTCCTTGGTCAATCGATGGTAGAGCTAGCCTATATGGACGTCATGCACGAGAAGTGGCCGAATGTGGAGACCGTGCAGCTACAGGTGTGCCGATTCGACCCTCGCTCTTTCTTGAGGGGAGTGCGACGTATTAATAATGGACTCTAGACGTTGGTCAACAGTACTATCAACGGTTTTATGGAGAAGTCAACCAACGCTTACCGCTGGAAAGAGAGGGTCTGCGGCTGGCCGCGGAATGTTAACATATTGCACGACCATGAGGTAAGTCCCCCCTCCCCTCTACTTGGTATGTGAGGTGCTCAACGACCGAGGTATGTCGACGTCTATTCAGGAGGCGTACCGTCTCTTCCGCGCCTATGCTGGAGCAGTATATGTTGAATACGGTTATGACGTCCTGAAGAAGTGGATCAAGGACCTCACCATGTTTTGAAGGGTTCCCGACTATGCCTCCGACCATAGACCTGACGTTGACTTTCCCCAGTTTATCATTTGCAAATTTCTGTATCCTGTTGTAGGCTGCGATTTACGAAAACAAGCTCTATGATGTATAATCACCTGAAGAAATATCTTGTGGCGAAATTCGCAAGACTTTGCAATGGGTGGTTCACAACGGCGCTCTATGAGATGATCATGCTTGAGTGTTGGAGGTTGTCTTTGATACAATCGGATGCTCTGCGAGCTTCTCACCTTGTCGTTGTAAGCACAGTCAGCGACTCCTCGTGGGCAATTGCAGGACCAAACTACAATCTCGGCAGTAGTACTAGGAATGACTTAGACTGACTACGTGTTACCACCTTCAGTCTTTCCGCAATTATCGGAGCGCCCGAAAGCGCAGTTTCTAAGTAACTCTACACCCGACGCGTCTCGACAGTCCGGACTCCGGAGGCTTGTCTCTTGACTCTCCCCCTCGTCGTTAATACGCTGTCTCCATCGCTTATTCTGTGTGTCTGCTTTGCTGCTTGTATATCTCACTCTGTTGCGCGTCAATTCAACCCTGCGACTCGTAATCCCGGCCTTGCTGCTTCAAAGGCGCACACATTTCCCCAACGTCATAAGCGATAGACGTTTCAGGAGCATCAAGAGAGGTGCTCAGCTGTCATGAGTTCGCTGGCGTTCTTGGTTACCGAACTTCAGGTAGGGGGTAATCTACGGGTGGAATGGTGCGTATCTGACCCTCTGACAGTCATTGGCCAGCGAGACTCGGAGGAAGCACCCTGATGTTCGCGAGGTATGCCTCTTCGCTGAATAAATCGTTCAAATACATAGCATATACAACCTCACAGGCAGCAGAGAAATCTTTGGCAATCCTGCGCTCATCCCCGGAGCAAGCTACGGCCAACTTAGCGTCTGGTGAGTTCACGAGTCCCAGCCACATGCGCCATATACCGTCAGTCTGGTATTCGAGACGATTCGGCGTCTCCACATTCAGAGAGGCATTCGCCATGAATCCTACACCAGCGGGCTAGATGATACAGTCGACACCCTGTCACTCTATGTTGTTCGGTTCAGGGCTCGATATGCCGAGCGAGGCAGGCTCTACTACTCTCATGGTGTTGGTTAAGCACTATGAAACATACTAGCTATTCTTCTCATCTTGCCGTTATGTTGGAAAATGTTCATGCCGACAACTACACAGATGGTCCGCAATCGGACGACCTACTCCGACCCGTGTTCATGGGATGCGCGACCAAGAACGCAAAAGTCGTCGCCATATCTCTTGGGTCGCTCCAACGTTTGATCGCGTTGAAGGCCGTCCCGCAGTCTGCGGTACCGCTCATCATCAGCACAATGGGGGACTGCATGAATCAGGGAGTCGACATTCAACTGCGCATCCTTCAAACGCTTCTCTCCCTCATCACAAACTTCCCTGCTGTGCATGGTCAGCTGTTAGGTGATGTGCGTTCGCGAACCCTTCAGTATGTACAAGGGTTGATTGATGGACATACAGGCCTTGCTCTTGTGCTTTAGATTGCAGGAATCTCGGATCGCCGTTGTATCGTCCACAGCTGCTGCCACGCTCCGGCAGCTTGTGATGTTTGTCGTGGATAAGGTCGTGGACGAAGACCGCCGCGACGAACTCACCAACAGCGATAAGATCGAAGCCGTGCTACCTAACGGTGCTACTGCGAAGCTCGGTCCTTCCGCGCATGACGCATACGCGGTATTCGAAGATCTATGTCTGCTCGCCAATTCTGAGCAACCGCGATTCCTCAATCTCGAGTCCCTGAGAAAGACATTCGCGCTGGAACTCATCGAGAGTGTGCTGACCAACTATCATGATTTGTTCCGGAAGGTTAGCACATGAGTTTGTCGTTACAGATATGCTAATGATTGAACAACGATCAGCATGCGGAGCTCCTCCTACTGTTGCAACACCATCTTTGCCCACTCGTGCACAAGTCGCTATCCGACCGGCCGAACTTCCCTCTCACATTGCGTTGCACGCGAGTTGTATTCTTGCTCCTAAAGCAGTTTTCCCTTGAGCTCAAGACCGAGTCGGAGGTCTTCCTGATGCTGCTAATTAGAATTATTGGGGCTGAGAGCAGCGACGCTGATCCCGCAGACAGTCCACAAGGACATCAGACTCGCCCGCTGTGGATGCGCGTCCTCGCCATGGAGATAATGCGCGGGTGAGTTCGGGCACAATCATCCCGACTAACACGTCGAAACTCACTTGGTTGTAGGCTCTGTAGCGACGCAGAACTCATGCGCAGCGTCTGGGATCGGTATGACGCGGAGGAAGGCGGCTCCAAAGTGTTCACGTCACTCATCACCGCCCTGAAGAGGCTGGTCACCGAGCGCCCACAGCTGCTTGGCGTCTGCCAGCAGATGTTCGGCGTCGGTGTTTCTACACATCCTCCCAGTGCGAGTACGGAGAGCGTATACGGGCTTGATGTCGGCGGCGTTGCTGGGATGGTCGCCAGCGCGGCTAGTGCAACCGTCTCGGGCGTCGCGAATATGATGACTAGCGAGGCAGGCCTGAGCGTCCAGAACTCTGCCATGAAGCTACAGTGGTAGGTTGCACCATACTGTTAATCGCGCGCCCATCTCATGCTCTCGCAGCATCGACCAACTAGACAAAGCGGACTCGCCCCCTATACCTGAAGCGTACCTCTACCTCCTTGGAGTGCAGTGTCTGGTGTCGCTTTGCGAGGGCTTCGCGACGTTCACAGCTCCCCTGTATAACTCCATCATGGTACAGAAACCACGCTCGGCGGGAGAACCTGTCATTCGCGCTCCGCCTGCGCTCGATCTGTCCAAACTACCTCCAGAAGACGCCGCAACAAGACAGCTGCACACGGTGCATGACATGGTGGAAAGTGGCTGGCCCGCGCTCCTCGCGGCCCTCTCCTTCCTCATATCGACGAATCTTTCTGATGAGCTCTTCGTCGACGTCCTCGCGAGCTACCAAGCGTTGACGACGGTGTCCGGTATGCTGGGCCTCACGACGCCGCGCGATGCGTTCTTCACGAGTCTCGCGCGTCTCGCCATCCCTACGCGCGTTGTGTCGAGCCTGGACTCGTACGTGCCTGCCGAACCTAGTACGCCGCGTACCGCTGCGAGCGCGATCTCGGAGAGCTTTGGCGTCTCATTACCCGGGACGAGCACGCAACCCCCGGGGCTGTCGGAACGTAATATGGCATGTCTGAAGGTGCTCGTGGCGAGCGCCCTTTTCCTCGCTGGTAGCCTCGGCGAGAGCTGGTTCGATATCCTGGAGGCGCTGCAGAACGCGGACTACGTCCTCACAATGAAAGGCGCGCGCCCACCTGGCAGTAGCAAACGCAACACAATCGGTCCAGGCGCGGGGAGCCTCCCTCCTTCTCGCAGCGTCTCTACGAGCGGGTCGACGCCGCAACTCGCAGCATCTGGGTCGAGTCAATCGCCGACGTCTACTCAGGCGAGACATCCCCTCCTTGCAGACCTCGATCCCGAGAGCCTACAGCACGCCATTCAGCGCCTCTTCGACGCGTCGAAGAACCTGGACGACAATGCGTTCCGCGACTTCGTGACGGCGTTGTGCAAGCTGAGTGCGGCGATGATTGGGATGCAGTCCGAGGTGGGAGACTCGCTTGTGGCAGATAACGAGTCTACGGATGAGCTTGCGTCGAGCCCGGGCCTCTCTCCCCCCGTGGAGTCCGCACATCGTCGGCGGGTCAGTGGGATCCATCTACCACGTACTCTGGTAAGACCTGGTTGTCCGCGATCCCGTCCTTCCTCTCACACACGTCTTACCAGCGCACGGGAGATTTCGGTATCAGCAAGCTGGGAGGAGTCGCGATGTTGAACATACATCGTCTCATCTACCGAAGCCCTGACATCGCATGGGATCCTATCACAGGACATCTACTGTCCGTTGTCCGTCATCCGCATGCTCCTCCAACCATTCGCACTCAGGCAGCTCGTGTGTTGGATGACGTTCTGGTCGTCGTTCCACGTAACATATCCACGACTGGCGAGTTGCAGCCAAAGGTGCAGCGTAGAGTGTTGGACGTTCTTGCGCAGCAAGTAATTCCGGACTCCTCTGTCAGCAATAGCACGACGGTGGAGATTCGACGTATGGGTCTCGAGACACTCCATCAGATACTGCAATCGTCGGGGCACACCTTGGTCGTTGGGTGGGAGACTATCTTTGAGATACTTGGCAGTGTCTGCAAGTCTGCCCCAGCGCCGCTACCCGGAGCCTCTTCGACACCTTCATCTTTGCGGCAGGAGCTCGGAAAGAACCGTCCGCCGCCGCTTGTCTACCTGAACGAGAAGGGATATACTTCGTTGGTCAAGATCGCGTTCCAATCCTTGACCCTTGTTTGCGACTCCCTCTCCTCCCTTTCCCCCGAGCATCTTCGACTGTGCATTAGCACTCTGGGACAGTTTGGGCGGCAAGCCGACACCAACATCGCTTTGACAGCCGCAGAAAGCCTTCTGTGGGGCGTGTCCGATTCGATTCAGGCCAAGCGTCGGGAAGAGGACAAGGAGCCCGAGTACAGCGCGCTATGGATGTTCCTCCTCCTGGAGGTGCTCGGTCTCTGCACGGACGCGCGGCCCGAGGTACGCGTTGGAGCCATCCAGACGCTCTTCCGCACGTTGCAGCTCTACGGCGCAACCTTGAGCTTGGAGACCTGGGACGAGTGCATCTGGAAAGTTACATTCCCGCTGCTTGACTCTATCACAGCTTCCATCCGACGGAGTTCTGCTGTCGCGCCCAAGGACGAAGTCTCGACGACAGCGACAGCGACGGCAGCGGATGCCCCTGACCTACAATGGGGGGAATCCAAAATCCTGGCCCTGCAATCAATTGGGGCCATCTTCCAAGACTTCTTGACGACGAAGATCATGCTGCTCGAATCCTTCACGAACGCATGGGAGGTCTTCGTCGGACACATCCAGGACTCGTGGCTGCACGATAACCGCTCGATCACTGCACCTGCCTTGCGCTGCCTAGAGAAGGCGATCAAGTCGTTCTCAGCTGCCGAACAGCTCAAGGCCCGCACTATGGAAGCACTGGAGATCGCATGGCGCGCGTGTGACGCCATGGGCGGTGCGGTGCTCGAACAGGGCCCATCGTCACCTGGTGCAACTGTATCTGGGTCAGACCACACAGACGTGAAGCCTCTGACTCAAGAGAGCCTGATGGTCTACGTGGACGTCATCCGGTGCACACGAAGTGTGGGCCGGGAGCTGCGAGATGGCGAGTGGCCCCTGGAGCGTCTCACGCGCCTAATGGTGATATTAAAAGGTTCGTCAACTTACTATTGGCTGCTATGTCCTGATATGAAGATGGTTTCCAGGCGTTTTGACGTACCCCAGTTCCCCGGACTTTAGGCCGGACGTGGACGCGCTGAATCCGGTTCAGGTAAGTTCATCCACGTTGACAGTCGTGCCTGGTATAATGAAATTTTGCTCGGCAGAGCGTCGTAATGGAAGCTGTGGATAGCATCGAACTAACTGCGCCAGGCGTTGCCTCTCTTGTCCTCCGTGACCTCTCTCAATACGCTACTCTTCCCTTCCTTGCTGCCTTCGACGTCCAGGCCGCGCCTCCACCCAGTGCCGCGTCGTCGACGTTCAGGCCGCCTCGGACCGCTGCACACCGCGTGACCTACATCGCGTTGTCTAAGAAGGCGATGCCGTTGTTAGTCGACCACTTCCTTCGCTTCAAAGAAGACGCTACCATATACGCAGATGGCACTATCGAGGCTCTTTTCGCCGTACGTAGACGTAGCCGGCCCGTCGGTGCTCGTTCGTCGCTAATCACCCCCAAAGGCATATTCAATACCTATCAAGCTGAAGTATGACTGTCCGGCGCCGTCGAAGTTTGGCAACGATCAGCCACTTTGGAAGACGGCAACGACCAGTTTCTTGCGTATCATTAAGGAATGTGGCCCTCAAGTCCGTAAGCTGCAGAACGGTGGGTTATCTTAACCAACCGTTTATTCACGTTGTCTAAATGGCCCGGAAGATATCCCGCCCGACCGTATCGAAGGGATATGGAGACAGGTGGTCGACACCTTCCGAGGTGGCATTCTAGCGGACTGGTAAGCATGCTGACCGGCCACATGAGACTCGTAATGATCTTCCTTGTCTCCCCGCTAGTTCCGCCGCCGAGCACTTTCCCCTTGACTTGCAGGAAGCGGAAGAAAACTTCGATCTAGCTCTCGTTGCTTCGCTCGAGATCGATATCGTCCCGTACCTCGGAGACCCTTCCGTCCCAGACTACATCGTCTCGCAGTTAGCTCGCGTACTCCAACAAGGCAGTCGAGTGCGGACGACGGAAGATGATATCCTACCACCCTCCCCGTCTTCCCTGCCAGACTCGCCGAAGACATCATCAAAGTCAAAGAGAGACAGGTTCTCGAAGGACTCCGAGAAATTGGAGAAGTTTGGCGATGGATCCATCAGTATGGGAACCACCGCAACGGGTCGTTTCATGCCTCGAGAACGGTTCGCTTATTGGTGTTTCGACCTCTTATTTCTCATCTGCTCCGATACTTCCAAAGGTGACATTTGACTTCATTCAGCGCCGCTGATAGATGATACTTATCCGTGCTTACAGACCAGATACCCTCACGGAAGCGGATTGCAGCTCTCAGTATACCCCCACTACTTGAGCGATGTCGTATGACTCTTGTGAGCTACGTAGCCGACGAGTCCTTACGCGGAAATCTCCCATTCCCGAGGTGAGTACACGGAAATGTCTGGCCTGGTCGGTTCTTGACTATGCTTCCAGGGCGCGAGAGGAAGAACTGCTCTATGTTCTCCGCAAATTACTCGCCCTCAAGCTATGGCCAGGGACTCTATGGGCGGCATTGTCCGATAGTCCATCTACGTTCTCTTCGGAGCAGCCTGGTGGGTACATTCCAAGTGCCATATCGTCTCACATGACTGAACTTGCACCAGCCATCGACCAGGCACTTCCACCGTCAGAGCTGATAGCTGACGCTGTCAAGCGTTCTACGAAAGCACACCTGTTCCACTTCTACCCAATTCTGTGCGAGATTGTTGCTATTCCTCGCAAAACTCCGACAGCGTGGGTCATATCGGCTGCGCCTCGTACCGCAGCCGCGCCGATCGAGACAGGCAGGAGTACAGCCGAAGCTATTGACAACGTCACAAGTGAAGGCCAAGCGGTGGAGTTAGACGCACGGGTCTTAGTCAAGGAATGCCTCAAGGAGGTTGGCAGGGAGTTAGGGGTCGGTCGCTAGGAGTGTGTTCCAGATATCGGGCGGATTGTTGTTGATCGTTTCATCATCCTGCATCATACAATATGTACTGCTCCTGTACTAATGGCTTATACATACAATGGACCATTCCACTTGGGTCAATTCCGCGATTAACACGAGTCGTACTAGTGCGGGGGACCTGGAATTGCCGGTACGGGCTCCTTGAGATCCTCCTCTGTGGCCCCTAGAACCGTCAACACGGCGTCCTTCTTGAAGAGCCGTGCAGTTTGTATCGCTGTCGGCGTCCCTAGGCGGGGGTTGGCGCCGCCGTCCATCAGGATGCGCACGACGTCGTCATGCCCTTTGAACACTGCACCCGCCAGCGGTGATTGCCCCTGGTCATTGGTGCGGTTCGGGTCCGCTCCTCGGGAAAGTAGCTCTTTCGTGAGGTTCGCATGACCGCTGTACGCCGCTAACATGAGCAAAGTATTGCCTGAAGGATTCTGTCAGTCAAGCTTGCCGAGAAGCGTTGAACGGATCTGAGAGGGTCGGAGACAGCATTACCCTTGTGGTTCGTCAAATTCGGCGGCAGGCCAGAATCGACTGCTTGCAGTAACAATTCGGCGTTATTGTCACGAGCTGCGTCGAACATGCGATGAGCGAAATCGAGAGTTTCCTGCGGGAGGCTCTCGATCGATGGCGTGGTATTCGACTGCGTAACACCGGAGCACGAGATATCCTTTGATCAGCAGCTGACCCAGTATCTGGCGCGAAGGGCTGAAGCTCACCATGGCTGCTCAGCCGGGACTCAGGGGATTGGATGTGATGACTGACAGAAACGCGCAGCGCGATCGGAAAGAATAGTAGCGAAGAGAGTGTGATGAGGCCCCAGGTTCAGTGTACTTGGGAGTGTAGAAGCAAGTGGCACAGCTTCCCAGTTATCGCCGGCAACAATGTCGAAAGCACCCGAATACACAGTTGACCCAATGACCCTGCTTCCTAAGCCCAGCGCGTGACCCTGCGGCAGTGAACGTAGTTCCCATAACGAGCGGCCCGTGCCATCCATTTAGTTCGCAGGGTTGGTGAAAGACAACATACACTATCAGGTCGCTGGCACATCATACACAGCAACCATCTCGGCGTGCACTCGCCCAAGGTAGCCCCACGACCCTCCCGCGGCTCAACCTTCCTTCGTCGGCGTATCTCCTACCAAAATCCGCCCTTGGGGCCGTTCAGCGTACTCCGCCTTATCGGAGCTCCCGAAGCCCCCCAGGTCTCCCGGGCTGCTGCTTAAGGGAGGACCGTCAACATTGGGGGTACTCCAATCCTGAACACCTGGCGCGCCGAGGGGGAGCTCCTCGGGAGAGCTCTTGAGCTTCCATTCGGGACTGCCGCCTTCGTCATCGGTGTCGTGTAGCACTCGCGAAGGATCTCTCTTTCGCCGCGCTTTGGTTGGAGTGATGAACGTGTCCCCGTCTACAACTGAGCTTATCTCCAAGTCGTCTGTACGCGCCGACTGCGATAGGGTCTGTGATTGTGAGCCTGTTGAGAATAAGGCCGGGAGCCGCGCTTGCGCCTCTGACAGCTGTGATTGACTCTGCAACGTTCGCGCTTTGACAGGAGTGGCAGCAACAAGGACGTTACCCTGCGCGCTCTTCTCCGCGTTCCGCGTGTCGGGGAGCTGTTGCGGCGCGCGATGGGTCTGGGTCTGACTCTGGCTCTGGCTCTGGCTCTGTGACCTAGACAACGAGGGCCCCGGCGCGGATACCGAACCTGTGCGCGAGAGCTCGGCCTTGCTTTTTGCGCGCTCTTTGCCTTTGAACACAGTTGACATGCTGATTTCGCGTACTATCGCGCGCTTTCTAAGTCCGCCCGGGCCTATGCTGACTGAGCGTGACCGCTCACGCTGTTCTTGCTCAAGCGATACGGAGAGGGAACGCGACCGCGCACGTTGTGCGGCATTAGTCTTGGCTTTGGCCCCAGCGGCGGAGGACGTGGATGCTGCCGAGGTAGCAGACTTCAGGCGCTTCGTGGCTGGTTTGGGGGATGCGGGCGGAGAGAGGTCGAGGGTGTCCGTGTCAGAATTGGCCGTGTCTGGGAAGAGCTTCGAATGAAAAAGGGCACAAAGCTCTGGGAGCTTGTCCTTGAACCTGGAGTGAGTCCACGGTCAGCGAAAGGCAGCTCGTTCATGCCGGGCTATGTGGACACGCACAGCGGTTCCACCACGTCCTCGCAGAACGCCTGCATCCAATCGCGGTCGTCCTTCTGTTTGCCTTGGTCTAGGCCGTTCGCCGCGGACTTCGCTGAATCCGCGTGGCCGAGCCCAAGCGTGCTGTCCACAGACTGCATAAGCTGCCACATCGCCAGCTTGTCCATATAGCTCTCCAGGCGCTCTTCGAGAGGCTGCGGGGGCGGCGGTGGCGCCTGATCCTTCTCACGATCTCGACGCTTGCGTTTCTTGGATTTCGAGGGCGACAGTTGCGGCAGCAGCTGGAAGTATGCTGAAGGGTCGGACAGCTTGTCCGCCGACGGAATGGCGCCAGTGCGTGGCAGACTGAGCAAGAGAAAATGAAGAAGAATCTGAATCTGGACCCTGTCGAGGATGCGGAAAGGGTGTGTGAGATCCCGCCCACTAATGTTGGACCAACATTTGAGACGTACTCTCGTCGTTCCATCCTCTCTAGCCATGCTTTCTTGAGTCGCTCATAGAGATCGTATTCGTCCTGCCCCTCCTGCACTTCTACGTCGACGGTCTTGTCTTTCTGATAGGCATACCACATGTATTCTTCTTCTTGGTCATCTGGCTCATGCTCCTCGGCGAGAAGCTGAGAGATACGGCCGTGATACTTCTGAGACGACGCGCGCGAAGTTAGGAGAATGGGTTGCAGAAGCGTGTGAAGAGGATGGGAAGGAGGTGCCTGAGAGGTGGACGGAAGCGAAGGAGACGCATGTTCGACACGCAGCAGTGCGGGAATTAGGAACTGGAGCTGCATGATTGACTAGAAAAACACAATTAGCAGATAGTTCAAGGGTGCCGATGGCTGTGGGCGGTGCAAACACATTGTACGTAGGTGATATGTATTACTGCGGAGCAGCTCATATCCGTGTAGATATTCCATGGGTGAAGATATGGTCGTGGCAACTTAGACCATCTTGCACAAATCCGACTGACATCAAGCATGCATATAATTCGACACTGACTTGTTTTAGCCCGCAGCATGTCTTTCCGCGTTTGCAGAGATACAACACCGGCTACTCACGGGTGACGGTGCGAGGACCGCGTCGCGCGCGACATGCACGAGGCAAACCGATACGGCTGCCTCGAAGCCTATCCACATACCCGCCCATATCGGCTTGGACAAGCCATCCGAGGAAGCGAGAAGCTCTTGCCGTTGCCAGAGTGACAGAGAATATCATGAGACGTATGGATGCATGTAAAGATTGCTTTACATGCACCCCACATCGTGTTTGCGCGACGTCACGCATATCGTTCGGCCTCAATCAGCCCTGAGCGTCGAGACGTCATTCCGACGTGCCCGCGCTCCGTGCGGACAGATTGTAACATTCCAATACGTATAAAACGCCCAGTATCAGTCATTTGTTTTGCCTCACCTGCGGTAACCATAGGAATTGGAGGTATGTCCGCGATACATACTCCTCTGGCGTCTCAGTGGCTGAGTCCGTATACGGAAGCTCTTTGTTGAGATGTCGTTCCTGCGTTGCGAGCCATTTCACTGCGCAATTAGTTGGTATAGTATAGAGCGGCCGAGCGATAGAAATCATTGAGAGAGGACGACCGCAATCTCTACGGTTTGCGGGTGCTCGCGTGAACGTGGTGGGAGGAGGCAAGAGAGGAATTGCCAAATCCGGGACACGCGTCCGTGACAGACGCGTTTGGTGCCGCACGTGACGTGACACTTTCGCGCTTCGGAGAATGCCGAGGAAAGTACCTCAAGAACGCAGTGTTCTGATTGGTTCGTGAGCTGTGAGTACTCGGCGAGTCCTCTTCGCCTTTTGCACGAGCTCGCGTTGATCTCGGTGTCAGGTCGCCAAGGCGTCCTCCACGAAGGGATCTGAATGCTCTACGGCCTTTCTGCTTTGGGCGGAAGCACTAGCGCAGTGGTCACTTTCGGCCTTCGACGCTCAGCATCAATCTCTGGTTGTCATGCAAACCAAGTACAGCGGAAGCACTTCTCGTAATGAAGACGCACTACCATCTCGCAGCTATGAAGGACGGAGATACGGGCGTCCGGTCCATTGCGGAGCGCACTGCACAAAATCAGCGGATTACTGTGTGAGTAATACGGTGTTACGTTCCGCGGGCACCCCGGTCGCTGCATGACGACAGGGTGTCGAAATCCAGCCTCATCGCTTCTCCGGTGCGTCCTTCGTCCATTATGCATAATGAACTGTAATCAAGACCTACCACCACAGGTAAATGCACCATCCAGAAGCTGTGACTTCGGCGCGAGAGCTGGCTGTGGCTTGACGGCATCAATGGGCTCCCAGCGTTGAGAAGTTGTCGACAGACTTGGCCTCGCGATTTGCTTGCGGCAGCCAGAGAGTCCCGGTTAATCGCCGGACGGTCGCCCCCATCCCCCACGGTGGAACGTGTAGACATACTCAGCATCGTCTTCGTATCTTCTGTTCCTTGCTCACCGTTCATAACTACTGTAAATTGCAGTGGTTAGAACATCTTATTCTTAGGTATCCTCGATATTGCTGCCGAGGGAAGGTCAGTAGGCACACGGCTGCGCCTCGGTGTCTATAAGGCTGCTGACCCTGGCTGAACAGATCTACAAACTGGTATTCGCTTGACATTTGCGATCTGGATATGCCGCTGTCGTGGTGCCTACCTGACTAACTGGTCGCGTGAGCGTCACTCCTGTACGAAAGCGGAGGGTCGATGTCCCAAACCGCACGGTTTGCTCATGGCCACCCTCTTCGAACACTGGTCTAAGCTCCCCCGTATGCTTCGGGCGGCAAGTATCCTACTGTCCTGTCGTGCCAATTGCCGTGGGTGTATTGGATTTTGACAGTAAGCGTGTCGTTTAGTACTGCGTCTAGGAACGAAGACGTCAATGAGCACTCCATTCCATGAGCTCCTCGCGAGCCCTGACTCGTGCTGGCCTCTTGCCTGACCAGAACCTCATGTTCGGACGCTGATATGACGAACGGGGAGCGGCAAGAACGTCCAGAGCGCTCCGGTCGAGTCGCAGCCGCCGCCACGGTTGTCATCTGTCGTCACGCACGGCAGCGGCAACGGTGGTACAACATTGCGGCGGCGGCCTCTGCGCTCAGCATCGACATCGATGAAGCTCGTGGGCGTACAGCCGCAATTAAGTAGCTTCAATTAATACTCTTGCGCAGTATGGTATGTACATAAAATGGCCAAAGTGCGGGGGAAGTGCGCTCGGTTCCTAGCGCTTTAGGAAATGCACATGGGTGCCGGAGGTTCGTCGAAGCGCGGGGACGCATGGACGCTCGCTGACTGGCCTGGTTGCCCTAACATCGAGCTGATGGTGGATTTACGATCGGCAATGGCCACAAATTCATTCGTTTGCTCCTGACGACGGTGCAGCCGGCAGGGGCAGAGAGACGCCGAGTGCGCGATCTGTTATCTCGCGCATCAACAAGCACCAACGATCGAGAAACGGCAACTCATGCTCGCACTTGCACCTCGCGCGTACCGTCACGCCGGGCCCCGCGACACGGTCACACCAGCTTGCCCCACTCCGAGTCGCGTGCGCGCGGATGTGGGCTACATACTTGCAGACCTACAAGCCTGACGGCGGATACAGGTTGAACGCGCACCTCCACCCGCGCCGCTTTCATTTCGTATCCATTGCAACGCTCGACGCGCTGTCGCCGAAATGCCGTTTTTAATGCGGGTAGCCATCCGAAGACATTAGCGTTACCCGGGCCGTCGGACATCGCGCGCGTCCTCCATAGTAACAAGCTCTAGACTGCGTTGCGGCTCACCTTCGCACTTGTTGCAGGGATTTCCCGCGTCCGAATCTCAGGACCCAACGACGGAACCTTGGCACGGGCGTCAGGCTACTCAATTCGGCTTAGCCTCCCTCCATTGCGCAACGGCCTCATAGTTTCCCCAGGGTGGTGGCAATATTCTCTTTCGATCGTGACGATAAGTTTCGGTTTCGGCTCTATTTCGTCGCAGCGCCAGCGGCCTCATCATGGAGGCCCGTCC
Source organism: Cubamyces lactineus (assembly GCA_022376465.1). Taxonomy (NCBI): domain Eukaryota; kingdom Fungi; phylum Basidiomycota; class Agaricomycetes; order Polyporales; family Polyporaceae; genus Cubamyces; species Cubamyces lactineus. Next base: position 334,912 of record JACDTU010000006.1, on the reverse strand, counting down.
GCGCTGGGTCGTTCGTAAGTTATTTCCACGCGCGAGCATTGCAACTTGCGCTCTCCCCCCTTCCTGTCTGTGACCATCTCCGGGTCTGGCAAACCTCCCTCCCCCCGAACCGATGTGCTGAAGCTCCCTGGGTCTGTCTGTATCATTGCTCCGCCGAAGGCTTAACCACCTTCGACGCCGTGTTACTCAATCTGGTACTTCTAATTCTCCACGCTCCTAATTAACGCAACGCACCTGCACGGATCCTCAACTGTAATCGCTCGCTCGCTTTCTGTCTCTACGAATATGTCACGCAACCCCGCAGACGTACCGTCCTCTGCTAGTAATCCGCACGACGACCAACGGCGCAGCCCACGCCGCCCTCCATCGCCTCACAGACACCCACTCTCTTCAGACCCTGCGACCCAACCCATCCAGGGAGCTTCATCCTCCGCTAACATCGCTTCACGCCAACTACCTTTGTCTTCTCCGGAGCGAGTCGAAACGACTGCGGCGACGGCGCTTGCCTCCGACCTGGAATCTGAAAGCCAGAGGACAGAGCGAAGACACGAGCGCTCAAGTCCTTCAGCATCATCTTCGCAAGGCGACATGGCCGACACCGAGATGGAAGCGGGCCCGAGTAAAGCCCAAACTTCCGAGTCTGCCCCCGAAGGCCCGCCACCCAAGAAGAAACGGACGCGAACGCTGACTACGCCACACCAGGCAGCTGTTTTGCACGCGCTGCTCGCGCAGGTGAGTCTTCACTCTATAGCGTATGATTTCGCCCCGTCAGTTGCTCACTTACGGTGATTCTAGTCCCGCTTCCCTACCACGCAAATGCGCGAGGAGGTTGGGCGAGCCATTGGGTTGAGCGCACGCAAAGTCCAGGTGAGTTATCTTGCCACTTGTGGCCGTATCCGCCCCAGAATCTCATGCCTAGTCCCTCGCGGTTAGATCTGGTTTCAGGCAAGCATCACCCGGTTTCTCCGTGCGCTTCGCTTATGCTGACTGTCCCTCAGAACCAGCGCCAGAAGGCGCGTCGTCCCCGCGGGCAGGCCGCGACTTCCGCACCCCTCACCCGCCCTCCTCAGTTTGGCCCATTCACGAACGCCCCTCCTCTCGGGACATCCAGCGAAATAAGCCCTACGGCTACCACTCTGCACTCAGGGTCGAGCGCAGAGGGATTCTTTTCTCGCGCCCCTGGTGGCGGCGTCGACATGCCGTACGGCGGCGCGAGCGCATCTTCTAGCGCGGCCGCTGAGCGGTTTGCGCACTCCCATCGCGATCCGTATCTAGCCGAGGATTATGCGAGATCCAACATGCCCCCGACGCAACTCGCCGGTCCCGGTATTCCTGGCTCGAGTCGGCGCCCACCGTACGCGTCGGGCAGCCAGAGCACGGAGGGCGGAGCATGGAGAGGATATGGACCTGCAGGTATGCAGGGTGGCTTCTCTCGCCCATCCACCTCTGGAACGGAAACGGCAGAGATGTATAGAAGCACGCCAAGACCCGGCCACCCTATGGGTGAGCAGGGCCCGGGGCTCGCGTTGTCCTTACCACCAGTGACGACCAATATTCCTCGCTCTCAAGCACCCATGAGCAGTCCCGTAGGCGGTTCATACCCGTCTCTCGCTTCTCTCAGCTCTCTCGAAGCCAGCAGCTCCAGGCGCCACAGCGCGTTTGATGACCGAGCCCGCGCGTTCCCCCAGCCAAATGTCGACTTCTCTGCGTCTCGGACGCCGCTCAACATCCCCCCGCCGTTCACGCTCCAGCCGCAGCCCCAATGGGACGACCCCGCTTTTTCACCATTCAACGCGAGACGACGGTCGCCGCCTGCGCTGCCTCACGGTATTGCGCCACCATTTGCTGGCCCCTCCTCGTCCGCAGACACTCCTTTCCGCGGCGAGCCACTCCCAAGCCTCTCCAGTGTGGTGCCGATGAGTTCTGGATCTTCCCTTCGCAGCCCCCGTTCCCCCACTCGCTCACACCGTTTCGACCCCATACGATCTTCTGCAGGCCGTGCCCCGCCAGACCACCCTGCACGACCCGGAATCCACGACTACACAGACGAACCCCCGCCGCCTCCTCCGCCGGCTACTAATCGCTAATGAGCAGTTAGCGTCAGGGAGCACGATTGCCGCCTCCCATGTATATTGGCCTCCACGATCTTTTCTCGACGTCCTCACGAACTCGACCACGTATACTCACGCGTAATAGCAAACAGTACCCTCCGCACACATAATGCTGCGGGACGACCCCTGCCTATCCTTAATCGCGCCCTCTCCTTACACTTACCGCCCGTCGTCTAATCCTGCTCTCGACGTTCGTTCTCATCGATGGCACCCGTCAATCTTTTACTAGCCCGATCTCGATATACCTTAGACCATCATATATTCCCCTGTTCAACACACCATGCGGCTATCCCGTATCTGTAGCGTACGAACCACACAGGAAAAGTAGTAATATCTACTGGATTTAGCTAGCGTACTGCGAACACGCTACATCTGTAATCACGTCTGCCTCGCCTTGAGCCTACTCCTCAGCGATGACTCCTGGACCGCGAGGTTGCCATCGATCGTCGCGGTCGAGCCCCCCGAACCGCCCTCCATGACCGAGCCACCCCGCTCAGCCTCTCTCTTGGCCGCTGCAAGCCTGACCCGCAACTGTGCCTGGGTTCGTAGTTCAGCTTCCCTTCGTTCGGCAATCCGCTCCGCAGCGACCACGTCCGAGGCGGATTTTGAGGGTTCCCCGGCGCTGCCGTCAGCGAGTGCCATAGGAACAAATGGGCGGTGCGCAGAGGACAATTGCGTCTTCTCAGCAGTGGGAATGTCCGCTGCGTCGCGCTTCTCTGCCTCAAGCTTCTGCATGAGCAAGGAACGTGGATCAGCGGTTGCAGGGAAGGGTTCAGCCTGCACACCGCTTCTTGCGGTCTCTGTAGGCACTAATGGGGGCGCACATGGCCAGTCAGCTCACGCGGGAAGCGGGTAGAGTGGCAGCGATGCATCACACCTCTGGCTTGATCAGCGTTCTCCGAGGACGTTTGCTCCACAGCATTCACGTCACTGCTCTCGACCGCATTATGAAGCTGGCGTCCGGGACCGGGACGCTGCTGTACGAGAGGTGGACGAGATGGCCCGGTGCTAAGATCATCCGCCGAGGACAGCGCGACCGAGGACACTCGTGTGCGTCCCATCATTTCCGAGGCGGATATTCCTTTGCCGCCCTCATGGGCCGCAAGGCGTGCTCGGGCTCGGGCTCGAAGCTCAGATGAGCCAAGGCGATGCGTTGCAGATGCTGCCGGCGGTGTAGGATCCGACAATCGTAAGAGCAGAGATGGGACAGCCCCACCGGCAGGCGAACGATCTTCAGGGCGGAGGGCTTCATCACGAGGGATGGCTGCTGCGTCTTGCCGAGCTTGTGGCTGGGTGGCTGAAGCAAGCTCCGCGCCCGTGGTTCCGTCGCCTAGCCTACTGCAACGTGGACCGCTAACTCCATCTGCAAGATACTGCTGCATCGTCTGCCAGGGATTGCGGCGGATACGTACCGGCGGCCTGCTCTCCGACGGCGTGCTCAACGAGCCTGAAGCTTGTCCGTTGCCGCTGTTGTCGTTACGTTGTCGGACCATGAGAGTAGCCTTATCTGCAGGCTCGACAGAAGGTGCGAGACGGGATGCGGCGGTACTGAGTCCGACCCCTTCACCAATTGTGATGGACACTTCCGTAGCTCTGGGTGGTGTCGATAAGACGGAAGGACAGGCAGTGTTCCCGCTGCCACCCTGGGAGGGAAGGCTATTATTCACGTTTTTGTCCGTGCCGGAACGGACACTGCCACCAAAATTCAGTTCTTCCTCCTCGTGCGAGGGGGCAGGATGAGATTCCTCCCCCGAGGTGTCCGCTCTATCATCGGCACGTCCTTTCCCCTTCCCAGCGCTCTCGCTTGCATGGTGGCGAAAGCTGCGCACTTCTCGGGGATGGGTGTGCTGTCTGGATCGCTGACCCTCGGAGTCCACAACATCAGCATCTAATGCTCTGCCAGCAGAAGGGTAACGAGAACCATCTTTCGTCCCAGCATGCCGCCGCTCATTGGGCCCAGCATCCACAGAGATTTGAGTTGTGGTAGATTGAGCGTGCGTTGCCGCAGCTCGATAGGAAGAGGAAGAGGAGCGGGGTTGACGTGTTGAAGAAGCGGATGAGGCCGAACGGGACCGAGCTGCTCGACGAGGAGAGGGAGGGAACAATATGGGTGCTTGCGAGCCCGTAGAGGGGGCCGATGGTGAGCGGGAGCGGGAGCGCCAACGCCGCCCGTGATCGAGAATGCCCGGTGCTGGAACACTAGGGGGAATATCGTACTTCGAGGAAATGCTTTGAGCCTGCTGACCCTCGTCTGATACCCACGGTGAGGCAACCTACCTGAACGTTCCTATCGTATGCGGCGAGGTCCCGGTAAGGAGACCGAAGATAGCAGTAAAGTTCTATAGAGAAATCGAACGCGGCCAGTTAGCAATGGAAGACGACATCACGAGAGCAGCTTAGATGGCAAGTCCTCACGACCGCTTGATAGGGACGTCGTAATGGCTCGGTCATTTAAGCGCCACGGACTTACCATGTGCAAAATGCTCAGCATTGTCGTGTTCATGGCCATGCTCGGCGTCCATATCTAGGAATTCGGATAGTAGCCTAATTGCTGGCTCAGAGCGGATGTCCAAAGACTTCATGAGGGATATTGTGAACGTGGTAAGAAACTGATTGAATGAGTGTGAATAAACGCTCGTGATTTGCGACGCTATGGGCCGGTGACTAACCTCAACGTCTAATCCAGGCCACACCCTGAGCTCACGGCGTGTGAATACCGTTGCCCTAGATATATAGTCTTGGGACGCAGTGAACTGGGCCGGCGTGGGGAACGGTCGGTAGCGGGTGTAGGGATTGGAAGCTACGTGCTACAGAGGGCACTAGGTTAGGGTTATCCTGATGGGCGATACACAAGTTGACGTGAAATGGACGTAGCGCGTCAGAACAATGGATGTGCGCATATTGAGGTATGTGGGAAGGTAGTAATAGTTCATGCAGCAAAGGTATTGTATCTCACCTTGGCATAAAGACAGTGTCTGTAAACCCACCGTCGCTTCTCAATAGCTCGCTCAAGCTCATCGACCTCCTCTCTCTCCCGCTGACGGCGCCGACCCCATTCTATCTCTCGCCGACGTGCGGCACGTTGACGGATCTCCTGGCGCGCAGCAATAACGGCCTGCGCCTCCGGAGATGCGCGGAGTGGGGCCAGATAATGCTTCTGATAGTCGTACTTCGACCGGATATTGTGCATGAGATATTTACCAATGTCCTGAGAGCATAGTGGACAACGCCTAGACTGATCTATAGGCATATGAGCATCTTGTCTTCACTGTAGAGCAATTTCGACCGGATTGTTGCATACGACACAGGTACACGGCCTTCTGGCGTCGTCGGACAACTCGCGCGAGCATAGTAGTAATGCTCACCTGTCCATATAAGGAGACATTCGAAGCAGAACTCGTGAGAGCATGTTGGAATTACAGTCCTGTCCGAGTACGACTGTAGACAAATGCTGCAATGCTCTCCATCGCTATCCTCCAATTCTTCCGCCTCCTCTGCAAACTCTTCCGGAGTTGAAGTCAGAGGCGGTTCCGGCTCCGGTTCCAGTTTGATGCGTTTTTGAGGCGGGCTTCTCATTCGATGAATCCCTCTCCAGACGATCAACAAAGGAGCCTGAGTGGACAGAGTATTGACCGAACGAGAGGATTCATAGAACCTCGAGAGTCGAGCGTGAGTTACAAGGAAATATTAGCGCCGGCAGCGGAACTGACCACGTGCGGCATCACGGCGTGATGAAACGGTGTCACAAAGTCCCGGCGCTACTATTGTCCAGAGAGGTCAGACTTATCCTCCAATTCGCATTTTGCGGCGAGGTGCGTACTGTGCTTTAGATCTCTTACGACTGCATATATCAAGTCGTCTATCACTTCGATATCATCCATGGAAGGTACGGCAGCAGCTATAATTTCTCTTTACATCCTATCCAAGAAATTCTGACTAGTACCATACTAAGGGTCCTGCTGGATTTACGCGCGTGTCAGCGGATGGGTGAATTTGTATCCTAGCATGCCACCCACGCAAACATACGTTCGTCAGCGTCATACAGCGGTACGTTTAGACAAGCGCAGCTACTCACTATGATGTCTACTCATCACTAGGTCGGCCGAAAATGAAGCACATCAAATCCCTCCCCGTAACTCGCCACCCAGTCGAAGTCGCTCTGGTGGTTCTCGGTTCCAAAGGCAGCCAACAGTTTCTCGGCCTCTTCGCCACCACGCAACACTGGTCTTGCTTCCCCGCGTGTCTTTCCTTTCGCACCTTGGCCGTATATGAGGCGTTCATCGTGCGTGAGGAAGGTGCCGATAGTGCGGAACGTCAGGCTGATACGCTCGCCGTGCTTGTAAAGCTCTGCATCGTTCTTCTGGAAGAGTGGTCGCTTGTCTGCCCGTATGCTATGCATCCATTTCGCGTTCGTCTCCAGGCCCATGACAAAGATGGAGTTATGTGGAAGAGGAATTCGTTGTACTGCCCTCTTCATCTCGTTCCCTACGCGCGCGTCCGATGTGTTGCCTCCCGAGTTTGCGAGGACACCTTTCTTCGTTCGCAGGGTCATGATGCGCTGCGCACCAAGGCTGACGTTGACAATCCTAGACCCTCGTACGACATCGACCGTTTTGTCTGAGTGCTCCGATATGTAATCAGCACCGCTACGATAGTGCTGGATCAGAACGTGATTGACAGGTTCGTGCAGGATGTCCTCCACGTGTTGGCGAATTTGCTCAACTGTTGGGGAGAAAGGCAGAAGAGCAGGCGACTCATCCGCGGGATGGCGGTATACTGGATAGCTGTTCCAAGCGATATAAGCGTACTTCCTTTCCGGGGGCGAAACACTATGGCACTCGCCTTCCGTCCTGGAGGATGCGGCCCTCCACAGCCACAAGCCGAGGGACTTCCCCACATATGCGAATAATATTTAGTACCATATCCTCAACGCTCAAGCAGCGTGTGCTTGCCTCGGTGCATCATCTTGTTCCATTTCACTTCTCCAATGATTCGCTCGAAAGCCGTGTCCGCGAGCTCGCGTGGCAGAAAGTCGTATAGAACAAACGAATCGCCTTCGCCGATCGCATCTCCTGGGCCCATAGCATCTCGTTGCAAGTTACTAGTCGACATTCGACGATACACCTCACGGAAAGCGCGATTTCAAGTTATGGGAGTGAAGCTGATGTTGCAGGAGGTACTATGGCTCGTAAACAGTCATTCAAGTTGTGGCGGTTTGTGACGGAACGATTAACTCAGTAACTCAGCAACATGCCCAAATCGGGGTTTGCACCCCCCGCCCCCTGTGACTCTGAGGCTACCATCACTGTCTCGACGACTGCCCCGCTCTAATAACATTGAGAACTCGCAATGGTTAGTTGCTTCAGACGTCATCAACGTAACAAACGATCCACGAGACGTAAAGCGACCATACTGGTTGTACACAAGTTCGCCCTAAGAAGATCAAGTACAGTAATGCGTAAGAGCAATCTTGAACCCGAATAACATCTGCGCGAGTTTGCATAGATCTTTCAGTACTCGACTAGCCATTGATAACATCACTTAGAGCCAATGATCTCCTGGATACGCTCCTTGCAGCCTCCCTCCCAATCGTCCCAACACAAAGCCAGCACCGCCGAGTCTCTCCCCCTTTTCCCAGAGAATGCGTCTCCAACCCGGCCAGGCATCCCTTCCTTCGCGAGCTCGTCGGGGAGCACCCAAACCCATCGATTGATGCCTTCGCGTTTAAAGCCCATGCGTTCGGCAAGTCCGATAGAGGCCGCATTCCTCGGATTGGCGGACCACTTGATGCGTCTGAACCCGATGCCCGGAGGCGACGCGCTGGGGAGCTCCAGGAGGTAGCGCAGGAGCAGACCGACCATGTCCTTCGCGATGTGGGAGCTGCGGAACTCGGGGAACACAACTACGAAGGCCGCCTCCGTCGCGAGGTTGGGCGCGGACGTATTAAAGATGCTGATGACCCCTGCGAGGCTTCCGTCCCAGTCTGGGTGCTGCGCGTCCGGGCGCGTCTTGTCGATGACGGCGAAGAGGATGTTGTGCGGATCGCGCCTGATCCTCAACTCCAGCCAAGTCAGATATTCGTGGAGAGTATTGAAGATGAATGGGTAGTAGCGGAATGTGGCCGGATCTTGTCCAACGTGGTTCCAGTAGGCCTCGCTGTGAACGGACGGAACGAAGGGTACGAGCTTGGTCCGCGCGTTTTGCAAAGTTTCCTCGTGGATGGGGTACGCGAAGTTGATGTCATATGGCGTGGATCCATGGATCTCGGATTCGGAGAGAACAGGCACGGGAGGAGATGTACAGTTGTTAACGTACAACATGGTAGGTTGCGAGTGGGCTAGACGACGGCAACAGCGGATGTGTCGCTCAAGAGTCAAGATGGGCAAGTCAGTTGCTCAAGTTATGAATCTGGCAGGACAGGCACCAAATGACTCGGTGCGTATGATCGCCCGGATACCTGGCAGCTCCGTCCGTGACTCCGACGATGACTGATCTCGACTTGAATGACGTGCGTTGTATGGACGATATGCAGGCGAGCCAGGCTATAGACTGGATGCCATCAACGACGCCAAGGTTGTGGTGATAACATATTGATTCGGTGAGCAGACGAGGGGGCAATTTGGAGGTACTACATGTCTACGTCGTCAGAGCACAACCTACAGTCGATGTATGCGCTCTATGTTACTTTCAAAAGAGCTCAATAAAAATAATCGATTCCTCCAGTGTGTATCGTCTCCTTCAGCCGGCTCTACAGCGTGCATCCATTAGGCTGCCGCAACCGCGTCCGATCTCGCATAATGACTTCATCCCGGTATGAAGACTACCAGCGCATGAAGTTCTCCTTCTGGCACGTCATCGGCCCGACCAGGGCATGGCCCCTCCCGTTCGCGAGAGGTATATTGATGCCGTCCTGGCCCCATAGGTCGAACCACTAAGCGGTTTGAAGACGGTACGCTTGCCGGTGGCCTTGGTGGAAGTGGACACCAAGTATGGCTGATCGGCCCAGCCACTCGCGATTCCAATCTCCTGCAGGAGCGCGGACTCGCAGTGGTCGAAGATGTTGCGAGCGAAGTAGCCAGCGTCGGTGAAAATGACCATCGGGACATGTCTCTTACTCACCGGGAAGGCAAAGACGTAAGTTGTGGAGTGGGCCGAGCATAGGCTACGTTTGCCCGAGTCAGATGCAAGCACAAGACCCAGACGTCGACAGAGTACTGACGAATTGTGGCATCTCCATATAGACCATCGTCGAGAGAATGCTCCAAGACATGCCGTCATCATCGACGGCAGAAGGCTGAGCGCGAACCCTTGCCGTCGTAGTGCATGTATCGGTAGATGGGATTGTATCCCCCTTCTGTGCTCTAGAGTATCAGGCCTGATGTTGGGCACGAAGGAGCCACAACCTACCTCAGACGAGTAAACTAGGCCGCTCCATACACGGTACTCGAGCGTATCGAACTGTATGGCGAACTCGAAGATTCGCATGCGGGTATATACCTCGTTCTCTTCACCGACGATCTAACTATTGTCATTGACAAAGGCGCCATACAGGCCCACCATTGCCTTCAGCACGCTCGACAGGTCGTTCGTACCCCCTGACATCATTTCATCGTGAGCAAAATCGTCGCGAAGCAGTACTATGGCAGACGTACCTGCGAATACCTGGATGCCACGATTTGTGATCTCTCGAGCACGCTCGCTCTCCGGGTCTCGTGTCAGCGCACGCGCAGCATATGGCGAAGGGGATTCGTCTGCGGTGGGCTTGAGCAGGTCATTAATGACCTTGCGCTGCGGTAGCGCCAGTGACTGCAATGAGCACCATCTGGGGGCCTGCTAGCATGAGCAGTGGACTATGCAAGGGCCGCCGATAGGCATTCTTACTGAGATGATTGGCGCTATCCAGGCCGTTGCCCCGGGTGGATGACCGGTGGGGTTCATATCGGGGTTGCCCAGCATCCCGGAGGTGCTACTGTACTTTACACCGACGTGTCGATGCGTTGTTGCACAGACTGCCGTGCAGATAGGCGCATCCAATCGCGAGAAGTAGTGGAATCATGCATCACGATCCTACGAAGCAAACAGCGCAACTGCTCTTCAGCATACAAGACACCTATACCTGAGAGCAGCTTCACGTACCTTGAGCTTGCACCGTGATGCTGATTCAAGAGGACATCGTACGTGAATGACCTTGTCCACTTCGCTACCTCAGAAAGCAGCGTGCGGTTGATGCTGGCTGTATTCGCAGGAAGACAAGATCACTTGATCGAACAATGGCACCGCGCTCTTACTTCATGTATAGCGTCGCCACACCGTATCCGCTCAGATGCCGGCTGTTATTGGCCGAGTCTTACCGAAATCATGAGAATATGCACAGCTGACAAGCCTTCAGATACGGCGCAGCGTTGTCGACGTTCGACTTTCGAGTGGTTCCGTGATTGCCACTAGCATTGGGTGTGCAGTGCAGTGGAAGAAATGACCACAGTAGAACGTTCGTAGGACGGCCGCCTGTCGTCCAGGTTCGCATCAGTAACCAGGGTTATTAAGGCATTATTAAGAGGTAATGTATTCCGTAAGCCTTAATTTGGGCTTACCGGAAGATGTTTTACTCTAAAACATTAGACGCCTAAGTACATGAGGCATCGCGGAGGGCGGCAAACAAACACTTCCACGGCTCTGATGGTGATGCTCTGCAGAAGCTGAGAACTTCTTCTACTCTCTCTTTCCGACGACCACGACACGACCGCGACGACATTTTTCTCATTTGGGCCTCTGTTCTTGACGATTTCGCGCTGGGGACGCATCCAAAGACACCAACATGCCTCCCAAGAGTCTCTCCACGCTCTTCCTCGGTTTGGAGCTCGCGACGGACCAGCTAAGGGCATCAATAGTGGACGAGAATCTTGAGTTGGTTGGCGTGGAGGCCGTAGACTTTGATACAGAGGTGCCTGAATATCAGTGAGTACTCATTTCTACTTAATGACATCTCTTTCTACGCACGTACACGCCGCGCTTCGTGATTGTGAAGGGGGCCAGTGATCTTGTGGACGACAAGGCATTGCGCACATGTGCGTAGCCATGCTGGGCAACTAGTGCCTGATCACAGCTAGGCATGGAAGTCTGGGTGAGCTAGGGCTGTACGTTCCAAGCCAAACGCAAATTCTAGTTCCCGCGTCGCGTTCCCGCCCAAATTATCTGGTACCAGCTCTGGACGTCTCGTGTTGCGCTAAGATGTCGCGGCGGATTGGCCGACGATTAGTGCGAACACTCGATCACTTGTGAACCCTTGGTCTCAGCATTAGACGACTCGGCTGCTTGCTTGATTGATGTCTATTTGCAAGGCACCCTACCGATCTCTTGCTCATCTCTTTGCGGAATACCAAGCGTCGATCTTGCTCTTGGTCTGGCAAAGATCCTCGAATTATCTTCTTCCAGGAGACAGTTTCAACGCACCGGCGTGCCCTCGCCAGGTGGCTCACTAGCACTACTCGAGCGCAGTCGCATCGGTCCTTGTCTACCAAGGGTCGATCAGCCTGTACTCATGTAGGGCAGGAGCGGCTGGAGACGTTGGCCTCTGATGCTTGTGGTTGCCGTATCAGCCCATGAATCGATATGCTCACTCTGGCCTTCTGCGTCCGTCCATGTGAGGCGGCGCTAAGGCGGGTCATATAGACTCGAGCGCTTGGTCCTGGAATCCCTTTACACAGTCTTTGCTTTTACCCACGATACATTGATAATAATTTGCTAATGCTCTCATTCGTGCAGGACGCAGGGCGGCATCTTCACTACACCCGGAGATGCGTACACGACCCCGGTTGAAATGTGGTTGAAGGCCTTCGGTAAGTACGCGCGCGTTAGCTTCGCGGAAGTATTTGTGGCGCCCGTTCTGATCGAGACCCGCAACCTGTCACGCTGTAACATTTGTACCACGCGTGACCATATGCCTTCGGCGCCTATGTTGCTTTCTCAGACCTCCTGTTCGAGAAACTCAGTAAAAATTATGATCTGACAAGAATCAAGGCAATCGGTGGTGCTGCTCAGGTGCGAGTTGAATATACTGCATATATGGTGCTCAAGATACTCATCTACTACAGCAAGCTCTTGTTTGGTGGAAGGCACCCGTACCACCACTACAGAAGCTCGACCCACGGTTACCTATCCACGCTCAGATCACTTCCCAATCTTTCTCCCTACAAAATCCGCCCATTGCGCAAGACACCTCCGCTCACACGCACGCTCTTGCTCTCGAGGCCGCTCTAGGTGGCCCTGACCACATGGCTGCGCGTGTCGGGACGTGCGCGCACCCTTCACTTGTTGCTGCCCAACTACTACGTGTACGCGAGGCATGGCCGGACATTTGGAGTCGCACAGGGCGTGTGCAGATGGCAAGCTCCTTCCTTGCCAGTCTTGTCACCGGTCAGCTCGTCGGTATGGGCGAAGCAGAGGCAGCATCCACGGGGCTGTGGGCGCATGCAGGCACCCAGCCTGGGGTGCAGAGCCATTGGGATGAGGGCGTCATGGAGATTGTAGGGGGCAGTCGAGAAGAAGGTCATCGCATCTGGTCATGGCTAGGGGATGTTGACATCTCAGGTGGCCGGCGAAGAATCGGCAACATCTCCAAGTACCTTGTTGAACGTTACGGCTTCGATCCTGGTGCGTGATTATGTCGCCTGTGACAAGGCGATTCGCTCACCGGTGCATGTAGAGGCCATCGTCACGCCATTCACGTCTGACTACCTTTCGACATACCTCTCTCTATGCCCTTCTCCTTCGGATGCCGTTCTCAGCTTCGGTCCAATGGACGTCATGATGGCGCCCGCGTCTAACTATCTACCCACCCGCCTCTTCAACATTTTCCCCCATCCCGCGCAGGACGCCAGTGAGAAGAAGCGGTATGTCATGATGCTAACCAGCAGGTACGTGTAGAACACGTTCTACCGCGATCATCCTGGCTCACAGCAAGCATCAGAAATGCGGATGTTCCTCGTGCGCTAGTACGTGACATGTATACCAAGAGTTGGAGCGCATTCGATCGTCTTGTTGCTATCGTTCCCCCTGGGGGTTCGATCGGGTAAGTTACTAGAGACGACCATAAACTTCCACCTCACTAACCTCCTGTGCAGTCTCGATGACAAGCTGTTCAGCTTCTGGCTTCTACAGGGAGATACGTATCCGTTCGCCCATGTCAAGGGCATCTACCGTTTCGAAACTGGAGTGAAGGTCAACGAGTTCCGTGACCTTCGTGCCAATCCCCGTTGTTTGCTTGAGAGCCAGATTCTCTCGTTCCGCGTCCGTTGGTCGAGAACCATCCCCGCGGGCGTCTTCGGTTCGGCCGCGGGTCGCGCTCGCAACACCAACTCTACGCCTAGCCCTATTGCAGGTGCCCAGCAGAAGCGTGCTACAGGTGTCAACAACAGCAACAATATGGGTCTTCCTTTCGATCCGTACGACTACGCGCCGCTGCCTGCTAGGATCATCGCCACGGGAGCGGCGGCGAACTTCCCGTCTATCGCCAACCTCGCCGGCGATGTGTTCAACGCCCCCGTTCTTATGCCGACTACTCAGATTGACGCGGCCCAAGTCATTCCTCACCGCAACGCTCCCGCGCCCGGTTTCCCGTCTCGCGCTGCTATCGGTGGCGCCTATATCGCACGCTGGGTGTGGGGCAAAGAGAAGGGAACCCCTGCTGGGACTGGGCGCGGCGGGTTCGAGGAGGAAGTTCGGAGATTGTTGGGCAAGCGCTGGGCTGCTACGGGAGGCGCTCCTCTGCGTACCAACGTCAACGCCCCCGGTACCACGAGTAAGGCGCCCAGCGCTACTGGCAGCGGGGCGAGCACCCCGTACGGCCATGGGTCGCGGTCCGCGCTCGGATCGACGATCCTTGTTGAGGAGGAAGAGGAAGAGGTCGAAGAGATGGAGAGGAGCGGCGGCGCAGGTGGATATGGTCTTGGGTTCTCGGAGACTGAGGTCACCCGCATCCGAACGATGACAAGCTCGACTTCTGGCACAGCGATGAGCGGCAGCACCCTCGGCGAAGCACCCTCGACCGCATTCACGACTCCTGACCTCGGCAATATCACTAGCCCGAACCCAGCCTCGCAACCAACGGACGCGGCCGCGACATCCACCCCGTCCGCTCTCCAGCCCGTGACGGCAATGCCCACCTCCGACGCCGAGCTCCAGCTCGGCCTCGCAAAGGTCGCGGAGCCCGACGTCGACGCTTTCATGTCGTACGCGGCCCTAGTGCCTGAATACTGCCGACTCGAGGGCCTTCTCGTCAAGGGCATCGTCTAGGCGCAATCGTAGATTCTGCTAATATTTGAATGCTTGACTTCTTGGTCGTGCTTTGCTGTCGACATGTTGTATACCGTAGGCGGACGTTGTGCTGGGGGCGTCGGGGCGTGACTAAGAGGGTCGGGGGCGCGAGGTCGTCAAAAGCTACGTAGCATCGTCTCTTGTCTGGTCCAAACCGATACCACTGACTATGATATCATGGTATGCGAGCAATCTCATGTCACGTTTATAGACTATTTGAATCGATGCTGTAAATGCCTATCAGACTGCTGGAATCACTGAGACCTCGCAGTCCTCAGTATCGCAAACTATCTGCGAGCGCGCACAAGCTCAATCCTACAAAGTCGATCCACGAAAGGTTGGATAGACAGCCGTAGTTTTCGACATCGTACCATTGCATGTTGGCGTCTGTGGTGCTTCGCGGCCTTGTACACACAGCACAGGTTCGGATGGCCGAGTTCGGTGACCGAGCCATGGCCGAATACTTGTTTGTGGCATAGCGTCTCTACAGATTCACCATGGTACGTCTTGGCCCATACGAGTTCAGAATAGCGATGCGGGATTGTATTAGAGCGATCGTCATCCGAGGGTACTTGGTTCGGGGCTGCTTAGGTACGCCCGGCGAGGAACTTGGCCCCCACTCAAGGTTCAAGTTCTGTACCGTATAAAACATACACTCTCGCCGGTATACACTCACTCCCCAGCACCGACTTGCTTCAACTCCTGCCATGGCGAACGCAACGCAGAAGAAATTGATCCTCGTCATTGGTGCGACTGGTGCCCAAGGGCTGGCCGTCATCGATGCCCTGCTCAAGCCCGCCGCCGACGGATCGCCCTCCCCGTACGCCATTCGTGCGTTTACTCGTAACCCCAAGAGCGGGCGTGCCACAGAGCTCGCACAGCGCGGCGTTGAGGTCTTTAGCGGTATGTCAAAGAGTGTCGCAGATCGTAGGAGGAACACTCACCAATCCGTGGACTCGATAGGTAGTACTGATGACTGGAGCGCCATCCTCAAGGCCTTGGAGGGTGTCTACGGCGCGTTCGTCAACACCGATGGCTTTACCATCGGCGAGGTCAAGGAGGTGTACGCTGGTATGCGCATCTTTGAACTAGCGAAGCAAGTCGGCACCGTGAAACACTTCGTCTGGAGTGCGCTCGATTACTCCTTCAAGGTATGACCATATTCCTACATGTGCGCAGGCAACATCTGACTCGTCGGGCTACAGAAAGGAGGCTTCGACCCCAAGTATCGCTGTGAGCACTACGATGGGAAGGCACGTGTCAGCGACTGGATGCGAGCCCAGCCCTCAGTCGTCAGCGACGACAATATGTCCTGGAGCATTCTCACCACTGGGCCATACATGGACATGCTGTACAACGTGAGTTTCTGCCTGCCATTTCATGTTAACCCCGCACCGATGTCTAACCTTCTCTCAGTTCATGTTCGGGCCACTCAACCGGCGTGTAGACGGGACGTACGTATTCGCCGCCCCCATGGGTCAAGGCCACGTCCCGATGATAGCGCTCTCGGACGTCGGCTTCTTCGCCCGGTACATCTTCGACAACCGCGCGGCCACGTCCGCACAGGAGCTCGAAGTTGCCAGCGACTGGGTCGACTGGCCGTACCTTGTCTCCACCTTCACCAAGGTCACCGGCAAGCCCGCCGTCTACAAGCCGCTCGAGCTCGAGGAGTGGTTCGATCTATGGTACCAGGACGACATCAGCCAGCCCGTCGCGAACGAGAAACAGCACAGCCCGGACGGCCCCGATCGCGAGTCGACGTCGTGGAAGGCGAACTTCATGTGCTGGTGGGCCCAGTTCCGGGACGATGTCATCAAGCGAGACTTCCAGTGGATCCGGGAGATTAATCCGAAGGGCCATACGCTGGAGAGCTGGATGAGGGAGGTGGGATACACCGGGGAGCTCAACTACGCCCTGCTCAAGAATACGCAGGACGGGAAGTCGCCCCGTCTCAACCCCGAGCTCACTAGCAAGCTCTAACACTTCGTCAGAGGAATGTCCTCCCTTGCGCCCTGCCTCGTCCCCGGTATTCTTACAGAATGGCTTACCCAGCGCTACGTCAGTTCGATTTTCAAACCGCCAGTTTGTCTCCGACTCGTATGTAGATTGGTATATACAGCTTTCGAACGCAGCTACAATCGACCACCCAGAGCTTATGGGCAGATTCCCAATGAAACAATCACGATCAGGATAACAATGTGTGTACAAACAGGGATGTAAACGAGCGACAACGAAAGGGCATGCCAATGGTATGGTATGTACGTGCACGAAACCGACTCAACGACTACTCTCAGTACCGTCCCCCACGCTCGCCCGGGCCCCAATCCACGACGGACCCACAGAAACGGAGAAGGAGATATAGTACTAGCGAAGGGAACTGGCGGGCGGGCGGGACTGGCTACTGACTGGCTAACTGGCTAACTGGTAACAGAACACTGGCGCGGCTCATTAGGTATTACAAAAATCGCTCATACTCGCACAAGTGTCAACCTCTCTCTCTCTGAATCATTCCCAGACCACAATTCCCCTTCCAAAGGCAGAAAAAAAAACAATGACGAGCTCCAAATGCCCCCCGAGTCGTAGGAAATGGGGCAGGGAAAAGGGCAATCTAAGGAAGTAGTAGCAGTAGTGTACCATATCGATATCAAAATCGGGAAAGGAACTCAGCGCGCGACGCCGACGCCCTTGACACTCCGGAGCGATGTCGTGCTCGGCATGCGCAACATCGTCGGACGCACGTTATTTGCCGTCGCAGGCGCGCTCGCGGCAGGTCTGCTTGTTGAGCTCACGCTTGCGCCAGCAGCAGAGGCCGAGTTACCCGCCGTGCGGTAGACCATTCCGGTCCCTGTCCGCGGTTTCAGTTTGGACGGACCCGCGGCACCAGCGGAAGCGCTACGGGCTACGGGCGCAGACTTGACGGGAGAGCGTGAGGGGAAGGCGATCCCTCCCTCTTGAGGTGGGGCGCTCATCGCTCCTCCACCCGGGCGAGTGCTCGGTGGCCGCAAGCTCTGCAAGGACGGTTTCTGGCGAAGGGCGCCCGTCGATGCGCGATCTGCGGCCGAGGAGCCTGTACTTGCAGACGTGGAGGGTAGCGGTGGACGTGCAAACGCCGTAGGATCCGTCGCGCGCCTGAGCACGCTCTGTGATTGAGGTAGCCGCAGCGGACGAGGAACGGTCTGTCTTGAGGGCGTCGCGGTGTTCGCAGTAGACGGCGTGCTCATAGACGTCGACGAAGGGCTAGCGGAGGTGACGACGACCAAGTCTTGCGGTGTCAAGTCGGGCGTGCGGCCCAGGTCAAGGCGCGCCGGTACCTTCTTTGCACCCAACGACCCTGCCCTGCTGCGCACCGGTGCGTCGTCAGGCGTGACCGGCATTGGGAGGCTCGCGGTCGAGGACGTCGAGGGCGTGTTGAACCCGACCTCGTCACCTTCGCGGATATGACCCAATGACGTCTCCAACCCGCGCCGACTGGAGGAGGTGGCTGGTGCAGAGCGGTGGGAGGTCACAGACGTGCGCGACTGGGTGCGCGAGAACGCGGACGCAGACGATGCGCTGGAAATCGAGCTGCCCGTGCTTGTGCGCCAGTCGCTGCTTGGCATGTGTCCCGGGAGGGTGCGCGGTTTATTCCAAGACGTAGGAGGCGCCGTACGGGAGCTCTTGGGTAGCATGCCGAACTCCTCCATCCGGCTCTCGGGCATGTGCCCGCCATAAGAGCGCGATAGTGAATCCGTGGTACTTCGCAGTGATGTTGTCGATGCTGCGCGCTTCTTGAGCGAGCGCGATGATATTTGATGGATCAGTGGTGACGGAGCGTCCTCGTCCTCGCTGCCGGTCCTCGTTGTCAGTGATCGATACATGGACGTATGTCGCGTTGCTCACCTGTCACTCCAGCCAAGCCCAGTGGTGAGACCAATACCTCCAGCTAGTAACCTGCCGTCCCGATGTCGTACGCGCCGCTTCACTGTATCACGCTCGTCCTTGAACAGCCCAGACTTCGTCATCACAGAGCCCGCTGCGATCACACTCAATCAGCTCCTGCAGCACATCACAGCTCGATGGCACCCACCGGTCGAGGCGACACTGAACACGCTCCCCGGACGGTTGTTCGGGAGCGGCGTCGTGTTCCGGGAAGACTGCACGAGCTTCGAATGAGGCGAGAGCAGGCCGTCCCGCACCATCAAGTGCCTGTCGATCGCCAACATCGCCGTCAGCATTCCGCATACACGCACGCAGTCAAAATCGCCGCGACGACCAAAATCAACGCGGAACAAATAGAAGAAACATTTTACTCACGGAAGCGGTGTGTGCAGATCCAGACTTGAATCCGAGTCGCTGCCGTCCCCATCAAGCTCCTTCTCCAATCGCGCTTCCTCCTCTCCATCGAACATCTCGTACGGTGTGCCCGTCTCGTCGATAGGCACTCCATAGTCAGACACAAACGAGTCTTCGTCCCACACGTCGCCCTCGCCCTCCACTGGCACCATCGCGCTCTGCTCATACGCGAGCTCACTGAGAGACTCTGGGCGAGACCGCGCACGGACGACAGACGTCCCGCTCGTCCGCCGACTGAGACTCGTCGCGGCACTTGTGCGGCGCGAGCCCGCTTCGGACGTCCGTGCGCTCGCACCCACGCCCTCGCTGACTCGCCGGCGCAGGCTGCGCACGGAGCGCGATGCGGACCGTGAGCGCAACCCAGACCCGGCGGAGGACTTCCGTCGGGGCCGGGGCGTGCTGGCAAGAATATCCTTGATGTCGGGGCTGCTCGAGCGGCGGGAATGCGAGTGGGATGGAGGCGGTGGGGGCGGTGGTGGGGGCAGGTGCGGGGGTGGCTGTGAGATGGGAAGGGGAGGGAGATCCTTGTCGACGGAGCGCTGAAGGCGTGAGTTGGATGTAGAGTCGCTCCGTTGCCTCGGCGTGGCTGAGGGTGCAGGGTGTTCTTCGTGCGGCTGAGGAGGCCCTTCCTGCGCTTCCACAGACGAGAACGAGTCTCTGCGCGCTGGACGGTGTTGGCGCGACAACGATGGAGCTATGCCCACCTCGAGCACCTTCTCGTCGTCGCTGAGGTGCTCAGGCAGAGTAGAGTGCAGCGAGATCTCATCAAGGGACATGCGTGTGAGATCAGTGGCGTCTTCCTCGGAGATACGGGGCTGGATCACCGGCGACCTGTCTACGTTGTATCGTGGGACAGGAACAGAAAGAGAGCTTGTGGATGGGTATGAGCGGAGGGAGCGAGAGGAGTCGTATGGGGTGACGCTGGTAGACGGTGAAAGGGAAGGGACGCTGCTGCCACTAGCGTTGCTAGCAAGAGTTGCGACGGAGTCACGTCGAGAGTAGTAGCTCGAGGTGGATGCGAGCGACATCTTCGACGAACGTCGCGAGCGGGCGGCCGAGATGAACATAAGGGTCTCATGTTCTGTTATGGGTGATGGTCCAGGGACGGGAGGGAGTGGTGCTGACGGAGGTGCAGAGGGTGGCTGCTTTGTCCCAGGTGAAGAAACTGGTGAAATGAATGGCGAGGAAGCGGGAGGAGGCAGAGATGATCCAGGGGCGCCGCCAAGGAGGGGCGATGGAGGAATGAAAGCTGGCGGAACAGGGAAGGAATCAAGCAGGAGTGGGACCGTGTCGCGTTTGTCCCGCGAACGGGTCTCAGTTGTTGATGTTGAGGCCATGATAGAGTTGGCTGTCAATCATTGCATGTCAGTGGCATTGTTCCCAGCAATTCATTGCGGGGAGAGAGCTGCTGGGGGCTGGAAAACAAACTGCGGGCCTCAGAATATAGGAAAACCATTCAAATTCGTGGCTTGAGCAGTGCGACTCGTATGAGACGACGGGTCGAAGCCTGCGCGACGTTGGGCGCTGCAAAAAAGTCGTGCAGAGGCTGCATATTGTCGTGCCCACCACACCCGCCGTTGCGCCTAGGCTGTCGACCATAAAGTGCGTTTTCATGACTAGTGTCTTACTCTCCCTCCCACGCAGCATGCATGAAGACCATTCAAAGGTGCGGCACTTACGTAGTATACCGATCGAATGTAGACCCCTCTATCCACGCGCGTTAATTGCCAAAGTAGTATAAAGGGCGGGCTGCGTCGCCTGCGGACCGAGCTCGGCGCGTCCACGTCCTGTAGGCGAGTGGGGAGTGCCTGTTCAGGGCCTGCGACGGGGGAGAAGGCGGGAAGAGACGTACTAGAGGGCTCGTGCGGGGGTATTTGGGGGGTATCGTTGTAAATTTCGGGAAGCGAGCCTTGCCAGAACAGGGTATCCAATTGTGCTTCGACCGCCCATGTGGCGTGTGCGCGCGCTCCGTGGTCTTGCGAGCGCGGAAGCTGCGCCGGGAGGTTACGAAAAGGAGGAAGAAAGGGAGGAGGAAGGAAGGAGGAGGAGATGGGATGAGGCGGGCTCACCGGGGGCGCGTCCACGGTCGTCGCGGTCGTCGGCGAAAGCGACCGCTCAGGCTCAGACTCAGCCTCAGCCAAGCGAGGCCAGGTTCCCAGCGGGCGCTTCGGCTGATTCCACGCTCGTATCGTCTTCCCATCACATTCCAACTACTCCCGACATCACCAAGGCTACCCCCAGCGTCCACGCTGCGTCCAACTCACCACAGGCATGGACAGCGGACGGGTCGCATCTCATCCAACGTCGCGAAGTACTTTGCCTCGCGCGCGCGAAGGCGGCGTGGGCGCTCCATCAAATTCTTGACAGTGTAAACGTCCAACGGGTGGCTGAATTCCTTTATGCACGCTTTCACCCCAACTCCCATCTGTCTGCTCTCCATCTCGTCTGTGATACGGCGGGTAAGCCCAGCGGGATCGCTTGACGATGTATGTTCCATCCCGAGGCCACCGGGAGGCCGGCGGCACCAAATGACTGCCATGCGCTCGGGGTCGCAGGCTGCACCGTCCCTGGCACTCTAAATTATTTTCCTCGTTACGATGCACAGCACATGCATCTGAAGCAGGGCGTCCCCGATCCGCTCCTCGAGGGCAGTGGGCGAACGTACTTCCGACGGCCCACTCATGAACGTGCAACGGCGTCGAACTCGAATATGATGTCAGCGACACACCAACGCGCAGCGGCGGCGGCCCTGGTCTTGCAGCATTTACGGCAAAAGCATGCACGTCGCCAGGCCTACCGACGCAACTGTCCACTATGCTCAGGGCAGCAGAGAGATATTACGGTACTCGACTTCTAGTCTGGGCGTACTGCAAGCCTTCCGAGTGCCCGAGAGGAACCCGGGATGCCGTACCTGACCCTGTTCGGATGCGCCCCTGCACCAGAATCACGCCGCCGTCGTTGCCACCAGCTTGCCGCCGTCGTCCGCCGGATAGCCCACGTCGGCTGCGCGCCTTTGTGTATCCTGTCGGCGGCTAGCATTCGACTTTCAATACGCACTGACCACTCAGACCGTGCCATAGTAAGGATCTCATACTCTGCGCAGAGCTGATGACCATCCACAGTCCGAGAGCTCGTGGCGTTTGTCGGGAACCCCGCGAGCCCCCGGACGCCTCTACGTAGCGTTCACCGAGCGCCGCGCGTTCAATTCTTTCAATGTCATGATGTACGATTATGATTCGCGAGGGTGTTTGCTCCATCTTGTGTTGAATGGCCTGGAATCTGACATAGGGCGTTTGCCGATGTGCCGCTACGGGCTAGAGTGCATCATCATTCATTATGAACATGACCGGTCGCGCTCCGACGTGAGCGCTCCCGACGTCGCAGCGCAATCGCTCAAATGGACAGTGGACTGCACGGACTGTTGCAGTGCTGTTTACCGGCACAGGGCCTAGGCCTGTAACCTACATGCGTTCCTTTGGTGTGTTGCCAGAGCCACGCACCAAACCTTCAGTGCGGAACAGCCCATTCTGACATACGACGTTCAAACCTTCAGTGCGCCACAAATTCAACGTAAGGACGAGAGTCGTCCAGAAGCAAGCCTGGCCGATGTATGGTGCGATGCAACGCGCAAACTGTCCATACTCTGCGTGCATAGGTCTGCAGCCACTCACTATGGTTCCAATCTCCCCCGCATGCCCAGGCATTGCCGCCGGTCTCATGTCGGACCATTCCAAGGTCCAAGGCTCGATGGTGAAGCGACTGAGGCTGTAGCCTGCCGGGCTTTACTTCTTCAGCCGTCGTCGGACGCCATCTAAATCCTTGACAGCAAATTCTTCAGCGGCCTCACGTCCACAGGCATCTAGCAGGACACGGTCTCAAGCTGGGAGATACAATCACTCATGTCAGCCTTCCACCTTAACTCTCCTCTTCCCGGCGCGAAGCAGAAGTGTTGATAGTGTTCGTCAGATGTGGTACGAACATTGATTAGCCAAGAACGAACGCAGGCAGCTGATATCCCTCCCGAGTCTCAATTAGCTATCCTCCGCACCAGCGGGATGGCGCAGTAGGGTTCCCGTCGGCTGCAGATATACACGGCCATCGTTGCACATGCTATCCACTGGCATACAACGTACGAAGCGCAGCGTGAGCGTCAAGCGTCCAATCCTGAACTTCGAACAACACCACAACAACTTCGAACTGCGGGATGACGTCCCCGATGTCCCCGGGTCAATTCATAGTACCACGCAGAGGCGTCGCAAGATCTACTCATTCACGGCGTCCTGGTAGTTCGCCGCAGCATTGCGGCCACTGCCGTCGCGGTGCCAGGGAGACGTACTGGAACTCTACGTGCGTTCTCTTCTTGCGTTGCCATCCAGCTATCTAGACCTGAACCCTGATTGTCACGAGCCCCGTACGTACGTACGTCCATCTCTGTGCACTGAGCGCAGAGCGCTGAGCGACCATGTCCACATGTCAACGTACCGCCAATGTCCTCAGATTCTCCACGTCCGCCGGCATGCGCAGCCGTGCAAGTCATGCGGGGAAGACCTTCAACGCTGACTGCCCGTCCACCTTCGTTTCTCCCGGCGCGTCTCGCGTCTCGTCGCTTGATTGTCTGATTGGGGCCAATTCCGTGGATGGCGTTCTCACCGACGTTAATCACCGGCGGGGACCCGCGGAGGACGGTGGGGGCGATCAGATGCGCGAAGGCGTGGCGTGCGTGGTAGGGGAGGGGGTCTTGGGAAAGGCGTGTGTGTGCATGTTGCTGGGAGTTCCGTGTGTCCTGTGTTTTTGATGTTGCAGCGTCAAGTCCGCATGGTGTCTCATGGCGTTCAGTATTCGACGGGCGAGGTGACGGCATTGGGGACACATTCCGCCTTCCTGGCGGTCTAGCGCATTTTGTCCTGGCTCCTGGCATGTGATGTGTATGTGTAGCTTCGCGAATGATACACACGTCGGGGAGCACTTGGAAGACAGCTGTCTTGGGATGCCTTGGCCTCCGCGGACGGAGGGATCGACGCGGAAATGTAAACGCACAGGTTCGGCGTCCGGACTTGATCACATATTGCAAGGTTTCGGCCTACATTGCGCAGGCCCACGGTGCACGGCGCACGCATATTCCACCCACCCGATCGTTGACAGTGACAGGTGGAACGAGGCTACCGCACTGCAGGCACCGTTCGGCCTCTTGATTCCAGATGTGTTCCATTACTCCGTTGCTCTAGGCCGTTGGGAAGCTCCACTTGGATGGGTGGTAGTCCGTGGACTGGCCGAAACTAAGTTACTGAAACTGCACCGTATGAATACCGCGAGGCAGACGTGCAGCGACATCATTTTCCATTGGTAATGTAATGTCCAACTTGAATGTACCATCCACACCGTAGTACTAGACTACTAGTAATGTGGCACACAACCATGCACCGGCGTTATAGCCATTGCGTTGCGTATGAACGACCGGCTTCGGATGCACATTCATCATACTCGGCTAGTGGTTATTCAAGCTCAATGGAAGCGGCGGGTAGTAGCGGCGGACCGTGATGCGTACAGTAGTCTCCACAGTCCTGGCACCCGTCCCTGGCGACGACCAGCGAGCCCGCCGTCTTCTGTCTCTCCGCTACGCAGACCAGCGATCACTCTGTCAGAGTGCGATGAATAAATGAGACCGGAGTTCAGTAAGTGAGTCTTCGGAAGCTGAGACGTCCGGCATTGATCGCCCCGGAGGGAACAGTTATTATCATTCACATTAGGGATTTATTGCGCGTCGGACTCGGACGCTAATACCTGCACACGAGACCGTGATTATACGATTTGTCTTCCGGTCCACCGCGCTGCATCCGGCCGTCTGACAAAATGACAGCGTCGAGCTCGTGGTGGCTTCCTTGAAGCGTTTCAAACGCGCCTGCCTACCTCCGCACATCGGCTCTGTCAAGCCCGTTGCGCTGAGTCGTCATTGCGGGTGCAGAGTGACGAAGTGCTGGGCAAGGATGGTGTTAGTAGTGCATGGGTGCCGCAGCGAAGCAACTGCTTCGCTTCGTACACCGAGTATGTGTGACCACTGACAAGCCATTACATTTTGAGACCGACTGCTCCTGGAACTAAGAAGCGGTCAGCTCGCTGACCAGCCTGAAATCAGCCAAAGGCCGTATCCCGATCAGACACCTCGCCAAGCGCACGGTGAGCGCAACGCGATCGCTCACCTGGCTACCGCTTGACTCTCAAACGCCTCCGCGCATACATTACGCAGAAACGGCACAAAAGATATTGTGCAAGCAACGTTGCCTGTCAGCTGCTTCTCGCGCAACAGCTGAGCAGTAGCACGGACCCCCGCCGCCTAAAACAGCTAGCGGCTACGGCCACCACGCAACGCACAACCTCCGACGGCCGCTCTGTTCCTGGCGCAGTGCCCCTTAGTACCGGTCCGCGATGGGTCTGATCGAGGATCGACACCGAACGCAGGACGATGCCGAGGGGCCCACACCAGCCAGTACCAAACTCGTTGCGGACAGCATGTTGCGTGCGTGCTTCGCGAAGGGACTGCCCGGGTCATCCTGAGTGCGGATTCGGGAAGGAGGCGTGCTTCTCGAGGGGATGGCCTCGCCCGCCGGGAATGTCGGATTGTCGCCGGAGCAGAGACAGCTGCGCGGACCAGTGCACCCGGGTCGGCTGCTCATGAACACCTCGATCGTGCGGGAATGAAGCTAGCATGACTTGTCTAGACTCTAGAGCGCGGCCTCGCTGAGGTCCAAGGCGGCGTTGAAGGCGACTCCGTCCTGCGTCTTGAGAGACGTCGCGGCGCTGGGCTGGTGAAAGGCTGCAGCGGACAAGCGGAGGTGAGTTCGGGGCTCGACAGGCGAGGAGTCCGCCGAAGCTGACTGGACGCTAGCGTGGAATCTAAGCCACACTGCAGCAAGACGGATCTGCGATGTTATCCGATAACACTGAAGAAGGACAAAAGTAAATCACCGCGAGGTGAAGGCGAGCCACGGTCTGCTGGACGAGAAGACAGACTATCGGACAGCGATCATCATCAGCCGAGTATATATCGATGAGCCTTTTGTGTGTGGCTAACTACCGATACGGGATTTCTGGTGCGGACGGCCAGTCATATCACCATCTGCCACATCAGTACGGCTCAGCCGACAACGCCGAGCTCGACGGGGTGTAAGGCATGCAACTTGAAGCGCCGGCGGCGAGGGATGATAATCAAGTCCCCGCGAGATGCATGGTCGACCCTGTTGGGGCGGACCATGCAAGGCCCGCGCTGCAGAAGTCGGACAATGGTGAGCAGAGACGCGGTGTTCAGATGAGAAGCGGACTCACACGCAATCGACGGGGCACAATCGCGCTTCCCTCGACCCCTGGCCCGGTGGCGCGGCGCAAGAGCGCCGGATGACCGCGAGGGCGGACAGCCCGTGCACGAGCGTTGCCCATCTTCAGAAATTCAGCTCCGTGTTTGCCAACGTCTCGCTCGGCGACTGGACAGCCCAGACATTCTTCCTCGCGCCTTGTGTCTTCGGACCATCCCTCGCGGTCGGCTCCGCCGGGTCCGGGCCCTCACGTTCGGGAGAGACCGAAGAGCCGTCAGCGGCGCGAAGAGTAGGACGTACGCCCAACGTCGCGCACAGCAGCTTATACCGGGAACGAATTTGGCGGAAGAGTTTGGGGATATCGAGGTCCGCAGGGCCGTCTGCCGCAGACGGGTTCTCGCGGGGGAATTGGGCGATGAGCTCGAGGAGGTGGCGGATATGGTTCAGCGTTCGTCTGCAAGGCGGGGATGTCAGCGTGAGTTTCCTGGCGCGAGGCACGAGGAATTGAAGCGGGCTGGTTAGCGCGAACGGCACACCATCACAATGACGCGCACTCGGGCTCATAGGAGAATACGACCAGATTTGGGGTGAGGTGAGCATATCAGCAGAAGCCGATTTAGTCGCATGCCTGCAGGCCTCCTCCCGCGTCGCGTTCATTGCCTTTCCAGACCCACAAAAGAAACGTGGGCAGCCTGCAGGGGGCCCATGACAATAGCAAAGTTCCAGGGTCCGGAGAAAGGCCGCATCTCGTGAGTCCTAAAACAGCGTCGAATGTGATGGTATACCTCTCTGCACGCCGCCGCCGGATAGGAAGGTGCGCACTCGTCCTGGACGGCCTGGCTCTCGACGATGGCCTTCCACATTATCGCGAACCCCTCGTAAAAGCCGAGCTCCTCCCACATTTCGAAGCCCTTCTCGCGGCCCAACGCCCGGCCCTCGATAGATCCATGAATGCGGCCGTGCGCGAAGCCGTCTTTGTACCCGTCCTCGTAGAATCTGGACCGTGAATCAGCGGCGTGGACGATTTTTCCAAGTCAGACCCAATTAACACCTACGCTTGTTCAACATTCACGAGTTCTTCCAGATCGAAGTCCATGTTATAGCTTCAGACAGCAGATCCTCTCCGATGTTGGTACGAACTGATCCTCAGGAATCTGCAGAAGGCCACGAAACACTCGCGAGTGTAGGTCCAAGAAACAAGTCGCGCGAGTCGACTAGTTTTGGCAATTCGGGCGGGCC
The DNA here is from genome assembly GCA_022376465.1 of Cubamyces lactineus. Classification (NCBI taxonomy): domain Eukaryota; kingdom Fungi; phylum Basidiomycota; class Agaricomycetes; order Polyporales; family Polyporaceae; genus Cubamyces; species Cubamyces lactineus. The sequence continues at coordinate 307,611 of JACDTU010000006.1, read as the reverse complement.
CACAAATTGAAGCTCCGAATATAGCAACCGCCCGCGTCCACAATATTTTGGTATTTACCGGCCGCCATCAGAATAAGTAATATCTGCGACGAAGGGACCGTCCCCAAGTATATTGTACGAAGGGAAGGCAATATTGTCTAGTCTACGCTCTCGCTAGCTAGGTTGGAGTCCGTTACATGGAGTAACAAATGAGAGAATGATGCAAAGCGGCGCGTCAGAACAGTTTGCAGTAAGATGGTTGGAGGTGTAGTGGCAGCACCATCCAGCGACAAACGATAGCTGTGGGCATGCGAGGTATCGTACATCCTGCGAGATTAGGGTATCCAACACAAGTCATAACCGGATAAAGAGTCTCTGTCCATATGCCCATCATATCTTGAGCGTACAGGTGAGCGTCCAAACATTGACGTTACTATAACAGGGCCACTCACCAAGCTGAGCTCCAGCGTCCAAACCCTCCGTGCCCAAAGCTTGATGATCTTTTCAGGCTCTCCCGGACCGGCAAGATCAACCTCAATACCATCCCACCAGCACTTGCGCTGCAGACATATTCTCAATACGAGACAATTTCGCAAGGAAACACATGCAACGTACAGCAGGCTTCCTCCAGAATAGCAGCAGCTTCTGGGCGGTAGCCATCTGGTTGTAGTCGACAGTGACTTGTCGCTCTCCCGAGGGACTTGTCGTGTGTACGATGCCAGTCTTCAGGAGAACGAGAGCTATAGACGATATGCAGCAACGTGACGGCTCCATTGCACGGTAGCCCCACTCATCATCGCGATCGAAACCACTGCAAACCAAGCACAGGACAATCCGACTCGTGAGGTCCGCAGCGCATGAATAGACCATGGGAAACTGACCTCATGCAGAGCATGTCAATGAGGTGCTGCTCGGCGAGGTTGTTCTCCTTGTTCACATTGCGTTGGAGGGCTGTGAAGATGTTGCGCTTCTGGAGGAGGTAGTCGCCGCACTTCCGCTTGAGTTCGAGCAGCGCGTCATTGGCTATGCCCCGCGCGTCTGTGGCCTCCTTGCCGTTCTTCGGCGGGATGGAGAAGTACTCGAGCTCCTCCCGAAGAACAATGATCGCCTGCTTGGTTAGGAGGGGATTCTGCGACGGGGATGGCCCAAAGTCAGACGTTGGCGAGCCGCCCTCTAAAAGTTGCTGCTGCGCGGCGAGGAGTCCAGGGTTGTTGGGCGTTCCGTAGAACTCTTCACGGGCATGTTGAAAGAACGTGAGGACATATTCAAAGCACTCAGGGTCGAACTGATTCAGCGAGGCGCAGGTCAGGTCAGCACACGGACGCGATCGGGACGAAGGATGGTCACGCACATCAACCCCATAGAGCTCCTCGTCGTAATCATTATCACCTCCATCAGATAACGCAGCGCTTTGACGACTTAGGACAAGACCATTCGGAAACAAGCAGAGTAGGACAGATTCGGGAAGGCTCAGGATATTCTCTCGGTCGACCGAGAATCGCTTGCCGCGTAGATCGAGTAACAATCGCGTCAAGAGCTGAGGCTGAAGATTCGTCTGCACCGGTGTTTGGGAGACCTGCGTAATTGGCGAGTTGGCGAGGTTTACGGCAGCCATGGTGGATACGGGCAGGTCAATGGACGGCGGGAGGGCGGGGAAGTTGGTGGTCTCCACCAACCTGCACGCCGGCGGTAGCAGCGAGGGCGAATACGACCAAACTGGCACAAACAACGCGTACCCTATACCGAAATTACTAAATTCGAACGATGAATAATTCGAGCGCCGCTAGAACCTTGTGGGTTAAGTACAACGCGACCAAGTTGCCTCTTTCTCGGATTGCATTGTTGGCATGGCCGGAAGCGGATACGAATTCTCAGCTCTCGGCGCACAAACTTCCTTCTGCGTGAACAGCTGACCAAGTGTTCTTGATACGCGGAATTTCCGCATAACGCACGACTGGGACGCTCCCAGGGGCGTAAATGAAGGCTGGATCTTTCCTTGGCGTTGCTCGCGCATGCGCAGGATGAGCGCGAGAGGTGTGGACTGCTTCTGGGAACGAGAGTGTCCAGGTCTCGCAGTAGCTGAGAAGAACTGCCGCGGTACCGGACCGTGAGACGCCCCGTGCGCTCACGAATGGCGCGACACGCGGTCACCGAGAGCTAAAGCAGTGATTGGCAGGATTATGATAGCGCAGCGCAGATTGAGGGAAGATAATGAAATGGCATTGTGGTCGTCGGCTTCGGCGAGCTTGGGGACATCTGGAACTATATCATTTCACCATCTGAATCCGCGCGAGCTAGCTGTGTCGGGGCGCGGTTAACGGCCAAACAAGTGATCGGTTGGCTGAAAAGGGGTATGGCACGGGGCGCATGCCATGAAGCTTTAAACGTTGTCCTCGAACGACGACCACGCAAGATCCGCTCGTAAGCGTTCCGGCGAGCAGGTACAAGGTTTACCGACCTCGAGCCGAAACCACGCCCGGCAAGGCAAATTGCTCACTATTGGGTAGGTTATTTATTAGAAAGTCCGCCGTTGGGACCTATAACGGTATACAGTTTGCCTTATCATCTTTCTCACCACCCGCGTCCATGTCACCCCTCTGACCTCTGGTCCTGGACCGTTCTACAGGTCCCTTCCGGGATTCTCTGAGCAGCCGCCCCAGCATGACCTCTCCGCACTCCTTCTCGTTCTCTAAGCCAGCCATGCCTGGGGACGCCGTCTCCGTCCTCATCCTCGTCGAGGATTCTGCCCAGATGGCCGCCAAGTGGCCCGACGTCCGAGACTTATATCTCCCTGTTCTGCTCGAGAACCTCCGAGCGGACGACCCATCGGTCCAGGTTCGTTCCTTGCCGCTCCTATTCTCCGACTTCTCATCGTTCGCTTGTTCACTTAGATGGAAGCGCGATGGCTCACGACATCCTCATCATGTCCAGTCGCCACCTATCCCATCATGGATACAGCACAATGCCGTAATATCCCGGACCTCGCCCTCGGTCAAGGCCACAGCTCCAAAATCTCGCCGATGGTCATCCACCAGGCCGTCTCTGTCCGTCTCCTTGTCCTCCTCTTCTCTAGAGCATGCTGACCACTGCCATTCAGATCCTCGCGTCTGTATCGAGAGGCACCAATTCCACGCGACACTTTGTCCTCGTTGCAGCTACCGGCCCGCCGTCTTCAAGTCCGATGACTGAGGCCACACCTTCCGGATTCGATCCGTGGGACGACATTGCGCTCGTGTTGAAGCAGGTATGACGCAGGATGCTCGTCGAGAAGCCTACCGAGTTCCATTGATCATCGTTCGATCAGGAATACATACGCCTGCATGTCATCCTGAACATTGGCGCTGAGATGCGGACATATCACGAACTCTTCAAGAGATCGGTGCGCATCACCCTAGAGTGCGGGCCGTTCGTTCCTTCTTAATACATCGTTACTTTAGCTCCAACTCCAGAGTAACTCAGAGGTTCCTGCGTGGTTCCAGCTTGACTCTCGGAAATACTCTATCCGCCTCTCGGGTAGGCCACAATATGTACGCAGCTCTGGTAAGCTCACTCAGTTGTCTTTTGTCAACTCTCCTCGCGGCCGCTACTCACTGCTTGCTCGCTTGTTTGCAGTCGCCGTTCCTATCCCGTTGATACCAACGGTCCCGCCACAAGGTCACTATGGGAACCCGAACTCCCCGCCCTCGAAGCCCGTCTCTCCGAATACGCCTCCTGCTCAGGATTCGCCACCGCGGTCAGGCTCCCCTCATCATAGGAAGTCGTCGACATCTCCGGTCTCTCCACGGAACCGTGGTCGTGGTTCTGAATCATCCAACTCGCCTCCGGAGAGCGGCGGCGGCGGCGGCGGGCTCGTCTCCTTCCTCCAGCAGATGCACGGTCTCACCAAGAAGAAGAGCTATGGTGTCAAGGCGCCGAAGAAGACTTATGTCGATGCTCACCTGTCGATGCCCGGCCGACCCATCCTGCCTCGTCTGGAAGTGCCTCCGTCTGATATATACACCTACCCGTCGTTCGACAACGCTCACAGCACAGATCCACAGGTGCTCGTCTCTGACTCACAGCTGCATTCGCACTCGCATCCACATCCGCATCCGCAGCCGCCCCCAAGCAGGCGGCACTCCGCTGACCAGCTTCCGCCGGCATCCCTCGTCGCGCGCACGAGTAACGAAGACCGGCGCGCGCGTCGGCGTGGACCATGGCTGCCAATCGCACCGCTTGTCTCGTCAACACCGTCATCGCCAACGTCGGTCACGTCGCCCGGCACGTTAGCCGCGCTCCAAAGCCTCGCTTCGATGACGCCACGGCTGCCGGACTTTGCGACCAAATCCCGCGCGTCTCCTGCCACAACGACGGGTCTCGCGGAAGCCCACTCGCCACTCGCCATGCCAGGTGCGACGTCCGCGGAGGCTCACGCGTATCCCCACACGGTCATGACGTCGCGTCCGACGGATATGAACTCTCCATACGCAGCACCGCAGTATGCGGAGTCCCATGCCTCCGCTCCGCCATACTACTATTCACATGGCCCCGAGAGTGTTCCGCACTGGCCTCAGCAAGGCCAGCCAGCGTCGCCCGCAAATGCACCCAGCCCGAGCCATACCTCCGCCTCGAGCTACAGCGACGCGTCGCGCACCTTCAGCGACTACACATATGGCAGTTCTCCGCCGAGCAGCTCGTCGACCTCACCGCCGTCTATCGCTGCGCTCGCCGCGCAGCCTACAGAGAACCCCGAAGATCAGCCTTTCATTATGTCGCCCGAATGGATGGCAAATGCGGACGCCCAAATGGCGGAGGTCGTCCGATCGGGTGAGCTGCAAGCGAACATCACTCCTGCGCTCCACTCCGCCGTCCAGACGATGCAACCCGCGATGTCCAGCCCCGCCTTCGTTCCGGCCGAACCTATGGTCCAAGAACAGATGTACTATTCTGCGATGCAGCATGCGCAAGGGCATCCCGTGTCTTCCCAGGAAGTCGGGTATACCGTCTATCAGGATGAGGTGCGCATGGGGGTGAAGCTGGCTGGTCCACCCATTGACGGTGGCTGGCAGTACGCCCCAGCGCAGGGATACCCGGTCTCAGGCTACGTCCAGCAGCAAGGCCAATGGTACCCTGTGTGACGATATCCCGGTGCGCTCGGAATCACTCGACTTTCGTACCGTCTCTCTCTATGCTTTCGCGTATATCCTCGTAAAGTGCTGTGCAGAACGTATTCCAATCATTCGGGTTATGTTGTATGTGCTGTCCTCCCCTCCTCACTTTCTATATTTTTCTCCTTTCTTTCTCGTGGCTTCTAGGTATAAAGGGCTCGGTCGCTGGTTATTGGGGGTTTGGCACGATACGATCGCATCTCGAAGCTTTGCATAGGCACGATAAATCACAAGTATACCCGCTGTATATACCTACGTTACGTCCCGTCTAGCTTGTACTTCTCCTTTCTGTTTCGCGGGTGCTGCCCTGTGCGGCGGGGACTGGACTCTTTGTAAGTTATGTAGCATACGCTTTATCTGGCTTCGTCGATATAGTCGATTTCATCGGTGGAACCGCAGCCACGCATTGCGTGGCTGAAGGTGCAAGGGCAGTTACGGCAGGCCTTTGGCGAGCGGGCTGGTGTATGGGACTGCACCCGGGCACCAGCGTTTCAAGGTGAGCAAATGTAGGTGATCTGCGACACGCGACAACCGTCCCTAGGTCATGTCGTCCGGGAAGGCAACAAGAGAAGACAAATCAATTCGCCTCGAGGTGCGCCCTTCCGGTCGCATGTTCTCCGCGCGAACCCCCTCCACCACGAAAATGGATATATTCCATACTTATGCCACAGACTGCCTGGCCCGCGCGCGAAGGCGAGCACACACACTCCGCATGCTGCGCGCCTCCGTCAGGTGGCGTCACACTATAGACGGTTTGTTTTCTTCCGCGGGCTATCTTTTGACATCTGCCACAGAAGGACTGCGCGTGTGGTTCTTGATGTGGCGACTCCGAGATTAGAAGACGAGAAGCGACGGAAAACACATCCCGGGCTGCAAACCTGCGACGGCGACAGCGACGCTCCCGAAGCTTCCCCATGAGGGGGACATAGCGGGACGTGCAAGGCTGTGCTTGAGAAGAACGTGCTTATATGAACGGGGGCGCACGAGCGTGTTCCGCCGCCGCCGGAGGCGCGGGGAGTAGTGGACTGTCCGCACCTTCTCCGCACTAATGCCTATCTCAGCCACTCCATCTCACGCCACCCAGAAGCAATTGAGCAATAAGCTCATCCAGCGAGGGCGGCCACAACACTTGACCTAGCGAGGCCGGACCACTGGCTGAGATTGGTCGGGACTCTGCTGTCCGTCAAACCCCGACGGGCCGTTGACGATATAACCGTTCGCGAATCTGCACACTATAGCGACCAATTGCACACAAGTGTATCACGATTAAAGATACGCGTTGGACGAGGTGGTAAGCTCGCCAGCGCGTGCTCATAACATTATAAAGCGTGAACGGCAGTCCTTAATTGTTAAACGAGTAGGCTGAAAGGGTACATACGGTGACGTCGAAAAGTACTGGTGGACTATCGGCCGAGGCATGCTAGAAATCATACAACTCCTCCTCTCGCAGATTAATGGCTTCAAAAACCATCCAGCCAACGAATGGACTCGCGGCCTCTTCGAATGCCGCCTTCCGGGCCCGGAAATCTTCTTACCACATTTCTTGGTGCAGCTTGACCGTCAGCTCTTCCAGTACCACTTCTCTGCCGAGTATCTGCCGCCTCGCCTTGAGGTACTTCACAAAACGCCCATCAACGCCGTCAAGTCATTCCCAGAAGTCGACCAACCGTAAGCGTTGAAGTTCGGGGCAGATGATTCGAATCCAGGTTATGTCGGCGTTCTGCTCTCCGATCTCCACGCTCAGCATGAGATATGTGGGCTCGGTGATCTCGAGGACAAGATCGAGAGGCAGCATCAATGGAACGATGGCGTGCTCGGTGTCCAGCGTATGTCGACAGCTGGTCCTTGCACCTTCCGCAGTCTCGAGAGCGTTTCCGCCCAGTTCGCGTTCATCGACTCGCTGGGAGAGGTGTGGATGCGGAGGACTTGCACCTCGGGCATGTCAACGAGAACCGCGATAACATTATCAAGGCCTATGGGAACGTCGTCGTTCATGAGTTCCGGGCCCGGGAACTGGATGAAGTTCGAAGGGATGAGTTGGCGTAATAAATATTATAATAGACGACGTCGAGAGATTGTACCGCTGTAGCTATCGCTGGCGAGCCGGTCCTCTCGCGCATGTCACGCACAGCGCTCCGGGCCTGCGGACATCGTGAACTGTTGCTGTACTTTATGTCGTAATTTCTTTTTGCTGTTTTGGCGCAGTGGCATGCCGCGGTACTACAGGCCCTCGGGCAACGCTAGCCTGAGGTGCTGGCGCTTATCACCGGACTGTCCGCCGTTCAAAGTCCGACGTTCCCACGGGTAACCTCCATACGTTATGTGGCCTATGCCGGCGCACAAGTCTCTTGAGTTTCCCATGTACATGCTAGGCTCTTGTCCCCCGAAGACGACTCATTCTGTGCCATACTGAGATGGAACAAAATACGCCCCGAATCACTGTCTCCATTGACCACTTCTTTGAAATGTTCTGGTCTATTACCGCAAGTATAGATCCCCAGCCCACCATCCCTGTCTGTAGCCCCTTCGAATCGATTGTAGGGCTCATCGAGAGCAACGCACCACAGCTTGACATTGTGCTGACGTTTGTGAGTAATAATTGTTATGCGTGGCATATCAATTCTCATCGTTGTTGTCGGTGTAACCAGGCCGAGGCCGTCAACCAGTACGCCCTCGTCCCGGGAATGTGCCTTGGCATACACCCTGAAGAGCCTGTCACTGATCATGATGTATATTCTGATGAGTTCTGGGACGACGAAGTTGACACTCCGATGCGCACGTCCGGGGCATTCTATCGGGACGGCATCGCTAATATGTCCACGGTTCCCGAAGTCGCCGTTCCGACGCAGATCAGGTCGTTGCCGTCGAGTTTTGTTGTGCGCGCTCATACTTCGACTCGCGCTCCAGCGAGCGTATCTGCTCCTACGAGGCCAGGGAGATCTCTGACCCTTTCGCAGGGTTGAATGATCCCGTAGGGGCTGTCTTCTCCGCTCAGCACCGACTTGCTCTTTTCATGTTCATTATCATGGGACGGACTTGTCGCTTCACTCGCTGGGACAGGTCTGGGATCATCGTCACAGAGCCCCTGGATTACTGTGAACGATGGCAGTTGTTCTGCAACATACTCTGGCGCATGTCGCGATGCTCTGACGAGCAACTTGGCTACGATTCTACTGCTCACCGCCTCCTACCCCACGACCCTCTTTACCAGGCTATGGACGATGCGGCGAAGACTGACGACTCGGATATGGACCACAGGTCGTGCAAGATTGAACTCTCTAACGTGCTTCCCAGTAGTTTCGATCAACCGGTTATCTATCGTTATGTCCGCGACTTGTTTCGCGAATCCCTTTCTCGTAACGCACCCCGCTACCTTCTTCACGTTCCCGATGGTGACAAGAGCCACCAGTATCTAGTCAGCAGGCCAGTATGCGGTTCCTCGAGTGTCATAGGGTCTGGGACGAAAGGATTCGCTGCTCTAGAAAGGAGGACCGGACAGTTCGTCTGGCTGAAGGACTGTTGGAGACCGGTATACATTGGGTCTGAATCTGAGGGCGACATCTTGCGAGAACTGAACGATACTGGAGTTCCGCACGTCCCGACCGTGCTGTGCTACGGCGATCTACCCGAACAGACCACTCTTGCTCTGGAGAGTCTAAGGTGGGCACATGAGCAGGAATCTATGTACGTAATTGGTTACTGACTCGTTAATCATAGCTGTCATCCAGACATCGACTTCAGAGACACTCTCAGCCTATCGGAACAGGTATGGCGCTCCAATCAGAGGGAAATCGGTGTGTTCCGCATAGGCCCAACATCATTGCGAGGCAACGGCGTAACTGACACATCAAGACTGTCATTTGACGAAGCACATGGACCGCCGTGCCTGCGCCAGCATGCTCGAATGGTGGTAAGGGAAGTATGTTTGCCACTTAAGCACTTTTCGACGGGTAAAAGCCTCGTCAATGTTATCTTCGACTGTCTGAAAGGTAAGCAGTGTTGTATTCACTTGCCATATCCGATGTCATTGATTGATAGGTAAAATCTAGCACATCGCATGGCTGCGAGTGGGCCAGCAGCGCGCCTCCATCGGGATATCAACACGAGCAATATCATGATGATACCTCAACTGGCGCGTCATCGAGATGGCTGTGGGGCGATCGTCTGGAAGGGGTTGCTGTGCAACTGGGAGATGTCAGAGCGTATCGGCGCTCGGATGAGGGTACAAAGGCAACCTATGAGATATGTACGTCATCTAAGCCCTTCAAAAGCGCGTTCTCAACCGAACTCCTGTGGTCATGGTCCACCACAGGGAACGTGGCAGTACGCGTCTGTAGCGCTACTGAATGATCATGGCAAGACTGCTGAAATATCGGACGAGCTGGAAGCATTCCTCCACGTACTCGTGTACCACACCGTTCGTTACCTCAACTCCAATCTCGAGGAGGCGCAAGTGGGCTCCTTCATCGACGAATACTTCGACGAATTTCTATGCTACGGCAATAAATGGCGCTGTGGCTTTCGGAAAGAGGCTGTGATGTCGAACGGCGTCCTCAGGACAGGCGATGGAACGATAGTCAGGTTTGGAAGTCATATGGGTCGCTTACTTCGGACGCTACTCCGCTGGTTCCGCGCCAACTACGTCGTACGAGAGTACGAGTCTGAACTGAAGCAGGCTGCCTCTCCTACTCCTCCGCGTCTACCGAAACCTGATGAACATGACGAAGGCGAAGCGACCAGGGCAAGCGGTGAAAAGGAAGTCGAGCACTGTATCAGGCCCCTCTCAGATGCGACTTCCAACCAGCTTCGTGCCCTCTCTATTGACACCGACTTCTCAGATGACTCCACCGACCGCGTTCCAACAGAGAAGGAGTACAAAGATGCCGCAAAGGTCCAGACGCACGACGCCTTGATAGAACTTCTCCGACATCTCTTAGACCTGACTTGGCGGGAAGATCGCGATCCGTCTGGTGACCGCTACCCCACGACACACGATCACGACAGCGCTCATGGCAGGAGGCTGCAAGAATTGCAATCAGTCTCCTTTGTTCACAGGGGGCTGGACTATCAGTGGACGGACGATACTGATTCTGAGTCTGAAGATTAATTACCCGAGGGGCTCTTTGTGTAGCTGTGCTACTTTCGAACGTGCCTAATGGCCATATGCATGTCGGTCGGTGGCATACCTGTATGATCCTGAGCGGGTTCGACGTCCGTCAGCCACTCTTCGGCAAATACGTACGGTGTCGTGTTAAGTGGTTTAAGAGAAGCTATGCAACAAAACTATCAGGGTCTTCCATACGATGTCATGATACATGGCTCATCGTCATATTCGTTAGGCGGTTCTAGAGACTTGAGGTTAATGATTAATGACCCAGCGGATTTGCGCGGGGTTTGACGCTCAGTTCAGACCTCGTCGTGGCGCATCACTCGCTCCCGCCGCCGACGAGCTCTTCTAGTACATATTGCGCCCCTTCGCGCCTGGTCTCCTACTCATCGCGCACACCCTCACTCTCCGCGCATGATCGCGCGCGTGCGCACTGCGCATATGCATGTACAATGCGCCACGGCGGGGTCTGAGCTGAGCGTCAAAACTGGCGGGGCGCTCATGGTCGCCGACGGGTGCCGCCATCCTCAACATTACAGCGCCCATCTCGGACTCCATCTGAGAGCCAAACGCTAATGCATGATGGTTTTGTAAAGTGTCCTATCATTGTGAAGACGGCTGTCGACGTTCCGCTAGGTCAAGTGTTGAAATCGGAAGATGAAACCGCCATTCGACAGCTCACATATTTTTTGTCTGCGGGATCCCCTCAAATCGTGGTTAGTATTGTCATCCCTGGACTCGAGGACCTCATGCACACCGATCTTTTTTGCACGCGTTCACCGGATGTTGTGTTTATCGATCCGGTCCTTGTGCGCAACGCACAGACTCTCCAAGCCTTTCCTGCCCGCCAGTGCATCCCCACGAGACTCACCCATGATCGCCCCAGGTACCCCGAGCGTTTTCTGAACATACACGCAGCTATATAGACTGAGTGACGTGTGGTATGTACCCAGTTCTCTCACCCCGTCTGAGCTTTTCTAATCTCATAATGTCTGTCGACGTCGCCTCTTAGAAGCTATCTGTTGTCGTGCCGGACACCCCACTCTCCCAGCAACCGCGATACCAACGCGACAGTCAGAAGTCTTCACTGTTCGACGCCAGAAATTCTCAGACGATATGGCCGACAAGGCAGTACGCGTTCCTATCGACTACTTCGTCGACAAATTTTGGCCAAGGCCGCCAGGAGCCGGTTCTCCTCCTATTCCCATCAGCAACCCGTTCAAAGAAATTGTCACCCTTGTCAACGCGAATGCTAAAGAAACGGAGATAGAGGCAGCATTCGTGTGTATGATTTCAATCACTCATCTTCAGGCTCATCGTGATACCCTACTCAGGCCGCAGCCGTCACGACACATGGTCTGACTCCGGGCTTGGCGTTTAAAAAGTGCGCCCGCAAGTCTGGCAAGAGTAGCCGGCTGGGGATCGACAGTGCTTTCTACCGTACCAACAATCCCGACGCACCTGTGCCCCAAGATGGCGAACCCCGCTCTGCGGACCAGATCGTCGTCGTCGAGTTCAAGCGTGGGGGGACCGAATTCGACCCGTTCTCGGATGACGCCAACCCCTGTCCCGAAGCAATCTCACATAAGGATGCGCGCGGGCAGGTCAGCACCTATGCTGAGTTGGCCTTCGCTGCCCAGCGACGTGTCGCATTCTTCTTACTCCATGTCAATGGGATGAACTGCCGCCTCACTCGCTGGGATAGATCTGGTGTCGTCCTTACAGTCTCGCTTGACTATTGTGCTAACTGGGAGCTATTCTGTCAAATCCTCTGGCGTATGTCTCAGTGCTCCGACGAGCAGCTTGGCCTCGATCCCACCGCCCACCGCATTTACTCGCCGGACCCTCTCTACAGATTCATGGATGACATGGCGCAGCGCCGCGAGTCCGATATCGACCACGAATCAAGTCATATCGACATGAACAGTCTCCCTCGCGACGGACGGCTCGTTTACCGATATGTTCGGGACTTGTTCAGGGTCTCTCTCGATCGTGATGCACCACGCTACATCCTTGACGTCCCCGATGGCAACACGACTCGCCAGTACCTGGTTGGTAGACCGATCTTCTTCGCCAAGGGGGTGACAGGCCGTGGAACGCAGGCTTTTGCTGCCGTGGACAGGCAGACGGGAGAGTTTGCCTGGCTGAAGGATTGCTGGCGGGTCGCCTACCCCGGTATAGAGCCCGAGGGCGACATTCTACAAGCGCTGAACAATGCTCATGTCCCGCACATCCCGAAGTTGCGCTGCTACGGCGACCTCCCTGGCCAATGGACCGTCTCTCCGAAGGTGTGGAAGTGGGCTAGGAAGCACGTACGTTCCGACTCGAAGATCGCCCTCTCCGCTGCGTCGTCCAGCCAATCCTATCACCCCCAATCGGACACTCGGAGCTTGCCGGGGATCCAGGATCAGCCAACGGGGGATGGTGCAACTGCATCAAGACCTCTGTTCAATGGAGACTGCCCGCTGCGCCCGCACAAGCATGCTCGGTTGGTCGTCGAGGAGATAGGCATGCCTCTGAGAGACTGCCCCGCAGGCAAGGACCTCATTTCTGTCATTTCCGACTGCCTCAAAGGTTAGTGGCGCGGTATACATCTGTGTATCTAGTTGTACTGACCGGCCAGACATCATCAGCCCATTCAATGGCTTTGAAAGAACCGACGTCGCGCCTCCATCGGGACATCAGTGGGAGCAATATCGTGATGATCCCTGAACTCAAACAGCGTCGGAACGGCTCCTGGAAGGTGGTTTGGAGAGGGCTCCTCTGTGACTGGGAGCTATCGAAGCCCATCGACGCCCCGATAAAGTCGCCGCGGCAGCCTGTGAGATCTGTACGTCAACTATGCTCCTACCTATCTTCGCTAATGGTACTCAATTGACCCGCCTCAGGGAACGTGGCAATTTATGTCCGTGGCGCTCTTGAATGACCACAACAAATCAGTCGAGATATGTGACGAGCTGGAGGCGTTCTTCAACGTCATCCTATACTATGCTGTTCGTTATTTTACGTCCAACCTCGATGAGCCTCAAGTCGGCGCATTCATCGACGAGTACTTTGACCAGTTCAATTGCTACGTCAAGGGATGGCGCTGCGGCTCTCGGAAGGGGTCTGTGCTGTCCAACGGCGTCCTCAAGACAGGTGATGGGACACAGGTCCTGTTTGCGGGTCATATGGGCGACTTACTGAACACGCTACTCCGCTGGTTCCACGCCAATCACATCGTACGGACTTACCAATCCGAGTCAAAGCGAGTGACCTCCCCTACGCCACCGTCCTCTGTTCCTCCTACTCAACTACTCCTTGACTCCGACGAAGAGGATGAAGATGATGCCATCGGCGATAAAGAGGACAGTCATCTTGTCGAAGCCCAGTCAGGCGCGTCTCCAAAGCGCCCCCGTGCAGTCTCTGTTGACATCTACTATCAGCAAAACAACACCGCCCGCATTCCCACCGCACAGGAGTATAAAGATGCCGCCAAAGTCCAGACACACGACGCCTTCATAGCACTTCTCGATCACTTCATGAACTTGAGATGGCTGAAAGATCGTGATCCGTCTGGCGACCGATACCCCACGAACAAGGATCAGGGCGGCGCTCACGGAATTCGGATTGATAGATCGACTGGTCAATATTCCTATACTGGGATTGCAGACTCCAGACAGCGGAAGCGTAGGAAGATGAAGGGGTCACAATCGGCTCCCGTTATTCACTTGGGCTTAGACAACGAACGGAGGGACGATTCCGACTCTGAAGAGGACGAAGATTAGCGCTTCGTGGGATCGCTCGCTCGCGATACCTTGCCCGGACGTGCTGGAGTTGACAATGGCACCTTCACGAACATTATGACGATTAGCGAGTGCGCCAGTCACTAGTACGATCATGGTCTTTGGCATGAATGCATTGGGGTGATGTTTGAGATCGATTCGTGCGTCGTTTGTTGAAGTGCTCGTAATTCTACGTGTAGCACTAGTAGAGTCTTCGTACGGCATATCATCGCGTGCGCCTTCAAGAGGAGCCGAGTAGTCGAGACCAACGCACAGAGCGCGATCGTCTTGTCACAAAACTCAGCTTGAGCTGGCAGCCAGTCTCAACCTATTCTAGCTTCCAGGTAAGATTTCTGATTCAATACAGTGTGAGATACATAAGAGCACTGCCAGATTTCGAGTCATAGCAGGCATAGTGTAACACAAACGCATCACGTTGCGAACATCGACAACCTTGGATTTACACTCCTCCAGATCCATAGGACATGGGGTTATACGAGAGGAGGCATCGGCGTCGGGGGCAGAGTTTCCTTCACATGGCGGCTTTGGGAGCCTGTTTCCTCTCGGCCCACCACAGCTCCTCGTCAGGCCTCAACGGCCCAGGGAAGTAAATCGGGAGAAGCGTAGATCCGACCCCGGGCTCTATCTCCTCAGCCTTCATCAGCGTGGCCATAACCTTGTCTGCCCGCACGACCCTCTTCTCCGCAAACTTGAATCCTAACGCAGCGGGCCCACGCCATTGCCTAGCGGCGAAGACGGTATACGCCGTTCCCATGCCGCACTGGACAAGCATCCACCACGCGTCGACCGGCTCGAGGGTCGTGAGGGCCAAGAGGAAGATCGTCCAGAGCAGGATGAGCGTCGCAGCAGCGAGGGTGGATCCAAGGCCAAGATTGTTGGCGCGGCCCGCAGCCAAATCCTCGATGCGCACTCCGCCGCCCTCGCTGATGATGACCACGGCTTCCGCACTACCATTGCCACTGGTGATGCAGGTAATGTCACGGCGCTTCTCGGGAATCTCGCGGGCGGACAGGATTTGCTTGAGCTGGTGGCGGCGCAGGAGGTGGCTCGCAGCATTGGAGAGGAGGGTACCGGCCAATGTAATGTTGAAGACATTCGCGGAACTTTGGCCGATGACGGGTAGAATGGCTGCGAGGCTGAGCTGTCCAGCGGCGACGGCTATCGCGGCATAAGACAGTCCGTCGAAGGAAGGCGTTCCCGGGCGCTGAGAGGTGGTCAAAAAGGTGACACTAAGGCCGCCGCGGGTAGAGTCGTTGGTATGGCTACGAAGCAGGTGTTCAAGCACGGGCGAGCGGTTGGTCCGCGCGTAACCAGACTTCGCATTGATGACCGTGCATGGAGGCTCGACCTGGAGGTCGTGGCGAGCGCGTGCGAGGATAGTTAAGAGGAACTCGGGCCACCCGATGGTGAGAGGAGATATGTCCGGAATGGCCTGGGCTCGCCGGAGCACATCCGCCCCGAGGCCCATGAGCACGGGAAGAACGAGGCTAGGTTTCAGCTGGTACACATCAGAGCACATAGAGATAAGTTTGTCCATGGTGGGAGTGATGATGTCCGTCTCAGACTGAGTTCTGGAGAAGTTGTGTACTGATCAAACTCTGAGGAGCGTCGCTTCATATGCTGTTTGGGTAGCAGAGTGGCTATGAAATCGCGTACGGCTACCGCCTTCGGCAACAGTCCTGTTGGCAGATGTGATCTCCAACGCACTGTAGTTGAGGAATGCAAAGGCACGGCCTGAGAGTGACGGGTGGTAGTAGTAGTGAGAAGTGGAGAGTTTGACGGCGGCACCTTAGCCGCGGAGGAGCGCGACGCGCGAGAGGCACGGTTCAGCCACGCGTCTCGCTTAAAGCGCTGGCTGTGAACTGCGTTCGATGAAAAACTTTTCCGTGAAGAGCTCGACATCTAGACAGACACCTGGACGAGCGATAGCGATGCATGCAGGGATAGATGCTGGGATATCAACGCATAATTTCTAAGTTGGGCCATCAGGTTCCGATACGTGTGTCGGGGCGCTACTATGATCGGTGAACTCGAAGTGGGCGCTGCCTCCGGTCACAAGGGCCCAGGTATAGAGGCAGTGAAAGGCCAGCATGGCACCCGGACAGTCTACATTGGCTAATTATTCGACTGAAACCACATGTGCATGGCATTGCCAACGGGTATCGACTCCCGAGTTCGCGCAGGCTTCAGAAAGACGCGGAAGCTTTGTTGTCTTCGAAATACTTCGTCACCTGCGAGTTTCAGCGAGTAAGGTCATACCATAGCGCTGCTCCCAATGCAAGGAACATAGTACTGACCTGTCGAGCAAATTCTGCATCCGCTAGAACCCTGACGCCTGTAGCAGCCAGTCCAGTTGCCACTTTCAGAGTGGCAGCATGTGCTTCAGGAGTAGCCGCTGCCTTGGCGAACTGAGGCGTGTGGTTGCTGCCATTCGGCTCAGTCGGAATGGAATAAGCAGGATGGAGAGCCGGGAGCGCTGACAGATGAGGCAGTACCAACTTGAAGTAAGCTAGCTGCCATGTATGACAGAATGTCTTGTCCTACCATGAGTCACATTCCCCTTGAACGACGGCGTCAGCTGATAAGCGAACACCAAGAGGGCGAGATAGTGCTCACGAAATCTGTCGAGAACTTTGCTCCTTCGCTCGAACTGACTGTCGTGATGCCGTATCTTCTGCCCACTACATTGGCGTATTCTCTTCCTATGATCACGGGTCCGTCGATACACTAACTATGACGTTCGTAAGCTTCGCAAACGCACCTAAGACGTCGTTGTTTCGGAGCTCAAAGTAGCCCGCGCCCGGCGTGACTTGGATCTTGCAGGCAGTGGCAAGCGCCGCGGCGCTTCACGACCGCACACCACGTCAGAACATTCGACCAGGCATATATGACAACTGACCGTACGTACTCAAAGCATGCTCTGACGCGCTTGCGGAGCACTTCAAGCTCAGCCCAGTTCGACGCGCGGACGATGTACCGCAATTTGGCGTAATCGGGAATCACTGGCATGTAGAATGAACTACACAATTGCTGCGATGGGACCGGATACACTACTCACCATTCGGAGCCCAGTCTCGTCCGACGACAATGCCGTGCACGCGTTGGTCGGGTTTGATCTGCTGACGCAGGGCCGATATGCTGGCGTAGGCCACGAACGCTGCGTCGAGTGCATTCTGGGCCTCCCATGGAGCACTGGCAGCATGTGCGCTTTCCGAGGAGACGTGAGGCGTACGGACTCGATATGTCGAATATCTCTCACACGCACCCGTGCCCGAAGAACTCCACGTCGATCGGCTGGCATGCCACTCCAGGCCAGATTCCAGAGAAGTTGTCGGGGCCTGATGTAGGGTGGCTCCTGATCAAGCAGTAAGATGTCAACCATGTCCCTGGCGTGAGGTGTAGCACTCACATGATGCAAGCGTCCATTTCATCGTATCCGCCCCGCTCAAGGAGTGTTATCTTTCCTCCGCCCGCCTCCTCGGCAGGAGTTCCGAGCAGGATAACGGTTCCAGCAATGTCATGCTGCTCCAGAGCGGCTTTCATTGCGAGAGCGACTGCCACGCCCGACATGGCGATGAGGTTATGCCCGCACCCGTGCCCGATGCCAGGGAGCGCATCTATCTCTGAATTGACCCCGATCACACGAATACTCTTGAGCGGTTTCCCACCAGGAGAGTGTGTGTATGCCGCACGGAAGGCAGTGTCGATGCCCAAGTAGTGAGGCGTTACCGAGAAACCATGCGAGGACATGAACTGAGTCAATCTATCATGCGCATACCTGGAAAACAGGTAGAATGTAAGTGCGGAGCATGAATGGGAAAACGCCTGGGCCTACTTTTCTTCCCACATGATCTCTGGATGGTCTGATGAGGGAGGTGTTCGCACAGGATAAGCATGGACTGGACGATGAGATTGCTGATAAGACCTACTCCAGATATCGAGGCTTAGTTGGCGGAGAGAGGGGGAAAGCTCTTTCAGCTTGCTCTCAATTGTAGACACGACGTCCGGCCTGAAGACATCGTCGTAGGACGGAGGCTTATCCGCAACATGCTCATCGGGAGCACGTTGTCCCTCATACCCGCCATACCACCCGTACGGATATTGTATGTAGGCAGGCTGCTCAGTAACAGTGGGACATCCCAGGATGCTGTTAGTAAGGGGGCTCGGTTCCGTGACATTCGAACTCACCAACTCGGAGTTATGAGCCTCAGAGTCCAACGACTCTCGGTTAGCTCGACTTTGACGATCCTTCAATACTTCGTTCTTCGTACTACCCTTGTTTCTCAGCTTGAACAATCCAGAGAAGCAACCGGCTTCAACGTCTTGTTCCATCTCGGTGTCGGGATGTATCGACTTCGACGCCATATTGCGGATCGTCAACGTAGACGTGGTTGCCAACGCATCTAGCGTCCACCAATACCATTCTATAACCAATGCTCTCACGACAGCGGGCCTAACCTGCCTCGTTCAGCTGGATGAATAGGAGAGTAGATGACAAATACTCCGTGTCTCTCGCAGATGAACTACAGTCACGCTTTTGATCGCAGACCAGTTGACCACTGCTGCGGTAGAACATGAAGCTTGAGTCCCACCAAAGACTACAGGTCCGGTGTATGCAACCACGAGGCGAGTTCTGTGGGCAAGCTTCAGCATTCATTGTTGAAAGGGGATCATTCGTTGAACCTAGTAATCGACATCCCAAATGCGACTGGGCGTTGCTAGCCAGCTGCCAGCCACAGGCTCTTGTCGGCATCCACTGAGCCACTGCAGAGGGAACACCACAATCACGCATCCCGGTTCAAGGCAAGGATATAGATACCCATGTTCCAGCCACAATTCCCTCAATTGAGGCTGACGGAGCGTTCGAGGAGGAGGAAGAGAATCAGGAGCAATCACGGGCGCTTATGAATTAGGTCAGATCCGGAAAAGGTAATGGCGGTCGGCCCTCCGAAGGATCCCCGAAAACACTTCAGGCATTCTTTCCTGTTGACCACCACTCGCATCTATCGTACCTTTGGACACCGGCCCTTCGAAGCTTCTAACAAAACATGGCCTCTAAGAAAGTGTTGATGCTTCATGGGTAATGTTTCATTATGGCGTCCGACTCGCACTTTGCTTACCGATGCCGCAGATACGCACAGAACGCGACTATCTTCAGCAAACGCGTCAGTCGCGGCCTTACACGTGTGTATGAAGCTTATTGCTGAATTCACATTCGCAGTTGGGTGCTTTACGCAAGACCTGCGGAAAAGATATAGATTTCGGTGAGAATTCCCTCCTACAAGGTATCGTGCATAATCCTGACAGATCCCTTGACAGTTTTCGTGGACGCGCCACATGTATTAACGCCCGCTGATCTTGCCGAGGCCTTTCGCTCTACGAGCGAGTCGTCATCCCTGGATGATCTGGGTGCGCAGGAAGCCACGACCGAGGCGGACCCAGCCTTGGCGCCCAGAGGCTGGTGGAATGTCGACGCTGCGAGAACCAAGACAGTCGGTCTGGAGGACTCCATATTGCTCATTCGCGACTATCTGACGAAAGACACATACGCTGTCGGTTTTCTATTCTTACTCGAGAGTATAATATCTGACTTTCTCTACAGGGCATCTTCGGATTCAGGTGAGCCTTGCCACCGATCGGATGCTAGCTCTACAGACAGCTGGAACGCTCACTTGGTAACAGCCAAGGTGCAGCTATGGCTGCCTTGATGGCTGCCTTGGTACGTCAGTCGCTTCGCTGCAATTCCAAGAGTCTTATTCACGATCAAGACAGCTCGAGAAACCGGAGGTGTTTCCGCCCTTCCTAGTGGACGGTAAAGCTCCCCATCCACCATTGTGAGCGATCATTCCGTTATGGATGTGCCAATGGGCCTGACAATGATGTGGCAGCAATTTCTGTATAGCGGCTGCGGGGTTCCGACCTAAGAGCCCCCTCTGCGATTCCATTTTTCTGCCTTCGTACACAACGCCGACGCTCCACATACTCGGGCGAACGGATGTGATTGTAGTAGAAGAACGATCGAAGACGCTCGTAGACGTCTCCAGTAACAAGCGTGTAGAGTGGCACGACGGAGGTGCGTCTAGACCACGCACGAAGCACGCACGAAACAACGCCGCAACCTCATGCTCCCCCTCCACAGGTCATTTCGTACCCTCGAAGGCGAACTGGCGAAACTTCCTCAAGGCATACATGAAGGATCCGACTGGTGATATCCCGTCCCCAAGCGCCGCTTCTGCATCCCAACCAGCATCTGGCACCGCAACGCCGGTTACGCCCGCATTGTAATCATATATAGGTATATTCGCCATATTTCGCAAATTTTATGATGCTCATCAACTCATTAGAGAGTCTGTATCACTATCTAGAGGATAGATAACTTGTAGCCATGACTATGCTTAAGGTTTCAGTCAGACAGGGGAATCGTTTGACACCAAGAGTTGGTGGGTCTCCCCAAGGTCATGCGCAATCTCGGTAAGCCCAAGGATGAGATTGAAGTCCTGATGGTCTATGTGGATATAGTTCAGGCAGGGGATAAAGGGCATTTCGAGAGCCTTGAAAGCAACCTGCATATCATGTGAAGATGTACGTGCCGCGCAGCAACAGGTACCATTACAATACAAGATGAAGGTACTGAATAGATACAATAGCATAGTGCACCGTAGGTTTCGACTTCGTCCGATCAAACACTGGGCTAATAGCGCATTTTTATAGTATAGACGATGGGGCCGCAGATTGTGATTGCGAAGACTTTTCGCTGAGATTGCTGGTAAGGGAGTCCGCCTCGCACTTCGAGGCTGACTCTGGCCAGGGTGTCGCGAGAGGCCTATCGTCTTGCGGTAGTGGTCGATTATCCTGCGGCTTGGACATCTGCGGGGGGTTCTTGCCATTGTCTGCATGACACTTTGCCACCTGTGACTTTCCAGCCTTCTTCTTGTCCCAAAACGATTGCTCGTGCGGGCGGAGCTCGCCAGGGAAGAAGAGCTTGAGCATTGCCAGCCCGACTCCCGCCTGGCGTTCCTCTGCTTCCATCAGGGAGTCTATGACTTTTTCTCCGCAGATGACGTCTCCGTCTTTGTCGAGAGGCGCGAAATGGATACCTAGTGCGCTCGCGCTTCGCGCCGCACCCGCAGCGACAACATTCTGTACCATCCCGAGGCCTCCGATAGCGAGCAAATACCACGCATCGCCGTCCAGACCCTCCACGGTGAGCAAGAGGACGACCCACAGGATGCTTAGCGCAGCGGACATGACGGACGTCGTTCTCCTTTGCTTGTCACGGCCTCCCGCAAGGTCCTCCAGACGAATTCCGGTCTCACTGATGACGACCATAGCGTATGTGCTCCCATTCCCGCGCGTGAGGCATACGACCTCGGGGCCTTTCTCGATTGTACGCGCGGCGTACTTCTCCTCGCGCCATTGTGGAAGGCCGCTCCCGAGGAGCGCAAGTACGGTGCCCCCGACGGTGACCACAAGCACAATCCAGTTGCCATGCAGAGCCCCGGGGACGACCGAAATCGCGAGCTGCGCGAGGATGACGAACACGCCGCTCCAATACACCCAATCGCGCGCTGGCACGCCCGCCTCCGGTGCACCCTCCCCGCTCATGGTGTGGTAGAATGCGATGTTTAGCGATCTGTCCTCGCGCCTATCCTTCTCGTAGTCACGCACGAGCCGTCCAAGGATCCAACTCGCATTCTGGCGCCGGTAGCCTGTCTTGGCGTTCACGACAATGACGGGGCAGTCTGGTTGGGGCATGAGCCGACCGTCGCCGACGGCAGATGTGAGCGCAGAGACGGAGTAGGCGAGCCATCCGAAGGAGAATGCGACGGGGGCGAAGTGCCAGTAGGGTGTGAGTGGGCCGCTTCCTGCGAGTTGGGCGACAGCGCGCTGGACGATGTCGCCGCCGATGATCATCAGGATGGAGAGGGTGTCGTCCGGGCTCAGCCAGGACGTCCTTTCTGCCGAAAAGTACGGCTGCGTATTTGCTGGGCCCGCCGACCCGATGGCGAGGCTTGCAAGGTGTCTCAGCAGTGGTGGAGGCATGGTGCTAGGGTGAGGATTACGGGTCGGTATTTCTGCCGCGTCTGTCAATGACCCCTTATACTGACAGTATCTCGCGACGCCGCCGTGAAGCTGAGGCCATACGCATGG
This sequence comes from Cubamyces lactineus, assembly GCA_022376465.1. NCBI lineage: Eukaryota > Fungi > Basidiomycota > Agaricomycetes > Polyporales > Polyporaceae > Cubamyces > Cubamyces lactineus. The sequence continues at coordinate 285,442 of JACDTU010000006.1, read as the reverse complement.
GTCCAGCATGTTGCTCACCGCCTCGCTGCTGCTACCAGGTTTCGACAGCAATTTGACAGGCGAGGTGCTGCATTCGAGCGGAAGGCAGGGCAATAGCGCCGTACTCGAGTGGTCTTCTGTGGGCAGACGATCGGTATGTTCAGCTGAGTTTCGTGTGGTGTAGATCGAGCACCACGACACCACGAGGTGGATGGCTCATAGCGCTGACCGTTCGGACGTCTCAAACGTGCTACAATAGGTATACTGTTCAGCGTTTCCAAGATAGGACGACACTAGGCTACGTACTGTCAACGGGTGAGGGTACGAGTGCACCTGCGGCCGCGTCTGGCAACTGAAGAACATGTACGGGGGAAGTCTCTGCTGAACCAGCGTGTATGGATTGCTGGTGGCTCATGCGGATTTTAGTTTTGGAGGATTACATGGTAGGGACGTGTTGCAGATGCCACATAGACCGAAGGAGGAAGAGGAGGGGGTAGATTTCAGCAGACAAGCTGCCCTCAACGGTCACATGCGTCGCGGTATGTTACAACGTGTGCTATGTGTGACCTCCAGCTACGTTCGCCCACCAAGGAATCGATTTCAACAGAGGCAGTCTAGTAGTGTATAATATCGGCGTACGTTGTTATTGGAGGTAGTGCATAACACAGGGTAACAAATGAATACAATGGTTGTCTACACGGTGCACAAGCATGTACGTGTGGGCGTGAGCATTTTCGCTTGGACTGGCATTGGGGTCGTAAATATATCAGATTCGTAACAAGGGAGCTTGCGATATAAAGCAGGTGGTCTTGGTGGTCTAAGATTTCGTGAGTGGTATCTGACCGCACGAAGCATCCAGATTGTACGGTAGGGAGGGCAAGGACGAAGGAGACATCGGGCGTGATTGCAGAGATTCTTCGGTAATATCAATGGAACTTGTCTTCGACTTCTCCGCAGGATCTGGTGTGGCGACGAGTGTATTACCTCGCAGGCGATGATCCTGAGCAATCCGTTTCTCCGACATCGTGGGTGAGATGGCGCCCTTCGCGGCCATCTCTTTCGCAGCCTTCTCAGCTTTCTTCCTATCCCAGAACTGTTGCTCGTGCGGGCGGAGGTCTCCAGGGAAGAAGAGCTTGAGCATTGCCAGCCCGACCCCAGTCTGGCGCTCCTCCGCCATCATCAGCGTCTCCATCACCTTGGGTCTGTGGAGTAGATCCCTCTTCGCGTCGAAGGGTGCAAAGTGGAACCCGAGTGCGCTCGCGCTTCTTTCTGCGCCCGCTGCTACGACGTTCTGCACCATCCCAAGACCGCCGATGGCGAGCAGGTACCACGCGTCGCTATTGAGGCCCTCAACGGCGAGGAGGAGGACGATCCACAGGATGCTGAGCAGAGCTAACATGACGGACGTCGTCGCCCGTCTTTTGTCACGGCCTCCCGCAAGGTCCTCCAGACGGATTCCGGTCTCGCTGATGACGACCATGGCGAACGTGCTCCCGTTCCCGCGCGTGAGGCAGACGATCTCGGGTCCCTTCTTCCCATCAATCTCCCGCGCTGCGTATTTCTCCTCGCGCCATTGTGGAAGGCCGCTCCCGAGGAGCGCAAGCACAGTGCCCCCGACGGTGACTACAAGCACAATCCAGTTTCCGTGTAGAGTGCCAGGGATGGCCGAGATCGCGAGCTGCGCGAGGATGACGAGCACGCCGCTCCAGTACACCCAATCGCGCGCCGGTACGCCCGCCTTAGGTCCGCTCACGGTGCGGTAGAAAGCGACGCTGAGTGCGCCGTCCTTGAACTTGCGCTTCTCGTGGTCGCGCAAGAGCCGCCCGAGGACCCAGCTCGCATTCTGACGCCGGTAACCCGACCTGACGTTCACGACGTGTATGGGACAGTCTGGTTGGGGCATGAGCCGACCGTCGCCGACAGCAGATGTGAGCGCGGAGACGGAGTAGGCGAGCCATCCGAAGGAGAATGCGACGGGGGCGAAGTGCCAGTAGGGTGTGAGTGGGCCGCTTCCTGCGAGTTGGGCGACAGCACGCTGGACGATGTCGCCGCCGATGATCATGAGGATGGAGAGTGTATCGTTCGGGCTCATCCATGATACTCTCTCTGCTGCGAAGTATGGCTGCGTATTTGCTGGGGCCGCCGACCGAACGGCGAGCCCTGTAAGACGTTGCAGCAGTGGTGGAGGCATGAGGCCAAGTTGAGGATTGTGGTCCAGTAGCCCACAGCCAACACGACACTTGCAGACGCTATGCGGGAGAGCGGTTATCAGGTCCAGCGCACGCTCGTGGTCCAAGCATGTTGCTCACAGCCTCGCTGGTATTGAGTGGTTATATGGCGTCTTGACAGATACAGTGCAAGAGGCGCAGCTGCATGCGAAGGGAAGGGTCAGATGATAACGTGATAAGTGTACTTGTACGCCACGAGGCAAGGCCCCATCATCGCCATTTAGTAAACTCGATTAAATGAACGTCAGAATCAGAGGATAACTGTCAACCACAATTGATACAAAGCGAACAGGTATCACTACAGCAATACGAAAGCCGTGTCCATGGTATAGCTAAAATGTTCAAGAAGTGTCCGGTGCATTACAACGTATAGATCGGGAGCGTCTGTGAAGTGTCCGGGAGTTCCCAAGTTCGAAAAGCGTAGCCGGATGTTTAGTATCAAGAGAGCGCGAAGAGCCAGCTTCAAGCATTATCGATGCCTTCGGCACACAACCCGCATCCGATGCACTCGAGGCAAGCTATGCAAGAGAAAAGTTCAATATCAGGGATAACGCACAAATCTACACGACTTACCCAAACCACCACACCACGCACAGACGTAGCATGGGCAGCATAGCGGGTTTTCGAAAGCACCTGAATATACAGAGCGTCAGCCATCTCTTAGACAATCCCGAAGGGGAACCTACCTCGGCAGCACCAAGCACTGAGACATATGGCAGCCAGGAACACGAGGAACAATCCGACAAATACAATGATGAGATAATCTAGCGGGCATGTGAGTATGAACACAGCTGATTGCACGACGATTGTACGTACATTTGCGATGTACAAACGTATCCTGGCTGCTACCGTTATCAACAGCCTGCCTCTTGATGAATCCGCTCATCGCCGTCCAAGCGCTTCCTGAGCCATCCTCTACGAGCCCGAGGGAACTCAACCAGGAAGCCTCGTTGAATGCGACATCCCAGAGACACGAGATGAAGAGGAACAGTGCGAGAGAGAAGGTTGCCAAAAGGAGAGCTGTGACGACACGCCGGAACCTCGCGTTCTCGCAGCGGCACCGACGAGCTGCTGCGGGCATGCCATTGTGTCCATGTGGGCAGCTCTTCTCATTTTCCTCGCGATAAATGAGAGAAGGTGCTGGAACGGAGTAGGGTTGCGACGTGATAGTCATTGTAGCTAGATACAAATCGTTAGCACATGGTGGTATTATCGCAAATCTTGAAGAGATAAATGATGCACAGAATGTATGGCAGGCGGTGGCTAGCGCACGCCTCAAACTCGAAGGCATAGTCGCAGGGCGTAAGAGCGTCAATTGGGTCGCTCTGTCATGCATCGGTATAACCTCTGCGCCGCGGACAGAACGTGGCAGATGTGGAACGCGAACCACTGTGGTTGCAGTCACCACACCCAACACAGCTTTGATGTCCTAAGAAGAATGATCTGCTTACCAGGGCTTTAGCTCTATAGTTCCAGTCCAAACAGACTATTAGAAAGAGAGAGAACGAGAGGCGTTGAGTAGCTCGTGAAGGTCGTAGGTGGTCGTATGAAAGAAAGGCGCACCACACGGCAGAAAGCAGGCAACTGCCAGTGCGGTGCACCATGGCGAGAAGGCACTGCGTCATGGCACGTGGCCTCCTCACTGCCACACGCGCTCCGAGTTGGCCGGACCTGCCCCACCAAGACGGCCGGTCTGGCAGATAGGACCCCGGCCGGCGACCGGAGCCCCTGTGAGCCAATCACGGCCGGAGAGAGCCCGCCAGGCCGAACCGCAAACGTCGACGACGCAAAGTCTGAGAAATGGGCCCGTCCTCGTTTTCTGCACACGACGACCACGCAGAGAGCTCTGGCCATGCTACCAAGTCCTCCTCGGGCCTTACTTTTGTCCTCCCACCGCTCAGCGCCGTCAAGGCTCAGAAGAGCAAGAAAAAGATCAAACTCAGCTACGAGGAGCCCGTGAAGACCAAGGCACCCAGACCCATCAAGTTAAAACCGCTGAAAGAGGTCCTCACCAAGCTCATCGCACAAATTAAGAAGTAAGTCGCATCGTACTGATCCAAAGAAACTGCTGAGGCTGATATATGCGTGTAGGAAGGATGACTACGCCTTCTTCCTGCAGCCTGTTGACCCCGCACAGGTGCCGGGATATTCAGATGTCATCAAGCACCCGATGGACCTAGGCACGATGTCTATGAAGGTGGAAAAGGGGAAGTACAGGACTTTGGAGGAGTTTGCGGTGAGTGTCAACCCTCTGCTTTCGATATGCACGTCTTTTTCCCTCTTCTTCATCCGTCCATATCACCACGCACAAATGTTGCTCTGAGAAACTGCGGTGTGCTGCATTGAGATATTCTTATCTCTAAGTATAGCAAGTATGTACCGCAAGGCCCTCATCAATACCGTCATCGTCGCGTACACGAACTTCGCGATTTGTTTATTCCCTTCGCCTGCTAAGGGCCATTTATGCGTCACTCTATCGCACATTACAGTGGTTTCTTTTGCCTTCGCTCAGTGGGATCGTTCGATGTTAGCAACATGTGTCACTGTTCAAGGTCTGGTTTTCGGTATCCGTTGTATGCGAGAGCCCCCTTGCCCAGGTCCCTGCTCATTTTCTCATCCATACTTTGCTCAGTATACACCGCGCACGTTTAGTCCGCTACGCTTTGTTTCCATGTCTCCGTCATAACCTCACTCATCAAGATACTAACTATATTGCAGTCAGATCTGCGGCTAGTGACCAACAACGCGAAGACCTTCAATCCGCAAGGTAGCATATACTACACTGAAGCGGAGCGCATCGAGAACTACGCCCTCGAACACATCGCAAAGGCCGCTGCCACCGTCATTGAGTACGAGACAGACTGGAATATCGAGATCGAGAAGGATGAAGAGCCCGTCAATATCAACGTGGACGACGATGACGTCTCTAATGCCGTCGGCACCCCGATTGACAAGACCACAGGAACGCCCATGGAGGTGGACGAAAGCCGTGCAGGCTCTCCTTACCCACAAACTGGAAGTGGGAAGCGGGCGAAGGGGAAAAAACTACCTGGACCGCTGTCTGAGAGCCTTGAACCAGACGGCGGGCTTCCTGGTGCCAGAGATGGACTTGGCGCATTCCCGCCCGGCTCAGATTGGGCAGAGCTCATGCTCGCTCTCAAGCTGAAAGGTGAGGTTCGCATTCTGTGTCGTAGCTATAGGCATACTGATGCATTTATGCATCGCAGGCAAACGCTATCGCACGAAGAAGGAGCGGATGAGGATTGAGAAGAGCGGTCCGCCCCTCACGGCGGAAGGTAGTCTTGATTACTGGGAGAGTGAGTTGTTTTCACTGGTGCGTTTCGTAGGCATGTACTTACGGAGGCTACGTAGTGGAGGATCCGTTCTCCGTATTTTCAGGCCTTGTGCCCGATCCCCCTTTTCGCCCCCTCCTAGACCCTCTCTTTGCTCCTCTCGAGCCATCTAATCCCTCTCGCCCTCCTCTACCTGCACCTGTCAACATACTTCCCGTAGAGACGGTGCAAACACCGTCCACACTGTCTGCGCAGGCGTCAACGTCCAAACAATCTGGTCGCACAAGGCCGCCGAAGCGAAAACATTGGTCGATCGTGCGGAATGCTCCCTCGCGGAGCCGCGCGAAGGATGTCGCGGAGGAGGAACCAGTACCACCATGGAAGCAGCCCCGCGAACCTGTCGCTGCTGACTTCGGAACGTTTGCTACTCTGCCCAGTCTCCTCGCGGAGGAGCAGCGCTTGAAGGACATGAGTGTCGGGCTTGGCTCAAAAGAGAGGCTGTTCAACGCTGTGCGGCAGAGTGTGCAAGCTCCGGCCGCTAATACAAACCAATGCGCGTCAGGCGACGTGAAGACGGAGACCACTGGAGAGGAAGACTACTGGAAAGGCAAGGCTGCTGAAGCTGAGCTGTATATCCGGGATGTCGTGTATGGAGGCATCGACGGGTTCGCCTACGTGCGAAGCCTGGCGGAATTCCTTACCCCGTCGGAACCTATCGTGAGTAACACGCCACTCGCTCTCCCCATTCAAATCTCACCGTTGATTCGTGAAGCAACATGACGGCGAGCCGCCCACGTATGGAGAGTTGGGTATGCCTGTAGCGAAGTGGGTGGAAGAGAACGTCATCAACCCGCTGACGGACGGCCGCCACGCGATCCTGTGCGAAGCGGCGCGCATCCTGAACGAACTCCCTCCCACTCCCCCTCCAGAGTCCTCCGAGTCTTCCCCGACGCCCCTCTCCATCCCAGCACCCACCACGCCACCCTCAGACCCGATCCGGCACCAAATCGAACTCTCGCTGCGCACGTATCCTGCTGCCGCCAAAGCCCTTGCGACACTGCAGACGATCGCAGAGGCACAGATCGACCTACCCGCCCTCATACGAGCCCCTGATGAGCTCTTCCGTGCTGAAGACGTGTGGGCTGGCCGCGAATATCGCGAGAAGAAACGCCGCGAGATGGACGAGGCGCTCGCGCGCGATCCCGAGAAGAACGCCGCGGCGTATCTTCAGTGGGCGATAGAGGAGCATCGCGAGGCGGAGGCGAGTGCTGCAGCTGCAGCTGCTTCTGTTGCAGTGGAGGATGAAGGGATGCTGGCGTATGCGTTGGAGTACGCGGCCGACGAGATCGCAAGGCTGGCGCGGGGACGTCATGCGGTCCCGACCAGTGCGAAGTCCGAGACAGCCGATGAGCAAGAACAGGCGCAGGCGCAGGAACATGCCAGTCAGGACGAAGACGTCGTCATGAAGACAGAAGAGGACGTCGATGCCGCGCCACCACCCCCTCCGCCACCCCCTCCACAATCGTCCTCCGACGTCTCATCGACAGCCACGAACGGCGAAGAGTCGGGCGTGCCTGCGGCGCCGGGCGACAGCAGCCAGGACGGCGATGGTGAGGAAGACCCGGACATGCGGAAGCTCAGGATGAACCTGCTCGCGCTCGCGAAGCGCGCGCCCCTAGACCAGATCATGAAGCTGCCCGCCGAGCTCGTGCCCGCGCATTTGCGACACATCGTGCCTACGCTGGACGCGTAGATCCCTGCGGCGGTGGCGGGGTCACGGGTGGCGTTGGTATGCACATACTTGGATGTGATATGTCCGTTTAGGGGTTGGTGGTCCCTTGGGTGCGTCGTCGTGGCGCAGCTGCTCGATTTCCTTGCTGGCGTGTTTTTGACGATCGTCGTTGTGTGACTTTGTAGGGGACAGCAGACGGGCAGTGATGTGTAATCATAGATGTAACAAAGTTCAAGATTTGGTTCGACGTGCGTGTGCATACGGGTGCTGCTGCTGTTGCTGCAGTATCTTCTTTGACATGGTGATGTCCAGCGACACGGAACACTAACCGTGCTGCGTGCAAGTAGGTCAGATGGGCTGATGTCTGCTACTTCTCTACCTATACGTCTCGCAAACGTCCGTCATTCGGACATCACACATGCAACGTCGTGCCACGGTTACCTGCGCGCCGTCGTCGCAACGTCGGTATTTACGTGCGGGCGCGTCGGATGTTAACGTTGCACCGATCCCACTTCGTAGCACATGTCCCCGCCTGTGCGGGCGAGACGCTGCATATACGACCCGACGTCAATGTACGTGTCGGCGTCCGCGCTTTGCCAGTTGCTTCTTCCATATGCGCTCTGGCCGAAACCAAAAGTAATCGCTCGGCATACGGCGTCTGCGTCTGTGCTCGTCGAGGTTAGGCAAGGCTTGTTACCATCCGTCTCTTTTGTAGACTCTGGTCACCGCATAGCTTCGGAATTGGTGGACGATTAGATTCAACGTTGTACACGTCTCACTCGGGTCAGTCCTTCCTTGATCCTCTTGCATTGCTGCATCGCATGGCTGAACGATCGCTCCTCAAGCGAATTTGTCTTGGCCTCGTCGACACAGCTCCCGGGTGCACACAAAGCCAACTTTCTTTGTCGGAGCACGCTCATCGGTCCCGGGCTTGCGCGGAATGGGCTATAGTGAAGTCCCGTGAGCTATCCGGTCAAGATATTTCGAAGCAGTGTGTCGACTGTATCTCATCGGACCCTGTAGCCGCACGCGATCCTTCTTGCAGATTCTTGCAAGATTTCTCAGCGGAACGCGGTCACGGCTCTCCACATGTTGCGCCGGTGAGAACTGGGAGTACCGCCTCACGCTCTTCGCTGTCGTTTATAGTTCAATCGCAAGATATTCCGAGCTGACCGCAGCATATGGCGGAAGAACCCGCGAAAGCTCTAGGGAACGTGAAACGCCTTCTCCACCCTTCCTTTGCGCGCGGCGTGTGCATGCTGGCCCTCGTATGGGCCGTTTCCGGATGGGTGGGTACGTTCGCTCGTGCGTTTTGGCAGATCAGCCTCACAGTTCCGTGTGCGCCGTCCACCATCACAGGTCTGCAAGGGTAGCCAACGTCAGAGACCGTCACGGATGCTTGCTACTCAATGGGTTCCTGGGTCCTGACATCTATCAATGAACCTTGCGCCGTAGCCGTATCGACGGAACAGCGACTCGCCAGAGACAGCACATGAGACGATTTGGGCCAATGAACTGAAGGTAAAGCTCCTATGCTCGTCTCCCTGCGCCGGGTTTGGACCGCACTCCTGCCGCACTGGTCCACTGATCGCCTCTCAGAATCGCAACGTTAGCCTTCCTCCGTACCGCCGTTCTTTTCCGGCTCGGTAAACGATCATAGACGTCCAGATCCGTGCCGTAACGCTACCAAGGCACGTTCTACAAGTCTGGGCGCAGGGGCGCGCATTCGCATGCTGTCAGAGTCATGGATTTAGACACCTCCCCCCGCTTACCTTCCCCTCGGCGACCGTCAGCGTTATAACAGGAGCGGTCGTAGGGGTTCCCTCCTCGGCTCGAAGGGTATCAACTCGTTGCGTACTCGTACTCACCACCACCGGGTTTGGGCTCTCTACTGCCAATGTGAGTAACGTCGTGGTTGTTCGTGCTCGTTCTGCTGTTGACATCCGTTACGATCATAGCATGCTGGTCTCAACTTTCGTTCCCCTCTTGAGCCTTGCTCTTGCTCCTCTGGTGTCTGCCTGGCCGTTCTCTCTACAGGCAGCTAGAGGTGGTGGAAAGGGGAGCGGCGGAGGCAAGGGACGACGAGACACCCCCATCGCACCGAAGGTCTTCATCATTGACATGGTCCGTACCTCTTATGTGCTGCCTGGCCGTACAGCTTACACCAGATTTAGTTTGACGATGAGGGTAGTTCTTGGTTCGGTATCCCAGAGTTCAACGTCTTGGAACAGAACATCACCGTTCCTGGCTTCTCCCCACTATTCCCCCAAGCGCACTGTACGCAGGATGGCAACATCTGCCAGCTCGTGACAGGAGAGGCGGAAATCAATGCGGCCTCCACAATCACTGCTCTCGTCCACTCGCCAAAGTTCAACCTCACGCAGACGTACTTCCTCATCGCTGGAATCGCTGGCATCAGCCCCAAACTCGGCACGCTCGGCAGCGTCACCTTCGCACGCTTCGGTGTCCAAGTCGCTCTCCAGTACGAGTTCGATGCGCGCGAGAAGCCTGCAAACTTCCCTACAGGATACGTCCCGCAAGGGTCTTTCGCCCCAGACCAGTTCCCGCAGGAGCTGTACGGAACGGAAGTGTTCGAGGTGAACGAGGATCTGCGCCAGTTTGCCATACAGATGGCCAAGACGGGCAAGCTCTTCGACGACGCTCAGAGCCGGCAATACCGCGCCAACTACGCGAGCAACCCCGCATTTGCTGCCGGGGCCGCACCGCCCTCCGTCGTCGCATGCGACACCGCAACCTCCGACGTGTTCTGGACCGGGAACCTGCTCGGTGAGGCGTTCGAGAACACGACGAAGCTCTTTACGAACGGGACCGCGACGTACTGCACGACGCAGCAGGAGGACAATGGGACGCTCGAGGCACTCATGCGGGGCGCGCTCTCTGGCCTCGTCGACTTCTCGCGGATCATCATCATGCGGACGGCGTCCGACTTCGACAGGCCATTCCCTGGGCAGAGTGCTGCGACGAACCTCTTCCTCATGTCGCCCGGGTTCGAGATCTCGATCCAGAATATTCCTGCCGCAGGCGTGCCGATCGTCACTGGTATTCTATCGCAGTGGGGCCAGCGGTTCGAGCGGGGTCTCAAGCCAAGTAACTACATTGGAGACATCTTCGGCTCGTTGGGCGGGAAGCCTGACTTTGGACCGGGCAGCCTGTTCGGGGGCAAGCCAGCCGTTTTGCCCAAGCGTTCGTTGCGTAGTCGCATGCGTCGCGGAGCAGTTCGCGTGTAAGGGACAGTCGCAATGTCTTCTTGAACTAGTAGTATAAGAACACGACCACGAACTATTGTCCGCGTTTTGTACCACTTGCGGCGAGCGGCCACGCGGCACTCGAACAAATTGTACTTCGTCAGTAGCTCGTCGGAGCACCAGAGAACTTGCTTGAAGCTGACGATGGGTAGGTTGTGCAAGTCAAAGTTCAACATGTTCCGAGAGATTGATCTTCAACGCTAGTCCATGCCGCTGTGGCAATCTCACTACCCTTGTAAACATCATCCTCGTAACCCATGTCTTCCTAAACTACGGCGTCACCCCTATCCTAATCCGAGTCATCATAATCCTCATCTTCCTCGTCCCTGTCGTTCCTGTCGTTCCTGTCGTTCATGTCGTCCCTGTCGTCCCCACCGTCCTCACGATCCCCATTGCCCTCTTCGTGCCCATCATCGCCATCGATATCGACATTGTGGTCGACATCGTCATCTTCATCGGTATCGTCCTTACCCCCGTTCTCGCTCATGGCTGAGTTGTGATTCTTGTCACTGTTTCTAGTCTTGTCATTCTCGTGGTAGTCGTCCTCATCGGATCTCGTCTTCGCCTTCGGTCTTGGCGCGCTTCTTGGGTTTCCGCTTCAAGGGCTTCCGCTTCATCTGGACTGTGATACCAATGTACTTGAATGGTGCAAATCGTCTGTCGAGTCGGGCTATGCGATTGTCGCCGTCATGGTGCTTTCTGTCCGTGGGATATCGATCACCTGACGGGTCACGTCTATTGTAATACTTGCTTTTCAGGGCTTTGGCAAGTAGGTACATCAGCTTGTCATGGGTCTCGACTTGGGAGGCGAGCTGATACTGCTCTTGAGTAGGAACGACTACCGCGGGTGCAAGACGACTATCATCACGGTCCGCACTCGTAGAGTTGTCGGAGTTAGTAGTGTCAGCGCGAGGACGTTTCAAGTTCTGGTTCATTGCCTGGAATTCGTCGAGCCACTCCATAGGTGTTTCGTCATCATCGATCTCGTTGTCAGGGGCAGAAGAGGCTGGCGTAGGAGAGGTGGGAGCGGCGTGTTGTCGCTTTTCTAGATCAGTCCTGTACTCCTGCACGGCGTAGTTCCCATGAAACCACCGCAGCGATGTGCGAAGCACGTTATCCAACGGCTCTCCGAACTCCACGAGTGTCTTTGAGTCGCTCGTCCGGAGTGTGCCTGACCGTAGCACACTCTCCTTGTGATAGCCACAGTGCCAGGTGGCGCGAATATACCGGAATGTGTCGAAGTAGTGGTCGATGAAATCGGCTACGTCCGTCGCGTCGAGATTGGACTCGAGATAACGAATGGCGTAATAAACGATGACGTGGAAGAACGATTCTAATTCATCGCTTATATCGACCGCCTTGTCAAGGTTGTTGAGCAACGTCGCGGACTTGAACTGCCACGTCCCCTTCATAATGGTATCAGTCTTTGTGCATGTGAGGCAACATGGAGAACAAGATGCAACGTACGGATCTCACGGGTTGACGGGGTGCTCTGACATCAGCGTTGATACGCTTCGAGATCTCCCAATCGCACAGCAGACCTCTCTTCACGATTCTCTTTACACCCCTCACGTTTTCAAGTTTAGGCACCATCATGATATTGCTATCGCTGATGTCCCGGTGGAGGCGTGACGTCTTCTCGTGGAGAGCCACGTAGTGCGCTGGTGATCATAACTGAGCAGTCATAACCATCGATGTATAGAATGCCGCTCACCTTCCAGACAATCCAGGATTACAGCAAGGAGAGTCACGCCAGACTCAAAGTCCTTCAGGGGCAACGCTATCTCCTTGACCACCAACCGTGCATGTCGATGCTTGTGGAACGGAGTTTTGCCAGGGGTTGACGGCTGCGAATGAGTCGAAGTGGTACCGGTAGCCTTGGGCTGTTCTAGCTGAAGCTGCGGTAGCAACCCCGACTCCGACTGCTGCCCCCGCTGCCCCTGCCGAGGCTTTGACTTCGGGCCGGATGGACGTTGAGTAGTCGACTTGTCATCTTGATGCTCGCAGACAGCTAGGGCAACGCTTGGGTCTTTGTCTACCAGCGTTTTCGCCCAATCCCAGATCTCCGGAGAGACCGTCTTCTGTCCGTGAAGGTCGCCGTAGCATACGACCGTGGGGATATGCGGGACTCCAACATCGTTCAGTTCCTGCAGGATCTGACCCTCGGGTTCAACACCAGGGTAGTCAGCCCTCCAGCAGTCCTTGAGCCAAGCCAGCTGTCTTGTCTCCCGATCGAGAGCGGCGAACCCGAGCGTTCCGCGGCCTATCGCTTCCCTTGTGATGAAGATCGGTCTGCCAACGAGGTATTGACGAGTCCCCTTAGCATCGGGGATGTCTAGAACGTAGCGAGGCGCATCATCAGGGAGGGATGTCCTGAACGTTTGTCGCGCATACGTGTAGACGACCGACTGGCCTGAGGCGAGCTTCTCGAGATCGGAGGGGGTGACATTGTCGAGGTCGATGTCTGAGGCATGATCCTTCATCTCCTCATCCATCACCTGATACAGAGGGTCCCCGGGGTAGATACGTCGAGCAGTAGGATCGAGTCCAAGCTGCTCATCGGAGCACTGCGACATACGCCACAATATCTCGCAGAACGTCTTCCACTCCTTGCAATAGTCAAGCACGACGGTGATGACGACACCAGATCTGTCCCAACGAGTGAGGCGGCACTCTGTCCCATTGACGAAGAGCAGGAATAAAGCGAGGCGGTGTTGAAAGGAAAAGGCCTGGGCAGCGCATATAGCAAGTTGCCCTCGCACATCTGTGCGATCCACTGCCTCCGGGCATGGTTCACCGTCGTCAGAAAAGGCATCAGAGTCCATATCACCACGCTTGAATTTGACGACCACAATCTGGTCCGCAGTGTGAGGTGCGCCGTTCTCGGGGACAGGAGCACGGGGATTGTCGGTGCGATAGAAGGCACCATCGACCCTCAGGGGAGATGCGCCCTTGCCAGTTCGGCTGGCACGCACCCTAAGCTGCATTCCTGGGGTCAGTGTATACGCATTGACGGCCTTGGTCTACTCAGTGTGCTACAATGAGCTGAAGCGGATCGTACAAGAGCGATAATACTTACGAAAGCGATTCCTACGTCCCTCTCTTTTGCTTGCTTAGCCACAAGGGATGCGAAGCTGGCGAATGGATTCTGGGAAGGAATAGGAGGCAAATCGCCCGCTGAAGGGGTAGGCCAAAACTTGTCTATGAATTGTTTGACGGATATCCGCACGGCCGGGGTCTCGTTCATGTTGTCTACGTGATACCGGCGTCGGATACGGATATCTTCTGGTTTGTGTGACACAGCAACCTCGCGATTGCTGTTGTTCTGGGAGAGCGGTTGGCGGGTGACTTCTTCAGAGCGGTGGACATTGTGAGATCAGGGTCGGACGTGTTAAGCAGACTCGAGGATGAAGATCGTACCGTTGTTTGCCTGCCAGATATACAGCTGGACGACCGTTACGAATTTGTGGGATGGGCACTGACGAACATGCGCACCAGGTCACCCCAAATGTTGAATACGCTGAGTATTAGGCCATGGAGCTGAATTGACAACGACGGCACCGAATGAACACGTACAGAGTGTGCGCACGGTTACAAGTCCTCGTGGCCAGAGAATGCAATCCTTCTTCGAATTGTCCGTCGTCCTACGAGCGTTGAGTATATGGCATTGGACAAGTCTGATGGTCCACTGACGTGTCAGGAGGAGAACCGCCACAACGGTCGGGACCGAGTGCCGGCGGCTAATTGTCGTAGTACTTTCATCACGGCAGCACTAAGTAGGTTATCGTGAGTTGCATATAAACAAATCCTGCGATGCCAGAACGGCCCTGATGCTAGAAGCGCATCGTCGAACCTCAGGCTACTCACCAAGAAAATCAGTTCCGCGGACACCCAAAGCAAGCGTGGCGTGGTTATTCAGATGATCACGAGAGGAATGGGGCATTTGACATAACGTAATACAGGTCAATTCAATTCGTCGCGGTTTCAACAAGCAGCTCCGCTACACACAGTCCGGTGCAGCTGCGCTGAAGACACCGACGCGAAATCTACTACCCGTGCATACTCCGCGTCGTCACGCGTCTGTTAGCTTTAGGCAAAGGCCTCGGAATTAGGTGGCTTATACTCAACTTTCGCCCCCGATCCTGCTGGGACGTAACGCTCTGTGGTATCGATTGTTGGCCACGAGTAGGTAGTCATCGCGGACCAAAAGTATTCAAGGATCGCGTCGTGAGTCTCGGCGTGCTGAGCCCAGATTTGTCGTCCTTAGTGACGGTCGGGACAGAGTTCTTGTCGGGGAGCTGGTGAACGCGCGCAAGGAATTCCACGCTCTGAATCGGCGCGGTGACCGGCGTACGCATGAAAGCGAACGCTCGATCGAGCGGCGGCGCTTGCGCAGCCAAAGACTGTAGGGCGGGGAATTGGGGTTCTTTGGTCTTGATCGCCTCTTCGTGTAGCTGGACGATGTATTTGCTATGGAACATTTTGAGGAGGTAGAATAAAATGCAGTCCGAAGGCCAGGTGAACTTGAGTGGCTTGTCGTGTACCTCTATAAACCGATTGTTGGCAAGCACCGCTTGTTTCCGTGTACCACAGGCCCATCGCTTGCCTTTGAGAACGGAGCAGTGGAAGTAATCGATGATGGAGCTGCGGACTTCCTCCTCATTGAATGAAGAGGGGAAGTAACGGACGGCATAGTAGAGGAAGACGTGGAAGAATGCTTCCAGTTTGTCACTGATCTCTACTCGCTTGGGCCACGATAACAATGCCAATGACATGTACTGCATGGTACCCTGCGCGACTCTGACAAATGAGTGCACGCAAAATATGGAAGATGGTTGTCGCTTACCGATTGCATAGGCTGGCGAGGCGTGCTGAGCTCTAAGCTGATTTTCTTTGACATCTCGCAGTCGCAATGTAGGCCTGTCCAGACAACACCGTTCCGTTCGACGTTGGGCAGTGTCATGATGTTGCCACCGCTGATATCCCTGTGAAGGTACGATACCGGAGCCATCGCAGCAGCTCAATGCGCTATTGCCTCGGAATTAGCCATGTCCGCGTGTGGGTAACAAGCGACCTACCAAATATGCAGTGATAGACTGCGTAGGTCAGCTGAATGCGACCTCCTTGACTACGACTCGGGTATGCTGATATGAACGCAGTGGGCAAATGTCGTCGAAGTCCAGCTGAGCAGCAGGGAGCAGATCATCTTCAGATTGCGGGGCTCCCAACACAGCGGCGGAATCCACAGGTTAGACGATACCCTCCAAGTAGCTACGCTGATCGCTGTCTTAGACTAATCTTTGGCCCAGTCCCACATCGCCGGAGTGACAGTCTGTTGGCCTGCAAGGTCATCATAGCAGAGCACTGTAGGGACGCAAGGAACGTTCGCGTCGTTGAGATCCTGTAAAATCTGGCCTTCATGCTGAACGCGGAGATAGTCGGCTCTCCAAAAGTCCTTCACCTACACAAGTTCTCCAGTCTTCGCCTCATAGGCGACGAAGCCGCGCGTAGCGCAGCCCGACATGCCACGTGCATTGAATACAGCATTACCGACCAGAAAGTGCCGTACAGTTCCCTCTTGCATGCGCCAGAGTGCCTTACAGAACATACGCCAGTTCTCGTGGTAGTTGATAGAGACGGTGAAGATGACGCCAGTTCTGTCCCAACGAGTGATACGACAGAGGTTCCCGATGATGACGAACATGGAGAAAACGACGTGGCGCTGTTTTCCGCGTAAACGAGCTCGGCATAGGACATGATTTGCCCCCGTACAGCCTTGGGCCAGTAGGCCGCGGGTATTGGGTCGGCACCGTCGGAGAAAGGGTCGACCCCTGTGTCTTCGCGCTTGAACTCGATAGCGACGACTTGGTCGGGACGATGAGGGCGATTGTTGACTGGCGCAGGAATATCGGAGACATTGTCACGGAGGAAAGCACCGTAGATATTGAGCCCGTTGTCGTTGTATTCACCGGGCTTGCCATCAGCATCGCTGGGAGTCACGTCAGACAAATTAGGAGAAACACAGAGCACCATACCGGGGGTGAGATTGTGCTCCACAACTGCTTGGCGCTTCAGACGCAGTCAGAAAAAGGCATCGCACAACGCACAGCTTACGAGCAACTTACGAAGAATGAGGCGATGACTTTCTCTTGGTTGGGATCGGTCATCTTGAAGAACGGGTTCCCAGCAGGTATCGGAGGTTCTGCAAGGCCCTCTGGCAGAGGCCAGAAGACATCGGCGAAATGCTTGAAGGGGACACGGACACCTTGATGTACCATGTTGTCTGCCTCTCTCAGGCGTTTGATATTCGGCCAGGTCTTGCGAGTCGCACTGAAGAGCGGCTTCTGTAGTGGCGAATGATGATGAAGGGAGTATCAGACAGCAGGACTCGGGATTGCGGCAAGAGTAGGTGGCGGCAGGAGAGGTAGCGACAGGAAACTTCCGCAGATAGAGTATCGATGTCAGGACATATTCTGCTAACGCATGGCGCACAGTAATTTCGATGCGAGACTCGGGTCCCAGATTCAAGTCTCTCCTAAGCAGACGATGAACGTGAACACAGTCCGGAGCCCCAGATATCTCAGGCGATACGTACATGCTGTTTTAGGAAGGCGTGCCAAACAAGGCACGCGTACTACATAGGTGTGACCAGGACCCCCGTTAATAGCAGAGGCACCCGGGTGCGAATTCGGACATATCAGGCCCCATGGGACCCCCTAATGCTGGGTGTTTTAAGGACAAAAATCGCAGGAAACGGCCGACAACCCGGATTTTTTTGCAGAGTTTTGGCGCATTTTGGCATTTTTTTGAGGACAATTTGGCCTCGAGATGGGCGAGGAGGGCGCGAAGCGCCCGACAAGCGCCGAAATCGACCCAAGCGCCCTCTAAGCGCGCACAAATTCGAGGCTCAAGCCAGATTTATTCCGGACAGGAGGGGCCAAAAATGGGCCAAATTTTGAGGACAAATTGACCCAAATCTTGAAAGTCGCCATCCGGGTTCACCTACCATTATCGGGGGTCCTGTGTGACCGTGTGGGGGCGAGCTCTTGGTTCGGCATCCTAGAGTTCAATCATGTCTTGGCTTCTCCCCGCTATTCCCTAGGCACACTGTACGCAGGATTGCAAAGTCTGCCAGCTCGTGAGGGGCGAGGCTGAGGTCAATGCCGCCTCCACGATTACCGCGCGCGCGCGCTCGCCCGAGTTCAATCTCACGCAGACGTATTTCCTTATCGCTGGCTTCGCTGGTAGTGTTTAGGTCGCTCTCCAATACTAGTTTGATGCGCGGGAGAAGCCTGCAAACTTCCCTACAGGATACGTCCCGCAAGGGTCTTTCGCCCCAGACCAGTTCCCGCAGGAGCTCTACGGAACGGAGGTGTTCGAGGTGAACGAGGATCTGCGTCAGTTTGCCATACAGATGGCCAAGACGGGCAAGCTCTTCGACGACGCTCAGAGCCGGCAATACCGCGTCAACTACGCGAGCAACCCCGCATTTGCTGCCGGGGCCGCACCGCCCTCCGTCGTCGCATGCGACACCGCAACCTCCGACGTGTTCTGGACCGGGAACCTGCTCGGTGAGGCGTTCGAGAACACGACGAAGCTCTTCACGAACGGGACCGCGACGTACTGCACGACGCAGCAGGAGGACAATGGGACGCTTGAGGCGCTGATGCGGGGTGCGCTCTCTGGCGGCCTCGTCGACTTCTCGCGGATCATCATCATGCGGACAGCGTCCGACTTCGACAGGCCGTTCCCTGGGCAGAGCGCGGCGACGAACCTCTTCCTCATGTCGCCCGGGTTCGACATTTCGATCCAAAACATTCCTGCCGCAGGCGTGCCGATCGTCATTTTCGGCTCGTTGGGCGGGAAGCATGACTTTGGACCGGGCAGCCTGTTCGGAGGTAAGCCGGCGGTTTTGCCCAAGCGTTCGTTGCGTCGTCGCATGTGTCGAGGGGCCATTCGCATTCGAAGGATAGTTGCAACGCCCTTATCACCACGAATCATATCGAATTTTGCCCATCTCGGAACGGACGTTAAACGAACGAGGAAGCTGTAATTTGTCAGTAGTATGTTATACCTAGTTGGAAGATGGTTTTATCGCGGTGAGGCATGAACCGGACACTCGATTCTGTTACTTTGTGCCCAGTGATCGTCGCCGATGTCAATGTACTGTGTGTGTAACGTAGAACGTAGGATGTATAGATTTCATGCCCTTCGCCTCTGAGAACCAATCGTGAAAACGGTAGCGCGAGGCGGAGTATGGGGAAAGCAATGACACCGACACCTATAAACCAACCATGGTCATACTGTGTCTTCACTGTCGCGGTTAGGACCTGGATTGAACACGCCCATGTACATTCATCAAACTACTGTACACACAACTCAGGCGAAACAATGACGCAGCATCAGGATTGTTTGTCCACCTCTGAGTCGTCGCCGCCGGTCCCCCCTGCGCCCAACGAGGACGCTGTCTGGTCAGTCCTGGCACGCTTACTGGACCGCCTCTGTGTCTTCTGCTTGACCAAGACCCCGATATAGGAAAACGGTGCAGAAGCCCTATCGAGTCGAACGTAATCAGTGCCGCGGTGAGCCTTGTCCTTTGGGTAGCAGTCGCCCGAGGGATCGCGATCGTCGGGCCAATACTTTGCGTCGGCAGTGCCACATATCTCTTGGAGTATGGTCATGAAGGCCTCGTGGGTCTGGACCTTCGCGGCGTTCTCGGACTCTTCAGCAGTAGGAGCTCGAGCTCGACGAGGTCGAGTTTTAACCATCTTGGAGGCCACGCCAGAAGAAGGGATGTTGGTTGCTGAGTTGTCGATCCCCGCGGAGTCGGCGCGGCGACGCTTCTTCGACGTACCGTAACGCAGGGATTGCTCTTCGTCAAAAAGTGCCGTGCCCTCGCTGCCTTCGTCGGGTTTAGCGGGAGGAAGGGTGGATGCCGGCGTGGGTGAGGTCGGAGAAGAAGCTTGCTCCAAGAAAGCCTTGTACTCCTGTACAAAATAGTTGCCCTGGAACCAAGGGAGTAGCGTCGCAAACAAGTCATCCAGTGGACTTCCGAATTCGATGTCCGCTGCTTCGCCGGTCTGAAGGAGGCCATACTTGAGCACCTCCTGCTTGCGGTAGCCGCATCGCCACTGCTTATAGTATAGGAATTGGTCGAAGTACTCATCAATGAAGTCCCCCACTTCCTTCTGGGTGAGGTTGGACTTCAGGTAGCGAACCGCGTAATACAAGAGGACATGAAAGAATGCCTCCAAGTCGTCGCATATCTCAGCTGCTTTTTCGTGATGGTTCAAGAGTGTCGCAGACATGAACTGCCACGTTCCCTGCGGTGCAACATCGGTGTGAGCAGGCAAAATGAAGCTAGGATAGACCAAGAGTGAATGCCCGACATACAGATCTCACAGGTTGGCGGGGAACTCTTATTTGAGAATCAATGCGCTTGGATAGCTCCCAATCGCAAAGAAGCCCTCTGAACATGATCCATCCCCTGTTACCTTTCCGGATGAGCTTGGGTACCATCATGATGTTGCTTCCACTGATATCCCGATGGAGACGTGAGGTCGGTTTGTCCACAGCCGCCGAATGGGCTAAAATCTGTGATGAGCAATAATCGACCTCATCGGTATACAAAACTCCACTAACCTTCAAGACAATCGTAGATGATGTCAAGGAGACCTTTACCCTTCTTGAAATGCTTCAGCGGCAGGGCAATCTCTTCGACCACCATCCGAGCATGCTGGTGCAGACGTAGTTGACAGTCTCTGTTGAACGTCGGCGCGAGCGGACTCGGCGATGCAGTGTTGCCCACAGTCGATGCTTGGCTCCCTAAGCGCAATTGGCCAGGTGTCTGGATGGCTAGGTTGACCTTGCTGTTGCCGTCGTTGGATACCCGCTTGAGAGCCCAGCTCCAGACCTCCGGAGAGACGGTCTTCTGCCCAGGGAGGTCACCGTAGCACAGGACGGTCGGAATGTTCGGGACCCCAGCAGCGTTCAGCTCTCGCAAGATTTCCCCCTCCGGTTCAACACCTGTATAGTCAACTCTCCAGCAGTCCTTCAGCCAAGCAAACTCTTCCGTCTCTCGGTCCAAAGCAGCAAATCCAAGCGTTCCTCTCCCTAAAGCACCCTTTGCAATGAAGATCGGTCTCCCGACGAGGTATTGACGGATCTTGTCGCCATCGGGTACGTCGAGTAAGTATCGAGGAGCATTATGAGTAAGGGATGTTTCGAACAGGGCTCGAACGTATTTGTAGACAACTGGACGGTTGGCAGGGATTTTGTCTAGCTGGATGAACGTACCCGTGACGTCTTGGTCGAGATCCGTATCACGCCCCATCGCCGCGTCGTCCATTGTCTTGTAGAGAGGATCAGATTGGTAGATACGTCGAGCAGTAGGATCGAGGCCGAGCAGCTCGTCTGAGCACTGAGACATGCGCCAGAGCACCTCAGAGAACAGCCTCCAATTCTTGCAATAGTCGAACAAGTGGGTGTAGACGACGCCGGATCTGTCCCAGCGAGTGACACGACATTGACGTCCGTTGATGTGAAGGAGGAACCAAGCGATGCGGCGCTGTACTGCGAAGGCCTGCTCGGCGTAGGTGACGATCTGTCCGCGTGCCTCCTTGCGCGAAGTCGATTCAGGGCAAGCGTCGCCATCATCAGAGAAAGGATCGTTAGACGTCCCTCCTCTTTTGAATTCAATGGTGACAACCTGATCCTCCAATTGGGGGGCACCGTTCAGAGGGACAGGGGCGTCGGGATTGTTGGTGCGATAAAACGCGCCGTCGACTCTCAATAAGGTGCCGTCCCCGTTGGTTTTGTGAGCGCACATTCTGGCCACTAAGCCAGGAGTGAGCGTGCGGTCATTGACGATTTTGACCTGAGCCAGGAGCCGCTATCACTTAAAGTGCATTATATAAGTGCTACCGTACTCACGAATGTTTTCGCTATGATTTCCTCCGTCGCTCCTTTATGTACCCGATCGGCAACTTTACGAAATGGATTCTTGGCGGGGATAAATGGAGCATGACCGGGAGGTATAGGCCAAAATCGGTCCAGGAAGTCATTCAGGGGGATTCCTATCGCTTTGTCGACCATGTCGTCTGCGTGTTTCCGACGTCGAACCTTGACGTCTGGTGGCTTATACGATGCAGCGGCGTCGCGGTTGCTGTTGTTCTGAGAGAGGGGTGTATCTTTCACGGTCGCGGGTTGTTCCTTCGAAGCAATGGTCATTGTGTTATAAGGGAAGTGCGGAGCAGGGAGATGAGCATCGTACCGTTCGTCCACTTGGATTATATAGCTGCGCAACAGTTCGCTATGTCGCCGAGATTCGATCTGTAGAGCACCCACGGCCCGCGCGAGCACCGATGCTGAGAGTTCACTGATGATCACATCAGTGCGTGTGCGTACTGAACTGAATAGACAACGACAGCACCGGGTGGGTGGCACAAAACGAGAGCTGTGTATACAGAACCGTGAGGCCTCGCGGCGAGAAAATACAGTCCTGGACCGAATTGGTGGTGGTAAGCCTGATCGGCTACTAACGTGTCAGCAGGAGGATAACCGCCACGCCACCGCGAACGCCACAACGTCCTGGGCCCCGGCGTCTGAAATCTGATCGGCCTGGTTTGCCGCCGCGCAACACACGAGCTATCCGAGCTACCACATATTATCAGGCCCAAGGCTGAATCCGTCGAACAATCACAGAAGCCTGTCTTATCGGATGGGTTGGGGAGGAGACGGAGCTCCTGCAGCGACCTTGAGCTCCTTGTGAAACTCTTCTTCGGAGAGTTCCTCGATCGGGCTGAGTTCGAGACCATCAAGCTCTGGGAGGAGATCAAAAGATTCCTCTGAGCTCGGAGAGTCGTTGCGAAAGGGGACAACTGGGGAAGTGGACTCCTCGACCATGGGTTGTCCCCATCGGACCACTTCTTCCCCGGGGTCCGGAGTAGACACCTTCCAAGGGTCAGTCGATGGAGTGGACCACTTGTCCTCTGAGCGTACCTCATCCTCTTCCTCATTAGAGAAGTCTATCCCAGGAGTCTTCTGGTAGTCGCTGATGCGACGCGGCCAAAAGACGTGACCCCAGTTCTGGGTGCTGTGCTGGTTGCGAAGGGGCATTAAGTCCGAGAGGGCCCCTGCGACCTGTGGGTTGGCGAGCATGAAAATGACCTTTTCCGCCGCCTGTATCACAGCCTGGTAGGACTCATTGGTGACTTGAACGACTCACGTCTTCTCCGACTTGGGTGCCGAAGTCCTCTTGTTGTACTTGGAGAGGACAGCGTAGGATGGGGCGGCCCTAGCGAGAGAGCGGTAGATGTCGATCAGGTCTCTGACCTGAGGGAGATGAGAGAGTCGAGCCTCGACGTGACTGTGGAGGTCGGGGTGGAGAATAACCCAGCCGATGCGATCAGCTAGGCTGCCGTCCTCATTCTGCGAGACAGTGTGTCGAGGGAGATGGTCGTAAAAGACAGTGCGTCTTTCACGAATGAAGTTGGGGGGACGAGGAATACCGCGCCGCGAACTTTGGTTAAAGCGGCGGTCGGTGAGATGAGTCTGAGTGTAAACCATAGTGAAGTTGTGAAAATGTTCAGGAAATATTCGAGAGGGGAGCGTGATGAGTAGTTCACCGCAACTTGTGCCTCTTCTTATAGTTGCGCAGGACCGTCTGCGCATTCTTGAGATGCTTTTCTGGCTCCCAAGAATTTTCCGACGCGGGCCAACCCTTCCAAGCCACAAGATACTGCTTCTGGGTATCTCTATTGCGGTGACTTAGGATCGCCTCTACCTCCCATTCCTTCCCTTCAGTCGACTCTAGGGTTGGAACTGGTGGAGATCGGATGTAGTCTAGACCGTGCACCTTTCTTGTGTAGTACGGGGTAAGTAGCGCTGCATAGAAGACGGGATGTATCTTCCATGTCTCCGAAAGTTTTATGACTTCCTGGAGGCATATGGGAGCCTGAGGTTCTTTGTGTCGAGAAGAACCTTGACTCCTTGCTTTAGCAGTACTTGAGCAGCAGGGAGCCTTTTTGACATTGCTGCGGCCGCTTGAGCATGCGCAGCGATTGTATTCTCCCTGGCTTCTTGAAGACTTTGAAGCCTCTGTGTTACGAATGTACGATAGGCGTGTTACGAACTTTACGAACTGGTACAGTATCTGCTTCGATCTCTGTACGATACAGATATGGCGGACTCTAGGATTCTAGCTACGGTTCTATAAGACAGGAATGGTCTCGTATTATCTAGGACACTCTAGGACTTTCTATGCACAGTCACTTCTGCACAGTGCACAGTTAGTTCCGCGCAGTGCACAGGCGCTTCTGCACAGTCCACAGCAGCACTGCCACAGTGTTACTAGGTTCGACTAGCGCTGACTACTACGTACCAGAAAGTCCGTGTATACGCTAGAACATTCCGTCTACAGGCCTGCATACATGTATATAAGAGGCGACGCCATAGAGCGACCCTCAGCTTTCAGTCTCTTCGCGAAATACGACTTTGGTTGCTCGTTAACTCGCTTTCAACTGCAAATACTACTACGCGCTTATCTTCGACAAGCTAGGGCTAGTAGCTGAATAGATACAAGCTCTCTATTCATTGACGTCTTAAGGCTTGATAGTTTAAGAGTCACGCTCGAAAGCGTAACATTAGACTGAAAGCTTTAACCCTCCACTTGTTAAAAGTGCAGAGGCCTACGTCGGAAGACAACGACTACGAAACGCATCAGAACTCTCTCTTGCTCGTAACGTACAGAGAGACGATAGTCAATACGGAGGGAACTACACAACCCCCATTGCGACAATCACCCAGGGTACTAGGCGGAAGGAACAAAACACTGCCGAGCTTACCACCACTCGCGATCCCGGAGAATATAGTTGCTCTCCCAAGATCGCCAGGAGGATCCCCATTCCCCTTGATAAGAGGTTTTAGCTCGACAATCCCTTACGTAGAAAGTACCAGTTCGACATCGTCGGGTCGGAGCACTCGAGTATCGGAACAAGAACCCGCGTTTCAGAGAACAGAAGAGTGGAGAGAATATAGGAATTCTCTGGCCATTCAGGCGGAATCAGGAGTAGCAATAGGCGTACCCATTCCAACCCGAGCGAGTCCAGGAACGGATAGTTCGGATCGATCGACTCCAGAAACTAGTGTTGAAGAAGCATCCTCAACGGCAGGGATATTCTATCGGAGAACACAGCTTCCGGTGCACGCGATCGATACACTTCGAGTTATAGCAGATAACTTGGAAGTACTAGGACAGGAAGACTTCACGAGGAGATATCACGCGACTCTCGAACGAGCCCATCGATACATAACTCAGGTCATCCAGACACTCGAATTTATTCCAAGACAAGCTGTTACGCCTCCAACGAGGGTACGGAACTTTGCGGGATATCTTCAGAACCAGATTGACTACCTGCGAGCAAAGGTCCTCAATCCGGAGAACTACGCAGATATAGACCTCGAAGAAAATCTTAGGAAATTTCGTAGTTGCCTCCGAGCTAGGGAACTACATCAGGCTTTCCTACGACAAGCACAACGTGTATGAGTTCAGCTGAACCATATAGTTGTTCAAGGTTATATCATCTCTACAACTCCGACAAAGCTCGGGACGTATACTATCGAGAAAGCGTAGACAAGTGGAATTTTTGCACCAACGAAAGGTGTCCACTTCGGTACAACACTAAGGAGGTTCCAAACGTCAAGCACGCATCGGCTCTAATCCTAACACACTCTTCACAAGAGCGGGATATTACTAACACCCACGGACGACAACCCGCGTTAGTCAAGAAGCCACTACTTGCTGGAAAAGCTACTGGTCGGATTAATAGTCCGAGAGTTGTGTCAGGATCGTTTCCGACTTCAAGAGTAGGAACCCCGAAACCTCAAGAATCCGAATCACCTAAGGAATCAGGTCCATCCTTCAAGGAGAAAGGAAAGGAGACCGAACCGCCTAAGGTAGAGGACTCGGACAAGGAGGACGAGACTTTTCGGACGACGGTCGAAGCACCTGAACCGAAAATCGAAGAAACTATTCGGATTAAGGTCGTAGTACCTGCACCGAAAACAGAAGACACTCGGGTCGAGGCAGAAACACCTGAACCGAGAGAAGAGCATATTCAGACAGAGGTCGAGGAGACTAAATCTGAATTGGAGTATACTGGTCGCAGCGCAACCCCAGAATTTGTACGAAAATCAGTACCATCGTACATGTCGGGAACAGCGACAGGAGAGTCCATTTCTGGAGCCCATAGATATGCGTTCACTCCGCAAGGGCAAGGCTCAGAAGGAGAAAGATACGGGTCTTTATCAAGTGGACCAGCCCCTCGGGCAACGGCAATTTCTGGAGGAGTTATCAATCCTTCTGGAGGTGGAGGAGGAGGTGGACCAGGTAGGCCCGGAGGTCGGCCTGACCCTGAGCCTTCAGATCCCTACTCCCCAGGAGGAGGACCACCAGGACCAGACCCAGACCCGGAACCGCAAGAAGCTCCAGGAAATGCGCCGCAAGGACACGGAAAGGGCAAGATCAAGGACCCTGAGGTCTTCAACGGAGACCGAGACAAAACCAGGTCCTTCCTCAATCAACTGTTCCTGTTGTTCACGGCGCGACCCCACGACTTCGTTAATGATTACACGAAGGTGGCAACGGCCCTATCCTTCATGGAAGGGGACAATATAAACTACTGGAAGGACATCACAATTCAGCGAGCTGAAGAGGAAATTAGACCGGGAGTCTATCGAGGATTTGACTCTTGGCCGGTCTTCAAGAGGAATTTCCTGCTCGCATTTGCCCCAGTAGACGAGGTGGATGACTCTATGGTTAATCTCACGACGATACAGCTCAAGGACTACTCTTCAGTCGATGAGTTCAATGCGAGGTTCATGGATCTAGCTCTTAAGGGAAAAATTCTGGACCCAGCAGCGCAACTGGCCCTGTACAGGAATGCGCTTCCAGAATATTTACTGAAGAAGATATCCATGTCGTACCCTCCGCCGACGACCATTGAAGAGTGGATGACTAGGACTAAGGAGATCGACCATAGCTATCACCTTACGGAGAAGATTTTGGCTAATCGCAGAGGACGCAAGGCCAAAACCTTGAAGACTAAGAAGAATGTCAAGACGGTTAATATCGAGGACGACTCGCTCGATATTAACAAGCTCTCTGTCAAGGAGAGACAGGAGCTGCAAGACAAGGGACTATGTTTCCGGTGCAGGAAGCCGGGACATATTTCCAGAGACTGTCCTTCTAAACCTAAGAAGCCCGGCAAACCTGTCAGTCGGAAGGTACGACAGGTTACCGACGAGGACTTAGAGGACGAGTCTGAGGAAATCTCAGACGAAGAGGACGACGAGGGCGAAGAGGACAATGTTTCTATTAACGCACTCAGGGCTACGGATTTCGAGACGGGTTTTTAGGCAGGCAAGCAGACTCGACGCCTGACTTGCCCAAGGAACTGCATGTAACTATTGTAACCAATACAGAGCGGAGACGCAGTGCTCTGCTGATACCCGGTTACATGCAGGTTCAGGACAAAGCCGTCGAAATCAAGGGACTCATTGACACTGGTGCGGATGCTGTGATCGTCAATAAAAAGATTGTGGACAAGTACAATCTTCCGACAGTCAGACTACCAAAGACTCTGACTTTCCGGAACGCGGACGATAGCGTTAATAGCATGGGAACCATTACCCATCGGGTGGAGGGGACATTTAATCTCCACGGGAAGAAGCTCCCAACAAATTGGTATGTGGCCGACATTGGGCGGGACGATGTCCTATTCGGCATGCCATGGATCCGCAAGTACAATCCTAATATCGACTGGGAAAGTGGTCGCATTACTTTCAAGTCGGATATTATCAAGAAGCAGCAGCAGATCCATAAATACCAATGCGAGCACGACCCACCTGAAGGGATGCTGTGGAACTTCCCAGTAAAACCTCTAAATCAAGACCTGGTCGTATCGTTCGTACGTGCTATACCGGACGAGGACGACGCAGACCCAGACTCCGAAAGGCTTACATTTAATCCTTCGAGGGCCATTGAGCTATGGTACCGCAAGAAGAAAATCCGAAAGATTAATAAGTCTACGGAGATCGCTATAGCAGCGAAGAAAGACCAGAAGGAGAAGACCTTGGACGAAATCCTACCTGATTTTGTAAAGGACTACCGACAGGTCTTTGAGAAAAAGGCAGCAAGTAGATTTCCGCCCTCGAGACCATGGGACCATGCTATCGAATTCAAGAAGGACTTCGACCATCATACCAAGGGGTCTTGGAGGAAAATCTACCCTCTGACCTATACGGAACGTATAGAACTCGACAAATTCATTGCGGAGAACCTTGAGAAGGGCTACATTCGAAAATCCAAGTCTCCACTAGCCTCGCCATTTTTCTTTGTCACCAAGAAAGATGGGAGTCTTCGACCTGTTCAAGACTACAGGGCTCTTAACGAGGGGACTATTAAAAACGCATATCCCTTGCCGCTCATCAGCGACATCATTGACCGGCTGAAGGGGGCCACAATATTCACCAAACTCGACGTGCGAGCAGGGTACAATAATGTGCGCATCAAGGAGGGCGATGAGTGGAAAGCTGCGTTTATAACACCCAGTGGATTGTTCGAACCAACAGTCATGTTTTTTGGTCTGTGCAATGCACCGGCCACATTCCAAAACATGATGAACGACCTCTTCCGAGACATGCTCCAGGAAGGATGGATGGTCATTTACATGGACGACATCCTGATATTCTCAGACAATGTCGAGGATCACCATGAGCGGACGCGAAGAGCTTTACAGCGACTTCAAGACAGTGATCTATTCCTTAAGGCGGAAAAATGCGAATTCGACAGACAAGAAGTCGAATTCCTAGGATCAATAATCCGGCCAGGAGTAGTCGCTATGGATCCAGTAAAGCTAAAGGCAATTATCGAGTGGGAACCACCGAAAACAGTCAAGCAGGTTCAGGCATTCCTGGGGTTCGGTAATTTCTACCGACGGTTCATTCGGGATTATTCAAAGATAGTCCGACCCCTCACGGAATTAACCAAGAAGGACCAGCCTTTTCTGTGGACCCCTGATTGTCAGAAAGCATTCGACACACTCAAGAAGCGGTTTACTGAAGAACCGATCCTGCAAATCCCGGATCCGGAGAAACCATTTCAGATTGAGTGCGATGCTTCTAAAGTCGCAACAGGTGCTGTACTACGACAGCAAGGAGAGGACGGACTATGGCATCCTTGTGCCTATTTGTCCAAGTCCTTTACTCCTGCGGAACGGAATTATCAGATTTATGATAGGGAATTGTTGGCCATTGTTCGAGCCCTCGAAGCATGGCGGCATTTTTTGCAGGGTTCCCCACACCCTACAGAAATTCTATCAGATCACAAAAATCTGACCTACTTCCGTACGGCGCAGAAGCTAAATCGCAGGCAGGCACGATGGCATTTATTCCTCTCGGAGTTCAACATCGTAATCAAGCACCAACCCGGAAAATCCCTCACTCAAGCAGACGCCCTTTCTCGGAGATCAGGGCATGACGGGGGGGAAAATGACAACAAGGACGTCGTATTATTGGGACCAGAACTTTTTGCCAAAGCTGTCAACGTTGAGCTACAAGAGCGCATCCGCGATAGCAAGCTACGGGACAGCTCGGTAGTAGAGTACATTACCCTAAAAGGAAAGGCTACCAAACGCCCAGAGTTCGGCAAACCAGAAGATTGGTCCGACGACGACGGAATACTCCTGTACAAGAACAGGGTATATGTTCCACCAGATAATCAATTGTATCGTGATATAGTCAAGATGCATCACGACGCACCGATTATGGGACACCCAGGAGTCCAGAAAACCTACGATCTGGTTAAACGGGAATATATGTGGCCAGGCATGCGGAAATTCATTGTGCAATATGTCAAAGGTTGCGCCGCTTGCCAAACAAGCAAGGTCAATACGCATCCCATTAAACCAGGCTTAATTCCCATTCAACACAGTGGGGATACTAGGCCTTTCCGGACCATTACAATGGATTATATCACGGATCTACCAGAGTCGGATGGATTCAATGCCGTCCAAGTGGTAGTTGACCATGATGTATCCAAGGCAGCGGTATTTTCCCCTTGCACCAAGAATATTACGGCTGAAGGAGCCATGGATATTCTGCAAAGGGATGTATATCGCAGATTCGGACTACCCGCGAAGGTCATCTCGGATCGAGGACCGCAATTCATCTCCAAGGCATTCAAAGAATTACACAACAGCCTCGGAATTGAAACGGCACTCAGCACGGCCTACCATCCTCAGACAGATGGGGAAACGGAGCGAGTAAATCAAGAACTCGACTTAGCACTTCGGCTCTACTGTGCTAATAATCCGGAGAACTGGGCCAAACTGCTGCCTCAATTCGAATTCGCGCACAATCAGCGGACACACTCTGTCACGGGAAAATCCCCGTTTGAGCTACTCTACGGGTTTCAGCCAGAGGCCGTTGGGACAGTCCGAACAACCCCAAAGCATCCAAGTACGGAGCAGAGGCTTCAAAGTCTTCAGGAAGCCAGGGAGAATACAATAGCTGCGCACGCGCAGGCCGCCGCAGCTATGTCAAGAAGGCTCCCCGCTGCTCAAGTTCCGCTGAAGCTTGGAGACAAGGTTCTTCTCGATACAAAGAACCTCAGGCTTCCATATGTCTCCAGGAAGTTAATTCCAAAACGAGTGGGACCGTTCACGATCGTCAAGGTCTTGGGACCGGTTACATTTAAGTTAAAACTCCCGGAGAAATGGAAGATACACCCTGTCTTCCACGCAGCGCTACTGACCCCGTACCACACAACTAAGGAACATGGACCAGACTACGTCCGACCTCCACCGATTCCCACTCCAGACTCGACGGAAGGAGAGGAATGGGAGGTAGAAGCAATCCTAAGCCACCGTACCCGAGGTACCCGAAAACAGTACCTAGTGGCTTGGAAGGGTTGGCCCGCGTCGGAAAATTCTTGGGAACCAGAAAAACATCTCAAGAATGCGCAGTCGATCTTGCGCAACTATAAGAAGAGGCACAAGTTGTCGTGAAAGATTCAACCCACTCCCCACTGAAATATTTCTTCCAATTTTCTGAACAATTTCTCATATATTCACAATGGTCTACACTCGCACTCAGCTCACTGGTCGCCGTTTCTCTGAGGCTTCCAGGCGTAACATCCCTCGTCCCCCCAACTTCATCCGCGAACGACGAACGGTTTTTTATAACCACCTTCCTCGACACACCGTCTCGGCCAACGATGAAGGCACCCTCGCCGACCGCATCGGCTGGGTCATCGTTCACCCTGATCTCTATAGTCACGTCGAGGCAAGGATCGCTCATCTTCCCGAGGTCAAGGACCTCATCGACATCTACCGCTCTCTCGCTAGAGCCGCTCCCTCTTATGGAGTTCTCGTCAACTACAATAAGAGAACGTCGGCTCCTAGGTCGGAGAAGAAGAAGGTAGACCAGGTAGCAAACGAGGCGTACCAAGCGGTGATCCAAGCGGCAGAGAAAGTACTCTCTATGCTCGCTAACCCCCAGATCGCGGGGGCTCTCTCGGATCTCATGCCCCTTCGCAACCAACACGGCACTCACAGCTGGGGGCATATCTTTTGGCCGCAGCGCCTCGACGATTACCCGGAGGCTATTGAGGTAGATGAGGATGAAGACGCAGATGTGAGTTCAGTCGGCGGATGGTCAATTCCTTCGACTGATCCCTGGAAGGTATCCACCCCCGACCCTGAAGAGGAAGCTATCAAATGGGGTCAGACTTCTACCCAAGAGTCGACTCCTTCCCTGACCTCCTCCAGTTCTGACTCATCCTATTCCGAGGTTGAGTCTTTCGACCTCTTACCTGAGCTCGAACACCTCGAGCTTAGCACGGTCGACGAAGTCGATGAGCTCCTTGAAGAGGAGTTCCATGAGGCTTTGAAGGTCGCAGTCAGGGCGCCCTCTCCTCCTCCTCCTCCCCCGACAACGCTCACTAAGAACGTCGAGGAACCCCGAGGACGTTGCGGGTTTTTTCGAGGAACCGGTGAAGATCGACTCGGATATGTCAACTCCAACGGCGACATCTTTGTCGTTCCCAACAACCCCTTCGGCATCTCGACTACTCGCATTATGGTCGCATACCACCTTCGATGGCCGGAGGCTTCTGTTCGGACCACCATGGCGGCAGCACTTCTTATCGACGATGTCATCGCTCGTCGAGGTAATTTTCCTGCTTTCAAGATCGAAGCAGAGCGTACCCCGACAACTTATCGCCAGGCTCTAGGCATGTCGGCGGCAGAGTCGGCGCAGTGGGATTGCATTCGGGCGGTAGGTAATGAGTCTGACCTCGTCGAGATCTCGTTGGACGTCTTCCGTCCTGAGGTTGTCGAGAGAAACCAGAACATTATTGTGCATGCCTAAGGTCGAGGACGACCTTCAGCGGAGGGGGAGCTAATGTTACGAATGTACGATAGGCGTGTTACGAACTTTACGAACTGGTACAGTATCTGCTTCGATCTCTGTACGATACAGATATGGCGGACTCTAGGATTCTAGCTACGGTTCTATAAGACAGGAATGGTCTCGTATTATCTAGGACACTCTAGGACTTTCTATGCACAGTCACTTCTGCACAGTGCACAGTTAGTTCCGCGCAGTGCACAGGCGCTTCTGCACAGTCCACAGCAGCACTGCCACAGTGTTACTAGGTTCGACTAGCGCTGACTACTACGTACCAGAAAGTCCGTGTATACGCTAGAACATTCCGTCTACAGGCCTGCATACATGTATATAAGAGGCGACGCCATAGAGCGACCCTCAGCTTTCAGTCTCTTCGCGAAATACGACTTTGGTTGCTCGTTAACTCGCTTTCAACTGCAAATACTACTACGCGCTTATCTTCGACAAGCTAGGGCTAGTAGCTGAATAGATACAAGCTCTCTATTCATTGACGTCTTAAGGCTTGATAGTTTAAGAGTCACGCTCGAAAGCGTAACACTCTGCTCCGTACTTGGATGCTTTGGGGTTGTTCTGACCATCCCAACGGCCTCTGGCTGAAATCCGTAGAGGAGTTCAAAAGGGGATTTTCCCGTGACAGAGTGTGTCCGCTGATTATGCGCGAATTCGAATTGAGGCAGCAGTTTGGCCCAGGTATCCGGATTGTTAGCACAGTAGAGTCGAAGTGCTAAATCGAGTTCTTGATTGACTCGTTCCGTTTCCCCATCCGTTTGCGGATGATAGGCCGTACTGAGCGCAGTTTCGATTCCTAGGCTGTTGTATAATTCTTTGAATGCCTTGGAGACGAATTGCGGTCCTCGATCCGAGATAATCTTTGCGGGTAATCCGAACCTGCGATATACATCTCTTTGCAGAATATCCATGGCTCCTTCAGCTGTAATATTCTTTGTGCAGGGAGAGAATACCGCCGCCTTGGATACATCATGATCGGCTACCACTTGGATGGCATTGAACCCATCCGACTCTGGTAAATCGGTGATATAATCCATGGTGATCGTCCGGAAAGGCCTAGTATCCCCACTGTGTTGTATGGGAATTAAACCTGGTTTGAGGGGATGTGTATTGACCTTGCATGTTTGACAAACCGCGCAACCCTTGACATATTGCGTGATGAATTTTCGCATGCTGGGCCACATGTATTCCCGTTTATCCAAGTCGTAGGTCTTCTGGACTCCTGGGTGTCCCATAATCGGCGCATCATGATACAACTTGACTATATCATGGTACAACTGATTATCTGGTGGAACATATACTCTGTTCTTGTACAGAAGTATTCCATCATCGTCGGACCAATCTTCTGGTTTGCTGAACTCCGGGCGTTTGGTAGCCTTTCCTTTTAGAGTAATGTACTCTACTACTGAAGTATCCCGTAGTTTGCTATCCGTAATGTGCTCTTGAAGCTCGACATTGATAGCCTTGACAAAAGGTTTTGATCCCAGGACAACGACATCCTTGTTGTCATTTTCCCCCCCATCATGCCTTGATCTCCGAGCAAGGCTGTCTCTTTGGGTGAGGGATTTTCCAAGTTGATGCTTGACTGTCCTTGGTGGCTCCCACTCAATGATTGTCTTGAGTTTTATGGGATCCATTGCGACTATTCCTTTGTCTGAATAGTTTCTTCTTCCTTCAAACGATGTACTTTGACCGTCATCAGAAATTTGTCTTCTTCGACGTCTGAATCCTTCTCCTTAGGCAGTTCGATCTCTCGCCCTTTCTCCTTTAAAGGTGGACCGTGTTCCCTGGGTGATTCAGACTCTTGAAGTCTATATCCGTGTAGTTCTCTAAATTGATTGCCTACACTTGCGAGTGATCAATCTAGTCTTGTAGAAAATCTACGAAGTTATGTACCCTCTTTGGAGGCGTAACAACTTCTCCTTGGGATTAACTCGAGTGTTTGGATGACTTGAGAAATATATCGATGTGCCCGTTTGAGAGCCTCGTGATATCGTCTCGTGAAGTCTTCCTTTCCCAACACTCCAAGGTTATTGCTATAACCTGAAGTGTATTGATCGCGTGCACTGGAACTTGTGTTCTTCGATAGAACTCCTTTATCGAGGATGTTTCTTCAACACTTGCTCCTGGAGTTGATCGTTCCAAGCTATCTGTTTCCTGGACTCGCCCTCCCTGGAATTGGTACGCCTGTCGCTACCTCAATCCCCTAAATGGCCAGAGAATCCCTTTATTCTCCCCACTTGTAGAGCTATCCGATCTGAACTCGCTCGTCTGGAATAGGTACGACCTTTGCTACCTCGAGTTCCAATTGAATGGCCAAAGAACCTTCTTCTCCCCACTCGTTCAGGGCTATCCTTTCCTGGACTTGCTTGTCTTCCGACGTCTCCTCTACACTTGACGAAGTGGAGGATTAAAGCTTTCAGTCTAATGTTACGCTTTCGAGCGTGACTCTTAAACTATCAAGCCTTAAGACGTCAATGAATAGAGAGCTTGTATCTATTCGATTACTAGCCCTAGCTTGTCAAAGATCAGCGGGTAGTAATTTGTTCAGTGAAAGCGAGTTTAACGAGCAATCCGAGTTCGTAATTCGCGAAGTTCAAATGAAAGCCTGTGGATCTCAGAGTTCAATCGAAAGCTGAGGGTCGCTCTGTGGCGTCGCCTCTTATATACATGTACAGAGAGTAAAGAGAGGAATGTTCTAGCGTATTCAAGGACTTTCCGGTACCTCGTAGTCAGCGCTAGTTGAATCTACTACCACTGTGGCAGTGCTGCTGTGCACCGCGGGCGGCTGTGCAGAAGTGACTGTGCATCCCTATATGGTAAGTGTAGAGTAAGTGCTAGAAAGTCCCAGCTGAGACGAGAACATTCCTGGACTAAAGAACCATAGCTACAGTCCTAGAGTCTGCCATATTTGTATCGTACAGGGAACGAAGCACAAGTCCATAACAAATCATAAAGTTCATGACCCACCAATTGTACGTTTGTAACACTATTGGAGTATCGTAAGGCATTTTGCGAGAGCTTGCTACATCGGGGTGAACACCATATCAATCAAAAGGTCGTGTCTTGAACCCCATGCGGCAGGGTGGATATCGCTGCACCGCGCATCCCAAACAGCGGTTGACCCTCGTTGCCGAGTTGCTGAGTTGCAGATCTCCGAGCCTTGTCGGCCGCAGCATGGCCTTCTATTATGAGAAGTCGCATAAGGCATTAGCTCAGTACATTCCATCAGGCATGTGAGGCACGCAGGATGGCGCATAGGCCACGGAAATACCTGCAAAACAGGGTCAGAACATCTCGTTGCCGAAAAGGATGGAATGAGGAAGGAGTACATGTGGCGTGAAATCGCGTGCGGCGTGTCAGTAGTTGAGAACTTGAGCAACCTCGCCGTGTCGTCCAGATTGCAGCGGGAGTGAGTGCAGTAAGCCTATCACCAAGGCACAAATGTGTCAAACAAACCGCTGCCGAACCAAGGTAGTAAGCCTGTGCGACGAGAATCATTTCCAACGAAAACTAACAGGAGATCTCACATCGAGACTCCTGCCTACACGAGGCGGTGGCTACTGGGAACGGCCTCAACCTGCATGGTGACAGAGCTGGTGTACCTGTCCGGGTCGACCATTGGTTGCAAATCTGAAAGCGCGGCATGCAGTTCGCTGCTACTGGTCAAGGTATGCGGTATAGCCTGTCCGTGATACAATCCTACATTTCCTGCGAGTGGAGACGGGTAATCATGGCAACAGGGCGCTGTCCGCATGGACATCCAAGGCATCGACTCTCCCGAGTAACAAGGTACATTCAACGCACCTCTATGCCTACGGTCAGTGTTGTAAGTATGACCTGGATGAGTGATCAAGTCGAGCGATAGAAGGAGACAATGGATGACTTCCCGTAAGGATTTAGAGACGTCTCTATTTCTCTATGGTGCGGGGCGCCTAGTCACCACATAAAATGTACAAGCAATAAACACCTCCAAATCAAACCAGATTCGTTATCTGCTTGACAGAACAGTGTAGAATGAGTATAGGATAGTTTCTGTCAAGCCGTTTTCTCAAATTCTCAAAACTGGCGGACATATATATTGTTGGGGCCTTTGATTTTGCCAGTGTTGAGAAAAACCTTCCAAATATAGTAATAGTAGATATATGTGGAAATACACAGGGTGTCTAATACACGAGCGAGAGTTTCGGGCATATGGCGATGTAGTGCCTATTGATGCAGACTCGGTTTGGGCAGTTTGCAAGAGTGTCATAAAGCATGCATGGTCAATAGAATCAGACCTTGCATTGGATGTGCGTGGAATTTGGAAGCAATGTGGTATCGCCATCGCAATCTTCGGACTCTCATTCTTATAGCCGCAAGGCTCAGAGCCCAGCGGTACACTATGACAGGCGCTTAAATAACCCTAGCCTATGGTCGCGATGCTCGCCGACCAATTTTGCCACTGTACATTTTATGTGGTGACTAGGCGCCCCGCACCATAGATCACTCGCTCAAGCTGGATTTGGGAGCTTGTTTGAGATCCGAAGGTAGATTCAAGGGCCTGTTCGGCAACAAAGTTGAGTTCGAGATTGCGGTATTTCCGGGAATGGCAGAATCTCCGTTTCCCATCAAAGTTGCGCTGAGAAATCCCGGCTGGTGGACCGATGTTGATGGAATGTCTGGGAATGTCGGGATTCATAACTTCAGCTCCTCCTCTCATGGTCTGTCTACGCCGCTCTGGTCCTGTTCCTAACCCTGAGCTCCATGCAGACCACTCGCAACGCTGTCGGCGGGGTACGACTGTGGCGGTCGCTGTAATCGCTGTAGCAACGGCATTAGCCGCCATTGAGGAGGCTTGGAACCGACTTAACCCTGAGCCTTACCACACATCGGCGCTGTCTGGCTGGCAATGGGTGCAGGAACTTTTGAACGGCCACCGTGATCACATGCGGCATAGTCTCGGGACCCCAACAGGAGTCTTTCATCGACTAGAGAAAGAGCTGATCCATCTGGGAGGCTTGTCCCCTCGCCGTTATGTTGACACTAGTGAACAACTCGCCATGTTTCTCTATCAGGCAGTCACAAATACATTGTATAGAGCGATAACTCAGTCTGTATTCGCAGGACTATTAGTACAGGTTGTAAATACCTATAGAGTGATAACTAAAGATACTAGTTAGCAAGGTAATCGAAAGAATAGACGTATCGTAACGCTCACCTCAGTCTGTATTCGCAGGACTGAGGTGACGAGGCGCGAATCGACACGTATAAGTACATAGCGGGACAAGACTTATCGTAAACAAAAAGAACAAAACCGGACGGACCCCCGCAAACGTATAGGGGGACCGAATAAGGACGTACAAGACCGAAACAAGAAAACAAACCGTTCGCGCGTGGGCCTCAATGCCCACGCGCCCTCCGCCACAGCGCCATGGTCTCGCGCACGGCTTGTCCGCTGCGCGCGCACGCGCGCATTCACTCCAACACTCCCCCTCAAGCCTGCGCGAGTCCGAGTGCAGCTGCAAAATGCTTAACCTTGACGCTCGGAAGGGCCTTGGTGAGGATGTCGGCCGTCATGTCATTCGTAGGGCAGTAGAGTAGTCGAATAGAGCCGGCGTCGATGGAATAGCGAATGAAATGGTAACGCACATCAATATGCTTCGTGCACGCGTGATACGAACCGTCCTTCGTAAGTGCGATCACGGCCTGATTGTCGTTGTAGAGCGTGGTGGGGTCGGCGAGAGGACCAAAGACTTCGCCTATGAGGCGCCGTAGCGAGATGGCCTCCTTCGCAGCGTGTGTCGTCGCGACGTACTCGGATACGGCCGTGCTAAGCGTAACGCTCTCCTGCTTCTTCGACGCCCAGGAGACGGCACCGCCGTCGACCAGAAAGACATATCCGGTGATTGCGCGGCGGTGCTCCTGTGTGGCGCCATCCGCGTCGACATAGCCTTCAAGTTCGCGCTTCTGTCCTCCGTAGATGAGTGAGAGCGTGCGTGTGCCCAGTAAATACCGGAATACGCGTTTGACAGCGTCCCAGTGAGGTTGGCCTGGATTCTGCGCAAATTGCGCGAGCGTTGAGACGGCAAACGCGATGTCGGGTCGCGTTCCGAGTGCAGCATACATGAGTGCGCCGATGGCCTCGCGGTAGGGCACGCGCCACATGCGCGCGACTTCGGCCGGGCTCTCCGGGCACTGCATCTTCGAGAGAAGTTGGTGGGGGTCCATCGGCGTCGAAACGGGCTTGAGATCGACAAAATTGAAACGTGCAAGGAGGGAGTCGATGTAGGCGTGTTGGGAGAGGGATAGAGTGCCGGCGTTGAGGTCACGCGATACCTTGATGCCAAGTAGCCACGAGACAGGTCTGAGGTCGGTCATCTTGTAGACTGCACCAATCTTGTTCTTGCTCTCGTTAAGGAGACGTCGCGAGCTCCCCGTAATGAGGCAGTCGTCGACGTGCACTGCGAGCACAATCAAGTGCGTACCTTCGCGCTTGTAGAACACCCCCCAGTCTGCCTCCGCCCGCACAAACCCTAAGTCTGTGAGAGCCTTGCAAAGGGTCTCGTACCACTTCCGCCCACCCTGCTTCAACCCGTATAGAGCCTTCTCAAGCTTGAGAACGAATGCTTTGCGGTCTGCAAACTCGTGATCAGGCGGCTGTTCGAGGTAGACATCCTCATCAAGTTTCAAGTTGAGGTAGGCACTATTGAAATCAAACGACTCCGCTGCCCAGCCGTTCCGAGCCGCTATAGCCAAGAGAAGACGAATAGATGAAAGCTTAGCCACAGGAGCAAAAGTGTCATAGTAGTTGACTCCGTAGACCTGAGTGAAACCGCGAGCGACAAGTCGAGCCTTGTACTTGTCAATTTCGCCAGCTGAGTTCTTCTTGACACGAAGAACCCACTTCGAGTCGACGACGTTGCCAGTAGGAGGTCGAGGGACAATGCGCCAGGTTTTGTTTGCGACAAGAGAATCAAGTTCAGCCTTGATTGCCTCTTCCCATTTCGGCCAATCTGGGCGCTTCTTCGCTTCCGCGTACGTCGGTTCGATGCACTCGGCGTCTCCCATTGCTGCCGCCATCGCCAGTTCCACCTCGTCCTCCACCGCTCGCGCTACTGCTGCCATCTCCGCCTGCTCACTCTCGTGAACCTCTTCGATCCTCGCTGTGCTCTCTTGGACACCTTTTGGCAGCACTGGCCCTCCAATGCGTCCAGATGTGGTCCCTTCGCCAGCTCGCAAGCGCCGCACGTAGTCCGACTCC
The DNA here is from genome assembly GCA_022376465.1 of Cubamyces lactineus. Classification (NCBI taxonomy): domain Eukaryota; kingdom Fungi; phylum Basidiomycota; class Agaricomycetes; order Polyporales; family Polyporaceae; genus Cubamyces; species Cubamyces lactineus. The sequence goes on along the minus strand of JACDTU010000006.1, from coordinate 246,224 downwards.
TTTCGGACGCACGACGACCTCCGCAACTCCCCCTCAACATTTGGCTTCTTCGGCTTGGGTTCAGTGGACTTGGGAAGTGGGGTAGACAGCAGGGAATCGAGTTTGGTGATAGAAGGGAGGGATGGCGAGGGTGCGCACTCGCATTCAAGGTGAGTACTCACATCCTCCTTTACAGGTTCTCTCTCCCCCTCGAGCGGCACCTCGACATCGGCACTCGCACCTGGGAAAACAACACTGCGCTCGATTGTCACTGCCTGACGTTTAGGCCAGAAGATGCGGTGCGCATCTGATTCTTCGTCAAAACCCACCCACCGCCCCTCTTCTGCCTGTCCAGACAACTTTGAGCCGCCTGGTGCATGAACGCGCACGCGACAACCCCAGAGGTGCAGATGCGCTAGGTTCGGCTTCCGCCCCCAGAAGACCTCAAAGGGTGTCTTGCCTGCGAGGGTACGAGTCGGAGTCCTGTTCTTCAAGTATACAGCGTGCAGCGCGGCTTCGCCCCACAATGCGCTCAGCAAGTCTGCATCGTGCAACATCGCGCGAACCTTCTCCATTATGGTGCGGTTCCCTTGTTCCGCGACACCATTGTACTCCGGCGTGTCATGCGCCGTGAGTTTTCTGACCGTTCCGTCTTCATCCAGCAGCTTCGAGAAGTCCGCGCTCAAGAACTCGCCACCCCGGTCGGAGTGCAAGCACTTGATGCGCGCGCCCTTCTGGGTCAGGTAGAAGCTCCGGACCTTACGAAAACCCGACAGTGTCTCGTCCTTGGAACGCATCAAGACGATGATGAAGTAGCGGGAGTAGTCGTCCGTGAACATTGCGTAGTAGCGACGACCACCAAGTGTTTGCACGGGCGCAGGTCCCCACACGTTGGCATGGACTTCGCCTCCGACCTCGTTTGCTCGGGGACGGACTCGCTCAGCCGCAATCGGTTTCCGCGTCATCTTCCCTGCAGCGCAAGATTCACAGTCCGTGACCGGACCATCAGCCTCGGACAGGACCAGTCCATCAACAAGTCCCTTTGCCACCATCTCGCGCGCTGCCTCGGGGGAGATATGTCCAAGCTCACGATGAAGTTCTGCGCGCGTCACAACACGAACAGGTCCGCCCTCCTCTTCTCCTGCTGTTGCAGCCATATCTGCACACAGGATACGCAGCTGGTACAAGCCATCCGTGAGTGGGACCACTGCGATACGAGTTCCATCCGAACGCGAGATGCGACACTCGTTGTTCTGGAACACGACTGCGACACCCGCTGCGGTGACTCGTGCAATGGAGACGAGGGTAACACCCATAGAGGGTGCGTGAAGGACGTCCTTCAGAAGGACTCGGGTTGTCCCGCCGGCGCCATCAGGTAAGTTGACATACATGTCACCTTTCCCAATGGCTCGGAAAGTGTGATTGTCAGCGGCGTGGATGGATCGGGGTGGGATCTTGACATAGTTGGTGAATTGGTCCTTGTAGCACGACATGTGGCGCGTCGCGCTGGAGTTGAATAGAATGATCTCATCCGTAGCAGGAAGCTCTTGAGCGAGCATCGCATGGGCGTCTGTCGAAATGAACTGATCGTCGATGTAGGTGACGTCCTCCTGTAAGCAAAACTCCCAGCAGCTGTCGCCCTCGGGACTGCTGGACTCCTCTGAGTCTGGTACGGTCTCCAACTCCGGTAGGTCACCATCAGGATCAAGCCTTGGAGCGAATACGAGCCAGGCCTCGTCCTTCTTCTCTGCAGTTGCAGCGGCAGCGGCGGTCTCCTTGGGCTTCTCCTTGCCCTTGGGACCTTGACCTTCCTTTCCTCCCCCTGGCGCCCAGCACTCCGACTTGTAGTGTCCACGCTTCTTGCAGTTATAGCACTCGATGTCCTTCTTGGACTTCTTCCCACCCTTTCCACCCGCAGCCCGATCACTGGCCGCCATCGCGACGTCGGTCGTGTCGCTTCGCTTCCCGCCACTCTTGGCCCGTAGGGTACGGCGCTCGTACTCATCTGTGAGTGCCTCCATCAATTCGTCCGGGGTCAAGATAGTGCCTGTGACTCGAGAGGTGGCCGAGATAGCGGAAAGGTAGGGGTCGTAGGACACAGGCATAGAGCCCATGACCATGGCGTAGAAGTCATCGTCGGAGGGGGACTGACCCATGGCTGACAGGTCCTCGCGCATCGCGCACATCTTCGCAAAGTGCACCCGGACATCATCACGATCTGAGCACTTCAGCTCCTGGAGCCGATGCCGAAGGTCAATCGAGACCATGCGCGACTTGCGCTCAAACTCCTGTGCGAGCGCAACCCAGATCGCACGCGCTGTCGGCTGCGAGCGAATCTTCATGAAAAGTGAGTCTGGGATCGTACTCGCAATGAGCTACTTGACATTCACCTCACGCTTTCGCCACTCAGCGAGGGCAGCTTCATAGGTAACCTGCACCGGGTCGGGGGTCACTCCAGCCACTGACACCACAGCGACTGATGCACCTCCCGCACCCACAGTACCACCAACGGGGCCTGCTGTCCCTGTGCCACCACCGGTCCCTCTGGCAGTAGCACCAGCAGCCCCTCCAGCCGTAGCGGACCCAACCGCCACTCCTGGAGCGGTCATCCCGGCAGCCGAGGTAGGTTGTGCGGCTATAGCCTGCGGCACGATCGGTTCCTGCACGGTCCCCTCGAGGTAACCACGGCAGCCCTTCGCATCGGCGGCCCACAGCAAACGGTCCTTGTAGAGGACCCAGTTCGCGCCACTGAGCTTGAGCCTTGGGACACGTACGGAGTCATCTCCGAGCTTAACGTTGTTTGACATTGTGCGAGGTAAGTTCTAACTTTGTTGTTCTGCAGCTCTGGAGTCCGCCTAGAAGGCAGGGCTCATAACCTATAGAGCGATAACTCAGTCTGTATTCGCAGGACTATTAGTACAGGTTGTAAATACCTATAGAGTGATAACTAAAGATACTAGTTAGCAAGGTAATCGAAAGAATAGGCGTATCGTAACGCTCACCTCAGTCTGTATTCGCAGGACTGAGGTGACGAGGCGCGAATCGACGCGTATAAGTACATAGCGGGACAAGACTTATCATAAACAAAAAGAACGAAACCGGACGGACCCCCGCGAACGTATAGGGGGACCGAATAAGGACGTACGAGACCGAAACAAGAAAACAAACCGTTCGCGCGTGGGCCTCAATGCCCACGCGCCCTCCGCCACAGCGCCACGGTCTCGCGCACAGCTTGTCCGCCGCGCGTGCACGCGCGCATTCACTCCAACACGTTGATCAGGCAGATTGGAGAGCGCTTTCAGAGAAGCAATGAGACGGTTTCAAGGTGTGTGATACTATCTTTGACAATATCTTGCTGCTTATGCGATATACAGATCTTTCCGGGCTGTCCTAGATGTGCTACTCTCACCAGGCTTTCATGCGGTATACATGAAGCTACCCGAAAACGATACCATCCCGCCACAAATCCTCCACAATCTCAAGCTCTTCCCCTTCTTCAAGGACTGCCAGGGTGCCATTGATGGAAGCCACCTCTTTGTCAACCCTCCTGCTTTGACCCATGGTCGATGGCGGAACCGTGATGGAAACCTCACACAGAACATGCTCGCTGTCTGCAATTTCAACATGTTTTTTGTCTTTGCGATGGTAGGATGGGAAGGTAGTATCGCCGATAGCACCCTCTATGATCATGCAGTTCAGACAGGAGGGTTGACAATTGGCGAGGGGCTCTACTGGATTGCAGACACAGGCTGTTCCACGCTGCTTGTGCCTTATTGCAACACCCGCTACCATCTACAGGAGTGGGCTGCAGGGAACCAATGGTCTGTTGGAGTATTAGTACCATCTATGCTCCACTAAAATCCACTCTAGCCCACAGAACAAGGAGGAACTCTATAACCTATGCCATGCTCAGCTCCGCAATGTCATTGAGCACATTTTCGGTGTCCTCAAACGCGGGTTCAAGATGGCGCGCGAGGCTTGCGAGTACAGCATACAAGTCCAGTGCTGCATCCCATTTGTATTGATGCTACTGCACAACTTCTTCCGCATGCACGACCCAGATCGTCACTCAGATGAGATGCACATTCGTCTTCGGGATGAACCGGCCCATGAAGTTTATGGTGACACATATGTAGCCTGAAGGGAATGCTAGGGTACCACGCAGCGAGGACGAGGCAGCAACACTACGGAGGGAAGAGATTGCAACAAGAATGTGGGAGCAGTATTAGGCTGAACTTGTAGAGCGTCGTACACATGAACAATAAACACATTCAATGGAATGTCATAATAAGTTTTGTAAATTCTGCTATATATTCCCCTTAGACAGTTTGTTCTTTCTTACACCCTCAGGGCATAGTACATACTCTGTTGGATGTTGAGCAGGGCTTGTTACGCAGTGGAAAGCCCCACTAGCTCACTTACCTGTAGAGCTCTGAATAGAGGCACACGTAGGGATTGGAGGTTAAGAGCGACTTGTTGTACTGCTCCTACAGAGCAGCCTTATATACATGTACACGGAGGCTATGATGTAATACTGTATAGTACGATGTCATACTACGTAGTACCTCAGCCACAGTATCTGGAACTTTCTCCGGGAGACTGGTAGCCTCGTGTCCATTCCCGCTTACTAGCCTGCTATTAGTCAGCGCCTAATGCGCGTCTAGTTCAACACTCCCCCTCGCTAAGCACCACGGTAGTGTGCGCAAGCGCGCAGGCTGAATGTAGCGGATTTAGGCCGAGTCATAGAACTCAAGGCCAAGTTGCCCTCTGAACTTGGTGAACTTGACATGTCCCAGGTTCTTGGTGAAGAGGTCAGCTGGATTATCCGAGCCGTCAACAAAGAACACTTCGACCTGCTTATTCTCGATGTACTCTCGAATAGCATGGTTGTCATGATCCGTGCTGGAATGGCATGTCATGGCATTAGGAACTGCTTATATAGATCCGGATAACTATGCTGATAACCTCAGCATAGTGGCCTTTTGGCCCAGTTGTTAGATTGTGTTATTGTCCGGGCACGGTCTCTCACAGTATGCTGAGGTTCCCAGGTCACTGGTTCAAACCCTGGTGGTTGCATTCTGTTCCGCACCACAGGGCCCCAGACTAGTGGCTTACAGAGGCTTGGGAAACCTCTGGGGGTCTGCTATAAAAAGCATTCCTGGGTCCTAGAAGGTTAAGCTAGCCCCAGGGCCTGGAGAACCCTGGTTTGACATGTCAGGCTAGCACCTTCGAGGGCTTGGTGCCTAAAAGGGGGGGCACTGTCATGATCCGTGCTGGAATGGCATGTCATGGCATTAGGAACTGCTTATATAGATCCGGATAACTATGCTGATAACCTCAGCATAGTGGCCTTTTGGCCCAGTTGTTAGATTGTGTTATTGTCCGGGCACGGTCTCTCACAATGGTAGCGAATGTCGATGTGTTTCGACCGGCTCTCAGTCACAGGGTTCGAGCTCATAAAGAGCGATCCCTGGCTGTCTCCCGCAATTGGGATGGGAGCTAGCTCGTAGCCGATCTCGCTCATAAGGTTGCGGATCCAGACTACTTGGCGAGAGCAATTGCTGATTGCCATGTACTCGGCTTCAGTTGACGAGTGTGCAACTGTCTTCTGAGCGTGAGATTGCCAGCTGAAAATCCCTCCAGCCAACTTCAGGAAATATCCTGTTTGTGACCGTCGGGTGAATGGGTCAGATCCCCAATCAGAGTCTGTACATGCGCACAGGCCGAGACCGCTAGCACCATTGTAGACCAAAGAGTAAGACCTGGTCCCGAGAAGATAGCAACAGATATACAGCGCTTTAGTGAGGTGCTGTTAGGACCGTGCCGTCCGGGGGTACAACTCCGGTGGTCGGGACTTGGACGGAGTTCGGGGTCGGAGTACGACCGGAGGTCGGACTAGCACTGGGGTGAGGACTTTCGCGAAACTATTAGTAACGCACGGGTTCCGACTCGGTGTCCTCTATTTGCGGACTTCGGAGTACGGACTTGACGGGACGAAGGTCGGACTTGGGAACGGGGTTGGGTTGAAGGGGTTGGTAGGAAGGGAACGAAGGTTGGTCGGACTAGAGGGTCGGGGTTGAGTGTCGGACTACGAGTTGAACCAGTAATGGGTATAACGAGATTTCCGAACTGAGTAGCTACTACATTCCGGGGCAGTATTTATACTAAGTCAGAAACCCGATAGAAACAATAAGAGATGTACGTGATAGGAAGGAGTAGAACGAAAGTACGAAGTAACTTGCCAAGGGTAAGATAACGTAGATAGCTCAGTAAGCAAAAGCCTCATGTAGGTAGCGCCATGAGGGGTTATCTGAGACATGTAAGTCATGGGGTCGGGGGAAGTCCGAAGTACGGAGTACGAAGTGCGGAGTACGGAGAACGGAGTCGGGGGTACGGGGTACGGAAGAGCGGAGTACGGAGGAACGGAGTACGTAACGCGGAGTAAGGAGCGGGGTACGGGGGTTCGGGGATCGGGCTTCGGGGTTACAGCACGGAGCGTAACAGTGCCTCCCCCCTAGGCCCGAACCCTTGAGGGCCTATAGTGAAGGGAAATGGAAGTCTGTCCAAAAAAGGTAATCCGATAAGTCCAGGGAACGGAGATCAAGAATCGGGGCAGGGTCAGAATCGATGAAGAAAGGTGTATATAAGACGGGGGTGAGACTTAGCCAGTTCGTCCTCGCTCTTTGTCTCCCACCACCACCACCAGCACTATGTCCTCAACCCTCGACAACATCCAGGCTTTGGAGGCGCACCTTGCGCAGCTCCGGATGAAGGCAGCGGCGGAGGAGGCCGCAGCAGCCGAAGCGTAAGTACCGGGGTTGCCGGGGTTGCGGAGTACGGAGTTCGGGCTAATCGGTGGTTTACAGGGCGCGAAAAGCGGAGGAGGAGCGAGCACGGGAGGAGAAAGAGCGCGCGGAGTACGAGGCCGCGCAGAAGGCAGCAGCGCTGATCCGCCAGGCTGCCCTCGCGAAGGCCGGGGCTTCCGCGCGGGGAAGCAAGCGTCCCGCGGAGGACGAGGAGCCGGAGTCGGAGGAGGAAGAGGACGACGCGGAGTTGCTCGTCCCGCGGTAAGTCCGGTCGGGGTACGGAGTACGGGGGTCGGACTAACGGAGTTCCACAGGACGAGGTGCGACCGGTGCGCCGCGAAGCAAATCGCGTGCCGGTTCCGCGCGGGCAAACGGACGTCGAGTTGCGTCCAATGCCAGAAAGCTCGGTCGCGCGCGTGCGTCGGGGCCCGCGGACTTCCCGCGGACATCCAAGCCCGGATCGCGCGCAAGGAGGAGGCCCCAAGCCCGCAGCGCAAGAAGGTCAAGTCCGCCCCCATCGTCGTCGACGACGACGGGTTTGAGACCCCCGCGCCCACCGGAGTTCGGAGTTCGGAGAAGGTGCGGGCGGAGAAGGGCAAGGGGAAGGAGAAGGAGAAGGAGAAGACGGTGGAGAAGGCGGCGGAGAAGCCGCTGCAGCCAGGTGAGGTCCGATGGACCTTTGTCGCGCCACCCGGAATTAACCCCCCAGCACGAACAGTCGTCGCCCGAGGCCCGAGCATCGCAGGCTCGTCGACGGGCCCTCGGATGTCCGCCAGCTCCGGACTTCCGGAGGTTGGGAAGTCCGACCTCCGGTGGTCCGACGACCCGGAGAAGCTCTCCGACCGGGAGCTCCTCGAGCACCTGCTCGTCGCGGTGCAGCGCAACCGGCGCACCGCGGGGCGGGTCATCGACCTGCTGGTCGACGAGGAGGAGCAGCGGGAGGAGATGATGCGGGAGGAGGTCCGGGGTCTTGGCGATGCCATCGCCAAGATCGTGCGGAAGGAGTTGAAGGCCGTCATCGGCGAGGCCGTCCGCGAGGCGGTGAAGTCCGAACTCGCGACGGAGTTCGGGACTATGCTGCGGGAGATCCTTGAGATCACCTCGCAGGACAAGGAGGACGCGATCGCGGACGCGCTGGAGCGGGCGGGGGTTGCTGGGTCGGACTGGGAGGAGGAGAATGGGTCGGGGTTGGACAAGTCCGCGCGGGGCAAGTCCGGTGAGGAGGAGGAGGAGCAGGGCGAGGGCGCGAAGGAGGGGAAGGGGCCGGAGGACCCGGCGGACATGGACATGGCGGAGTAGGGCGGTAGTACGGACTTCGGACCTCGGACTTCGTAGCTAGTATCTTGTAGTCCGAGTGCGGAGGAGTATAGAAAGAAATCTGCTGGTGAGAACTCCGCGTGTGAACTTCAAGACAATTTAGCAAGAGGTCCGGGCTTGTCCGGGTAAGCTGCGTGGAAGTCCGAAACTAGCTCCTGGGCATGTCCGAGCTCCGTGGCCAAGATCCACGAAGTTTCTTCGTCCGTACCTTCGTAGCCTGCCCATCGGACTAGGTACAGGAGTTGACAACTCCGACGCCGGCGGTCAATCTTGGAGTCGAGGATCTCCGAAATCTCGTACTCCGGTTCTCCGTCCACCAGGATCGGAGGTGGCGGAGTTTGGACGCGGCCGGGGATGGTGTTCGGAGTTGCAGGCTCGAGTTGTGAGACATGGAAAACGGGGTGTACCGCGCGCATAGAGTCCGGTAGTCGGAGGGTGAAGGAGTGAGTTCCGACCTGCGCGATGATAGTGAACGGACCTAAGAACTTCTCGGACAACTTTTTGGAGGGACGAGTAGTCCGGATGTGCTGAGCTCGGACATAGACCTGATCTCCGACCTTGAAGTCCGGCGCGGGTAGACGGTGTTTGTCCGCCTGTACTTGGTACCGGGCCTGGGCTTCGGCGATCTGCTGTCGGAGTTGGGTGTGAAGTTCGTCGAGGTCGACAGCGTAGTCGCGAGCTCGAGCGGAGGTGAGGTCCCGCTCGGGGTAGACGGAGATGGCGGGGTTGTAGCCCTTGTTCGCGAAGAACGGGGATATACCGGTAGTTGCGGACGGAGCATTGTTGTACGCGAACTCCGCCAAGGGAAGGAGTTGGGACCAGTTGTCCTGCTGGTAGTTCGAATAGATCCGGAGGTACTGCTCGAGGGTCTGGTTAACCCGCTCGGTTTGACCGTCGCCTTCCGGGTGGTAACCGGAGGTGAAGTGAAGGCGCATGTCGAGGGCCTTACCGAGGGAGCAGAAGAAGTGAGAGACGAACTCCGAGCCCCGGTCGGAGGTAACGTGCGAGGGAACTCCGTGCTTGGAGAACACATGGAGTACGAACAAGTCCGCTAACTCCGAGGCTGTAAGCGTGTCGTGGGTAGGGATGAATATACCTTGCTTAGTGAGCCTGTCGACTACCACCAGGATCGCGGTGTAGCCAGCGGAGTTCGGGAGTTGCTCGATGAGGTCCATGGAGATGGAGTTCCAGGGTCGCTCAGGGATCGGGAGTTGCTTCAAAGTACCGTAGGGGAGATGCCGGGGGACTTTAGCTCGCGCACAGGTAGTACAGGACTTACAATAGTCCCGGACGAAGAGTCGAAGTCCGGGCCAGGCGTAGTCCCGCAGGACCAGGGCTTGCGTCTTGTTCTGTCCCCAGTGTCCGGCAGTAGGGTGGTCGTGACAAGCTCGGAGTACGCGAAGGCGGAGGTCGCCGGAGTTCGGGACATAGACTCGACCTGAGAGTCGGAGTAGCCCGTCTTCATCGCGGGACCATCGGGAGTTACCTTCGGAGGCGAGCTTGAGTGCAGCAGATAGTTCGGGGTCAGGAGTCGGGGTTGCTTGAGCGGACTTGATGTCCGAGAGGAGTTGTTCGGAGTCGAGGACGAAGGAAGCTCGGAGTACGGGGGGTCGGAGGTAGGTAGCCCGGAGGGACGCGGCGAGCTGCTCCTGGGTGAAAACCGGTCGGTAGTTGTGTGGGTTGACGACGGAGTAGTCACTGCCCCCCTCTTTTGGGTAGACGTCCCAACGGCGTGTCAGTGCGTCGGGCTTCGCTCCAAGCTTACCTGGCCGGAACCGGACTACGAGGTTGAACTGCGAGAGGAACTCCGACCATCGGGCTTGACGGCGGGTCAGTAACTTCGTAGTCGCGAAGTATACCAAATTCTTGTGGTCCGTGACAACGTCGATCGGGGTTGCCGAACCTTCGAGGTAGTGCCGCCAGGTCTTGAAACATTCGAAGATCGCGAGGAGTTCCTTGTCGTGGGTGTCGTAGTTCAACTCCGCGCCGGTCAAGGTGCGGGAGTGGAAGGCAATGGGGTGGAGTTCACCGGACTCGGTGGTAAGGGAGAGAATGCCGGCGATGGCGTAGTCCGAGGCGTCAGTCTCGACGGTGAGGGGTCGGTCGGGCATCCAGTGGTGTAGTACCGGAGCTGTCGTGAACGCCTTCTTGAGAGCGTTAAACGAACTCCGACATTCCTCGGAGAAGTGCCAAGGCACGGACTTGCGGGTTAAGCGGGTCAGCGGTAGTACGATCTCGGAGTAGTTTGGAATAAACCGTCGATAGAAGTTCGCGAACCCCAGGAACGACTGTATGTCGCGGACCTTCCGGGGTTCAGGCCAATCCAAGATCGCCTTAACCTTCGACTCCGCCATGGTGAGTCCGGTGGGAGAGAGGATGTAACCGAGGTACTCGACGGAGTCGGTGTGGAACTCGCACTTGTCAGCGCGGGCATAAAGCCGGTGCTTGCGGAGTCGCCGGAGTACCTCTTTGACGTGCTTGCGGTGTTGCTCGGGGTTGTCGGAGTAGATGAGGATGTCGTCCAGGTAGACGATGACGCACACATCGAGCATGTCCGCGAAGATGTCATTGACGAACCGCTGGAAAGCAGCGGGCGCGTTAGAAAGTCCGAACGGCATGACTAACCATTCGAAAGACCCATAGCGGGTCCGAAACGCGGTCTTCCACTCATCTCCGGGAGCTATGCGGACTAGGTTGTAGGCGTGACGGAGGTCGATTTTGGTATAGATCCGGGCCTTCCGAGGCGCGTCCAGCAAGTCCGAGACGAGAGGAAGGGGGTAGCGGTCCTTCCGGGTGATCTTATTCAAGCCCCGGTAGTCCACGCAAAGGCGAAGAGATCCGTCCTTCTTTTTGACGAAGAGGACGGGAGCTCCGCAGGGAGAGTTGGACGGACGTATGAACCCCGATCGGAGGTTCTCGTCAATATACTCCCGAAGCGTGTCGAGCTCGAGTTTTGAGAGGGAGTAAATAGGTCCGAGTGGCGGAGTAGCCCCTTCTTCCAGGTCGATCTTTAAGTCGTAGGGGCGATGCTCCGGTAGGATGTCGGCCTTGGTCTTGCTGAAGACGTCCGCAAACTCGTGGTACTCCTCCGGAACTCCGGTGAGGTCCGGGGGAGAGTCGGAGATGGACGAACTCCGCGCAGTAGCCAAGTCCGGGGTAGACAGGTTCAGGGTATAGCTCGCGGACCCCGGGAGTTTGCAAGCCCGAGCGAAAGCAGCAGCGTTCACAAGGGAGATCCGGGGTACGGAGGTCGGAGTAGGAGAAGTCGGTAGTTCCGGAGTAGCCGGAGTAGACGGAGTACGCTCAGCCGGAGCTGGCGGGGGTACCATGGTGTCAGAAACAGGACGCGGCGGGGGTGCGGAACGGAATTGGATGCTGCGCTTCTTCCAGTCAATCAACGGATTGTAGGCGGAGAGCCAGCTGTATCCCAGAACGGCAGACACGGACTTGTCGAGCGGAGTAACATAGAAATCTATATTGAGGACTTCTCCAGACGGGAAATGTACGGGCAGAGTGGTAAACGAAGTAATCAGGTGGTTAGAAGTACCGTCAAAAAGCTGTAGACGGAGCGGGGTTACGGCGGTAGTTGGGAGTTGATACATAGTCGCGAAATCGGAGTCGATGAAACAATGGGAGGAACCGGAGTCGATAAGGGCGCGGAACGGAGTTGGGATAGGATCGGAGTACAAGTCGAGGAAGAGTGCATGGGGGTCGGAAAGAGCGGACGCGTTGAGCCTGAGGATCTCCGTACCGGAGGAGTCAACGCGGTCCTCACGGGGTACGGAGTTCGGAGGACCGCGGACTAATTTTTTGTCTCCTTCGGGGCTGCAGCCGGAGCGGGCGCAGCGGGAGCGGGGTTGGCTTGAGCGGCGCGACCCTTAGTCGCGGACGAGGTCTTCTTCGGACAAGCACTCGCGGTATGACCAGCTCCACCGCAGAAGAGACAGAGATTGTTGGCGAAACGGCGTTGACGCTCCTCGGGGGTGAGTTTTCCGTCCTTACCGAGCTTGTCGGTGTACGTCTTGGCCGGGGTCTTCGGAGTCTTAGGAGACTTCGACGAAGTACCGGAATTGCCGGACTTGGACGGGGTAGACGAGGAGGCCTGTCCGGAGTTGTTACCTCCGGACTTGTTGCCGGAGTTGGAGGACTTGGAGTCGGAGGTCGACTTGTTACCGGACTTCGAAGGTCCGGACTCGCGCGAGACCTCGGCCTTGCGCTCCCAGTAGCGGTTGTCGATCGACTGCGCGAGGTCGCGAAGGGCCACCAGGGTCTCGGGCTTGCCGACCTCGGAGATGCGGTCCTTGAGACGGTTCGGAAGTCCGTCGTAGAACCGGTACCGGAGCGGAGCATTACCCCAACGGACTTGAGTAGCGAGGCGGGTGAACTGAGTGATGTACTTAGCTATCCGCTGGTTGTCGCCCATCCGGAGGTTCATCAGCTCATGCTCCGCAGCTCCGGAGGCGTCGTAAGGACCGAAGTTCACTCGGAGTTCCTTCTGGAAGTGGTCGTAGGATGTAAGGAAGATGGGGGGGTTGTCCGAGTCGCCTTCGAGGAGGTAGGGCTCGAACCACTGTAGCGCGGTGCCCTTGAGGAAGGAGATGGCGTAGGTCACCTTCTTCTCATCGGAGTCGAAGGTTCGGGGTCGGGCCTTGAAGACAAGTTCCAACTGCGTGAAGAAAGACCGGAGTTTGTTGGGGTCGGACCCGTCGAACTGGTCCGGCTCGCGGACGTTGTGCCGCTCGTTGTTCGAAGGTTGGGTAACCGCCGGAGTTGGAGCGGTAGTACGTTCGAGGGTACGCGCGATGAGAGAGATCGCGGTCGCTAGTTGCGACTGAACCCGGTCTTCGGAGTCGGAGGAGTCCGAGCTTGAGCTAGTGTCGTCGTCTCCCGGCCCTTGCGGGTCGTTGTCCGGAGGGCCTGGCGGTCCTGGAGGGCCCGGCGGACCTGGAGGACTAGGCGGACCCGGAGGCCCGCGGCTCGGACCTGAAGGCTGACCCTCGGAGAACGGGTTCCCCGGAGATGGCTCGCGGGGTACCTGCGAGGCAGTCGCGGTAGAGATGACCAGAGGCTGAGGCGGGTCACCTTCGTCGTCCCCATCGGAGGACGCTTCGACGATTGTTCGAGCGAACTGCCCGCGGCGGCTCGGAGTAGCTTCTTCTTGCGTCGCTGAGTCGCCTCGGCGAGCTGTCCAGCCACTCCAGTTCTCGGCGGGGTCTTCTTGCTCTAGGGCGCGAGATTGCGTCTGAGTGCGGACTACGGTTCGAGTGGACATATTGAGTGAAACCCGGTGAGTTCGGAAATACTGTTAGGACCGTGCCGTCCGGGGGTACAACTCCGGTGGTCGGGACTTGGACGGAGTTCGGGGTCGGAGTACGACCGGAGGTCGGACTAGCACTGGGGTGAGGACTTTCGCGAAACTATTAGTAACGCACGGGTTCCGACTCGGTGTCCTCTATTTGCGGACTTCGGAGTACGGACTTGACGGGACGAAGGTCGGACTTGGGAACGGGGTTGGGTTGAAGGGGTTGGTAGGAAGGGAACGAAGGTTGGTCGGACTAGAGGGTCGGGGTTGAGTGTCGGACTACGAGTTGAACCAGTAATGGGTATAACGAGATTTCCGAACTGAGTAGCTACTACATTCCGGGGCAGTATTTATACTAAGTCAGAAACCCGATAGAAACAATAAGAGATGTACGTGATAGGAAGGAGTAGAACGAAAGTACGAAGTAACTTGCCAAGGGTAAGATAACGTAGATAGCTCAGTAAGCAAAAGCCTCATGTAGGTAGCGCCATGAGGGGTTATCTGAGACATGTAAGTCATGGGGTCGGGGGAAGTCCGAAGTACGGAGTACGAAGTGCGGAGTACGGAGAACGGAGTCGGGGGTACGGGGTACGGAAGAGCGGAGTACGGAGGAACGGAGTACGTAACGCGGAGTAAGGAGCGGGGTACGGGGGTTCGGGGATCGGGCTTCGGGGTTACAGCACGGAGCGTAACAGGTGCTCTTGCGAAGGATTCACAGCAAACTGGGATAGTTTGGTCACGGTAAAAGCAATGTCAGGTCGAGTGCCTAGCATGATATACAGCAAGGACCCGATGACGGTCTGGAACCTAGAACGGAGAATGGGATCCACTGGTTGATTATTTGGCTCTGGGTGATACCCTGCCGGCAGTGGAGTAGGCGCAGGCTTCACGTTCTGCATACCGCATCGCAGAAGCACTTTCTCCAGGTAGGCGCACTGATCAATACAGATTGTTTGACCTCTACGCTGGATGCGCATACGCAGGAATTCCTTGACTTCGCCAAGGTCTCTGCATTCCCACTTCTCCATGAACTTGGCCTTCATCTTATTGACGAGTGCCTTGCTCCGTCCACAGAAGAGGGCGTCATTGACATGTACAATGATGATGACCATGTTGCCGTTCTCGTCCCTAAAGATGAAGATTCCGGCATCAGAGACTAAGCATTTGAAGCCTAGCTCTTTCATGGACTCATTCAGGGTGCGCCACCATGCAAGACCTGCTTGCTTAAGTCCATATAGAGCACGCAGTAGTCAGAGGACTTTGTGCTCCTGGCCTTTGGCTGCAAAGCCTTCAGGTTGTTCCATGTAGATCTCCTCATCAAGCTTTCCATAAAGGTAAGCAGTACGGACATCGAGTCCAGTGATGTACCAGTCTTCAAGCGCTGAGAGTGCAAGCAAAAGCCGCACAGTCTCGAAGCGAACAACTGGTGAGAAGATCTGGTCATAGTCGACACCTTCGACCTGGGAGAAACCCTTGGCTACAAGCCTGGCCTTCTTTTGACCGTCAGATTTGACGTCAAATACCCATTGGTTCTTTATGACCTTGCGCCCTTTAGGGCGGTCAACCAACTCAAAGACTTTTCGCCGTCGGAGTGCCTCTAGCTCCTCACGGCAAGCAGCCTTCCATTCCTTCTGCTCAGCCGGTGGTAGGCGAGCAATGTCACAGTAAGTCCACTCTCTAACGTTGGACGTATTGGGCAGATTCTCATCAACTGGTGGCACTGCTTTCATGAGCAGATAGTTGATAAGTCCTACTCCCCCTTCCCGGCATAGTTGTGCCAGGGCCAGTTCATCTTGCATGGTGCGCAGGGCATCTTCGACCTTGTCTGAAGAGTGACCTGAGCCATGATCAGATGCGCTGCCAGACACTTCTCCCGAGGCGGATGGAGCAGGTATGTTGCTTGGAGCAGGTGGTGCAAAACTACTGCCGGGAACAGATTCTGACTGAGACTTGCCAGTGGCGCGGGAGCGACCCGGCTGCTCACCAACAATCTTTTTCCACTCCCCCTGCTTCTCAATCTCCTTGAACTGTTGTACGGGATGCCGTGACTCTCCATACACATTGCCTGGGCGAACTGGTACTCTCCGCTCATGTGTTGCACGCCTAGGCTTCTGAGGCGTAGGCGGCAATTCCAGCACACAGGGTGGCGTCTCAGGTGC
This sequence comes from Cubamyces lactineus, assembly GCA_022376465.1. Classification (NCBI taxonomy): domain Eukaryota; kingdom Fungi; phylum Basidiomycota; class Agaricomycetes; order Polyporales; family Polyporaceae; genus Cubamyces; species Cubamyces lactineus. The sequence goes on along the minus strand of JACDTU010000006.1, from coordinate 230,661 downwards.
ATCGTCATGCTCCTGCTCCTGTCTCCTTTCAAGAGGTTGGTGGGGAGGATGACGTGGCTCATCATCATCATCAGGGCCCAAAGGAACGGTTGGTTCATGGTCAGATGGGTTTTCGTCCTCTGGATCATCAATCCGAGAGGTACGATGTCGCTGGTTGGTGGGACATTTAGGGAACATATTCTCGTTGAACAATGCATGTGCTGACGTGAATATAACGTTGTTGGGTGACTGCATGAACCTAAAGCCATGACCACCGGGGGCGACCCCGATGTACACCATAAGTTGTGACTTAGGCGAGAGCTTATTGGTTCGTACTGCAGGCGGTAAGTGCACATAGGCACCACACCCAAACACACGTAGGTGTTTGATAGATGGAGCTTCGTCATTCGACGCCTCATAGGGGGTTCGCCACTTCAAGCGGCGTAAAGGCGTGCGGTTATACACATGAACTGTTACGACGCTCACCGTGTCACAGTCACGAAGTTTCCTTTTCTCTCCTCCTTGTGCTCCCACTATGCCACGTCATCCTTTCCCATGCCACGTCATCCTTGTTCCCACTGATCCCACGGTTGTTGTATTCCTAGCCTATCCTGTTTCACCACATCATTGCCACATCACCTGTATTCCCAGCCCTGACTCTACGTAGTTATACTGGACTCTCACGGTACATGGCGCCTACGTGGCGCTGACGTGTCTATGCCTCTTTTTCTGTATCTAAGACCGGAGGATCCACTCGGGATCCTCAGCTCAACCTGGTTATCCATTGCCTATTCCTCTGAACCTCTACTTGACTCGAACTGCTGGAGACCTCTGGTCCGATCCCTAGGACGTCGCTTGCTGTGACCGATCTAGGCTCGTCGTAACATGAACAGCGTGCTCAATCACAAATTCCCATCATGATTGTGGTAGACAGGCATCGAAGCGCATAGCTTCAGCCTTGTCTGAGAGAGTTCGCATGAGTCGTTCAGCACGGCCATTCTGCTGAGGCTGGTGCGGAACACTCTGGAGTATCTCTATGCCTTTGTCCTTAAGCAATGCATCAAATGCTTTGGACTTGTACTCTCCTCCACTGTCAGACATCCACTTCTGTACCTTCGTCTTGAATTAATTCTCGACGTTGGCAAGGAAGTGTTTTGTCGCTGTGAGCGCAGCATCCTTGGAGCGCAGACACACAGCCCAAGCATACGATGTATGATCATCGAGAAACATGATCGCATACTTGTATTTGTGGCAGGAGTCGACGGGGAATGACTTCAAGTCCGAGTGAATAAGCTCAAAAGGACGAGAAGCACGTCGAACGGATGGCGGGAAGGACCGTAAGGGCATCTTCCCTTCTGCGCATCCGCGGCATAGAGGTTCCTCCTTAGGGAACTCAATGGTAGGGAAATCTGCAGTGTGTTCCCTTGCATGCCTTAGTACATCCTTGGAAGGATGTCCCAAGTGACGGTGCATGGTCTGGTAATCAAGGTTACAGACCGTTGGAAAGATATACAACGCATCCCTCGTGTGAAGCGACTCGACACAGTAAACAGTGTCATTGGGAGTGCGTGGATGAAAAACCAGGAATGGCTTTCCTGATCTTTGCAAGATGCTGACTCTCTCAGCATTTCCGCTCACTTGCATTCCTTTCTGAAGGAATTCTCTCATAGAAAGAAGGCGGATAGATAAATCTGGCATAAAGTAGACAGGTGCGATGCGCACTGTCGTGTGACCGCCAGATGGTAACGGACAGTTCAGAAGAATAGTCCCAGATCCTTTTACAAAGGCAATGCCATTCGCAGTATGAACGACAATGTCTTCACTTAGCGGCGCATACTCAATGTAATCATCCATATCATTGGTGAAATGGAGAGACGCGCCCAAGTCAAGCATCCATTGAGGATTTTGGTCAGCCTTACTCTTGCCCTTGCAACGAGCACATTCCGCGAATGAAACAGAATGACTACATTGTTCAAATGAAATACAGACAGGATTCCGCAATCTAACTACCGCAGATCCATCCACGCTGTTACATATTGCTGCTGAAAGAAGCGCATCAGCGTGTTGTCTGTAGGGCAGAGTGTTACGCTTTTGAGCGTGACTCTTAAACTATCAAGCCTTAAGACGTCAATGAATAGAGAGCTTGTATCTATTCGATTACTAGCCCTAGCTTGTCGAAGATAAGCGCGTAGTAATTTGTTCAGTGAAAGCGAGTTAACGAGCAATTCGAGTTCGTATTTCGCGAAGAGACTGAAAGCTGAGGGTCGCTCTGTGGCGTCGCCTCTTATATACATGTACAGAAACCCAAGAGAGGAAGGTTCTAGCATATTCAAGGACTTTCTGGTACGTCGTAGTCAGCGCTAGATGAACCTAGTACCACTGTGGCAGTGCTGCTGTGCACTGCGGGCGGCTGCGCAGAAGCGACTGTGCACCCCTATATGGTAAGTATAGAGTAAGTGCTAGAAAGTCCTAGCTGAGACGAGAACGTTCCTGTCCTAAAGAACCGTAGCTACAATTCTAGAGCTCGCCATATCCGTATCGTACAGAGAACGTAGCACAAGTCCATAACTAATTGTAACATTCGTAAACAGCCTATCGTACATTCGTAACATCAGCTCCCCCTCCGCTGAAGGTCGTCCTCAACCTTATAGATCCAATATAGCGTTAGGGTTTCTCTCAACAACCTCTGGGCGATAAACGTCCAAAGAGATGTTAATGAGATCAGCTTCATTACCCACTACCTGAATACGGTCCCACAGCGTACACTCCGTTGTCGACATACCTATAGCTTGGCAGTAAGTCGTTGGAATGCGTTCTGCTTCGACCTTGAAAGCAGGAAAATTTCCCCTTCGAGCGATGACGTCGTCGATGAGAAGGGAAGCCGCCTTGGTAGTCCTAACTAAAGCCTCCGGCCACCGCAGATGGTAGAAAGCCATGATTTGCGTGACTGAAGTGCCGAAGTGTTTGTTAGGGACCATGAAGATGTCGCCATTGTAGTTGATGTAACCGAGTCGATCTTCTCCAGTTCCTCGAAAGAAAATGCATCATCAGTGAGAACCCTCGACATTCTTGAGAAGAGTTGTCGGAGGAGGGGGAGGAGGAGAGGGAGCCCTAACAGCGACCTTGAGGGCATCGTGAAACTCCTCTTCCGAAAGTTCATCGACAGTGCTGAGCTCAAGATGACCGAGCTCCGGGAGTAAGCCGAAAGACTTGACCTCAGAGCAAGGCGAGTCGGAACGAGAAGAGACGAGGGAGGGAGTAGACTCCTCGACCGGAGTCAGACCCCACTTGATAGCCTCCTCCTCAGGGTCGGGGGTGGAGACCTTCCAAGGGTCCGTCGAAGGAGTGGACCATCCTCCAGAGTGCTCCTCGTCCTTGTCTTCATCCTCATCCAAGGAATCCGTCCCGAAAGGCTTCTGGTAGTCGTCGAGACGCGTAGGCCAGAAAACATGTCCCCAGTTCTGGGTACTATGCTGATTGCGAAGCGGCATGAGATCCGAGAGAACCCCCGCGACCTGGGGGTTAGCGAGCATAGACATGACTTTCTCTGCCGCATGGATCACCGCTTGGTAGGCCTCGCTCGCGACTTGAACCACCTTCTTCTTCTCCGGCTTGGGCGCCGGCGTTCTCTTGTTGTATTTGAGGAGAACAGCGTAAGAGGGAGTGGCCCTAGCCAGAGCGCGATAGACGTCGATGAGGTCTTTAACCTCAGGGAGATGGGAGACCCTAGCCTCGACATGGCTATAGAGGTCGGGATGGACGATAACCCAGCCAATGCGATCGGCGAGGGTACCTTCGTCGTGAATAGAAACCGTGTGTCGGGGAAGATGATTGTAGAATACCGTTCGCCGTTCACAAATGAAGTTAGGAGGGCGAGGGATATGACGTCTCGAGCCCTCAGTGAAGCGACGTTCAGTGTTCAGTGAGACGAGTGCGAGTGTAGACCATTGTGAAGTTATGAGAATTGTTAAGAAAATTCGAAGAAATATTTGAGAGGGAAGTGCGTTGACTCTTTCACCGCAACTTGTGCCTCTTCTTATAGTTGTGCAGGACCGTCTGCGCATTCTTGAGATGCTTTTCTGGCTCCCAAGAATTTTCCGACGCAGGCCAACCCTTCCAAGTCACGAGATACTGCTTTTGGGTACCTCTAGTGCGGTGACTTAGGATCGCCTCTACCTCCCATTCCTCCCCTTCAGTCGACTCTGGGGTTGGAACTGGTGGAGGTCGGATGTAGTCTGGGCCGTGCTCCTTTGTTGTGTGGTACGGGGTGAGTAGCGCTGCGTGGAAGACGGGGTGTATCTTCCATGTCTCCGAAAGTTTTAATTTGAATGTGACTGGTCCCAAGATCTTGATGATTGTAAATGGTCCCACTCGTTTTGGAATCAACTTCCTGGAGGCATATGGGAGCCTGAGGTTCTTTGTGTCGAGAAGAACCTTGTCTCCTTGTTTCAGCGGTACTCGAGCAGCAGGGAGCCTTTTTGACATTGCTGCGGCCGCTTGAGCATGCGCAGCGATTGTATTCTCCCTGGCTTCTTGAAGACTTTGAAGCCTCTGCTCCGTACTTGGATGCTTTGGGGTTGTTCTGACCATCCCAACGGCCTCTGGCTGAAATCCGTAGAGGAGTTCAAAAGGGGATTTTCCCGTGACAGAGTGTGTCTGCTGATTATGCGCGAATTCGAATTGAGGCAGCAGTTTGGCCCAGGTATCCGGATTGTTAGCACAGTAGAGTCGAAGTGCTAAATCGAGTTCTTGATTGACTCGTTCCGTTTCCCCATCCGTTTGCGGATGATAGGCCGTACTGAGCGCAGTTTCGATTCCTAGGCTGTTGTATAATTCTTTGAATGCCTTGGAGACGAATTGCGGTCCTCGATCCGAGATAATCTTTGCGGGTAATCCGAACCTGCGATATACATCTCTTTGCAGAATATCCATGGCTCCTTCAGCTGTAATATTCTTTGTGCAGGGAGAGAATACCGCCGCCTTGGATACATCATGATCGGCTACCACTTGGATGGCATTGAACCCATCCGACTCTGGTAAATCGGTGATATAATCCATGGTGATCGTCCGGAAAGGCCTAGTATCCCCACTGTGTTGTATGGGAATTAAACCTGGTTTGAGGGGATGTGTATTGACCTTGCATGTTTGACAAACCGCGCAACCCTTGACATATTGCGTGATGAATTTTCGCATGCTGGGCCACATGTATTCCCGTTTATCCAAGTCGTAGGTCTTCTGGACTCCTGGGTGTCCCATAATCGGCGCATCATGATACAACTTGACTATATCATGGTACAACTGATTATCTGGTGGAACATATACTCTGTTCTTGTACAGAAGTATTCCATCATCGTCGGACCAATCTTCTGGTTTGCTGAACTCCGGGCGTTTGGTAGCCTTTCCTTTTAGAGTAATGTACTCCACTACTGAAGTATCCCGTAGTTTGCTATCCCTAATGCGCTCTTGAAGCTCGACATTGATAGCCTTGACAAACAATTCTGATCCTAGGACAACGACGTCCTTGTTGTCATTTTCCCCCCCGTCATGCCCTGATCTCCGAGAAAGGGTGTCTGCTTGGGTGAGGGATTTTCCAGGTTGATGCTTGATTGCAATGTTGAATTCCGAGAGGAATAAATGCCATCGAGCTTGTCTACGATTTAACTTCTGTGCCGTACGTAAATACGTCAGATTTTTGTGATCTGAGAGAATTTCCACGGGATGAGGGGATCCCTGTAGAAAATGTCGCCATGCTTCGAGAGCTCGAACAATGGCTAACAATTCTCTATCATAGAACCCTCCCCCTTGTCGCTGACCTTAATTACGCTTTCCAAAGTGCGAATGCGCTCAGGACTGGGTGTGATGTCAAGGTTGCGAGCAAGGTTGAAGGCACGCTTGAGGGTAGGATACTTCAACTCACCCTCAGGGCCGTTAACCCGGACAGGCTTGCGCAGAAGCGCACGCGGATCGACAGTCGTGGTAGGACCGTCAGAGATGGCCGCAGTGGAAGCAAGGTGGGCGTGGTCATGGTCTGAAGACTTCTGACCCTTACGCTTCCCTCGCCAAGCTTTGCCCTTGCCCTTCTGCTGCTGCTGCTGCTGCGAGTCACCGTTGCAGTGTTGCTGCTGCTGCTGCTTGAAAGCAGGATCTTTGCCCTTGCGCTTGACAGCGCTGAGCTTCTTCGCCTCGCCAACTTTGCGGTTGCCCTTTGTCACCGATGCTTCCCAGGAAGCCACAAGTGCTTCCCGAGCATCAGAAGTGGTCAGGTCCGCTAGCTCATTGTTGTTAAGACAGAGCTGAATTGCGGTCTCATACCGCGGCGGCGCTGCATCCAAGATCATCAAGGCACGCAGGTTCATAGGGATGTTAATCCCCACACCACTCAGTTGGTCGAGGTTCCCTTGGATCTTAGCGATCGCAGGGCCAGGATGCTCATTCAATGGGATGCGCACACTAGTGGCGGCCTTATAGAAACTATAGGCACCCATCGGCGAGGTAGTCCTGTAGAGGCTTTTACGGGCGCTCCACACCTCCTTGGGAGTCGCCTTGTCTTTCACAAGGCTACTCACCTCAGGGCTGAGCCGGAGACGAATACAACCCATCGCCTTCATCATCATCTGATTCCAGGCAACGACTTCGCTCTGGTTTCTACCGTCTTCCTTAAGGGTAGGGGCAGCGATGCCCGCAGGAGGCTCAACGATGAGCCAAACCTCCTGCTGCTGAAGGTAAGCCTTCATCAGGTCGACCCACTGAGGGTAGTTCAAACCGTCAAGGACAGGAACGAGCTGAGTGTTACGAATGTACAATAGGCTGTTTACGAACGTTACGATTAGTTATGGACTTGTGCTACGTTCTCTGTACGATACGGATATCGTGAGCTCTAGGATTGTAGCTACGGTTCTTTAGGACAGGAACGTTCTCGTCTCAGCTAGGACTTTCTAGCACTTACTCTATACTTACCATATAGGGGTGCACAGTCGCTTCTGCACAGCCGCCCGCAGTGCACAGCAGCACTGCCACAGTGGTACTAGGTTCATCTAGCGCTGACTACGACATACCAGAAAGTCCTTGAATACGCTAGAACATTCCTCTCTTGGGTCTCTGTACATGTATATAAGAGGCGACACCACAGAGCGACCCTCAGCTTTCAGTCTCTTCGCGAAATACGAACTCGAATTGCTCGTTAACTCGCTTTCACTGAACAAATTACTACGCACTTATCTTCGACAAGCTAGGGCTAGTAATCGAATAGATACAAGCTCTCTATTCATTGACGTCTTAAGGCTTGATAGTTTAAGAGTCACGCTCGAAAGCGTAACATTAGACTGAAAGCTTTACCCCTCCACTTCTTAAAGTGCAGAGGTGATGTTGGAAGACATCGAATATTGGATGCGGAAAATATTGTCTTTGCTCGAACGCATAAGAAGACGGATAGTCAAGACGGCGGGAACAATATATCCCCTCTCTCGACCATCAACTAGGGTACTAGACGAAAGGAATAAAAGACTACCGACTCTACCACCACTCGAAATCCCGGAGAGTATTATTGCTCTTCCACATTCACCAAGAGGATCCCCATTCCCCTTGGAGAGAGGTTTTAGGTTGGTTATTCCTGTCGCAGAGAGTACTAGTACAATCTCGTCGAGTTACGACACTCGAGAATTGGACGAAGAACCCGCATATCAAAGGACAGACGAGTGGAGAGAATATAGGAATTCTCTGGCCATTCAATCAGAATTCGAGGTAGCGAAAGGCGTACCCATTCCAGGAAGGGCGGGTCCAGGAACGGATAGCTCTTATCGATCGACTCCAGGAACAAGTGTTGAAGAAACATCCTCAACAGAAGGAGTATTCTATCGAAGGACACAAGTTCTGGTGCACGCGATTGACACACTTCAGGTGATTGCAAACAATCTCGAAGTGTTGGGACAGGAAGACTTCACGGGAAGATATCACGAGGCTCTCGAACGGGCACATCGATACATTTCTCAAGTCATCCAGACGCTTGAATTAATCCCAAGAGAAGTTGCTACACCTCCAAAGAGGGTACATAACTTTGCGGATTTTCTTCAAGATCAGATTGATTACCTGCGAGCAAAGGCAATCAATCCAGAGAATTACGCGGATATAGACCTCAAATATAATCTAGGGAAACTGCGTAGTTGCCTCCGAGCTAGGGAACTACATCAAGCTTTCCTTCGAGAAGTACAACGTGTATGAGTTCATCCGAAACATACAGTTGTTCACGTTTATATCATCTCTACGACTCCAACAAAGTTTGGGACGTTTACTATTGGGAATCAGTAGAGAAGTGGTCTAATTGCACACACGCACGGTGCCCACTTCGATACAATACCAAGGAGGTCCCAAACATCGCACACTCCCCGGCTCTTATTAAAACCAAGGTCTCTCAGGAGAAGGAAATTAAGAAGAGTCACGGACAACAACCCGCTCTATTAAAGAATCCTCTACCAGCAGGAAGTACTAGTCGGATTATTAGTCCAAGAGTAGTGTCAGGATCATTTCCGACTTCAAGAGTAGGAACCCCGAGACTACAAGAGTCTGAATCACCCAGGGAACTCGATCCACCTTTACAAGAGAAAGGGCGAGAGATTGAACCGCCTGAGAAGAAGGATTCGGACTTTGAAGAAGACAATTTTCAGACGACGGTCAAAGTACCTCATCTGGAGGAAGAAGAAACTATTCGGACAAAGGTCGAAGTACCTGAACCGAAGGCAGAAGAAGAATCAAGTCGTAGTACGACCCCAGAATTTATACGAAAGTCAGTACCATCGTATATGTCTGGAACAATTACGGCAACAGGGGAATCCATTTCTGAAGCCCATAGATATGCCTTCACTCCGAGGACTACTTTCGGAGGAGGGACATTTGGGTCTTCATCCAGTGAACCGGCCCCAAGGGCGACATCATTCTTTGGAGGAATGGTTAATCCTTCCGGAGGCGGAGGAGGAGGCAGACCCAGTAGGCCTGGAGGTAGACCCGACCCTGAACCTTCAGATGGAGGAGGACCACAAAGTCCTTATCCACCAGGAGGAGGAGGACCACCGGGACAAGGTCCAGACCCTGATCCGCCTGGACAACCAGGAAATCCCCAAGGGAATAATATGCCGCAGGAACAGAGACAAGGAAAAGGCAAGATCAAGGACCCAGAGGTCTTTACTGGAGACCAGAACAAAACTAGGTCCTTCCTCAATCAATTGTTCCTTCTGTTCACGACAAGACCCCACGACTTCGTCAATGACTACACGAAGGTGGCGACGGCCTTATCCTTCATGGAAGGGGATAATATCAACTACTGGAAGGATATTACTATCCAGCGAGCTGAAGAAGAAATTAGGCCAGGAGAGTTCCGAGGATTCGACTCTTGGGCAGTCTTCAAGAGAAATTTCCTGCTCGCTTTCGCTCCAGTGGACGAGGTCGATGACTCTATGGTCAATCTCACAACGATTCAACTCAAAGACTACTCTTCAGTTGATGAGTTCAATGCACGATTTATGGATCTGGCCCTCAAAGGAAATATTCTGGACTCGGCAGCGCAACTCGCTCTCTACAGAAATGCGCTTCCAGAATATTTGTTGAGGAAGATTTCCATGTCATATCCTCCACCGACGAACATCGAGGAGTGGATGACTCGAGCAAAAGAGATCGACCATAGCTACCATCTTACGGAGAAAATTTTGGCCAATCGCAAAGGAAGAAAGGCTAAAACTTCGAAGACAAAGAAGAACGTCAAGACGGTTAATGTTGAGGATGATTCACTCGACATTAACAAACTCTCTGTCAAGGAAAGACAGGAGTTGCAAGACAAGGGATTATGTTTCCGGTGCAGGAAGCCGGGACATATTTCTAGGGACTGTCCTTCCAAACCCAAGAAACCTGGTAGACCTGTTAGTCGGAAGGTACGACAGGTTACAGAGGAGGATTTGGAGGACGAGACTGAGGAAGTCTCAGACGAAGAAAGTGACGATGAAGAGGACAATATTTCTATTAACGCACTCAGAGCTACAGATTTCGAGACGGGTTTTTAGGCAGGCAAGCAGACTCGACGCCTGACTTGCCAAAGGAACTGCATGTAACTATTGTAACAAATACGGAGCGGAGACGAAGTGCTCTGCTTATACCCGGTTACATGCAAGTTCAGGACAAAGCCGTCGAAATCAAAGGGCTCATCGACACGGGCGCGGACGCAGTCATCGTCAACAGAAAGATTGTAGACAAGTACAATCTTCCGACAGTCAGACTACCAAAGACTCTGACTTTTCGGAACGCGGACGATAGCGTCAATAGTATGGGAACTATTACCCATCGGGTGGAAGGAACTTTCAATCTCCAAGGAAAGAAACTTCCAACCAATTGGTATGTTGCCAACATTGGACGGGATGATGTCCTATTCGGTATGCCATGGATTCGCAGATACAATCCTAATATTGACTGGGAAAGTGGCCGAGTCACTTTCAAGCCGGATATTATTAAGAAGGAACAGTGAATTCATAAATACCAATGCAAACACGACCCACCCGAGGGAATGCTATGGAATTTCCCAGTCAAACCTCTAAATCAAGATTTGGTCGTCTCATTTGTGCGTGCTCTGCCAGATGAGGACGACGAAGACCCAGACTCCGAAAGACTTACGTTCAATCCTTCGAGAACCATTGAACAATGGTATCGCAAGAAGAAAATTCGAAAGATTAATAAGTCTACGGAGATCGCTATAGCAGCGAAGAAGGACCAGAAGGAAAAGACCTTGGACGAAATCCTGCCGGATTTTGTAAAGGACTATCAACAGGTCTTTGAGAAGAAGGCAGCAAGTAGATTTCCACCCTCGAGACCATGGGACCACGCAATCGAATTCAAGAAGGACTTCGATTATAACACCAAAGGTTCATGGAGGAAGATCTACCTGTTGACTTACACGGAACGTGAAGAACTCGACAAGTTCATTGCGGAAAATCTCGAGAAAGGATACATTCGAAAATCCAAGTCTCCCTTAGCCTCGCCATTTTTCTTTGTCACCAAGAAAGATGGGAGTCTTCGACCGGTTCAAGATTACCAGGCTCTTAATGAGGGAACAGTGAAAAACGCATACCCTTTGCCGCTCATTAGTGACATTATTGACCGGCTGAAGGGGTCCACAATATTCACCAAACTTAATGTGCTAGCAGGATACAATAATGTTTGCATCAAGGAGGGTGATGAGTGGAAAGCTGCGTTTATTACACCAAGTGGATTGTTCGAACCAACGGTCATGTTTTTTGGATTGTGCAACGCACCAGCAACACTCCAAAACATGATGAACGACATCTTTCGAGATATGCTTCAGGAAGGATGGATGGTCATTTACATGGATGACATCCTAATATTCTCGAACAACGTCGAAGAACATCATGAAAGAACAAGGAGAGCCTTACAACGGCTCCAAGATAGCGATTTATTCCTCAAGGCGGAAAAATGTGAATTCGATAGGCAAGAAGTCGAATTCTTAGGGTCAATCATCCGGCCAGGAGTAGTCGCTATGGATCCCATTAAACTCAAGGCAATTGTTGAGTGGGAACCACCGAAGACGGTCAAGCAAGTCCAAGCATTCTTAGGGTTCAGGAATTTTTACCGACGATTCATTCGGGATTATTCCAAGATAGTTCGACCCCTCACGGAATTAACGAAGAAGGACAAGCCCTTTGTGTGGTCTCAAGATTGTCAAGAAGCATTCGAGACACTCAAGAAACGGTTTACAGAAGAACCGATCCTACAAATCCCGGATCCGGATAAACCATTTCAAATAGAGTGCGATGCATCTAAGGTCGCAACAGGCGCTGTCCTACGACAGCAAGGGGAAGATGGACGATGGCATCCATATGCCTATTTGTCCAAATCTTTCACTCCTGCGGAGCGGAACTATCAGATTTATGATAGAGAATTGTTAGCCATTGTTCGAGCTCTCGAAGCATGGCGACATTTTCTACAGGGATCCCCTCATCCCGTGGAAATTCTCTCAGATCACAAAAATCTGACGTATTTACGTACGGCACAGAAGTTAAATCGTAGACAAGCTCGATGGCATTTATTCCTCTCGGAATTCAACATTGCAATCAAGCATCAACCTGGAAAATCCCTCACCCAAGCAGACACCCTTTCTCGGAGATCAGGGCATGACGGGGGGGAAAATGACAACAAGGACGTCGTTGTCCTAGGATCAGAATTGTTTGTCAAGGCTATCAATGTCGAGCTTCAAGAGCGCATTAGGGATAGCAAACTACGGGATACTTCAGTAGTGGAGTACATTACTCTAAAAGGAAAGGCTACCAAACGCCCGGAGTTCAGCAAACCAGAAGATTGGTCCGACGATGATGGAATACTTCTGTACAAGAACAGAGTATATGTTCCACCAGATAATCAGTTGTACCATGATATAGTCAAGTTGTATCATGATGCGCCGATTATGGGACACCCAGGAGTCCAGAAGACCTACGACTTGGATAAACGGGAATACATGTGGCCCAGCATGCGAAAATTCATCACGCAATATGTCAAGGGTTGCGCGGTTTGTCAAACATGCAAGGTCAATACACATCCCCTCAAACCAGGTTTAATTCCCATACAACACAGTGGGGATACTAGGCCTTTCCGGACGATCACCATGGATTATATCACCGATTTACCAGAGTCGGATGGGTTCAATGCCATCCAAGTGGTAGCCGATCATGATGTATCCAAGGCGGCGGTATTCTCTCCCTGCACAAAGAATATTACAGCTGAAGGAGCCATGGATATTCTGCAAAGAGATGTATATCGCAGGTTCGGATTACCCGCAAAGATTATCTCGGATCGAGGACCGCAATTCGTCTCCAAGGCATTCAAAGAATTATACAACAGCCTAGGAATCGAAACTGCGCTCAGTACGGCCTATCATCCGCAAACGGATGGGGAAACGGAACGAGTCAATCAAGAACTCGATTTAGCACTTCGACTCTACTGTGCTAACAATCCGGATACCTGGGCCAAACTGCTGCCTCAATTCGAATTCGCGCATAATCAGCAGACACACTCTGTCACGGGAAAATCCCCTTTTGAACTCCTCTACGGATTTCAGCCAGAGGCCGTTGGGATGGTCAGAACAACCCCAAAGCATCCAAGTACGGAGCAGAGGCTTCAAAGTCTTCAAGAAGCCAGGGAGAATACAATCGCTGCGCATGCTCAAGCGGCCGCAGCAATGTCAAAAAGGCTCCCTGCTGCTCGAGTACCGCTGAAACAAGGAGACAAGGTTCTTCTCGACACAAAGAACCTCAGGCTCCCATATGCCTCCAGGAAGTTGATTCCAAAACGAGTGGGACCATTTACAATCATCAAGATCTTGGGACCAGTCACATTCAAATTAAAACTTTCGGAGACATGGAAGATACACCCCGTCTTCCACGCAGCGCTACTCACCCCGTACCACACAACAAAGGAGCACGGCCCAGACTACATCCGACCTCCACCAGTTCCAACCCCAGAGTCGACTGAAGGGGAGGAATGGGAGGTAGAGGCGATCCTAAGTCACCGCACTAGAGGTACCCAAAAGCAGTATCTCGTGACTTGGAAGGGTTGGCCTGCGTCGGAAAATTCTTGGGAGCCAGAAAAGCATCTCAAGAATGCGCAGACGGTCCTGCACAACTATAAGAAGAGGCACAAGTTGCGGTGAAAGAGTCAACGCACTTCCCTCTCAAATATTTCTTCGAATTTTCTTAACAATTCTCATAACTTCACAATGGTCTACACTCGCACTCGTCTCACTGAACACTGAACGTCGCTTCACTGAGGGCTCGAGACGTCATATCCCTCGCCCTCCTAACTTCATTTGTGAACGGCGAACGGTATTCTACAATCATCTTCCCCGACACACGGTTTCTATTCACGACGAAGGTACCCTCGCCGATCGCATTGGCTGGGTTATCGTCCATCCCGACCTCTATAGCCATGTCGAGGCTAGGGTCTCCCATCTCCCTGAGGTTAAAGACCTCATCGACGTCTATCGCGCTCTGGCTAGGGCCACTCCCTCTTACGCTGTTCTCCTCAAATACAACAAGAGAACGCCGGCGCCCAAGCCGGAGAAGAAGAAGGTGGTTCAAGTCGCGAGCGAGGCCTACCAAGCGGTGATCCATGCGGCAGAGAAAGTCATGTCTATGCTCGCTAACCCCCAGGTCGCGGGGGTTCTCTCGGATCTCATGCCGCTTCGCAATCAGCATAGTACCCAGAACTGGGGACATGTTTTCTGGCCTACGCGTCTCGACGACTACCAGAAGCCTTTCGGGACGGATTCCTTGGATGAGGATGAAGACAAGGACGAGGAGCACTCTGGAGGATGGTCCACTCCTTCGACGGACCCTTGGAAGGTCTCCACCCCCGACCCTGAGGAGGAGGCTATCAAGTGGGGTCTGACTCCGGTCGAGGAGTCTACTCCCTCCCTCGTCTCTTCTCGTTCCGACTCGCCTTGCTCTGAGGTCAAGTCTTTCGGCTTACTCCCGGAGCTCGGTCATCTTGAGCTCAGCACTGTCGATGAACTTTCGGAAGAGGAGTTTCACGATGCCCTCAAGGTCGCTGTTAGGGCTCCCTCTCCTCCTCCCCCTCCTCCGACAACTCTTCTCAAGAATGTCGAGGGTTCTCACTGATGATGCATTTTCTTTCGAGGAACTGGAGAAGATCGACTCGGTTACATCAACTACAATGGCGACATCTTCATGGTCCCTAACAAACACTTCGGCACTTCAGTCACGCAAATCATGGCTTTCTACCATCTGCGGTGGCCGGAGGCTTTAGTTAGGACTACCAAGGCGGCTTCCCTTCTCATCGACGACGTCATCGCTCGAAGGGGAAATTTTCCTGCTTTCAAGGTCGAAGCAGAACGCATTCCAACGACTTACTGCCAAGCTATAGGTATGTCGACAACGGAGTGTACGCTGTGGGACCGTATTCAGGTAGTGGGTAATGAAGCTGATCTCATTAACATCTCTTTGGACGTTTATCGCCCAGAGGTTGTTGAGAGAAACCCTAACGCTATATTGGATCTATAAGGTTGAGGACGACCTTCAGCGGAGGGGGAGCTGATGTTACGAATGTACGATAGGCTGTTTACGAATGTTACAATTAGTTATGGACTTGTGCTACGTTCTCTGTACGATACGGATATGGCGAGCTCTAGAATTGTAGCTACGGTTCTTTAGGACAGGAACGTTCTCGTCTCAGCTAGGACTTTCTAGCACTTACTCTATACTTACCATATAGGGGTGCACAGTCGCTTCTGCGCAGCCGCCCGCAGTGCACAGCAGCACTGCCACAGTGGTACTAGGTTCATCTAGCGCTGACTACGACGTACCAGAAAGTCCTTGAATATGCTAGAACCTTCCTCTCTTGGGTTTCTGTACATGTATATAAGAGGCGACGCCACAGAGCGACCCTCAGCTTTCAGTCTCTTCGCGAAATACGAACTCGAATTGCTCGTTAACTCGCTTTCACTGAACAAATTACTACGCGCTTATCTTCGACAAGCTAGGGCTAGTAATCGAATAGATACAAGCTCTCTATTCATTGACGTCTTAAGGCTTGATAGTTTAAGAGTCACGCTCAAAAGCGTAACACTGAGTGAGCGAGTTGGACATGGTGGTGTTGAGGGAGTCTGTAGAGACAGAATGTCAGCATTTGTCCATGCGCACAACAAGGCAGCCATGACGGCGCCAAGGGCAGCAATGCTAAACACTCCCTAAGCTCTAGCAGCATAGGTGCAGCCTACATGGTGCACACTAAGGGCTGCAACGTCTAGCCCCACTAGGGCGACATCCAGGTATTGCTGGGCACACCAAGGCGAGGCCTTGCCAGGCACAGGCTTTGGCATCAACCAGCTGAGCTGAGCTGGGAGCATCAGGATCGCAGCCTTGCCAGGCGCAGATCCGAGCATCAACCAGGGCTCATAACCTATTCAGCAGGGCTTGTTACACAGTGGAAAGCCCCACTAGCTCACTTACCTGTAGAGCTCTGAATAGAGGCACACGTAGGGATTGAAGGTTAAGAGCGACTTGTTGTACTGCTCCTACAGAGCAGCCTTATATACATGTACACGGAGGCTATGATGTAATACTGTATAGTACGATGTCATACTACGTAGTACCTCAGCCACAGTATCCAGAACTTTCTCCAGGAGACTGGTAGCCTCGTGTCCATTCCCGCTTACTAGCCTGCTATTAGTCAGCGCCTAATACGCGTCTAGTTCAACAGGTGAGGTCCGATGGACATTCGTAGCACCGCCTGGAGTTAACCCACCAGCGCGGACGGTACTAGCCCGAGGCCCGAGCATTGCGGGCTCGTCGACAGGCCCTCGGATGTCCGCCAGCTCCAGACTTCCGGAGGTTGGGAAGTCCGACCTCCGGTGGTCCGACGACCCGGAGAAGCTCTCCGACCGAGAGCTTCTCGAGCACTTGCTCGTCGCGGTGCAGCGCAACCGGCGCACCTCGGGGCGGGTGATCGACCTCCTGGTCGACAAGGAGGAGCAGCGGGAGGAGATGATGCGGGAGGAAGTCCGGGGTCTTGGTGACGCCATCGCCAAGATCGTGCGGAAGGAGTTGAAGTCTGCCATCGGCGAGGCCATCCGCAACGCAGTCAAGTCTGAACTCGCGACAGAGTTCGGTACGATGCTGCGCGAGATCTTGAAGATCACGTCGCAGGACAAGGAGGACACGATCGCGGACGCGCTGGAGCGGGTGGGGGTGGCTGGGTCGGACTGGGAGGAGGAGGAGACTAGGACGGGGTTGGACAAGTCTGCGCGGGGCAAGTCCGGTGAGGAGGAGGAGGAGGAGAAGCAGGGCGAGGGTGCGAAGGAGGGGAAAGGTCTGGAGGGACATGCGGACATGGACACTGCGGAGTAGTGCGGGAGTACGGACTTCGGACCTCGGACATCATAGGTAGTATTTTGTAGTCCAAGTGCGGAGTTGAATGGAAAAATGGAGGTGAGAAAAACACCGGTGTGACCCTCAAGACAACTTAGCTAGAGGTCCGGGTTTGTCGGGGTAAGCAGAGTGGAAGTCCGAGACTAACTCCTGGGCATGTCCGAGCTCCGTGGCTAAGATCCACAAAGTTTCTTTGTCCGTACCTTCGTAGCCTGCCCATCGGACTAGGTACAGGAGTTGACAACTCTGACGCCGGCGGTCAATCTTGGAGTCAAGTATTTCCGAAATCTCATACTCCGGTTCTCCGTCCACCAGAATTGGAGGGGGCGGAGTTTGGACATGGCCGGGGATGGTGTTCGGAGTTGCAGGCTCGAGTTGCGAGACATGGAAAACAGGATGTACCGCGTGCATAAAGTCCGGTAGTCGGAGGGTGAAGGAGTGAGTTCCGACCTGCGCAATGATAGTGAACGGACCTAAGAACTTTTCAGACAACTTTTTGGAGGGACGTGTAGTCCGGATGTGCTGAGCTCGGACATAGACCTGATCTCCGACCTTGAAGTCCGGCGCGGGTAGACGGTGTTTGTCCGCCTGTACTTGGTATCGGGCCTGGGCTTCAGAGATCTGTTGTCGGAGTTGGGTGTGGAGTTCGTCGAGGTCGGCAGCGTAGTCGCGAGCTCGAGCGGAGGTGAGGTCCCGCTCGGGGTAGACGGAGATGGCGGGGTTGTAGCCCTTGTTCGCAAAGAACGGGGATATACCGGTAGTTGCGGATGGGGCATTGTTGTACGCGAACTCCGCCAAAGGAAGGAGTTGGGACCAGTTGTCCTGCTGGTAGTTCGAGTAGATCCGGAGGTACTGCTCGAGGGTCTGGTTGACCCGCTCGGTTTGACCGTCACCCTCCGGGTGGTAACCGGAGGTGAAGTGAAGGCGCATGTCGAGGGCCTTACCGAGGGAGCGGAAGAAATGAGAGATGAACTCCGAGCCCCGATCAGAGGTAACATGCGAGGGAACTCCGTGCTTGGAGAACACATGGAGTACGAACAAGTCCGCTAACTCCGAGGCTGTAAGCGTGTCGTGGGTAGGGATGAATATACCTTGCTTAGTGAGCCTGTCGACTACCACCAGGATCGCGGTGTAGCCAGCGGAGTTCGGGAGTTGCTCGATGAGGTCCATGGAGATGGAGTTCCAGGGTCGCTCAGGGATCGGGAGTTGCTTCAAAGTACCGTAGGGGAGATGCCGGGGGACTTTAGCTCGCGCGCAGGTAGTACAGGACTTACAGTAGTCCCGGACAAAGAGTCGGAGTCCGGGCCAGGCGTAGTCTCGCAGAACCAGGGCTTGTGTCTTGTTCTGTCCCCAGTGTCCGGCAGTAGGATGATCGTGACAAGCTCGGAGTACACGAAGGTGGAGGTCACCGGAGTTCGGGACATAGACTCGACCTGAGAGTCGGAGTAGTCCGTCTTCATCGCGGGACCATCGGGAGTTGCCTTCAGAGGTGAGCTTGAGTGCAGCCAGCTGCTGCTGTAGAAATAATGCATTACGAACAGGTAGTTCCCCTACACCGTTATACAACTAAACCTGGCTGGTTCCTAATACTTTACGAATGCCCGGGGTTTCCGGGATAGCCTCCATAGGTCCAGCTCGGCTTCTCGGCTTCCTTCCTATTATGGTAGGTGTCCTCGGCAGGCCCTTTCTCCCGGTCTGGGCGCTTTTTTGGCGCTTTTTTCGGGCTTTTTGGGCGCTTTTCTGACGCTTTTCTGGGCGCTTTTCCCACGCTTTTCTGGGCACTTTTCTGGGCACTTTTCTGACGCTTTTCTGAGCGCTTTTCTCGCGCTTTTCTGGGCGCTTTTCTGACACTCTTTGGGCGCTTTTTCAGCTACTATCTGTTACGACGCTCAGTACGTCACGGTCACCCAGTTTCCTTTTCCTCTCTCTCCCTCGTGCCTCCGTTATGCCACGTCATCCTTTCCCATGCCACGTCACCCTTTCCCACCGGTTCACACGGCTGTTGTATTACTACCCTATCACCTTCCGCCACGTCATCGCCACATCATCTGTATTCCCAGCCCTGACTCTACGTAGTTATACTGGACTCTCACGGTACGTGGCGCCTACGTGGCGCTGACGTGTCCATGTCTCTCTTCCTGTATTTAAGACCAGAGGATCCACTCGGGATCCTCAGCTCGACCTGGTTATCCATTGCCTATTCCTCTGAACCTCTACTCGACTCGAACTACTGGAGACCTCTGGTCCGATCCCTAGGACGTCGCTCGCCGTGACCGATCTAGGCTCGTCGTAACACTATCTGGGCGCTTTTTTGTCAATGATCTGGGCGCTTTTTGGCTACTATCTGGGCGCTTTTTGGGCGCTTTTTTGCGTGCAAATAGGGTAGATATATTCTACACCTCCCTGCACCCCCCCTCTGGGGCTCTATTAGGGCACCCTGTTGGGCTAAAAATATGTATAATATGTATGTGTATGCTGTAGTATATCTCTGTGTGCATAGGCATAGAATAGGGCAGGGAAAGTAGCCTAAAAATGCAACCCCAGGGCAGGGGCCACCAGGAGGGGACCACTGCAGGGTGGCTGGGCTGTCATCCTCTGGGCCAATTCCTATGAGTAGTATATCATTCAAAAGGTGCTTGAAAGGGCTTTCCAACGCATATTTTCTCAGGAGGAACCATGCAGTATTGGCAGAGATATAGACCATCGCATTTTCGCCAAAAATGACCATTTTGTTTCCTTTGTTACTCTGCACCCAGGGGTCCCCTCATGTTGCCCTTGGTACCATTGGATTCGCGTTTTTATGGGCTTTCTAACAGTAGTAAATACATAAAATTCTGACCACATGCATTGTCGCCCTCCTCCTGCCCCTCCCCCACTTACCTACCTCATAGCTCCTGCAGTTCTTGGTCTTTCTCTGTGAAGTCTTTTGATCCTTGTAGTATACATACAAAACTATGTATTTACCGCTTTTTACGCCCTATATGGCCTACCCCCAATGGAATTCATCTAGGTGCATTTTCGCACTTTTCAGATTCTTCCCTCCATATCTCTGCACCCAGAGCAGATATTGCCTTCGTTCTTTTTGCATCATGTGCCTAGACAACGCTACTACATGTCTGTAGAAGCTCATCCTTACCGAATGCAGCGATCAGAATTGAGCTCCTTATCAGCTGTAGTAGGCAGATCCTGTTTTGGCTTACATCCAGGGCATTATTTTTTAATCAGATGGTACATTCATATTCTACTTGTTGATAGCTACCTGTAGAAGGCTAGTTCCAACTGCGTGAAGAAAGACCAGAGTTTGTTGGGGTTGGACCCATCGAACTGGTCCGGCTCACGGACATTGTGCCGCTCGCTGTTCAAAGGTTGGGTAATCGCCGGAGTTGGAGCAGTAGTACGTTCAAGGGTACGCGCGATGAGAGAGATTGCGGTCGCTAGTTGCGACTGAACTTGGTCTTCGGAGTCGGAGGAGTCCGAGCTCGAGCTGGTGTCATCGTCACCAGGCCCTTGAGGATCTTCCGGGTCATTGTCTGGAGGTCCCGGCGGACTTGGAGGACTAGGCAGACCTGGAGGTCCGTGGCTCGGACCTGAAGGCTAACCCTCGGAGAACGGATTCCCCGGAGATGGCTTTTGGGGTACCTGTGGGGCAGTCGCAGTAGAGATGACCAAAGGCTGAGGCTGGTCACCTTCGTCGTCCCCATCGGAGGACGCCTCGACGATTGTTCAAGCGAACTGCCCACGGCGGCTCGGAGTAGCTTCTTCTTGCGTCGCTAAGTCGCCTCGGCGAGCCGTCCAGCCACTCCAGTTCTGAGCGGGGTCTTCTTGCTCTAGGGCATGAGATTGAGTCTGAGTGCGGACTAAGGTTCAAGTGGACATATTGAGTGAAACCTGGTGAGTTCAGAAATACTGTTAGGACCGTGCCGTCCGGGGGAACAACTCTGGGGAAACAACTCCAGTGTCAGGACTTGGACAGAGTTCGGGGTCGGAGTACGACCGGAGGTTGGACTAGCACTGTGTGAGGACTTTCGCAAAACTATTAGTAATGCATGGGTTCTGACTCGGTGTCCTCTATTTGCAAACTACGGAGTACGGACTTAACGGGTTGGAGGTCGGACTTGAGAACGGGGGTTGGGCCAGAGGTGAGAGTAGGAAGGGAACAAAGGTTGGCCAGACTGGGGGGTCGGGGTTGATTGTTGGACTACGGACTAGAAGTCCAGTAAGACAAGGTTACAAGCTTAATGAGATTTCTGAACTGAGTAGCTACTACATTCCGGGGCAGTATTAATACCAAGTCAGAAACCCAATAGAAACAATAAGAGATGTACGTGATAGGAAGGAGTAGAACAAAAGTACGAAGTAACATGCCAAGAGGTAAGATATCACAGATAGCTCAGTAAGCAAAGCCTCATGTACAGTGACTTACAAAACTATTGCCATGTTTCGCACTTTTTGAATGGGAAGGCTGTATCTCCACCATTTCTGACTCAATGACCATGATTCAACTACCAATAGAAAGGTGTGCATCCTGGCTTTCCCACGGCATGTCAATCACGTGACTTGAAGCTCTGGAAGCGGAGATATTCCCTACTCTTTGGAGCAAGTGCATGGCAATAGTTTTGTTGCTGGCCCTGCTTCAGCAACAAATGTCCCCTTAGAGCGGCCATTATCACATGACTGATAGAGGAGTATCATGTGACATCATCCTAGTTGATCTCCCATCAAAATCTGCCAGCTCATCACTTGAACCTTTACCACCACCACCATGCGACCTCTCCCTCAGCAAACTGTGAATGATATTCTCTCTCTGCTCGACCAAGGCCTTTCCTTGAGTCAAATCTCTACCCAAACTGGTGTCCACACCTCTACAATTAGCAAGATTCATTCCAAACTCCGTTTCTACCTTCCAAAGTCCAAGGGAGGCCGTCCATCCAAGCTTTCTTCCACCACCATCAACTATGCGCAGCGCCTTATCTGCTCTGGAGAAGCTGATACAGCTGTGGATGTCCACAAAAAGTTGGAGGATGTCTGCACAAAGCCAGTCTCCACTCAAACGGTGCATCGCCATCTCAAGAAGCATGGAAAGAAGGCCATTGTGAAGCGTAAACACCCGCTTCTTCTGAAGCGTCACATTCGTGCGCAGCTGGACTTTGCTTTGGCCCACCAGGACTGGACTCTGGAGGACTGGAAGAGGGTTATCTGGTCAGATGAGACCAAGATCAATCGTCTGGGGTCAGATGGGAGGAAGTGGGTGTGGAAGAAGACTGGGGAGGGCCTCAGTTCACGGCTGGTGGAGGGCACAATGAAGTATGGTGGTGGAAGTTTGATGCTTTGGGGCTGTTTTGGGTGGGAGGGGCCTGGATATGCGATGAAAATCGAGGGCAAGATGGACGCCAACCTCTATGTCAGCATCCTGGAGGATGCACTGCAGGATAGCCTTGAGTATTGGGGCCAAACCCCCGATGACATTGTCTTCCAGCAGGACAACGATCCCAAGCACACCAGCAAGAAGGCCAAAACCTGGTTCAAAGACCATGGTTTTGAGGTTATGGAGTGGCCAGCCCAATCTCCTGACCTCAACCCTATCGAGCACCTCTGGGGTATCCTCAAACGCAAGCTGGCCAGCCACAAGGAGCTGTTACAAATGTACGATAGGCGTGTTACGAACTTTACGAACTGGTACAGTATCTGCTTCGATCTCTGTACGATACAGATATGGCGGACTCTAGGATTCTAGCTACGGTTCTATAAGACAGGAATGGTCTCGTATTATCTAGGACACTCTAGGACTTTCTATGCACAGTCACTTCTGCACAGTGCACAGTTACTTCCGCGCAGTGCACAGGCGCTTCTGCACAGTCCACAGCAGCACTGCCACAGTGTTACTAGGTTCGACTAGCGCTGACTACTACGTACCAGAAAGTCCGTGTATACGCTAGAACATTCCGTCTACAGGCCTGCATACATGTATATAAGAGGCGACGCCATAGAGCGACCCTCAGCTTTCAGTCTCTTCGCGAAATACGACTTTGGTTGCTCGTTAACTCGCTTTCGACTGCAAATACTACTACGCGCTTATCTTCGACAAGCTAGGGCTAGTAGCTGAATAGATACAAGCTCTCTATTCATTGACGTCTTAAGGCTTGATAGTTTAAGAGTCACGCTTGAAAGCGTAACATTAGACTGAAAGCTTTAACCCTCCACTTGTTAAAAGTGCAGAGGCCTACGTCGGAAGACAACGACTACGAAACGCATCAGAACACTCTCTTGCTCGTAACGTACAGAGAGACGATAGTCAATACGGAGGGAACTACACAACCCCCATTGCGACAATCACCCAGGGTACTAGACGGAAGGAACAAAACACTGCCGAGGCTACCACCACTCGCGATCCCGGAGAATATAGTTGCTCTCCCAAGTTCGCCAAGAGGATCCCCATTCCCCTTGATAAGAGGTTTTAGCTCGACAATCCCTTACGTAGAAAGTACCGGTTCAATATCGTCGGGTCAGAGCACTCGAGTATCGGACCACGAACCCGCGTTTCAGCGAACACAAGAGTGGAGAGAATATAGGAATTCTCTGGCCATTCAGGCGGAATCAGGAGTAGCAATAGGCGTACCCATTCCAACCCGAGCGAGTCCAGGAACGGATAGTTCGGATCGATCGACTCCAGAAACTAGTGTTGAAGAAGCATCCTCAACGGCAGGGATATTCTATCGGAGAACACAGCTTCCGGTGCACGCGATCGATACACTTCGAGTTATAGCAGATAACTTGGAAGTACTAGGACAGGAAGACTTCACGAGGAGATATCACGCGACTCTCGAACGAGCCCATCGATACATAACTCAGGTCATCCAGACACTCGAATTTATTCCAAGACAAGCTGTTACGCCTCCAACGAGGGTACGGAACTTTGCGGGATATCTTCAGAACCAGATTGACTACCTGCGAGCAAAGGTCCTCAATCCGGAGAACTACGCAGATATAGACCTCGAAGAAAATCTTAGGAAATTTCGTAGTTGCCTCCGAGCTAGGGAACTACATCAGGCTTTCCTACGACAAGCACAACGTGTATGAGTTCAGCTGAACCATATAGTTGTTCAAGGTTATATCATCTCTACAACTCCGACAAAGCTCGGGACGTATACTATCGAGAAAGCGTAGACAAGTGGAATTTTTGCACCAACGAAAGGTGTCCACTTCGGTACAACACTAAGGAGGTTCCAAACGTCAAGCACGCATCGGCTTTAATCCTAACACACTCTTCACAAGAGCGGGATATTACTAACACCCACGGACGACAACCCGCGTTAGTCAAGAAGCCACTACTTGCTGGAAAAGCTACTGGTCGGATTAATAGTCCGAGAGTTGTGTCAGGATCGTTTCCGACTTCAAGAGTAGGAACCCCGAAACCTCAAGAATCCGAATCACCTAAGGAATCAGGTCCATCCTTCAAGGAGAAAGGAAAGGAGACCGAACCGCTTAAGGTAGAGGACTCGGACAAGGAGGACGAGACTTTTCGGACGACGGTCGAAGCACCTGAACCGAAAATCGAAGAAACTATTCGGATTAAGGTCGTAGTACCTGCACCGAAAACAGAAGACACTCGGGTCGAGGCAGAAACACCTGAACCGAGAGAAGAGCATATTCAGACAGAGGTCGAGGAGACTAAATCTGAATTGGAGTATACAAGTCGCAGCGCAACCCCAGAATTTGTACGAAAATCAGTACCATCGTACATGTCGGGAACAGCGACAGGAGAATCCATTTCTGGAGCCCATAGGTATGCGTTCACTCCGCAAGGACAAGGCTCTGAAGGAGAGAGATACGGGTCTTCATCAAGTGGACCAGCCCCTCGGGCAACGGCAATTTCTGGAGGAGTTATCAATCCTTCTGGAGGTGGAGGAGGAGGCGGACCAAGTCGGCCTGGAGGTCGGCCTGACCCTGAGCCTTCAGATCCCTACTCCCCAGGAGGAGGACCACCAGGACCACCGGGACCACCAGGACCGGATCCAGACCCGGAACCGCAAGAAGCTCCAGAAAATGCGCCAGGAAACGTGCCGCAAGGACAAGGGAAAGGCAAGATCAAGGACCCTGAGGTCTTCAACGGAGACCGAGACAAAACCAGGTCCTTCCTCAACCAACTGTTCCTGTTGTTCACGGCGCGACCCCACGACTTCGTTAATGACTACACGAAGGTGGCGACGGCCCTATCCTTCATGGAAGGGGACAATATAAACTACTGGAAGGACATCACGATTCAGCGAGCTGAAGAGGAAATTAGACCGGGAGTCTATCGAGGATTTGACTCTTGGCCGGTCTTCAAGAGGAATTTCCTGCTCGCATTTGCCCCAGTAGACGAGGTGGACGACTCTATGGTTAATCTCACGACGATACAGCTCAAGGACTACTCTTCAGTCGATGAGTTCAATGCGAGGTTCATGGATCTAGCTCTCAAGGGAAAAATTCTGGACCCAGCAGCGCAACTGGCCCTGTACAGGAATGCGCTTCCAGAATATTTACTGAAGAAGATATCCATGTCGTACCCTCCGCCAACGACCATTGAAGAATGGATGACTAGGACTAAGGAGATCGACCATAGCTATCACCTTACGGAGAAGATTTTGGCTAATCGCAGAGGACGCAAAGCCAAAACCTCGAAGACTAGAAAGAACGTCAAGATGGTTAATATCGAGGACGACTCGCTCGATATTAACAAGCTCTCTGTCAAGGAGAGACAGGAGCTGCAAGACAAGGGACTATGTTTCCGGTGCAGGAAGCCGGGACATATTTCCAGAGACTGTCCTTCTAAACCTAAGAAGCCCGGCAAACCTGTCAGTCGGAAGGTACGACAGGTTACCGACGAGGACTTAGAGGACGAATCTGAGGAGATCTCAGACGAAGAGGACGACGAGGACGAAGAGGACAATATTTCTATTAACGCACTCAGGGCTACAGATTTCGAGACGGGTTTTTAGGCAGGCAAGCAGACTCGACGCCTGACTTGCCCAAGGAACTGCATGTAACTATTGTAACCAATACAGAGCGGAGACGCAGTGCTCTGCTAATACCCGGTTACATGCAGGTTCAGGACAAAGCCGTCGAAATCAAGGGGCTCATTGACACTGGTGCGGATGCCGTGATCGTCAATAAAAAGATTGTAGATAAGTACAATCTTCCGACAGTCAGACTACCGAAGACTCTGACCTTCCGGAACGCGGACGATAGCGTTAATAGTATGGGAACCATTACCCATCGGGTGGAGGGGACATTTAATCTCCACGGGAAGAAGCTCCCAACAAATTGGTATGTGGCCGACATTGGACGGGACGATGTCCTATTCGGCATGCCATGGATCCGCAAGTACAATCCTAATATCGACTGGGAAAGTGGACGCATTACTTTCAAGTCGGATATTATCAAGAAGCAGCAGCAGATCCATAAATACCAATGCGAGCACGACCCACCCGAAGGGATGCTGTGGAATTTCCCAGTAAAACCTCAAAATCAAGATCTGGTCGTATCGTTCGTACGTGCTATACCGGACGAGGACGATGCAGACCCAGACTCTGAAAGGCTTACATTTAATCCTTCGAGGGCCATCGAGCTATGGTACCGCAGGAAGAAAATCCGAAAGATTAATAAGTCTACGGAGATAGCTATAGCAGCAAAGAAAGACCAGAAGGAGAAGACCTTGGACGAAATCCTACCTGATTTTGTAAAGGACTATCGACAGGTCTTTGAGAAAAAGGCAGCAAGTAGATTTCCGCCCTCGAGACCATGGGACCATGCTATCGAATTCAAGAAGGACTTCGACCATCATACCAAAGGGTCTTGGAGGAAAATCTACCCTCTGACCTATACGGAACGTATAGAACTCGATAAATTCATTGCGGAGAACCTCGAGAAGGGCTACATTCGAAAATCCAAGTCTCCACTAGCCTCGCCATTTTTCTTTGTCACCAAGAAGGATGGGAGTCTTCGACCTGTTCAAGACTACAGGGCTCTTAACGAGGGGACTATCAAAAACGCATATCCCTTGCCGCTCATTAGCGACATCATTGACCGGCTGAAGGGGGCCACAATATTCACCAAACTCGACGTGCGAGCAGGGTACAATAATGTTCGCATCAAGGAGGGCGATGAGTGGAAAGCTGCGTTTATAACACCCAGCGGATTGTTCGAACCAACAGTCATGTTTTTTGGTCTGTGCAATGCACCGGCCACATTCCAGAACATGATGAACGACCTCTTCCGAGACATGCTCCAGGAAGGATGGATGGTCATTTACATGGACGACATCCTAATATTCTCAGACAATGTCAAGGATCACCACGAACGCACGCGAAGAGCTTTAAAGCGACTTCAAGACAGTGATCTATTCCTTAAGGCGGAAAAATGCGAATTCGACAGACAAGAAGTCGAATTCCTAGGATCAATAATTCGGCCAGGGGTAGTCGCTATGGATCCAGTAAAGCTCAAGGCAATTATCGAGTGGGAACCACCGAAAACAGTCAAGCAGGTTCAGGCATTCCTAGGGTTCGGTAATTTCTACCGACGGTTCATTCGGGATTATTCAAAGATAGTCCGACCCCTCACGGAATTAACCAAGAAGGACCAGCCTTTTCTGTGGACCCCTGATTGTCAGAAAGCATTCGACACACTCAAGAAGCGGTTTACTGAAGAACCGATCCTGCAAATCCCGGATCCGGAGAAACCATTTCAGATTGAGTGCGATGCTTCTAAAGTCGCAACAGGTGCTGTACTACGACAGCAAGGAGAGGACGGACTATGGCATCCTTGTGCCTATTTGTCCAAGTCCTTTACTCCTGCGGAACGGAACTATCAGATTTATGATAGGGAATTGTTGGCCATTGTTCGAGCTCTCGAAGCGTGGCGGCATTTTTTGCAGGGCTCCCCACACCCTACAGAAATTCTATCAGATCACAAAAATCTGACCTATTTCCGTACGGCGCAGAAGTTAAATCGCAGACAGGCGCGATGGCATTTATTCCTCTCGGAATTCAACATCGTAATCAAGCACCAACCCGGAAAATCCCTCACTCAAGCAGACGCCCTTTCTCGGAGATCAGGGCATGACGGGGGGGAAAATGACAATAAGGACGTCGTATTATTAGGGCCAGAACTTTTTGCCAAAGCTGTCAACGTTGAGCTACAAGAGCGCATCCGTGATAGCAAGCTACGGGACAACTCGGTAGTAGAGTACATTACTCTAAAAGGAAAGGCTACCAAACGCCCAGAGTTCGGCAAACCAGAAGATTGGTCCGACGACGACGGAATACTCCTGTACAAGAACAGGGTATACGTTCCACCAGATAATCAATTGTATCGTGATATAGTCAAGATGCATCACGACGCACCAATTATGGGACACCCAGGAGTCCAGAAAACCTACGATCTGGTTAAACGGGAATATATGTGGCCAGGCATGCGGAAATTCATTGTGCAATACGTCAAAGGTTGCGCCGCTTGCCAAACAAGCAAGGTCAATACGCATCCCATTAAACCAGGCTTAATTCCCATTCAACACAGTGGGGATACTAGGCCTTTTCGGACAATTACCATGGATTATATCACGGATCTACCAGAGTCGGATGGATTTAATGCCATTCAAGTGGTAGTCGACCATGATGTATCCAAGGCAGCAGTATTTTCCCCTTGCACCAAGAATATTACGGCTGAAGGAGCCATGGATATTCTGCAAAGGGATGTATATCGCAGATTCGGACTACCCGCGAAGGTCATCTCGGATCGAGGACCGCAATTCATCTCCAAGGCATTCAAAGAATTACACAACAGCCTCGGAATTGAAACGGCACTCAGCACGGCCTACCATCCTCAGACAGATGGGGAAACGGAGCGAGTAAATCAAGAACTCGACTTAGCACTTCGGCTCTACTGTGCTAATAATCCGGAGAACTGGGCCAAACTGCTGCCTCAATTCGAATTCGCGCACAATCAGCGGACACACTCTGTCACGGGAAAATCCCCGTTTGAGCTACTCTACGGGTTTCAGCCAGAGGCCGTTGGGACAGTCCGAACAACCCCAAAGCATCCAAGTACGGAGCAGAGGCTTCAAAGTCTTCAGGAAGCCAGGGAGAATACAATAGTTGCGCACGCGCAGGCTGCCGCAGCTATGTCAAGAAGGCTCCCCGCTGCTCAAGTTCCGCTGAAGCTTGGAGACAAGGTTCTTCTCGATACAAAGAACCTCAGGCTTCCATATGTCTCCAGGAAGTTAATTCCAAAACGAGTGGGACCGTTCACGATCGTCAAGGTCTTGGGACCGGTTACATTTAAGTTAAAACTCCCGGAGAAATGGAAGATACACCCTGTCTTCCACGCAGCGCTACTGACCCCGTACCACACAACTAAGGAACATGGACCAGACTACGTCCGACCTCCACCGATTCCCACTCCAGACTCGACGGAAGGAGAGGAATGGGAGGTAGAAGCAATCCTAAGCCACCGTACCCGAGGTACCCGAAAACAGTACCTAGTGGCTTGGAAGGGTTGGCCCGCGTCGGAAAATTCTTGGGAACCAGAAAAACATCTCAAGAATGCGCAGTCGATCTTGCGCAACTATAAGAAGAGGCACAAGTTGTCGTGAAAGATTCAACCCACTCCCCACTGAGATATTTCTTCCAATTTTCTGAACAATTTCTCATATATTCACAATGGTCTACACTCGCACTCAGCTCACTGGTCGCCGTTTCTCTGAGGCTTCCAGGCGTAACATCCCTCGTCCCCCCAACTTCATCCGCGAACGACGAACGGTTTTTTATAACCACCTTCCTCGACACACCGTCTCGGCCAACGATGAAGGCACCCTCGCCGACCGCATCGGCTGGGTCATCGTTCACCCTGACCTCTATAGTCACGTCGAGGCAAGGATCGCTCATCTTCCCGAGGTCAAGGACCTCATCGACATCTACCGCTCTCTCGCTAGAGCCGCTCCCTCTTATGGAGTTCTCGTCAACTACAATAAGAGAACGTC
Source organism: Cubamyces lactineus (assembly GCA_022376465.1). Taxonomy (NCBI): domain Eukaryota; kingdom Fungi; phylum Basidiomycota; class Agaricomycetes; order Polyporales; family Polyporaceae; genus Cubamyces; species Cubamyces lactineus. The sequence continues at coordinate 200,736 of JACDTU010000006.1, read as the reverse complement.
GGCTCCTAGGTCGGAGAAGAAGAAGGTAGACCAGGTAGCAAACGAGGCGTACCAAGCGGTGATCCAAGCGGCAGAGAAAGTACTCTCTATGCTCGCTAACCCCCAGATCGCGGGGGCTCTCTCGGATCTCATGCCCCTTCGCAACCAACACGGCACTCACAACTGGGGGCATATCTTTTGGCCGCAGCGCCTCGACGATTACCCGGAGGCTATTGAGGTAGATGAGGATGAAGACGCAGATGTGAGTTCAGTCGGCGGATGGTCAATTCCTTCGACTGATCCCTGGAAGGTATCCACCCCCGACCCTGAAGAGGAAGCTATCAAATGGGGTCAGACTTCTACCCAAGAGTCGACTCCTTCCCTGACCTCCTCCAGTTCCGACTCATCCTATTCCGAGGTTGAGTCTTTCGACCTCTTACCTGAGCTCGAACACCTCGAGCTTAGCACGGTCGACGAAGTCGATGAGCTCCTTGAAGAGGAGTTCCATGAGGCTTTGAAGGTTGCAGTCAGGGCGCCCTCTCCTCCTCCTCCTCCCCCGACAACGCTCACTAAGAACATCGAGGAACCCCGAGGACGTTGCGGGTTTTTTCGAGGAACCGGTGAAGATCGACTCGGATATGTCAACTCCAACGGCGACATCTTTGTCGTTCCCAACAACCCCTTCGGCATCTCGATTACTCGCATTATGGTCGCATACCACCTTCGATGGCCGGAGGCTTCTGTTCGGACCACCATGGCGGCAGCACTTCTTATCGACGATGTCATCGCTCGTCGAGGTAATTTTCCTGCTTTCAAGATCGAAGCAGAGCGTACCCCGACAACTTATCGCCAGGCTCTAGGCATGTCGGCGGCAGAGTCGGCGCAGTGGGATTGCATTCGGGCGGTAGGTAATGGGTCTGACCTCGTCGAGATCTCGTTGGACGTCTTCCGTCCTGAGGTTGTCGAGAGAAACCAGAACATTATTGTGCATGCCTAAGGTCGAGGACGACCTTCAGCGGAGGGGGAGCTAATGTTACAAATGTACGATAGGCGTGTTACGAACTTTACGAACTGGTACAGTATCTGCTTCGATCTCTGTACGATACAGATATGGCGGACTCTAGGATTCTAGCTACGGTTCTATAAGACAGGAATGGTCTCGTATTATCTAGGACACTCTAGGACTTTCTATGCACAGTCACTTCTGCACAGTGCACAGTTACTTCCGCGCAGTGCACAGGCGCTTCTGCACAGTCCACAGCAGCACTGCCACAGTGTTACTAGGTTCGACTAGCGCTGACTACTACGTACCAGAAAGTCCGTGTATACGCTAGAACATTCCGTCTACAGGCCTGCATACATGTATATAAGAGGCGACGCCATAGAGCGACCCTCAGCTTTCAGTCTCTTCGCGAAATACGACTTTGGTTGCTCGTTAACTCGCTTTCGACTGCAAATACTACTACGCGCTTATCTTCGACAAGCTAGGGCTAGTAGCTGAATAGATACAAGCTCTCTATTCATTGACGTCTTAAGGCTTGATAGTTTAAGAGTCACGCTTGAAAGCGTAACAGGAGCCACCGGTATCAATTGATGAGTTGTGGAAGAGGGTAGAGGCAGAGTGGGAGGAGATTTCAGTCAAGGAGTGCAGGGACTTGATTGAGAGCATGCCTAGGAGGGTTGCAGCTGTGTTGAAGGCCAAGGGGGGGTACACCAAGTATTAGACTGCCTGAAATGTATGGATCTTGGTCATGATTTGGGCCAGCAACAAAACTATTGCCATGCACTTGCTCCAAAGAGTAGGAAATATCTCCGCTTCCAGAGCTTCAAATCACGTGATTGACATGCCGTGGGAAAGCCAGGATGCACACCTTTCTATTGGTAGTTGAATCATGGTCATTGAGTCAAAAATGGTGGAGATACAGCCTTCCCATTCAAAAAGTGCGAAACATGGCAATAGTTTTGTAACTCACTGTAGGTAGCACCATGAGGGGTTATCTGAGGCAGGTAACTCATGGGGTCGGGGGAAGTCTGAAATACGGAGTACGAAGTGCGGAGTATGGAGAACGGAGTCGGGGTACGGGGTACGGAAGAACGGAGTACGGAAGAACGGAGTACATAATGTGGAGTAAGAGCGGAGTACGGGGACTTCGGGGTTGCAGCACGGAGCGTAACAAAAGACAGTAATGTTCTAGCATATTCAAGGACTTTCTGGTACTTCGTAGTCAGTGCTAGTTGAACCTAGTACCACTGTGGCAGTGCTGCTGTGCACTGCGGGCAGCTGTGCAGAAGCAACTGTGCACCCCTATATGGTGAGTATAGAGTAAGTGCTAGAAAGTCCTAGCTGAGACAAGAACGTTCCTGTCCTAAAGAACCGTAGCTACAGTCCTAGAGCTCGCCATATCTGTATCATACAGAGAATGTAGCACAAGTCCATGACTGATCGTAAAGTTCGTAAACAGCCTATTGTACATTCATAACACTGTCTTTCAGCTGATCGAGTACCTGGAGCACGCTCATGCTCTTTCACAAGAGATCTGCGAGAACCCATCTCAACGCAAGCTGGAGGTAGCGAAGAGGCACATGAAAAGCAACCTTGCTTGTGTCCAGGACGTCCCCCGCATGGGGAGCCACCGTACGATGCCATTGACCAATGTTCGCGCACGTAATCGCCAGGGTGACCCGATGAACACAATTGGGTATTGATATCGCAAACAGGTGTAGTTTCAGTTTGTAGAGTCTGCTAAATCAATGATGTCATCCACAGTGGTAATGTACAAGCCGCCGGGACCATTCGTACGGTATTCAAGACCCCGACCGACTCGCTCACGCGCGCGCGCGAGGGTTCGACACTGTCGCGGCGGCGCGAGGAATCGGGATTAAGCGCTGGCCCGCCATGGCGCCGGGTGATGGCACGGGAGTGGTGGGACGTCCTCTAGTCCTTCGGGTAGCGATCCCCTGAGGGATTACGATCATGAGGCCAATATGCTGCTTTGGGATCGCGGCACAGCCGTTTGATCGTGGACATAAAGGCCTTGTGTGTCTGCACCCTCGCGGCGTTGTTGGACTCTTCAGCAGTAGGGGCCCGAGCCCGAAGCTGAGAAGCGCTAGTAGAAGCGACATTGGCGGCTGAGTTGTATGAGTCATCGTCAGACGAGTCGTCCGCGGACGCATTGTCAATGAATGAGTCCTCGATGCCTGCGGAGTCTGCACGCCGGCGCTTCTTCGACGAACCGAACAGGAGGCGTTGCCGCTTGTCGAAGAGTGCGTACGGTTGAGCAGGAGGAAGAGAGAATAAGACGGTCGGTGAGGTCGGAGAAGATGCTTCCTCCAGTGAAGCCTTGTATTCCTGTACAATATGGTTGCCCTGGAACCAAGGGAGTAGCGCCGCAAACAAGTCATCCATTGAACTTCCAAACGTGATCTTTACGGGGTCGCCGGTCAGAAGAAGGCCAGACTGCAACACCGCCTGCTTCCGCTGGCCACAGCGCCATTTGTCATAGTACTGGAACTGGTCGAAGTACTCGTCAATAAATTCGCCAACTTGCTTCGGAGTGAGGTTCAACTTGAGGTAACGGACTGCGTAATACAAGATGACATGGAAGAATGCCTCCAAGTCATCGCATATCTCTGCTGCTTTGTCGTGATGGTTCAACAGCGTTGCGGACATGAACTGCCATGTCCCCTGCAGTGCAATGTTAGTGCGAGCACGCGGCACGAAGCCCAGAAAGAACGTCTGGCGTACAGATCTCACAGGCTGGCGCGGGGCCCTGGGTCGGGTTGAATCAATGTGCTTGGATAATTCCCAATCGCAAAGCAGCCCTCTTAACACAATGAATCCACCGTCATCTTCACGGATGAACTTGGGTATCATCATGATATTGCCACCACTGATATCTCGATGGAGGCGTGAGGTCGGTTTGCCCGCAGCCGCAGAATGGGCTGGGTTTCATGGTAAGTGATGATCACCTAAATCGATAGGCTGGACACTGCTCACCGTTAAGACAATCGTGGATGGTTGTGAGGAGATCTAGGCCGCTCTTGAAGTCTCTCAGTGGCAAGGCAATCTCCTCGACCGCCATTCGCGCGTGCTGGTGTAGACGTAGTGAGCAATTTGTGTTGAACGTCGGCGCTAGCGCGGCCGTATCATCTCCCGCGGTTGACACTGTGTGAAGTTGGCCAGGCGTCTGGATGGCTAGGTTGACCCTGCTGTTGCCGTCGTTGGATACCCGCCCGAGAGCCCAGCTCCAGACCTCCGGAGAGACGGTCTTCTGCCCAGGGAGGTCACCATAGCACACGACGGTCGGTACGTTCGGAACGTTAGCACGGTTCAGCTCACGCAAGATCTTCCCCTCAGGTTCGACATTGGGATAGTCGACCCTCCAACAGTCCTTCAACCAAGCGAGCTGCTTCGTCTCCCTGTCCAAAGCGGCGAACCCGAGCGTTCCGCGGCCTAACGCTCCCTTCGCAACGAAGATGGGTCTGCCAACAAGATATTGGCGGATCTTATCGCCATCGGGGACGTTCAGGATGTATCGAGGAGCGTTGCGAGAAAGAGAGGCCCTGAAGAGGGCTCGAACATACTTGTAAGTTACTGGGCGGGAGGGAGGGTATTTGTCTAGTGGGAAGATAGTATCCACGAGGTTATGATCGAGATCTGAACGGCGTTTCTTCGCCATGTTGTCCATCATTTTGTAGAGAGAATCGGATCGGTAGATGCGCCGAGCGGTAGGATCGAGGCCGAGTTGCTCATCCGAGCACTGAGACATGCGCCAGAGCACCTTACAGAACAGTTGCCAATCTTTGCAATAGTCGAATGAGTGCGTGAAGACGACGCCAGATCTGTCCCAGCGAGTGATGCGACACCGACTCCCATAGACGAAGAAAAGGTACCAAGCGGTACGGTGCTGCACGGCGAAGGCCTGCTCGGCGTAGGTGACAATCTGCTCGCGCGCCTCCTTACGCGAGGTCGATTCAGGGCAAGCGTCGCCATCATCACAGAATGGATCATTAGACATCCCCCCAGCCTTGAACTCGATAGCGACCATCTGGTCCTCCAAGCGGAGGACACCATTCGGGGGGACAGGAGCATCGGGATTGTTCTCGTGATAGAACGCGCCGCCAACCCTCAGCACGGTACCGTCTCCATTGGTCCTGTGCGTGCACGTTCTGGCGGCTAATCCCACAGTCAGTGCGTAGTCGTTGATAGCCTTTACCTGGAGGAGGACCCCACATTAATACAAGTGCAATGCACGAGTACCCCACTTACGAATGATCTAGCTGTGCCGTTCTCCTTGGCTCCATTGGCTACAAGAGAGGTGACTCGTCCGAACGGACTCTCTGAGGGGATAAGTGGTGTATCACCAGGGGATATAGGCCAGAACTGGTCTAAGAAGGCTTGGACGGAGATACCAATCGTGACGGCCTTGTCGACCATGTCGTCTGCGCATTTCCGCCGAGCGGCGTGTCCTTCACAGTAACGGCTTGAGGCTATTGATTTGAGACGGTGGCGGACGTTGCGAGGTTAGAGAAGTGCAGAGCAGAGGGCAGAGGATCGTACAGTTTTTCGCTTGGATTATGTTTATATAGCTGGACGAGCGTTACGGAGCGTGTAATGGTGGTAGGTTAACCACGAGGGAGGGGGGACACAGACGGTGTACGCAATGATAATACGATGAAGTAAATGCTTGGGTAGTAATGGTTTGAACGCCGCTGATGGTATACGTAGCTTGCTATTGAAAGTTTAAGCTCCCCTTTAACACGACGCTACCGTTGCTAGCGCCCATTCAAGGACTTGACGTTCGGCACATTCCCTCCTAACGCTCGTCTGCCTGCCACGAGCAGCCGTTGTTCTCGGTGGCACCGGCCTTGTAGGACCCTGGCACGTTTGATATTGGGTCGCGTCTACTGCTTGGTCAAGAATCTGACATAGGCAAACGGCCCTATTTACTCAGTGCTACCGTCTGGCCCCACGCACTGGCAGCAAAGGTACGTGAAGCTTCCATCCTGTTTGTCTGCATCTGGATTGATAGGTTATATTCCAGTCCATGGCATTTTCCTCCGCTAAACATGCTAACCTGCAAAGCATGAGCACCACACAGGCTGGCCATCTCGCTTACAAAGGGGGAGGCAAGGACAAAGTCCGGCGTGTTCGCGAGCAACATGCGGACCACGGCATGTCACAAAGCAATCTATACGGCACGCTGAACTTTTTGCTCCAGCATACAATTTTCCGTGTGCGTGTGTCTCTCACAGTTTGGCTGCTCAATGTCTGAGATTTATCGTTTCACAGTCAGAAGCACTCTCACGTCTTTGCGTGGACGCCTTCCTTTGTCGCGTGACAGCTACGGCGCGCAGCACGACGCGGCTCATCATGGGAGTCGAGGTACTTGCTGAACCCGAGACACTTGTTGAGATGCCTCGTCGCATACAGCTTGGCGGGCTTCAGGACTACGTCATCTTCCTGGTCGAAGAGGATGTCGCGGGTACGTCTTCACCCAGCAACATCCGTGCCAGACGAGGCTGCTACTAAGCATGTGTGAGCTTGCAGGGATGGACATGTCATCATCCAATCATCCTGAAGCCATCCAGCAGGCCAAACGCCGCGAGGTGCACGGTGTGTTCGTGGCGGAAGCAAAGAGCCAGGAACAAATCCTAAGTGACCATATCCCTCAAGTGGTTACGGAGATGATCGTTTGTGCTAAACGCATGGGGTAAGTTCCGTTCAGTTCCACAACGTATATGGTGTTGCATTATGACTCTGCTAGGTCTCGCTACATTTGTGGAACTCTTACGAGTGCAAGAGAGTGGATCGTCCTTTTGTTGGAGCTCAACGCCGAACAGAAGAGTGGACAATACTGGCGGTCCATCTCGCGGAAGGTGAAGCGCTGATGAAGCCGAGGACACGGCGGTTTACCAGTCCGACGTGGATGTATCGGGGCCCCTCTGAAAGATCGGGTGCGTCTTGATCATTGTGCACGTATTCACACTCGCTTCAGACTACACGCTGCGCGGAGAACATAACTGACAATTACTGGCTCCAACAGGTTTCATGAAAGATAACATTTCGATTCCACTACTGGTGACGACCGTGCGACACCAATGTGGTAGAGGTGTTCGCCAGCGGATAGCGCAGCGTCCATTTGGGCATGGGCAGATGTGGGCCAGACCGGATTTAGTCAAGAACACGTCAATGCGCAGTCTCCCGTGAGCCCACATCTCACTACTTACGTTGGCCTCACACTATCCGTACTGCAGACGTATAGATGTGACAGAGTGCATACACCGAGCAAGTTTTAGTGTCGTTTCTCGGCAATCGGAGCTCCCTATTGCCTCGTCAAACCCTCCGGTAACCCACCCCCACTCATCTGACCGTGCACACGCAGACCTCGGTACGTGCTCTCTTTGTTGTATGTTTTGGCCCCTGATACTGTTTGTGAACTCTTCGACAGCATCCCGGGTTCTCCCTTCCACACGTCCTCGACCGCCTCCATGCTAAAGCCTTCTTAGGCTCGCGATGCCAGAGGTATTCATGGATGTCACGGATAGCTACGCGCGACGCGAGCTCTATATGATATGCACGCTCCGCAGGATTATGGCCGAAGCACTTGGTACGTCGTCCGTTTTCCGATGGGAACGGGAAGAAACGGTTCTGAAAGCGGGTTGTGAACGAGTGTCCCTCATAGGCGAGTCATGACAAGAACACGTTCATGCGCTGGGCCCCCAAGGGCTTCCTCCACAAGAACTACAGCGAGTATGGCCCGAGCATCACGACCCTCCTGGTCCTCTGGCAGACCGGCATGCTGGCCTTCAAGCGCGTGGAGCTGTACAAGGCTGCGCGCACCGTGCGACAGTCCAAACGTGACGCGCAGAGCAAGCAGAACGCGGGTATGCCTCCGAAGCTCAGGCGGGGCGATCTGAAGAAGCGGGAAGGTCGACCCGGTGCGATTCCCGCCGCGGTACGTCCGCAACGGGCCCAGGTCTGACAAGTGGGTGACTGTGGCAGCGGAGGCGCACTCGGTCGGCGCATGCGACACCGCAACCTCTGACGTGTTCTGGACCGGGAACCTGCTCGATGAGGCGTTCGAGAACACGGAGAAGCTCTTCACGAACGGGACCGCGACGTACTGCACGACGCAGTAGGAGCACAGCGGGACGCTCGAGGCGCTGATGCGGGGCGTGCTTTCTGGCCTCGTCGACTTCTCGCGGATCATCATCATGCGGACGGCGTCCGACTTCGACAGGCCGTTCCCTGGGCAGAGCGCGACGACGAACCTCTTCCTCATGTCGCCCGGGTTCGACATTTCGATCCAGAACATTCCTGCCGCAGGCGTGCCGATCGTCACTGGTGGTATTCTGTCGCAGTGGGGCGAGCGGTTGGAGCGGGGGCTCAAGGCAAGTAACTACATTGGAGACATTTTCGGCTCGTTGGGCGGGTAGCCTGACTTTGAACCGGGTAGCCTGCTCAAGGGAAAGCCAGCCACTTTGCCTAAGCGTTCGTTGCGTAGTCGCATTCGTCGCGGTCGCAGAGCAGTTCGCGTGTAAGGGACAGTCGCAATGTCTCTTGAACTAGTATAATAGGAACACAAGAACGCACTATTATCTGCGATTTGCATGAGCGGCCACGCAGCACTCGAACAAGGATATTGTACTTTGTCAGTAGCATATTGCACCTCGTCGGAATTCGAACATGATAACATCCAGATGAGGATGTCCTGAGAACTTGCTTGGAGCTGGGAATGGACAGGTTGTGCAAGTCATAGAAGCCCGACGGTGCACCGGCCCAACCATATTCAACACGTTCCGAAGGATCGACGTTCAATACTAATCCACGCCGCTGTAGTAATCTCACTACCGTCTTCGTGTACAACATCCCCATAATCCATGTCTTCCTAATCCACGGCGTCACCCCTATCCTAAGCCTCATCCTCGTAGTCCTCATCCTCGTAATCTTCATCCTTAGAATCCTCATCATCGCTCTCCTCGTCCTGTTCGTCCCCGTCCTCCTCGTCCCCGTCATTCTCGTGCCCGTCGTTCTCGCCCCCGTCATTCCCATCGTCCCCATCGTCCCCATCGTCCCCGCTGTGCTCACGATCCCCATCCTCATCCTCATCGCTATCGTCTTTGCCCCCGTCCTCGCTCATGGCTGAGTTCTTGTTCTTGTCCTTGTTCCTAGTCTTGACATTCTCCTGATACTCGTCCTCATCGAATCTCGTCTTCGCCTTCCCGGTTCTAGCACGCTTCAAGGGCTTCCGCTTCATTCCGACCGTGATACCAAGGTACGAATGTGGTGCATTTTCCCTGTCAAGGCGGATGCCGTTGTCGCCGCCGTGATGCTTTCTGTCCTTGGGGTATCGGTCACCTGCCGGGTCGCGCCTGTTGTTTTGGTTGCTTCTCAGAGCGTCATCAAGTAGTAGCAAGAATTCGTCATGGTTCTTGACTTTGGCTGCGAGCTGATACTGCTCTTGAGTAGGAACGACTACCGGGGGTGCATGACGACTATCATCATGGTCCACACTCGTAGAGTTGTCGGAGTTAGTAGTGTCAGCGCGAGGACGTTTCAAGTTCTGGTTGATTGCCTGGACTTCGACGAGCCGCTCCATAGGTGGTTCGTCATCATCGATCTCGTTGTCAGGCCGAAGAAGGGCAGTGGGGGCAGAAGAGGCTGGCGTAGGAGAGATGGGAGCGGCGTGTTGTCGCTTTTCTAGATCAGTCCTGTACTCCTGCACGGCGTAGTTCCCATGGAACCACCGCAGCGATGTGCGAAGCACGTTATCCAACGGCTCTCCGAACTCCACGAGTGTCTTTGAGTCGCTCGTTCGGAGTGTGCCTGACCGTAGCACACTCTCCTTGTGATAGCCACAGCTCCATGTGGCGCGAATGTACCGGAATGTGTCGAAGTAGTCGTCGATGAAATCGGCTACTCCCATCGTGTCCAGATTGGACTCGAGATAACGAACGGCGTAATGAACGATGACGTGGAAGAACGATTCTAATTCATCGCTTATATCGACCGCCTTGTCCAGGTTGTTGAGCAACGTCGCGGACTTGAATTGCCACGTCCCCTTCATTGTGGTATCAGTCTTTGAGCATGGAAGGCAACAAGAAGAACAAGACGCAACATACGGATCTCACGGGTTGACGAGGTTCTTTGACATCAGCGTTGATACGCTTCGACATCTCCCAATCGCACAACAGTCCTCTCTTCACGATCCTCTTTACATCCTTCACCTTTTCAAGTTTAGGTACTATCATGATATTGCTATCGCTGATGTCCCGGTGGAGGCGTGACGTCTCCTTGTTCACGGCCACGTAGTGGGCTGGTGATCATAACTTATCAGTCAGAATCATGGATGTATAGAACGCTACTCACCTGCTAGGCAATCCAGGATTACACCGAGGAGAGTTTTACCAGACTTGAAGTCCTTCAGGGGCAACGCTATCTCCTTGACCACCAACCGTGCATGTTGATGCTTGCGGAGCGGAGTCTTGCTAGGGGTTGACGGCTTTGGAAGAGTCGACATGGTACCTGTAGCATTGGGCTGTTCTAGCTGAAGCGGTGGTGGCAACTTCGACTTTGGCTGTTGTCGACCCTGCTTCTGTCGACGCTTTGTCTTCGGGCCGGATGAGCGCTGAGTAGTCGACTTGTCATCTTGACGCTCGCGGACAGCGGCTAGGGCAACGCTTGGGTCTTTGTCTACCAGCGTTTTCGCCCAATCCCAGATCTCTGGAGAGACCGTCTTCTGTCCGGGAAGGTCGCCGTAGCATACGACCGTGGGAATATGCGGGACTTCGGCACCGTTCAGTTCTTTCAGGATCTGACCCTCGGGTTCAACACCAGGGTAGTCAGCCCTCCAGCAGTCCTTGAGCCAAGCCAGCTGTCTTGTCTTCCGATCGAGAGCGGCGAACCCGAGCGTTCCGCGGCCTATCACTTCCCTTGTGATGAAGATCGGTCTGCCAACGAGGTATTGACGAGTCCCCTTAGCATCGGGGACGTCTAGGACGTAGCGAGGCGCATCATCTGGGAGAGATGTCCTGAACATTTTCCGCGCATACGTGTAGACGACCGACTGGCCTGAGGCGAGCTTCTCGAGATCGGAGGGGGTGACATTGTCGAGGTCGATGTCTGATGCATGATTCTTCATCTCCTCATCCATCACCTGATACAGAGGGTCCCCGGGGTAGATACGTCGAGCAGTAGGATCGAGTCCAAGCTGCTCATCGGAGCACTGCGACATACGCCACAATATCTCGCAGAACGTCTTCCACTCCTTGCAATAGTCAAGCACGACGGTGATGACGACACCAGATCTGTCCCAACGAGTGAGGCGGCACTCTGTCCCATTGACGAAGAGCAGGAACAAAGCGAGGCGGTGTTGAAAGGAAAAGGCCTTCCCAGCGTAAGTGGCAAGTTGCCCTCGCGCATCTGTGCGATCCACTGCCTCCGGGCATGGTTCACCGTAGTCAGAAAAGGCGTCAGAGCTCGTATCCCCACGCTTGAATTCGACGATCACAATCTGGTCCGCAGTGTGAGGTGTGCCATCTTCGGGGACAGGAGCATGGGGATTGCCGATGCGATAGAAGGCACCATCGACCCTCAGGGGGGATGTGCCCTTGTCAGTTCGGCTGGCACACACCCTGAGCTGCATTCCTGGGGTCAGTGTATACGCGTTGACGGCCTTGGTCTACCGAGTGTGCCACAATAAGCTCAAGCGGATCGTACAAGAGTAATAATACTCACGAAAGCGTCTCCTACGTCCTTCTCTACTGCTTTCTTAGCCACAAGGGATGCGACATTGGCGAATGGATTTTGCGAGGGAATAGGAGGCAAATCGCCCGCTGGAGGGGTAGGCCAAAACCTGTCTATGAATTGCTTGACGGACAGCCGCACGGCCTTGTCGACCATGTCGTCTGCGTGAATCCGGCGTCGAATATGGAAATCTTCTGGTTTGTATGATACAGCAGCGTTGCGGTTGCTGTTGTTGTGGGAGAGCGGCGTGTCTTTGATGGTAACAGATGGCTCCTTTGGAGCAGTGGACATTGTGAGTTCAGAGAAGTGCAGAGCAGAGGGCTGAGGACCGTACCGTCTTTCGCGTGGATTATATAGCTAGACGAGGGTTACGGATCCTGTAGTCGTGGGGTGACCGTTGAGGGAGGGGGAGTGGGGGCGCACGAACGGCACTGCGCACGAGTCCCAGGCGGAGAATACGCTGATAATCAGATCAGTGCGTGTGCGTGCAGAACTGAATTGACAACGACGCCACCGGATGGATGGGTACAGAATAAGATCTGCGAGCACAAGGTAGGAAGTCTCCGTGGCTAGAGACTGCAGTCCTTGTCTGAATTGGTCGTCGTTCTATGAGTGCCTTGACGTGTCTGACTCTGGAGGAGGTGAACCGCCACAACGTTCCGAACCGAGTCCCGGCGGCTGATCGTCTTATTCCAGTCTGGTTTGCCGCCCGACACACGAGTTGCTGTATCGCCTACGATTGGCAGGGCTATTCTCAACCCTGCATTTCGTACGTTGAACAACTGCAGAGGTCAGTCGCATCGATTTCCGCGCATAGGCTGAACCGCCATAGCACACTAGATTGCATGCGACGATCAGTCACCGATTCAGCGCACGATTCGGTGTGTGGGACTCGGAAAACGGATTGCTTAGCCTGACAATCACCATCGATAACACACAATAAGAATTTCCATGCTCAGAAGGCCGAAGAGACCACAACGCCCCTATCTCAAATAAGAGAGAAGGCCCTCGGCGAAGTAGCATTCACCAAATGCCGAATACCAAATCATGGGCACTGCTGCCAGTGCCTCAAGGCGTACAGAACTTGTCTAGAAGGCTGCCGCTTCGTGCATGGTGCACAAGCAGCACAGCCCATTGTCCATGCGAACTAATCACCATGGCTGAAGTGGCAAGCTACCGAACGTACACATGGTCTGTAAGAGAAGACGAAGAACATTCGCTCAGGCGGCGGTTGTACGCCACCTGCCTTCTGAGCTTGTAGCTGCTCGGTATCTGCCGTTACTAGACATACGGACGTTTTGATGAGTCTTTTACTTCTGTACGCGGCTAGCAAATTACCACACCGCCTTCCATTGGCGTATCGTAAGGCATTTTGCGAGAGCTTGCTACATCGGGGTGAACACCATATCGATCAAGACGTCGTGTCTTGGGCCCCATGCGGTAGGATGAGTATGGCTGCGCTGCGCGTTCCGAACAGCGGTTGGCCCTCGTTGCTTCGTTGCCGAGTCGCAGATCTCCGAGCCTCCTCAGCCGCAGCATGTCCTTCTATTATGAGGAAGTCGAATAAGGCATTAGCTCAGTACATTCCATCAGGCATGTGAGGCACGCAGCGTGGCGCGTAGGCCGCGGAAACCCTGCAGAACAGGGTCAGAACATCTCGTCGCCGAAAAGGATAGAATGAGGAAGGAGTACATGCGGCGTGAAATCGCGTGAGGCGTGTCAGTACTTGAGGACTTGAGGAACCTTGCCGTGGCGTCCACATTGTGGCGGGAGCGAATGCGATAAGCCTATTACCAAGGCACAGATGTGTCAAACAAACCGCTGCCGAACCAAGGTAGTAAGCCTGCGCGACGAGAATCATTTCCAACGAAAACCAACAGGAGATCTCGCATCGAGACCCCTGCCTACACGAGGCGGTGGCTACTTGGAACGGCCCCAACCTGCGTGGTGACCCATTGAAATGGCATTATCGTCCTGAGTACAGCAGCCTGAGCTCGCTCAAAATGTCGCGGTCGGGGCTAGCCTGACACGAGCAGGCTTGTCAGAGCCGGCGTAGCCCCTGGGCCGACCGTTCGTTGCAAGTCGGAAAGCGCGGCACGCAGTTCGCTACAGCTGGTCAAGGTATGCGGTGTAGTCTGTCTGTTATACAATCCTACATTTCCTGCGAGTGCAGACAGGTAATCGCGACAAGAGGGCGCTGTCCGCAAGGACCACCGTGGCATCCGAGGCACCGATCCCGAGTAACGGGGTACGTGCAACGCACCTCCGTGCCTACGGTCACTAGTGTTGTAAGTATGACCTGGATGAGTGATCAAGTCGGGCGATAGAAGGAGTCAATAGCGATAGATAGAAGAGAGTGCTTAGAGGTGTTTAGTGGCTGAAGACGACACCATTGCTTATGGTCAAGTCGCTGGATGAGTGCTTGAGTAACGGTTTTCAAGCGCCGCTGACCGTTCTAATTAGTTTGCTATCAAACTATCTAACCCATTTTTAAGCTCCAATTCAACACGAAGCTGCCATTGCCAGCGCCCACCTACAAGGACTTGACGTTCGGCACGTCCCCTCCTAACGCTCGGCTACCTGCGAGGGGCCATTGTTCTCGGTGGCCTTGTGCGACACCGGCACGTTTATCGGGCCGTGCCTGCTGCTTGACCAACACTCTGACATAGGAAAACGGCCCTATTTACTCAGGTGTCTTTGCGTGTTTGTGGCAATAAATACTATCATAGATTACGGCTCTCCGAGAGGGCCATCTACTATACATCATCATCATCATAGGCATCGTAACAATAACGCTCCGGATCGATACTAGCACAACCCGACAGGGCTCCTCTACACAACGGCAGTGTACCACGGCTAAACATGGTACGTTTCCGCCGACTGCTGCACCCGCACGGTCAACGCTGGGTCCTTCAAGACCTCCCCGACGCCGAGGCCTGCGCCGGCCTTGCCCTCGCTCGACACGCGCGACATCTCGTACAAATCGACGGTCGTCGCCGGGGGCCCGCCGCGCGATGCCGACATGGACATCGCGCTCGAGTTCGTGTTGAGGTACGTGCTCTGGGTCGTGCCCGTGCCCAGCGTGCTCTTGAACTTGATCCCGCCCTGCGCGGTGCTGCCCTCGGACTCGGGCCGGAGCACGGAGTGCTTCGAGTTGACGAGCACGACGACGACGGTTGGGTAGATGCCCTGCAGGCCACGTCCGAGTCGTCAGTCTTTCTGTGGGCGAGGAGTGGAGAGGAAAGGAAACATACGACGATGAGACTTGTGATGTACTGATAGATCGTCAGCGCGAAGGCGAGGGCCGGTCGCTCCTCGATGCTCTCGTTCACGGACGAGAGACTCATGACGACTTGCACGACCTGATGTTCGCACGGAATGTCAGACGAGACCAAACCTTACTACTCCAAGAAGGGAAGAGACGCACGAAGAAGAGCATGTAGATCACACCAGACTCGACGAGCATCAGCATGATTTTCTGTGTCCGCGTCTGGCGCGACATCTTGCCGAACGCTTCCAAATGCGTCTGGCGGTATTCCCTAGATAGCCCGTCGTCATCAACATGAACTATCCCTAGTCGAGCGCCCGGGCCCGGTACATACCATGTCTTGTAGCCGATGAGAATAGTCGCAACGCCCGTGGTCGCCAAGGTAGTTGAATATGACGCCGTCTGGATGTTGCGGCAGAAAGCGGGGTGCTGATACGTGCCTAGAGCGATGTCGGCTCCGAGACGAGCCGCGCAGTAGCTCAACATCATCGAGGTCGCTGCCAAGTGCATTCAACCATTAGTCCAAGAACGTAAAGCATTCTAAGCACGTACCGATCGAGCCCAACAGGAAGGCAATAGGGATGATCAAGACCAATTTCTCCTTTCCGCGCGACCAGAAGGCGTACACACGCCAGATTATGATCGTGTCGCCAAGGATCGTCTACGACATGGTCAGAAAACGGTACGCAAGAAACTATACATGAGATCGCTGACCAGATACGAGTACACGACGTCCTCGACAGAGGCGAGGCGGAGGACCTTTTGCACGGCGCTGAAATAGACGTCCGAGAGAGGGGCCGTGGAGGTGTCGAGCAGTGTGATCTGAATCTCGGTCACCACGTTATGGATGTCTATCATCCACAGCGCGAGCGCGAGACCGAACATGAGGAAAACGACGATGCATGTGCAGACCGACACTCGAGTGCGAGTCTTCCTCCTATAATCAGGGAGTCAGCGGGCCCGGGTCAATCACGCAAGACTATGCGACTCGGCGTACAGGAGCAGTCGTGCGGTCTCGAGGACCAGGATGGAGTAGACCGCTGCAGTTCTCTAGGTCAATCAACTGAACACAATATAGGCTCATAAGACACACCGATGAGGAATGTCTCGACGGTGACCGCTACAAATGAATGCAGCAGATCGGTGCCTATGCTCTGGTAAACAGCTGCGTCGCCGGAGGACATGCTCGGGAACGACTCCGGAGAGAGGAGGGGCGGCTCGGTTAGGTTTGGACGCTCGAGATGAGCCCGCTTTGCCTCATATACGCCACTCCCAGAATTCAAGGTTCAGAGATTGCCAAATACGGCTGGAGGCCAGGAAATCTGCGTCGTAGAAGCAGGCAGCTGCAGATGGCGTATGCGACAGTGCGCGAGATATCAGCAACGAAGCTAGAGGGGTGGATCGCGCTGCAGACAGGCAGCGGTCAGCGGATGGCGGTGAGAGTTCGGAGGAAGATTGAGGGTGTGCCTAGCTGGGACAGCGGTGGAAGAGAGGGAATCACCCGCCCGTTGGAGCATCGAGGCTTAAACCTGAGGTGTGGCCGCCTGAGTACGAACTTACTTCGCTCGGCATCCGGTGCGCCGATGAGGTCCGTGGCGTTTGATATTACTATACAGCACAGAGACCACGCAGCAAGCAGAGTGCCCAACATAGGCGTGAGACCGTGGTGACAAGGGCCAAAACGAGGTTTCTCCATAGCTGCGCGCAGTGCTTCTAAGCCGGAGCGACCAGCGGCGGCGTGACGGCAACATATCGATGCGCCGTTACGACAAAATGGGGACGAGCCCGTCGCAATGATAAAGCGCACCGGCCAGTTACGACCCCTTGTCGGCCGCCCACAAGGATGTCGAAACCGACGATAGTCGCGTAGATATGGACATCACGCCGTGCAGACAAGACGGGGAACTTCACGCTCACTGTCAGATATGTCAGGAGTGCGTACAGTAGCACAGGAGTGGGAGAGAACGACATACGTTTCTATGCCGGAAGCAAAGGCCCGGACGGCGTGGCACGCGCAGCGTCCACTTGAGTTCGGACAACGTAACTCAAGGTTACGTCGTGCCATCTCGTGATCACCGGGACATATACCAGGCAGGTGACGGTAATAGACCGCCCGTGAATAGGAGTCTACCAGGGTCTGGGTAAGTGTTTTGCTCTTCCTGATTATCAGAGAAGAACGTGCACTCGATGAATGGACCTTTCACAGCCTCGCCGCCACGTATTGTCTTTCTTGGGCATTCGTTCTCTCAAACTGTCGCCCCCGCGCATCGCTCGGCAGGGAAGCAAGGTACACTTCGCTTCAACGACATATGCGGAAAGCGTGGGGAGCACGCAGCTGGGCTTCGCGGTCAGAGTGCAAGGGACCGAAGGGTAGCTTCCGGTGCACATGGGTCATCAGCAGGGGGGCGGAAGGCTCTTTCAGCGAAGACCTGCGAAGGTGGGCGAGAGTAGAGGCATTCGGGTGCAACCTTGCGCGGGACTTACTTCGACGGACGCCTCATGGTCCTGCCAGTCAATGTCGCGGAGCAGTGATTAAGTAAAGCTCGCTGCCCGCAAGTCAGTTCTCCGCGATCGACAACCTACAGCTAATCAAGGACATCCTCGACTTGATGGGCCGCCAAACGTCAGCGTGCTCCGCATCGTGACGACGAGGCGATGCGCTCGCGCGACGACGCCGAAATGTGCGGGAGTGGCTGTGTTCGCGCGCCGGGTAAGGAGATACACTTCTCGTCGCTTAGGACGAGGGAGAAAGTGGCAGAGTGCTCGCCGAGAAGACCCTCGGACGGACGCGTGCGGCACATACCTAGTCACAGGCCGTTGACGTCGTGAGAGGGGGATCAGGGAGAAGTTGATGTCAGAAGCTGCTATTCGTGTACTGCGTCTTGTGGTCATGATCATACTCTGTATGTCCGTTCGGTGACTGTTCGTTGCGGTCCCTAGACTGCTCATAGCCTAAACCATGGCAGGAGGTGGCTTGCATCACAGAGGGAGCACCAAGACATCCGAATACCTTGGGACGAACAGTCAGCGTCAAATGCCGCCCTCGGGTCACAGGAACATACCTCGGTAGTGGGGAGCTATTGCACCCATTTGAGCACGGCCCCGAAGATGGGGCGGGTGAAGGATGAGTTCGGAACGTACCCTCTCAAGAAACGCCTTTGGAGATTGCATCACAGGTACCTCCACTTACCTGGCGCGGTCACATAGCGTTCAGGGTCATGGTGATAGTTCCTGCTAGACCATGTTTCGAGCTGCCCGCGATCAAGCGACGGCGGCTGGGACAAAGAGCGGGACTCCGCGTCCCAGGGGCATAGCGTAGGCACAAGACAGATCATACCGCAGTCGCAGGACTAGAGATGGACCGCCGGGAACGCGAAAAGATGGAGAACTCGGAACAGCCCGTGCAAGTCGCAGATCCATGCACATCTAGCCAGAGGGTGACAGTTCTCAGACGTTCGTGTGTGAGAAGACCGCAGAGCACAGCGGCGAAGGTCACAATAGAAGCAGCGGCCTCGGGCCGCGACTTTGAGCGGTATAAATATGAGGCAATGCGAATTTGTATGTGGATAGTCTTGTGGCAAGCTACTATGGTGGATGCGCTAGGATACGTCGTCAGCATTGGAGAGATCGTACTTGTTTGCATAGAACGAACCTGGGATGCCACAGCCACCACGAACGTACAGCTCCATAAACAGTAGCTGCGGACCTGCCTTGTGGCAGCAACGCTGAACTCCATTATGAGCTTTCCGATGCACCATACGATTGCCGAATGCATTTGCAATCCGGACAAAACTCGGTAGCCGAATGAGCACAATACGGGTCAACAGCGGAAGCTAGATACGTTGAGAAAGAAAGAACACTGGAACGACTTAGCACTTCACTGCGAACAGCTTCTGACCGAGATGAACAGTCGAATTGTGTCGCATCGCGATCAAGGGCGCCGGCTCTGGCATCCATATTGATCAAGAGTGATGTGGTCGACACTCGCGCCCAACATCTTCGCTAGATTGAATGTGGACCATGCACAACAGCATCAACCTCTACTGATACTAGTCCCTCCTGATGTCGTTTCGGTCTTGAGGCAATTCATTGATATAAGAAGGCTACGGCTTGCCGATCATCCTGACGCATCGCGGAATGGTTTCATAGCGCATTTCGCTGACGATGCCAACTAGAGGGTAGAGAAGGCTCCCGACGCTTCAAAGTACGACGGCTTCTCGTAGTCCACTGATGAACTAGTCGAATAGGACTTGGAGTGTCGTCGACAACAGGGGCGACTCCCGGACACCTTGCTAGCGACTTGAGAAGGTCGCGGAGAAGCTGGTTGTTGGCTCAAAGTAACGGAGGCTTCGAGCTCAGACGCAATATAGCGGCTCGACTCAAACGCCAGAACGAACCTTTCTGACCTCAGACCCGATATATAGATGTCTAGAAAGGGTGAGACTCACCGTGCATCCCTCCCTCAAAGTCTGCCGAACGGCATTCCAAGTATCTTTGACTCGTGGAAGATGTTACTTCGCGCCTACCGCTCAAACTCCAACATCAACAACGTCATTATGCAGGTCTCATACTATCAACTTGACGTTCCGCGAGGCTTGTTAGGTTTGAAGGTGCCGCGGGCAGCCGACAGGTGTAACGACACCTCTGCGGCGATGATTGACGGCGTAGCTGGTGCATCCAGGGCTTAGACAGACTACATGAAGAGTCTCTCAACACTCCAGGCGTAGATCGATAGTGGTAGGACGAGGTACATGCTGAGAGGGAAACCGTAGTGAGTAAGACTCGAAGTGGCAGAACTTGAGGGAGCTGGGCGCTTTGTCACTTTGTGGCAGCGTGGAACGCGATCACGTGGTTGACACAGTGAGTCGAGTGAAAAGTAGCCGGACTCGCGATCCCATCTTTCTTCCCTCTGAGGCTCCACAGCAAGTCCATATGGGAGCCATATCCAACTGGTGGAAATGAGGACGAAACATCATGGTGCTAGAAATTGCTCTCTCAACCCATAAATCGAACCTTAATCCCGTGATATGTGCGACTAGCTACCAGCGGCGCGATTGACTTCCGGAATGCAGCCTCGCGAGCCTTGGGTTGACGGAGTGTTAGGGTCCGCAGCTAGACATACTCGAAGCTGTGACAGGGCGCCCCCAACCACACCTAACCACTCCACAAAATGCGATCATGCCGGCCAGGGAGAGATGGATATATGCCGATTGCGAGGCAAAGCCAGATACGCACTTCTCTCGAGGAAGGCTAGAATAGGCGGAGTATGCTTCCACATCAGGTGAGAGAAGCTGAGCGATCTCAGCCTCGGCACGTGCGGCTCGAGCAAGTCAAGCGCGGTCGGGAGGAGATGGGGCGGACAGGGCCCGAGGTTGACGCAGACGATGCGACCTTGTACCGGTACTAGCACACTCGGAGGATTCGGGGCCAAGGAAGACCTGTTGGGTCTTCCTGCATGAGCGTGAAGATCCTAATCAGAAGTTTAGGCGCAAGGCTATCTATTCCGAGGGCCTGCTTCAGGCTCCGATCTGCTTTCTCCAGGGCGTGAGGTATTGATATCTCCCTGCACTGTCGCGCGATGCGGCGATGATATGATGGGGCTGGATCTGTGCTGCGCTCAGTCATCAAAGGTGCGATTGACTTGGATGCCATACATACTGAACACGCATATGAGGCGGCTTTGCCAGAGAAGCAATGTCCTCCTGGATTACCCCAACGTTAAAACGGTTGAAGCTCGCAGGAGTCGAAGTTGCAACTGCGCGAGAAGAAACGTGGTAATATCAGGTGTGAACGAGGCTGGACCGCAGAATGCGCAAAACTTTCATGTGGCCGCCTTGTACTAGTCGCCATGCATCATAAGGAAATGTATCCAGATCGTACCTTGTCGTAGCCTGCGGCCTGCCAAGTACCGGGAACTTGAGGACTGAACGACAGATGGACCAGACGAGGGTTGAGTCAATAGAGAAGCTATAGGCTTCAATAGTGTATAGCGTACAAGACAGGTTTGTCTGACGAAGAAGCTAGCCGCCACGGTATAACGAGCGCAACGTACGCTCCAAGTTATGAGCAGCGCAAACCTCTTGTAGAATGCTTCCGTATATTCATCTAGGCCTCCTTCGCGTTTACCGACTGCAGATACATCAGCGTCAACGCGACAATGACTTAGATTGAGCTCACCAATATCCTTCGTTCTCCTACCCACTGAACAAATCCCCGCGTCCATGAGAGCTGACAGCGCCCACAAAGGGCCGGAATCCCTCCTTGAAGGTCTCGATACGCTCTTCATCGTCGGGAACTAGCTCTTCGATCTTGCCGCCGCTCCATGTCATTGGATAGTGAGACGAGATGAGCAGCCGGGGGAGCCGTCTGCCCCGCGCCATCCTGATCTTCAGACACTCGATCGCCCTGACGCGCAAATCGAGATCGAGGTCGGGGTCGACTGGGTTGATGACGAGCAGCTCGAGCTCGGGACAGCGCAGCAAACCGTCTTGCCCAAGATCTGCAAGCTCCATAAAGAAGCTGAGTCGTGGATCTGTCAAAGGAAGCTCGCGCGAGCCTTGGGCTTGAGCGATGACCGCAAGTCGCTTCAGTAGAGGGAGGGAACCCAAAATTGCCTCCCAGCCTTCCGACTTGATACGTCTTTGACAGAGCATCGAGATGGTGAATTCGACGACGGGCGCAGTGCGGAAGAGGTCGGTGATGTCCTGGACGATGTCCGGGTGGTACTGCTCCCACTCACGAGCGTCGATGAAAGTCAACAGCTTCAGATGCTGGTCGCCAGCCTGTGCGTCGATTGAGTACGAGTACCGGCCATGATTGACGCGGACTACGTCGATGCGGTTGAAGATGTCGAGGTGCGTCCTGAGCTCAGCCGGCGGTATGCATCGACTGAGATCGCCCCGTCTGCCTTGGAATGTCCATACGAGGGCGTACGACCCTATTGTTGTCAGGCTCAGATTGGTCTTTGGTGAGACAGCGAAATGTGTGAGCATCCGCGCTGTGACGTCACAGTAGTCCTCGAGATAGATGTTCTTCAGACGCGGAGGGAGCATTATTGGGCCTTTCGAAGGAGGATGCCACGACCGGTCTGCGATGTTGCCAGGATGGAACTTGCAGAGGTGTAGCTCTTCGAGGCCTGGACATGCGGCGATGAACGCCAGAAGTTCCGCCATAGACAGGTCCATGGACGTGCATTGGGAGAGATAGAGCTCACGGAGAGCGGGTAGTACCACAGGAATCGATGGGAGACTTGCCGTGGTGAGGGAGAGCGTACGCAAGCGCGGAAGATTGTCAGGCACCAAGGGTAGCCACAGAATCTCGTCGAAATCGCCGTTGTCATAGTCAGCCTCTTCGTCTGAGCACGAACCCTCGGGGGCGCATTGCAGTCTCAGATACTCAAGTATCTGCCTCGGTCCCTCGAGCAAGCTCAAGACGGTGTCCACAGTGTCCGGGCCCAGAACCGGCCCCAAGTCGAGAGACCGTACATCGAGTATACGGCGCATGAGAAGGTCTAGATAGGGCGCTTCTTTCTTATGAGGGAGCTTGATCTTGATGTCCAAAGATCGGATTCCGTCAGAACGAGTGAGAAATTGCTTGAATACGAATAATCCTGCTTCTTCGCGGGCGTAGATCCGGGTCCAAAGCGTGCGATAGTCGTATGCCACTTCGCACCATTGCTTGCATACAAAAACGACGTAATGCCAACGCGCATAGTGAACGCGAGCATACCGGTCTTGGAGCAGGAGGAAGACCTTCGCGAGTATCTCGGCGGGGAGTTTGTTGATGGGGCGAGCTGAGTTGAAGGCCCGCGCAGCAGCAAACCGATCCTGCCGTTCCAATTGCTCCTTGGTAGCTAGCTCATGGGGGGATGAAGACCGCATCAAAGAAGGTAGAGCATGCGACGCCGTTGCCGTCCAGTGTTCTTCTGCAGCAGTACCAAATTTCTGCGCTACAAATAGGCTTGTTTTGGATCAGTGCGAAACAGATTTATTGATAGAGATGGTGGTATTACCGGGCGTCTGATGATCGTAATTCATAGACTAGTCTCCCAAATGCGCTTGAGACGAAAGCTGGGCTGCGACGTTGGTGTCGTGGGCCAAAGCCTCGAATGAATTGCGAGAGAAATGTTGCAAAGTGGCAACTTGTGACAACTGCCCCGTGGGAAGGCGGACTTCAAAACTCTGGAGGCCCGAGCCGCATAAGAACTCCGACGGCATGCCCCGATTCAGTGATTCAGCTCAAGCCCAGGCTGATGCCACTCGTCTACATTCTACCGTCAAGTACTGCAGCTGCTCCGTCCACACGGTTATAAAGTAAGTATTTCATGCCTACGTTGATGTCCGCTACTCATTAGGGAATGCGTGTAGTTATAGGTGCAGCGTTTGAGATATCGATGGAGAGTCATTAATACTGACACTCTGTAGGCGCGCGACGCGGCCATCCACTTGCTGCTACCGCGCAACGGCGGCTGTGTGCATCTCCGTTGAAAGCGTTCGTACGAGTACTCTCTATAGTTGTGCCATGCTCTTTACTGAGACTGATGGGATGCTGAGACAATAGTTCCAATCCCAGATGACTCCCGAGACGTCTCCAAGCACGTCCTTCGAGCAATCCCTCTCGCGAAGGAACGAGCTCGTGCAACAAAGGGAAGCTCTCAGCCATGAGATTGTTGTGATGAGCCGTACACTCAATGCCGCGAGACCGATCAACCGACTCCCTAAGGAGACGCTTGCCGAGATATTCCACCAGCTTCAAGTACGCAGAGACTTCTCCTTCGAGAAGAACGAGTGGTACACTGTTGCCGCGGTCTGTAAGCACTGGTACGAAGTGGCGAACTCGTGCGCGTCGCTATGGAGACGGATGTCGTTTGACACGCATTCCGGCCTCAGCATTGCAAACGAGTTCTCTGTGGGTTCATCTGGCGCGAGCCTCTTGCGGGAGTGGGGACGCCCTGCATTTGCCTGGGCGCCCGTGGATACGGCTATGCTGAACCGTCGTTTCGACGTCCAGTATCATAGGCTTCACGCCGCCGTCTGTACCCACGAAGACAACTTCCGACGCCTCTTCGAGCGGTATGCGCCGCTTACGGAGCTACTCGAGCTGAAGTGCGACAACGTGTCTCTGCGTAATGACGAAGGATATCTAGATCCTGAATTCCACAACCCCGACGACTTGGACTTCTCGGACCGGCACAGAGAAGCTCTCCAGTTGCCTGTGGATCCCAACCTCTTCCCTTGCCTTCGCTACCTTTCTCTGATCACCGCATCCATCAAGCCCAACCCAGTCCCGCTCCCCTCATTGCGCAGGCTGCAGCTCTCCAATTGTGCCCGAATGACTATTTCAATAGACGAATTCCTCGTGTTCATCTCCGGTTGCACAGCGCTTGAGGAACTCTACCTGCGTACATTCCGCCCTGCAGATCCTGCGTTTCCTGGTGTTGCCTGGGATTGGGATCTAGGCTCCGGGGAGCCCTTGGCACCCAACACGCTGCCTGCCACACTCGAAAAGTTATACATCCACGACTTCCCGCCTTTCACTGCGCGCATGCTTGAGGGCATGGCAGTCTCAAAAGCGACGGAGCTGACTGTGTCGGTGAACGCGGATGCTGACACCGACGACGATGCATACGACTTCACCGTGGATCCGCCCTTGTACACCGCATTGCCGAAGAAGAGAACCCATATGGATGTCCTCCACGGTGTGATGGCTATCCATGTTCGCTTCGACACCCCGACGGTGTACAGGATCGTTGCACGGACCAGCCGGGAGCACGGACCTATTACTATTGCTGCTGTTGTCCCGTCCTCAACGACCGTTTCTCAGGAATACCTCCCGGATATCTTCACGGACCTCGTCGAGCTCTATGGAAGCGAACCCATCATCGATCTCACCATCGTGGCGACCAATACCAATCTGTGGACGAAGATTGAAGAGACGGATTGGGCTGACGTGCTACGGCCCTTCTCGCAGCTTGAACACCTCGGCGTGCTCTTCCATCCTGACAATCGGCTACCCCGTGCTGGCGAGGACGACCCGCTCATGACCTTGATGAGCGTACTCGGGGGCTCCCAGGAAGATGAAGACAAGCTGTGTCCCAAGCTCAAGTGCCTCACCCTCCATTCCTCGGACGTGAAGCCTAGCGCGAGCGCAAGCCGGACTGAACGAATCATGAACTGTTTGCGCAGTCGGAAAGCCCACGGTCAATCTCTGGATCGTCTTTCCGTCGTGCACGAGCGTAATTCGGAGTCTGTCAAGGATTTGTTTTGGGCTGAGATGGAGCACATCAATAGTGTGTTTGAACAGGTTGTAGATATTGTCACCTTTGAGGACGCGGCCCGTTTCTGGACTCCATGACCTAGACAACTACTCTCCAAATTACGATCAGCTCTGCCAAGATTGTAATCAGTGGATTGTTCGCACAAGCAACCCTGGGAACAGCTTAGAATACATGCTACGAGAAATGCTCTGTACTCAGAGAATGACCGATTAGGCACCGTGTCCAAGATAGGAGACCCACTGCCAGGCTGCAACTACCTCCCCAGACTCCTGACGGGCCTTGCTGAGCTGTTCCGAGGAACGCCATTTACCGACCTCACATGTTTTGCTGCTGGGCCCGCCGAAGTCTCCGAGAGCCTAATGCGGACGAATGGGACAACATGGCTGTGCCGCGCCTCATGTGTCTCAGGATCGTCATGGACATATACGCCATCACAGGCAACACCGAGTCCATCCTTATCATGTTCAGCACGCTCGGAGAGTTCTACGATGATAATGGTAGTGTACCTTTCCCTACGTTGAGTCCCTGGTTCTCTCCCTCCGAGGCGAGAAGTTGAAGCAGACGTGGCACTGACCTGGGACTTCGAGGATTGCCTCACTGAGAAACCGGGAGGTAGGAGGATTCCTAGTATGGTTGACAACTCGGCTCTGGGCGGAGGTTAACAGATGAGCGGCCCAAGCGATGTCTGCTCTGTACTACTCAGTGCTAGTCCAGACCTATACCATCACCGGTAGTGGGAATACCTGAATATTACATTTCACGAGACCAGTCGGAACCAATCATCGTCGGTTATGTTCTCCGCGCAGCGGGTAGTCTGAAGCGAATGTCAATGCATGTACAATGAAGGGGGTAACATCAGAACGCACCCAATCTGCCAGAATGGGTACGATGACATCCACGTCGGCCTCGTTAACCGTCCGGCCCTGGACGTCACCAGTGCCCGCCTCGACGGACACCGTCGTCGCTCGAAGGACGAGGCTAAATATGAGACTTCCGAGGCACTCTGACGACTCAGGCGTCAGGGAGCGGTGATGCTTGGTGAATTTTCCGAGGCAGACTGCTAGTGCACGTTCAATCGAGTCAACAAAATGAACTACTAGTAGTAACCGTTTCCGCGATCGAGCATCACTATGACTGAGGCAGGATAAGCAGACACATCTCGTTTCCTGACTCAGGCTTACCATACGAACGCGTATACGTATACTCATTATGCAGAGACTTGGACACGACAAGAAGGCTTGCGGAGTCCGCAGCACATGTACAGGCGCTTTCCTCAGACGATTGCAAGGGCATATCGCAGTCGTGGTGCCCGTGGAGAGTCCGCTCGCGCGATCGCCGAGCGCCGCTGGGGCATCCGATGATTGACAGATGGGTCCAGCCAGGAGAGTCGAGGGCAGCCTAGGAGGCTGGGGCTAAGTGGGCCTTGGCGACGTAGCTATTCTTACCTGTGCGCGCGCCATCGACCGAGCCCTACTGCACAGGGCGCGGCGTCACGCAGGAATGCACAGATGTGGAGGTGGAACCACTTTTGCTGAACAATGTTACGGGGCGTTATGAGGACCCAGCCATGGCCATGATCGGCCGAGCCTCGGCCCGCCCCCACCCGTTTGAGCAGTACTCGCGCCGTTTAGATAGACGGTCTATGGATTACTTACCTGCAGAGTGGGTGGGACAGTGCTGCGTAACACGCATACCGCATACTTCCGCGTAGATCCTGTCTCGGGTGCGCGCGTGTTGTTGGGGCTCAGGACTCTCCCGCCATAGGAAGCAGACTGTCGCGAAGTACCTCTCTCCCCAGGATCTAAGGCTAAAGACGAAGCGATAACGGCGAAGGTGGGGATGAGGGTCGGACCGCGCACGTCGGTCACGGTATCAGGTGGGCGGGCCGTTTGGGTTGGGAAGGCGAATGCGGGCATAGTCTATGTAGGATGAGCGATCGCGTGGATAGACATATGCATGCAGTATGCCACCGCCGGGAAAGTGGAGGGGATCGATTGCGCGGGCGCGTCGCATTCACATTCGTAGATTCAGAATCTATCGATATCCAGGATTTTAGCAGCTGGGAGCCCTTTCAAGCATACCATTCCCAAGTAGCCTTCGACTAGGGGTGGCAAGCACGCAACTCCTGAGCGACACGCAACGCGCAACGCGCGTAGCCTCAGTATCTCCTAACTCCTCGAGGCTTGACGTCAACGCGGACAAGAGACGCTTCTCGCGTTCGCGCGATGCATGCTGCATGCTAGAAGCGCGTTCATTTGCATACTGCCACGACGAGCATGGCACGCGTCCTGTCCACAAGACACTTGTTAGCTGCACGGACGCCGTATATCGCACTCAATCGTGCTGATTGGGGATCCCATCGCACCTCTTAGAGTCATAGGTTGATCATACTTGCGAAAGGAGGCTCTTGGCTTGCGTATTGCGATTATCAGGAAAGGCTCGTCCTCGAGGCAAAGGAGGGCCCGGAAGGCGGCCTGTCTGCCTGTCTTTGCTAGCGCTGCTGATCGTATATCGGTCATCGTCCGTGTTTGTGGGGGCGCGCACGTCTCTGGCGGTGATGGAAGTAATGCGGAGAGATCCATTCATCGCATCCTGTCGGGAACGCAGCGGCGGCTTGTAACCTCGGAGAAGCTATTCGCGGGCGCGCGAGGAGGCTTTGTTTGGATTCCGAGACGTAGGTGGGATCGCGCCCTCGTCCGCTCCCACCGGGCGACGGTTGCGACTGTCGCCGCGGGCAGTGTGCGAATGCACAGCGACTATTTACCCAGATCACGTCGACGAGCCCCGTCGTCGTTGTCAAGAGGAGGATGTTATTGCTGCGAGACAGGAAGTACGTGCGGCCGAAAGGAGTCGGGCGTCGGAGTAGGGGAGGGATGGGGAATGCTGAGCGTGGTTCGACTGGGCGCCGGACCAATCGGGACGCGAGTTATCTGATATGATGGGGAGGGTTATCAGATAAGATTTTGCCGGCCTCCGATCTCGACTCCGCCCGACTCCAGACTGCAGGCGGTCTCCCCACCCTCAGGGCCTCACCCTCAACCATCGTCCTCTCCTTCCTTATAACCGTCTCCCTCCTTCCTTCTCGCGCTTAGAGCGTGCCCCGGCCGTCCCCTCTTACTCTACCTTTACTGGCTTAATACGTACTGGACCCTCCTCTCTCCATGGCCTCTTCGACATCACTCCCCGCCCAGGCCCTCAAGACCGTCGCCGTTCTCGGCGCATCCTATGGCGGCGCACGCGCCGCCCATATCCTCGCCCAGGGCCTCCCGCAGCACTGGAGAGTCGTCCTTATCGAGCGGAACAGCCACATGAACCATCTCTACGTCCTTCCCCGGTACGCTGTTCTTCCAGGCCACGAGCACAAGGCTTTCATCCCGTACAACAACGTCTTCCTGCCCCCCGTCCTCGCCGATGCCCCCGCCGACGCTCCCAAGCCATCCAAAGACCTCTCGCGCCATGTCATGCTGCACGCGAACGTCCTATCGCTCCGAGAGCACGAGCTCACGCTAGACAAGTCTTTTCCTGAGCACGGCATCCCCGATCGCACCCTTCGCTTCGAGTATCTCGTCTACGCCGCCGGCAGCCACCTCCCTGCACCTATCAACCTCTGGGGCCCTGTAGCGGACGAGGTCGACAAGGACGGCGTTGTAGACGTCGTGCGGGGCACGAAGGAGGGCGGAGTCGCCTGGCTCAAGCGGTTCCAGAAGCGGGTCGAGCGCGCCTCCAGCGTGCTCGTCGTAGGCGGCGGGGCTCTCGGCATCCGTGAGTACGACGTTCACATCTTCGCGCATGTTTTCTCCATCTCTGTGCATTCTATCCCTCGACCGATGTCTTCGAGCATACTACCCAAAGATATGGTGTGGGTAATCTCGGAGTCATTCAGGGGCCATCTAGGCGCCCGTGAATCTCTCCTTACACATCTGCTTACAATCTCAAGATCATAATGCCTGCTTATGCTATCGCCACTACGCCGTCTAACAACTCATGCTAACCATTTGTTTCTACAGAGTATGCAACCGACATTGCAGAGATTTACCCTGGCACCCAGGTCACTCTCCTCCACTCCCGCCATCGTCTGCTCCCTCGCTTCGATGAGGGCATGCACACGGAAAGTGAGTCTTCGCGCATACATCCTACATTCACTTGAGGAGATTATGCTCGACTGCTCGGTGATCCATCTCACTATCACCATGCGTCCCATGGTGTGAATGGGTGAAATTTCGTCTTTGCAGACGCTCGATGGTGGTGTTTTTCGCAGATTTGGATCTGCAAGGGCCGTCTCGGCAATTGCCATGAGCGAAATTGTCAACGCACCGCAGAAGCTAAATGCTTATTCGGCATCCTGCCACCTGTGCTGCTCGCAATGAGCGGCTTCTGTATACGGCTCAGGTGTCATGTGCTTCCACCTGTTTGCTGCGGTACCGGGATATTGTCGCAGAGACGTGATGCTCGCGGTGTCAATACTGGAAAACATATCCATCCACACCGTTATCGGGACATTTGGCTGATGCGTCTCGCCCAGTCCTCTCGACCCTCTCCGCGCTGAACGTCTGCACCATTCTCGGCGACCGCCTCGACCTGTCTTCGCTCTCGGACAAGCAGTCGTCCTCGGGCGAGCGCGTCGTCCGCACGCAGAGTGGGCGCGAAATCCAGGCCGAGCTGGTTGTAAGTATCCACCATTCTCAATGTCCGCTTCATCACCGTCTAACTCCGCATACGTCCTAGCTCCTGTGCACCGGTCAGACGCCGAACACGTCCCTCCTGAGCGAGACGTTCCCGAACGTCGTCGTCTCTGACGGCCCCAACAAGGGCATGGCCCGCGTGCGCCGCACGCTGCAGCTCGCAGAGCCTGTCGACGACGTCCCCGAGGCGCCCGAGCCTGAGCCTGAGCCCACACCCGCACCTCCCGTCCCCTCCGCCCGTACTTCCGAGCATCTTGCGCCTGAGCCCGAGTCACCTGTAGAGCCCGAAGGCGAGGGCGAGCTTGAAGCGGAAGACGAGCCGGAGCCGGAGCCGCCAGTGGAAGAGGACCCGCACACGCGCGTCGCGGCGGAGCACATTTTCGCGATCGGCGACGCGGCGGACGCGTTTGGCGCGGTGAACGCGGGCCACAACGCGTTCTTCCAGGGAGAGGTCGCCGCGCGGAACATCATGAAGCTCATCCGGCGCTCCGAGCGTGCCTCACCAGAGGCACGCTACAGGGAGCAAGAGGCGCAGGAGCAGGAAGAGGACCTCGAGTTGGACAAGTACGTCCCTGGCGAGCCCGCGATCAAGGTCTCTCTCGGCCTGGTGAGTCGTGTCCCTTCTCTATGGAACCTTGCGACCGAGTGAGGCTGATGGTGGTGTTGCGTTGCGTCGCGCAGACGAAGAGCGTGTACCAGTTCCAGGGCATGATAGGCACGCGGGACAAGGAGCCCGCGGACCTCGACGTGCACCTCATCTGGCGCTACTTTGGGCACAAGGTTGGGCGCGACGACCTCGAGCGCGACCTCGACAGCGCCTCGGTGCACGAGGATGCGGCGATTGTGTCAGAGGCAGAGCCCAAGCCGGAGCCCAAGTCTGGTGCGGCGTCGTCGTCGTCGGTACAGGCGGAGAAGTCTACAGCCGCGGTGTAAGCGCTGCGACCCGAGGGTGCAAGAGGTACATATATGCGCATATGCGACGAGAGCCGAGGGGGACGGGGGCGAGGGACCGGGTGGAAGAGGATGGATATAGATTACGATAAACTCGGAATGTGGCGTGCACGCATTATGTTGATGATGTTGCAATGTAGATGGCGGAGACGAGGAGGACGCTGTATCGTTGTCAGTTGAGCAATATACACCCGGATATAGCCTACAGGCTACTAGCCAGTAGTCACGAAGACATAAGGAGCGCGTGCGGGATCATGCAGGGGCGAATGCCATCTTGCGATGGCATACGTTGGAATAGGAATCCTGGTCGATAACTACTACTAAGAATGTGTGAGCTTGCAGGGATGGTCATGTCATCGTCCAATCTTCCTGAAGCCATCCAGCAGGCCAAACGCCGCGAGGTGCACGGTGTGTTCGTGGCGGAAGCAAAGAGCCCGGAACAAATCCTAAGTGACCATATCCCTCAAGTGGTTACGGAGATGATCGTGTGTGCTGAACGCATGGGGTAAGTTCCGTTCAGTTCTACAACGTTTATGGTGTTGCCTTGCTTATCACTCTGCTAGGTCTCGCTACATCCGCGGAACTGTTACGAGCGGGAGAGAGTGGATTTTCCTTTTGTTGGAGCTCAACGCCGACCAGGAGGGCGGGCAATACTGGCGGTCCGAAGTTCATTCAGTATCAGTGGCGGCGTCGCCCAAGAGACTCACGAGATCCACGAGGATGTCCGGGCAGGCCTCTGCTCAATCATCCACGTATCAGAGCTGCCCAAGATGTACATACAGCACGCTCTCGGACACTGCAGAAGCAATGATGAAGGAACTGGCCTCCTGGTCCGTGCGCGCGAGGATGTTGTGCGTTTGTGTTAGATCAGGGCACTAAGAGATGGGGAGATTGTCGGGCTCGCGGGCCGCAGCGTTGTCGCGAACCACATTGTACACGGACACGCTTACTTGTTCTAGGGATTGGTCGAGCGCGAAATCGCCACGCCCCGAAGGAGGCGCACAGCGACGGGCGTAAGTCCGCGGGTATGCAGCTCGCGGATAGAGGATGGGAGCACTGCGGGCACAACTCCGCAAGTACTCGGCAGCCTGACAAGAAGGCGAAGGAGTCGTGATCGACATCCACATTCGATCGCGGTGGACTAGATGCAACTCGTTCAGAGAAGGAAGTGGGGTGGGTTTGTGATGGTAGAATGCCTGGTCCTGAGTGCCGTATCGAGAGAGAGATAATGGGGGCAATGGACGAACGCTGGAGCATACAGGGGATAGACAGGGTAGCCTCGATCGCGACACTGGGTCCAGACTGACTACTGACATGTTTACAAGAGCGTTATCATGCCGTCGTGCCCATACATCTCAGTGCATGGCACTCGAAGGATACGGTCCCCTGGGTGCGCATCAGGGAATGTTGGCGTGTGGTCCAAGGCACTACGCGGATGTACCCAGAAGTCGGCGGCGTCCTCGCAGCTGACAGCTCCTACATACCGCTCGAAGAGACCCATGCAATGGTCGACCTCGGCGCGGGTCGGATTCGTGACGTACTCGGAGGTGGGCTCATGCACGATGCGGATCTGGGAAAGAGGGTGCCCGCGGACGAATCGGTTGAGCAGGCAGTCCACGATGCGAGTAGTCCGGGATGCGTCCCCACTGGTCTTCATGTCGTGCATGTCCGAGGAATGGAGCGTGAGGCATTCAAGCACAGGGCAAATCTCTTCGCCACAGCCCCTGTCGTCTCCCAGTACGCCCATCAGAGTCATAAGTGGGTCCTCCTCGCTGGCGCGGGGTAGTCGGTCGCCAGGATGGAAGAGCACGCCGAGGCGTTCTACCCGCGGAAAAGAACACAGGAACCTAGTCCAGTCTTCGCTATCGATGCTCGTCCAACGCTCAGGATTGAGAACGACGACTGTGAGGTCGGTGATCGGTTCCCTTCCAAAGAGTTCGATGAGGTCTGTGAATATATCCGGGGGTACTTTCGTGACGTTGGCAGTCATTGTGATGATACCGAGCTCATGGCCGGAACGTTGCGCGACGATGCTGTATATGCCCGAGGTGTCGAAACGGACGTGAACAACATTCACGCCGCGGATGATGTCCATGTGGGCCCTCTCCCTCGGCAACGCGGTGTATACTGGCAACGGTGGCACCACGGCGAGGTCGCATGTGTCGTCATCACTACTGGCGTCCAAGTTCACTGATACGATCAAGTCCATGGACTTCGAGACTAGCATCCCCTCGAGCATGCGCGCAGTGAAAAGCGGGAAGTCGTGAATGTACAACTTCTTCAAAGAGGCAGGAAGCGTCACAGGTGTTAGCGGCACCGTGTTGTCCTTAGCCCTGCCCGAGGCGCCAGTGAAGATAGTATCTGTTGGGCGGAACGTGCGCAACGCGAGCTCTTCGAGGGCTGTGCAGCCCGAGATGAATGCCAGAAACTCGGCCATGGACATGCTCATCCGGACGCAGTCGGAGAGTTGCAACCTGCGCAGGGATGGAATAGGGGTCGGGTTAGGCTTGAAGGATGCCGTAACAAGTGAGAGACAGCGGAGGCGAGGAAAGAGCATGGAATCCGTGGGCAACTTCAGGGCTTCTTTGTACCGCTCAGAGTAGCTCCATCCGGGGTAGCCGAGGCCGTGTGGTACGTCTGGGTCCCATACACCATGACACATAGGCGTATTGTCGCATTTCAGCTCGAGCAACTCCGTAAGTGGCGCGTACCGCTCGAAGAGACGTCGAAAGTTGTTCCCGTAGGCGCAGAAGGCAGCGGAAAGACGATGGTGCTCGGTGTTGAAGAGGTGGTTTCGCATGGCCACATCATTGAGATCCCACCTTGGGCAGTAAGCAAGGTGCCCCCAATCCCGCAAGAGGCTGATGCCAGATGAGCCCCTGAAGAAGTCGTGTGAGATGCTAAGGCCGGAGAACTCGTCGAAAGTTATCCGTCTCCATAGGGACGCGCACGAGTTCGCTACTTCATACCAGTGTCTGCATACCGCGGCGACGACGTACCACTGATTCGGTTCGAGGCAGGAGCCTTGAAGCTGGAGGAATATATGTGCGAGGGCTTCAATGGGAAGTCGGCTGATTGGTTGCGAGGCATTGAGGGCGCGGCCCATCGCAGCGATCTCGCAGTCCAGTGCTTCCCTCTGCACTATGAGCTGGCTCCTTCGATCGATGTACCCCTCAGAAAATGCGCTAGAGGACGTATCACACGTCATGAAGCCAGAGATTATTGATGCTATCGCATGTTCTAGTTAGCCTGGGGATTCGGTACACATCCGTTCAGAGCGTACCTTTTAAGTGGAATCCCAAGACTACAATGGGATAATTCCCGGCTGCAAAGCGAGAAACAGTCGTTGTATTTCTGCTGAACAGCGAATGTCATAAAACCCTGGGCTCAGTTTCGGATCCCAATGCATGTATGACTAACCGTGTCGCTGAGGTCTATCTCGGTGAGCCTTCTATACTCGGACGCACTGATGTGAGGGATGCTATATTCAGAGAAGGTGGGGAGCAAGTAAGAGCAGCGAGTGTCGCGGAGCAAACAGCCGTCGATGGGCGTCTGTTTCTACTCATATTCGTACCGTGACTCGCCGCTCGGAGCCGCGATGTCAAGTATGGTATGGGCTACTGACACTGCCGTTAGGTCCGAGTCGCAGCACGCAAGGATGCACATATGGTGACCGTACCTCGGACCTGCCATTCACAGCATGACTAGATATCTTGAACACAACTGATTCAGAATCATTCAGAACTAACTATATCGACGAATAGGTACCGGTTAAAATGAAAACAACCAGGACGGCCCTAACTTCAGTAAGGACTGGATGGCGCACTGAAATCGTAGCTGATAGCTCTCACATATGGCTAGAATATCATTGATACTGCTTCAGTGCACTCTTCCTCAGCACAGCAAGACCTGCGTCCGACGCGGATGCGGCTTCACGATGGAGGTGAACAGAAAGTTCAGCGACTGGAAATCCCCTGGCCTTCCGCCTTCTCAGGCAATCTCAGAGACCCGGCATGACGTCCGCTTCAACCTCTTCGTATCGAAAGTGAGCAGATTCATGCGTGATTGCATGCCTTGTTGATTAGAACGTTTGGAGATCTATCGCACCTTTAGATCGACCAGTTGGTAGTCTTTGAAGGACATGGCGTAGAATAGCAAGTGCTTCAAGACCCCTCTGGACCTCTGGAAAGTGTTATCGAGGAGGACGAGGGCAGCACTTGCGGCACCAGAACCGGGTGAGCCAAGTGTGCGAGGTCCTCTTCGGAGGACCTACGTGCGTGTCGGAGTTCTAAAACACTTGCATGGTCCGGCATAAACGTTTGGGCCGCAGCGTTAAGCCGTGTGCTCTCCATCGACGCGCTCAGATACTAATACGTAGCAGAGTACGTTTGGACTCCTTATATGCGGACCAGATCACGAAGTCCAGCTACCGGCTGTCCATGTTCTCTGCTCATCTGTCGTTGAACCTCGGACTGAAGTATGCCTGGCTTGCTTGTCAACCGATGTGCAGCCCGAGGGCCGGCTTCTAGAGGAAGCGAAGGCTCCAAGAAAGACACTATGTGGCGGTGAGCCTGTGAATGGTCGATTGATGCAGGGTGCATTCTCTATGATAAGGAAAGAAACATACTCACATAGACCTGGTAGTCACTGCTACAGCAGACCTGTTCGTAGGCAGTGCGGACATGTGTCACACGGTCCGAACACAAGTGGACGTTTCGCATGGTGCGCCATCCGGGCATCCGATTCAGGCCTGGAATCGTATGCTGTCCTGTCATACCGCCATCCTCCTATGCTCATTGCTCGTATCATCACATGTCGGTAAGCGTGAGGTCTCCACCTTAGCGCTGCAGCCGCCGTCAGGTTCAAAGTCGTCATGCCGCCAACTGTTCCAGTCTAGAGTATCAGGCCACGCAAGTATGTTGCGACCTCTTGGAGCTCTAGTCGACGGGATCTCTTACCCATTACCCATGACCAACGCGAGAAGTACTCGTTGAGCGCGCTCTGTGCTGTAGATGGATGCCATGAGCCCAGGTAGAGCGAGTCCGTTCTCCACGCTTCGCTGACTGTTGCCTGCATATGCGTACTTCATGCCCTGTTGCTAATACCGTAGCTCATCAATATCAACACCATCACACATCGTAGCACTCAGCCATCTGCACCTGTCTGCGTCGACGCGAGTTCTCTTCGAATCTGGCAACTGCGAAACCTTGGACTCTAGGAATGGAGAATATAAAGTAAAATGGGCTCTTTTCCAGCGTTCAGTCCTAACCGTGCCGCTCAACCCTTCTTTGCAGTTTCTCTTGGAACATGTCTTCTGCCGACGCGTCGGTTTGGCAAAGCATCGGAACCAATCTGCTCAATTCCTTTGTGGCGGTCACCGTCGAGACATTCCTCATCGGTGCGTCCCGTGAGCCCGTACTCCGTTCATTTAGCCGACTTCGAAATTCACAGCGGTCTACTCCATCTTGGTCTTCGAGACTGCCAGACTACTCCTGTGCGTCGACTCGCATAATCTTACGTGGTATGTACAGACCCGCTGACATTCTGTCTAGGAGGAAGACTCCGACTCGGGTGTCGGCCTACACATGCATCGTCGTCTTCCTCATGTTTGGTCTCGCGCTCGTGCTATGGATGATTGACATCCATAACCTGGTGACCGTGATAAAGATGACGCTCCTCTCGACCTCCATGGCCCCCCTTTCGGATGTCTATGATGGCGCTGTACGCAAGACCCTGCGCCTTGCCTCTGTAGAAGATGTTGTGTACTCCTACATGGTCAGTAATCGTTTTCATGTATCGCATTAATCTGAACAACCCCTAGACGATCCTCGGAGACACGATCATCATCTGGCGTGTGTACGCTTTCTGGTCGCGCGGAAAGGAGAAACTCGTGTTGATCGTTCCTATCGCCTTTTGGTTCGGCTCAATCTGTACGTACGTTTGGAACCCTTTGTCCTCTAATCTGCACTTCACATATTTTCGCAGCAACCTCGATGATGCTCAGCTACTGCGCGGCTCGACTCGGTGCGGACATCACTCTGGGCACGTACCAGCATCCTGCGTTCTGCCGGAACATCCAGACCACTTCTTACTCAACCACGTTCATGACGACGGGTGTTGCGACCATCTTAATCGGTTACAAAGCTTGGTATGCGGTTGCAACATCCTCAGTGTATATGCAAAACTGATCGGTCAACGCCAAGGGCATACCGCAAGTCGCATTTGGAGGCTTTTGGCACGACATCACGCTATACTCGGAACCGAACACAGAAGCTCATGCTGTTACTCCTCGAGTCCGGTGTGATCTACATGTTTGTTTTTGTACGACGATTTCTCTCTCACATCGAGTTTTCTCTGACCCGCTGTGCGAATATCAGGCGGTGCAGGTCATCATGAGTGTTTCTTCTGTCAATAACGGCATCGAGAAGCAACCGGCTCTCGCATTGGCGCTGACAATCTATCAGTATTGCCTCAGCATTATCGTCGTACGTCCATCCTTCAAGTTCTCCTCTCGTCGCGTGGCTCATTGCAGGACTGACTGGCATATCACACTGGCAGGGGATCTATCCTACGGTCATCGTCGTGCTGGTCAACTCAAAGCATTCTCTACTCTCCAACTCGGAGTCCCAGAGCAGCACTGCACACGGTGGGATCAAGTTCAGGAGCACCATCGACACGAGCACCTGCATGACACAAAGCACTCACTATACTGCGGACTCGAGTGCAATGCACACGTCGACGACACGTGGTGCACCCCCGCCGACAACCGTGGACTTATATGAAATGTCACGCATGCCGAGGGAAGGCAAGGCCAGCGAGGCGTTGACAATCCAAGTGCAAGAGTCGACAGAAATATTTTATGCCTAGGTTTTGATTGGGGGCGCAGGGTCTACGATGGGAGGGAAGCATGTTTCTCGGTGTATGCTAGTCGCAGGTGGGAGGCATCTGGATACAGGTCCCGCCTCTCGCACGAAGTTCCATGAAGGCGGGACGTCCGACATATGTTCCTACAGTATGATTCAGTCTGCCATCGTAACGTCGTTGAATTGTAGAGCCCAGGTATGGAAGAAGGTTTTCGAGGCCTACAGTCGCAGCGTTCTCTGGTGGGATGTAGTGTGCTCACCACCGGGATTGACCCCACTATTGTGGGGAAAGTGCTATGTTCACGCTTTCGAGGCAAAGTAAGTGTTCGCGAGCTTCTTCGGCAATGCAAGTGTTTCCATGCTGCGCGCGAGGATAGAACTCGGTGAAGGTGCGCGAGCAGGTCGCGAGCCTCCAGCGCTGAACAACTTCAGGCGGGAGATTAACAGCTGCCGGAGCGCGCGACAATGCGATACCTCCAAGGATCCGCATAAGGGTACGGGGCTACTTTCAAGCGACAGTTGTTCTGACTCGGCGTAGCTGAGAAGCACTCATATACACTGATCGATGCGGAGACAGCCTCGAAGAACTATGGGAAGTGTAGTGATCCCGCCAAATGCGAAGATCACTACAATCCGACAAGACACTCGAGTGAAGCACCGAGGTGCGCGGACTGAATTCAAAGTAGGCGAGAAAGGATTCTCGGGCACACCACTGCGACTCGGTCGATAACGTATAGAAGAGCGCTAGCCCTAGGGCACTATGAGCCTTCAGCTTGGGATATACATGGGAGTCCGGAGGTAGAGACTATATTGAGCCTACGGTAGGTGGCGACCTTGGGCTGGGGGCGATAGCCTTCAAGGGCCG
The DNA here is from genome assembly GCA_022376465.1 of Cubamyces lactineus. Lineage (NCBI taxonomy): Eukaryota > Fungi > Basidiomycota > Agaricomycetes > Polyporales > Polyporaceae > Cubamyces > Cubamyces lactineus. The sequence continues at coordinate 162,103 of JACDTU010000006.1, read as the reverse complement.
GTGTAGCTAACTGTAACAGAGGAGCTGCTAGCCGATGCGCTCGTCACGACGCGCCCGTTTTTCACTATGTCGAAGATCGTGGCACCCGCGGGACCAACACCGCCGGTAGAAGTGCCCGCCAAGACGTCCTTGAAGGTGACCGTGCCAAAGTTGGCGAAAGGAACAAGCCCGCCCGACGAGTAGTCTTCCACGATCCACTCGGCGTTCTCCAGGCAAAGCGCAGGTTGAGAGGTCAAGATCTTGGTCACCTCCTGGCCAGTCGAATAGTTGATGAGCGTGGCCGTTCCGCTCGTGCGCGAGTCGGCAATGACGGTGGCCGAGATGTTGTCGCCCGCGCGGATGGTGAAGCCAGAGAAGTCACTCGTCGGTGCGGGGAACCATTCGTACCAGGCTGCAAATACTATTAGAACCTGCCTAAAAGCGCAGAGAGGACCGGACACGAACCGTCGTAAGAGATTGCGCCATCGGAGACGGTCACGTCGATGCCTGTCTGCAGGATCGCGGACCCACAAGTATCGCCGTCAATGCCGACCCAGATGGAAGCAGAGTGGAAGCCCGTGCCACCCGACGGTTCGCGTGGAGTGGGCACAATGAAGGAGCCCGTCGCGGCAATGTATGTGTTCTATAATAGAGCAACCGCCGATGTCAGTATACGCTCTCGCGTTGAAGCAGTGAACTCACAGGCTCGGCGACGAGCACAGCGCCAGCCCAGTTGGTGGTATACACGTCATTTGTGGTGTTTCCGCTAGCCGCGGCTGCTGGGTGACTGGCACCTTGGACAGGGTGCACCACTTGAGGACCGGAAGCACGACGCGCGACACGTTGGGCGTGGCGTTCCTGAGATGTGGGGATGCCAAGTGCCGTAGCAGCAAGGATTATCTGGAGGAGAGCAGGGGCGATTCGGGCGAACATCGTGGCCGTGATGGAAGACGAACTCGGGGGCCTGTGAGGTGCACTCCAGTTGGAAGCTCTGGGTCAGAGTCGTGTGCTTTTATAGTGATTTATTGGTTGTGAGCCTCGTAAGCGACGATACGACGATCGCAAGAGCTCGCATCCTTTTGCGGGTTGTCGTGCTTGAGCAACGGGAGAACGTCGGTTTTGGGTGCATATCATTTGTTGCGCCATTGTTGCGCCCGACATTGAAGCATGGAAACCCCTCACTACGCGTTAGACGAAGTGATGAGGATGGCCCTGTGACTCTCGCAGTAGTCAACATGAGCACATACCGAGGCAAAAATTCACCGTTGTGTGCACGGCGTACTGTTTGTAACTGAGATTCATGTATCAACATCAGACAAGATCACAAGTCGGGCAAGAGCTCACCGTAAAACAATGCTACTTTCCAGGCCTTGCGACAGATGCGGGCGTCGTAGCCTCGCGCTCTTCAGCTGAATGCCCTGCAGTCTGCGGTATGACTGCCCAGTTCTGGTTGAGGATGCCTTGGTCGATGATATGACTATGAGCGTTGAGTCGTTGTTCCCGCGTTTCCATTTTTGCCTGAGTCTTATGGACCAACATTTGTGCGTCGGACAGGCAGGCCGCCATTTTTGGTTGAGTCTCACAGGCGCACGGCACCCGAACGTTGGTTCATCAGCGATGCGGCCGATATACACCGCCGTACTGAGAGGAGGCTAGCGCAGCATGTTGAGTCAAGTCATTTATCAGCATCAGAACCGTCAGGATTCTCATGCATAGAAAGCATTTGTCTCCCCTATGCAGACGATGAATGTGTACCACATACACGGAAAGCATGAGATGTAGACTCACGGACGGCTGAAGTCGGGACAAGTTGACTGTAACCTTCAAACGTGGCCGATGCGCATGCAACAGAGCCCCATCCGAATCTCACAGACTCCCAATGTCCGGAAGCACGCTAATTGATGTCTTGCGAGCCTTGCCTGCTAGTATGTCAAAGCATTAACAATAGCGAACATATGCTGTCGTCAATGAAGGAGGAGGAGCTCGCGTTATTGCGCGACGCGATCAATTGAGGCGGAGATCAAATGCCTCCACGTGACCGCGTTCTGAGGCTGCAGTCGATAATCATGAAGTGGACTCAAGCCAGATATTCGTTATGATTCACTCCTTAGTCTCGTTTGTAATGGTTAGACTTACATAGCGCGGGGTACATGAGGGTACAGGAAACACAGACCCTAGCCATTTGACCATCTGGATAAGACTTTGCCATTAGCCTGAGGAACCACTTCGTATGTGTCCCGCGTTACACTATCAGAAGCCACGACCGTCTGGTACCTAGAGACTCTAGCTGTTTAGAAATGGAAACGTGCAGCATGCCCTCGTGGCTGCGTCCTACTGTATCACAAGGATTAACGGTTAACACGAAGAGCGTTGGTCCGCTCCGGAATCTGTTGGCAGATCTGTTAAGAGCGCTGATGCAAGTAGAAGTAGGACACATCTCCGCAGCTGACAGTTCCAACGTATGGCTGGAATATGTTCCTGTACCGTTCCAGCGCGCTTTGTTTCAACGCCGCCCGATCTGCATCGTTCATATCGTGATGGCCGTCGAGCATAATGCGGATGTGAGTGAGCGCGCGTCCACGAGCGTATCGAATTCTCAGATACTCCAAGAGGTTCGGGATACTACTTGTCTCCTGTTGTCGACCGTGGAAGCGAATGATCAGGGTTTCGAGGTTCGGGCAGAGTGTATTGCCTTTTTTAGCGGACCGGCTGAGAATCTTGAATACCGGAGAGAGGTGATCATTGGTACGTGCCGGTGATTGGACACGAACACTGAAATTCATGGACATTGCCAGCTGTCGAATGTATGACAAATGCTTGAACATGTGCGCCCAATTCTCTTCAGTGAGCGACTGGTTGATGGTCCCATCAGCGCAGACAGTCAGGTTGACTACGGGAGATTTGTGGAAGAGACGGACGAGATCGGTGAGAAAGGCTGGGAGATGATAAGAGGTCCTAGAATCCCAATCGCGGCTCTCTCTCTCCACATCGGCTGTGATTGTGAGCGTAGCATGCTCAGGTTCGCTTTCAGGAGTGTTCGCGAAGATGTGGTATGTAAGGCGATCCGTGTCGACCCACAGTGTGTCGGCGCAACGGAAAACATCGATGTGAGACCTCTCAACTGGAACGGCAGTGTGAACGGGCGTGTCCCAGATGCAAGGAGACGTAGGTGGATCAGTGCCAGCAGTCATGGATACGGACAGCTTTATCTTCTTCCCGAGAAACATACCCTCCAGTATGCGTGCAGTCCAAGGAGCGACGTCCTCGATGGTCACCACCATCAGGGACATGGGTACCGACACGGGCCTCAATGGAGGGATGGGTCCAAGAATCGTTTGGCCAATGACGCCGGGCAGATGGTCATCCTTCAGGCGAAACATACGGAGCGTGAGTTCCTCCAGGGCCTGAGACCCTGAGATGAACGCGAAGAACGCGCTCGTAGACACGGACCCCTCGAGACACTTGGAAAGCTCGAGTTTACGGAGATTTGGAAGTGGGATGAGATTCACGATGTCAATGGTGAGGAGGGTGAGCGATTTGAGGCGGGATAACGTCGCCGGGTCCGCAGGCATATGTAGGGCAGCAACGGCATGGAATTCGCGTTTGAAAGAATCTCGCACATCATCGCGCCAATCGCGCTTTCTGCGCCCATCAGCTTCGTCCTCGTCCTCGTATTCGTCGTCCGTTTCCTGGTCGTCGGAAACAGTGCTGTCACGGTCGGAAAGCTCTCTCCAAGCGTGTACGGACATGTCCTCCGTCAAAATCGCCCATTCCTGAAGCAGGTATGACAGCTTCGCTTGAGTACAGGCCGAGCAGGAAAGGAAACTTGGGGAGTAGTAGTAGCGGTCTTGAGGGCCCATGATCCGACCCTCAACCTCAGGCTCAAAACGCTCGAAGGGGCCAATTTGAAATCCGCCGGTGGGTCTCCACCGGGCAGGAATGGGTACGCCAGGTCGAGTGAGGAAGAGATTGCTTGAGTGGGCGTAAGACGACCGCGATCTGAGTATCAAGGTGATACGTTTCCACACCAGCATGCAGTCATTGGCCACCTCGCGCCAATAACTGCAAACGGCGGCGACGCAGTACCAGTGGCGGTTGTAACGGTTGTCGTCATTCCCCTGAAGAAAGTAGAATACTCGGGAAAGGAGCTCAGGAGGGAGCTGATTGATAGGTTGCGAAGCATTGAATGCGCGGCTCATTGACAGAATTTCACGGCTCAACGCTGCCTGTTGCTTTATGAACTGGTTGCGACTTGCGATAAACTCATTGGTAGATAGCCTCGAGCGAGTTGTGGCCGATACGAGCGACATGATTGAGCGTCTCTACCTACTAAACCTGATGAGAGAGCGAGGACTGCAAGGGCTGTGAACGTACCCCACGATTGCCTCAATGCCGTTTTATATGATTAATGTGTCAACTTTCAGGACTCGGAGGCCGTGCCGCTTGAGCTCCTTGTCGCAAGCGAGGGCCTTCAAGCTCACAAAAGTGAGTATGAGAAAGCAGAGTCTAAGATCGATTGTAGATCGTAGTACTGGAGAAAACAAGCCTCGCAGTGATGTTCACTTGGACCTCGGAGCGGACGCCGTGTGGAACGAGCGTTTTTGTACGGCTGCCAATTCCAGTCTCGGCCCCCCAGGTCAGTCACCATTGCGCCAATACAACTGCATTGCTCGCAGAAAGTGCATCCTACTTCTGCAGCTCAACTCGCGCACTATCGCCCATGATCTCTCCAGAATACAACAACCCACACCATTCCACACCCCCCACGCCGGAGCCGTGCATCAGTACACAGGCCTGGATTTTGTATGGGAATATTGTCGCCGTTGCAGACAACTTGCGAAGTCAGTGCCTACTCTCGGACATACTCGACGGTGACGGTTTTGCTTACGCTGGACAGTTATCTGGGAGAAATAGGACATTCACGACGATGGTTAGCACACTAAGATTTGATCACTGGCCGATAGGTACACTGAATCTCACAAAAACGACATACACAGAAGGTGTTACTCTCCAGACTATCGCGAAACCCCATCCCCACGTCCCGCCCACGCTATCATCCTACGACTTGAGTGGAGTGATGCCGCTGAGGCGTACGGGCCGACGAACAGAGTACGGTCACTCTCCGATGTACTCGATGACGACGGTATCGTATTCCGTAGAGACGGACGTGAGGGTCGCTCCGTCGTGCACGATGTTGAGGGTGTTCGCTACAGGGTCAATCGGGCTGTAGACGGACGCGATTGCGGCAGAGAACGTGACGGTGCCAAAATCGGGGAGCGGCAAGGGATCCTCCGGGCCGTTAGGCTGGGTGGAATTCCCGATGATCCACTCTCCACTCTCCCGGCAGAGAGAAGTGAACTCGGCACTACCCATTGATACTGACGCCTGCTGACCCGTAGAGTTGTTGATGATGGAGGCCACGCCGCTCTTGGGCGTCAGAGCGGTGACAGTCGCAGTAATCACGTCCCCAGGGGCAACGCTGAACTCGTCATAGTAGGCACGATGAACGTTCGGGAACCACTCATACCATGCTAGACAAAGTGTGAGCGTCATCATACTACGTAGTCTGACGTCGAGTAGGCCCGCACCAGTGGCAGTAACGATCCCATTGACACGTGTGAACTCAACACCGGTCCGCAGCAGAGCGGCCTCGCAAGTGTAGCCGTCAATGCCAAGCCATACGGCGGATGTGTAGAGATCATGGTCGTCACCGCCAGGCGGAGCGTTGGGGACAGGGATTGTGAATGTGCCAATGACCGACTCAACGGTCGCGCCCTAGACGAATTATATTAGTGTTGGCAGCTTTGGACGTCCGATCACAGATTCACCCACCTCTCCGAAGGTGAGCACAACACCGGCCCAATTGGTGGTGGCCTCATCCTGTGCGACGTTTGAAGTCGCTGCGACCGCGGTGGCCTGGTCAGCGCCCTGTTTGCCAGCGGCCGGGACCGCCAACATCGCGGTAGCTGCGAACACATGGAAGAGCAGAGAGGCGAACAACATCGTAAGGAAGAGAGGTCGATAGCTGGTATGACTTGTCAGAACTGGGTGAGGCTCGTTGAGATGCTGTGTGCCATTCGTGCTATGACTTTATACGTCGAGGTCAGCGGTCAGTGAGCGCACAGGCTCGCCGCTAGGCATTTCTTTGACACAACTTTCAGCTGAGCGGTGAACTATCTGGGAAGACTGTTCGTCAGGAACACCGGCTGACAGTTCTGCAGAGACCTGCGTAGTCCATGACTCGTCGTGCCGAACGCCTGTAGTACCCTGTATCCTCGGCCATTGGATGACAGCTTACACGCGCCTGTAGAGGTCCACTAGAACACAATACGTGAGTTCCAGGTTCGACGTGGGAGGATGACACTTACGTTGTGCTCGTACTCGTGATCGTCTTAGGACCGCTGTAGAGGCTGCTGAAGCATAGTAGGCTGCTACCGACCATCGTTCTGAAGCTCGAGGACGGTTATCATGCTAGAATGCACTATGTTCTAGCCTGCGTGACTGTCCGGGACGAGAGGTGTATTTTACTCGTGGATCGTTGCACCCAGGACAACGTTCGGCCGTCGATGGACGAGCCGCAGAGTCGCTAGCACATCTAGAGCTTCCGTACAAGAGCTGTCGTATGCTGCCTGTGACAGAACTTTGGCAATTTCAAACACGGTTGCAATACACTAGAGGCACGCACTCATACGAGTAAACTTACCAACGCGCTCCAGACTGAATTGAAGCCAGAGGAAGGCTGCCAAGAGGGAAGTGTTCTGAAAACTATATGCCCTTGGAGGTGCCGGTGCAGGAATAGTCGCGGTTCTATACAGAATGTCCTATATGGGGGCAAGCTATTCAGTATTGCGGTTGGGGTGTAAGTCAGAGATTTGCCGCGCGCGAGCATCGTTGGCCGTTCATGAACGCCTGGAGACAGAATTTTGTGCCAAGGTCAATATCCTCAGCAACGTGAACACGTTTATAGCGCCATGGATTGCGCGAAATGATGAACGACTTGACAGCGAGTCGGCCATATGATCACGGGTCTTCGCGCGCGGCTCGAGCCTCCTCAACGTATGCTACAACGTGCAACGAACCGAATAGCGAACGTCCAACTTCACCGCTGACCTGGAGGCTCGCGCGACCTTGTCAGTCCGCCACAAGCGGATGCCGTATGGTACGTGACATTGTCTGTGGGTGAGATCATGTTCTGGCGCGCTCTGCATATGAATGGAACAATAGGGCTGAATACTGACTGGATGTCGCCGGTACCTGGACTAACCCTTTTGATGGACGCACACCATGCCGGCGTAGGGCAGCCCAGCGTCCATATGTATATTGTTCTTCTTGGTGGAGCATGGGTTGCACTGCTCTGGGGCCACGGTCATGGATACGAGGATTGGCCACCGAGGACATGTTTTATGTCAGAGAGATATGTAGGGAACGAGAGCATCGATATCGAGGGGTAATTGTTACCCTTCTGCGAGCAGCTTCCGGAGATGATCATGAGGAATGACGGTTTCTCCTCCTCCTCCCCGCGGAGGCGACGGCTAGACTTGGGACGAGAACTGACTGCATTTGCTGCTTCATGATCTGTGATAGCTGAGCACAAATGTAACCATTCGCGGCGAAGAAATACGGAGATCAATGGCAAGGGCGACAAACACGAAGTTCACGGTAAGGAGGAGAAACGAAACACATAGATGGCACGTGGCTTTGTAGGACAAGCGCCTATATTACTTATGAGCGCTTGCTTCCAGTTTTGCCTCCGGTACTGGCCGTTTGACGCCTGCATGCCCTACTGCCAGTCTACAAGTACCATCGCTGTGGGACCACAGGTCCGAGTAGCCCCTCGATCTGCCGTGCGCTTGTGTAAGTCTTTAGAGCACTCTCCGACTTGACATCGAAGCGATCAGCGCTTTCTTTAGAACACGACGGCCACCTGCACGATGGCTTACTATAGCACGTAGGCAGGAGAAACCGAACATAATGAATGCCTCGAACTTGCAGGACTCGTGCCAACTGCGCCTTTCACATGAAGGAATAAGCCAAGACTGTGCGGCGGATAATGCTGGGAATTGGCCAACTCCTGAATCATCATCAACACTGGCTCGTGGCCTCCGCCCACATGTGCGGAGAAGATCTGAAATGTGATGTTCTAGAGCATTTTGTGGCTGCAAGACCCCACCGAGAAGATCTCTCCGCTGTCATGTTATTGGAAGTGAAGCTACAGCCTACCGCAAGCGTACTGAACTTGTACGATGCACGCATTGACCGGCTTGTGATCTGTTGTGTGCCCGCACGGGCGCGTACCGCACTGATCTGCGACATATACCCATGGAGGGCCGTGGGTGGCCGTGTGACCTCCGTAACGTTAAAACTCGACGCCCTGAGGCTTGAGTTCTTCCCCGTCTGACGCCGCTCATCAGCGCGGGCAACCTTATAACACCCAGGCGACTGAGGACCGCGCCCAGGGAGCCTGGGATACTAGTAACGCGTCGTGATATCGGATAAATCCTTGCGGCAGCACCGTGCACGACGTGCCCAACTCATTCCCCTTGTCTCACTCATCCACACGATGTTGTCGCTGGACATCTCCAGCGCTCTACTCACCGCTCTCTTGCTCTTTATCGGCAGTCGCATCTTCAATTACTTCAAATTTGCAAAGGTCAGTCTCGTCGCTCTTACATGCTGTGTAATGTGTGCTCAACAAGCCTCAGCAAACCGGCTACCTTCCAGGACTACGTTCGCTCGCGACGCCCATTTCCGTACTTGGCGCGTCCTTCCCAACTAGTCGTCTCAACCCTGGTCTGAACTGGCAGTGGGAGTGGAGGAAAGACGGTGAGTCCGTCTTGCTTGCGGGAACGCCAGGCCTCTGATTGTATCTCTTCCAGTATACGCTCGCCATGGGACCGAGACCATCTCGAGTCTCCCGTATCTGTTTGGAAGCCCGGCCATATACACCTCGTCTCTTGAAGTAGCACGCCAGGTCCTCTCGACTAGGGGAGCTTTCTACAAATCCCGCGAGTTCACAGCCGTAACCCTGTGAGTACATCTCCGATGTGCGGCAATGCACTCCTTAACGTATGCCTGCTATCAGAGAATGGGGCCCCAACCTGTTCGCGGCCAACGGCGATGAATGGAAGCGCTTACGTCGCATTATCACTCCCGCGTTTGACCCATCTACGTATGCTCACCGCACGTCTTCGCATAGACGCATGCTAACACATAGGCTACAGCTACACATCTCTATGGACGGAAACTGCCGCCGTGTTCGATGGAATGGTTAAATCAGAGGGCTGGACGACGAAAACACCTGTCGATATCCCAAACACCAATCCCCTCACCAATAAGGCACGTTCGTACTGCAGCGAATATATTGTCTGCATCTGACACACAATATGTTATTCAGTTCGCTCTTATTCTCATCTCAACGACGGGGTTTGGCCATCCGCTGCCCTGGGATCTCAAAGGTTCATCTACGTCCGATGAGATGTCATTTGGAGAGGCGTTGTTCACGGTTACGCACAACATGCTCCTTCGTCTGGTGCTCCCTCGGTGGGCATACTTGCTTCCGATCAAGAAGTGTGTTTGCTTTCCGCCTCTTGAGTCGGGCTTGGTCGCTGACTCGCTCGCATATAGATTCAGGGAGTTGGAGAAGGCGTCTCAGATCCATCATCAGTTCATGAAGAACCTGATCCGTACTCGTCGCGAGGAGTTCTCTGCCGGCGTGACTCCGAACAGCGACATTCTGAGCTTGATGATCCAATCAGCAGAGAACGAAGGCAAGTTCAGTATGACCGACTCTGAGTTGGTATGTCATATTGTGCAGTCTTCTCTGCTGAATGCTAACTGTGGCCCACTAGGTCGGGAACACAGCCATAATGCTCTTCGCAGGACATGGTGCGTTTCGTGGTACGGCATATGGTATAGGAACCGTATTGACGTACGTTTAGACACTGTGGCTCTCACCCTCAATGCCGCCTTCGGGCTCATGGCACTTCATCCTGAATTCCAAGAGGAGATGCACCGCGAGGTCATGGAAGCCATGCCCACCCAAGCAGACTTCGTGAGTGACCCTGAGAGCATGCTGCGACGCTGCGACGCTGCGAAGCTCATGTTCACCCTTTTACTCGTATAGACGTTTGCAAACTCTTCAAAGCTCCGCAAGACGCAGGCGTGTTTCCTGGAAGCGTCTCGCATATACCGTGAGCATACGGTTCAGATCTCCGTGGCCGAGCCATTACTTACCCGTGCATCTATATCGACCTCGCTAGCCGCTGGATTCATGCTGATCCGCAATGCGGCGGAGGACATTATCCTGGAACACGTCGGGCCCAACCGTGACCAACGCGTCCCCATCGCAAAGGGAACGCGCGTCGTTGTGGATACCATCGGTCTGCGTAAGCCCAAGCCATCTCTTCATGCGACGCTCTGGCCTATGCTCACACGTCCGATACGCCATATGCTCTAGACCACAACCCACGTCTCTTCCCGGACCCAGAAGCCTTCAAGCCAGAGCGCTGGTATGATGCGCCCGAGAACACCCTCTCGATGTTCTCTGTGGGCTCCCGTGCCTGTAGGTTCCAAACACGGGCGCTGTGCCGTCATCCCTACCTTCGTTTCCCTTTCTGACTGATACCCGCACAGGCATTGGGCGGCGCTTTGCCATCACGGAGGGGACATGTTTTCTCGCGAAGCTCGTACGCGATTGGCGCGTGGAGATCCTCACGCGCGATGGGGAGACGAAGGCTCAGTGGGAAGAGAAGTACATGAATGGCAAGGCCATCTCGAACTTCGGACTTCATGATATGCCTGTCCGCCTGGTATGCCGTGCACAGTGATACGTAGCCCGTTGGCCCCAGGCTATTGCATCGTGATTCAAGGTCAAGTGGATATTACACGCACAACTCCGGCCCGCAGTGGCAGTATGATAGCTACGAGCCCGTATCTCGTGAATGAACTATGCGCCCGCGAAGTCAAGACCTGCGGAGGCAAGCGAACTTCGAGTCGTGTACGCCATATGCAGTCAATATGCATCGCACTCGCGCGTAAATTACACTACCAACACATACTGCTGAGTATAATATCAGCATAGCGCCGTCCGAGTCACACCATGAACTGGGTACTCGAGTTGTCCCTGCGCATCACTACCGGTAAGCTCCAGTCATTCTCATTGCAGGTCGTATATCTCGATTCTCGAACGGTACATCATACTGGTACTTGTAGCCCTACCCCGCTAGCTACAGCCCTCAACATTCCAGAATTCCGAGGCTCAATACCGCATATCCTAGGATTCTGCATATACAAGGCCTGGCTTTCGTAGTCGAAGTACCCAGCCACTGTGACGAAAGCACCCGCGGCAAAAACACGCCTACACCCCGATGTAGTCAATGATGACGGTGTCGTACTCCGTGGAGACGGAAGTGAGGGTCGTCCCGTTGTCCGCGATGTTGAAGACAGTCGTTACAGGGCTCGTCGGGTCATAAACGGACGCAAATGCGCCAGAGAATGTGACCTTCCCGAAATCCGGGAGCGGGAGACGGGCCTGTGTGCCATTGGGCTGGCTGGGAAAACCGACGATCCACTCTCCGCTCTCCCGACAGAGAGGAGCGTAATCAGCGCTATCCAGCGCGATAGACATCTGTTCGCCCGTGGAGTTGTTGACGATGGCGACCGTGCCGCTTTGGGGGGTCGAGGCGGTAACAGTCGCAGTGATTATGTCTCCGGGGATGACGGTGAGGTTCAAGTAGGTGCGAGGGATGCTCGGGAACCATTCGTACCAGACTGGATAATACGTGAGTGTTTTTGTACATAGTCGAGATCGAGTAGACCGCACCATTGGCAGTAACGATCCCGTTGACATGTATGAACCCGGCACCGGTCCGCAGCAGAGCGGTGTCGCAAGCATAGCCGTCGATGCCAAGCCATGCTGCAGATTCGTAGATCTCGTGGGGGTCGCCGCCGGGCGGGGGGTTAGGAACGGGGACCGTGAATGTGCCGGTGACTGATTTGACTACCGCGCCCTGAACAGTCGTCGATGTCAGCATTGTCAGCGTTGCGGGCTCTGACCACCACAAGTTACTCACTGCCCCGAAGGTAAGAGCAACACCAGCCCAGTTGTCGGTGGTCTGATCCTGTGCGACGGTGGAGGCCGCTGGAACGGTAGTGACGGCAGCATCAGGGGCGGGCTGCACAGGCTTCAACAGGGTTGTGTCCGCTGCCTGATGAGTGCCCTGTTCGCCAGTAGTCGGGATCGCCAACGTCGCCGTGGCCACAAACACATGGAAGAGCAGAGAGGAGAACAACATCGCGATGAGAAGAGGCTGGTTGTCGATGACTGGTACAGTGGCTCGTCTGAACTGGGTGGGGCCCGTTGAGATGCTTTGCGCCATTCGTCCTATGGTTTTATACGTGGATATGAGTAGTCGCTGAGCGCCTGAAGCTCACTCATGGACATGCTTTCGACATGAATTTGCACCGAGCGGCAAGAACAACATGGAGGTCTGCTCACGAGAAGCACCTACTGACGCTAACGCAGAGGCCCATGTGGTGCATAATCTGTTGCGCAGAACGCCTACAGTAACTGGTACCTCAGTTATCGGACGAGTTGCCGATGCATAGCGCGAGAACTTACATGGAGAGCTGTCATGAGCAGCTTGTGACAGAACTCTGGAGATGAGGATGGGTGGCCGCCATCCGCAAAGACAACGAACGTGCTGTCGGGACGGACCATTGCCAGAGGAAAATTGAATGGAAGTACTTGAGAGTTTGCATGAAGACGCCAGGGTTGATGAGGGCACTGTTGACGATGGCGGGGATGATGGACAAGTCATCTCCTATATTAGAATGCGGGGCCGGTAGCGTGCTGATCGCAAACACGTTTCTGGAAGTAGAGCTTCTCCCGAGAACTCACCACCGAGGCAACTTTCATAGCTTGGTCGCGTAGAGGTCTGGTCAACTGCTCCCGGACGCCTGCAAAGGTCAACAAGTAGCCCAAGTAATCTGAACGTTCTTGTAACGCCGTCTGTTGCGCAGATTCCGAACTACATGGCAGTGAACCAGTTATATAGTCATGTGTCTTCAACGTGCGTGACTCCACGCTCAATGGTGTTGCCACAACGTACCGGATAGGAATTGTTCGACCTCATCAACTAGACCTGATGGCCACTCGCCACAAACTTGAATGTTGGTGCACGCCGCGCTATACTACGTGGCACATTGTGTAGGTGAAGCTACGTCAGAACGCGCTCTGCGTAATAATTGATAATGAGCGCCGAGTACTGACCGAACATTGCTACTACTTTTCCTACCTAGTCCTCATAGAAGTCAGAGGCGTCTCCACAATTGACGATCACAGCGTACGGCAGGAGCGCATCCTTATACCGTTTCATTGCAGCGTGAGTCGCGTCTGATTTGGTTCGTGGCCGCATAGGATGCGGATACGGGAGACCAGACGTCCGCGAGTATCTCGGTTCTGCAAACACTGTTGGATGCTGGGAAGTGTGCGGGCCTCATGCTTCACATCAGCAACGTGTAGGACGAGAGCATCGAGTGCAGGGCTCAAGTCGTCACCCTTCTGCGTGAGGCTACCGAGCGCCTACAACATCAGGACGAGAGGATCACTATCGCCGACTGTGCCGACCATGATGTGCATGGCGACGGCGAGTCGCTCGGGGCGGAGGGAGACCTACAGAGCGCGTGCCCAGTCTTCGTCGATCTACTCTTCCACTTCATCCGCCGCGGCGATGGTGAGGTCGACGATGGGAGTCTTTCGGGCGGGATCAACGAGGTCGGCGAGGAAGTCCGGCAGGTCCTCCATCGCGGAACAGCCTTCAATGTCAGCGGCCACCGTGACCGTGTCGCTTTGCTTGGTAGAAAAACGCGCGGCGATGCAGTATGTCGAGTGGGCGATGTCAACACGCACGGTATCTGCACAACGAAAGACGTCGATATGAGCCCTCTGCGGGGGAATGCAGGTATGCAGAGGCGTGTCCCAGATATAGATAGATGAAGCAGGATCTCTACCAGCAGCTATCGCGACGGAGAGGTTGGCGCTCCACGGAAGAGACATGCCTTCGAGTGGCCGTGAGGTCCATGGTGCTATGTCCCCTATGTAGACCCTGCGCAAGGTCGCTGGTAACGGCACAGGCGTCAACGGCCAGATACGCTTCCGGGGCTCTCGATCGATTACAGTGTGAAGATGCTCGTCTTGAGGGCGGAACATGCAAGAGTTGAGCACTTGAAGGGCCTGAAATTGAGAGAGAGACGTCATAAAGGGCTGGACCCAAAGGCAACCCCAAGACCGGACTGAAGCGTCGCGCGAAGGCTATCAGATCGTCTCCTTGGGTGTCATCATATTCTGCGTTTCTGTGCACCTCAAGAGCCTCCGTGAGCGTTGGATCTGTTCGAGGGCCGGAGAATCATTGAGAAAATAGGGGAGACGTCCGCGTACGCCTTCGATGGTCACGTCAGGCCGAGCGAGTGATACGTCAACTAGCAAGTTGATGGAGGAGCCCAACTTGACGAACTTCCACAGAGATGAGTGCCAGCGTTCGTTGTACTCGCCGTTATCCACTTGAATCATGCTGAATATCTTGACGAGAGGCTCGACGGGGAGTGTATTGGCGGGCTGCATAGCATTAAGTGCAAGGTTGACTGACAAGAGCTCGCGGTCCGATGCTGCTCGCTGGTTGGTGATTTCCTGGTGGTCAGCGGCCAGCTCATCAACACCAATTCAGTGGGACATAGAGATAGTAAGGCTGGGCTATTTGATGCTATACTACCAGATTAGCGTCAGGATGCTCAGATGGACGATATGGGACCTCCGTACCTTGTGCCGACACTTGTCAACGACTCAGTAAATGCGTTATAAGCAAGTATAGCACGCCGTGCAGCTCATTTCTGCGCGGTGCCCGTGGCAGGAGCTGGTAGTAGTATACTTTGCCCGAGGAGGCCTCAGGTGGTGGTTTATTCAGAAGCAACTTGGCGTTGGCAAGGACAGCAGACGCCCGGCCCCAGCCACAGCGGAGTTCGAAAAGCCTGTACAGTGAGCCGCGCAACGACTTGGAACCTCGAACATAACCGCCATCTGGCCATGATTCCTGGATGTGTTCCCTGCATTCATCTTGAATGTCTGGTTTGTTGACAACTCATCTCAATGTTTGCTCATGGCCTGCTGCATCTAACAATTAAGATCGCTTTTTCGCCGTATTCCGGAGGCTTGTACTTGGCTTGGAATGGGTTTTCAATCTGAGGCGAGCCTGGCAAGGTACCAGCGTTCGCATAGTATCACCTTGAAGCTTGAAAGGTCCGCCTAAACTCAGTTGTGTATATGCTGCGTAAAGTCTGACGAGCACCCGAACCGGCCATCCTCCAGGTCATTGTTCGTTTGCAACGCCCATCTTCGCAGTACAGTATTCCACACGACATATCAGAGATGATTTTGAATCTCGCAGCTGACCTCCATCTAAGCATAGCTTCTCCTACTAACTGAGGATAACACTCCAATCCTTCTGCCACATTCGGTGTTGAGTCGTTAGCAGCAAGCGCTGAACTTGGCAAGTAGTACACCAGTGACCACGCAGCCCGAGTCAGAGGAACACTTCAAATCCAAACCTACTATTCATGATGCGTTACGTGCAGCATTGATTGGCTTCGGGGTACTTGGCAGCTTCCGTACGACTTGGCGTGGCATAAGGCGCCGCCGTTCTAAGAATACGGCGTCGGATAGTTCGAAGGTTGGCCCACTGTCATCGTAAGTGCGAGTGCGACGATCTCTTCTAGGTGCTTCCTCGTCTGTCCCAGCGTCAGGCGAATGTAGGTACCTGGTGCACAAGCCGCCCCCCCTTCGAAGCTTTACCTGACGAATTGTATAGTAGATGGCACGCGGCAGGCTCGACATGAAGGCGCTTTTACCCACGAAATCCAAGTCATGAGACGTATCAATGTCACCCTAGGCATAACGGAATGGACGCGTCAGAGACATCCTAACTTTGAATAATGATACTCCCTGTTGGCACCGTGCCTTCTTCCATAGTTTCGAAAGACTACTATGGTAAATGGAACTGACGTTCAGTATAAGTGATTCGACACATGATGGTTTCCCTTCTGCATCTTTTTCTATATGTTTCTTTTATGTAGGTCATACGGCAAGGCAACATTCATTCTATGGCGCAGCATGTCGCAGAATAGGTAATATCAAGCGCACAGCTCGTCATCGGTGTCGTTGGATTCAAACTGGATACTGACGTTGACATGCTTCCAGGACAATATGCTGCTGTGACGCCCACACACGAAGTCACGAACGCCTCCGCGACCAGCTTGCGCGGCAACACGCAGTAGCTGACCTTGACGCATACATATAAGCTCGCAGTTGGAACTTGGATCCCCGCAACAAGTTCTACCTCACCTGGACGTGTCACGAAGTCGCCTCCTGGCGTCACTACTCATTCCAGCAATGTTGTTCTTCGCTAGCACACTGTTCCAAATCCTCGTCGCTACCACAGCGATCGCCGTCCCCTCCTCGGGCGAACGTTATGCACAACGTCTGGCGCGTCGTGGCACTACTAGTAGTGCCCACTTGTCGTCGCAACCCAACCAGGCCAGCCACGACTCTGCTGTTGCGTCCAAAGTGACGAATATCACTGCTGCTGAGTACAGCGAAAATTGGGCTGGGGCCGTATTCCCGTTTTATCGAGCAAGTGCCCTCTGTATCACTGCGCGCAACGATACTGATCGTGGTGGCCACGCATATCGTAGAACACGATAAAATTCGTTACCGGCACCTTCGTCGTCCCCGTCCCACGCGAGCCAGTTGGCGTAGATGGTTTCCACTCTGCGGTTGCGTGGGTTGGGATCGACGGCTACAACTGCCCGGATGCTATCCTGCAGACCGGAGTGGAGATGTCAGTCTCTGGGAGCGAGACCGCTTACAACGGTGAGCATCTACATGAGCATCTCGTGTGATAGTTCCGTTCGTGTGGGTATTAACGTGTTGGATGTGAAGCCTGGTATGAGTGGTACCCATACTACGGCGAGGATTTCGATGGCTTTCTGGTACGAGGGGGCGACACAATCACCGCCACCGTCGTCGCTACATCGACCACGAGCGGCTCCGCGACGATCATCAACCATTCGACCGGCGAGCAGGTGACGAAGACTTTCAATGGGTACCCGGAGCTCTGTCTGCAGGACGCCGAGTGGATCGTCGAGGACTACGAGCTCGATGGCGAGCGGGTGCCCTTCGCCGATTTCGATCGGGTCACGTTCACCAACGCCTTAGCGGACGCCACGGTGCTCGTGAACATCGGTCCTGGGGACGGGACCGTCCTCACTATGCGGCAGGGTAAGGTCATCCTCGCAGTGGCCGAGGCGGACGGCTCTACCCTCAACGTCTGGTATGGGTTGAGCATCTTTGGTGACAATACTGCGAATTCCACGGCGACGGTACGTTAGATATTCATCGCCGATTCGATACATATTAACGAACGCCACTGCGAGCAGCCCTAACTCAAATGATGATTCAGATGCGTGGACTCATCTCCGGGGCTACATCATGAGTGGAAAGTGTCTTGACAGAACAATATATCAATATATGTCCGCGGTGATCTGCGCATATGAACCTAGCGTGAACCACGAGTCAGTTGACGAGGACCCGGGCATCGAAACAATTCTCCTAAGGCTATTGACTATTGCTTTCGATGCGAGGTTGGCGCGCATGGGATGCAACAGCCCTTCACGCGGGAGGTATACACCTACACGACTTCCTCGGGAGATAAGATAATGGATTGGGGGAATCATGCATGAGCGTACACTCTGAACTATCATACGGGGTGGATCCTTCCCGAGCGGATCCAGAAAATGTACGGTGGAAGAGTACTAACATACGACAAGGCAGAACGATACAAAGGTGCGACAGAAGATGCGTCGAGCTGTGAGTGAGCGGACAGAGACAGAGAGATAGAGATAGAGAGAGACAGAGAGGGGAAGAGAGACATAGCAGGCAAGGCAGGATATGGTGGTAATACATGCGAAGAAAGAAATCGGACACGATGTACGAGGCGGACGAGGCGTGCGTGTAAGTGGGCAAGGGGGCGAGAGAGCAGGACCGCGTCAAGTGCGGCCATGAGCAGAGCTGAGTCACCGGAACTCTCTCAAGAGAGCTTGCATTGGGAACGAGGATCGATGTGCGACCCGGTTCCTCGCCAACGCCATCTTCCTCTCGCCCGCGAGCTTGTTGATGGAGTTCATCAAGTCGCTTCGACGAAGAGGCTCTGTGGAGACAGTGGTCAGTCACGGTTCCCGGAGGGTATATTACAGAAGTAGCACGTACTCGTGATGTGGTCGTCCATTCCTGCCTGCAAACACCTCTCACGATCACCAATCACTTACAGGAGATTAACATCAAGAAGACATGTATCAAAATCAATGCTACTCACTTGCGTGTGCAGTAAGAGCGATGATGGGGGTAGGCTCCAAGCCGTGCGTCTGCTCGTACGTACGAATGAGCTCGGTTGCCTCCATACCACCCATAAATGGCATGGACACATCCATCTACGAATACAACCAATCAGCTCCACATCCATGGTCACCTAGCAGAAGGACTTACGAGAATGACGTCGAACGGTCTGTTCCTCTGCACCCGCGCCTTGAAGGCGTCGACGGCGAGCTGACCGTTTTCCGCAATCTCAACCTGGTGACCGTACTTCTCGAGGATCTTGACCGCGAGCTTCTGGTTGACCAAGTTGTCTTCGGCGATCAGAATGTCGTACGGTACGTCGTTCTCCGCGACGACAGGCGTGACCGTGTTCGACTCCAGCGCGGAGATGAGTGCAGACGCAAGGTCTTGCTCCGATACGGGCGTGGTGATCTGCGACGAGATACCGTTGTCCAAGCACCATTTGACTGGATGAATGTTCAGTAGCTGCGCTGAGGGTGTGTGACGAACACAACTCACGATTGAGGCGAGGGCTTGATTCCTGGATTTGAGGAGGGAATGTCGGTTGAATCACGAAATGGAGGAAGGGGTGGAGACAACGTACTGGAGACAACAACACGATTGGTATATACCGCAGGTGCTCGTGCTCCCGCAGGTTTTCAGTCTAACAGACGCATCGTGAGCACCACGTCGACCCAAGGCAACGAAAACACGTACAACACTCAGGGAATCAACGACGATGGTATCTATGTGCGGGCAAGTCGTCTTGTCCGCGACTTCGGCCACGCTATGGACGACGTACGGCCTCAAGCCGAGCTCGAGCACGCGCTGCACGACGCCAGTGCGGTCGAAGAGGGTATCCACAAACAGGATGCTGCGCTTCTGGAACGGCTGCATCTTCGCGAGCGTCGCCTCCATCGACAGCGGGCTGATTTGTGACGTGATGGTGAAGAAGAACTTGGAGCCGTTCGCCACCTCGGACTCTACCCACATGTTGCCCTGCATGAGCGTGACGAGTCGCTTCGAGATGGATAATCCGAGACCGGTACCACCGTACTCCTGATGAACGTGTAAAGGGGGCTGGTAAGTGGGGTCGTTCTCACTCGAGGCGTGGGCGAAAATGACTCACCCTCGTCGTGGAACCATCCGCTTGGCAGAAGGTGTCGAAGATCATGGTGAGCTTGTCTTTGGCGATACCAATACCCGTATCCGAGACGCAGAACTCCAACGTGACGTGCTGGTCGTCCTTCGCGAGCAAGCGGCAGCTGAGAGCAACGTGACCCTTGCGCGAGACCTTGGATGGCGTGAACTTGATCGCATTCCCGACCAAGTTGGTGATGACCTGCCGTAACCGCAGCGAGTCACCGATGAGCTGGTCCGGGATGTCAGGGTCCACGTCATAGGTCAAGTCGAGTTGGTTCTGAGAAGCCCGCACGACTAGGGTCTTGAGGATGCCGAAAACGGTCTGCCGAATAGAGTAGGACACCTGCTCCATGGTCATCCGCCCAGCTTCGACTGCGCAGATGGTCAGCATCCAGCAAATCAGCGAGCATCATTGAACTTACTCTTGGAGATATCCAAGATGTCATCGATGATCAATAATAACGAGCGGGCCAAGCTGTGGACTAAGAGCAAGTTCTCGCGCTGCGACCGGTTCAAGTCGCTGTCGAGTGTGAGCTCCGTCATACCGATGATACCGTTCATCGGCGTCCTGCACGGCGACGTATTCAATTCATCGCTCCCACTCAGTCAGCATTGACGCGCACCTGATCTCGTGGGACATGTTCGCCAAGAACTCGGACTTGCTACGGTTGGCCAACTCGGCAGCTTCCCTGGCTGCGGTGTTCTTCTGGATACTGTCGCGCAAGTTGGACACCATCTGGTTGATCTGCGTCTTCAACGAGTCCATCTCTCCGCTGGCCTCGACCGTGATGAACCGACTGAAGTCACCGTCCATAGCCGCTGCGGAAATCTGGGCGAAACCTCTGACTTGCGTAGTCAAATTGCTTGCCATGGTATTCACGGACATTCTAGTCGTGCAAAGTCAGCTCGCACGTCCGCGAAGACGATCAAAGTATACGAACGTAATCTCTTGCCAGATACCCTCGACATTACCGACTTCAGCTTGACCACCAAGCTTACCCTCGGTACCGACTTCACGCGCGACCTTCTTGACCTCGGCGGCGAAAATGGCCAACTGGTCAATCATACTGTTGATGGTGTTCACGAGGTCGAGGATTTCTCCAGAGACTGGTACGCCAGTGACCTTCTGCGTCAAGTCACCCTTGGCCACAGCGCGCTGAATCACAAGCCAGTCAGCACAAGTACGCTGTTCGCATCCGTGCATGGAACTTACCGTCGCCTGGGCGATCGTCCGCACTTGTAACGTCAACTACAAACGCCTGTCAGTTACTTTACCGCATCATTGATCTTCAAAGACATACGTTGGATGCCATCACGTTGACATTATCCGTCAAGTCCTGGAAGTACCATGACGTCAGCCAGATCCCTTCCCGCCGCATCCCGGGGAACACTGACCTTCCAGGTACCGCCGACGTTGCTGACTTGGGCCTGGCCACCCAAGAGACCTTCGGTTCCGACCTCCTTCGCGACACGCGTGACTTCGTCCGCGAACAAGCTCAGACTCTCCGTCATGCCGTTAACCGTCTCCTTCAAGTCGAGCATCTCTCCGCGGACGTCGACCGTAATGCGCTTCGTCAAGTCACCGCCAGCGACGGCCTTCGTGACCTCGGCGATGGACCGCACCTGGTTCGTCAAGTTCATGGCCATCAAGTTGACATTGTCCGTCAAGCCCTGAACATCGTGTCAAAAATCAGCCACATGCCCATCGCCGGTAGTGGAGAGAAACGCACCTTCCATACACCCTGGACATCCGGAACGGAAGCCTGACCACCCATGATACCCTCGGTACCGACCTCCAAGGACACACGAGTGACTTCACTAGCGAGCGTAGATAGACGAGCCACCATCTGGTTCACGGTCGTCTTGAGGTCTAGCATCTCACCCTGCACGTCGACGTTGACGGTCCGGCTCAAATCTCCATTGGCGACGGCCTTCGTGACTTCGGAGATAGACCGCACTTGATCCGTCAAATTCGTTGCCATTTTCTGTTGACGGAATTGCATGATTAGCATGGGCGAACAATGAGGCGTCAATCGAAGAGCTGCAGATACTCACGTTCACGTTCCTGGTCAAGTCCGCCCAGGTACCCTGGACACCTTCGACTCGGGCCTGGCCTCCCAAGATACCTTGCGTACCGACCTCCAACGCGACACGGGTGACCTCGGATGCAAAGGCGCTCAACTGGTCCACCATGGAATTGACCGTACGCTTCAGCGTGAGCATTTCACCCTCGACCTCAATATCGATCTTCTGCGTCAAGTCTCCCCGTGCGACGGCCGTTGTAACTTTGGCGATGGACCGCACTTGATCCGTCAAACTTGAACACATTCGATTTACCTGTGCGGCGCGCAACAAGCTATGTCAGGCACGATCGCGGGGGACGGATCGCCGTCGTGAGCTGCACTCACATTCCGCGTCAACTCTAACCAAACTCCCTCGACATCCGGTACGTGCGCCTGACCACCCAATTGACCTTTTGAACCGACTTCCATGGTGACTCGTGTGACTTCTGCCGCTAATGCTCTTAGTCTGACGACCATTCCGTTGACCGTATTCTTTAGTTCCAGTATTTCGCCGCGAGCGTCGACTTCGATTTGTTTCGACAAGTCGCCCAATGCGACAGCCTTTGTGACCTTTGCGATAGACCGTACCTGGTTCGTCAAGTTTGCCGCCAATTTGTTGACAACACCCGTGAGTTCCCGCCATGTGCCTTCAACGTCCAAAACGAGCGCCTGTCCACCCAATTTGCTGCGACGGTGTATTAGTGCCGAAGAGGGGGCCGCGCGGAGAATGTGTCACTCACCCTTCCGTGCCGACCTCCTGACTGACCCGAGTGACTTCCTTTGCGAATTGACCAAGCTTGTCGACCTGTCCAAGAGACGGATCAGCATGAGCGTCTCGGTAAGCGAAAGCTAATCAACACACCATGGCGTTGATGACGTCCTTGAGCTGTATCATGACCACACCCTGCACCGGCACGGTGATCTTTTGAGACAAATCGCCGCGTGCGACTGCATTGCAGACGCGGGCGACGTCCTGAACCTGGGTCTTCAACAATTTGAGCTCGTCCACGGCACTCATGCCGCTTTCGAACGCTGCCGCTGCGAGGGGGCCGGGGGGAACAACCAGAGGTGAAGTGACGTCGCCGGAGGTCATGTTCACGATCTTGGAGATGGTCGCGGTGTCCGTGATGATTCTGCCACAGCCGGGGCACGACACATGGTCGGCCTGGACGGAGGGAGGTGCCGAAGAGACGTTTGCGGGTTGGCTGCCGGGGCGTACGCGGACCTTGTCTAGAGGGTTCACAACGCCGTCAAGGTTGATAGTCATGCCGTTGGGAGTGCGCCCGTGCCCCTGCGCAGCAGAGGGCGGGTGGGGGGTAGGCTCGCTGTCGCTGCTCGTACCGTCGGACATCTCGACGTCCTTGACGTTGTCGTCGAGCGTCGAGGGGATGCTCTCGACAGAGCTGGTAGGGGTGAAAAAGGGTGAAACAGAGGACGAACCGTTGGCATACCCAGTCGAGTCGGCGCATGTTGTGTCGCTGCTGGACGAGCCGGAGGTGGACATAGGAGGGCTGTCCCCGACGCTCCGCCGCTTCTTGGATTCGGGCCCGCAGGACTCGGCAGCACGAATCGAGTTCAAAGCTTCCTCTGCGGTGTACATCCGACGAGCCATCGCGCTGAGAGAGCGCATGATGCTCTCGATCTGCCAATCGGTCGGACCGTCATATTTGGGAATGGGAGTCGGAAGAGAGGGACCAAGCTCGTAGACCGATAGTAGGGCCACGAGATGGGTAAAAAATGGATGTTGGGAAGCTGTGGTAGCCATCGTCGCGAACGACGGCGACGACGGGGACGGAGGGGGGAATGAGAGGAGGTGGTCAAGAGAAAGCCGTTTTGATGGTATTATTCTGCCTCAAGCCAATTTAGAATTCACACGCTCCGCGTAGGGCACAGCTTGCTCCCGCCTGCTTGTTCTTCTCCGCCATCTTCTCGCTTTCTAAGCTTATGTTTTTGAGACGAAAATACGCTCGAATCCTCTGCAGTTCCACACAACCTCTGCACGCCTCTCTCTGGTCTTTGGTAGAGGTAACCAAGAGCGGGGGAAACATGCATGAAACGGGTGGCACGTCGCCCCCCGGACACTCCTGGATCGGGGATCCGGCTTGTCGTGCCGAAGTACTTCAAGTGCTTTTGACTCAACTCCTACCAAGCAAGCTGATCTTCTTACTGAACTTCAAGCCTTCAAGCTCAAGCTCAAGCGCAGCTCGACGCCTACCTCTTGCTAGTCCTACATCTACATCAGCTTGTACCGCTTGCGCACAGTGCGATTCTGAACCTCAGCAGAGTCCGCATTCAGACAAGTAGATAGTATTAGTCAGCGTCCTCATGATCATGCTCAGCTGAAGATCTGGCGTTAAGTTCGACCCGAAAGTTCCGGCACCGGTGCAAGAAAGGCAACTTGCATAAACGATGCTTGTTGGCGCCAAGAGCACACCATGATAATCCAGCTTCTGGCATAGGCTTGAGGCGGCTTTCTTCGTCAATTCACTGACTTGCTAAGCCAAAGAGTAGTACTAGTGAATTGGCTTTCGAGCACGGAACTGTGCCCAGCGGCCTAAGCAGCAGTTTCTGCGGGCTGCAGAGTCAGCGTACCACAACCGATATCTGTAGAATGGAGCGGATGTCGCGTATTGGGAGCAGGTGCCGGCTCGACGTCCATGCCGAGCACAGCAAGTCGGGTCTACCAGCGGGTATTGGATATGCGACGCTACCGAGGACAGTCTACAACTAAACAGCCAGATAGCCTGCTGCATGACGTCGTTTGCTGTCTGAACAAAACCGAAACTACGCATGGCCACTCACGTTGCAAGTGTATGCATATCGCACATATCATCCTATATCTTGAGCTTGTTCCTTGGCAGTCAGTTAGACTACGTATACGTACGAACATTCCGAACGATCTGCCATCTCGGCCAACTCTAACGGGAACGGAACAGATCCCGGATAATCCATCAGTCCCATTGCCACCAGACATGCGGGATACGCCTGCCTGAGAAGGTCGTGCACGAACGCCGGTCAGACCGCCACGCGGCGAGCTGACCAACGGCCGCTCGGAATGCTAATCAAGGTGACCGAGGGCCCGGAGCACGGAATGTCCCCCTCTGCATCGGGTGACGGCGAGGGCCACGACGAACGGGAAACGCGCGGCGAGGGGAGGTCTGGGGAGGTGTGGCCAGATGGCCTTGGACAGTTCCCACACGCTGGTCACCTGGGGCGATGCGAGGGACGAATTGCAGGCGATGTGCGAGACATGATGCAGATCGACAGGTCGAGAGCTCGCACATGGGCCAGGCGTCGAGTGCTCGGTGACTAGACGGGCGAGACTCGAAGAGAGAGACGAGCTGCAAAGGTTTCTGAGGAGATAAGGGAAGAGGGGGATCCGCGTAAGATGGTTGAGCGAACGGAGTATCCCTCGTTCCAGGGGTGGAAAACGTCGTCCTCGAGCCCTTCTCCGCTGTCAAATTGCAGCCCCGTGTACGTCCACATGTCGCATCCGCAGCGCTGATTGGAGCGGAGAGTCGACGATAGTGGATGCTGAGAAGGTCGCCGACGACTAGGCGCCACAGGCGTAGATCGCCGTTTACCCCTTATGCTGAATCTGTCGGCGTGAAGGTAGAGTATAATACGAGGTCGTGGTTGAAACCCTACCTGGATAGCGTTCAAAGGTTACTTCGAGCTCGCAGTACTGTGCGCGATGAAGACATCTCCCGTAGACCTAAATCGAGGGACGGTCAGTCGTCGAATTGCGGGCATCGACCGTCTGCGCAGCTAATGGTCTAAGGCATGCACTGCGCATCCGCTCTATTAGCAGAAGTCAATGTGTGCACCTGTGACAACACTAGACGGAGCTGTCGATGACGTGATTGAGATGAACCCGCGGCGCGAGATTTAATCGGTTTTGCCTCTGAAAGAGGAGGGATTCAGCCATGGAGACAGATACGGGCAGTGAACGGACCTCATGCAAGGAAGGCATCGTAATGTTGCGCGTACAACCAACAGGTGTAGATGAGATTGAATGTATGTATCTCGTCGGTCTTCGCAGATGTGGCCTGTGCTTTCTACGACGTCGCTCGGGTATGAAGCTTTCAAAGCGGATTTCTCGCGACGTAAAAGTGGGCTAGTCTTCCCAGCAGCTTCGTGAGCCAGCTTGATGGGTCTGGGGTGATATCTATGAACAAAGAACAGAAAAGCCCCGTGGGGCACACTGACAAGTTCTGTGAATACCCCACACGATCGCCCGCAGTTCGAAGGTGGAGTCTGCGCACGAGGCCGTGGTAGTACTGTACATCTTAGAGAGGTGGCGTGGCCAAAACAGGCGTTGCACCAAGTCTGATGGGGCAATGCCACTGTTGACAGCGTATTCGAAGGAATCCGCATCGTCTCGGTGCGTTCATTTCATGCTGGTGCGCTACTTCTTCTGTGCTCACCACTTGATTCGTTGGTTGTCGTTAGTCTCCCAATCTCGTCGATCGTGGTGAATCCCGTTACATAGAGAGGGCTGGGGAGTACGGATTCCGATGGTGGAACGGCATGGCCTGTGAAGTGAGTTCAACGAGTTCATACCATATCGCCCGGCACTCCCGAATCCTCCCCCGGAAGCAGAACATCTGTGCCCTAGAAGGTGGTGGTGCCGCTAGTAGGAGTTACCGCGGAGCTTGTGGACGCTTTGGAACTTCGTACCCCCGTGCCGGTTGCTGCAACGATGGTCTTCTTAACGCCACAAAGGTATCGCAGAAGCACCGTCGCTATTTCGGACGACCAGCCCCAGGATACAACGGCAGCCTGCTCCGACATACGGACGCCTTCATATCGCATTCATGGGAGCTTGTGGAGCAGGATGCCTGGATGCCGTGGAAAACCCATTCCGTGCGTGTCATGTCGCTAGGTTTAGAACTCACCTCGACGTCGTCGTGGCCCGTCTGACCAACGCTTCGCGCACCTCACGCGGGTGTAAATCCTGCGTAGACGAGCATCCGGAAGCCGACTACGCTGCGCACCGTGAGCACGAGATCGACAAGAGAAAACGTTCGTTGGCGACAATCAAGCAGGACAGCAGTGGACGGTGCAAGCATGGGTCAAGGTCTGGAGGAACATCGCCCGGCAGGCGCGCGGCACAGCGCTCCCGGACTCGTCTCGGCTCCACGCTCTCCTATGTCCGGCTTATCTAGCTGGAGCGGCGGACCGGAGAGGGTTGCCCAGAAACGCCATTCGCTGGTCTCGTCCAAGAAGATGAAAAATTTTAACATGAAGATGCGACATGGATCGGAAGATAGCCACATACCGATGCTGGTGCAGGTCACATCCTCCCGCGGACTGGGTCGAAATCTGAGAGGCTTGCAGTGAGGATGGGCCGTCGGGGGTCTGCTGGCGGGAGTCTGCCTAATTGGGATCGAGGCGGGCGGTAGGAGGAGCGGGCCGCTGATGGCGTCGGGGCGGGCATTCGGATTGGGACTGACGTCAAGGAGGCGCAGTCCATGTTCTCGCCTTCGTGCTCCAATGCCGAGAAGATATCAGCCATGGCAGACCGGCAAATTTACCTTCCTGGACCAATCGAGGGCCACTTCTCGAAATTGCCCGGAGCCAGCTCGCGCGTGGATTGGCTCCCAACCGTTGTAGCCGTCGCCCGCCTGCTGCCTCGTATTTCTCCCGACCCGCCACTCCGCAGCCCATCTGCCCACTCATTCTCCCGTAGAACCCATTCGCGACGCACAACACTCGTTGCTTCCCTACGTCCACGTCTCTTCCCAACTTGACACGCCCCGGTTCTCGCCATCTTCGTCGCCGTTGTGATCATCGCTATCCGGGCCCTTCGCAGCGTCTGACATCGCACTTATCTCACACTCAAAACGTATATTTCACGCAACAGTGAGTCTAGACATGCTCGGTCTCATCCCCCAGGTCTCGCACTGATGCCTCCCCGCCCGCATCATGTTCCCTCCATAGCCAGCATCCTCCTTTCGCCCACGCCGTCAACCTCGAATGAGTCTGCCATGGACTCGCCTCCCGCTATGAACGCCCCCGACAGTACCGTGTCCGGCGACAACAGACCTCCCGGTGGCACGCGTCGGTCAGGACACAAGACCCCTCGCAAGGTACAATGGGTATTCGACGAGCCCAATGGCTCCCCATCGACGCGGGCTTTGGACGAACACGCGTTGGATGTGAGTGCTGCTCGCCTTTATCCCTTGGCATTCCTTCTGACTCGCGCTTTACCTTTCTAGCCCGAACCCTTTGAGACTCTGACTACGGCCCTTGAGCGCCATCGGTCCTCTTCAGTATCAGAGGGGAGCCACATGCCGCTGTCCCTCAATACCGCGCCCACCGCCATGTCCCCGGAGCCCTCCCTGCCCACCTCGCCGGAGCTCACGCCGCTGCACGACGGTCCTGAGGTACAAGAGGTGCAAGGTACGCATGAAGTCCCTGGCGAGAACTTCATCGACCCGCACGAGACAGCTGGGCTGCCGGGCACCAACATCGAGGACTACTCTCGTAAGCAGGCCCAGAGGGTCGTGAGCGTCCACAAGAACGGCTTCCTCAGGGGTCTCATCGGAGGCGGGCGGCACAAGCGCTCTCGTTCGACGGAGCCGCTCACGGAGATGGGACGTCGCCCAAAACACAAGCGCAGTGGCTTCTTCAACGCCGAGCGTAGTGGCGACGTCGAGAAGACCGCGGAGGTACGTTCCGAGACCAAGGACAATGCACCGAAGGGCGTCCTGTCAACGCTGCTCTCGTTCTACGAGCCCTCGACGGGTTTCCAGTCCGGTGTCTCCACGCCTGCGCGATCCTCGCTGGACGAGTCGCGCCCGTCGTCCATGTATAGTGGTACGCTCGCCAGCGTGAACGAGCGCGCGTCCGCCGCGTTAATGCCCCCGCCTCCCGTGCCCAACCGTTCGGACAGGACAGAAGGCCACGGGTACCCGCCGTCCATGCCGAACCTCTCCACCAACTCTCTTCGTCCCCCTACGCATCCGTGGACACGCACGTTTGGCTTCGGAGATTCCCGTCCGTCAGCGGCGAGGAGCGGGGCAGGTGTATTCGGCCCTTTGATTGCGAGTGCAGGGAACATCGCGGGCGTGGCTGCTCCGGCGCCCGCGACGGTTGCGCCCAACTGCAAGCGTCCTGGTTATCACTTATCTCGGTGCGTGCTTTGTTCTCTGCAATCCTCGTGGCGTTTCGCTAACAATTAACCAGCTACTCGTTGGAAAGCAACATCCCCAAGTCGTCCCACCACCATGGCCACCAGAGATCGCTGTCGCGGCCCCGCAGCATGCACTTCGACCCACAGGGTCGGTCCGCGTCGCTGTCAGGCCCGCCTTCACCTGCCGACGAGTCCCCGCCGTTCTCGCACCACTCGCCGAGCAGCCCCGGGCCAGGGCGGCAGAAGTGGACTGGCGTGTTGAAGGAGCTGCCAAAGTGGGTGCCGAGTCGTGCGGCAACACCGAGCACGACGCCC
This sequence comes from Cubamyces lactineus, assembly GCA_022376465.1. Taxonomy (NCBI): domain Eukaryota; kingdom Fungi; phylum Basidiomycota; class Agaricomycetes; order Polyporales; family Polyporaceae; genus Cubamyces; species Cubamyces lactineus. The sequence continues at coordinate 133,044 of JACDTU010000006.1, read as the reverse complement.
GGCACGCCGGCGACGGAGGTCGGGACGGACGAGTGGATGAGCGACAAGGGCGAATGGAGCGGCGTGGAGGACAAGAAGAAGGAGAAGCGCCGGAAGCGCAAGAAGGCTGAGATTTGGGTGCGTACGCTTCTCTCCCATGGGTGTGGTACCTATGGAGAGTGGCCGGCATTGTCTGACCTCCTGGCGTCCCTTGCAGATTACGCGGCACGTCGCGGAGATTGTTGCGCGGCAGGAGTTCATTCTTAAGCTCGCGCGCGCAATGATGATGTTCGGCGGGCCGACTCACCGACTTCAGGCGCAGATCCAGGCGGCCGGGAAGGTCCTTGACACCCCGTTGTCGTGCATGTACCTTCCCGATGTGATGCTTATCTCCTTCGAGGACCAGTCAACGGCCACGAGCAACATCAAGTTCATTCGGCAGGGCAGCTCGCTGGATATCGGCAAGTTGCAGGAGGCACACAAGCTCTATTGGAAGGTATGACAAACCCCTCCTGCGTTCGTGAGTCAGTCAGAACTCAGACGTGTATTTCAGGTCATACACGACGAATTCTCGGTCAAGGACGCTTCAGTCGAACTCGATGAACTCATGCGCCGGCCTCCCTTGTACAAAAATTGGCAGATTATCCTAATCGGTGGCGCATGCTCGGCTTCCATCTGCAGCGTCAGTTTCAACGGATCATTTATCGACTCGCTCGCTTCCTTCCCCCTCGGCTGCCTCTTAATCATCATTCAACTCTTTGCTGCGCGCAATGAACTATACTCCAACGTCTTTGAGTACGTACTCCTTTCAGCAATAACTGATTTTCAATAACTGACCGAGCGGTCCAGGATAACTGTCGCTACCATTTTCAGCTTCATCGCTGCCGCACTGTCCTCTGCGAAATACTTCTGTTACTCTGCCATTGCTTCGGCTTCTATCGTCCTCATCCTACCGGTGCGTATTCAACGTGCGTCTACAACGCTCAACGTATCTGAACGCCGCTACAGGGTTTCATCGTCTTGTGCGGAAGTCTCGAGCTGTCGTCACGCAACATCGTCTCTGGCGCTGTGCGAGTCTGCTTCTCATGCATATATTCGCTATTCTTAGGCTTCGGCCTGGCGATTGGGGCGACGGCATACTCCAAACTCACGCACCAGACGTTGGCTGGTTCCGACGACTTGACGTGTGGGATCAGCCATGACCCCCATGGGCCATGGTGGCAACGCACACCGTCACTTTGGTGGGGTATGTGTCTTCACACGGATGTTTTGTGGATGACTGCTGAATTCGCTCCTTACAGCGTTCCTGACCGTTCCTCTCTACTCGCTCTTCTTGAGTTTGCGGAACCATGCTCCCTGGAAGCATCGCGAACTGGTGCGTACGCTCCCTATGGTGTCGGGCTCCGCAGACGTGTTGACTGTCGCGGTATCCAGTACCTTCTAGTGGCGATTTCTTGCATCGGATGGGTGACGAACCACTTCACCGGCACGCGGTTCCACAATCAGAGCGACATCTCTGCGGCAGTAGGCGCTCTTGCCGTCGGCTTCGTCTCCAACCTGTATGGTCGGTTCTTCAGCGGAAACGCCTTCGTCATCATGGTGAGTGCCCCTCATTACCATCTCCAAAATATTCTACTGACTTTCCCTTCCTGCAGATCACCGGCATATTGTTCCAGCTGCCGTCGGGGTTGGCGAACGGCGGACTCTTCACATTCGTGCACCAGCAGGAGACCGGCTCCTCATCGAACGAGGTTTACCTGTCGGGCTTCCAAACTGCCTTGCAGCTCATTTCGGTTTCGATTGGCTTGACGGTTGGGCTCGGGATCTCCTTGGTGCTAGTGCATCCTATCCCATCCCGCCGACGCGGCACGGGCATGTTCACGCTTTGAGGACATGCCTGTCGCTGTTGGAGCAGAAGCTGCCCTTCTGTTCCCTCCCATCCTAGATTTCCTTTCATTCGCTTCACTCCCCAATACTGTTACGCAAAACACCATCCCTCACGCAGTATACCATGTCTCTTTAGTCTCAGTCTCTCGATGATGCGCATTCCACTTCTACTTCATGTTGCCACGATATTAGGACGTTTACGTTACTCTCACCACGCTCACGGACCGGCTTGCCCATCACATCCATAGAGATCGTGCATTTACCCCCTAGACGTCTCGCCGCCGCTACCTGCCGTTGATGCCTTGTATCAAAATCCTTTGCTATCTCTTGCTCTCAGCTTTACCATAGATCAACGTCCTCCAGGATCCCTTCACGCTTATGCTTCATGGTGTAACATACATAGAGTCAGCATTCTCTGTTATTCTCATTACAATGTTTGTGTTGTGCACAAACGGGTTCAGCTCGATCATCCGTCTAGGAATGCAATGCCAATCCCGCAGTCGCAGTTGCGGATTCCCAAATTAGGACGGGCGGCTATGAAGTGTGCTTACGAAGTACGCAGATGATTGGTCAACTGCTAAAGCCTGTCATGCTCCCATGGTAGGCTCGCTGCTTTCGCATTCACCTCCTCCATCTTACCGCTCAGGCCGCCTCCAACATTGGCTATAGATTCTAGAGTCTCGCTGCTGAACCAAGGGGTTTATGCTCTACCTCACTAGGCTACTCTGGCTGCTGTCATGTCTCGTCTACGTAGTGAACGGTCAGGCTGAGGCCGCTGCCGAATTCTTTGGCAGGCATGGTTCGTCGCATACGAACAATTGGGCAGTATTGGTTTGCGCGTCGAGATATTGGTTCAACTATAGAGTGCGTGGTACTCTCATAGACAAGGAGTCTCAAGGCTGACCGGTATGCAGCATATGTCTAATGCACTGGGCATGTGAGTAACAGGCCAACGAGCGGTGGATTGGGCTTTGACAGCGACAACCAATCAGGTATCGTACCGTGAAGCGTCTTGGTATACCCGACTCCAACATCATCCTCATGCTCGCAGACGATGCGGCATGTAACCCTCGTAATAAATACCCTGGCTGTGTGTATTCAAGCTCTGCGAAGACCCTGGACTTGTACGGCGACAACATCGAAGTTGACTACCGGGGATATGAGGTCACTGTCGAGAACTTCTTGAGAGTCTTGACTGGTATGTTCTGTGACAAGTGTGTCTATCACGTTATTGAGCTTTGTCGTTAGGGCGTGTCGAATCCTCCGTGCCAAGAAGCAAGCGCCTGCTCACTGACGACCGTTCCAACGTATTCATCTATATGACTGGACATGGCGGAAATGAGTTCCTCAAATTCCAAGATAACGAAGAAATCAGCGCTTTCGACATTGCGGACGCTGTTGCGCAGATGTGGGAGAAGAAGCGGTATGATCTTGGCCTTCTCTGTACAGGATTACTAGTCTTTCTCATGCGTTGTTCACTGCAGGTACAACGAGCTATTTTTCATGATAGACACTTGCCAGGCGAACTCCATGTACAGCAAATTCTACTCCCCCAATGTGCTTGCCACGGGCTCGTCTGTCGTACACGAGAACTCCTATTCTGTGAGCAGGCACAATACAGATACAACTCAACGGATCACTTATGATCATTTCGCAGCACGAGAACGATCGGGACATAGGTGTTGCAGTCATTGACAGCTATACACACTATGTGCTCCAATTCATGGAGGGCATCAACAAGACAAGCCAGGCCACTATGCAAGATCTTGTATGTATCGTTATTGCGTAAGATTCGTGACTGGACTGATCGAAATCCCTTTTCCAGTTCGACACTTACGACCCGGATAAAATCAATTCACATCCGGGTGTTCGATCAGACCTATTCCCCCGGTCTCTCAGAGACGCCCTTGTCACTGACTTTTTCGGCGGTGTTTCCCAAGCAGAGATTCTTCCGCCCCTCGATGCGCCACAGCCTTTCGCCGATCAGGCCTCAACGAGCAGGCCTGAAGCGCATATACTATCAAATGACGACGCCGATGCACCCGCCTCGCACACCGAAAATATAACCGACTTTGACGAGCTCGCGGCTCTGGATAGTGAGATGTTCCGGGCTGCGATTGCCCAGGCAAGGGACTCTGCGCTTGGAACGCCTCTAACTAGGGAGGCGCGGGCTTGGGCGGCAAGCGCTATTGTTCTGTCACTTGTGGGCTGGATAGCCAGCAGGAAATGAGCACATCCATATACTGCGGACTTAGTCGATAATGCGTGTGCCTGTACGAGTATGCGCCCTCCTCTCGTGGGTCCAAGACTGTTGTACGTGGTAAGTCAATTCCGTATCCACATGATTTGCCATATGACTTGTGCCGAGTCCCAGGACGCTGAAAAGCCTTCTGCACTTCAGCTGCTTTGAACGCTCACATCGGTGTGATCCGGACGCTTGTGTGAAAAGGCGTCGGATAGCGTTTGGAAACGTGTCCGGGTCCGGGAGTACCAAGTGAGTCGTGCGAGATATCGTATTCGCGTGTGCAGCCATTTGCAGGCCATGTTACGCCTCGTGCTGAGACAGAGCGATCATCTGAGCAAGGTATTTGAAAGAGGACGCGCTAAGACCTTGCAGTGTCATCCGAGCTGGTCGGGCGAGCGGAGGCAGCGAGTGCGGCGGGATACGCCTGGAGTCAGGATCTGGCGGGATTTACCAGATATGGCGATATAGCGCCCTTGAGCACATGGGCTGTGCACCGCCTCCTACCGCCCTGCTCGGGCCCGCCCCCTTTTGTATACGCCGCCTGACGAGGGGAGTCAGTTGTTGAGCAACACCATCACAACGAGGCCGCCACGAACACGGCGCTGGTATTCTTGCATGCGATTCCTTGTGAGAAGCTTTCGGCTCCATCAGCGGCTACCTAGGAAGTTAAAAGGACGCTTAGGTTGCCACTGTCTCTTCAGGTCGACCCCCAGGTCTACCACTTCTGCCTCTTCCAATTCGCAAACAAACCAATCCTCACACATTCCTCACATATGCCTCAGACGCCAGAAGCCCAAGCGTTCCTTGGACGCATCGCCCAGCTCCCTCAAGGCTCGGGAGTCACTGATTCTCTCTTGGGGGCTCTTCAGCCGTCCCTCGCCGACGAAGCCGAGTTGCGCCATCTTTTTGCTACAGACAAGAACCACGCACGACTCGCAGATCCATACGTTGGCCTTGTCGACGTCTTTCCTGCGCCTGATGACATCCGCACGACGCGTGCTAGGGTCATTGCTAGCGAGGACGATCTATCCGCCCAATACATATTCCCTCTGTCCGAGAAGCAGCGCCGCAAGGACGGTGATCCTGCGATGGTTTCCAGCCTCGAAGACTTCAAGAAGAACTGGGCGATCTTCTCCGAGGGATCGCTCTCGCAATTGACTGACTGGAGCAACGTCGTCGTTGCTGGTGGCTCTATCCAGGCGTGTCTCACCCCGTTGCCTGATTCTGCGAAGACGTCGAAGAGGGCGATGCGAAAGTACTTCCACAGCAACGCCTTCCCGACTTCTGATGTCGATGTCTTCCTCTACGGCCTCACTCCTGAACAGGCAGAGGCCAAGATGCAGGTCATCTATGAGGCTGTCCGTGACTCTGTTCCGTGGGACGTGACCTGCGTCCGCACGAAGCACACTGTCTCGATCCACTCTCAGTACCCTTACCGCTCCGTCCAGATCGTTCTTCGTTTGTACTCGTCTCCTGCAGAGATCCTAGCCGGCTTCGATGTTGATGCCCCGTGCTGCCTGTTTGACGGCCAGCGCGTATGGGCGAACCCCCGCGCGATCGTGGCGATGATGCGACAGTGCAACACGGTGGACATGACGCGTCGCTCGCCCTCTTATGAAGTTCGTCTTGCGAAGTACTCCGTTCGAGGCTTCGAGGTCCATGTGCCGAACTTGCGCCGCGAGGATGTTGACCCAACGGTGAGGCCTCTTGATATACTCTCGTCAGCCTGGCATTCATTATCGTTCCTCCAGATTTTCGAGAGGTCTATCACCCGTATACAGGGGCTGGCGCGCCTCCTTGTCTTAGAACGTTTCACCAACCCCGACACTCGAGTCCGCTACCTCGCAGATAGGCGGCACCTGCGTGCGCGACCCCAGCTCGACGTTGATCCAGGGTATCGCAGGAGGAAGATGAAGGGCGACTTGAAAGCCGACGCTGACATTGGTGGATTGGAGATGAACGATTACGATGTGCAGTCGCTCCACATTCCCTACGGTCCTGGATGGGATGCTCGCCGCATCGACAAGCTGGTGTATCAAACTGTAAGCCACTTCGCGTTGTGCTCTTGGCTATTGCTTACAACTCGTGTTAGGATTTGGGCATGAATTGTGAGTAGAGACATCATACGGCTTATCAGGTGTGCTCACGCGAAGGGCAGCTCCCTACAACCCGAAGAACAAGGATCGCCATCTGCACCGCCATCCCGCTTTCTTTGGAACAATGCAAGAGTGTCTAGAGGATTGCTGCGAGGTTCGTGATGGATCCTGTTGAATCTGATCCTTACTCACAGCCCATCTGTAGTTCTGTCCCGAGCCAAAAGACGACGAAGAGAAGGAGCTTCAGCAGAAGGAGGACGAATCATACGTCCGCGGACGTGTAGAGTACGTACGCCAGCCGCCTCGTCGGCTCTGCTTTCTCACATAATTCCACCAGGTTCATCAAGGAAGATCCTGGGCGACAGAGCATCTCTGGTAGCTTCAAGCCTATCGACGAAGGGGAATGGTCTGAGCAGGCATACATGGGTCAGACGGAGAAGCTCTTCAATGCTATCGTCGCTGGCGACCGCGCAGCTGTTGCACAAATCCTCTCCCAGGAAGGCACCGACATCGACCGCCGCGACCATGTCGGTCGTACCCCTCTCCAGTTCGCCATACTGTCTAAGGAGGTCGAGATCGCCTGCGACTTGATCGACGCTGGAGCCCGCATGACGTCTCGTCTCGTCGACGGCCGGACGGCACTCCATCTCGCCGCTCAGCTTGACCTGGCCGTCATCTTGCGCAAGCTTCTTGAGCGCAGTGCAGTCAACGCCGAGAAGGCAGAGGAAGAGGCTGCCGCGAAGAAGGCCAAAGAGATGGACGTGATGGATGTTGATGACGACGATCAGAACGACGAAGATGAAGAGGACGACGAAGAGGGAGGTAGCAGCGAGGATGACTGGTCCTCCGAGGACGGCGAGCGCCGGCGCAAGAAAGCTAGGGACGACAAGAGCCAGAAGCCAGACACCGCCCAGATTCCAGAAGACGACAAGGACGTGTCAGACGTGTTCGACGTCAATCTTCCTGACTGGGACTATGCGTTCACCCCTCACCACTACGCAGTCGCATTTGCTTCGCTTTCTGCCCTCGACCAACTGCTCGCCGCTGGTGCCGACCCGAAACTTGTCATCACACCAGACAATCGCAGAGTGACGTACTTCCATCCGCTTACCCTCACTCTGTTTATTCGTGACATCGACACTGCTTGCGAAGTGGCAAAGAGGCTGTTCTCCCACGGTGCTGTCTCCTCTGAGGCTGACGATGACCTCTTCACTGTCTTCCATCGGATCGTATATGCGCGGAAACCTGCCCTTGTCGACACTTTCCTGCGCTATGACCCCAACGCCAAGGCCGTTCTTGACGCTCCACGTGTTGGGAGCAATACCGAGACTATATTCCCTGTAGTCTCTGCGATTGGTAGCAGCAGCCCCAGCACTCTTGCAGTCCTACTCGCGTACGGCGCGAAGTATGTGTATACTGAAGAGGATTGGAGCCGCGCGTGCGAACTCAGGCAAGTGCTACTCTTGAGCTATCCTTTCTCGGCAGCTACTTAGCAAAACTTGCATTTGCAGGAAGGATAAATGGAACCAGTGGAATGCCACTTGGAAAAGTATGATCATGCATCCGGTCGAGGTCGCTCTCGCGCAAGTCGATGATGTAGCCGGCCTCTTGGTGAACATCGGGGCGGAGTACAACATCGGCAACAGGGACTCCAATTGGGATGGTAGCGAGACGCACATGACCATCCTTGACTATGTCCGCGGCGTCATACCCGCGCTTCGGGAGGACGCAACTACCCTTCTCTCTCGCGCCGACGACGAACACGATGTGACGGCCTATCGCAAGATCGCAGCTCTTCCTGGATGGAAAGGCGCTCGAGGCCAGTACATGCTCAAGCTCGCGGAGATGAAGGCTGGGTACAAGTCGAGCCAGGATGAATACGCTGAGCGCAGCCGAAAGCTCCTTCAAGTCGTCGAGTACTTCCGAGCGGCGGAGGAATTACTTGTTTCCAAGGGCGCGAAAACCTGGCAGGAACTCTATCCTGATAGCGAGGGCGGCAAACCCTCGAGGTCGTACTACAGGTCGGCCATGTACAGCCTTGGGTACCGGCGGTCGCCTCATTCGTACTTCAAGATGTCCGGGACCTTCGGCAACGAAGAGGTGCCCGCGCATCTCGTCAGCCTCTACGACGAGCTCTTCGATGCGTGCTACTCAGGCAACAAGGGCAAGATTGAAGAGCTTTGCTTGCCTAAGGATGGCAAGGCTAAGTCGGATAACAAGCTCCTTCAGATCGCCTGTCGATTCGGCTCGCATGGTGGTATGTAATTTGACTGCCATACAAACCGTTAGTGTTTGCCTCGTACTGACTAGAACTCTAGGGTTGACTCCGCTTGCATTGGCGTTGTATAATCGCCACTGGGACGCAGCGCGCCTCATCCTGGCGATCGCTGTTGCTCAGTACAAGGCGCCTGATGATAAACCGACAAAGTTTGTCGTCTCGAAGAACTTGGCGCTTGGTAAGCCTCGACACTCATATTTAGCCAGTATGCTCCTAAATCTCGCGACAGAGGACGACGATTCAGAGGGAGGTTCGGAATCCGACAGCGACGAAGAGATGGACGACGACGACGAGCGCAAACCCTTCAGCTTCATCGACATCGCCCGGCGTCCGTCTCAAGTGCAGACCGATACGCCACCTTCCAAGATGCTGAACTTCGTCGATGGCTTTGTGTGCCCAAAGACAAAGAAGGAGGTCGCTGGGCCACCCCTGTTCAAGGCGATCATGGATGACGACTTCGAGAGTTTCGTGCAGATTGCCGATCTCTACAAGGCTCTTCCGACCTCGCACGATCTACCCGACCAGGTATTCGATTGGATCATCAAATACGACAGAACCACAATGCTCGACGAGGTCATCCGCCGCACGGGCACTGGTATCGACCTACCCAAGCTACATGAAGAGGAGGCAGTTGACGCTTCAGGTGCGACACCGAAGATCCTGCCGCCTAAGACCTACCTCGGCCTCAACGTGCATGGCAAGAAGCGTAAGGATCTGGCACAGAAAGGCGATCCTAACGCACCCGAGCTCTCCGAACGATTGGACCCTCCTCTACTTTGGAAGGCAGCACACGACGGGGCCGTTAGCATCATCGAGTATCTTGCTACGGAGCGGCCGATTTCCGCCTATGACTACTACGTATCTACCCACAGTAACGAGCGAGCTCAGGCTCTCCGCCGCAATCGCAGCCAGATTCCACAGAGACTGGGTTGGGCCCCGGACGAACTCAACGAGACCGTCATCACTGGTGCCGTGATGGGCGATCGCATCGATGTCCTCGAGATGTTGCTAACAATACGGCCGGCGGAGATGCAGAACGCGCTTATGGCTAGGTCAGTTTCTGCACTCTGTCCACTTACCTTCAGCGAACACTATGCTAACGCATTGTCATGGGCGCAGGGTCCACTACGCGGGCATGAACAATATCTTCGTCGCCGTGAATGCAGGATGCTCGCCAGCGATGTTCGACTACCTGTTGTCCAAGGGAGTGTCTCCCACGGATACTGATATGCGAGGGTATGTGTATTGTGCGTCCTGATGTGATCTTTCCTGACAACACCTCCCGACTGTCGTAGATGGAATATCTTCCACTGCTTAGCAAGCACCGGCGCGGACAAACACCTCACCCTTCTCGAGCACATCCTGTCGAAGTTACCGGAAGACGTATCCGCGCGTCTGTTAATCCAGCAGTCCAAGGGGGCCCTCCATACAGTACGTATATATCATTTCCGTAGCGCAATTCCCTCTCTAATCGAGACATTCTTCAGCCCCTCCACTTAGCCGTGAAGAGAAACAATCTGCTCGCCATCCCTATCTTACTCCGTACGAGAGCACCTGCGTTCACGATGCGCGACCAGAATGGATCGACCCCTCTACATGCTGCCATTCGGAGTGGCCATGCGCGAATCGTGCAACACGTAGCAGATGCTGGCCCTGACGATGCGCTCTACATGGAAGACGGTGTGGGCAACACCCCTCTGGAGCTATCAATTCAGTGCTGGCTACAGTCGAAGACGTCCTCCCAAAGATGGGGTACCGCGATAAGCGTCGAGACGTTATCCGGTAATCTACGCTCCTATACCGGTCGCCGCTTTACCTCTCAGGAGGAGGTCGTGCTCCTGAAGGACATGATCAATCGCCTTTCAGACAACGGCCGCCTCCGGAAGGGAACCAAACTCGCTACGGAACTCGTCGCGTTCGCAGACAAGATGGACACCGAGGCGCGTGACCGTCCTGAAGTTGAGACTGTGGAGGAGAAACCAGCCAAAACGGACGTCAACGACGCCGAAAAGACCTACGCGTGCGTCTCCGCAGCGATTTCTACACGGCGCGGCAGGCGAGCGCTGGTCCATCTCATCGACGTCCATCGCTCCGTTCGGAATGGCCTGGAACGTGTGACTCGCGAGCGCAGGCAAGAGAAAGGGAAGGACGATGACATGGAGGCGGAAGTCGCTGATGATAAGATCGAGAAGATGAAGCGGCGTTGCGCCATCCAGTACTGGTGGTCTGCCTCTTGCGCCTTGTTGTCTGTGTTTGACCCCGACAACCTCTGACAAGTTCGCGATCCCCACATTCCTCTTAAACGTGACTGCTGAAGTTGAGCGTGCTCTGTGATCTGAATGCCTTTGCCTTTGTACTATATCTCCCAATGAACATGGCTTGTGTGAACGTTGTGTGCGGCAGTAGCTCGAGGCGCCATGATCCTGCTTATTCTTGAGAGTTCCCGAGGGATGGACGTCTGAATGGGCACTCGCGAGCGTGGCGATGTCCTGCAACGGTGCAGTTTCCCTCTATCCAATCTGAGAGGCGATACAATCCGACGAGCCAAGTCACTTCTACGCGCAGCCGTTCCCACTTGACTTCCTGCTACTCGTACAACGTCCGCTGGTCACGTCTAGGCCTTAGGAGCTTTGGAGCCGCTGCTCTTCGCGGGTGTACCGCTCGCGTTGCGGGTAGCGGCGCTCTGGGCACGGGCGGGGAAAGAGTCCTTGCCGGTTTCCTTTCCAGCCTTGGCCTGTACTCAAGCTGAGCTGAAGTATCATTCGTGACAGGAACCGTTGTTATTGACGCACCTGCGTGGACTGGATGCGCGAAGCGTCGGAGGGGGTCGTCTTGTTGGCGCTGGCTGGCAACGAACGTGGGTTGTCAGAGGACCTATCGATGTGGGTGGTATAGTGAGGGTGTTTAACTCACCAGCACCACCACGAGCTCCTTTAGCCGGCATTGTGATCGGTGTTGTGAGACGAAAAAGGTGAGAGGTAGCTTGGGTTGGTGAGAGCGAGAGTCTGCGAGGCCTGGTGGAGACCGACGACGGCACGCAGCCTTTATACCTATCCTCTAGGCGGCGATTACAAGTGCGTTCACAGTACGGCTCGGTCTCCGTGTAGCGATGCACAACAGACTGTAATGCTACGTACAAAGAGAGCAGGAGAGAAGTGAGAGAGTTCGGGATGCGCCATAATTCCCGTTGGCTACCGATGAGGAACACGTTCCGCATTCAGCTCATCGTCTCGCTGAGCTGCGCGACTGATGGCGCGATTCGACGCTTTCAAAGACAACTCTACCTTCATTGGGATAGCCCGTTCCCTTTCCTGACAAGGAAGCGCGAGCGACTCAGGCCATCGGCGAGCAGGAGGCTGACATCCACATAGAAGAAGGTGATCGTCGTTTTCGCAGGTCCGACCTAGACGTTTGGTGTATATCGTTGTATAGTATACGGCGGAGTAGTAGACCTCCAAGGACAAGAGCTGATCATAAGGGGAAGTCGTCTGTCCACTGCGCTGATTACGAAGATGTCTCTGGCGACGAATGCGGCTGCGCAGATCACGTAGGAGTTTCAGACGTTCTATTCAGTCCATTGACGTAGAACTTCTAACTCACTGTTAATGTCGGGGTGTGCACGGTCCGACGAGGGCGAGGTGCGGCGTGCTCGAAAGTAAAATCGATGTTGACCTTGGCCTGATACGACGGATATTTTGATAGCAACGTGACCATATGCCAAAGGTCCGTAATTAGTCAGTTAAGTGAAGTCCACGCAGCAACCTGTTGTTGACAGTGCTGTACAAAGAGCGACATTCTTTGGGCTCCTCGGCACACGACCCGGTCGCAAGAACCTCGCAGATATTTCGCAACGAAGAAGGAAAAGAGCTGATTGTTTGGAAGACGGTGCGGTTGCCTATCATTGCGAATAGACCGCACACGTGTACAATCTCCGCTGCGGCATTTCTATTGGCAACTCATGCACAACCCCCAGTGGAAGCTGACGCCGGGCACACGACCGCAAGACATGTAGATGTTACGCCAGAAGCATATATGCCAAGAAGAAGTATAGCTCAGAGAGTTGTTGGTAAGTCCGGAGATATCACCGAGTCCACCAGCATCAAGAGGTAGGCAGAGCCCGGGCGAGGCCGCTCCATATAGGTGGTACGGTTCGAGCTAAGACCGTAGCACCTAGGTGTCATGTAAAGCGCTGAAGAAGCCAAGTGAGGATCCCTGTTTCTGAGGATGAGGGCATCTTCACGTATTTTCTACGTATCTATTCAGCATATCTGACTGCGAGCTGATGATGGTGGAAGGAGGGTGAACCGGTGACCACGCGCGGCGGCGAAGGCGGCCTGTGGCGGCATCTGGTACAGAACCAAACAAGTGTACACAGCGGGATCTTCCGCAAGAGGACTCTGCCCGCCGGGCGCTTTCGGGAGTTGGCCACTCTTTCTTCTGACTTTGTCGCTGAGCACTGAGCAGACAGTGGCCCTATACACAGCGGTCACCTGCTTCCTCTATCTAGGTTCATCAATAAAAACAGCCAAAAAGCTGTATTGAAATAGGGGCGCGTGTAACCACGCTGTTACGAACATTCTGCAACGAACACATAACTGATTGGGACGTCGCATGAGGTTGACGGCATCTGACGCCAAACATCACAAAGGACGAGACCAGAGGACCATAGGTACGTGCATCGGGCTTGACTGATCACAGATGTCCGACTCATGACGATATAGTCATTTATCAGCACACGCCAGAGCGACCGGGTTGTGCACGGCGCTTGAGAACTGTCGTCAATCCATATCATCACAACGCTGAGCGCATGCGGCAAGGCTACAGGATTACATGATGACTCTGCCCATCTACTTTGCACTGAGCTCCGCTCGACGTTTAGTGCAATTCTGGTTTCTGGTCAGCCGGTACGTTGCACTCGCAGCAGTGAGTCGGAGCTGGGCAGACGTTGACAGTCGTTTTGCGTGTAGGTCATCTATCCCGCATGCTCATCACCTCTAGATCGGCGATGCTTTGACAGCTGTATCAACGACACCACATGTTGCAGCTTCTGTGAAAGGTACTCGTCCGGCCGAGTCCACTGATTGTGTTCCGTACGAACGTATTCCGGTCGGTACAGGTAGGAGATTACGCTATGGTGCAGCATCATCACTCAGACTCATGTCGCTGTTGTCGCTCACAGGCGTTCGCAAACCTTCTAGACACTGCAAGTGGCCGGCATCGTCCACATTGCCAGTCGGCATCGGTCATACCACAGATCGGCACCATACATCAATCCCTGCGACCGCATGCCACTCCCTAACATGACGGTGAGCTGTCAGCCACGGTATCTCATAGCTTTGATTGTTGCATGGCCACATACGGCATACCCACGCAACGACGCACAGTCGTGACGAATTTCAGCTGGCATTTTCGAGCACTTGTTCGCGATGGTTCAGGAAGATGATCTGACGTCAGTACAGGTATGTGTTGTCCCTTATGGCGATATCTTCACCCTGAGAAGCAGCAGTCTTATCGGTCAATTGTAGCAGATGACCAGAAGCGGCCCTTCGCAGCGTGGCGTAATCATCTCTCTACTTGCCGCCTCCGAGGAGACGTGCCGCTGCTCAGCAGTTCCATCTCCCTTCAGGCTCCCTAATGTACAGAAGCTGGAGCGGGTAGGCTCAGGTACTGTACATTTGGACGGTATGCCAACCCTCGGCACCGACGATTCACGGATGTAACCATGCGATGTGCTGTCAGCGCCTATGCATATCCATCAATACTGGGCGTCTATGCTCTCAGTCGCCATCCGCCGGTGGTATAGAAGCATCCCACGACACCGGATTTTCTGTATTCTACATCTTCCGCCGGCATCTGATGGCGCTGCCTTATCCGAACCTTCAACGACCATATGTCGTTCACCCGTCCACGGCGCGTTCTATATTTGCAATCGAGTCTCGACCTCTCAATCCAGGTCAGTCACGAGTCCGCTGTATGTTGTCTCCGTCGACGTACAGAGCAAAAACGGCCACGAGGAAATACTTGCATTAGCTGATACAAAGCACATGCCACTTTCCTGTCAAGTGACTCGAGAAGCACACAACCATGCGCTCTTCCCAGTCAAGGCAAGAACAACAGCAATCATTGCAATTGCCGACAGCCTCGTTGGGTTCCGAAGAGAACACCTCGCGAGCCTCGCCAATGCCAAGCCAGGACTACCGTCAACAGTGTCGACGATGACGGGTCCAGGGCGACCAGTTTCCGAGTATAAAGAGGGCTGGAATATTGCCTCGAAATCTCCAACGGGTCTCTCCCAGTTCTGACAGCCTACTCGAGTCGTCTCGCGTCGCCTCCTCTGCTCGCCGTCATGTTCTCCTCGGCTCTCTTCGTCCAGGTCCTCCTCGCCACCGCGGCGTTTGCCATCCCGACCTCTCGCGAACGCTTCGCCGAGCGCGTCGCCCGCCGCGCCTCTGGCTCGCGTCTGTCGCACCCCAAGCAGTCGGTCACCGGTCCCACAGCTGAGATCGACAGCGTCTCCAACGCAACGCACGTCGACTACAGCAGCAACTGGTCCGGTGCCGTCCTTGTCGCTGGCAGAGTAAGTCCGCGTCAGTGTTCTACGGCCGCTGGAGACATCTAAAGATCGGCTCTTCAGAACACTTACAAGTCCGTCACTGGAACGTTCACCGTTCCCACCCCGAGGGCTCCGTCTGGCAGCTCCGGCACCCACTCCGCCTCTGCTTGGGTTGGTATTGACGGTGACACTTGCGGCAACGCCATCCTCCAGACCGGTGTCGACTTCACCGTCTCCGGCGGTCGTGTCTCCTTCGATGGTGAGCTTCTCTCTCTAGTTCGAGCGTCGCGGTCACGTGGACAATACTGATGCTGCGCTTGCGTCTTCTCCAGCCTGGTACGAGTGGTACCCTGACTACGCCTACGACTTCTCCGGCTTCGAGATCAGCGCCGGCGACTCGATCACCGCGACCGTGACCGCGACCTCGACGACGGGCGGCACTGCGACGCTCATCAACCACTCGACCGGCCAACAGGTCTCGCACAGCTTCAGCCGCCAGCCCGCGCTCTGCGAGGAGAACGCGGAGTGGATCGTCGAGGACTTCGAGGAGAACGGCGGGCTCGTCCCGCTCGCCAACTGGGGCACGGTCACCTTCACCGGCGCGTCCGCGGGCACCTCCAGCGGCTCCGTCGGCCCAACCGGCGCGGACATCATCGACCTCAACCAAAACGGCCGCGTCTTGACCTCCGTCTCGACCAGCGGCAGCTCCGTCACCGTCGAGTACACCGGCAACTAAGCGCGGCCTCACCGGTGGCCGTCGACAATAGCCCGGACTTCGTGGACTTGGCACATGGATGTGGTGGAACTCGGAACACAGAACTCGGAAAAACTGTTTGAGTATACGAATGTAAGGGCGGGGTCGCTTTCATGTGCCTGCTTATGCAGCCACGGAAAACGTGTGTGTGTTACGATGTAGTGTACTTGTGCGCTACGAGCCTGTACGAACATGGATTACGAGAGGGTGTTTGGATGCAATCCCTTTGTTTGAAACACGCCTCTAAACCAGATACCACAGCAAGCGGGTCCAAGAACCCATTACATAACGAGGGGCTCGTTGTGAAAGCTGTGACTCTGGGTGCCAATGTATGTAGTACGGCCTAAAGTATCGACCATGGGCGCCTATTGCCGAAGATCTTCGCTCGACCCACCATGACCAGTGTATGTAGGATTTCCAGCCTATCTGCTACACACCTATCTTTCGATATGGTACGATGAAGCACTAAGAAAGAAAATTACTATGGCGATTTACTCCCGCCTCTGGCAAGGATGAATAATACAACAGGTTTCAGGCTTCAAGGTCGTCGAAATGATGAAACGGCGTGCCAGAAATACAGATGGTCCACAGCAAAGCTGGACCTATTTCCAGCTGTAAGTAACTTGTTTTGTGCCTGGTGTACCTGTCGTCTACTGTTTTATCCCGGGAATAGGTGTCTACACGTGACAACACCGCTTTACCTCTTCTCGAAGCCGTACACTCTGAGTCATCACGCGCAAGTGCTGACAGTCAGCATCAGCCCATATTTCTGGGACGGTGCAACGATGTAAAACCGGGATGAAAGCATATTGCACGTGTATTTTTAATCGAGGCTTGCAGAGACCTGAAACTACAAGGTTTCTATGTGCTTACCAGGAGAATGACGACGAGTACATGACGTCGACGGTATGTCATTCCGTTTCTTCATAATACACATTATGCACCGTTTGAACAGGAATTACAGTATCACGCATTCTATTTCCTGCGGGCACAGAAGATTAGAGCAGTCTCTACACGGTGGCCAACATCTACCGTTGCAACGTGACGTACCCACAGCGATAGTCAACTTCTCCCATCAGTCGAACCATCTAGGTTGCTCAACGGCACCGAGACTGAACTATCCAGCGAAACGCGCATGTCTTGGCTTTCGTGAAGAGTGCATGCTCCCGCAGTCTAGTGCGTAGTATATTCACACGGAACACTCTCACGCATCCGGGTTGCTGAGATTCGTGCGCTACCGGTGCGAAATCTGACAGCGTCCTTATCCGAACCTCCAGTCCACATAGGACCTGCAACAAGACCCGTCCGCATCTATTCTTGCAATCGACCCCGAACTGCACGGTCCAGATGGGTCACGAGCGCAACAAATCTTTCTTCTTCTGACATGCAGGGAGATTAATTCATGAGAGACTCTTCCTCTATGCGGGTAAAGGTCCGTGTGACAGATCGCCATACAATTGAAGGAAGTACGGTACCATGTGTACTGCCCAATGCGAGCAATTGCACCTGCAATCCTTGCCAAAGCCGACATCTCACTGCTTCTCAGAAGGAGTCCTTCGCAGGCTGCTCACGGAAAAGCCAAGACTTCCGCCAGCCACCTCGGCGATGGCGGGATGGGGTTGCCCCACCTGCAAGTATAAAAGACGCAAAACGATGGCCTACAGGTTCCCTCAACGGGTCCCGCCCAGTTCAGACAGTCGACTCAGCTCACTTGGAGCCCTTCGCACATCCTTGATCTACTACCATGATCTTTGCTGCCCTCGCCTGCCAGGTGCTCGTCGCCACCGCGGCGTTTGCCCTTCCCTCCTCCCGCGAACGCCTTGCTCAGCGTATCGCTCGCCGTGCTGCTGGCGCGCACCAGTCGCTCCCCAAGCAGCTCTCCAGCGGCCCGACGACCGCTGTTTCCAACGCTACCGAGGCCGAGTTCAGTAGCAACTGGTCCGGCGCGGTGCTCGTTTCCGGCAGTGTTGGTGCCAACCCGCATGTTCCATCGCGGATATTTTGGCTGACGCTCCCGTTCTCTAGGGAACGTACCGCACGGTGACCGGCACGTTCACGGTCCCCACGCCGAGGGAACCGTCTGGTGGATCCGGCTTCCACTCATCCTCCGCGTGGGTCGGCATCGACGGTGACACTTGTGGGACTGCCATCCTGCAAACCGGAGTTGACTTCACCGTTTCCGGCGGCAGCGTCTCCTTCGATGGTATGTTACCAGTTTATTCATTAACGCTGAAAACTAATACTGATCACCATGGACGATTTAGCCTGGTTCGAGTGGTTCCCCGCCGCTGCGTTCGACTTCACCGGCTTCCCCGTCAGCGCGGGTGACTCGATCACGGCAACCGTGACCGCAACGTCTAGGACTGGTGGAACCGCGACGCTCATCAACCACTCGACCGGCAGGCAAGTGAGCCACACCTTCAGCGGCCAGCCCTCGCTCTGCCAGGAGAACGCGGAGTGGATCGTCGAGGACTTCGAGGAGGGCGGAGGCCTCGTCCCCCTCTCCAACTTCGGCACGGTCACCTTTACTGGCGCCTCTGCGGGCACGTCCAGCGGCACTGTCACCCCAGCCGGCGCGACGATCATCAATATGGAACAGAACGGCCGCGTCTTGACCTCCGCCTCTGCGAGCGACTCCTCCGTTACGGTCGAGTACACCGGCCCGTGAGGGACATCGGTGCGATGCTGTACTGGGTGCGAGTCTTTCGGAGGTTAAGTGCACGTAACAAGGTTGGCATGTTGTAAGATGGATGGCACGCGCGACTGCTGATATGGGACCACTGAATGTGCTTCTATGGCTGTCGCACGCAATCATGGGATACTTCTGGCTACGGGTAGTACGAAAATGTACGAGCGCTGAGAGCGAATAAAGTTCGTGTGGTAGCTTCAGCCGGTCTTGGGCCTCGACAGGATGTAGCGGGTGTATGTCCGAACCTGTCAGGGCTGCTAATTGAACATGGGCGTCTTGTCGCAACTTTAGGTTGAGCGCTAGCGCGTGCGTGCTCCAGCGCCAGCGAGTCCAGACTTGCGCTGTACATTGCTCCATCACCACCATCTCTTTTGAGAGGCTCAAGGCCATACTATCGGGAACCCTCGTTGGTGTCATAACAAAGGCGCGATATGAAGTTTCACCAAGTTACATTAATTACTCACTAAGATTTTGGGCAGGCGTGCCGTTTCTATCCATGATCAGGACCGGCAGACATTCCCTACAGCCGACTCAGAGGTGCGCATTTTGGCCTCTCTTTGACAGCTCTCATTTAACTATACGCAGCGCGGGTCGCGTTTCCTGGTAACATATCGACAGAAATGCATTTGAGTTGACAATATGCGGCTGAGAACCTTTTTCGCTGGTTGCAGCGTACGCCTCGCTGCTTCCTGGGCCCAGGTCCTGGCATGTGTCTTCACAGAAACGTAGAAGCTATCCACACGATATACTTACGGGTGGCGTCTGGGTTGAAAACGCCGCCACACATGACTTCAGCATTGCTCGAAGACTGTGGACGTCCTGACGCCAGCGCTGAGCGAGAGCGCGAAAAGATGGATGGCTTGCATGGAATCCAATCTTCGATGGCGCCGACCTCATCGCTAAGGTAGGTCTCCTACCCTCTATGGGACGCTCTTGAGCGTGTCAGTAAGCTGCGCGGGCACCATATAGCCCATCTGCGCTCTGTAGGGAGTGCGTGTTGCAGCCCTCACGAGTCATCCACGGGCGCCATGCGTACTGCTATATGGCCAACGCAGATGCCCACGATCTCCTAGGCTTGAAGTACGATGTCTGATGATTGCTTATGCTCAAAACCTTTACTAGAACGTGCGTGACGAGCCTGGCGACGATTTGCCGCCGTCATACGGGTCACAAGCCCAGGAGATGACTCCTACCCTCACGTCGTAAAGAGTGAACTTACGTGTACAGGCCGCTCTCAGCAATGCCTTGTGCATTTCTCTCTTATTGCCGATGTCAAGTGGCTTCCAGG
Source organism: Cubamyces lactineus (assembly GCA_022376465.1). Lineage (NCBI taxonomy): Eukaryota > Fungi > Basidiomycota > Agaricomycetes > Polyporales > Polyporaceae > Cubamyces > Cubamyces lactineus. The sequence continues at coordinate 113,275 of JACDTU010000006.1, read as the reverse complement.
ATAGCAAACACCGCAAACCTTGACCGACACGCAAAGGTTTCCGCCACCAACGTGAGTGATGGCGGCATATTTTTGCCTTCGACCTGTGTATAAAAGGACACAGGCTGCTGCCTGAGGTCTCTCAACGGGCTCTTCCCATTTCAGAGGAGCATCCGAGTAGTCTCTCCATTGCTGCAATGTTGTTCTCCTCTTTGCTTTTCCAAGCCGTCATCGCAGCCACAGCGATTGCCGTCCCCACCTCGAGCGAACGTCATGCTCAACGTCTCGCTCGCCGTGCTGCAGGGGCTCATCTGTCAAACCCCAACCGAGTCATCAGCCGCCCAGCCGCTGCATCCGATGGGACGAACACTACGCAGGTCGAGTACAGCGACAATTGGGCTGGCGCCGTGCTCAACGCTGACCCCGTGAGTGCACTACTATCTCTGACCGTTACGCGTCCATGATCGTTCTGATATGGTTCTTGTTCTGCAGAACACGTTCCAATCAGTCACTGGTACTTTTGTCGTGCCCACTCCGAGCGTTCCCCCGGGCGGATCACCGAACGGCTTCTATTCTTCCTCTGCATGGGTTGGGATCGACGGCGATACCTGCCAGACGGCCATTCTGCAGACCGGCATCGACATGTCGTTCAACGATGGCCAAGTATTCTACGATGGTGAGTGCTACTATCAGATCCGACTTGTATCTTGGACGGGAATTGATCTCGCGTGTGTCTAGCCTGGTACGAGTGGTATCCCCAATATTCATACGACTTCGACGACTTCGAAGTGAGCGCGGGCGATGAGATTACGACTGTCGTCGTTGCCACATCGCTCACGAGTGGCACTGCAACGATTATCAACCACTCGACGGGCCAGCAAGTCGAACACAGTTTCGACCTGCCGGATTTACCGCTCTGTCAGCAGGACGCGGAATGGATCGTGGAAGATTTTGAGCAGGGCGGACTCGTCCCTTTCGCCAACTTCGACACTGTCACTTTCACTGATGCCTCGGCGGGGACGTCCGCGAGCGGCGAAGTTGGTCCTGCTGGCGCGAACATCCTTGACATATCTCAGAACGGGAAAGTCTTAACCTCGTCGTCGGTAACAGAGAGCTCTGTGACTGTCGAGTACATCGGCGCTTGAGCTGCACTTGGAGGAGGGCGAGAGGTGGAAGATGAAGTGAAGGGTACTCGAGCAAGGCTTGCTGTGTGCATGTCGTAGAAAATATGGGGGATTCGGTGTAAAGAATGGTACCGGTCCATGTTGTGTGAGTTCGAAGATAGTGTTCTGTGTAGTCAATAGTCATACGCATGCTCAAATGCTGGCGTGAGCAGGGCACATTCTCAGCCACTGCAATGTGCTTATGTAAACGCAGCTAGCGCCCAAGAGCCACGCAGCTAAGCCGAAGAGGAGGGCTACGTCGGCTTAAGCTTCTCTCTCTCTCTCCGTCCTACAGCCTGGCATCTACCACCGCACTTTGTCCCCGCATTCGTCAACTACCGCGCTGTTGCCAAAGCTAGGTTAGTCATACATCCCTCACCTAGCCATATTGATTCCCTTGAGTAACAAACACCGCCATGTGCGTCCTTGGCATACAGAATGTCCTCTGAGCTCTCTATTGTCGATCTGGCTGCTCGCCACAAGGAGATTGTTGAGCAGCAGATGGCATTGGCTCACGAACTCGTGTCAATCAGTCGCGCACTCAATGCTTCACGGCCTATCAACAAGCTCCCTGTCGAATTGCTCGTCAAGATATTCTATTGTCTGCAGATGCACAACGGCATCTACAACGAAAGCTGGTACTCTGTCGCTGCGGTATGCAAGCTCTGGCACGACGTAGCTCAAGGTTGTATGTCACTACGGAGACGCATCACAGTGGGCCCACGCTTTGGGTTCAGGCTAGTCAACTTGTTCCTCGCTAGGCCTGGCGTACTCGAAGCAGGCTTCAAAGGATATCTTCCCATGATCCATGAGAGCAACGCGGAACACGTTGAATCCGTCAGAGATCGGGTCATGTGTGTCAAGTACGCCTCCGACAAGCGTGTCGAAGGCTGCTACCATGAAAGAGCGTTGCGCCATATCGAGAAGTTTGCGATGCTCACGGAAGTTCTTGTGGTGCTAGGTAAAGGTTACAAGCTTTTCAACGAGCACGAGGACGATGACGGTCATATCGAGGATCGCGTGTCGGACTCCGATGACCCCGATGAACTGCATCAGAAGCAAGGCGTGCCGGGATATCAAGGCCACTTCGCTGCGACCCTAGAGCTAGCAGTAGATTCAGCGATGTTCCCCAACCTTCAGTATCTCACTCTGTTCACTGCCGCCCTTGATACAAGCTCTGTCTCGCTCCCTGCTCTTCGAAAACTTCATCTACACGATTGCACCAGGATGTCCATGTCATTGCCCACCTTCCTAACGTTCATCTCTCAGTGCCAAAGCCTCGAAATTCTCGTGATGACCTTGTTTCGTCCAAAGGACGACCACCTGCCCACATGTCTACCCGAAGCCGCACCCCTGGAGATTACCCCCTTGTTACCTGTGGCGCTTCCTGGGAGCCTGCGCATGGTTGCCATCGAAGACATAGCGCCCTGGACCGCCCGTATACTTGAGGGCATGTCTCTTCCTGAGCGTACGAATCTCCTTGTGAACATGACCGGTACTCTGGACCATCAGAATGATTGGAAACGTGAATGGGCCGGGTACCTACAACTCCATTCCGCCCTCCCTCCGCGGAGGTCTCACATCGAGGTTTTGCGTTTCGCAGACACAATACGTATCCACGTCGACAAAGACAGGCACACTTCGTATCGCATCGTGGCACGTTCCTCCTGGGATAAGCGGAAGGGCACTCTGGCTCTCTTGTGGGGGCACAAATGGGGGAGTTCTAAATATTGCGAGTCCAACTTCCTGTCCGATCTCACCAATATCTTCTGCGAAGCTACGATCGTCTGTCTCACCATTGTCATCAGAGGACGCATCTCCCTATCTCTCGACAAAGTGAAGTGGACAATTGCGCTGAAGGCCTTACCAGCTCTCAAGAGCCTTGCAGTAACGATAGACATCGCGGTAGAGCAGGAACGGTGGAGTAACACGGACACCTTCCTCGTGCTCGAGGTACTTGGCAGTCTCACCGACGATGGCCACGAGTTGTGTCCAGATCTCAACGAACTCATCCTCCAGTTCAGGTTCCTTGATGCCAAAAACGAGGAAGATGCAATCTCAACGATCAAGGAGTGCTTAAGCAACCGAGCTGCTCGCGGACGTTCGCTCACTCGTCTTGTCATCTCCCTCCTCTGTGGCTCCCAACCTCTCACCGATTGGCCTGCGACGAGAGATAGCATGTTGGAGAGATACAAGGAGATCTTCCAACCGTATGTGGAGGTCGTGAGCTGTGATGGCGCGTCTTATTTTTGCGAGACGGATATCAGCGAGATTCCGGAGGTACGAGCGGTTCTACCGGCCCTATGATGTCCTGACACGATGTCCATCATTAATGCAGGTGTACGACCATGCTAAGTACGAATGAAATGCTGTAATCATGGACGGCCACGATCGTGATCAAGGCACGGTATAAAGCTCGATACTCGTTCTGACCGTCCAGGAGAGATGGACTCGAGTCATGGGATAGTCCGAGCAGATGATTGATGTCATCCAAGAGAGCAATGACCAACATATTTCTTGGCTGACCTGGACCGGTGTGAAACAGAGAGCGTCCATCGCTACCGCTCGGCCATCAGGAAAGTGTTAATTCTCCAGATGGAGGTGGGCGTCTCCAGGGCCTCCATCGCTCCAGGCGCCCAGCCCATTCTCCAGGGCGGTTTACCGACCCCTTCCATATAGCAAATGCATACCATAAAAGCGACCTAAATCGTTTGCGCATAAGCCACAGAGTCCGTTTATTGAACAAATTTGAGACCCTTGTGCGTAGGCAACGCAGGACAAGCCTTCCCAGGTCGTGGGAAAGGATCCATCCAGAGCCAGATGGAGACGAGCGCCTCCATAATTCGGGGGGTTCCTCCAGCGCCTCCATCCGTCCATGCGCGACCATATGATACGAATGGAGATTTCAGGCTTTCCTGATGCGTATACCGACAGGCGAGTGGTACTGAATCATTCTAGGTACACCTAGCGGCAGCGGAATCGGCATGTGGTGAGTAGTGGTGAGTACACTCTATTGAAGTCGTTCAGTAGCGTCGGTTCAATACTCATCCGTGCATTCTAGGTTCGAGAATAAGATTGTGTGCCTGTTGAATAGAAACTGGGACTCCACATGCACCACTTTTTGCGGCGATGACCTCCTCTAACAGCGAAGCGTCAGAGCCTCTGGACCCAGTGGTACCAAGCTCTCGGTGGCGTCACCGTCAGAGCTGTGCCTGGGCGAAACACGTCTATATACTGTTCAGGTAGGTGCACCCATGGGCTGCAAATAGCGCTGGAACGAAGGCGGAGCTTATGCCGACGAGATTGTCGTCGCCGCGATCCAGCAGTGTCCTCACATCAGCGAGCGCGTAGAGGGGGTGGCCTGGGGGTGACTCGAGCTCCTGCGGCCCTCACTCACATGCGAACAGACGCTTCTCACCTTCTCATTGTTGGGGTTCTGTGGAATGTATGCGAGCACGAGACGGCGCGCTGGTCTCATACGGACTGACGGGCCCATGAATAGCAATGCCTGGTTCTGCACCGAGCAAAGACTAGGCTGTTCTTGTAAGTCTCTGGCAGCCCACATCCATCTGATCCGAACGTCTGACAGCGCCATTGTTGGCAGAACCATATGTCGCGGATGACGGACACAGTAGCGAAAACCCGCTTTCATAGTCCCCTTTGCTTCCTCTGTGGCGTGCAGCTGGACGAACTTACGGATGCATCACGGATCCAGCAGTAACATTGTGATGTAGATATCACAAGACATGACGATTCCCCATCTTTGCAGATGCGCCGACATCCTCCACGAGCGGTACTGCGTCGATCACCAACTGGTCAACACCAGTAATACCCGCAATGAATCTCACTGCGCTGCTACCGCGGAACTTTTCCTGAACCGTTCGTACTACCTTCACTTCCTTCAGGTTGTGCGGGACCGGACGGTCGCGCGCGTAGTACTAGTAGTACATGATCTATCTTAGCGAGACACGTGACCATTGAGGGCAGTAGGCTCCTGTCTGTTCGTATATACCTCCTCCTCCTCCTCCTCGCTGTTCTGGCCTTGTAAGCCCAGGCGGTCACACACCCATACATGCGCATTACCCGAGACCGACAGAACGGCTTGAAGCTTGGTCCGCTGCATAAGGAGCAGGCTGGAGCAGGACGCGCGGTAAGGGGCAAGCGCTTAGAGGGCCATGACGTGATATGTATTTTGTAATCACCCATCGACTGGCCACAACTTAGCCACAATCCGAATGCGTCCAAGTTCAAAAGTGCTGCGTCCCTCCTCCTTCAACCACTGCGCCACGTACGTCTTTACTGTCTGGTCGCTTTTGTATTTGCCTTGGCTCGGGCCTTGCCTTCTTGTTGCCGTGCGGCCAAGTCCTTCGACTTGAAGTGCAGAAGGCCTACGGTCTTGAAGGTGCGATGCGGGTTCTCCAGGTGGCTGCCCTAATCTTCATCTAACGGTTACTGTCAGATCTGTGGAGCAACTCAAGCATGGCTTACATCCAGCTTTCGTTTGACGACCTGGCTGCTCGCTGCAACGAGCTCATGGAGCAACAGGCTAAATTGGGTCGTGAACTTGTGTCGCTCAGACGCGCGTACAATGCTACGCGGCCCATCAACAAACTCCCTGTCGAAATTCTTACCATGATATTCCAACTACTACAAGTTCACCACGGGTTCTTTAGCCCTCGCTGGTATACCGTTGCGGCAGTATGCAAGCATTGGCATGAGCTAGCTCATGATATCACGACACTCTGGCGACATATTGACTTCCGAGGTCTCGCCACGATCTGCAATGTGTTTGTCTCCCGGCCTGGACTGCGAACAACAGCTCTATCCAACTGTCTCTCGAAGTTCAAAAATGACTCCCTCGAGCACATCCGAGGTCGAGTCATTGGGGCTAGCAACAACTTTGATCAATCCTCGGATTGTTGTTTCTTGCCGCATGCTCTTCGCCATTTCGAGAGGTTTTCTACTCTTACAGAGGTTCTCGAAATTCGCGACATGAAGATGCAAGATTCTAGCATGAGCGGAGAAGATTACGAAGAGTACGAGGCAGAGGTGAAGGTCAATGCGTGTGCCTTCGAAGAACGGTACTCTGCGAACCTCAAGTTGCCTTTTAACCCGGCGATGCATCCTCGCCTGAGGTCCCTCTCTCTCGTAACTGTCGCCTTCACGTCCAACCTCGTCCCAATCCCCACTCTCCGTGAACTATACTTGTCGGACTGTGTCCGCATGCCTACGTCTATGAGCGCTTTCTTGGCGTTCGTCTCAGGATGCCAGGCCCTCGAAGTGCTCAAACTCCGCATATTCCGCCCCAAGGACGATCACCTCCCTCCCGCTATCAAAGGGAAGGCTCCGCAACCTATCCCTCCGTTAACGCCCACTGCACTACCAGCCACCTTGCGCAGACTTGACATCGAAGACATCGCGCCCTGGATCGCACGTATGCTCGAGGCCATGGTGCTTCCTGAACGCATCAACCTGTCCGTTACAATGATTGCTGGCAGAGACCCCTTTCCATCGAACCGCGCTTGGGACACACCGATCTATACTGCGTTTCCTGAACAGGGGCCATGTAGAACCATCTTGCGCTCTGTGGACACGGTCCGCGTTGACGTGGACGCTGACGCCCTCCTCTATCGCATCACAGCGCGTTGCTCTGAGGAGGGCGGAAGTACCCTCAACATTACTGCCGACATCCCAGATGCTCGCCAGGGCGAGTATCTCCCGGACTTCCTCACAGAAATCACAAAGCTCTTCCACGAAGCTCCACTTACCGACCTCACGATTGCTGCTGTGGGAGAACTCCATGAAGCATTTCGCGAAGAGTGCTGGGCACGCACGATGAAGTCCTTTCCGCGCCTCAAGCGACTCGCAGTATCTATGAGCGTCACGGCCAAATCGGATTTCCCGCATCCTCTCGTACCTATGTTCAAGGTACTTGGCGACCCCGACGATGACGGCACTGATTTGTGTCCGGATCTCAATGTCCTGGTCCTCCACCCGCCTATCGCAAAACATGAAGCGGGAGTAATGGCGAGCGCTGTGGACTGCCTCCGGAACCGTGCCACTCGCGGACGCGTCCTCTCTCAGATCGATATCTTACTCGACTGCGGCTCGTTCAAGAAGCCCGACGGAACGTTGGCTGTGAAGGAACAGAGCAGACTGGAACGGTACAAGAACGCGTTCCAGCCGTATGTGAAGATGGTCGGGTGTGGAGATGCGTCTTACTTCGCCCGGGCTGCGGCCAAGTAGGGGCGTCTGTCGCGCATATGTCTTCCTCTCCTCAATAGGGCGCATCGATTCATCTGTTCAGGGGAGACTGAGAAGGTAGGGTCCGTTTTGCACTGTAACGACATGTACTCATCACACCGGCCATAGATATTTGCGCCGCATCTCTCGGACTGCCTCGACCAGAGCCGCCTGCCTATGCGCGACCGCTAGGTGACGCGGCGTCCCGGTCGGCCTGATAGAATCCGGTAGATGCTACGTTGTAGGCTAGGTGATCAATCTATTGTTCGTTTCGAGCTCAGGCCCACAAGTGCGGCGACGGCAGACTCTTCAATGGCGGTACGTGCGTTGAACAGGCTTTCGCTATGGTTCGAGTGATCCTCAGGCTGGCGCTGGCGGCTGTTTTTCCACGCGCCATGTATTCAACTGTTCTCTGACGTCGCCAATGCATCGTAGATCCTCGTTCAAAGCTCAATGTTACAAGTGGGTAATAAGCGTGGTTGCGGGAGCAGACATGGTTGCGCCGTTGCGGAGTGCCAAGTTCGTTACAGCTAACTGGTTACACTTCATCAATCCCAGTAATCGGACTTCAAATCACAAATAAGATTCGCGAGTGTCCACTCCACCAATCCTGCACATCTTGTTCTCGCTGTATGACTCTCGTACCGATCGACCCTAACGACTGCAGATGAGATCATACGACTCTGACGGCATCATGGGAGTACCTCTTCGTCAACGTGGCCGCGCATACAAGCCGTCAGGACAGCAGGGAGCCGTAGGGAGTCTCTGGTCACCAAGGTGCGATGCGATTCTCCTCCAGCTGTTGAACAGACGAAGTAATACGCCTATCTATAGCTCGCAATGTTCCTCACTGCTCTTTCCATCAATGAATTGACTGCTCGGGTCGCGCACTCAATGCCTCACGGCCTTTTATCAAGCTCCCTGTCGAATTGCTCGCCAAGGTATTCTATTGTCTGCAGATTCACGACGGCATGTACAACGAAAGCTGGTACTCGGTCGCCGCGGTATGCAAGCTATAGCACGACGCAGCTCAAGGCTGTATATGTCGCTGTGGAGACGCTTCAAAGTGAGCCCGCGCGTTGGGTCAGGCTAGTCAACTCGTTCCTTGCTAGGCCCGTCGTACTCGAGGAAGGCTATAGAAGTTATCTCCCCACGATTCATAACAACGGCTCGGAATCCGTCCGAGATCATTTCATGTGTGTCAAGTACGCCTCCGACAAGCGTCCCGAAGGCTGCTACCAGGAGAGAGCGTCGCATCATATCCAGAGGTTGGCGATGCTCACGGAAGTTCTCGTGGTGCGAGGTACAGGTTGATCAGGGCACAATATGAACCTCGATACTGGTTCTTATCGTCTAGGAGGGATGCACTCCGAGTGATGGGATCGTCCGAGCAGATTATTTATGTCATTGAAGAGAGCAATAACCAACATGTTTTTTTGGTTGACCTAGACCGGCATCAAACAGAGAGCGTTCATCGCTACCGCTCGTATACCGATCGGCGAGCGATACTGAATCATTCTAGGTACGCCCGGCGGCAGCGGAATCGGCATGTGGTGAGTATACTCTATTGAGGTCGTTCAGTAGCGTTTGTGCAATGCTCATCCGTGCATTCTAGGTTCGGGAATAAGATTGTGTGCCTGTTAAACAGACTCTGAGGCTCTTTTCAGGCGCCATTTCTTGCGGCGATGACCTCCTTTAAGAGCGAAGCGTCAGAGCCTCTGGACCTAGTGGATCCGAGCCCGAGGCGGAGTCACCGTCAGAGCTGTGCCTGGGCGAAACGCGTCTGTATATTGTTCAGGTAGCTGTATATTGTTCAGGTAGGCGCACCCACGGGCCGCAAATGGCGCTGGAACGAAAGCGGAGCTCATGCCGACAAGATCGTCGTTGCCGCGATTCAGCAGTGTCCTCACATCAGCGAGCGCGTAGAGGGGGCGGTCTGGGGATGACTCGAGCTCCTGCGGCCCTCGCTCACATGCGAACAGACGCTTCTCACCTTCTCATTGGTAGGGTTCTGTGGAATGTATGCGAACACGAGACGGCGCGCTGGTCTCATACGGACTGACGGGCCCATGAATTGCAATGCCTGGTTCTGCACCGAGCAAAGACTAGGCTGTTCTTGTAAGTCTCTGGCAGCCCACATCCATCTGATCCGAACGTCTGACAGCGCCATTGTTGGCAGAACCATATGTCGCGGATGACGGACACAGTAGCGAAAACCCGCTTTCATATGTCCCCTTTGCTTCCTCTGCGGCGTGCAGCTGGACGAACTTACGGGTGGGTCACGGATCCAGCAGTAACACTGCGGTGGAGATATCGCAAGACATAGTGATTCCTAATTTTTACAGACGCGCCTGCATCGCGCGCGATGGCTGCGATGAGGCCGCACCGCTCGAGATCGGTATAAAAGGTGTGGTAGTGTATCTTCATCGTTCCAGCGAGTCACACTCACTCGAGCCTTCCCAGATCAACACCACGATGCTGTTCTCTGGCCTACTCCTCCAGCTACTCGTTGCTACCGCAGCGTTCTCGATCCCCACTTCGCGCGAACGCCACGCCGAACGTCTCGCTCGTCGCGCGGCGGGCGACCCCATCTCGATTCCCAACCAAGTCGTAACCCGTCCAGCATCTATCGCGAACGGCACCGACGCCGCGCAGATTTCATACAGCACTAACTGGGCTGGCGCGGTACTCGTCTCAGGGGCAGTAAGTAGGCAATTCCAGGATGCAGACAGCAATACTCACTATGCTACCGTCTTGCAGAACACGTACAAGTCTGTTACTGGTACATTCGTGGTCCCCACTCCGCGCGAGCCGTCGGGCGGGTCGGGCGCCCACTCTGGCGCGATCTGGGTCGGCATCGATGGCGACACCTGCCAGACGGCTATCCTGCAAACAGGCATCGATTACACCGTCAACGGTGGATCGGTCAGCTACAGTGGTACGTATGCGACTGGCTATGGAACGAACGTACTTCAGCTGAAGATCACTTTGGATATGCAGCCTGGTGGGAGTGGTATCCCGACGCTATGCACAGCTTCGACGGCTTCGTTGTGCGCGCGGGCGACACCATCACCGCGACCGTCACCGCGACATCCTCCACGAGCGGTACCGCGTCGATCACCAACTGGTCAACCGGCTTGGAAGTGGTCGCGGAGCTTGGCTACCCGTATGCGCTTTGCGGCGAGAACGCGGAGTGGATCGTCGAGGACTACAGCGTCAATGGCGGGCTAGTTCCATTTGCGAACTTCGGCACTGTGACATTCACCGATGCCTCAGCGGAAACGGGGAGTGGTAGCGTCAGCCCTGCGGGCGCGACGATCTTCGATATAGTGGCGAATGGGGCCGTTATTACTTCGGCATCGGCAGGCAGCTCCTCTGTCACGGTCAGCTATACCGGTCCTTAGGCAGCGTAGTCCTTGGAAAACGTAAGTATGGGCGGTGCTGGCGATGATAGTTTGGCGCGGATAGCCGCGGTTTGAGGAGGAAAGTAGATGTCAGAGGCTCCAGCCTGCCGGTTGAAGTAATATCTAATCGCAGCTGTTAACTCGTACGGCATCTGCCCCATGAAAGATATTGTTGGTGTCTTCCTGATTCGTGTTATATTCAGTAATGTCCTTCGAAGTCAGAACAGCGAGGGTTGACTTACATGGTCCTGTGGAAGAATGCCTCGATGCGTGGCGTATGTTTCCTGTCGAGCAGCGTCTAAAGCAAGGTTGGCGCTCACCTTACAATCATGTGAAGTATTAGAGAGGCCGCTCAAATTTAGTTCCTCCTCCTCACACTCTCACGAACTGGCCAACTTGAACCCGGCAACATGATCCTCGGAGGCTGGCACCGTGAACTACACATACTTGTCTTCTACGGATAGCGAGTACAGCTGATCTCTGATCTATTGATTATGCGCTCCTTCACGCTGGACGGAACTCGACTCGAAGGTGCATCGTCCGTTACTCGTGGCGAATGCAGATCTCTGACGGTTGGCTAATGACAAGACTAGAGCACGGTACGTCCATAATCACACCAATCTGCGGGACACACGTTCTTTTCCTGGTGCCTGCCTCGTGTCAAGGTGCGTGATCAGACACTGGGTGGCCGCATCGGAAGCGCTTCGACGGACGTGAGCGCGAGATACTAGAGTAGTATCCTCCGAGGGCGACCGGTCGCGGGGATGTCCTGGTAGCGCGATATTCAGTCTTGACGGTTGCATCATACGATGTGGCTTCATTTGATCGTTTGGTCAGCTCATAGGTACAATGGATATCTGAACGCTCTGGCCCCGGCTTGTAATCGTGTGGTATGATGGGGCTATAAGTGGACTGATCTACTATTATCCTTGACTTTCATCGAAATTGGAGATCCATGCAGGCTCCATATACACAGGGTTCGGGCTCGTCATATGCACTGCGTATGTTGTAAGTATGTGTACTGCCACCCTACGGATGATCACCTGACAGCTAAGTTCATTCCCAGCAAGACTCCAAGGCAGGTAGCTTCTCTCTTGCTTCTATCTCTCCTAGCGGCTCTGCACAAGGCTGACTATATGCAGTACTCGAAGGAGCACCCACCACTCCTGGTCTACAAACCGAGATAATAGCCATCGCATTGAGCCCGAACTTCAACTGCAATGTTCAATCTATATCTCGACCAGCCAGTAAGCGCGGTCACTGGTCGTCCAACATCTCAGTGAGAAAGCGTATTACTGCCCCTTCAACATCGGCGCCAGATCGCTCCCTAACTCGCCCTGTCCTCTTCAAACTGACCGATTGACATGCCGCTCAATTGCGACGGGTCAGTAGCACCGAGGTCTAACATGTGGTAAGTTGAAGTCGTCATTCATAGCATCTACGTTATCCTCACGTGAGTATATTAGGTCCAAGAAGCTATGTGCGTGCCTGTTATAGGGCTTTGGCGGTCCCCAGCTGACTTGCCTAGACAAGCGGCGATGACCGCTTTCAAGCGCGAAGCATCGGACGCTCATGTCCAGATCATCCCGCTGAAAGCATCATATGCCCGGCGACGTCACCGACCGAGTTGTGCCTGGGCATGAATCGTCCGCACAGGCACTTCGAAGCTGTTTACAGGCGGACAGATGCATGGGCAGCACGTATGGCGCCTCAGTAAACGCGGGGCTCGTGCTGACGAGCCCGACGATCGCGCCTCAGAAGTGTTCTCGCATCAACAAATGCGCAGAGGAAGAGAGCACTCGAGCTTCTGCGATCATGATGCTCACAAGGACGCCAACAGACGTTCTTGTTTTCTACATGACAGCGTTTAGTACAACGTATACGAACATGAGACGGGGCCGCTGGTTTTTCACAGCTCCTGCACCCCCGCCGCCCAACGCAGATCGCCAAGTCAGGACTAGTCCATCGTCGTAAGTGTCTCTGCCTGTCGATGTGCGTCTGATGCGGACGTCTGATAGCGTCATTGTTCACAGAACCATATGGCAGGCACAATGGCGGACAGCCGCTTTCGCGTGCTTTTTTCAATTCCTGTCAGTCTATGGGTCACAAGAAGCTCGTACGGCGCCCCATTTGGCGTGCAGTAGAGTGAACTTACGACTATAGCTCGGGCCAGACGGCAGAGTATGTATCCCAATTTCCGAAAATGTTGACGAAATACTCAGTGTGCGATGCTTGTTTGGACTTTCGCAGATGGGCCCTCTACAATTACAGGGTGCGCTTCAGAGGGATGCCAATGCTGGGGTGCACGTATAAAAGCTCCAGTAGCGACGGTGTTATCTCCACAGCGAGTTTAACTCACTCGAACTGTCCCTCCCAGTTCATCCTGCGATGTTGTTGTCGGCTCTACTCCTCCAAGCACTCGCTGCTACGGCAGCCTTTGCTATCCCCACCTCGCGCGAACGCCATGCTCAACGCGTCGCTCGCCGTGCTGCAGATGATCGCTCGTCGCACCCCGTGCAGATTGTGCCCCGCCCGTCATCTGTCGTGAGCAGCACAAACATCACGCAGACCGAGTATAGCACCAACTGGGCCGGCGCTATTCTCGTCGCAGGAGCAGTAAGTTGGCAAACTCAGGATGCGCGTGGTAATATTCACGAGGTCGCCTGCTTCCAGAACACGTACAAATCCGTTACCGGCACCTTCGTTGTGCCTACTCCGCGTGAGCCGTCCGGCGCGTCGGGATCACATTCCGCCTCCGCATGGGTCGGGATCGATGGCGATACCTGCCAAACCGCCATTCTGCAGACCGGCGTCGACTTCACAATCAACAACGGGGTCGTTTCTTATGACGGTACGCCATCGCTTGAGCATTCGCGTAGATCAGAATATTGACATGCGTTACAGCTTGGTGGGAGTGGTTCCCGGACGGAGCGTACGATTTCGACGGCTTCGTCATCAACGCGGGTGACACCATCACAGCTACCGTCACCGCGACGTCCACCACGAGCGGCACCGCGTCCATCACTAATTGGTCAACTGGTTTGGAGGTGGTCGCAGAGCTAGGCTATCCGTACGCGCTCTGTGAAGAGAACGCGGAGTGGATCGTCGAGGATTACAGCGTCAACGGCGGACTCGTTCCGTTTGCGAACTTCGGCACTGTGACGTTCACTGATGCCTCGGCGGAAACGGGGAGTGGGACCGTCGGTCCTGCAGGCGCGGATATAATCGATATAGTGGCGAATGGGGCCGTCATTACTTCGGCATCAGCCGGCAGCTCCTCCGTCACGGTGAGCTACACTGGTCCATGAACAGCCCAGGTGTCGTCCTCCGACCGTCCGGTGAGTGGCTCGAAGCTGTATTGCAACCTCATGGGACGTGTACTCATCAAGGTGACTACGAACAGCTGAGAAGAATGTGTCAGGTTAGCCCGAAGAGATTCATTTTTGGCCGCGTCGTCTAGACTAGTCACCAAATTATGCATGAGTAGTAGTACACTGGCAGGATGCATTACATCAGCGATATCATGAGATGAGACAAAGAAACTTAGGACTGGCAACGTAATAGTCATGCACTCATGGGTCAATTGACTGAAAACACCCATGACACCTTAGAAGAGAAATGTGTTCGTGACTTAGGATCCGGCGGTGAGGAGGAGAAGAAGGAATCCCAAGTCCTGGTTAAATCCGACAGCGCTAGACGCCCTATTTAAAGTTTAAACCTACGGGCGCTTGTGGGTATTGACCGCAGCCCGACTTTTTCCTCGCCTCTTGATTTAGTTCCTCCTCCTCCTCTTCATGTAGACAACAACATACTTGGGGCTGTATCAACATGCTTGACTACATATGCAGTCTATAGCCTCCTGAAAGCACTTGGCACGTCACGGCGTGGCGTGTCCCGAACGGTCGTTCTATGGCTCTACCATGATGATGCAGGGCTGGCCGGACGCTCAATCTCAAGCTGGCATCGCACATACGATGGAGCTCAAGTTATTCCTCTTGTGCGTTTTCCAGGACCTCTTTGTAGGAATAGTGGCAAGATGTGTTGGCACATCCTTCTCGTGCTAGTCGCCAATAACCCACGCTGCTTACGCGTAGTCTCGAGATGTCTGTGTCTGCTGTCAGGTAAGCGAGCGGCAAGCGGCGGCACCATGGCGCGCTGAGTGCTGAGCGGATTTACATTTGAACTGGAATGTTCTGCCTTTGATCCTGGTTGCGAATTTACTCATCGACCCGGCGCAATCTGGTACTCATTGCGCCCGTCCTAATCATAGGATGGTGTATTGACTTGGATGGTTCGACGGACGTACTCGTCTGTGGATTGGTCTATACGTAACTCGATAACTGACGCGCACTATGAGCATGTGCGTCAACGAGTTCTGCTCTTCCCCTTGTATAATGTATTCAGCCACAGGAACACCGAGGCGAGACGTACGAGCTAGTACGTGCGTCCCTCCATTTCATAATGCGTCCTGGACCACGATGTGACAGGGTCAATTTTAGACAACGCAGATATTCCTGCGTTTCGAACGCTCGACCTCGACACCAATGGAAGGGACAATATGGTCGTCATACCCAGAACCGACAATGGGACTCAAAATGCAGGAGAACACTGGGCACTGAAGCTCCCGCCGTAGACCTCAATCACCACCGTGACCAATCCGGGTGGTGCCTTTCGCCGATGTCGAAGTGGTTATACGTCTGTCACTTTCGCTACCGCACATTGGTATGGCGTTCAACGGGGAACTCCGGTTCCTGTGGTAGTATCGCAATCATAACCATTTCACAGAAACTAGGAACGCTCGATGTCTATGCAACAATACCTGGGTAGGGTTACAACGCACTGATTTAGCTGTCCCGCGACTATAAGATCTCTGGGACATTCGTGGAGTCCCGCACAAGGCCCCACTATACCTGCCACTTATTGCGTCGTATCTGTCATCACAGGCATGCTCTTCTCCGCTTTACTTTCCCAAGTCTTCATTGCCATTGCGGTGTCCGCCGTTCCCACCTTTGAGGAGCGGCACGCTCAGCGTATTGCTCGCCGCACCACGGGTAGACACGTCTCATACCCCTTAGAAGCCGCCGCTATTCCCGACGCTACAACCGTTGAGGACAATACCGGAGTCTCGCAGACGTACTACAGTGCCGCCTGGTCCGGCGCGGTATTGTACTACAGTGGGGTCTGTCAATTCTACCCTTCATCATAGGATTCTGCTGACCCGTACTCGTGCAGGGCACATCTTGGCAGAACATAACAGGCACGTTCACGGTTCCTACGCCGCAGGAGCCATCCAACGCGACCGGCTTCCACTCGGCCTCAGCATGGGTCGGCCTCGATGGGTACAATTGCAACAACCTCTTGCAAACCGGGGTAGACTTCGCCGTCAATGGGGACAAGGTCACCTACACTCGTAAGTTTATACTAATCGATGATCGTGTTTTCAACGCTAATGCACACCGTTTTCTTCAGCTTGGTACGAGTGGTACCCCGCTTCGGCCAAGGACTTCTCTGGCTTTACGATCCATGCTGGGGACATTATTACGGCGACCGTCGTAGCCACATCGTCGACGGACGGTACTGCGACGCTCTTCAACCACGCGACCGGCGTGCAAGTCACGCACACTTTCAGCAACCAGCCCGCGCTTTGCAACGTGAGTGCGGAATGGATCGTCGAAGACTACGTGCAGAACGGGAATCGTGTCCCTCTGTCCGACTTCGGCACTATCACCTTTACGGATATATCTGCTGAGAGGAGCTCCGGGCCTGTCGACCCTTCCGGAGCTAGGATCTACGAGATCGAGCAGAACGGAACTAAGCTCACCTCAGTATCTGTGACTAACTCTTCCGTCATTGTTAGCTACATCGGCCCTTGAACGAATGTTGAACGAGCCATCCTTCCTTATGATCTCTGTCGGTCGGTTTCTGCGAGCAATTTCGATTACAAAATCTCCGCTGTGTCTCCGCCGTGTGTATGGTTCTCGCGTGTAATAGCCCACATATCGTTGAACGTATCGTTACCTACAAATGAAATCCGCGGCGGCGTACCTGAAGACTTGAGGATCGTGCAGCAAATATCAGCCAAGGTCACTTGGTGATCGAAAAATACCGAGTGACTGGTAGCCAGTGGCCTCGTAACGAGCCTCGTATGCCAGCCCGGAGGTAAGCAATTCGTGAGCACTCGAGCACTTATAGTGTGCTGTGCCCCGTGCTGGACCGCTGGCTCGCGTCCCTCATTGCCACCACCATCATTCTTAGAGCTTGTTGGACACCAACAGGTCGCTGATACTGCGTCTATACTACCGTGTTGTACTACTATATGCGCATATGATCCGAGTCGTGGTAAGTTCATAGAAGCCGCGCAGTCTAGTGGTGCTTCATTGACATTGACGTCGGACTATACTCTAGCGCTCCGGAGTGTTCTCGTTGCGAAGTGCCTTGATGAAGTATAGTACTAGTGGCTGAACCACAGGTTGAAAATGAGAAGCCTTCGCGCGAACGTGCAAGATGCCGCCATGCGCCCGTTGTCGGATTGGCTCTGTGCTCAGACTGCTAGGGTCGGAAAGCATCGCCGCCAGTATGACCTCCGCTGCCACTTGACGGCATCTGTCCTTCGGACGTCTATTGACGTGTCTGTAGCTGACGTGATAGCTATGTAGACTGTATTATGCTTCAGGACGCACGGCTGCCCTGCTTACAAACCCTCCGACGTACCTGCCAATACGCCGCGCCAAAGTCGAAGGTGAGTCGCATGTATCCGGCACTTCGTCACTATCCTCCCGCATGACAGATATCTGCTGATGTGCAGGGCCAACTAGGTACCGTAGGAATACGCAAGGGCTAAGACTTGCCCCTCAGTCCCCCAACGAATGACCGGGAATTGAAATACGCCGGGATTAGTTCGTTAAGGAGACGGTTCGTACACATACTGCATTTCATGCCAGCTAATAGAGTAGAGAGCTATCATTGAGCGAAACGTCCTGGCCAAAGTGATATGTCTCCCAGATTATTGACCGCACAAACAAACGAGACGTGCGTACCCCAACGGCCCGGGATTCAATCTCAGATTGACGATGCCATGTTGAGAAGGCTTCGCTTTCCGTCGAGTGAGCACAACTATTTCATTAGGGATATGATCATATTGTTCTAATTGAAAACTATGACGCAGCTCTCGAGGTGCTGTCTCCATCGGTTTGAAATAGCTGCACCGACGAAGCGCCTACATGTCGATTCGAATGTACCACCATATGGTACGCACCACCTGACACAAATGGGTACTATCCGTAGAGTGATCATGCACTTACGTGCCTTAGGGACTGAGGGTGGGGATCGAAGTGCGAGCTAACATCTCACCGTTTCAGAGGATTGCCAAACGTCCATAGATGGACACGGAGGTAGTATAAGAGCATCTCGCTCGCCGCTACAGGCCTTCAGCCTTCAAGTTATCTCAAGGCTGTCTTGCATCGTCCATACTTCTCACCGCTATGCTCGCCGCCATCTTGTTCGTCCACGTTTTGGTCGCTGTGCTCGTGGCTGGTATACCTACCAGCAGCGAACGCCTCGCTCAACGTGTCGCTCGCCGTTCCACTGGAGCGCACCTGTCGCAGCCCATGCAGGTTGTTGCTCCGGATGCTGCTGTTTCCGAGGCCTCCGATGTCGACTACACGGCCAATTGGTCCGGTGCCGTCGTGTACACCACCACGGTGAGTTGCTTCACATATATAGCAATTATCCAGCTGATGAGCTCATCATGTATTTCCCAAGGATGCCCCGTGGCTCTCCGTGACTGGGCAATTCACCGTCCCCACTCCGCACGAGCCGACCAACGGAACGGGCCGCCACTCGATCTCTGCATGGGTCGGTATAGACGGCTCCGGTTGCGGCCAGATCCTCCAGACAGGGATTGACTTCACAGTCAACGGCAACATGGTCACCTACACCCGTAAGCCTCCACAGACCAAACGATCTTTGACCATGTTGGCTGATCATACTGTTCAGCCTGGTACGAGTGGTACCCTGCGTCCGAGCAGGACTGGACCGGGTTCCCTATCAAAGCCGGGGACGTAATCACCGCGACCGTCGTCGCGACCTCCGCCACGAGCGGTACTGCGACGCTCATCAACGAGTCCTCTGGGCAGCAGATGTCGCACACCTTTAGCGGCCAACCCGCGCTCTGCCAGTACAGCGCTGAGTGGGTCGTCGAGGACTTCACCAGCGGCGGGCACTACGTCCCCATCGCCAACTTTGGCACTGTCACCTTCACGAACTTGGGCGCAGAGACAGCGGACAGCACGGTCGGACCTGCGGGCGCAAGGGTCATCGATATCCGACAGAACGGCACGGTTTATACCTCCGCGTCTGTCACTAGCGACTCTGTCACCGTCAAGTACGTCGGTCCGTAGGTTGCAAAGCCGTGCGCTCTTTCGATAGTTATCGTGGGTTGAGCTAGCGATCAGAGACCAGAAACGCCATAAGCGGCTGGATGTCGGTTGTATGTTGAATGTTGTAGAGTCACGAGGGAATCGAAGGAATAGATCCGGAGGGTAGTACTAGTGATGGTTGATATTTGTGGTTGTGCTATGAACCTCTCGAGCGACCTGGATGATGAATCCTCGCTCAACAGCGTTCGACACCTTCGCGAGCAAGATGACCGGAGCAACTCGGCTTGGTTTAGTTGCCGCGTCGAGTCACTCGCACGTGGTACACTGTCACGCTTTTTTTCGGACAACTGTAGCCATTACTGGGCTTGGCCGTGTATGTGGTACACATTCATCGTCTGCCTAGGGGAGACAAGGCTTGGCCGCATACTACACGGTATACGGCACACTCGTCTCCCGCACTTTCTCCAGCTGCTCCTTGGTCCACGGCGTACGCCCGCGTGGCAGGCTTGGCTATAGAATCAGCACTGGCCCAAAGTATGTCCCTCGACCGTTCAGTTCTATCCTCACTCACATCTGAGTCTCCTACATGTATCTCGTCGTTTCGCTCACTCCTTCATGCAGTGGCTGAAGGAAACGTTTCGTTTGTAGCACAACAATAGTCGTGACGCTGCTGCTAACAGGACGGACGCATCTACAGTTGACGTTTGATACTTGAAGGACGCCGACGGCATGGCCAATAAGGCGGTACGCCTGACCACTCAGCAATTCGTTGAGTACTTCTGGCCCCTTCCCCACGGCATCAACGATCCTCCCGCCCCGGCTACGAACCCCTTCGTCAATATCCCTACCCTCAGGTTAGAGGCAGAGATCGCACAAGAGTTCGCAAGTACCGATAGTCTCTGTTGTCGAGCAAGTGCTAACGCGCTGGTCTACAGTATGCTGCAGTTCACACCTACAGTTTGGCCCCAGGCATGCTATTAAGTCTCACCACCGAGCAATCGCATGTCAATTCGCCCAACGGCGTCAAGCCTAAGGTGGATGGCGCCTTCTTTCGTCTGAACGACCTTGTGATGCCCCTTGCCGACGGACGACCGCAACACGCGGACCAAGTCATTGGTGTTGAGTTCGAGGCGTCCATTGACCCTTTTTCCGACGGCGAGAATCCGTGCCCCGAAGCTCGCAATCGGAAGGAGGCGCGTGAACAAATCAGCTCATACGCGGAGACTGTATTCTCAGTGCAACACCGCGTCGCCTTCTTCATCCTTGTGGTAGTGGGGAAGACCTGCCGTATCACACGCTGGGACAGATCCGGTGTCGTAGTCACTACTTCGTTCGACTACTGTACAAACTGGGTGCTCTTTTGCGAGCTACTATGGCGCATGTCTCAATGCTCCGATGAACAGCTTGGCTATGATCCTACTGCTCGACGGATCTACCCATGGGATCCCCTTTGGCAGACTATGGACCATGCTACGGAGGGGCGCACTTCGGATGCCGACCACAAGATACGTGTCCTCCGCTCGGACGAACTCCTCGATGACGGCAACGTCGTCTTCAGCTATGTCCGCGAAATGTTCAGCAAATCCCTCGAGGGTGCGCCTCGCTACGTACTCGATGTCCCCGATGGCAATGCTGTACGACAATACCTAGTCGGCAACCCAACCTTCGTCGCCAAAGGTATGGCGTGTCGCGGTACAGAAGGCTTCGTCGCTCTGGACCGTCAGACAGAGGAGTTTGCCTGGCTGAAGGATTGCTGGAGGATAGCCTACCCTTCCGTCGAACATGAAGGGTATATTTTGGAGCAATTGAACAACGCTGGTGTCCCCAACGTTCCGACGAAGATATGCTACGGCGACCTGCGTGGTCAAATCACTGTTACTCCGCTAATGTGGTATAATTGTCATGTGTTGCAGGAGCCCAAGGTAGCTTTTGCCATCCGAGCTGCAAAAGACGATATCCAGGGGGAACTGCCGCCCGAATTCGATAGTAGCTGCCCATTACGTCTACATCAGCATACGCGACTTGTGGTCAAGGAAGTGGGGATCCCCCTGAAAGAGTTCTCGTACGGAATCCAGCTCCTCAACGCCGTTGCCGATTGCGTTGAAGGTGAGTGATTCCTTTGTTCTCCGCACGAGCTCTCGCTAAGACCTCGGCAGCCCATAAAGCAGCAGCGGGTGTGCCAACGTTTCGCCTTCATCGAGACATCAGCAGTGGCAACATTCTGATATTGCCCAAAGTCCGAGCTCGTCCCAACGGTGTCCGGGCGATCGCTTGGATGGGTCTGCTCTGCGATTGGGAATTGTCAAAGCCATTATACTGGCAAGATAGAGCTCCTCGTCAGCCAGAAAGATCGGTATGTTGCACAACTTTGCGCGATGATTACCAGTCGTGCTACATACTGATGGTATTCCGCAGGGGACATGGCAGTTCATGTCCGCAGCTCTTCTGCAACGCAACGAGAAAAAGGTAGAAATCTCCGATGAGCTGGAATCTTTCTTCAACGTCATTCTCTACCACGCCGTTCGCTATCTCGACTCCAACCTTACCTCGAAGCAAGTCGGCATCTTCATCGATGAATATTTTGACCAGTTCAAATGCTACGACGGCGTCTGGGTATGTGGCGATCGCAAGCTCCAAACCATCAAAGACGGCCTGATTCTTTCGCAATCGCGCAATCCGGTGGACTTCAAAGGTAACATGAACGCGGTTATCGCAACGATGCTGTCCTGGTTTCGCGCCAATTACATAGTCCAGAGCCTTAAGTTCTCGCTGGAAGACGTACTTCCCCCGATTTCGCCTACCCCCACTCCGCCGTCCCTTCCTGCAGACTTCGTCCTCAGCTTCAGAGGGGAGGTCTCCGCCGGCCCCGCAGAGTACATAGCACCCGCCCCCGCCCCTGCAACTCCTCACTACACACCCTCCCGCCCAGTCGTTATCCCGACCGCTGAAGACGTGGAGGAAGCTCGTATGGTCGGGACTCACGACGCATTCCTAAACCTGCTGAAGCGTTCCACAGACTCCCTGGCTGGATGGACGCCTCTTGACCGAGTGGGTGATCGATACCCTGTGGACATGGAACGCAATACTCGCTACGTTCATCTTGACCGCGAGGCGTCGCCGTTTGCTTACCAAAGCACTCAGTAGACGCTGTACCCATGTCCTAGACGTGCGGACGTTCCGTCGGTGATGTACCATAGGACACTAGTAGATTCGATACGCTGTACAGGTCATAGCGCAATCAATGCCATGTACGCCAGTGGTCATCCCCAGAACGTTCAACGTTCGGGGCCGACCAGTTCTCGGACGTCCCAGAGGCATTCCATCAGGCCTTCAGGAGCACTCCTTCCCTGCGCTCCGAACATTGGAAGCATTCTCTAGTGTCAGTGCCAGATGACGCGTACGCTTAGAACCAGTTCCCAACCGCTTCCCTCGCGCCTGAGGTGGGGCTTGCATACCTGGGCGTTCTCGTTCCAAGGGCTTCACCGCCTCGGTTACGAGGAAATCGAGGGAATAGAACCCAAGGGTAGTGACTGTTGGTATATACGATCGTGCTATGAACCTCTCGAGCGACTTCGCGAGCAAGGACTGAGCAAGGTCGTGCAGTGTCCGAGTCGCGCGCGACGGCGCGACGAGGCGCGAGGTTTCCCGTGGCGCCGGCGGAGTTCAAATGGCAGACTTTCTGGTGCTCTGGACACTGGTGTGCCGCTGCCGAGCCAGCTCACAGTGCTCAGTGAACTATCATCTTCCAAAAATTCCTTCATATTCCTGTCTGCAACAAGCATTGGATCCACAATCGGAATTACTCAAGCATCAAGGATCGAGTGCACCCCAGCAATTCACTTAGACGGTTCATCGCTGCGGACTGAGTGCCAGCTCAGAATCCCGCAAGAAGCACTTCGGATCGTCCCTGCAGCGCCGTGCTGCGGTAATAGTACAAAGTCGGATGCCGCCCAAACGAGCATTGGGCGACGACGACGCCGCACATACAGGCGACATGGCATCCAGCGCTGCACCTCCCAGGGGCCGAAAGCGGTTTGCATACGACTTGCGGAACGCCAGCGAATCGGCTGCGCAAGGTGTGGAAGTATGCGGGGCGCGACTATCTGGTATGTCTGCCGTAACTCTACTCTTGACTGAACTCACGCGAACGCCTTTGCGCGGTTCAGCTATAACCCCTGGAGAGGAAGATGGATCCTTTGACTGCGTGATCACTTTGCCCGATGAAATGCCACACATTTCCATGTCAATCCTCGTCTCTGGTTCGTGGTATTGAAAGCAAGGGTCATCTGTGTCTGTCGCTCATTGATGACTCTTCAGATACGTCCGAATATCCGACTGACCACACTTTCTTCTGTTCAACACAGCAGACGCTGCGCCCTGAGATTGAGTCCATCATGGAAAGCGTACATGAGGACGGTTCATTGACTATCCAGAAACTCCTCCTGCGACTCTTAGAACGTGTCGCGAAGGGCATGTCTATGCTTGATAGGACCGCAAGCGACAGTGAGGCTGAAGACGAGGCTGAGGGAACCGACGACGATGTCTACAGCATGAGTGGTTACGATATGGATGACATTGAGCTCTTCGGAGTAGAGCCTCTTGGTCAGACACTCGATCGCAATACTCTGCAACGGTGTGTCGATCCTATTCCTGCTGCTGTACCGGCATGCTCATTCCGCTCAGCGATTTCAATGAGATCGTCGCCCACGGCTATAACCCCGGTTTCATTCAGTTTGGTACTGATGACTTTATCATATCCGTCTCAATCCCGGTGAAGTCATTGGCGGAGACCATCTCTGCTCGTGCTCTAGTAGCATGGGACAGACGCCTGCTGGAGCGATCACAGCATTTAACACTCCTCATTTCAAGACTCCATGGTGTCTATCCTGTGGTAAAGCCTGATGGCGCACTCACTCATACGGCCATTGCTCGAGGCGTCATACCTCATTTCCGTATTGGTCTAACGACCCGCTACAAGCCGTCCGCGGACGATGCCGTAGAGGTCCTCCGTCGCTTCGGATTACAGGAAGGCCATGGCTTGACTGACCAGGATCGCGCCAGTGAGGATGTACAGGAAGACGCCTTCTACGATGACGAAGATTTTGGTTCCGACGGGCCGGAGCCTGAGTCCGAGGAGAGCGACACGCCTAACAGTAGAACGGCACCAGATTTTCGCCCTTTTAGCCTCAGTTCATCTCTAGAAAGCTTGCTGGACGGACACTTTATGCAGGTTTTGCGGCTACGCATCGAGTATGGCCTTGGCTGGGCTGGTGCAGAATTCCTGCGCTGGGAGATTGAGGCATCGCAGAAGCCAGCGGAAGATATCTTGGCCGGAAAATCAGAGGTTCGTTCCTCCGTGTATGTTTAGCACATTTGTCTGAGAGGATCTATCTCTTCAGGAGATACGCGCAGTTGACGAAGCCGACGCAATACTCTCAGAAAGCTATAATCTGCCTGCTGACTGTCTCTCGGAGCGGAGTACACGGGACACTATCAACGTTCCGCTTGCGGCGTTCTCGTTTCTCTTGCGTCGACTCACGGTATGCCCTTGCGCAGCTCCCTGAATGTTGTGACGGTTCATCGTGTTGCTCCTGCAGCTATGCCCTCGCTACTGTCTCGTATGCCACCAGCAGCTGAAGGATGAGCTGGATGCCCTCAAACCGTACGTATGCAGCTCGCCACTGTGTACGTACCAGTACTATAACCTGAACCGCGGACCATCCCTGGAGGTAATCATGCCACTCGTTTTCCTACTAACCCCCTCTGATCTATTTGCAGTATGAGATCTGCTCAAACACAGCCGTGGTCGACCTATTGGTATCTTTGGCCTATATCGCGGCCGCTGAAGGAAGTCTGGACGCACCGTTGCCGGTCGGCATGGGCCTGCGCGTGAAGGGTAAGGCACTCATGGCAACACAATACGATGACCCCAACAAGCTATATGACTTTGATACCCTCGATCTCCCCAATGTGCGTTTTGGCAATTTACCGCCGCTGTCCTGAGCTGACAGGATCAACAGATGCGTATGGCCATTCGCACCCTGATCGACATGCTTCCTCCCGTACGTATGCCTGTCATACCGCCATCTCGCTAGTTCTCTGAACGCTGTCGCTAGATCGTGGAGATGAAGCGCCATCTCGAGCAGCCGCTGAAGTCCGGCCGGGCGAGGCCGCGTCTCAGGGATATGAATCCTTCTATCCCTGAAGATGCGTGGCTCGTCTTGCGTTGGGTCGTCGCCTCATGTACAGCATACCTTGAGGAACTGCAGTCCGAGGAGAAGGTCAAGAACATGGGTATGTCCTGCGGCGCTCCCTCAATTATGAACACGCCTTGGCATTGTTCAATCCACAGATCCCACCTGGCGGCAGTTCAGGCTCAGTGTAGGTGCGCCTGATGCTGAGGCGAAGTTCCGCAAGGCGATCCAGATGGCAAAGAAGGAGGATCAGCGTGCCCGGCAGTTCCCGTCTCTTTATGTACGATCTGGCATTGCTGCTTCTCCGTTCTCGCACGAGGCTCATGTCGGATCTAGGCTTGGCATGGCTCGCCAGCAAGAAATTGGCATTCAGTAAGTGGAATGAAATGTGAGCTGGACGTTCAAACTCAGGATCCACAGATTATAAGACACGGACTGTGGTTCAAAACGATTACCAACGGGAGGGCGTACGGCCACGGTACGTTTGTAAGGTCTTCTCTGTGAACTGTCTCATCCATCGTATCGGTAGGCGTGTATTTCGCCAAGGACGGGACCGTGTCTACCGGCACCTATGCAGCTGCTGCGAGCTCTTGCTGGCGGAACAGTGCTGTGAAAGCGAATGCATGTGTTGCCTTGGCGGAGATCGTGAACCTGCCGAGCAAGTTCGTCAGCAGCTCCCCGTATATCGTGGTTGATCAAACGGAATGGATAGTTTGGTATGTCGAACAAGATGTCTTTGCTTGCCATCATCTGGGATTGAACCCCTTGGCAGCCGTTACCTCATGGTGCGGAGTTCTTCCACCACTGTACCACCGTCTACTCCGCTACCCGCGATTCCCGTTCCTCCTACGATGGGACGCGACTTGGGGGCCGCAGATGGATCGAAAGAGGAGCCTGTCGCGCAGGATGAGATTCCTTACGTCCCACTCGACCCGAAGCACCCGTTGACCTTGTCACAGGCAATGATACGAATCCCCGAACCCAGGCATGCGTTGGAGAAGCTGCTGGCAGCCCTCCACGACGACTTCGTCCCGGTGGAGTTCGACAGAGAGGACGTCCTTGTGCTTGCTGGCCAAGAAGCTGACGATCCGCCACTCGAGTCTGAGGCAGGACCCGATAGGCGTGATGGTATCGCCGACGACTGGGAGCACGATCTCGAGTGGGTCAAACAAGCTACCGAGCACCTCATGCCTCCTCCTGTAGAATCTTCTCCTGCGGCATCTTCGGCCCTGCAGAGAGAGCTCAGGTCGATGCTCAAGGAACAGAAGTCTGCGAAGAGCCTGCGTGAGCTAGGATGGTACATGCCCGAGGAACTCATAGGCGACAACCTCTACCAGTGGATCGTCGAACTGCACTCGTTCGATGAGAGTATTCCTATCGCCCGGGATTTGGAGGCGAAGTACGCATTCTCCCATATTGCTTGCGTGCGTTTGCTTACTAGGGCTGTTCAGTCGAATCAACTCCCTTGTGTTCGAGATTCGCTTCCCTCCAACGTTCCCGCACTCTCCACCGTTCTTCCGTATCCTGAAGCCGCGCTTTTTGCCGTTTTTCCAGGTGTGTATTTTGCTTGATCGTCTTGGACTGTCAACTCAACGATGTGTTTGTGCTACAGGGTGGTGGTGGTCACGTCACGGGAGGTACGACCACGATATGCGAACTAATCTCCCAAATATGATGCTCATCATGGATTCAGGCGGTTCGATGTGCATGGACCTCCTGACGGCAGACGGTGTGTTGTGTTTCGCCGCAGCGTGGCCGCAGAACTGACAGTCATTGATCGATAGGTTGGCTACCCAGCTACAGGTATGCATCTGATATGGATATGTCAGCGGCCGCGCACCATACTGACAATCATGTCGCCCAGCATCTCTTCTGTGCTTCTCCAGATCAAACTCGCCATCTCGAACCTTGATCCTAGGCCCGCCCGGTTGTCGCAAGACTGGTCGAGGTGAGTCGTCTTGCGTATTACGAACTGCTATCTCTTGCTAATCTTTGCGGCGGAATGTCGTCGAATTCAGGCCGTATGGCATGCATGAAGCGATTGAAGGATATAGGAGAGCTGCGAACCATCACGGGTGGAAGGTGAGGAGAGAACAGCATGAGACAACCTTGAAGCTGATAGCAGTCCTTAGATTCCCCAGGAACTTGACAAGCTGACCCAATGACTATGAGATTCGTTCGGCCCTGCTACTGCAAGTTCATGTACATATATATCATAGATGTTTCCTGCTTTGGTCTGTTGTTCCGAGCATGATGGTTGTGCATCGGGCCCAGTATCACGGTCTTTCGAATCTCAGACACATCTTTCGACTCAGCAGAGCTACTTGACATATTGCGGCGAGATCCGCACAGCATGTTCTCTCCAAGAGCAGTGAGCCGAAGGGTGAATAAGATGTACGACATAGGAAATATCCATATTTGGATATGGCGCTTATTGCGGGCCTAGAACGGCAGTGGGTTCCTGGGTTCGAGTCTTGTCCGCCGCCATCGTCGTCGTCGTTGTCCCCATCCCCGTTGTCGCCGTCCTCTCTATCCTCGACGCCGCTCCTCGAGTCGGGCCCCTCTCTCCTTCTCTCCTTAATCCCTCCTTTCCTTCTCCTCCACATTCCTTTAACACGAGCTATGAAGAGTGGGTTCAAGACCGTGCGGCTCGGTCATGCCGTCGCTGGTCATCACCACAAGCGCGATGGTGAGCAGTAACCTCGACAGCCCGTGCAGCCTCTGTGTCACTCATACATTCCGTTAGATTGTTCTCATGGGGGCCTCTACAAAGCACCAACGAAAGGACAGGTCGTTGACGCCAGTCAGCCTGTCGTTGTTAGCTGGGACACCTCTTGCCTCGATACCACTGCCATCGACCTCTACCTCTACGCTCCCAGCGCCGCGCAACCCATCCTACATGCGTGGAAGGATGTTGACTATAAAGTCGGCACATACTCTGCTACCCTCCAACCCGGTTGGTGGAACTCTACGTCCTCCATCAGCCTGCAGTACAAGATCGTCACTGCAGGCGAGCCTGTCTTCATGGCTGACGGCGCTGCGGCTCCTCTGTTCACCGCTACATACTCTGGCACGGAGAAGGTGACGGCTGTTGCTGGCGGAGCTGAGGAGGTGAACAATCTACCCTCCACTAAGCATGGTATCTCGAAGGGTGCGGCCGCGGCCGCGGTCCTCATCCCTTTGCTGTTCCTGATTGGTCTGGGCGTCGCCGCATATATCAAGATCAGCCGTACAAAGGTCAAGGAGAAGCGTAAGCGGTTCAGCCAGGCCATCGACAAACGCATGTCTATGATCTCGACGGACTGGAAGTCCATGACGGGAGCCGGTGCAAACGCGGCCATCCGCAACAGTATGGCCGTCTCCACCGACTCGGGCAATCGTCTTTCCTCGTTCTCCTTCGGTGCCATCCGCCCCTCTTCTACTGTCGCGGTTGAGGGCGGTCAGGCAGGAATCGGCGCGCGGGGTACGTTCCAACAAGACGCTTCCTCTGGCTCTGGCGATGCCCCTCAGATGTCACAGCTTCGTCCTGGAATCCGCACCTCTGCATTCGAGAACCGTGTATCTCGCGTATCGTTTGCCGCCGACCCTCGCCCTTCCACGGAGTCTCGTCGCACCCGCCAGTCTCGTGCCTTCCATGTTGGCCACGTCCCGCCTCTCCCGACACGCCAGGACTCGTCTGAGAGTTCTAGCAACGCATCCCCTATCCTGTCACCTGTTCAGACTGCCGGCCCCCTCAGTTTGACTGCGGAAGACATTCGTGCGCGTATGGCTGGTCAAGACTCTGCCCCCCGCCCTAGCATTGATGAGGTTATGCCGGCTCTCTCAAGTAAGGATTACGTATACTATTAGACCAAGCAAAATACTGATGATGAGCTATGTAGTGATGCGTACTGGTGGCGAACAGAACTCGAACAATGACGAGCTGCTCTTCAAGGCTCCTGTTGCTATGCCTACTCCGCCGAGCCCGACTCACCAGACTCCCAAGTCACCCATCATGGGCGTTATGCCCATGCAGCCCATGCCTGCTAACGTCATGTCTCCTGACGACATGTTGCGGGCATATGCGGAACGTCGTGCTACAGGAACTGTCACGCCTGGTGTCCCTAGTCTTCCCTCTCCCGTGGCGAACTACAACGGCAATGGCATGCGCATCCTGTACTCCCCCGACGTTGTCTCTCCTGCGGCCCCTGTCTCCCCGGAGTCCGTTTACCCCGCTACCCCCATCAACAGGAAGAGCCTCGCTCCGACTGAGTACAGCAAGTATGACGAAGATGACGCGTACGTCGGTACCGCCGAGTAGAAGTACCTCCTTCAAAACCGTCATCTCGTCTCGATTCTGGTCTATAACTTCTCCTGTTGGTTGTAGGATTCCTTGTACTACTGCCGGGCATGTTCTCTCATCCGCCTGACGGACGAGATGGTCCTTCCCGTCGTGTGAATTACTGTTCCGTTCACATTTATATCCTACGATATTCAATTTACGACCCTCACCTCCCTTGAGATCCCTCTTCCATCTCCTTCCGGTTGCCTCCCTGTTCCACAGTCTCCTGGTCTCATCTTCCTCTATCCTTTCACTTCGCTACATGCGGGGCACACGACGGCGTCGTAACGTTATGCATATATACCCGCTATTTACCCCGAGTGCGACACCTGCGTTCCTGCCATCGTTGACGCTGGCCTGGCTTGGCCTACCACCTCCCTCGTCCCACCTACTACACGCGCGGACAGGAGCCCGCGGTCGCGGTGGGTCCCTGTGGATGCCCGCGGTTCTGCCGACTCTCTGACTTTCGACCATCCAGGCTTTGATTCCCTTGAGGTTACAGTCATACCTCCTCGCTGGCTATTCGTGTCCATTCCGAGCGAGCTTTGTGGTGTTATCCTGTAGTTGCGGTATCACTTGATATTCATCTTTCTTGTTCCTATCTGCACTTCGGCCGTCAAGCCCGAAGCAACGGTATCAAGCCGAGCTCGAGGTAAGCACCAGCATCGAATGTAGCTCCATTGATATAACACAACCGACATCGAAGTTCACTCGTGCATGTCGCGGTACGTCTAGTCTCTACGTTCGCACGTCCACGACTAACAATCATCCCGTCCAAGGAATAGTCGTAGCTGCCGACACAGCGCTACTTAGCATACTGATATATGCGACCGAGCTAAGACACGTACCCGTGTCGTTCACTGTCCGTATCCCATGTCTGCCAGGATGTCCTTCACGGTGTCCTCCATGACTACTGATGGCTTCAGCAAGAAGAGTTCCTGTGAGGTGTTCGCGGCGTCCGCTTGACCTTTCCCCCTCTTCCGTTCAATCCTCACCAAGCCTAGACGTGTTGTGCAGAAGACTCGCGCCCCTTGAGGCACGCTCTCGGGATGCTTTGGGTCCGCCCATTCGTCCTCCATCCGCTCCGACTGGAATTCCTCGTTCGCGGGAACGGCGACGACCCCGATGTCTGCCGAAACGATCCGGCCCCCTGTCGTGTAGCCGAACTCGATCGCTTGTGCTGCAAGGCTCGTGAGGCCTTTCATGTAGTTCTGCTTGACGAACTCGTAGGTCTCCTCTGTCGACTGCCCACACCCTGACGCGAGCAGAACGTTGGCGACCTGCTTGGAAAGCCACCGTGCCGCGGAGACCTCCGCCTTGCTCTGTTCGGGGACTACCGTGCGCATGTAGGTGAGCGTTATGGTTCTCCATTTTCCGAAGACGGATTGAGGCTCTGATATTCGCATCAGTAAGCAACGAGTACTGTAGATGTGATGACGCACCTCGTTTGCACATCTCTGCGTATGTGGACTGGAGAAGGGAGATGCGTTCGTCCACGTGCGTTGGCCATGCCGAAGCCAAATCAGAGAGGAACCTCGCGAGCAGCGCTTGGAGGGCGGTTTGGATGAGGACGTTATCGTGAGTGTGATCGGCGTTAGCGAGGATCCGCGGTAGGTCAGAGCCGAGGTGAACTGCCTTCTCCAGGCGCGCCGCTGCCTGGTCGCGCAGCAGCCTACTCGCTTGTGCGCCGATGGCAGAGTGGCACTCGTCTGCGACCTTTGCCGCGATCTGGAAGATGGTAGCATTGATGTTCTTGGCAAGCTGGAGGACCTCGCTGTCGGCGACATCGTCGACCTTCGACATGTACGTCTGTGCTTCCTTGAGCTCGGTGGTCTTGGTCTCCAGCAATGCAGTCAGATTTCTCCGTTCGGCTTGCGCGTGCGCTAGCGCCTTGTCCAGCTCTGCTTTGGTGGTGTTGCTGGCCTTCAGCTCTCTTTCCTGAGAGTCGATATGTTTCCTCAGCTCGCGGATATGTTCCTCTGCCCTCCGGCGCCTGTCTTCCTCGACCTTCCTGGCGGAGCTTTCCTCAGCGAGGCGCTTCTCCGCGTCCAGCGCCCTACGCTGCCAAACTAATCCTTGCTCTCGCATTCCCTTCAGCTCGCCCTCTCGTTTTTCGAGGAGCGCACGAAGCTCCTTCCTCCCCTCTCTACGCTCGTGTTCTTGACCAGGGCGGTAAAAGCTCAGCCGCCTCGAGCTGCGGGCGAGGGAGGAGTCATTGTCGGTCTTGCGCCACCAGCCTGTGAGAACCTCCATGACAAAGAAGAATACGCGTCGCAGGATGGTCAGGAAGGGGATCATGCGAGTGCGAATGGTGAGAGGGCAAGCAACGGTGGAGCGTAGCAGCAGGATCCAATACTGACTGCCCATTCGTCTAGCATTGGCGCTGCCTCACTGAACAAGTGCTGGCGAAGACGTGTCTCCACGTTTTATCCTCACATCCCCGCCACCAGGCCTTCGAAGGCGAAGAAGGTCATCACATTGGGGCAGCATATGCCCCTGTGGTACTCGATGTAGTGCACAGCAGACGGAAATGAACCTCTAGACCATCTTGACGGTACGAAGATCGTCACCGGTCTGCCTCATGCGCGCACCTAGGGTCGCAGCCCAACGTTTATTACCGCAGCACAGCCCTAGTGCAGTCACACGAGGCAAGATGCATACGGCTCCACATATACATAGGTCTACTGCAAGCGAAGAACAGCCGTTCCGCTCTACACACCTTCAACTTCATCTCGCCGATTTTCGCGCCATGACCAGCCTTCAGAAATATCAGGGAGATGTGCGTAAGCTCGTAATTGCCATTGATGTCGGAACAACGTATTCCGGAGTGGCCTACGCTGTCCTCGACCCCGGCGTTGTGCCCAACATACAGGGCGTGAAGCGGTGAGTCCTTACATACGCCTTCAAGACATCATACTATGTCTATAATCTAATACGTCTGACATTAGCTTCCCCGGCCAAGAGAATATGGCCGGCGATTCCAAGATTCCCTCTATCCTGTACTACCGTCGAGATGGAACTGTGCATTCGGCTGGTGCGGAGGCTGCCCAGCCCGGCATGGAGCTCGAGGCAGAAGATGAAGACTTACAGCTGGTTTCCTGGTGAGTCACGATGATGACGTACGCGCGCATGGCTAGAGCATGTGGTACACAATAGGTTCAAGCTTCACCTTCGCCCTGAGCAGCTAGACTCTGGGGAGATCAAACGCTCTGAACTCCCACCTCTGCCCGATGGCAAGACCGTGCTCGACGTGTTCGCCGATTTCCTCAGCTATCTCTTCGCATGCACGAAACGCTACATCTGCCAGACACATGCGAGTGGTGAGAGTCTATGGTCGTCTGTCCAAGATCGCATCGAGTTTGTGCTCTCCCACCCGAACGGATGGGAGGGCCTCCAGCAGGGCAAGATGCGTCAAGCGGCGGTGATGGCAGGGCTCATTCCCGACACGCTTGAGGGGCACGAGCGCGTTCACTTCGTGACGGAGGGCGAAGCGAGCCTCCATTATTGCATTCGTAGCGGGCTGGCCACGGACATCATCGCGGTGCGTCGGCCCCGATGCTGGAATCGGTTTGAAATTCATATGTATTGCAGGACGGCCAGAACGTGATGATTGTTGACGCGGGCGGTGGAACCGTCGACATTAGCAGCTACTCATTCACATCCACATGTCCTCTCACAGTCGAGGAGATTGCGTCGGCCGATTGTGTGTTTTCATCTGGATCCCTGCATTACATACCTGCTCACTGTGCTCGCTTCAGGTATCATGCAAGGTTCGACTCGGGTGAACGTCAGGGCGGAGAACTTCTTGCACAGTGAGCACAATCCCTCGGAGATTCTGACCTCTCGCCATCGCTGCTCAACAAATGTAACACAGAACTCCTCAAGGATTCCGCCTACGGTAATGAGGAGGACATCAAGGCCATGATGGACTACTTCGACAAGTCCACCAAACCGATCTTCAAAGACAAGAAGGAGCCCTCATACATCAAATTCGGCTCTATGAAATGCAACGATCCCAAGGTCAACATTCGGCGTGGTCAGCTCATGCTCACTGGGTACGTGTTCCAGCTTCATATGTCAATCATCATAGTCCCTTACTCTACTAGGACCGACATGGAGTCCTTCTTCATGTCGTCTCTCTCGAGCATCGTTGCCACAGTGCAATCTCAACGACAGGCTGCCTCAAGTCCCGTATCGGTTAGCGTCTTTGGCCTCGCCATCGGCACCACTTCTTAGCTGATGGACTATGAATAGACTGTGTTCCTTGTAGGTGGCTTCGCAGCTAGCCCTTGGCTTTACGCCAACCTACAGCGGGAGCTCCACACCTTGGGTCTTTCTCTCTGCCGTCCTGACACACACACGTAATGAGTTTCGAGACATCCTTCTGTGCAACACTTACTAATATGACCACACTCAGGAATAAGGCAGTCGCTGAAGGAGGCGTTTCCTTCTATCTGGAACATTTCGTCTCCGCACGGATCATGAAGATGACATACGGCACAATCATCGGCACCGAGTTCAATCTGCCGGATCCTGAACATAAAGCTCGCATGCATAAGAGGATCGTTCGTCCTTCCGGGAGGATCATGCTTCCTGATTACTTCTCTGCGATTTTGACAAAGGTACGATTCTTCTACTCCTTTGACCTGCTATGTTACGCAGACGGTCTCAAAACGCTTAGGGGACTCGAGTTCAAGGGAACGAAGTGAAGTCCGAGTCATACGTCAAGGAGGCCCGTGAGGCGAAGACGTTGGATACCATGTCGGCTGAAATCACCTGCTACCGAGGAAGTAAACGGGACCCGCGCTGGGTAGACGTCGAGCCAGGTAGGAACCACCTCGTATGACTCCTTGCTTTGATCACGGTGCTGACTCCCTTCAGAATGCTTCACCACTCTGTGCACGGTCTTCGCAGACACTTCCAAGGTCATCAAGGCGCCTCGGATTGGGCCTAACGGCGCTCGCCATTACGTGCAAGTCTTCGACATCGTCTTGATGTGTGGCCTGACTGAACTCCAAGCCCAAATTCGGTGGAAGGAGAACGTAAGTTGTTGCGTAGCTGTCGAAGACGGGTCCGCCTTGCTGACACTGTTTTGCTTTCTAGGGCGAGGAGAAGCGGTGAGTTGCTCAAATGCCATCCCTCCTAGTTCAATGGGCTCACACGCTGCCAGGGGCCCAGCAAAGATTGTCTACGACGACAACATCGAGCAGTTGCACTGAGGTACCCAGTATCGTCAACCATCTTCCATTCGCTGTACCGGGCCCAAGGTCTCGCTATTGATTTTGTATGAGAACTCTGCAGCATATCATGTATACTAGACGCGACCATCTTTCGTCTCGCGAATGTTGACATCCGGCAAAGTATTAGTGATGGCTATTGAGCTGCGTCGGACCGTTGACATGTCAGATCTATCAGAGCGGTGCAGTTTTGACTCGCGAGAGCTGAGCCCCGTTGCCCTCCCTCTCGACCGTTTCCTCTCAGTTTCTCTACTCGTATATGATGTCAATGGACCAACATGGATCGCAAGTCTACGTCCCGATCAATAGTGAGTTTCCGGATTTCCCTCCGCCATATTACAGCCTGAACTATGGCTTCGCAGTGATCAAATTCCGACTCCTCACCTTTCCCGTCCGACTACCCGCCGTGATGCCGGTCAATAAACATCAGACATAACACCGGTATACCAACAGGGAGAACGCCACGGTCCACGGGCCAGAGTAGCTGGCCGTGGCGGAGGAACTGCCCGTCGATACGGAGGTAACGGCGGCCCCATTCGCAACGATGGAAATAATCGTCATGCCATCAGAACTGACGGACCTTCCAGGAAAATCCGCCGAGGCGTCGACGAAGGCCACAGTGCCGAAGTTCGCAAAGAGAACGAGTGCGCCACTGACGCGGAATTCCTCGACGATCCACTCCGCGAAGAGCGTGCGGGTGCTCCAGCTCTGCTACCACCTCCAGTCTAGTCGTCTCATTCGTAGTGGAGGCGGTACCGCCCGTGGGTGTCGTCGCGGACCGCGGTAACGGATGCTGTTATACGGTCTCCCGCGTCCACTGCGAAGCCGTCAAAAGTGCGCATAAATATTCCCACTAGGCTGTATGGCATGTGAGTCTCAATTTGAGTGCACGCGATTAACCAGACACGTACTACCGGTGACTGAAGTATGCGACAAGGCGATCACGAAAGCAGGAACCGAGCCCTCAGGGTTGACGCTGATGTCCTCGCGCGCGGTGTATATCGTCATCAAGGTTTCATTAGATCATAGCTAGAGAGTGTCGCCCGAGACTCGACAGTGTGCCAATGTGCGATTCGTTGAAAGTGGCAGGTTTGAGCTTGAGCCCTGTGACAGTGGCTGACTTACTCCCGAGCGCGTGTAATCGGGGTTTGCCGAGCACGGACGCGCCTGCTACTACTTGATGTGGTCCGCGAGTCACAAACTTGAACCCCTCCTAACTTTCCGGATTCTTTCGGCATCTCATAATCTGTCCATGAACATATCCAGTCGACGCATGGTCAGCGACATCGCGAGGTCGACCATGATGGTTCGGGTGCTCTCAATAGCTCGCGAATTACTCGACGGCTCCCTTCGCCAACAGCTTGAATCTTTGGTGTATATGTACCACTCCGACTCGCCCCCAGCCCCCCATCAATTCCAATGCAATACATCAGGAACAATACAACGAATACGCCTGTCAAGCTTTGGTGTGTCAATGAACAATATCTGAAGAACCTTACCAGAGGCCTACCTATCGAACTCATTGCTTCGGCACGGAATGACTCTCGCTCCCGCCGCTCGCTTCACTGGTTGTTCGAGTGCCTTCTCTCTGGTTGACTGGTCTCCCGCGACGAATTATCGTCAAGGTCTAATATCCCTTCACATGCGTTCTGACTCACCTAGTTCCTGAGTCTACCTCCATCCGCCCTTGACTGGCCACCCCGCAATCCCGCAGCTGAATGTCTTCCTTTCGCAGATCATCCAATATGGAACACAGTGTGACTTTCGGTTTCAGTAATGTGAAGACCTCCTCGGACCTCACGCCTCCTCTCGGGCTCAGAATCTGCCTCTTGCTCAAGCCAAGCTGAGTGGAACACATCACCATTCCCTGCGGGGATGGAGCCATCGGGCCGCTCCATTCATCGTCCATTCTTGCCACATCAAAGGCTTCCCCAGGCATCGCCAAGGCTACGAGGAGATCGCGAGACGTGATAAGCTCGCCAGTGGTCCTCTCGATCTGCAAAGCAAGCTTGACCATGTCCAGTATGCTGCTGTGGAACCGCGCGACAATCATGTCATAGACAGTGTTCCGCGTACCCGGTACTCCGCAGAGGAGCAAAACGTCGACGATGCACCAGGTCAAGAGATTATATGCTTGTTGCTGCTGCTCATCGACCCGGAAGTGAAGTTTTTTTGCATGCATCCGGGTAAGGGCACGCCATTTCCCAGCCACGGACTGAGGCTCTACGAGACGTCGACGATGTCATACCTGTGAGTCTCATCAATTTCATGATAGTGCACGGTGTACGTACCCTTCATTCTAATAGAAGCGTAGATGTGTTCGAGCTGAGAGGGGATCTCCGGAAGTTGGTAGTCCCAGGTGTGGCAAAACCACTTGATGTGCCCCACCATAGTCGCCTGAAGCGCGATCTGGACTACCAATTTGTCTTGTGAATGGTTAAATCCGCGCAATGCTGTCAGAAGGTTTTGCGGGAGTACACCCAGTGATGTCAGGGTATGCTGGATGTATGATAAGGCGTCTTCCCCTAGTACGGAATAAGCGGGTGGAATCTGGTGCATATTGGAGGAGTTGGCAATGCTCGCCGCCGCCTGATATATCTGGCAGTTTAGGCGCTCAACGAGTGTGAGCACCTCGCTGTCGGAGATGTCCTCTACGCTCGTCAAGAACTCGCGAGCGTCGCGCAGCTCCGCGCTCCGCGTGTCTAGCAACGCCTTGGTGTTCTTCAGACTAGTCTGGGTGACCGCCAACTGACGCTGGAGACTCCCAACTCGGACATTGGCCTCGTCGAGTCCACGGCCCTTCTGGACCAGCTCATCGGAGAGGGTCTTGTTCTCACATTGCCTACGCTGGAGCTCCGCCTTGGTCGCGCTGATCTCGCTGTCTTTCTGGATAATTCGCTCGGAAAGGGTAACGTTCGCATTGGCTGCGTACGAATACTGGACTCTGGCCTGCCTCAAATCTTCTCGGAGCTTCTCTTTCTCGCCCTTGACTCTCTTCAATTCGGCGTAGAGATCCCTGCGGTTGTCTCCATTTTTGCTGATCTTCTCATTAGCAAAAGCTAGTCGGGAGAATTACATGCACGCTACCCAGTAGGATTTCTTGTTGTGCGGTCAGGTAAGCTTCCCTTCTGCGCGCCATTGCGTGGCCCCGCGCCTTGTGGCGGATGTCCCGAACTCCCTGCGACTTGCCCAGATGCTGAGCTTGAAGCATTTTCACGAACATGTTCCGTCGGCGGACCGGATCGTTCGGCAGGCTCATTCCCCGTCGCATGAGCTGGAGGCTCTTCGCCCGCGCTTTCGACATCTCTACCGCCGTTTGTGCGAATTTGAGCGGCATCCATCAATGTCTCGTAGACGTAGCGCAAGAGGTGGAGAAGCATATCACCGCGGGGGAGGGACGACAAGGGGGAGGGCGAGAGGAGCTCAAGTGTTTGTGATGAGTAATATAGGCCTCTCCTCTCAGCTAGGTCCCAAGCGTCCACTACCGCAGCTCACAGGATTTGCCAAAAAAGTGTTCACAGGTATGCTACCGCAGTCTCTATCCATGCACCGTAAGAGTCGTCTCTCATGTCACCGCAGCCACAGTGGAGACAAGGCGACGCATGCGGACCAAACCTGGGCGAAACCCACTGATATAATCACCCAACCGCAGTCTGCTATTCAAATGCACTCTTCACGGCGTCGGCATGATGGTCATATGGACAGGTGCATCGTGCACCTTACCGCAGTAGACTGGGTGTGAAGGGCTAGGTCACTCAACCGTGTGGTGGGTATATATGATCCTGGGCGGATTCACTTGTCCTACGGTTCTCCTGCCCCATCGCCAAGCACGTCACAATGATCGAGGCTACAAAACCGTACCAAGGGGGTGTGCGCAAACTCGTACTCGGCATCGACGTCGGTACCACATACTCCGGAGTTGCATATGCCATCCTCGATCCTGGCGAAGTGCCGAGGATACAAAGTGTTACCCGGTAAGTGACGCATAGCATGTCAATTGCTGTCAGTGCCCTAATCTCACGGACGCTATCGAAGCTTTCCCGGTCAAAACATGGCTAGCGACACGAAGATTCCGTCGATCCTGTACTACTACCAAAATGGTGAGATTCATTCTATCGGGGCTGAGGCGACCCTTCCGGGCGTCGAGCTGGACGCCGAGGACGACGACCTCATTCTCGTAGAATGGTAGGTAGCTGTCGATGCCTCTAAACGAGAAGATGCTGATACTCTGCTGCAGGTTCAAGCTACATCTTCGTCCGGAACGTCTTGACTGCCAAAACAGCATACGTCGTCTGGTTCCGCCCCTCAGGCTTCCTGCGGGGAAGACTATAGTGGACATTTTTGCCGATTTCCTTGAATATTTGTTCAACTGCACCCGTGGGTACATATCTGAGACCCATGGAAACGGCGATACTATATGGAGCTCGTTTGAGGATCGCATTGAGTTTATTCTCTCCCACCCCAATGGTTGGGAAGGCCTTCAACAAGGGAAAATGCGAGACGCTGCGATCACCGCCGGACTCATACCCGATACCCCAGCTGGGCGTGCACGTGTGCAATTCGTTACGGAGGGGGAGGCCAGTTTCAACTTTTGCCTTCGCAACGGGCTAGCCGACAATGTTATTCAGGTGTGCACCCTGCGCGCTTTCGCATAACAGCTGAACTGAAAGCACTTTGCTCGTCCTCGTTCACATAGCCCGGGAAAGGAATTATGATACTGGATGCAGGCGGCGGCACTATCGACATCAGTAGCTACTCTATAGCTTCCATCTCGCCTATATCCGTGGAAGAAGTCGCAGCCGCAGACTGTAAGTCCTACTATACCTCAGCACTGATATTTGACGACTCTGCTGACGCCGTGCGTAGGCATTGTGCATGGTTCGACTCAGGTGGACGCTCGGGCGAAAAGGTTCCTGCAAGGTATGGCCTCAACACTCGACGTCATCATACTGACACTCACTAACACATCCAACGGCACACAGAAAAGCTGATAGGATCTTCATACGGCAACCACGATGACATCAAGTTGATGCTTGACAACTTCCGCCGGGCGACAAA
The DNA here is from genome assembly GCA_022376465.1 of Cubamyces lactineus. Lineage (NCBI taxonomy): Eukaryota > Fungi > Basidiomycota > Agaricomycetes > Polyporales > Polyporaceae > Cubamyces > Cubamyces lactineus. The sequence continues at coordinate 73,298 of JACDTU010000006.1, read as the reverse complement.
GACCGTGTTCAAGAGCGCTAGTGAACCATCATACATTAGATTCGGCCTCGTGAAGTGCAACGAACCTGCGTTCAACATTCGTCGGGGCCAGCTCACATTGACTGGGTAGGTAACAAATGTCAAAGATTAGGCCAGTACTGACGGTAATATATATAACGACAGGCAAGAGATGGCCTCCTTCTTCGAACCCTCCCGTGATGCTATTGTTGATGTGGTCAAGGAGCAACATCGAGCTGCGTCTCACCGTATCTCTGTGTGTTCCACAATATGCCATGACAGCGTGTATGGTTTCGCTCACCATTTCTTTCAGACCGTACTGCTCGTAGGTGGATTTGCAGCCAGCCCTTGGTTGTTCTCCACCCTTCAAGGCAACCTCGCATCTCTTGGACTCCGGCTCTTCCGCCCGGACGCTCACACGTGAGTCATCGGCTTTATATTACGGTTCGACGTGACTGCGTCTAAAGACATGTCAGGAGCAAAGCAGTCGCTGAGGGCGCTGTATCGTTCTATCTCGACCACTTTGTGGCTGCACGTGTTATGAGGATGACGTATGGTATCGAAGTTGGCGTGTGTTATGACAAGAACAAGGCTGAACATCTCGCTCGACGCCACCAGTGTTACACTCAACGTTCTGGCCGCGTCATATTGCGACACAGCTTCTCCACCATCTTGACTAAGGTCTTGGTGTTTTACTCCTCTAATATGATACCGATTGCTGATCTTCCGTAAGCAGGGAACCCGTATGCGCGAGGGCGAAGAGATTTTACAGCCGTATTATCAAGAGTCCCGTAAGTCAAAAACCCTGAACAGCGTAGTGGTGGACATCCTCTGCTATCGAGGCAAGGATCCCAACCCGGAATGGGTCGACGTGCACCCTGGTATGATGCGGTAACTGTTTGATGCGAGCTTATTGTTTGACTCTCCTTGAATCGTTACAGACTTGTATACCCCCCTTTGTACTGTACACGCTGATACCTCCAAAGTTGCGCGACATCCAAAGGAAGGTCCCTTGGGAACTTACTATGAACAATATCTCAACGTTGTCCTGATTTGTGGAACGACCGAGCTACAGGCGCAGATTCGCTGGAAGGAAAACGTAAGTTATTCTCCCGGCAATCTATATATAACGGGGGCTCTGAGCGAAGTTATGCATGTTCTAGGGAATAGAGCATCGGTACGTTGAACCCAGTATGTCTATGAATCAACGTGACGCTAATACCCAACCTCAAACAGCGGCCCGGCAGAGATAGTGTATGATGAGGACTTGGAGCTTTCACATTGACTGATTTGTGGTTACTCTCAGTATCAGCATCCAATGTACCCCTTCCCGCAAACGAAGGGGTGCAGTGCCTTGTCACGTCTCTCCACAGCTCTTGACCGTAAATGTATCATAAGAATAGCAAAAGTATAGGCTGCGTACAATAGATGGCATGAAAGTCGTGATGCATCGTCAGAAGGTCCAAGCCTACGTCGCCGTCTCCTCTACCGAAGGACTCGGCTCCTCGTCCTCGACCAGTCCGAGCTCGTACACGATAGTGTCCAGCACGACCTTAGGCTTCAGCAGCATCGTCGCCACCACCTCACCCTCGGTGGACCCAGGCACCTTCTCCACGCGCCTTAGTCCCAAGTCCGCAGTGGAAAGGACACGAGGCACCATCCCGGGAGGCCCAGCCATGGGCACCTCGCCCCCGTAGATGTCCTCCATCTGCTCCGCGTCGAAGATCTCGTCGAAATGCACGACGAGGATCTCGTAGTCGCACGAGATGACCTCCTCGCCGATGATACGCTGCAGCTCGAGCGCGGTGCGGGTGATCGTCTCGAGGTGAGGCCCGTAAGCGGCGAGGATGGCCTCCGTTGTAGTGGAGGCACCAGCTACAGTCAGTAGGTCGGCGATGCGCTCAGCAAGCTGGAGCGAAAAGCCGGACGCGAGATCGCGGCCGTTGTACAGGCGTTGCTTTGAGTACTTCTGTGCGTATGAACGCCATTGGCCCGCGACGAGGTGAGGCTCTATAGGAGTAACGCCATGATCAGAACATCGTTTGAGCGAAGAAAGATGAAGAACGTCTGACCTGAACGGAGCATCTGCTTGTAGACTCCAGTAAAGACAGACTTGCTCTGGTGCTGGAAATCCCATGCGGACACGATTTCCGCCGCGAAGCCGACCATGTCGGTTTTGAGCGCGATGTCGATGAGGATGGGGTCATCCTGGTGCTGTATTGACTCCAAGAGCTCGGCCATAACGGGCCCCATCGCCTCGCGCGCGCGTTCGAACGCCAACGCGGCTCGGTCAGGCTCGGGCGCCTCCACCACATGGAAGGAGTTCGTGACCTGCGTCGCGACTTCGGAGATCTCGAGGTTGAGCGTCCGGACCATGTGGAGGATGACCTCGTCAAACGCGGCGATTGTGGAGCGTACGTCCGGAGGCGCTACCACAGTGCTCTCAGGAATGATTGGGCGACCGTTCGTAGCTGACGCACCTGCGGAAGGTGGGGCTTGTCGAAGGGAGCGAGTGCGCCGGAGATTGTTCTGCAGATCCCGGATCTGCTCGCGCTGTGCCACCAGCTCTGCGTCTTTCTTCCGCAAAGCTTGTTCCCTCTTACTTAGCTCTTCGCGTGCCAACCTGTCCACCCTCGACCAGAACTCAGTCTCGGCTAGCTTCTCCTCTTCCAACTTTGTAGAACGCTCGCGTTCCGCCAAGACGTCCTTCGTGAGCTTGTCTCGTTCTGCCTTCCCCCTCTCCATCTCCTTCCGCAACTGCGTGTTCTGCTCACGCAGCTTCCGCGTGACCGCATTGGCGTAGGTGATTGTCGTAAGGAGAATCCCGATTCCCCAAACAACCTGTGTCAAGGAGATAGCAGAGGAGGGAGGCATAGCGACGTGTAGAATGGTAGGATCGTTCAGAAAGCAGGAGGTCCCATTAGAGATAGTGGGGAGCGAGGAACGCGGTGCGCTGGGGACATATCGTGAAGGAACACGCCGCCTCCACCAGTCAGTGCAGTGCCTTCGTCAAAAATGACACCCTCCGCATGCCCTGCCGCTGATGGGACAGCAGGCCGCGGGGGTCGTACGCGTCTAGCACGAGGACCGAGCGCTCGCCAACGCTCGGGACACGTTTCGCAAAGAGTGCTCGACGGCGATATGGGTCCCAGACGACGGAAATGGCGGGTGATGTAACGCACCCAATAGACCGGACGTTGCATGTTTCGCCCAAACGTCGTGAGAAACTCCGTTGTGTTGCTTGACTTCTAGGCTGATTGTGAGAGTCGCGGAAGGCCACCCTCCGTCGTCGTTCTCAACCAACATGCTGGCAAGGCCCGTCCGACGCAAGGATCAGCCACCTTGCGTCTTCTTCATGTTCACCCAGTCGCACCCACGGTGTCCGGTTCCGATCTCCGTGAACGTGGCTGGCTGTAGGACCACACGAGGCCCGTGGTCAAAGCAAAGTCTGGACGCTTGTATTAAAAGTACTTACGTGACTGTTCCGTTGAACTACTAGTTTATGATCGTGAATGAAAACGACATGAGAATTCGTGTCTCAATCATTCCCAGAGCAGAGCAGCTACAGATACACTTATAGTGCGAACAATTTCAGTAGCTCTCAAGTCGAAACAAAGGGTAAAGGCAAGCAGATTAATAGAAGAGGTCTCAAGATGTGCTCGAAGCGGTGACCTGCGACGTGGTCCAGTACTGCAACAGGGAGTGGCCTGCTCGCTTTGTTTGTTGCCCGCCACGTGCCCGCCACGTGCGTTTGGAAGGGACCCATGACACTCTATAGCGCTTTTTTGGGCCCTGCTGGTGAAACCTCGTGTACGGCTTGACAGCTCCATGTGCACATCCCAACGGGCGAGACGGTCCTCCATCCTGCTCTCAGAGCGATCCCGGTACGTTACCCTTACACGATACAGCCTTCCCTCCTCTCTAGGCGCTTGCTGCGACGGCCTTCTGATGCATCATTGTTCTGCATTCCAAGCTCCATACAAGCATCCCGGTCCTCCTCTCGTGAATCTTCCCACCACAGGTGCGCACACCTCTCCTTGCTCCTCGCCTTCTCTCCGTCCCACTCGCTCGTCTGTGCATCCGTCACCGACGCCCCTCTTTCTCGCTCCCTCCTCTTCTCTAGGTATCCCTCGGCAGAGCGCGTCGCCCTCGTCGAGCTCGATGATCGGCCAGATCCCGTCACTGTTCGACCCCAGCATGGCCATCCCACCGGACTCCGGGCTCGACTACCAGCAATGGGTGGAGAACTACGCGAACGGACAGTACGCATACGCCCAGCAGGCCCCCATGCCCGGTAACGTCTCCCAAGTTCCTTACCAGCAGCAGCCTCCGCCCAAATCGCAGCTCCATCACGTCCAAACATACCCCACCGCCGCTGTCCCTGCCCCTGCCCAAAACCGTTACAACTTCGTGCAAGAGTTCGCCCCGGGCGAGCAGGCCGCTTCCACCTACGGATACGCATACCTTCGTCCGTCCCGCCACAGAGAGACCCACAAGGGGTATGCCCCGTATCTCTCGCCAGGGTGGTGCTTCTGCCAACGTGGGCTACACTGTCGCGCCTAATCTGAGGATTCCGGAGCCGCCAAGGGGAGCGTACCAGCAGCCTGAGGTATCCCCGCATCACCAGCAGCAGGCGACGTTCGCCGTCCCTGGGACAGCGCAGGGGACCGACTCGTACTTCTACGGCACGACATCTGTCGCTGCGGACGTCATCCCCGGCTCCGCCGATCAACAGCAGCAGCAGCGCCATCATTCAAACTACCATTTCGTTCAGCAGCAGTACCCTGCAGAATCGTACTCGACGAACCGAACTCCGACTTCACGAACTTGCCTTCGTCGGTGTCTACGCCCTCCGTAGGAGGCACGGATGATTCGCAGAACGCGTTCTCGTCGGCATCTTCGCATCTCTCCCAGCAGGCCTGGTCGTGGCCGCGGTCGGGGCGGCGCCGGCGGGCGACAACAAAAGCGGCAGCGACACAACGACCCCGATGACGACGGGGACAGCGATACGCAGTCCGATGACGAGCAGCCGCCGACGATGGCCGGACTGAACATGACAGTGAGTGTGCCGCCACCGCAGGGCCAAAATTCGCTTCCGGCTAGACTGTAAGTTTTCTCCCGGAACCCGGTCTGAGAGCGCACGACTAATCATGTCTGGATCCCTCCACATGGTCACCCTTTTCTTCTCGTCCTGTCGTCGACGCCGCTGGACGTATTGCATTCCGGTATTTACGCCGTACCGCGCGCGTATATGCTGACCCCTCTACGGCGTTATCGCATCTCCGGCGTCTAATTGGGACTTCTGTGCTCCTCATGCGCGCGCGCTCTCGACGGTAGTCTCGCGCCTGTCGGGTTGACGCTGCCGCTGCAGGCCGGGCGCGTGCAAGCATTGTAAGAAGCTCAAGGTGCGTTGCTCACGTCTGCTGGATGCAATAGTGCGGCCGAGGTACCTGCCTGTCACTTGTGCGTGGGTGCGGGGTGGGGCAAGCTGCACCCTTGCGCGCCTGCGAAGAGCACGGACCGAGGCCGCTGTCGTACGGAGGCTGATCGAGGGCGATGGCGGTGCGACAGATGAGGTGCGAGTTCCCGCCAGACAACAACACGTGCAAACGCTGCAAGTCAAGCGGACATCAGTGCATCGTCGAGGGCAGAAAGCCCCGGAATGCGCCAAAGTAAGTCTCATGTCTCCTTGCTGCCTTTCCTCATTTTTTTGCCTGTTTCTTTTTCTTCCCTCCTGCGATCTCCCCATCCCCGCATCGGGCTGCGTGTTCTTTTCGCGTGTTCTGTTCCCCATTCCGGCGGCTGTGGCGGAGCGGGCCTGGCGAGCTGTGGGTGCTCATAAGTACCGGGCGCGGCGTGCAGTAGCGGGGCTTCCTGCCTGCTGACCTGCGTATGTTCCCCGGTGTCATATTTGTTGTCCATAATTTTTTTTTTACCCACGCACACCCCCCACACGCGATGACGTCTTCCGACTCTGACTGGTCGTCGTTGTCACTGTCGTCGCTGTCGGACGAGTTCGACGAGTTTGTGGATGCCGACGAAGGATACTCATACTTGGTTTCCCATTGCAGCAAACGCGAGTACCTCCTTGCGCAGATCCGCCAGAAGAATGCCATCATCGAGTCCCTCCTCAAGCAGGTGCGTCTCTCCCCTCTTACTGCTAGCGGCGTTCGGGCCGGCACTTCCGACACTACACGATGCCACCGACCACGCCGCCCTCCGCTCAGGTTCACTCACGCCATGTTCACTCTACAGATCCACAATCCATATCTGGCCACCCCAATGTCAATCGCGTCGTACCGGATGGCGACGCCACCGACGGACCAGAACAATCAGAATGTGATTGTGTTCCTCGACCGCCTACAGGCGAGCGTGCAAACTGCGGACACGAACACGGGCGCGAACGCGTTCAAGATGGACACCCGTGCAGACGACAGGAGGGACGATTCGGACGATTCGGGCGACGAGCGCGGCGCGAACGAGCTTACCGAGCGGGAGAGCACGGCCCCGCTGAAGGACGCGGAGGATAAGCCGCACGCGCTGCCAGACCAGACTGTCCCGATTGGCTTGTTGGCGAAGATGGCGCTGGACAATAAGAGGAAGCCGAGGAAGTCGGGCGCCAAACTGAAGGAGAACGAGTCGTCGGACGATGATATCGTACGTAGAGCTACAGCGAGCTATGCGGCTTTGGTAGGGGTGCTGACGAGATTGGTTAGGGCGTTGCGAACGAGACGTTCTTCGAGCCTGGTCAGTCTACATGCACAGACTGGAGCAAAGGCTTTGTGAGCTGACGTATCTGTATGCTGGATAGGCCCTGCTTACATTCTCGGGCTTCGTGCGATGATGATCGAGAGCGTGAGCCCGCCCGAGATCTTGGTCCACGCCTCGTGACACGGGACGACGTGGACAGGCTCTCCAACATGTGAGTGTCACTTGGGGCATGCAGTGCAGCCTCTAATGCTGATCGGCGTGGCGGGGCAGCTTCTTCGAGCGGATCAATGTGCACTGCGACGTCCTCGACCCCACCCTGCACACGCCCGCGACGACGTTCAACCGGTGCCTGTTCCTGTTCACCGTCAGTGGGTTGCCCCGATCCTCTCTCTCAGCTCTTGTGCGGTGTGCTGAGCGCGGATGGCCGGTCGGTTCGTAGTTTGCGCGATCTCGTCTAGGTATTACCAGGAGAAGTCGGACATCTACCCTATCGCGATGCACTTTGCGAAGCACGCGGCCGCCTCGGCCTTGCTCAACGGCTGGAAGTCGGTCGAGCTCGCGCAGGCTTACCTCCTGATGAGCTTGTACGGCGTGCCTGCTCGCCGATGGGAGGAAGATCGCAACTGGCTCTACACCGGGTTGGCGATACGGTAAGCTCTGCATGTGTGCGTCGACGGTGGTCGAACTGAGCTGATGTGTGCCGTAGCCTTGCTACTGACCTCAACCTCCACGTCGTGTCCAACGTCAAGCCGAAGACGGAGCGCCAGGAGTGCGAGATGGTCAACCAGACCTGCGTCTGGCTCATCTGCTATAATCTCGACAGGTCGACGTCTACACAGCTCGGGAAGCCACTGACAATCAAAGAGGATTAGTGAGTGCACCCTCCGTATGTGTATGCTGGCATTCGCTGACCGTGCTCTAGCACGATTCGCAACTCTGCTGATTGGTATAAGCGGTCGAGAAGGAACTCTCCGGTTGGTCCATCCTGTCATCAATAGCTCCTCTGATTGTTTTAATGATGCATATCATTCCAAATTCTGACAGTTCACGATGTTCCAAAGCCGACAATGTCTGCTTCTGGCACCAGCAGCGAGCCGGTGTAAGTTATTACTATAACAGGATTTTGGCACCGGCGTGCCAAGTTAGAGCGCTCAAGCTGGTGTGCGCCATCAGTCAGTCGCCCATCTCCTCTCCTGCCTACTTCCCTCACTCCTCAAAGCCTAGCTCGAACGTCCACTCCACAACCCACTACATGATGTGCGACCGGGTGGTCACGCGGCAGCATGATCGGCATGAAGGAAACAACGGCAACGATAGGGACCATGCATCGCCCTTGCGCTGCAACACCAGACGGTCGTGACAGGTGGCTCTGTTGTTCTGAGCTATGTCTGTCCAGCAAATGTATTCACACTCAGTATATATATCTTTGAGATGTAAGACTCAACGGCAGTGAAGGATCCGGCGGTTGGATATAAGGGCGGTTATACGGGCGGTTATAGGTGTGGCTGTGCGGCGCGCGGCCAACCCACGAACGCTGAGCTGGCACTCTGGGCGACATTCCTGGTTACCACTCTACGTTCTGGTTCTATAGCATGTTGACTCTCAGCCAAGAAGAAGTCAATGTTCTCATTGAGTTCTTGGAAGTTCAAAATATCCCTGAGCACTCACCGGTCAAGGACATCTTCAGGCGTTTGGTACAAGAACGGGAAGGGCAAGGGACTTCTCCCAGTACGTCCTCACGCAAGAGAGGGGCGGAGCCGGGTTAGAAGTCATTTATGGCACTGAAGCAGTGTGCTCATCAGTTCTGTAGGCTCTACTGTGGCAAACCAAGCTGAAGAAGTCAGCCAGGTCGAACATGTGCCCAAAAGCAAGAGAAAATGCGTCAGGGGTGGAGTGGCATATCAAGGGGTGCATGTCGAAGTGGACCGAGGGGATGAAGCTCGTACAGATTCTCCGGAAAGTGAGTACCCCAGTAGGGCCTGGCAGCACCGACTCATCGTCGTCATAGTTGTCTGGGTAGAGGGCGATGCGGCTCTTCCACGCCTTGATGCTGAAGCCGCCGCATTTCTCAATGATTTCATGCAAGGCCCTCAAATGAATAGCGGTGATGAAGCATGCCAACGGTGGATCCAAGACATGGCTGGTCTTGTGATGGGCAACATTTTGCCTGATATCCACACTCTCACTCAATCGGCTACTTCTCTTAGTTGCGTTCTTAAGAAATGCAACACCGCATACAAGTTTAAGGGCGTCCTGAACTTGGCCCATCTGGTAAATGTGATGCATCTTACCATCATGATGCACCAGTAAGTCTGCATACTCTTAAATCTGATGATATTCATCTACATCTGTCTATAGAATGAAGGAGGACAAGAAGATGACCACCTCAGCCTTTTACAGGCAGCACATTGCCCATCTAGATGAGAGGCCTAGTCTAAGAAGATTCACTGGTTTGGTGGCTTTGGGTACTAAATGTATCAGCCTTGCTGCAGCAGGTACATATATATACATACTTCTCAGATCCCCAGCACTTATATCTTTTATAGGCTCAATATACATATTAATGGTCATTGCCATCCAAGACCTTTGTGACAAGTTGTATAAACTGTCTTGGTCAAGGGCCAGAGCCATCTCACAGCATTTGAGGACACCCAAAGGTAAGGCACTTCTTATTCTAATACATGGACAACCATTTTACTGATGTTCATGGCAGATTCAGACTTCAAACATTCTCTGCTAACCAGGCTACTACCACTGTTGCAACATATCTCTGAGAAGATTCCTCTAGGCCTATCTACCATCTTGTGCCCTTCTCTACTGAAGTCATACAATCTCTCTGAAGACCTCCTCTGTACCCATCTGGTCACTTTGGATAATTTCTTTGATACCCTTCCTGTGTTGTAAGTCATACTATCTCTCTCTTCTTTTGGATTGATTGTAAACCACTCTTAGGGACTTCAAATTGCTGGAGCGTGATTGGGCCACATGGAAGGCCTTCTTTCCCATCCATGCAGATATTTCTCTGAAGTCTGATCTAGTGAGATTCAACACCTCCACTAGATCTGAGGCTAGAGATAATGTCAACCACCAATCCTTTGGTGCCCCATCTTCATTGGCATTGGCTGATTGTGACCTGGAGGAGCTGGTAGTCAATTTCACTTTCAACAATTCTTCCAACAAATCCATCCCCTATCCCAAAAGCCCTGGCAAGCTCAGAGATGATTGGACTCATACTGAGAGGTCCAAAGCCAAACTTGCTTACATTCCTAAGGATATTGAAGATCTGAAGGAAAAGGTAACACATTCATCTATTTGTAGTATAATGGAACTAATCTATTAGTTTTAGCTTGAAGCCCAGTATGACTCAGCTGGTGTGAAGATGGAAGACCAGTATCTCCTCATAGATCCAGTGTTATTGAATATGTAAGTGATGAAGACCTCTATTATGCATTCATCTGATGATAATCATTCCGGGATTATAACAGCGACAATCTCAAAATATCCACCCAGGATGACTCACTTGTGCTCTTTGTTGCCAGTGATCTTCCAGATGAGATACGTGACAATCTGCAACATAATCTGGAAATTGCACTCCGAAGGGACCCAGATTCACAAGTGCTGCTCAATGTCAATGATGGAGAAGGTGCAGAAGAATTTGTCTGCTTGCATTTTTCTTATTACAACCACCATGCCACCAAGGTACGTTCCTATCAAATTATTCAGAGAGTCTCTCACATGGTAGCAATAGGGTGACTCTGTGCCTATGGACATCCACCCTTTAACCCTCAGCCATCCAAACAAGACACGCGTTAACCACCATCAAATGCTTTCATACCCTTCCAAGGAACTATTGCTAAACACGGAAGAATATGCCAACCTCTGTTCTGCTTTTGAGGAATTCTTTATATGGATGGATAACAAGGTAATCTCACTGGAATAGATTGGCAAACAATGATTGACATGTTCATAGCTGCGCACTCATCTCCCTAGTCTGCATGAGGCTCTAGCCATCTATGCAGACATATTACCTGGCAATACCGCATCTCCGTCCTACCCATTCAGCAGATTTGTCATCAATCTCAATGTCTCCACCAAGGTCCACCGGGACAAGGGTGATTTGGATGGTTGCCTCGTCCTTCCCATAGGGAAGTTTCAAGGTGGTGAGCTCTGCATGGTAGAGCCAGGACTCGTAGTGCGTCTACGTCCTGGAAACATTGGGGTCTTCCAGTCACACAAGACTAGCCACTTCAATATGCCTTATACCGGTCAAAGAGCCTCCTTGGTCTGCCACTCTGATCGTGCAGGGCTTTCATGGGCAAAGGATAGAAATGGTTGGCAAGGGCACAATTACTTTGATGACGAGGAGGCTTGAATGTATAACAATAGCACTACATCGATTATGCAAACAACAGACAAGTGGAGCGGATAACCGTGGTTGTGACAGAGATGTGTGCCGTGTAAGGGCGGCGCTCGGCTAGCAGCTGAGTGCCTATCAGGTACTATACAGTAGTGGCTGGCGCGCGCGACACAACGCGCGCGCCCGGGATCGAGAGAGACACGCTTTTTGTACCCGTCGTAACGCACCTAGAGTTGTATAGACTCGGTTCAGCGTATATCGGGTGCCCGAAGTGTCTTATAACTTACACTTTTTTACGCTCCTGCACAGTCTACAACTCCAGGCTCTATGACGGCCCGGAATCTACGAACGAAAGGCAAATGCCGGGCAGAACCGCCCGACACAGCCGCTAAGGAAGATATCCCCGACGCAATAGAGGAGAACAGCAACGTTTACCTCCAAGAAGGCGCGGGGCCAGACCAGCCTCGGGAGCTCACGACGTTAGCAGAAGAACTAAAAGCTGCTAATGCACTGCTTCCAAACGAAGCAGAGAGCAGCGAGCCGGCTTTGATAGCCAGCCCGCCCAAACCCGTAGACACTGTGTCTGTGAACGCAAGACCTGCACCACTTGAGATCACAGCAGACGCATCGCCGCGTCCACGCAAGGCGAGCGTCCAAGCAAAATCCGAAGGGCGCGAAGAGCGTCTGGAACTCGTACGTCCAGATGCAAACAGCGAACTCGCAGATGTCACGCATGAACTCTATGACGCACTCGAAGGGGAACTTCAAGTGTGCATGGAGTGGCAGCAGAACTTGCTCAAGCAGCACGTCGAGCTGACCAAGCGCATCCGGACGGTACAGGACAAGGCACGCGCTCGAAGGCTGATGTTTTCCCAGGGCCTGGAAATGGCCCGGGAGATCGCAGCTATCGACAGGGAAAACGGAATGCCAAGTCCGTCCAATGCCGTGTCCGGAGAGTCCGTCCTGCGTCAAGCGGACGAACCCGAGGACGAGGCACTCAACTCAGCTCCAGACGTGGCGTCGCACGTACGTCCCGATGAATGTGCTTACCTATTCCGCGCCCGCAGCCCCAGCGAGGACTCGGACGAGTACCACAGACGGCAAAGTGAACAAAAATATTACATTGCTCGCGAGCGGTACGAGGCCGGAGTTCGCGAACGGAACGCCAGAGCGGAAGAGCAATGGCGTGAGATATACTCACGCCATGTCAACAGTGACGCGCGGGAACAGGAATACGAAAACCACCTTCGTCAAGGGAGGCGGCGGTACACGACGCCTCAGGATGACCCCCGCGCGGAATTCAAGCCTGAAGAATCTGGGGCATGGCGCCTTCCCTCTGGGACCAACACCCGCGCACCGACTCCACAGGGCGCGAATGGGTACCACCAGGGAAGGCAGAGTGTCGGAGCCGGCGGCGGCGGTGGAGGAGCGCCCCCGCCACACATGGACCCCATGAGGCCGACTGACTTGAGTCGTAAAAGCTCGAGCCGGGGCCCCGCGAATCGCGCAAGGGAGCAATCCTCTGCGCACTACGAGAGGGGCCCCTCGTATTTATCTATTGAACGGGCAGGATATCTCACACATGGCCTTGAGGCAGATCCCAACGCCGAGTACACGAGTAAGCTGCAATACAGGAACGCGTACTGTTGGATCTGCCTGAACTGCCGGCCTTGAAGAACCTCAAGAACATTCCGGCACCGGAGAAGTATGGAGGGGAGGATGATGAGGAGCTCTTTATGAGCTGGCTCAAATCCTTCCTCCGCTGGCTCTGTCTCGGGCGCGTTGTCGGACAAGAGCTGGATGCTGACCGCATCCAGCTGCTCGGGCAATACCTGACAAAGGAAGCCCGAGCATGGTACGACAACGCCATCAATAGCTTTGATGGCATCGGACGGAACTGGGACTTCGAACAGACTATCTGTTCGTTGTACCTACGTTTCATCCACAAGTCAACGGCCTGCACGGCCGTTGACCGCTTCCATCGGATTTGATACCGCCGCGAGACGGGTGTCATCGGGCTGTGGGATACCCTGGTATCACTCGCCCGCAAGATGCCAGAACCGCCGGATGATTACTCATTCAAGGCGCGTTTCGTGGATGCCCTACCGGAGGACATCTGTACTCCGATGTTCAGCGCTCGCAACATTTCAATTGAGTGCTCTACAGCCTGGGAAATCCGGGCAGCGGCACTACTACAGGAGAACAGCAACCGCACGCTGGAGGAGTGGCGCATCTCGAGGAGAGCACAAGGCCAGAATCGTGAACAAACACGGAACACACGGCCTCCTGACCGCACGGGTGGTCACACACGTGTGGTTGGGGCTCCATCCCACTCGCGCGCTCACAGTATGCATTCCAACCCGACGAGGCCACTGACAACCGGAGGACCCCGTCCTCTGGTGAAACCAAGCTCGCGCGAGGGAAACCGAGGGGATGCAAGTGCCAAGCAAACCGCTAGCACAGCGCCTCGACGAGCCCCGGAGCGCGGGACGGGGAGTTCAGGGCCTAACCTGAACACGACTCGCGTACAGTGTTACAACTGTCGTGAGTACGGCCACATCTCTACTCAGTGCCCGAAGAATCGCGCTCCTCGACTACAGGCAGCGCGCTGTCATGCACCAATTTGGATTGGTACCTGGACATGGCAGGGAAGCAGACGCAGGTCAGTGGGAAGATATTACCTAAAAGTCACGTGCGGACCGTGAGTAAGCGGATGACTGAGCAACGACGTGATCAAACGTAGGCGCTCGGTTTGACAGCTTCTCATCATCACCCATCATGGTCGGCGTGTCATTCGATCTTCCTGCGGCCGTGCAACACGCGATTCCCCGAAGTGTGCAGGCCGACCAAATACCCCGCTGCCCCGTAGTATCATACGGACTGGACTACCACGTTCTCTTTTGGCCAGACGGACTCTTTCCGCATCGACTACGACCAGTCGCGTTAGGCGAGGAAGTCGGCGAGCAGGAAGTGTGGGTCGACGTCGAGCCTACCGGCAAGGAGGTGCGCCCACGATGGTTTGTTCCCCGAGTGGGAAGCTACTGCCGATTGGTTCTCCCCGACCAACGACGTTTCACGGGGCGGATCAGTCGCGTGGTGGAATACCAACAGACGCGTGTCATCTTGTGGGTAGAACACCCGCACTCCCCTGCGAGCATCACGCTGGCAGTACCCTACCCGTTCTTCGAAGGCACGCGGTGGTGGTACATTCAGTTGAGGAGCTGGTTCGGATGTCTGCGACCTGACAACGACCGGCACAACTCAGGCGAGTTTCCTTTGACGTGCGCAGATACAAGTACTCACCCACACCCGCAGAGGTTGGACAGTCCCCAAACATCGACGAATGGGAGCTGGACGACTACATCCAGGGAGAGTTCCAGTATCTGTATGCAGGCTGAGGGAATGGGCAACGGACATGGACTCCTTAGACACTCGTTCGGACAGTCACTCTTTTGCAATCTCAAATGGTCACTCGTTGTCTTTCTCTGCGCACCCACAGCACCCACCAAGGTATCTGAGGTAGTGGAAGTAGCAACAGAGGCAGTGCGAGGCTATGTTGATGGTATCCATTGAGGCTATGCAAAGCTGTGTGCGTACAGCCTTGAACAGCCTTGAAGGGACAGCCAATGACGCAGCCATGCAACGTTCTGGAATGTTCTAGCAGGATCTAGGAGATCCCAGAAAATGCGAGAAGGTGCTGGAAGGTTCTCCAGGCAGTTCATGGCCCAGGACCTTCTGGAATCTTCAAGACAATAGACGAGGCAGTGAGTGCACAGCTGTGAGGCAGCGCGCACAGCCGGATGGCAGGGAACTTACAGGGCCGGGTCAGCCCGGGTCCTTGTCAAGAATACCCTGGAGAGTTACGGAATGTGTTGGAAGGTTCAAGGACATTGTTAGTCAGCCAGTAGGTAGTGATTTGTAATGTAGATAGAATGCGCCGGAAGCTTTCTGGGAGAGTATATATACTCGACTGGCAAAGCCCCCCGGAAGAACAACAACTCAGAAGGATTTTCTCACAAGCGAGTAAGATCTGAAAGCAAGTACCAGCAAGCACCAGCAAACCAGCAAGGCAGCAAGTTCAGTTCGACAGTCAGCAACCTCAGCAACCAACCGTCAAGTTCTCAGCAAGTTAGCAAGTGGATTTCTAGGTGAGTCGTCGTGGTGTTAATCGTTCGCTGATTTCTCTGTGTCAGAACAGGTTCGATTAAGCCTTACCGTCGCTCGGTAGGACTTCGTGCGTCGTAAGCCACTGCAGGTTGGACCTTAGCGGCAAAGTCCGGGGTTTAGCAGCCTGAGTGCAGACATTGTTGAAGGATAGGATTGGGATAGGGATAAAGGAGAACAGGATAGGAAGGTTCTCAGGTCGTTTGACCATCGGACAGGACGTGCAGCCGAGCGGGTTAGCTAGGGGAAACTCTGCCAGCTCTATCGGTGCGTTCTAGGGTAGGTAGAGGAAGCTTCTGGGACTTGCCGGAAGATTTTCTCAAGGAGGATTCTGAGATCTACAGGGCCTAGGGAGAAGAGGTCAGATCTCGCAAAGGTACAGTAGACTTTGTTTGTTTCGTGTTCCGTAGGTTCGTTTGCGTATCACCGCCAAGTAAGGGCAGACCCCGAACTCGGCAGAGCCACTGTCTGGAAAGGAGGAAAACCGACAAGCTTTGCGGCAACGTGAGGTGTATTGGTTTGAGTTCTTTGAAAGACGCGTGACTAAGAGACGTATTTCTGAGTGCTCCTCATTTTCATTCACCTTCTTCGTAGGATCGTTGGCATTACCGCTTTCGGTCGAAGATTTTGATTGTTCTTGAGTAGGTAGTTTCTCACACAACCCTCTTTTCACCCCCTTTTCACTTTCACATCACACAAACAACCACCACCCCAACCTCACTCGCGACAGCGCGTCGTGGAAGACGACATACTCAACGCACCGCAGGATGAAGATGCTGTTGAAAGCTATACCGATCAGGTGGAGCCTGTGCAGCCCCCGAACAACAATACCGCCAAGGATGAACCCCTTGAGGACACTCCGGAGGAGACTCCGGAATCCACTGAGGAGGACAACCCTGTCGTTACCTACAACTCGGAAGGGGACTACCTCGATGGCATCGGTGGGTCCCAGTACGACGAAGACTACAATGACGACGCTGCGTTCTCAGACCACAACAGTGTGGTCTGGTACGGCAGCATGCGTATTGTACAGGACGCCTCCGAGTCGAGCGTATCGGATAGCGAGGACGCAGAGATTCTGGATCACACTCCAGAATCCCAATCTGCAGACGCACGCGGGCACGAACTCTCCGGCTATCTATACCCGTTTGAAGACTTGGGTCCAGTGGATATCCATTCCCTCCAGAGGAACTACCTCCGGATTCCGATGGGCGAGGTCAATAGCCCCGCCCTTGAGGACGGCGACGACGTGTACGCCGACCTCCCTGAGTTGGAAACCATCCCAGAGGACAGAGACGATCCCAGCAATGATGAGCTGATCCGGCTCATGGAGCCCGATCCGGAGCGTCATCAACTGGAGCAGAGAGGTAGAGCAGAGCCTATAGGAGGATGCGGAGAGGCCGCGCGGCGAGCCGGCCTCGCGACGAGGCCACGCGGCCTTGCCAAGACCTGATGGACTGTAGCACAGGATCCCCTCTGTAAGGTACACGCCCCCAGGGCCAGACAAGACAGATTCCTTTCCCCCCCATACCCTTAGGGTCTCTCATTTGTGACATTTACGACCTTGCGAAATTTGCGAACTTGCGAACTGCAAAACTGCAAACTCTTGCGATGACCCTGCAAAGATTTGTGTTACGCTCCGTGCTGTAACCCCGAAGTCCGATCCCCAAACCCTCGTACTCCGCTCCCTACTCCGTGTTACGTACTCCGTTCCTCCGTACTCCGCTCTTCCGTACCCCGTACCCCCGACTCCGCACTTCATACTCCGTACTTCGGACTTCCCCCAACCCCATGACTTACATGTCTCAGATAACCCCTCATGGCGCTACCTACATGAGGCTTTTGCTTACTGAGCTATCTACGTTATCTTACCCTTGGCAAGTTACTTTGTACTTTCGTTCTACTCCTTCCTATCACGTACATCTCTTATTGTTTCTATCGGGTTTCCGGCTTAGTATAAATACTGCCCCAGAATGTAGTAGCTACTCAGTTTGGAAATCTCGTTATACCTGTTAACCTCGTCATACTGGTTCAACTCGTAGTCCGACACTTAACCCCAACCACCTAGTCCGACCAACCTGAACAACGTGAAGCAAGTGAGGCCTGCTCGAGGAAGAAAGACGCAAGTCGATACAGAGGGACTAACGCAGACAGGGGCGTCGAACAGTCAAAGTGGTGGTTCGAGTCGAACGTTGAGGACGGCCTTAACAGTGGAAGTCAGGACTTCAGCGCAACTGTGTTACGAATGTACGATAGGCTGTTTACGAACTTTACGATTTGTCATGGATTTGTGCTACGTTCTCTGTACGATACGGATATGGCTAGCTCTAGGATTGTAGCTACGGTTCTTTAGGACAGGAACGTTCTCGTCTCAGCTAGGACTTACTAGCACTTACTCTATACTTACCATATAGGGGTGCACAGTCGCTTCTGTGCAGCCGCCCGCAGTGCACAGTAGCACTGCCACAGTAGTACTAGGTTCATCTAGCGCTGACTACGACGTACCAGAAAGTCCCTGAATACGCTAGAACATTCCTCTCTTTGGTCTCTGAACATGTATATAAGAGGCGACGCCACAGAGTGACCCTCAGCTTTCAGTCTCTTCGCGAATTACGAACTCGGATTGCTCGTTAACTCGCTTTCACTGAACAAATTACTACGCACTTATCTTCGACAAGCTAGGGCTAGTAATCGAATAGATACAAGCTCTCTATTCATTGACATCTTAAGGCTTGATAGTTTAAGAGTCACGCTCGAAAGCGTAACAAACTGCGTGGAAAGAGCTGGAAAATCGTGACAATCCGTCACGAATTGTCACCTGTCCGCACGGTCACTGGATCAGGTTGCCAAAATCGTGCACCCTCGTGCACCTCATCCTGGCGAGAAACAGGGCTGCCGTGGGAACTACCTGCCGTTTCCCGTCTCCCCTGCCGACGTGGAGGAAAGCCGAGGTGATTAGCGCCTTCCTGACCTTGGGGCATCTGAGATCTCTCTGCGACAATCTCAATTGCCGCCTCACATGAGATGATCTCGGGTTGACCTGCAATCCATCACAAGAGGTCATCACAGAGAATTTGCAGGCGGGTCCCCTCTTAAGAATCTCGCAGATTCCTCCCTGGCCGTGTAGGCTTCGCTACGGTTCGCGCCAGACACAGGGCACCCGACTCCAACCTCCCCTCTCCTTCGCGTCCTTTCCCCTCTCCCTTGCCAGCAGGCCTCGACCTACAAAGGCTCTCAGCCTGAGTAGTATGCTTCCCTTACGGGTGGGTTAGACGCTTCACCGTGTCCGTGTAGCTGAGAGTGGATCCAAAATATGGGCAATGTATGTACATGCTTGTGATCGGCATTCCCTCCTCAAATATCCATCAGCGCTGTCGCGAGTGAGGTCGGGGTGGTGGTTGTTTGTGTGGTGTGAAAGTGAAAAGGGGGTGAAAATAGGGTTGTGTGAGAAAACTACCTACTCAAGAACAATCAAAATCTTCTTCGGTAGTAGAGTACGTTACTCTAAAAGGAAAGGCTACCAAACGCCCGGAGTTCGGCAAACCAGACGATTGGTCCAACAACGACGGAACACTTTTATACAAGAATAGGGTATATGTTCCACCAAATAATCAGTTGTACCATGATATAGTCAAGTTGTATCATGATGCGCCGATTATGGGACACCCAGGAGTCCAGAAGACCTATGATTTGGTTAAACAGGAATATATGTGGCCAGGCATGCGAAAATTCATCACGCAATATGTCAAGGGTTGCGCAGCTTGTCAAACATGCAAGGTCAATACACATCCCCTCAAACCAGGTTTAATTTCCATTCAACATAGTGGGGATACTAGGCCTTTCCGGACGATCACCATGGATTATATCACCGATTTACCAGAGTCGGATGGGTTCAATGCCATCCAAGTGGTAGTCGATCATAATGTATCCAAGGCAGCGGTATTCTCTCCCTGCACAAAGAATATTACGGCTGAAGGAGCCATGGATATTCTGCAAAGAGATGTATATCGCAGGTTCGGATTACCTGCAAAGAGTATCTCGGATTGAGGGCCGCAATTCGTCTCCAAGGCATTCAAAGAATTACACAATAGCCTAGGAATCGAAACTGCGCTCAGTACGGCCTATCATCTGCAAACGGATGGGGAAATGGAACGAGTCAATCAAGAACTCGACTTAGCACTTCGACTCTACTGTGCTAACAATCCGGATACCTGGGCCAAACTGCTGCCTCAATTCGAATTCGCGCATAATCAGCGGACACACTCTGTCACGGGAAAATTCCCTTTTAAACTCCTCTACGGATTTCAGCCAGAGGCCATTGGGACGGTCAGAACAACCCCAAAGCATCCAAGTACGGAGCAGAGGCTTCAAAGTCTTCAAGAAGCCAGGGAGAATACAATCGCTGCGCATGCTCAAGCGGCCGCAGCAATGTCAAAAAGGCTCCCTGCTGCTCAAGTACCGCTAAAGCAAGGAGACAAGGTTCTTCTCGACACAAAGAACCTCAGGTTCCCATATGCCTCCAGGAAGTCAATAAAACTTTCGGAGACATGGAAGATACATCCCGTCTTCTATGCAGCGCTACTCACCCCGTACTACACAAGAAAGGTGCACGGTCTAGACTACATCCGATCTCCACCAGTTCCAACCCTAGAGTCGACTGAAGGGAAGGAATGGGAGGTAGAGGCGATCCTAAGTCACCGCAATAGAGATACCCAAAAGCAGTATCTTGTGGCTTGGAAGGGTTGGCCCGCGTTGAAAATTCTTGGGAGCCAGAAAAGCATCTCAAGAATGCGCAGATGGTCCTGCGCAACTATAAGAAGAGGCACAAGTTGCGGTGAACGACTCATCGCACTCCCCTCTCGAATATTTCCTGAACATTTTCACAACTTCACTATGGTTTACACTCAGACTCGTCTCACCGACCGCCGCTTTAACCAAAGTTCGCGGTGCGGTATTCCTCGTCCCCCCAACTTCATTCGTGAGAGACGCACTGTCTTTTACGACCATCTCCCTCGACACACTGTCTCGCAGAATGAGGACGGCAGCCTAGCTGATCGCATCGGCTGGGTTATTCTCCACCCCGACCTCCACAGTCACGTCGAGGCTCGACTCTCTCATCTCCCTCAGGTCAGAGACCTGATTGACATCTACCGCTCTCTCGCTAGGGCCGCCCCATCCTACGCTGTCCTCTCCAAGTACAACAAGAGGACTTCGGCACCCAAGTCGGAGAAGATGCGAGTCGTTCAAGTCACCAACGAGTCCTACCAGGCTGTGATACAGGCAGCGGAAAAGGTCATTTTTATGCTCGCCAACCCACAGGTCGCAGGGGCCCTCTCGGACTTAATGCCCCTTCGCAACCAGCACAGCACCCAGAACTGGGGTCATGTCTTTTGGCCGCGTCGCATCAGCGACTACCAGAAGACTCCTGGGACAGACTCCTCTGATGAGGAAGAGAACGAGGTACGCTCGGAGGACAAGTGGCCTACTCTATCGACTGACCCTTGGAAGGTGTCTACTCCAGACCCCGAGGAAGAAGCGGTCCAATGGGGACAACCCATGGTCGAGGAGTCCACTTCCCCTGTCATTCCCTTTCGCATCGACTCTCCAAGTTCGGAGGAATCTTTTGATCTCCTTCCAGAGCTTAATGGTCTCGAACTCAGCCCGATCGAGGAACTCTCCGAAGAAGAGTTTCACAAGGAGCTCAAGGTCGCTACAGGAGCTCCGTCTCCTCCCCCTCCTCCATCGAACATGTTTGTCAAGAACATCGAGGAGCCTAAAGGGAGAATCGGACTTTTTCGAGGCGAAGGAGAAGATCGTTTCGGATACATCACTTCCCGTGGCGACATCTTCGTCATTCCCAACAGCGCTTACAGCCTCACGTCTACTCGCATTATGGTATACTATCATTTGCAGTGGCCTGAAGCTTCTGCTCGGGACGCTCAAGTCGCTTCCATCCTCATCGACGAGGTCCTCGCACATCGCGGAAATTATCCCGCCTTCAACCAAGCTGATCGTAGCAAGACTACCTATCGCCAGGCTATAGGTATGTCCACTGACGAATCAGTTCAGTGGGACATTGTCCGCGCTAGAGCCAGCGAGTCCGAAGTCATTGAGACGACCTTGGACATCCTTCATCCAGGAATGCTCAATCGATTTTCGAGCATTGTTGTGTCTCTCTAAGGTCGAGGACGACCTTCAGCGGAGGGGGAGCTGATGTTACAAACGTACAATTGGTGGGTCATGAACTTTACGATTTGTTATGGACTTGTGCTTCGTTCCTTGTACAATACAAATATGGCGGACTCTAGGACTGTAGCTATGGTTCTTTAGTCCAGGAATGTTCTCGTCTCAGCTAGGACTTTCTAGCACTTACTCTACACTTACCATATAGGGATACACAGTCGCTTCTGCGCAGCCGCCCGCGGTGCACAGCAGCACTGCCACAGTGGTAGTAGATTCAACTAGCGCTGACTACGAGGTACCAGAAAGTCCTTGAATACGCTAGAACATTCCTCTTTTTACTCTCTGTACATGTATATAAGAGGCGACGCCCCAGAGCAACCCTCAGCTTTCGGTTGAACTCTGAGATCTACGAGTTTTCATCTTGAACTTCGCGAATTACGAACTCGGATTGCTCGTTAACTCGCTTTCAACTGAACAAGTTACTACGCACTTATCTTCGAAAAGCTAGGGCTAGTAATTGAATAGAAACAAGCTCTCTATTCATTGACGTCTTAAGGCTTGATAGTTTAAGAGTCACGCTCGAAAGCGTAACACGCGGCTTGGACCTGAAGGCTGACCCTCGGAGAATGGATTCCCCGGAGATGGCTCTCGGGGTACCTGCGAGGCAGTCGCGGTAGAGATGACCAGAGGCTGAGGCGGGTCACCTTCGTCGTCCCCATCGGAGGACGCTTCGACGATTGTTCGAGCGAACTGCCCGCGGCGGCTTGGGGTAGCTTCTTCTTGCGTCGCTGAGTCGCCTCGGCGAGCTGTCCAGCCACTCCAGTTCTGAGCGGGGTCTTCTTGCTCTAGGGCGTGAGATTGAGTCTGAGTGCGGACTACGGTTCGAGTGGACATGTTGAGTGAAACCTGGTGAGTTCAGAAATACTGTTAGGACCGTGCCGTCCAGGGGTACAACTCCGGTGGTCGGGACTTGGACGGAGTTCGGGGTCGGAGTACGACCGGAGGTCGGACTAGCACTGTTGTGAGGACTTTTGCGAAACTATTAGTAACGCACGGGTTCCAACTCGGTGTCCTCTACTTGCGGACTGCGGAGTTCGGACTTGATGGGACGGAGGTCGGACTTGGGAACGGGGTTGGGTCGGAGGGGTTGGTAGGAAGGGAACGAAGGTTGGTCGGACTAGGGGGTCGGGGTTGAGTGTCGGACTACGAGTTGAACCAGTATGACAAGGTTAACGAGATTTCCGAACTGAGTAGCTACTACATTCCGGGGCAGTATTTATACTAAGCCGGAAACCCGATAGAAACAATAAGAGATGTACGTGATAGGAAGGAGTAGAACGAAAGTACAAAGTAACTTGCCAAGGGTAAGATAACGTAGATAGCTCAGTAAGCAAAAGCCTCATGTAGGTAGCGCCATGAGGGGTTATCTGAGACATGTAAGTCATGGGGTTGGGGGAAGTCCGAAGTACGGAGTACGAAGTGCGGAGTACGGAGAACGGAGTCGGGGGTACGGGGTACGGAAGAGCGGAGTACGGAGGAACGGAGTACGTAACGCGGAGTAAGGAGCGGAGTACGGGGGTTCGGGGATCGGACTTCGGGGTTACAGCATGGAGCGTAACAGTGCCTCCCCCCTAGGCCCGAACCCTTGAGGGCCTATAGTGAAGGGAAATGGAAGTCTGTCCCAAAAAGGTAATCCAATAAGTCCAGGGAACGGAGATCAAGAATCGGGGCAGGGTCAGAATCGATGAAGAGAGGCGTATATAAGACGGGGGTGAGACTTAGCCAGTTCTTCCTCGCTCTCTGTCTCCCACCACCACCACCACCACCAGCATGTCTTCAACTCTCGACAACATCCAGGCTCTGGAGGCGCACCTTGCGCAACTCCGGATGAAGGCGGCGGCAGAGGAGGCCGCAGCAGCCGAGGCGTAAGTACCGGGGTTGTCGGAGTTCGGAGTTCGGACTAACGGTGGTATACAGGGCGCGAAGGGCAGAGGAAGAGCGAGCGCGGGAGGAGGAACGAGCGCGGGAGGAGAAGGAGCGTGCGGAGTACAAGGCCGCACAAAAAGCAGTGGCGTTAATTCGCCAGGCTGCCCTCGCGAAGGCCGGGACTTCCGCGCGGGGAAGCAAGCATCCCGTGGAGGACGACGAGCTGGAGTCAGAGGAGGAGGAGGACGACGCGGAGTTGCTCGTCCCGCGGTAAGTACGGTCGGGGTACGGAGTACGGGGTTCAGACTAACGGAGTTCCACAGGACGAAGTGCGACCGGTGTGCCGCGAAGCAAATCGCGTGCCGGTTCCGCGCGGGCAAACGGACGTCAAGTTGCTTCCAATGCCAGAAGGCCCGGTCGTGCGCGTGCGTCGGGGCTCGCGGACTACCCGCGGACATCCAGGCCCGGATCGCTGAAGCGTCTAACCCACCCGTAAGGGAAGGATACTACTCAGGCCGAGAGCCTTTGTAGGTCGAGGCCTGCTGGCGGGGGAGAGGGGAAAGGACGCGAAGGAGAGGGGAGGTTGGAGTCGGGTGCCCTGTGACTGGCGCGAACCGTAACAAAGCCTAGGACCAAAGGGAGTGGGTAGAGAGGGTTGGCTGGCCTTTGCGAAGGACGCGACGCTGGCGAGAGCGCAGGGAAAGGGTTCGCGGATACACGGGGAAGGAGAAAGGGGGAAGGGGACAAGAGGAGAGGAGCGCGGGCTGTCGATTTCGCAAATGTCGCGGAGTTTCGCAGGTTTTCGCAACACGCGGTTTCGCAAACTTTTCGCGGAGTCTGTTCTCGTGGCTTCGCGCCGTTTCGCAGCTAAGTGGTTTCGCAGATCTTCGCAGGGTCGTCGCAAGGGTTCGCAGTTCGCAGTTCGCAGTTTCGCAGTTCGCAAGTTCGCAGATTTCGCAAGGTCGTAAATATCACCAGTGAGAGACCCTAAGGGTATGGGGGAAGGGAATCTGTATTGTCCAACCTCGCAAAGGGTACAGAGATGGGAGAGGATGGGAGAGGATGTCGCAGGTTCGCTGGATGGAAAGGGAAGGAGGGGAGCACTGCTAGCCTTGCAATCCACAGGCTTCACGTCTTCGTGTCTTCGCAGACTTCGCAGTTGCAAGCTTCGCAGGTTCGTGGTTGGCAGGTTCGCAGCAGTCGCAGAGTATATGAAGGAAAGGAGGGGAACGCAGCTAGCTTTTACACAAACTCCCACAATCCTGCAGACGTAGCACTCGCAACTTCGCACTCTGAACTCGCAGGGTTTCGCAGGTTTCGCAGGCTTTGGGGGTTTGCTGTCTTCGCAGTTCGCAGTCGCAGGGTTCGCTGTTGCAGGGTTCACAGTCGCAGGGCTCGCAGTCGCAGGCCAAAGATTCGTAAGGTGTCAAGTTATAGATTAGCAGAGGACGTGTGTACAGAAGAAGGATTGCAGCTGAAAGACTCTAGCAGTAGTGAAGGGAAGTGGGGATGTGTGGTATGGTGGGGGAAGGGGGGATGTGTGGTCTGGTGGGGAAGGGGCGAAGTTCTCTGTCCGCCAGCCCTCGGAGGGAGGAGCGTATGGTACTCGACTCTGGAGGGGGGGGATGCTGTGCTACAGTCCATCAAGTCTTGGCGAGGCCGCCTGGCCTCATCGCGGGGCCAGCTCGCCACGCGACCTCTCCGCAGCCTCCTATAGGCTCTGCTCTACCTCTTGCGCCATATGGCGCCATTCCGCATTGTTTCCGTCGGCCGATACGGTCCGTAGCTGGGCACAACACATCCGCGAGGGCAGGGGGAGGGGAGTGCAGATCCACAGGAGTCCAAGAGCGCAGGCGCGAGTGCTCCAGGTGTGTGCAAAGGGTCCCGCGGACGTGCGAAGAGTTGCGCGAGGTCGCGACTGGCAAAGGTGTAGATGAGACCGCCGCGGAAAGGAGGGGAGACACCGCAGCGATAGCCCTCTGCTCTGACTCTGGACCGGCACCATGCGCATCACCGTGTGAGTGCACTAAGTGCACCGCGAGGCTAGCAAGTGTGCCACGCTCTAGCACATCCCTGTCGGCTTGAGGGTGGCTCGCAAATGATGTAGCGCCATCTTCGCTGACTTTCGCTGGCTTGCTATAGCC
The DNA here is from genome assembly GCA_022376465.1 of Cubamyces lactineus. NCBI lineage: Eukaryota > Fungi > Basidiomycota > Agaricomycetes > Polyporales > Polyporaceae > Cubamyces > Cubamyces lactineus. The sequence goes on along the minus strand of JACDTU010000006.1, from coordinate 47,816 downwards.
TGTCAAGGAGGGTAGGCAGCTCGCAAGTGATGCAGAGTGTTCGCGGGAGAGGTGGTGGCTTCGCAGGAGGAGCAGTGTCTTTGCGGGAGGAGTAGTGTGCTCGCAAGGGAATAGGATGTGTTCGCGTGATGCGCCAGACCAGGATGGAAGAGAGATGCGAAGGGGAAGTCACTGAGGGGAGTTGCAGAGTCGCATGAGAGGGAGCAGAGGCTTCGCCAGACAGTACATTAGAGGGAGAGCCTTCGCGCGAGGGCTGCTAGCACAAGAGGCAGCTGGAGGGCGCAGTTAGCGAAGGTGCGAGTTTGTTCTTCTGAGCCTAGGCAGGCAACATGCGCATCATCGCGCGCAAGGAGGAGGCCCCGAGCCCTCAACACAAGAAGGTCAAGTCCGCCGCCGTCGTCGTCGTTGACGACGGGTTGGAGACCCCCGCGCCCACCGGAGTTTGGAGTTCGGAGAAGGTGCGGGCGGAGAAGGGCAAGGGGAAGGAGAAGGAGAAGACGGTGGAGAAGGCGGCGGAGAAGCCGCTCCAACCAGGTGACGTCCGGTGGTCATTTGTAGCACCACCCGGAGTTAACCCCCCAGCGCGGACGGTAGTAGCCCGAGGCCCGAGCATCGCGGGCTCGTCAACGGGCCCTCGCATGTCCGCCAGCTCCGGACTTCCGGAGGTTGGGAAGTCCGACCTCCGGTGGTCCGACGACCCGGAGAAGCTCTCCGACCGAGAGCTCCTCGAGCACTTGCTCGTCGCGGTGCAGCGCAACCGGCGCACCGCGGGGCGGGTCATCGACCTGCTGGTCGACGAGGAGGAGCAGCGGGAGGAGATGATGCGGGAGGAAGTCCGGGGTCTTGGCGACGCGATCGCCAAGATCGTGCGGAAGGAGTTGAAGTCCGCCATCGGCGAGGCCGTCCGCGACGCGGTCAAGTCCGAACTCGCAACGGAGTTCGGTACTATGCTGTGGGAGATCCTGGAGATCACCTCGCAGGACAAGGAGGACGCGATCGCGGATGCGCTGGAGCGGGCGGGGGTAGCTGGGTCGGACTGGGAGGAGGAGGAGAATGGGTCGGGGTTGGACAAGTCCGCGTGGGGCAAGTCCGGTGAGGAGGAGGAGGAGCAGGGCGAGGGTGCTCATGGGGTCGGGGGAAGTCCGAAGTACGGAGTACGAAGTGCGGAGTACGGAGAACGGAGTCAGGGGTACGGGGTACGGAAGAACGGAGTACGGAGGAACGGAGTACGTAACGCGGAGTAAGGAGCGGAGTACGAGGGTTTGGGGATCGGACTTCGGGGTTACAGCACGGAGCGTAACACATACATTACATAGCATTAGAAGTGCCAGCCTAATCAGAAAATACAGCATACAAGTGTTGTCCATCTGGCCCACCCGCTGTACCATCCTCGCCATTTTCATCATGATCATCATCCTCAAAGTCAGTAAGCTCAGCAATGAGGCGTATATCGCGACTTCTGACTGGGCCATCGTCCGAGCTTCCTTGGGTTGGATTTGGAAGAGAAGGAGCATCAAGGCCGCCTAGATAGCAAAGTCCTTCAGCAACTGGCGCCTCCTCACCATGCCTTAGATTGCGTAACCCAGCCAGCAACTCCACCTCTTCCTCAGCAGCCGCATCCCATGTTGCCAAGGCATCAGAGAGGTCTGGAAGTTCTGGAAGGCGACGGAGGGCACCCAAGAGAGCAACATATACATCCCAGGCCGTAGCAGAAGTTACGATAGGGGATCCCATCGCCACATATACACGTTGAGCCAATGCGTCGAAATCTTGGGGCACAAGCTGAAAAACAGAATGATCTGGAGGGGCCCAGCGCTGCTGAACATGATCAAATAGATCATCCGGCACGCTGACCTGGATAGTCCGCAAGTCAGTACATGATAATCATTCACTTTGAGATACTGTCACGACAGTAATCACGTACCTTGAAGTCTAGCACACCAAACCTGTCTGGCTTCGCAGCAATAAGGCTGGGAATACCTTGCGGCAGAACCTTATTCTTGTCGGCTCTGCGAGCACTGTTGTTGAACTGATGAACCCAAGTGTCCACTTCACGTTGAAGCCACGGAACCATGACCCAAAGAAAGACCAGCCTGCGTGAATGAAGAGTTAGAGAAAAAGATTGATACATAGAATAAAGATACGCACCGCTCTAACGGTTCATTGACGTCATACAATCCATTGAGTCGGCCCTCATCAAGAATGGTCTCAAAGCCAGGGCTCCATCCTCTGCGAAAGAGTGACCACACGATCTCTGGCTTGATATTGGTCTTGTTCCGCATCCAACGATGTTGCAAAGTATCACGTAAGCTTGGATCCAAGTGGTGGCGAATCTCGGTATGACAATTCGCGATGCCGAAGTTCTCGGAACCTGGGTCACTTTGCGTGACAAGGGGTACACCTGTATGTATGAGAGACAGAGACGTCAGTGATATCACAGCGTGGACACAAGGGCCTGACCACCAATGCGGCGAGCAGCTTGCAGATAATAGCTGGTGATAAGCCATGGATTATGGTTCGTCCACCAGACCTTGATGTAGAGGATCTGCCCAGCACAAGGCTCAAAGCCTAGATGGAAGAACAAGCCAAAGCGTAGCCACTTGTCATGCTGGTCAAAGCACCAGACGTCATTGACGCCAGCTGTCCAGTACTGTTTGCGCTTGAAACGACGACCCTTACGCTTGGCTACAGAAGCAGGCTCAACGATGTGGAAGTACTGCAAAAGGAGAGCTCTAGAACGGTTTAGGATGGTGGAGGTAACATATAGTCAGCTTCTCTGGAAGGGCTACATGGCTATATAAAACTGACTCTGGCACGCGTATCCCATAGTTTTGTCGAAGATGAACCACCATGCTTCTAGCCCCCATCGTGGGAAAGCGTTGTCGTATCTCTTGAACCTTGGCATGTATTGTTTCCAGAGTATGCTTTTGACTGCGCACACCTCGCAGTCCCCAACGATCCCGCAATCTCCGAACTGATCGCTGGCTATAGTGCAAGATTTATATCAACTGCAGCAAGTCATTACGTCTTTGGATATGGTGTACCTTATTCCATAAGTATCACAATCAATGTGGTCCCGTATGTTCTCTGCAATGACCTTGTCATTCATGCCAAGGTCCCAATAAAGCTCGAGCCATGGCCGAACAACTTCCTCTGGTGCTACATCCGGTTTAAGTATCTCTATGCTCCACGTCTAGAGGCCAATCAAATGCTGCCACTCACGCAAAGGCTTGTGTTGGTTCTTGGGCATTGGATGCAAGGTTACGGGCACGAGCGGGGTGTGGAAGTTTTAAACAAAAGAGTGCTCAGCGTTTGGGAGAGCGAATGGGAGAGCGAATGGGAGAGCGAATGGGAGAGCGAATGGGAGAGCGAATGGGAGAGCGAATGGGAGAGCGAATGGGAGAGCGAATGGGAGAGCGAATGGGAGAGCGAATGGGAGAGCGAATGGGAGAGCGAATGGGAGAGCGAATGGGAGAGCGAATGACAAGGAAAGCATCGAGGGAATGCAAAAGGAATATGGGCGGCGCACCATTGATGGCGCGCACGCGAGATGTCTTTATATAGGCACCGTCAGTGGCTTCAAAGGTTTATAGTGCGCGCTATCGCGGCGGAGGCACTTTGACCTCGTACAGAGAGGACTATAAAACCAAATGGAAGACTATCTTTGAGAAAATGAGTGTGTGAGTACCATATAACAACATTGGAAAAGAAAACAAAGTGTTTAGTATCCAAGCCTTCAGGAGGGAGAGAGGCTGAGGCGCGGAACTGCGTGTTACACCTTTGAACCTAATTTTAAGATAATAAATATTTTAATATTGGCCTCAAGGAAGGTTGCGCACTGTATGCGGTTGCTCGCTTGTCGCCATTCCCCTCCCTCGCTCTTGGTGTCCTGATTCTTCCTGAGATGGCATCAGGGAACCTGCCTGGTGGTCCTCATGATAAGGGGAACCCCGCTCCTGGCGGAATCGACTTCACTCTAGACAGTACATCGGCAGCAGTTGTCTCATGTGAACGCCCTGCATGCGCACAGCGACATTTTCCTCCGGGGACCCAGCTCTACTATGTGATAGGCAACAAGCAGGGAGAAGGTCGATCTGTGTGTCTGCAATGCTGGCAGTACTATTCGGCAAAGGCGACGGCTTCAGGTAGTGGGATTGCAAAGGTGCCGTTGACTTACGGTATGTTGTAACAATCCCATGAGCTACGAATAAGATGTGCTCACGATTCGTGTACAGCCGCTCAGCCAGGAGTCCGTCCAAATCAAGCTCGTGGTCCAGTGCAAAAGTTGGTGGCTCAGGGACAACGTGGTGGTACGGCAAGGCTTTTGCGTGTAATCACCCTATGTGCGTAACTGATGATCGCTGTCTAGAGCTGCCTGCAAACCGCATTCAAGCTCTTGGTCAGGGAATTATCCCCAGCTTGCCTGATTCAAGTGTCGGTGTCCCTGGACAACATATACAGGGACCTGTAGTTTCTCTCCCTGGACGTGGTGCCGTTATTGGAGCCCCAGTATACGCGATGGCACATGGTGCGTGAAGAATAGTTTTAGGATAAACAAACACTGACGATAGAGAAGGTGCCGCATCTTTCACGTTGCCTCCCAAGCTGGGCCCAGGCTACAACGTAAACCACCTTCTTTATCAAGACAAGCGCAACCAGGCAGTCAAGACAGCGTATGCTGGCACGGCTGGGGAAGAAATCGTGATATCTTTCTGGCTTATGTTGCAACCTCAAAAGAAAAATCAAAAGCCTCAGCCAATTGCAGTAAGCAAGACCTACCTGTCGGAGTGTCGACCTTAGAGTGACGTTGTTGAAACCCAGGACGTCACCGAAACCATCCAAGGCGTGGATGCTCACATTGGGGCTGCGGCTCTCAAGGACCTCGCTTGGAAATATCTGAAGCCAGGCTGGGATCGTTACGCTCAAGGGTTCTCCCTTCCCTTTGACGCTCTCATCCTACGCAACCACTCTTGGGCTAAGATCGAGCCAGGAGAACCTATTGATAGAGACGTCCTCGCTGGCATATTCTGGAAGGAGAAGAAGCCAGGGATAGGTAAACGTTTCGATCCTGGCAAGGGCACACAAGTCTACCTGCATGTTCCCACCCACATCTGGAGAGAATTTGAGGCGTACCTTCATGCTCAAGAGGCCCGCGAGATTGAGGCGCGCCTACAAGAGAATCACGTGATCCAGCAGGCCCCGTCCTCTCTTGCTGACTCCGTCAAGGTATGTTACATTTGTCCTGCTGATGTCCTGCTTGATTGGTGTGCTGATGATACCATGATTAATGTGATAAGGAGAGTCAAGCAATGCCTATTGCGCGGAACACTATCTCTGCGCCATCAGCCTTCGTAGTTCGTTCCGAATTGAAACGTCCACTAGACGCCCCCTATGGCCCCGACATTGACAAACACAAGTCAGCAAAAGCCATGGTACGTCCGCATTTACCTGCTGTAGTCACAATTATGAAGACGTAGCAATAGCGTATGGACGCAGACGAGCGCTTAGCGAGCACAAATAGCTCAAGACCTCTGTCTGTCCCTGCCGCCGCTGCCGGCCCTTCAATGGCAATGGGCTCACTTGCCAAGGCTCAAACCCAATCCACACAAAAGAGCGGTGTTGATGCAGACCTCCTCCATTTTGCCCTACTCAAGCAGCAGATGCCCACACGCGCAAGTGTGGCGGATCTATGTGAGCGAACAGGCTAAGCATCCAAATAGCGTTGGACTCACATCATAGCATACAGTCAAAACCACTGCTACTACAGTGCATGTGCGCCGTGTATTGCACTTCCAGAGCGTCGACAATCTTGCCAACACCTCTAGTGCTATCGCTGGATTGGACTACCTCGGCCCGCCGACCTCCGGACGACTCCTCCTTGACGTGTCACGCAAAAGCATTGAACAAGGCACGTTCAAGCGTGCCTTGTTCGGTAGGCTGGCCACCGATGAACCGCTCTGGGACAGCAGATCTGAAGGCGCCGACGATCACGCCGTTGTCAAGATATGCGCCAAGCAAGCTGTGTACGCATCCGATCCGCTGGCACCTGAACGTCGTGTTCCACACATAGGGAGTCAGCAGGCGAAGTTGCTGATGAGCGAGATACAATGTCTTGTATGGGCGAGAGCGCTACTTGACTTGGCATACGCCTATGTCAAGGAGAGCGGTGTCGGCCAGGTCGAAGGAGGTATTGCCCTGGGGTATGATGCCGAGGCGATGGCTGAGGGGTGTAGCAACCCGAGAACGAAATTCATGGTTGTGCCAGACCTCCGCTTCGTCGACGCTGCCCTCGCACTCACTGACGCTGATCAAAACTCTTACCTCATCGAGGAGGATATTCCTCAACCTGACCGTGGCATTCGATGGTACAAGTATATCAACAACAACTCCGCCAAACCAATCACGTACTGGAGCAAAAAGGAGACTGAAAGGGCGAAGTTCTTGGTCTTCACGCAACATCTTCAGTTCTGGAAGACACGTGGCTTAGCATTTGTAACAGACTATCAAGGTATGTACTGACCGTTGTGCGTAAAGCTTGTGCTGATGCTGTCATAAGGATATGGAGGGCTCTTGAGCGACCCTCAGATCGTGACTAATCCGTGAGTGAGCAATTAAGAGTAGACCAATTGAGCTGACAGCCCTCACTTGTAGACGACTCGCACCTGGGACTCTCTTCGCCGCTGGCAACCTTCCGGAAATGCACAGCTCATTCCTTGAAGACCATAAGTGCAACACCTTCTGCAAGCACTTTGGACTGCCGACCACAGCGGAGCTCGCTGAGAGCGTGAAGGAGTGGAACAAAGCATTAGAGGGACCTGCTGATGAACCGTCAGCTCTTACTGCACTCCCGCCATCTGGCGCGAATTGACCAAAAATTGTATAGAATATACTAGATGCTTCACCTTAATGAATTAACCCCCACTCATTGTTTACGCCCACCTGACATGAAATGTATCGACCTGAGAAGGGGAGGAGGGAATGACGAGACGTACCTAACGCGGATTTGCCAAAGTGCACACACAACGCCATCCAAATCATCATTCCAGAGTGACTGCTTGCTGCAGTATGGGTGCATCGTGCATGCTGTCAGAAGGCCTGTAGGAACGTGCGATAGTTGATCATGAATGCGGAGGGGGTAGCGATATGAGCTTGCCTGAGCCTGAGGCGATGACAATGCCGGTGTGCAATAGTGATCATTATGACCATATATTGTGATAACAAGCTGACAAGAAATCGCGAAGTAGAATGAAGCCTAGGACAAGTATGAGTTGCAAGAGCTCAGAGTCGTGGGAGGAGAAAGCTTTCCCGTCGGGCACCTCACAAGAGGGTGCTACCTGTACCTGGCGCTTAAAGTTGGCACGCCGGTGCCAAGTGCCCAAACAGGAAAGCCGCTTCTTCCAGCTCGCATCCATCCAGCGCTTGACTTTGGTGAGGTAGAGAGAGAGAGAGAGAGAGAGAGAGAGAGAGAGAGAGAGAGAGAGAGAGAGAGAGAGAGATGCCGCTATCTGTGTATGGCCGCCGTACGCAAGCGCTGCCCGGGCGCCTACTGTGTGTTGGCGGGCCAGCCCGCGAGTCCTACGTAGGGATCCCGTTGAGCAAAGGCATCACGAAGGAAGGACGCACAGCGAGCCTGCAGTGGCAGCGCCGGGCAGGCCAACAGCGCATGTGTCTTGTCTTCCACCTCCCGGGGGTTCCTGCAGAAGCGACAGACGCGCCATTCACGGGGGATGGGGTGGGGCGCCGGTGCATGGCGCAGACATTCTACTGCAAATGGGTGCTCAGAAAACAGTAGCAGAGTGATAGCCCGCCGCTGCCGTCTTCTGTCGAGCGCGAGGTACCCTCTCCATGTGCACACAGCCTTCAATGTCAGAGTGCTATCGGCGGGGCATGAACTGAGCATGCGATGTTGTAGTACGGAGAGCGGTTGTGACGCCATCACGCTGTCCCGGAGGTGCCCCTCTCAGGTGAGGGACCGAAGGGTGAGTCTCCGGGGTCCAAGACTTTATAACGTGGGGTGATTGGCTTGAGACACTCGGCATGGCTCGGCAAGACGCTCTTTGTTTGTGGCGGAGGGCGCTAGAGAGCAGGCCACTCCCTGTTGCAGTAGTCCAGAGAGACGTTGATTCGACGAGGCAGGTGGTGGAGGAGAAACAAGCATGAGATAGGATACGGCATCCTTATCGGCATTGTTGGTCTCTCTGTCTCTAAGATACTGGCGTTAGTCTTATTCGAACTCCGAACGCTTTCAAGCTTAGGCAATTAGTACAGCTTGAGTAGATCAGCCTCATCCGTTGGACGTCAACGTCGACGACCATGGTATATCGCATTGGCAAACCTTGACTTCAGTAAGGACCAAGTCGAGGCGTGTAATCGCATCACAACTTTGTGGCTAGGCCAAGTTCTCAGAACATGCAGCCTTCAGTATTCCCAGATTCTCGACACGGAAACAATCCTCTCTGCGTCGATATCTCCGCCCGCTCGGGTGATCGTCACGCCATTCCCCTTCGGGTTCCGGACGTCGGTCAACTTCAAACTGATACTTCGCAAAGTAGGGATCATGTTCAATAACGCGCTTGCGAAGGCCTTTAGAGGGAAGTCGCGAAGGTACTGCCCTGCTGTTCCATTAGGGAAAACCTTAGTCGGGTCGTCCTTGTTGCGAGCGATGAACCGCGAGGTCGATATCTTGACTTGCACTGTCTCCAGCACAGGTAGGTTCCGCAGAGTCTCCATGAGGAACGCCTAGTAGAGGTCAGACAAGAATTCCGTGGGCACCTTCTTGATGTGACATACCAGGTACTGCGCTACGGGGGTGTCTGGGTGAGCGTTGTGCTGGAAGTCCAGGTCGATATCGAGCGACTTCAACCTCATGGAAACGGCCTTCTGCAAGATGCTCGGGACGTCGCAAGGGCCCTCTCCAAAATACTCCGCCAATGTCCATAGCTGCAGGTGGGTCGGACACATCACATTGACGACCCTGTCTAGCATAATGAGGTCCGCTTCTTGCGTCACGCCACGGGGTAAGAGCCGCTCGACCTTGCAGGTGAGACCCATGGCGTATATCGCCTCCAGCGAGCCTTCGACTTCTTCGAGCGCCGCCCAGCGGCCCGCGCGGTTCTGTGCCTGGACGTTCTCAAGGTGCTTTCGCTCGAGGGCCTCGAGATACTGAGGCATCGCGGTAAGAGAGTCGAGATCCGTCCAGTTGATTTGGAGGTGAGTGAGGTTGGGATAAGCCCGGACAAGAGTCGTTGTCGCAGGGAGGGCCTCGCAGTCGATCATGAGGTGACGCATGGCCAGATATTGTGGGCTTCCTGCGAAGACGCGGAAAGCGTCCCATGTGTCGCATTGAAGACGCTGAAGGGTATCTTTCGAGTGGATGAGGAGGGTGACGGGGTTCATATCCGGGAGGGGGTCGAGGTCGTCGTCGTCCTTGTCATGCCAAAGCCTGAGGCTCACGCTGACTAATCGCGAGCGCATTTTCCTCAGCATTGGGAAGCAGGCCTTGCCGCGCGTGGCGACGCTGAGATGCTTGAGCCTGGGAAGACGTGCGAAGGCGTCCACAAGGCCGGGGTGGCAGTCGAGAAGAGCGTCCAAGTCCGTGACGAAGGAAAGAACCTCCAGGTGGGACATCCGCAAGACGCATTCGTGGAGCATGTCTGCTACCTCTCGGTGTGCGATCCAAGTGACACCAATTTGCAGTTGCGGTAGATAACGAAAGCGAGAGCACCGCTCGGCCAGGAGGAATAGGCAGAATGAACGTAAGAACCAGTCTGATCCATTCGGGGACTCGGAGTCCCCAATATAGGGGCTCGCCGCGAGCAGTCGTTTGGGGCCCGCGCGATACAGCATCCGACATGTCCGCATGAGTCGTGATATCGTGGCTGGCGGGCAGACGTCCATGATCGCGAGCAGGACATCCTCGTACAATTTCGGATGGCGAGAGCGCATTCTGCAAATGCGATCGCTATGAGCAATCCCGCGCCACACAATCAAACAGTAGTACCAGTGAAGGCACTACTCAGAAGCTATTGAAGCCATTGGCAGCACTCGCCTCTTGTGTTTCCAGGGTGACATTTTCGACAGCTCAACACCTAGTCGAATTCTGTACAGGGGCAGCGATCAGTACTTCAAGTCGAAGCTTGAGAGCTACCAGTAGGACCGCAGGTTGGAGCTGCCGGCGAACAAAGGTATTTGGTCGCGTAGCGACTGACTCCATACCTACCTCGGAGTCGAATCGAAGTAGTGAAGTTGGTACGCCTGTGGAGCTTGGGAGGAGAGAACCTGAGGCACTGCCCAGTTCGCACGGGAACTCCCGGGTATCATGCAGAACCCCAAGTTATCCTCCCAAATCCCTTGCTAGTCCTCACTGTTACTGGAAAGAATCCGGAAGGCCCACAACAGCAATTCTTACGGTTTCTGGCCCCCGTCACAGCACAGAGACTCAGAACTCTGAGGCCGGGTCATAATCGCAGTGACCAAATAGCTGTAGTAGATCTTGAGCAAGTGAGTCGTACGCCGCGCTTACGCGAGCGCTTCAACAGACCATCCCCATGGCAGTCTCGAATCCCGAGTGACTTCAGAGCGTACGGATAGTAGGTGAGTAGGTATTGTCGTCTTGTCCAGCAGTTCATAGCCAGACATCAAGTCGCATAAAATGACCATCCTGTCATGCTCGTACTATGTATGAATGGTGTCACGGTCGAGGTTCTAGCGACGAAGTATCCCAGAGTAGATTTATGTCTGGCTTGGACTACTTCCCCAAAGCAATCTCGTACAACTTATCCTTGTCGCTGCTCTCATCGACGAGTGAACGGAATAGACCGCCCTTCTTCTGGAGCAGCTCGCTGGGTTTCCCGAACTCGACCACGTGCCCAGCATCGAGGACCATCTGCAACGGTGCAAGAGTATGCTGTCAGATATGCTTAAATGTCACCATCAGTAAGCTTACGATTTTGTCAGAATCCATGATTGTTTGCAATCGGTGTGCGACGGTTAAGACTGTCACATCCTTGCCCAATTCCGTACGGAGAGAGGTCTGGATGATCGTGTCCGTTTCGTAGTCTGGAAGGATATGCAAAGTTAATCATGACGCAATCAAGGTCACCTTCGTCGGTCTTACCAATCGCTGACGTTGCTATAATGCACACTTTAGTGAGTTTTCAAGTTCAGCTCGGAAGCGACACACCTTCATCTAGGATCAATAGTTTACTGCGTCGCACAATGGCTCGTGCCAGCGCGAGCACCTGTCGTTGCCCGACAGACAGGTTGGCGCCTCCCCCAGAAATCTCCGTGTCCAGAGTAATGCGCGATCCGTCGCCTTCGTCCTGCAGGTTGAATAAGCCCGCAGAACGCAGGGCGTTGTTGAGGAGAGCGTCGTCGTGCTCAGAGAACGGATCAAGATTCTGGCGAAGAGTTCCACTGAGAAGCTCAGGCTGTAAATTGGTTCCCGAGTGAGCGGACAGCAACTCCACGACGGGGAAACAGGACGCGAACCACTTGGGGAATGATTGTGATACTCGAACGAAGGGCGTCTAGGTTGATCCCATTGGTGTCGAGTCCATCGTACCGAACGTTGCCTTCGGTGAGGATGCAGCGGAGCAATGCGAGGGTTAAAGAGCTCTGATGGAGGCTATTAGTTCGCTAATCCTTCATTTGAAGGGGTGAATGATTACCTTTCCACTCCCAGTGCGTCCTACGATCCCGATGCGCTCCCCCGACGCAACTTGGAACGAGACGTCATGCAAGACAGCGGGGCCATCCTATGCACATGCAGTGTTAGTCGACGTCACAACGGGCTTTCGAGCCGGATCTTACCTGAGAGTAGCGGGCTGAGAGCTTCTCCACTTCGAGTTGTCCACTAGCGGGCCAATAGGCAGGTGGAACACCGTCAGGGGTAGGCTTCGGCTCGTGCTCGATGAGCAAATACTGCTGGATACGTTCCATACTATGGATAAACCTTTGATAAACATAGCGAATAGATTATCATACGATGACCGACCTGTTCCCTGTTAATACGCGCGTCATTTCTCCGTACGAGGAACGCAGCCGATCTAGTGCTTACCAGATATTTCCCATTCATTGAACACCTTAATCACATGGCATATCACGAAGCCGAGAACCACTGCAGGGACTGCGTCAGCTGGGACGAGCTAGCACATTGTGTTTGTATACTGACGCGCTGCTGTCAACGAGAAACCGGCGTTGGAGGCGCTCGTATTGGAGAAGTAGGTGAGATAGAGTGCGAGGCTGGTTGAGAAGAGGCAAGCCGCTAACTCTATGCGCGAACTCAGCCATCTAAGACGTAGGTTAGTATCCGATCATGCGCTTCATCAACTCGCACATACTGGTTCAGATTCCAGTGCGTTACTGCTACGCGAGTATATCTGTCGATGCGGCGATATGCTTCTTTCTTGAATGCCTCTTGTGCGCCATAAGCTCGCACCGACGCTACACTCAGACGGTCAGAATCGTGTAAACCGCGCTAGGTACTGAAGTACTAACTGATACCGCTGATCGTGGCCCCGAAGTGCGCTAGCACGGGAGCCCGAGCGTTGCTCAACTCGCGCTTCACCGACAATTGTGCCTTCATGAAGAGATGCCCACACGTCGCACTGAAGAGACCGACGACAAGAGCGGGGAAAATGAAGATGGGAGAGAAGATGAGGACCACCAAGAGTTTAAATAGCGTGTAGGCAGACACTTGGAAGAGCTGCTCAGTAGCCCTTGCGAACCGGTTATCCACTAGGTATCAGACGTGAGCCGAAGTCGTGGACGCCGTTGAATGGACTTCATGCTCACCGGTGTCGATATCTTGAGTACAGCGTGCAATGATCCTCGCTGTTGGTGTCTTGTCAAGCCACCTGCCCATTCAGTGGGTTACATCGAACATAGAAACCTCGACTCAAAACAGTCATCAGGCTCACCGTAGAGTGGTACCCAATATAGACACGACCAATTCCTTGTGCACAATCCTGGCGGCTCTCATAGTCGAAATGGTGAAGTACGATGCCGTTGCCACTGTTGTTGTAATACCGAGGACGACAAGCCCTAGGTATACAGTGAGGTAGCTGGAGGGATGTCAGCCCACCGGCGGACCCTCGATGAACTGTGACACTGACTGCGATACGGATATAGCTTCCGCTGGACGGGACTCGTATTGCGAGGCCCAATGGCCAAGATACCAAGTCTACTCGACTGTGGTCAGAGGCTGGTTTAGGTCAGTCGAAGTAGAGTTACCTGGAGGTTGCCTAGCGATTGCCAGATGATATGTCCAGAGGTGTAAATGCACCAGAACAGCACGGGCCTCTTAGACAAGTTTCCAAGGAACAGCTTCACTATAGCGTCATGAGCGCGTGTGCTGTCTTGGCATTAGAAGAGACAGACTTACACGCTGACCAGCTAACGTGACCTTCTTCTATCTCTTCCGTGACAACCAGCTTGCCTGAGCGTCCTTTCGAAGCACCGTCTTCAGATTTGTCCCATCCCACAGCTTCTTTCTCCGCTCTCTCAATCTTCTCGCGTTCTGCTCTCACTTCGGCCAAGAGATTCGAGTCTCGTTCGAGAGCGCTTACGAGGGTGCCTTGACTAAGAATGCGGCCGTCCAGGCCCATATCGACGACGAAATCCGCTATCGGGCTGACCATCGCCACATTGTGCGTCTGATAGATATCGCCGACATATCAGGAATGAATCTCCTGTGAGGGTAGATTGACATACCACGAGGATTATCGTACGTCCCTGGAGGAGATCCCCTTTGAGACACTTCTCGACGATCCACTTCGAGGTGTGGACATCGAGAGCAGCGAGGATCTACTTCGTGGTTCAGTGTCATAGAGGATGAATAAGGAGTTGAGATACTCGCATCGTCGAGAAGGACGACCTCAGCACGAGAGTAGACAGCGCGAGCCAGGGTTATACGAGCCTATCGCCCGGCAGGTGAGCTTCAGCTGTCACCTAACATGTCTGCTCACTATTGCGTACTTTTTGTCCACCGCTACGAGAGTATAGGTAAGTGCCTCAGGAAAGTTAGAACAGAAAGAGTACATACCTCAAGGTGATTCCTTTCTCACCGACCTCGGTCTCGTCTGCAGCGTCGAAGAGGCTGAGATCGCGCCTCATCGCGCACTGATAGAGAACTAGCGATGGCGTCCATGATGATTTGAGCTAGCAAGCAGCAAGTAGCTGTGAGACTCACCCTTGTTGTACCTTGCCTCGTCGTACGGCGCTCCGAACAAGATATTGTTCTGCACGGGCAGCCGGTGAGCGAGACCCATAATACGATGTGGAAGTCAACCGCACCTTAATCGTGTCATTCTGCACCCACGATTCCTGGGCAGCGTATGCAACACCCCCATTCCTCGGTAGATTGACATAAGAATCAGGTCCGGAGGGAATGAAGTGCATCTCCCCTGAGAGATACACGCGTGGTCAAATCAGCGACTGCATCACGGTGAGGACGCGGAGGCGTACCAAGTAGAGCCATGAGTAGTGATGTCTTCCCTGCACCGGTTGGACCGACGACGAGGTTGATTTTGCCTTTCTGAAAGACGAGTTCATCATCGATGCTGAGCACAAATGACCGCCTGAGCGTGTCGCAAGGCGTCCCTGAAGGAACCGAGTCTTTAGACCACGTAAAGGATGCGTGTCGGATGCTGACGACATCCTTGCGATCCTCGGGGACGGTATACACATCCACACCCGTGACCTGAGATTCAAGATGATGCTTCGTATCGAACGCATCGACGAGTTCGGTCTGAAAAATCGTCAGAAAAGCTCAACAAGTGCGAGTGCCCTGAAGGCTTACATTCTGTAGGAAGTCGGAAACACGTTCCAGAGACACCTTGGCTATGTGATCACGGCAGATATCAACACAGGCGGAAGGTAACTAAGACGACGCGATGGCGGACACACCTTGGATAAGCTGTGGCAAGAGGTAAAATGACGATTGGATAGCGACTCGTAACATCTCGAAGACTAATAATTTGTCAGCCTTCACACAAGTATCAACGACGCATGCTCAAGCCACATACCGGCTATGGAAGCAAAGAGCCGGGACGCTGCACGATACAAATATGAAGTGACTCCATATCGCCGAAACAAATGACACGCTTACCAGTCAACTCTCTCGCCATGATTGCAGTCTAACGAACGCATTAGTTGACGTATAGCAAGATTTTTGAACAGCTTACGTATGTAAAGAAGGTCAACGCCATAATCAGCATAGGAAGCACTAAGCTGCACGGCGACCGCATCAGTGCCTTGACACGCATGACCGATCCAGCGAGCACTCACTTCACTATGTTCACGGCTAGCGTAAGGAGCTTGCTTTTCCGCACTGATAATAGCTCATCCTCGCGCTTCTTGTCCAGCTGCTCCGCAATGCGAGACTCCCATCCGAACAGCTTGATCATGCGGATGACATTCATCACTGAAGTCGTAGCAACGACGTGAGTGTGCGCGGTCCAGTCTGAACCCCAGATGTACTCACTCTCTGTGACCGTTTGAACGCGAGAATCGGTCTACAAACAGTGATGTGTTAGCTCAACGCCCACATGCCTACACTTCTGTGACGTACACGTCTCATCTTCTCCCGGAGGGCACCCTGAATGAGCTTTGATATCCATCCAGGGAGGGGCAGAGTGATGAGCATTGCGGCAAATCCAACCAGAGCACTGAGGGCAACATGAAAAATCATCCGAACCGCGCAAGTGCGATCACGTACCTCCATCCCAATATCCGGTAGAGGTAAGAGATACACAATAGGACCTGAATAGGTGATTCGACGACTACATGAAACGGAGGTTAGGCTTGATTCGAACACGGCTGGAACATGAGGGCTGACCAAGGAGTGCAAAAGTGGGTATCATGTTCTCTAAGCTGTTGAGGTCACTGGAAACGAGGTTGTTCACTTTGCCTATAAAGTGCTGCCCCAGATTCCTCCCTGTTGCCGCTGATCGGGCTCTCCTCGTGTATTTTGTCTGTGTATCTGCTCCTTCGTATTTGCCCTTGCCCTTTGGCGCGCCGGCAGTTGGAGTCACGGTTCTACTCGACTCGGCAGTCCCAGGACAGTCGGATTGATTGTCCGGACAATCCTCGTCGATAATCGGCGAATTGGAGTTGTCATGATTCTCGGGCAGAGTAGCTCTATCGCTCGTTAGGCTCGACGAAGCCTCCCCCACGTCAGCCTTCAGACGGATCCGCAGGGCATGTTCGAAGACGAGCTCGGTGATGATAGCTTGGATGCGAACGGTCACGCGTGCCTGTGCTAGCGATTAGGACCACAAAGAAACCACTTCGTCGAGTACTCACGGTATAATATTGAAACCACTGAGTTGAGACATCCTTGAACAGTCGCCCAGCAAAGAACAGCGCGACCCACAACCAGGGTTTGATGGGTGCCTCCGCCCTGCCGGACTCAAGGTATCTGTGCGTTCATATAAGGTGTGTAGGAGTGAACCATGACTGGCGAAAGGCGATCAATTTTACACTTACAAGAGTATGTTGTTGATACTAACAGGTCCCGCCAAAGTGCTGACAACCTGGGGCCTCGGCATGTCAGTACATCATCTCGTGGGACTACGAACAAAGAGCGTACACCGGCAACCGTCACTGTCGACAGAACCAACAACTCAAACCCTAGCGCTTTTGCGTTAATCGGATGGAATAGTTAGAGACGCCGAGAGCCGACGCACAGAAAACCCGTATGACAACCAACCCCAGATGACTTCGGGTCTCGGCTCGCAACGGATCCATGTACTAGACAAGACTCCGTCAGCTAAGGGTACAGTTGCTTTCGTAGTCACTGACTGGGAATGCGCGGTCAACCAGATTCTGCAGACGGTCATAGTCGGCCAAGGGCGGTAGCATATCGTAGGTGAGACGTGGTAGCCGCTGTGCGGACCATATGAGCGGCTCCATGTACCCATAGAACAGCAGGGAGAACAAAGAAGCTGTCTGCTCGGCACTGGGCACGGCAGGATCCTGTATCAATAATGTATCATTCAGTCCATTTCCGCATGTTTCGGACAAGTGGCACACACCTTATTGTCAACGGGGACGTACTTGCGCGGTGAGAACAAAGGGATTATAAGTCCACTAAGCGTGAGTAATCCAAGCTTGAACCATAGCAGAGAACCTTCAGCGGCATCTTCGGGGACGAGATCGACGGTTGCCAGCGGCCAAACGTCACGGTACACGTATACGCCCCATGTCACCGCGAGGATAGAGGACGTCTGATAGAAGGCATGAACATTTGTGCGCGTACTTCCTAGTAGAGCTATCAGGCTGAGGATGAATAGAATTCCCTACAAGCCGTGTGAGTGGCATCGGCGCAGGATATCAGGCAGGGACTCACGTAAAGCAAACATTGCACAAGCTGGAGGGCGGGAAAGGCGTCTAAGGAGCCAGAGACGTCTCCATGCGCGTTGATATCACTAAGCGCTTGCAGTATCGAGAGGACTAAGAGGGCCAGGACACAGAATAACTGTGCGAGTCGAAACGCGAGGATCTTGGAGCTGCCACTGGCCATGACACGTCGTTTCATGAATGATGGACGAGAGGACGTCGTGTTCGAAGCGTGAATTTGCGCGTCATCGTGGTGATTGACATCGTCTTCGCGCTCGAGGCGAGCGTTCTGGATAGAAGAGACTGCTTGCGATGCCAGAGTCAACACGGCAAAGTACACCGGTATCATCAAGGAGTCAGCCCATATGCTAACAAACATGGTGAATGAGGCGCCCGGCCTGAGTTGGAGGTTACCGTAAGAAACGCACCTTGACCTGTCTAAAGAGATGGCGCGTTCCGGGGCGACCAGAGGAAACTGGAGGCTCTGACCTGACCACTCTGCCATGGTGTGGTCCACGGCGCGCTAAAGCCCTGATAGTCAGTCGATGAGAGGCGTACCAGTCGGGAGTCGGGTCAGACGCGAGATAGTGCTGCGATTAAGTAGTCTTTCGGCGCTGTGCCGCCGTGGGACGGTAACCACAAAGCCGGACTCTTATTGGTGGGTCGGCTCAGTGCGGATTACGCGGACTCTGCGGGCATTAGTTCTGCAGGACATGTGCGTTACAGTAAATCAGACCACAGACAAGGGACAAGGGTTCGTCGAGCGTCGTCACCATCGACGACTTACGATACGCTCTCACACTCCGCCATATCCGAGAGCGATAGATTGCGTGATGTGCTGTGGCAGTGCCTCCCTATACAAACCGTGAAGCCGTTCCTGACCACGCATGGTCAGGCGTCC
Source organism: Cubamyces lactineus (assembly GCA_022376465.1). NCBI lineage: Eukaryota > Fungi > Basidiomycota > Agaricomycetes > Polyporales > Polyporaceae > Cubamyces > Cubamyces lactineus. The sequence continues at coordinate 29,575 of JACDTU010000006.1, read as the reverse complement.
GTTCCTCGGACATCAGGGGCTATGCTACGCTACGCCACGAGACCCTGAAGGTCGGAGATCGGGAGTATGAGAAGCAGTGGATGACTTCCCGTAAGGATTTAGAGACGTCTCTATTTCTCTAGATCACTCGCTCAAGCCGGATTTGGGAGCTCGTTTGAGATCCGAAGGTAGATTCAAAGTCCGTCTAGAGAGACGTTCGTCTCTAAACCTTGCGATCTAGAAGGGGGGGTCGACCCCCCCTTCCAGATTGAAGTTCGTCTCTAAATCGACACAAATGGCAGGTAATCGGGGCAGAAACCGTACATCCGACCCTTTTGCATGGCTTCCCATCAGCAAATTGCTATATACGTGAGCACCGAATGTGCTGACTAAGCGGCAGGAGTGGTGCAGCTGATGGGCGTTTGCAAGTGGAGCCAAGTCGAAGCTCCGACATATTTTGCTCCCCGCTCTAGAGTTTAGCCATGATCTAGAGAAATAGAGACGTCTCTAAATCCTTACGGGAAGTCATCCAGTACGAAGACCCCGCACACAGCGCTTGTTTCGTCGTACTTGCTATTCCATGATGCCCGTCTGCGCTCTGCATTGCATCCATGTCAATTTGCATGCTTGTCCTCAATCGGATATTCAGGGCCGTAGTCCATGAAGAGCTCCGCGCTAGCTGGTATGTCCTTCTCTGTGAGGCGTCAGTGGCCGTGATTTGAAAAGAATGCTGGAGTGTACTCTTACTTGTGAGTATCCCGATCCTCTGGTCTTCATTCACAGCCAATACTATGAGGGTAGTTGAGACCTCTGCACCGAGCTCGCTTGTGCACAACCCAATGTAGGGCACTTACTGATCGCCTTGACATTCGCTTGACGAGTCGGTGCGTGGTTGATATACCTTGAGACATTGCCGGCATTTGTGGCGTCAACGGAGAAGACGTCATTCAATCCGAACACATAGCTCCGCCCGACGTGGTCCGCCACTTGACTATTGAATCATCAACTTCGATCATCTTAACAGACGAACATGGCGCATGACTGACCCACGACATACGAAGGTTGGTTCGAATATGAGCTCGCCAACGTACTCTACAAATTAGGCGTCAGTTCCGCATACATTCTCAAGGCCATCCATTCTCGCCTGTGATCAGATCGCCAGCTTTTGCATCCTCTAACATGAACAGACCCAGGCCATATGTCCCGGTCTTAACTTCCACGCGCTATCAAGGAGACTAAGCGTATGGGCACGATGTCTTTGTGAGCTTACGTACTTTGTATTGCTGCCTCTGGATCTGTGCGTTTCGACACGAATTGCCTTCAAGTCGAACAGCTCGTTACTAACGTGCATCTAGAGTCCTGCTATTATACGTACTATGTGGATGTGCGAAATTAGACAGATCAGTTCAATGCATAACTCGCTGCTAGCCAGGCGTACCCAGGATTGCAACAGGCGCAGACTTCGGGGTCGCATTCGCGTTTCGACGCTCGACATAGACAATGGGTCCCCGCGCATAATCGATTGCCAAGGGTCTTTGACGTCTTCGCAGCGATTACGGCACATCTGCACCCTTTTCGTCTCCTTGTACCTACGCAGACAAGTGATGACCATATCTCCTGCAGAAATGGCATGAATGAGAACCTACAATCGCGAGGGCAACGGCACATCTTTGTGCAATGAGACTGCTTCTTGAAACATGCGCAGCCAGTATCAGGCCGGCATGGCCCTGCATGATCACAGGATGCATCCCTGATAGGAGCGATCAGTAGGAGTACAGAAATCGGTGCAATGTCAAACATACCGGATGAGGTCGGACGCCGTTTGCGAGCCTATATAGCGGATTCAATATCGGCTTCAGGTTGACCTGTTCTCAAAACGTACCGTAGCATTGTTGGTGTGCAGTATCGGCCTCCTCAGGCTCTCCGCTTTGACGTTTGACGGGTATGTAGAAGTCATCATGCTTCCTACACATGAAAGCAACCTGGAGGGATGTTGTCGAAAGGGGGGACGCCATTGAGGGAACATGCATACCTCGTAACATGGCTTATGACATAAGATAGCCAAGTCGCATGGTGTCATTGGGGTCCCGAGGTGCGCAATGACTCTGAGATCGTCTAGGTCCTCGGCACTCCAAAGGACATCATGCTGAGCGAAGAATCTCAGCGACATGGGCGGCATGCTACCTGGATCTAGAGACGTTCACCTCAGAAACTGCCAGGCGGCGCAGAGTGCACGCATGGCCACAAATCGCTTGCGCAGGTAAGCACCGAAAGGACTCTTCACCCCTGTACCGGTGACCATTGTAGTCGATCTTGGCTTGCTGCATACCTGTATGCAGTTCTATAGACATTCGTTGGGGAGGGTGAACTTTCGCCACTCACTGTGAGAAAAGCAATTCGCCTGAAGACAGTCTGGACGTCTACAGCATAGCGTCAAGTAATCTTGCAACCTCAACCGAAGATCGTTCGCCGGAGGCGGTGAGACGTCAGGAATAGAGCATATAGTGCGAGATGATCCTGGCCAGACTATCGCGCCGCTGCCATCCATTCAGCTTGCAGGCGCTTGTATTGGATGAGGATTGCATACCTCTGCTTAGCGTTCCAAATCGCGCCCCATACGGACGTCGTCCGGAGAACGAGCGGTAATACTGCCGTGTCGTCGATCTGTTGGGCAGACAACCCGCTCACAGCGAGGCGTCGTGCGGTCTCCATGGCGATCTCCAAAGCTGACTGATAGTTAACCACAGGGATTTGCGCGACAAGGGACTGCTACTCACTTTCAGGGTCACGATATGCTTGTTGCCACGCAAACGCCTTGTATTCGCACACATGGTCTCGATGATCGAAGGTCGGGTCGTCCGCAAGAGGGATAAACGGCATGAAGTTTGAGTCGTCTCCATGAAGGATGTTGTGTGTTATTGGAGTGCAAGACTCGTATGGAGGATAAGGAGTAACATGGGACGAGTCGACCACCAACTCCGCCTGGCGGATTGTGCTATCCCATTTGTCGTCGACTAGCTGGAAGCGCCCGAAGGACCCGCCATCTGTGGCGGCTTCTGAGAGGTCATCGTCTGATTCTCCAATCAATGAGCATATCCCCACGGGCTCTTCTGGGGTCTTCGCGGCCAGAGAGCGGAGGACCTGTGCACTATGCACGGTTTCCCAGCGGTAATATTCCTTCCAAACCTCTTTGAATGTTTGCGTAACAAGCTCCTTAGCAGATAAGGAGCCCGCATCATCTCCCCGTACTAGTTCACCGTCTCCCATGAAGTTCTAGATATGAGTAGGCCAGCGCCGTTCTCCAGCTACTTGAACTTATGCTGCGTTAGCGAGTTGGCGTCAACGTGACTCATCGAAAAAACACTTACGAGAGAGAGAGATCCGGTCACAGTCAATTCCTATCTATTTCATGTTCTTGTTGAACGGATTCCTGGCAGCGTACCATGATAATCCGGTTACGATGAAGAAAAGTGGGAAGGCAAAAGGCACAAAGTTGATGCCGTTTGCGAAAGAGCAGCCACCGTCGTCGGCCTTTGCCGGAGTCATTGGCTTCCAGCGCTTATGCACACCGCTCACGGCATCCAATCGCAAGCAACGCTTGGCTTTTGTACTAGTACTTGATCCTGGAGCATGTGGCGCTGGATGAGGTATACATAATGTAGTGAGGTCCTTCCGCTCTGCTGTCCGAATGGTTAGAGAATCTACTTCTGACTATTTGAACCTAGACAGGGACACACGGGGACAGACGACTCGCTTGACATGGCGGCACTGGCAGCAGCCAACCGCGATGCCGCCGTGCACATTCCTAGCCTCCGCGTTCTAGGAGGCATAGAAGGTCACCCCCAGCAAGTCTCGAACTCGGCGGACCCGGGTGAACTCTATGCTGTGGATTTTGGTAGGGCTACTCTCGCGACAGAGCAATCTTCCGTCTTCCTGGTGCACAGAGGAGACATCCCTGCGCTCCGGAGCTATCTAGCAAGCTCAACAGAAAAGCCCAACAATCATCCAAAACAAACATACTGTATCTCTGCAGCTGGAGCATGCGGCTTTGGAGTGTTCTCTACAACTACCATCACACGCGGGGACCTCATACTCCGCGAGCGCCCTCTCTTGGTCTATCCGCAGCTCCTGCCCTACCGGTCATCGAAGCCACCTCTTGAACAGTACCCAGAACTACACGATGCAGTATCGTGTATGCGTTCTGAGGACCGAGAAGCGTTCTACCAGCTGGCGAATTGTCATGACACCGCCAACGTGCCGTCCACAAAAGGCATCATCGACACAAACGCGCTGCACCTCGGAACTCTAGGGAGCTCGAATCATCCATACGGAGCCGTCTGCAGGGACATCTCACGTATTAACCACAGGTAGAGCCATCTCTCTTCTCCATCCGCCTACCTACTGACCTCATGTCCGTATCCTATACCCTAAGCTGCACTCCAAACGCCGTGTATCACTTCGACCCGCAGTCATTCACCTTCGAAGTCCGCGCGCTCCACCTCATACCCCCCAACGCGCAAATCTTCATTTCCTACATCGACCCCGCGCTCCCCCGTTCCGCACGCCAAGACGCCCTCGCCTCATACGGCTTCACCTGCGCCTGCCCCGCATGCGCCCTCACCGGCCCCGCCCTCGCACAAAGCGAGAATCGACGCTCCTTGATCGCGCGGGCGGACGCCGACCTCGACGCGCGCGACGCGGCCCTGGAGCGATGGCTCCAACGGCCTTCTCCGAGCATCCCGGACGAGTACGTCAACCGCGTGGATAGGATGTATATGGACCTTTTTGAGAAGGAGAGGCTGTACTATGAGCCTGTCTGGGAGGGCTTCGCGATACGACTTTGCAAGGTGTGTTGTGCGCTTGGGGACCGTGAGGGCGCACAGCGGTGGGCGGAGCTGGCGGTGGGTCTCAATCGCGCGTATACGGGCTCCGACCGTGGCTGGGCGGCCGTTGTGGAAGCTCCTGAACGCACGCGGTGGTGGGGCCTCAGAACATCTCGCACTAAGGATGCAAGCCCCAGACTTGTAATGGAAGCGAATGCGGAGCCTAGCGCCTCCTAGCCGTCTATCCTTGCAGGACATTCTGGCTGTAGTTGCCGAATGATACCGAATTCCAGCAGTCGAAGCCCCTCGCCAAGAACTGTAGGCTGTAAGAAAGTCTATTCGAGCGGTCAATTGTCCATACACAAGCAAGCCGAGGTAGACGATAGTGATTACACGTCGCACAGAAAGCAAGAGGAATAAACTAGCTGAACGGGGCACATCACATACGCACCCCCACCTCCGACACCCTTCGCGCTCTTCCGATCTCTTCCACCCTTCTCGCCCTTCCCTCTCCTTCCTGCCGCGCTGAGCACACTCATCGCACGACCGGCCCACCATAGTACCTCCCCGGCGACGAATCCGACGAGCCGCTATCCCCACTCGGCCGCATCGCGCCGACCCGCCCACTCGACGCGTTGCCGCCCTCATACGAGTACGGCGCCAGTCTCGCGCTCTCGTCATAGCTCTCGCGCGGCCTCGGCGCCCCCGACCCAAAATCGCCTCGTCCGCCCGCACCGACGCCCGCCATCCCGCTCCGCGCGCTCATCCCCGCACCCGCAGATGCGCTGGACCCGGAACCGGAGCGCGCGCTCGTTGCTGCGCCGGTCGGGGCGGACATGGGGTACCCTGAGCGGTCGTACGGTCGCGGGTAGACGCCGAAGGCCTCCCCGAAGTCCATCTTGGGATACGTCTTCCCCGTCTGGGAGTCGGTGATCTGGACGCGGGGCCCGTGCGTACCGGGTTTCCCGCGGGCGTAGTCGATGAAGAATTTGAGCGAGCCTGCGATTTCGATCGCGAAGTCCGCTATGCGTAACTGTAGGTGAGCGAACGAGAAGAGGGGAAGGTGGACTATGCGGGAGATAGAACGCACAATAGTTGATACTGTCCCATAGCGGACGCCAGATGCTCGTGCGCGGGCGGCCGGGGATGACATACTCGCGCCACGAGTACGCGTATATCATGAACGCCGAGAAGATCACCATCTCGATACATATCGCGAGCGCGTTGAGCCCATCGGCGATGTTCGTCGTCGTCCAGTACTGTGATTGCTTGATGACGTGACCTTCTAGTGCGTCAAACTGCCCGAGAGGAGGATGTCAGGCGAGAAGCAAATGGGGATAGAACAGGATGGACGTACGACGAGGCCTTGGTAGAATGTGAACATGACGATGAGCTTGATCGATAAGAACTTGCACAGCGGTTTCCGCCCTACGAGCTCTTCTTTCGTGAGGCCGTAGAATATAAGAAGCCCATACAGGGCGATTCTGTGTGGCAAGTCTGCGATTTAGCTCATAGAATGGAATACTTGGCCTCATACGTACGTTATGCTGACACCGTCAATGACGGTAATGTAGGCATGGGCTGTCTTGAAACTCCACGGCCCCGATTCGCACAATATGCCGTAGTATTCGCAAACAATACCCGCAATGGAGAGCACTGTCACAGAGCTGCGTTAGTTGATTGCTTGCGGGGTATACCGCAGCGCATAGCTTACAAGGACGAATGATGACATATTGTAGCACTGACCACTGCGGTAGTGTAAGCAATCACTTTATGGTAAAATGATGAACCAGAGAGCACACCTTGACAGCGTACATGAAGTACGCCTTCGTTGGCCTGTATCTCCAGCAGCAGAACTAGTAGACATAATCAGTCATAGCGCACGCTGCATTGCCGATCGGGTACTGACTGGAATTGGAAGGCTTTGCTTGTCCTTGCGGATCATAGCATTGTCGACTTTGTGTTCGTTGGCGGTTGCAGCCACAAACTCGATAAGGAGAAGGCTGTGGCGGTCTATCGGTCAGTGGCCGGCGTCGTATGCGTAAAGTGATCGAGTTACGTACAGGAATGCACTGAGGGTGACGGACTGCGGTATGATTAGCTCTCGATTCAATCGGCGGGGCAAGCAAATAACAGCAGCAGCACGATGCCTGTGTGCCGCCAGAGGAAGGTAATCCGCTCAAATGCAAATAGGATCGTCCACCGCGCAGCATGTGAGTTGTGCCAAGGCCGCAACTATCCCTCCACAATTCGCCGCCACTGCCAGCTATAACGCTCATGCACTAGGTTCGTGACACGAGCTGTGCAGATACATCTGGCCGACTTGTACGGTCCTTATGGAAGCGATCCCGTGGTTCTCCGGCGGAAGAAGCGCAAACAGGCAGTAGCATGAGTGACATAGCCGTTAAGCTACCAGTAATAGAGGACCGTGGCGCGGCCATTGGGCAGTGTCGCGAGTAGAAGCCAGAACACAGGACAGAAAAGGCACTTTAGACTTCATCCAAAGAGTCACAAGTGTAGGGCGCCATGATCTGAGCGAGTGTGATAGCACATGTAGTGGAATATTTGCCACATCCTTTGAGACACATCGGTCTAAAGAAGCCGTCGCTTACCTCGTATGCTGTAGAATCACACGTCAATGAATGTACTAGCACTGCGGTTGAAGGGTGAACGTACCAGTCTCAATGAGATCATAATAGGTGTAGCTTCGGAAGAAACGATAGGAGAAAAAGGAGATGATGGCGTAGACGGCAGGCATGTACAATATTCGAAGTCTGCAGCGAGTTTGAGTTTACACCGCCATCTCCGGACGTGATCGCGCGAGCACTCACATTTGTCGTTGTTCTCCACGATTTGTGTAATGTCTACAAATGTGTTCACTTCTGTGGCTACTGCATGAAGCAAAGAGGGGTGGACTTACGTGCAGTGGAACCCGACGTTAATAGCTGTCAGGACGACTGTCTGAGGACACCCTCCCAGCGTAAGACACTCCTTGCCTTCTCTGGTTCAGTTACAGAGACGTACGACGACGGCGCAGACTCCAGCGATGAGCCAGCCTATTCGATGTGCATCCCAGTCAATGCCATCCGAGCTCCAGAATCCCGACTGGTCTGCGATCTGCTTATTGTCGGAAGGACACAGCGTGCTGTTCTTCATGGTGATGTAGAGAGGCAGCGCCCGTCGTGCAAGATGAGAGATCGTGACGAGGACCAGCCAGCCGATAGAGCGAAGCAAGAAAAGCAAGCAGAAAGGAGGAGGGAAGGGAAAGAGTGACTATATGCGCCTGTGCCCCGAGCTCCAACGACGCTCTGGCAGGGGAAGGTGGCGGTAAGAATAAGGAGGGCTGTGTTCATCCGCGCCCGCAACCAACGCTGCGCACCCGGAGCGCCCGCCGAATCCGGCGTCTACAGGTAAGCGCCTTGCGCCCGTCCAGCCGTGCCGAGCGCTCCTGGCCATCTCTCATCTTTTCCTCCTCCATCGCAGATGCCTCCCTGCTCTTCTGAACGATCTACTTATCACCTACGATGATCCCGTACTGCTGAGCCAGGAGAAATGGGCGGACTGCTATACATGCTTGTCTTTGGTCTCGCTAGATTCGGCCCGGCTCTTCTCTCGGAATACCTGAAAACGCTTGTTTTGTCATACCGTCTTACTCGCCGAACCCTGCCATGTCTTCTGCTGCCCTCATCCACGCCTTCCTGGCCAGGTAGATCACCTAATGGGTCTAATCCGAGGCTGCATGCTGCACTTTGCCCTCTTCAACAGTTATACTGGTTCAGCGCTGCAGGACACAACGTCGCCTGAACGTTCTATAATCAGCCCCTGGCCGCCCTGGATCACGACTGATCGTCTCAGTAGCTCGATTCTGCGACTTTGCGCATGCCACTTTGCTTCATTGTGCGTCTTTGGCTCCTTCAACTGCTTCACGGGGGACGTCGTGCGTGAACATAGGTACGAGAAAGAATGATAGTTACAGGTGTACGGACATGACGCGATAGCTACCCACCGCACTCGAGAGGTCCATATCATACAGTGCATTCCGCGCCGGGAATTCTTACGATATACAGCCAGAGAGGTAGGGATTTACGCTCGCCTGCCCTTTCCCGGGACATGCACCAATTCCCGGCCCGTCGCTGCTGCCAAAGCCATCGAAGTGTTGTTCGCATTCTCCATAGCTCGCTACGAATTCCAACAGTACCCATCAGTATGGCCAGATCTCTCGTTGCGAACACTCGCGCAAGATACGCCCCAAGCGTAGCCTCGACAGGCGGTGTCACAACACGGGAAGTAAAAGCGCTGCTCACCGATGCGCTTTGCCCTGCGTACGCAGCCCTTTGGCGCGGTACAGATGGCGTAGGCGGGACATAGCCCGATGCGTTAGGGCCCCCGCCAGAGCTCTGCCTCCTCTGCCCTTGCCCTTGTAAAAAAACTAGGTAAGCATCTCCTTGTGACGTACCCATAGATCTATTGGACGGGGTAGGGTGATACATGGGTAGGTCCAAGCAGCATACCTTGTCTCCCTCCCCCGTTCCCATTTCCGTTCCCATTCGCTTGACCTTGGTTCTGTCGACGCTGCTCGTTGCCGTAGCCATTGCTGTTGCCGTTGCCGTTGCCGTTACTGTTCCCATTACCGTTCCCGTTATTGGCCTTGTTGCCGCGCGGGCCCTGGGCGCGAGTCGCGTTGCCTCCGTTATTAGAAGGCCTTCCCTGCGGAACGATACGCCCTCTGATCAGTGACGGGGTGATATGAACGCATACGCCTCATACCTGGGGCTGGACGCGTGGCCTGGCCTGTTGGGGAGCAGATGCGGGGCCTTTCGGGGGCGGCTCGACGCCCAACTGCTGGAGCATGGTCGAGTTCAGGTTCAAGGACAAAGTGATCGAAGTGTTCGCGTTCGACGTGTTCGTCGCCACAGGAGGCTGCTGCTGTTTCTTCATGGTCACGGGTCGTGCTGTCTTGGTAGCCATGGCTGCTCTTCGGAAGTGGTATGGGGAAAGATTGTGTTTGGGGAAGGGAAGAGCGAGTAGATGGTTGACAGGGCGGACGAACGAATGAACGGGGGCTGTCGCAGGCCCCTACAGAACTGCGAGAGGTGCGACACCCAGTCTTTGTAGGTTCTCGTGCAGGATTACCGCAGCACACGCCTGCAGGAGCTGCAGTCTCCGAACCTGTCCCCGTCCTGCTTCCATCGAATCTTGTTCTTATCTCTAGGCCCGTAGACGCGTTCTTCGTCTCACGTTCGGACGTGCCCTCTTCGAAATTGCGCCCGCCTGACCTCGGATATGTGTACGACTGAAGGAACTCGGGGTCCCTTCCGTAGGTACATCGGTGAGTCTCCGCTACCTGTACACGCTGCATGTCCTCGCCGCAGTGCATATCTGGCATCCTCATACCGACACTCGACATCGTATATACCACCATTGTTTGATACACTGGCACATTACCGTAGGAGAGCTGCGGCACCCGGGGTGACTCGACGTCCACCCCGAGACACCCATCCCTCCGTCTAACGACTCCGATCTCCCCGGGTGTATGTACTACTGGCCTTCTTCCTGCCCACCTCCAATAGGTACGTTCCTGCTAGACCCAATTCACGTTGACGCCATCACTGAGATTCTGTAGACGAACTACACATGCGTGCGAAGACAAACTTGGGGGTCAACTGGCGTGGCAAGAAAGTCCGTCGCGTCGCACCTATGCCGTAGCGAACGAGCCGGCCGATGTCATCGTGCCCGTTATTATGTCGCTCGGACGCGCGGAGTCCCGCGTCGACATCGTGCCAAAGCGCAGCGCGCTGAGGGTCGTTGTGTCCTGGTGGGCCATGCGCGCTGCAAGCTCCGTGCGAGAGTTGAGCCTGCGAGACATCGTGGCAAGACGAGGGCAAGTCAGCGGAACGTTATGTGTGTATGGTATGATGCCCCTCACATCGCGAGAACAGCGATAGAGCATACTGAAGAGAGAGGTCAGCTTGGGTGGGATCCGCCATGACGAGGTGTGCGTTGAGACGTACACTTGATACCAACGATGCTCAAGCCGGTATAGATGAGATCGTGTGGATACACTAGGGCCTGTTGTATGACACAGCATCAGGCAGTCAGCGAAGGGGCATCAAATACTAAGGAAAAGGGAGCAGAGGGCTTACGAAGACGAAGACGAGTAGGCCGACGACTCTGCGACAGTGCGCTGTCACTCGCTCTTCGAACCAAGGAAGCGAAACACCGGAGCTTACATATTGACTAGGCCTGGTGTCTACGGTCAGCTACGCCCCTTGCAGCGGGCCGGCTTGGATGGTACCTGTGTTCAGTGTGTACGTGACTACCCTGCTAATAGCGGAGTTGGTCCTGAAATGTTATTGCAGATCAACACCGTGGCGCGCAGGTGCTCGGTGAAGAGAGAAGCTCACTGCTTGAATACCGACTTCTGGCGTCGAAGCCACACGATGAGCGCAGACGAGAGAAGGAGCTCGGCGAGCACTGTGAAGCCGTATGCGCAGCATATGATCCACTAGTACAAAGAGCGTCAGCGTCACTACTCACTGAGGACAACGAGGAATTGTTCCGAACGTTGAACTGGGACAGCTCTAATAGCGTGTTGGCGTGGAACCTTCCTTGCATGAACGCAACAGGCATGTTAGCGGTGTGGCCTGCTCGGACGGGATTGTGGAGGGCTCACCCTTTGACCGTAACCACTGCACGGATAACTCGTGAGTACCTATATTCGTGCTTCGAGAATACACGGCTATCAACTTCACCTATGCTGAACGCTAGGACGACAGGGGGTGATCAGGCGTTCTCCGGGTTGGGCGCCGTCGATCGCGACTCACCAAAGGCTCCCATCATGATTGCACTCTGTCACTCTCATGTGAGGTTCCGCACTGTTTGTTATGGAGGGGATAAACGACTCACAGCCAGAGCGACCACCCAACGATGGTGCGGCATAGCTGGAACATCATTCAGATACAACGGACGATATCCCTGCTCGCCGGTGCCTGCAGCACTCTAGATCTCACCCAGAAACACTTGACGTGCGTAAAAGCTGGTGATCGATCAAGACGAACATGGGTGAGAGTGACGTCGATAGAAGGCTCATTCGCTTACATTACGTGGGTGAGGCCGGTGACTTGCTGGACACAACGAATGTGAACACCGTCAACTATACTCAACTGGCTGGCAAAAGTATATGATCCTTACTCCGACGGGTATGGTGAGCTAGGTGGCGTCGACAAAGTCAGGAGTATCAGTAGATGTTGAATGACAGACTCACAGCGCGTCGCCCGCAGACTTACGTTGGCATACCTGTATAGCCCCGATGCTATCATTGAGCGATGGCTCGGAAGCACGTCTTGCACCTACCAGTTGTTCTCGTGAAGGCTGGCGGGATCGAGGAAGTTGACGACAAAGTACTCGTAGCTGCGTGCCTCGAGTTCGGCACGCCGTTGGTATACACAGCGATGATTCATCGCATACCTCACAAAAACCCAGAGCACAGTATGCGCGGTCTCGGCGAATCTAAAAGAGTGCGACGTAAGCCGTAGGGAGCATTATCCATCGCAACGTGAAGAGCGAGCGTACAGGACAGCTAAAACCTATCGTACAGGGACGATATCAGTGAGCTTATGTCCGCCGTGTGACGGCACGAGAGGCATACTAGACGTTTGAGGGAGGGAGAGTCGGCGGGGAACGTGTGGTGATATACGAAGGCCTGATAGAGGATTACCCCGTACATTCTAAGCTCTGGACCGTGAGTATGAGCTCATGAATCAGCGGTGTTGTAGACTTACATGCATCCTACGATCACTCCGAGAAAAGCCGCACCGAAGGTCGAGTTGAGGGACGGGGTCATTCCTGTAAAGCAAAGAGAACCGAGTAGTATCCCAGAATATGCGTCCCTGGGCAGTGCACTCTTTATATGCCAGTTCTCCCATACAGTACGAGGAGCTACGAATAGCGAGAGAAATAGCGCCACCAAGGGTCCTTTTGATGAATCAAACGACATACTCACCTGTGGTCGGAGCCTAGACGGGCTGCGTTGAATAGACGAAGACTCGCAAAGCTGCAGTGAATCACGGCAATCGGGGAGTACGCCCGACTTAAGGCCATCGTGCATCGCCTGCATCTCCGTATGCACATGTACAGTTATAAGCTTCTCCGAAAGGTCAGGGTTTAGACGACGGAAAGCGAGACAGCTACTACTTTGTCGTGATAGTCTGTAGCGGTTAGGTCTTCCCGGCTCTCCCCACTCCTTCCTTTTTCGTACTCCTTCCTCTTTTGGACTCATCCCTTCGTTTCGTTTCGTCTCTCTCTTCCTTGCTTGTTCCACACTCTCTTCGCTACTTGAATGCTTAGTCTGAGACCTTGCTGAATAGCTTATATACCTGGTCTCGACGTGTACTTTCCCCAGTTCTCGTTGAATCGACAGACTTGTAACCTGTCCTCTGCGAGACTCTCTCCCGTGTCACGACCCCGCTCCCCTCTCGAGTCGCGATCGTGACATAGTCCTTTGCCACAACTTCGTCATTGGCATGAATAACGCACCGGCCATCAGAGTGGCTGGGACGGAGACATTAGGAGCATACCATGGCCTCCCGCTCATTCGCCATCGAGGTCCATACGTAATCGTCTTCTCGAGCCCTGGACACTTCACACGTCGCATTCAGTAGGTATTTCGATTGCATAGCTGAGCAAGCAATCCAGCATACGGCGACGATGTCCTCGCCGTGATGCCTTCCGCAAAGGTATACGTACATGGGCGACAACGATCATGATGAATTTGAATGACCATTGTCCTCGACCTCTCGCGTGACCGTGCTATTCTCCCTCGTAGAGTCCAAGTCGGCAGAGTCTGCGTTGGTACGCAACAGTGAACTTACAAATAGCGATCCGTCATCGTCGTCGTCGGCTGTGAGATGCCAGCGCCTCATCGCCTTTCCACGTCTCAAGCGGCGTGTGGCCGGGGCGTAGCGCACTCACCCCAAGTTCGAGCTTTGGCTCGAATCATGCGTTGGAACAGTGGGTGAGAGCAACGCTCTCACAGTGGGAGCAGCAATCAAAGATCGTACACAGCTAGCACTGAGTACGCGTACACTGAGACAACCTCATCGTGAGCGGCTAGCACCTGGATGCTACGGAGCAGACGGCAACATAAATCAGGTTACCAGGAAGGATCAACGCCTAGGGTCGCGTTTGCGTGAGAGCTCGCTGGTAATGAGGAGATACTCACGAGAATGAAGCCGAGCAGGTCAAATTCGCTTGCGAGGTTAAAGGATATTGTCAGGTTCAACTTCGACCTACACATCTATGTTGGTGCCGTTGTAGTTGGTAGACCTGTCAACGTGCTTTATCAGACACTCTGGAAGGTAGAGTAATTGAACAGGTTTTCAATGATTGAGTCGGTTATGGGAACGCTACGCGCGTAGAATCCCTGAAATTAGAACATGGCATATAAATGAGTCATACCATACCGAGCGATTCTATCGAGGGAATCGTTAAAGAACGGCGACAGTCGCAGGTCACACGTACAGGATGTTAGAGCCTGAGGTCGCGGGAGTATGTTGTTTGCACGTGTTAGGATCAGAAGCCGTTGCCTTCCCGATCAGATCTTGCGGACTGACCTGCTCGCGGTGCTTCGAGGTGGCGCGACGCGCGTTGCCTGCGCATTTATATGCACTCTATTATTGAGGAGGTAGCTGGTCAACTACGGCCCGCTTCAAGCTGGACACACCAGTACATCCTCAACAAGCAGTGCAAGATAGCACCGACTTGGTTATGGGACCTCATTGATACTAACACAGGATTTGCCACAACGTCCACCCGGACTGTGCCAATTGAGGTTGGCGAATACCAATCAGCCGCCCCTCGTGCGCGCTCCTCGTTGGCGCTTCAATGCTTCGAAATAGTCATCTCGTCATCCCACATAGACACTTACATAGATGTACGAAGGGCCCCTTCAGAAGGTATACACGCTGCTCACGCACACTTCGGGCGTCCGCTACCGACATAACCCCACATGCCACCACCTAGGTCCTGCGCAGAATGACTCAGGACTCATACGGCGGCGCGACTGCGACCTGAGGACTGAGAAGCGTTGGGTTCCTGATGATCGCGCCGAGCCGTACCGCCTCGTGCGTCTGCCAGCTCCAGCTTCAGCTCCGGGTACAGGTGTCACCGCACAGGTAAAAGTGCAGCCCTAAATACCATCGGGGTGCTTCGATATCAGAGGTTGCGCGCGCGACGTCCGTCCGGGCTCTGTGTGCATGAGTATCATTCGCCAGCGGTATTGCACGTACCACTTCTGGAATGTGTATAGAAGGGGCCAACGAAGACCTAGTGAGGCGCGCCGCCTGTACTTATGAGAGTTTTTGCGGCGTCGACGAGGAAAGAGAAGGGATGGGAATCTAAGCCCGCGCATCTGCTAGTGAGCCGAGGACCCAGTAGTATGCAAAGTACTTGAACACGAAGGTGCCGTCGGACTCCGGACTTCGCAGAACCTCACCTTCGAAATTATACTGGCCGACTCCAAGTCGGAGCGGATAGGTAGGCATATAGATTATGATTTGGTCGGGAGTCGAGATAGCTTTGCCGACTATCGTTCCTTGAACGTGCATCGCACATGTACAGTCACTGCGTAATACCACGTAGTCTGCACCGCAGGATACGGCGTGTAAACGTTGGATATCCACGGCATATCCTGCGGAGGATACGCTGAAAATCCGGCGCGTACGACCCAAGAATGCGGCACGCAGCCCACGTCGGACTGCCCGGGTGCGACGAGCCATATCCTGCGCATTCGACGAGGTGCGATTGCTGATCGCGCTCCCTGGGCGACCTGCGAGTTCAGCCGTCGCGCGCACGGATCGATGTGCGTGATTGGCCGACGCCCGCGCTGCTCGATCAACGCGATCAAGCATATCCAACAATACACTTCTACGGCACCTCACGGGTTTTGAAGCATAGGGGTCCTGGACTTCTTAGTCCTCGAAATCGTTATATATTGCCATCACTTCACTGTTACATGTGTACCTAGCGAAAATTGTAGACTACTGGCAACCGACTCGAATCCAGTGCCACCGCGCGACTGTCAGCACACCTGACAGTCTCGAGCATCTCCGGGGCCTGGCACCCTCTGATACTAAAAGTCCAAAGATGGCGGTGACAGGAGGGGTTGAAGTTTGAAAAAATGGAAGTATCTCAGGCTAGGAGTTTATGTGTCCGGTGCGAGACCGACACGGGATACGGTCAGAAGACGCGTGTCGTGCACAGGGCACGACACTGAGCTGGGTCACACGCACATCCGATGCATACTACTGGTACTCCACGGGGAAGACGACTTACGCTGAAGATAAAATCCTGCGAGGAAGCTGGGCGACTGTTACATCAGTCACACTTGAGATGACTAGAAATCGTAGCCACCGAGCAATCAGGGCCCTGCGACCACTAGAGTTGCAGACGACGCGAGCTACTTGACGTCTCCGCGGGTCGCGTGCGCCAGCAATAAAGTGTTTTACGCACTGATAGCATAGCGTGCCTTCTATCCATGGCGCAGCTGCGACCGCGGGTGCAAGTCTCGGGGTCATAATGGGATGGGTGTACGGTCTGCGACGAGAAGGCGATTGCACAGGGCTCACGGACAAAAGCGCACTGGAGGAGCCAAAGGGGCTTGAAGGTGGATGAGTGGCAGGAAGAGACAAGGCCAGGCGACTGCAGTCCCAGGTCAATTTATCTACTTGAACTTCATATCTGATGTGGTATCAACGCAGGAGACGGCGAGAAGACCGCGTCGCGCGCTGCGCGCGACGTGTGATCGTACAAGTTGTGACGTGTGCGTGACGGCAAAAAGCCGCACCGGACATCGACGAACTCGACTACTCGTAGTCTGCGAGGGCGACGTGTGCTACGCATCAAATCCTGCATGTATTCTTTGAAACTACTACGTCGCTCACCCTTGTGTAGACCAAACGTCGCAGCGGCTGCGCGATTCGTGTACGACCACCGGAAACTCGAGTACTACGCAGGCGATCCCACGTCTACACAGGTCGCACGAGGCGGCGATTATAGGGCTTTACGCAGTGAGTGGCCACCGGCCGACCATACGACGTCGAAACGAGGATCCAGCGGGAGGAGAGCATGTGCAGAGCAAGCTGAGCTCGAGGTGTTCACTTTTCAGGTGTTGCGGGATCGCTTCATGATGGCATTGTCGCAAAGTGTTCTCCACTGGTTGGGTCGGCGGCTGTTGAATGTTGAACGTGGATTGTTGAGCGCTGAGCCGCCTGCTTTTAAATTACATAAATTTCCCAGGCGCCCCCGGGTGTCTCTCGTCCAATATGGTGGTCAAAGTGTACATTTATTATTTATAGCGCGCATGTCGCCTTATCGCAGCGCACCGCCACATTAAAGCACGCACATGAGTAGTTATCCTACACAGCGCACGCAATTGCGACAATGCAGCGCGCGCACAGGCTAGCGCCAGAGGACTTGGAACTTAACCCTGCCTAATCAGGCAATCCCAAAAAGTAGGCAGAGGTAAATTCGAACCGGCGACCTCAAACGCTAGGCCTTAGACGCGTTACCAGCTCAACCAAAGAGCCACTTGAAATGGTGGTATGTAGCAGGGATATATCCCTTTCATTAGCGCTTATGCTTGCTTTTGCCAGTGCTGTGGTAATCAAGCACGATCAGTGTTCGACTTGGTGACTATAAGCCCACTATTGGTACCGGTAGCCGTCCATATACCATGGCGGTTTCCTCTCGCCTCTCCTCACTACTACCTATTTCCACTGATATATACCCATGTCCTTGACACCTTTCTCCTATCCTGCAGTCCTAGAACCATACTCACACATAAACCATTTGTTCAAGTTCAGATTCAAACTCACATATAAATCACACTATTAACATATAGCATCTTGGGCTATCTGGGGGAGATATCTACAGCATGGGCCAAAATACTAGAATATGATCGGGGCTCTTTCGGACTGCGTCTTGTACCTCGATGTGTGAACCAAAGTCATAGGAAGCAATACCTGCCTATGTTATATTAATAGTCAATATATGCCTTTAAAAGACTTTGTGGCTGAGTTGGTGCGGCGTCTTCTGGTTTACGCTCGAGGTAAGGGTATAGCTCACTGACGCCCGTCGGAGTGCTACGGTCCGTGAACCGCCAGCCTCAGGAGGTCGCCCGTTCGATTTCCTGAATATCCACTTTTTGCGACATACCTTTATTAGGTAGGGTTTAGTCCCAGATAAATTGGCGGTGGCGTGCGCGCGCTGCGTTGCTGTATTGATGTGCGCTTTGTAAGAAAATACCTACAAATGTGCTCTAACGTGGCAGTGCGCTGCGATAAACAGGATGCGCGCTAGAAATAATAAATGTACAAACGGAGCGTCATAGTCCAAGACTATACGATCGCGCGGGTTGCTGTAGGCGACTCAAGCTTACTCCTAATTTCGCTTCATGCACACCTTCAAGATACGCACTCTGCGACTTACTCTCAACTGTAGAATCATCGCGCGCCGCGCACCTATCGCGCAGGGAGGAACCACGCGGACTCGGAGGGACGCACGCCGGGCGGCCTGTTGTTCACCATTGACAGTTCGAATCTTTAGCTACAGCCAAAGGCGCTTCAAGGTGTATGCGCTCTCTCGTGCTGTTCCTCCCGTCCTGCCACCGTCCCGACGCCCATCGTGCCCCATTCAGCCCTCAAGAAGTTCGCAGTTCGCCTGAAGCCTGAAGCACCACGGCCATGGATCCCTCCGCCTCGGTCTACACCCAAGTCGCCCTGCGCCTCTACGACCTCGTCGTGCTCACCATCTCGAACCGCTTCGCATGGCACTGCCCCACCGGCTCGAAGCTGCTCCCGTTCTACCAGGCCCACATCGGCGAAAACGCGCACCTCGAGATTGGGGTGGGGACGGGATACTACCCCGCCGCGTCCGCGGCCCGTCTCGCGAAGCTCGAGCTCGTCACGCTCCTGGACCTCAACCCCAACACGCTCGCGTTCGCGCGCAGGCGGCTCACGCGCGCGGGGTACAAGGGCGAGATCGAGGCCGTCGAGCGCAGCATCTTCGACCCGCTGCCGGAGAGCATGCACGGGCGGTACGACTCGGTCGCGCTGTTCTACCTGTTCCACTGTCTCCCGGGTGCGTTCCCGAAGAAGGCGACAGACGTGTTCCGGAACGTCGTGCCTGCGCTCGCGCCGGGCGGGGTCGTGTACGGGGCAACGATCCTGGGGAAGGACGTGTCGCACAACTGGTTCGGCAATCGGCTGATGAACTTGTACAACGGCAAGGGCATCTTTGGTAACACGGAGGATTCGGAGGAGAGGCTGCGGCAGGCGATGTCGGAGACGTTTGAGGAGTACGAGGTGCAGGTCGTCGGCGTTGTCGCCTTGTTCGCTGGCAGGAGACCGAAGCCTGTGGGGCCCCCAGTCTGACGAGAGGTGCGTCTAGTAGTGAATATGAGCACGGCCGTCGCGCTCTAACCCAATCCCTAGCTGCATGCCAGTCGCAGGACGATTGCCGCCGTAGACGCGACAGTTGCGCAGACAAGCTTCGAGGGTAGACTATGGGCGCGCACCCTTTAGAGAGATGTGGCGTCGACGGACATGCTTCCATGCCTGCGTTCAAAAACTATTTTCTGCGCCACCATCTCAGTGCGGTGACAAGCCATCCTTCTTCTCGGGTCCGCGCACGCAGCGAGGCTTCGCATGCGCGTGCTCGTCCGTGGACCAGGTAACCCAGCATCCCATGCCGCCCTCGGTATCATGCTGGCGTGTTCTATCTGTCCACAGTCAGAGAAACTCCAATACACGGCCGAGGTAGGAGGGCTATCGACACGTCCACCTAGCGGTGTAGAAGACTGAAGTGATCGGGCCGTCTTTCGATATTGGATCACTGTCTAAGTGAGAGGTGACTGATCATCGAACTCGGAACTGACTATAGCAAATGGGAATGTGCTCTCGGATCTAGGGAGCGTCGGAGCAGGTCCACGCGCACGGACGGCGTCTGTACAGGTGCGTCCATCTCTGGTCGCATCTATAGCTACACGCTTTACGCCACTCAGATGCTTATGGTATACACTGTCCCTCCAGAGCCTCTGGATATGCGCTGCGCTGTCAGCAGTAGCGCACCTACATCCAACACCGCAGTATTCATGCTCGGCCATCATCCATCACCAGTCACCCGCTCCATGTCATGTCCGCCATCGATACCCCGGTGTAGTCCATAAGCTGGGTTGACTCGCAGTCGTATATATTTCAGCCCCGGATACCTCTCCCCACAATCCCCCCGCATGCGCACACGACCTACGCACTGACACTGTCACATCCCAGTAGTGCTTCGAGTCGACTTTGTGCAAGGGAAGGAAAATGTCCGTCCCCTCGATCGCGTCGAGCCTTGAGATGGATTCAGTGGCTGCCTTGCCCCCGTCTGCAGCCGCCGATTTACTCGGTCTGATAAAACCGCCTTCGCTCAACAATACGTATGGTGCGCTCGTCCTCGGCACGGTCTTTGGTCTCATGTTCGTCTTTCGCTCTCCGTCTCATGTAGAGGGCCTACTGACATTGCACGTCAAGGCTCTATGGGCTTACGGTCCACCAGACCTATCGCTATGGGCGACTGTACCCAAAAGATTCCTTGTGGTTGAAGGCCTTAGTAAGCGTGTTCGGTCGTGACTGCAAGTTGCCCGTGCTGATTGTCATTCATACTCAGGTTGCTGGTATTCTGTACGAGGACTTGGTTGTTCCTGGGCCAAGGACGGGCGACTGATTGTGAACATCTTAGAGTGATGGAGACACTGCATATCACACTATGCATTGTCGCTGTGTGAGTATATGATTCAGGCTGCACATGGTGCCGTTGGATGCTGAGCTCGTACCCTGCCATAGTTATTATCATCTCGTCGACAACTACTTCAATCCTCTATCGCTCCTCGAAGGACATTGGTGAGTAGACAATCGTATGGGTATAGAAGACGCGATCACTCAGGTGGCCAATGAACTTTAGGTCAACACGGGTGAGCTCCCCGCTACATACGCGTAGTCCTCTCACTGACGGCATATTTAACATCGTATTCTTAGCTGCTCACTCCGACGACTGTGAGTTGTTCTCCTCCATTCACAGGTACACTGGTATCATCGGTACTCACAAGCCCACCTCTTCAGGCACTCACAATCATCTTATGTCAAAGGCATGTCGTCTAGTCCTTTCCGAGTGTCCGTCGTTCACTGAGCTATCGTCATACTAGCTTCTACGCGTTCAGAGTATACCAAAGTGCGTCTTCTGGGCGCTCCACGTGGGCCGTGTGTATATCCACTGAGACTGGAATCCGACTCCGCTGCGCAGTCGGGTCGCACACCATATACAAGTCGTTGGTCGCAGTCGCTTTGGTGTGCATGGTCTGCACGTTCGGTGGGTACTCGTCTCGGGGATGTTGGATGTCATTGGTACGGCGCGTGCTCATGGAAGTGACTGAATGCAGGTTTCATGATCGGTGAGTCGCGGTGACAGGCTGAACCCCGGCATCGAATGGTTAGGCTATGACTGACCAATGGGTTGCTCGCACTGCAGCCGCTACTGTGCTGGGGTAAGCAAAAGCCTTCCTCAGCGTCATTCTCTTCTATGTTATCAACCCCCTACTTGTTTTACGACTCACCCCGCGGTATCGCTACATAGATTCCGCCTGAGCCTGAACGACTTCCAACACGTCAGCGTACGTCTCCCCACACTTCGCTCATCCTCGCCGCCCGCTCCTCACGCCTCTCCGTCACTGCCCTCCTCCGCAGTGGCTCGTATCTGCCATCTTCGGATGCACAGTGCTCGCAGACATCTGCCTCGCCGGCACGCTCGTCGTCTTCCTCCTCCGCTCCCGGACAGGGTCCCGGCGGTATGTCCACTCCTCCAACTCTTCTACCTTGCTACGTTTTTCTAGCAACTAGTAACTCATGCAATGGTGCCGGAGATGCTCATAGGACGGACTCCCTGATCGAGTTGTTGATCATCTACTCCATCAACACGGGTGAGGAATCATTTATGCTCATTCTGGGTCCAGATAGCTAGCTCACGGCTGGATGGGACCGCCCTCAAACAGGTGTCCTGACAACGTGAGAGCCGCACCATCCGTTATATACAGATAAGTCAGGAGCTGACCCTTGGGGCCACAGAATCTTCGGCCTGCTCGGCTTCATCTTCGTGAGTGCAGCATCCCCGTGACGCCGTACCGTATTCATCACTCTTTGCGCACGACCGTGTTGACGAGCGCACGCAGGCGATCATCCTCCCCGGGAACCTCATTTACATCGGGATCAGCGTCGTCGGAGTGAAGCGTAAGTCTCGCCGGTTGAGCACATATTCAGTAGACGCCGCCATGCACTAACAGCCGGACTCCAATCTCTGGGCTGCCTGCAGTCTACGCCAACTCAGTACTCGCAGTGTAAGTCGCCTCGCCCCGCCAGCACCAGCCCGTCCGCCACCTAGAGTGACACTAGTAGCCCAGATACTCACCTGTGTCGTGCACGTCCCCGCCAGCCTCAACTCCCGCCGGTCACTCTCGAGGCGGATGATGCGCGGGCTGGAAGTGGGCTCCTTCGAGCCCGCGCGCATGTACCACGACAGCGACTGCGAGCGCGGTGCAGGGCCCGGAGCCGACGACGACGACGATCCGCTGGAGACGTGGAAGGTGCGTGATGGGCGGGACGGCACGGCTGCGCAGTCTTCTATGGCGAACATCACGTTCGCGACGCGCACGTCCCATGAGTATACGGTCGGTGTGGACGCGACGTCGAGGTCGAGTGGAGAGACTCGGGGTGGGAGTGGGAGGGCCGCTGCGGTGCGGGATAGCGGCTCGGACGAGGATATGGCGGGGGTTGGCAGCGTGCTTGCGTGATTTGGGCTAGGAGCAGGAGGACTTTCGGGGCGTCGGAGATGGGTGAGAAGTTCAAGTTGGGTTGTGGCATGTACATTATATTATTGCTAGGCAAGTTTGGGATATAAACCGAGGTCAGGGGATGGGTGGTTCGCGTACTCAGTGGGTCTGTGAGCTAACTTGGAATGAGGAGGATACTGTCGATGATGCACATCACGTCCTTGGGTACCTGAACTGCCTGGTGTTCGTACAGCGATGAAGGCTGTGGATAGCTACGCTTGCGTATGACCATCCAGTCGAAACATGCCGCGTGCCCATCTCGCTTCCTTATTGCACCGTGCGAGCTAGTAGCTACCAGGGATGAACTCCACCACGGAAGTTGAAGTACTTCCCGCTATCCTCTGCCTTGAGCTTCCTGATGACATCGAGCACCCCTTTCACGCCCTCGGACACCTCTAGAGTCGCAGTGGGACCACCCATGTCTACCGTGTCGACAAGGCGAGATTAGTAGACTTGGATGTAAGAGAAGCTCATTTGCTCGTCAATATTTGCACGTACCAGTCTTCAGATGTCCGGGATCCATCGCGATGACGATCAGATCGGGACGCTCTGCGTGCTCTTTGTACGTCTACCGAAGCACGCCCCGATGCACATCAGCCACGACAGCAAAGCACCCGTCATCCCGCCGCGGGTATGGGCTGAGCTGAGCTGAGGGGCCAGGACACTCACGAGCATATTCAGCGCGCTCTTGCTGATCGCGTACGTGGTGTAATGCACCCCACAATCGCTGCCGATGCTCCCCAACCGACTAGCAATGTTCACCACCGTCTTCTTCCGGCTCGCTGCGACCGAGGAGAGGTAGGCCTGATACACCCGCGCGGGCCCAAGGACGTTGACTTGGAACTCGCGGGACAAGGCGTCGAGGTCCATCGTGGAGGGGACAGCGCACTCTCCCCCTTGAGTCTATGCAATGACAGACCTTGGAACCCCCCATTGGCTTGCTGGAGTTGATTGGGGGGAGGGACGTACCATGATGGCAGCGTTGTTGATCAGGTAGTCTATACCGCTATCCCCGACGATGGATGTTACTCGTTCGACGGACCGTCGCACGGAAGCGTCGTCGGTGACGTCGAGCTCGATAACGTGTAGCCGTCCCGGGGCCGACTCGGCGAGTTGCACGAGAGCTGTTGCCTGGGACGGGTTGCGGCAAGTTGCATATACTATGTTGGTAGGGGAGGCGAGCAATTGCTTGGCAATCTCAAGGCCGATGCCGCGGTTGCTTCTAGGCACGTACAGATTGATGTTAGTCTGAGCTGGTATGAGCATGAACGCGTAACACACCCTGTTATGAGCCAGGTGTACTTTGACATGTTTGAGGCGCAGATGGTGTGTTTGTACCGCTGATCAATGTGCCATTGCCCTGTACGATAAGGCTCCTTTTATATCGTTCGTTAACGAGGGTGTGTGCTGTGCGAATACTAGTAGAAGGTGACCATGCTTCAGCAAATGAGTTTACTTCACCAGTTGATCGAGTCTTCCACGCGTCGGCCCCGACGAGCTCAATTGAATGGGAACGGGCATCCTGGCCCTTATCTGCTAGTACTGATCATCTGTGTGAGAGATTGTATGCAACACGGGTACGATCGCCACAGAAAGCGGGTCGAAGATGAGCCAAGCGCAGGTATGGCCAACGCCGACGCCTGCGTTCTCGTAAGTACATGCACTTTCACTTCCTCGTTTCAGCGCCGCGTGACTTACGACGATGCGGAATGAATGTCGGCGTGATGATTAGCCGAGGCGGCCAGATATGACGAAGCCTGTGTATCAAGCATGTCAACATCCACCTTGGGAGCCCGCGCCAAGGATTAGATAGTGACTCACAGAAAAGCGCGCCCCAGTATGTCAAGAACTGATGCACTCTCTTCCGAAGCAAGCTGTATTAGTAACACGCACCTCGGAGGTTTAGATAGCGACGTCAGTTCGGTCATGGTCATGCAGGCGCAGGACCGATGGCATTAATCCAGTAGTCAGATTCCAACGCGTTGAGATCCATAGGTATTGGACGTATTTGGGCGTCCTAGCCGACATCGGGCCACATCGGATGTGCAATGCTTGCTTACATGCTGCCGATAGGTCATGCATCGTAGCCTGCCTGGTAGCATGCGTCGAGTCGCATACATCTGCGGTGATTACAAGGGGCCGCTACCCCGCTTCCGGAACGAGTCATACTGCGGCTCCTACATGTTCCGCGTCCAAGTAGTCGTGAACCCACTCGTGATGTCGTACTTACATGGAAGTTCGTCCCCCTTCCCCGTCGCGCTACGAAACCGTGCCAACCCCACTGATAGAATCCATCTGACTTCGGAAAGGCGTACTTGCAAAGGAGAGCGTGGTCGTCGTCAGCGGCCGCTCCTGTTGTAGCTTCGACGTGTTTGAAGGGGCATCTGGTGATCCCACATGGTGATTGGCCCACATGTGCGTCGGCTCAAACGAGCCAAGCTCGAGATCTTGCATCAAGCGCTCAGATAGCGAGCGCCGGGAGTTCAGGCTGGAGTACGATGGCGCGAGAGGTGGTAGTAGTGAGATATCATGGTAGATAGAACCTGGAGAAGGGCGTACACGGCTAGCACTGAGTTCGCATATACTTCCAAAAAGGTTAACCCGGACCTGTCTGTGACGAGGGCACAGCACTCACGCTTGACGCCCACTGAACCAACGCCCACATATATTAGATTGCCTGGGAGGATGAGAGCCTGCACGATCAGGTCCAGGGCGGAGGTTGAGTTGTCGTACGAGACCTATTGATGAGTTGTCGCAGAGAATTGCTTACAAATATGAAGCAGATTGAGTCGAATACGCTAGTATGAGCCGGCAAGAATGTGAGTAACGACGTCCGCCGAACGAACAGCACTAGGCGATACCTAGAAAGAAGACCTATATCGCATTAGCACCTCTGAATCGCGCAGACAGATGGTACATCGTACTCACCCGTGTTGACGGAATATATGATAAGCACTTCGATGGTAGAATCGGTCCTGGCCAGACAACGATGCGCGTAAGAAGCGCAAGATTAGAAGTATTGAGTCGCAGGCCTCACCGTTTGAAGCCTGTCCGACTACGCAGCAACGCCACAATGAGCGTCCCTGTCAAGAATAGCTCGGCGAGAGCGGCGCAGCCAAAAGTCGCTGAGACAAGCCACTAGTTGGAAACGTTCAGTCTAGGTAAGTTAAGCGCGGTATATGCTCACACATACACTGAAACGCGGGAATTGATCCAGGCTTAGACGGAACCTAGAGGGTCGCCTTAGAGTGAGATTACCTGGCTCAGCCAACCAACGTCCTATCGCTCACACTTCGACTGTTGTAGCTGCCAAGATAGAGGCCATGATTCACCGGGTGAGCCCCGATCATGTGCATTGGGCTGATCCTCCACTCACCCACTAGTAACGCTATAGATCATTGAATGAATGAAGAATATGCAAAACGAGGAAATCACGACTACGTACCGGATTCGCAAACCATGCAGACGACCTGGAAGTACACGCTCCACATTCAGCTACACTGTCTTTGGATGAGGGGGAGGGGGAGAATAAACTGACAGCAACGAACACCAGGAACCTATACCCATAGTGCGAGCCGACTGGAAGGCGTCAAGTGATTATCCTCATATTCAGTCGTATCTCCTCGACAGGAAAACGTACGATGATACACGCGGTATACATAGAAACTACGCCATAATTTCAGACGCGTAAAATCGTGTAGTGTGTTTGATACGTACCATTGACACAAAACAAACGTGAGGCCCTGGCGAACAATGATCAGTGGCGTAACGTGCGATTTAGTAAGCGCTTCGACCTACCATCGCTGGAGAGAGCATCTAGCGTATCGAGCCGGAAATCAGAGCGATGCAATGCGTGTCTATAGGAGTATGCTCACTCGAGTTGACCTAGAATCATGATAGAGGATTAGTTTCAAATAAGAGGAGATTCCGATGACACTCACCAATGGCCTGCTGCGAGCGATGCAGGATCAAAGTAATGCGTTACTAAATGGTAGTATCTGGTGGAGAACATAAACCGTAAGCTCACAGTCACTACACGATGTAAGCTTCTCTACGCACACTGCCACTATGCACATGATGGTATGCAGCGTGTCGAATAGTCTGAGGCATCATAGAACACACGTGAGCATTCTGCGAAAGATGAAAACTCGCCTCAAGCTCACAGAATCCCGGCAATTTATGCGATATTTTCAGCGAATTACACGATAGGGGCGCCCTGTAGCTCACCAGAAGCTTGATCCATAGCTGATCCTTCGGATACAAGCGAACATATCGGTAAGTCTGGTGAATCGTGAGGCCATACAACCTGGAGCAAAGCAGGTTAGTGCCACATAGGGCAGACAAGGAATGACACCGACATCATTCCAAAGCACGATCCGAGAAGCAATGCTCCGTACGTGTTGTCTAGAGCGGGCGGCTTCAATATGATTGGGGGCGTTTCTGACGTAGGCGGAGAGTCCAGCGATAGGGACATAGTTCGGATACTAAGAATCTTCCGTGGGGGCTATGGCTATTCGAGTAGTATCTCGGGGAGTTCGTTTCTGTGGGAATGTGGCGCTCGTGTATACGCGTGGAATAGAAAGGGAGAGGCAGAGATAGGGATACGAGGAGGTGCACTTGTTGGGGTGGGCCAGGCAGAGACAGCTTATGTGCGCTGAACGCACTAGCGGCCCGGTTCGGATGTATCAAGCAAGACGAGATTTCGCCGTGGGTAGGAGAAGTATGCCCGGCATGTACTCACACGCCGAAAAGTCTCCAACACGCACAGATTTCACGAAGAACCCGTAAACACAATTGGACCGCTGGTGCCTTCCCCCAGGAAAGGTGTAGGCGACAGGACCAACTCGTCGGCCACTCACATATCCTGAGTTTCATCTTGAATACATTCAGATGGAGTTCCCTGGGCAGAGTGTGGCTTAACCTATATGAAGCTTCGCCACGACCATCAGGGCTGCGGTCTGCGCAGTACAGAAGTTGGGGCCGGGGGATCACGATGCGAACAGACGGAAGCTTCAGTATTGCACAAACAAGTAAAAGCCGTGTAAGGAGGCACAAGAACATCAAGTTGAGGTCAGGGTCGATGCGACATGCAGGCACTTAGCAGACAATGCGTGAAAAGCTGAGTGGGCTCGATAATGTGGCAAGATTTGGATCGGGAGACCAATGGCTTGAGATCCTAACAATGCCAAACAGAACGGGTGGCGCCGCCTGACAGCGCCTGACGCGAAGTCTATTAGGCGCCTAGTTCGGGCCAAGCGCTATACACTTGGACGACCACCTACGAAGGTCGTCTCTACTTACACCTCTTATTCCCTTGTGCGTGCCATCGACAAGTCCCTCCACGCGATGGATTGTCGGTGTGTATCATCTGTCTCTTTGGGCTACATATGAATGTTGTAGTATGGCCTAGTCCTTGACTTGGGCTAGTACACGCCCGAACGTTCTACCAGCCCTGATGAAAGCGAAACACAACATAACGTCTCTTGAATGCTTTATGACCTACTTCAAACTTCGTATGATACCTGGTAGCAACACGCCACCCCGCACTAATACCACGGTAGCCCTTTGGGCATGAACCACTGCGATGGACGCGGCGCCCATCTTTCACCGTTCTCGTGCACAGCGCACACCTCCATGTCAGTATCCAGCCGCACTTCAAGGCCACGGACTGTGTTATCTAGACGACGCAAGCGGCATTCTCGAGCTCGAGGCCTATACAAGGTGTGTTCTGTATGCCCCTCACCCACATCCTACCGCTCAGCAATTCCTCTATTACAATAGGACTGACCTCATCTCAATTCCGGTAGATATCGTATACACTGCTAGCATGTCTGCATTATACGGAGGAGCTGGTTTTGAACGTGCCTCATAGATATCGCCGTGGTGGTGGCATCAGCACACCATCATCAAACATTCGGCGCATCATGATCGGAGAAACTTTCACGAGACTGACTTGGTGGAAATCGTACGTACAACACATTCCATCCTCAAACCTCCTGCCTGTGCTGCCTGCCATTGAGCACCATGGCCGAGACGAGCCCAATGATCATCAGCCAGAGCGTTTTACATCCGCTGGTTGTACTCGATATCACTGCCTGCCCGATACTGATCTGCATAACTGAAATCAGAAGTCTCTACCAGATACCCGTCTCGCAATAGCGTTACGCCGAAGATTACAAGGACGGCTGTTCGTTGAGCCCACCCACCTTCACATGTCGAGCTTCAACAAACAGGATTGCGCATGGCTTGGCGAACGTTGGTCCATCACGGGACGACCTCGACTATCCATGAAGCAGTAATGTCAAATTTTCGCGACAGAAGTTCCTGTCGAACTGTGGATCACCGTCTAAAGCCGGCCTTGATGTAGTCTTTCAAATTCTGGTTGCTCAAGGCCCCCGCACTAGCACCCAGGCATGCCGGCATTATGTATATCTACGCGAGACAGTCGACGCATTGTGAGTTCTCCCCCTCTCCTGTCGACCATATAGCTTTGTCACTATGTCACTCGCACCCAGACTGGCTGACTCTCATTCCGCAGCGTCGCGCGAATTCTTACCAGGACTCCCAGCTCTGGATAATACATATGGAGCTCTACTACTGGGGACGTCCTTTGGTCTCATGTTTGTAGCTTTGGATATCAACCTTTCTAACGTCGTGGGACACTGACTTGCTCGCCGGCTCAGGCTTTATGGCTTGACCATCCACCAGACTTTCCGATATACGAGGCTTTATCCGAAAGATAAGTTATGGCTGAAGATTTTAGTACGTATAGTCTGCCTACGATCTCGCGCTGAAGATGATATTAACTATACTAGGTGGCCGGGATCTTGTAAGATATGCTGCTAACGGCGGAGTA